>OX465482.1:17505000-18755000 GCA_950022335.1 Eurois occulta | reverse complement strand
CTGTCTGTGGTTAAGCATGAGCTGGACTCTGATGCCACTCTGTCATCATCAGGGGCTGAAAGTAATGATGAAGCGATCACATACAACAACCCACAACAGCAGCAAATGCCAATGTGAGTACTATGATTTATTGACTCTATAATATTATCTCATTAATCAATGGTTTAAGAATTGATTAGAGGCATCAATGTTGATTACAGACATTGATTTAGACAGAAGTAAATATAAGAGGTTGTTTATAAATGTGAAGGTCGAGGTATGACCTGCTTACCGAGTAGTTTGCATCCATAACAATCATACAGGATGATGCTGTATCTAGATCAAAATGATCAGTATGTGAGATCTCTGCCTATTATGGTGTGATACCTAGGTATGTTATAGAGTTGTATAGTAATTGAATGTGCACTCAAACAGGATGTGCCTTTATTGCTTGAGTGACACTCCTAATTTCTCTTGAGAAGTAACAAATACATCTGCTGCTATTGTTTATCCTTGGTCCATATTTTAAAATAGTTTAAGGAAAACCAGTGAATATTGTACTTAAGTAACTTATTAGATTTTTATTAATATCTAAACATGATAATTATAATTACTATTTAATACTTTTTAGTAAGATATCAATTGATATTTTTACTTTCATATGGTTCTAAGATATTGCATCATTCCACAAAACATTTTGTAAATAAGTGAAGATGGTAGTTTTGATTACCAAACATATTTAAGGTTATTGTCTAACTCAAGATTAATAATAACAATTTTTTAAATTCCAATTGCCAATTTAGATATTTGTCATGTAATAGGAATGAAACATCTCATATAGGTTAAATGAGGTTACTGACCTGTAAGAATCTATTCTAGTAAATAAAAAGAAACTTTTGTTGCCACTTGAAATATTATTAGATTATTTAATAGAAATAAGAAGAAAGTTGAGGATATAATTTGTTTATTGTTCAAAAAAGAGGTCAAATCAAATCAGTTACCAAATGGAGCTCAGGTTAATAGGCTTTATTTTCATGATTGAAATTGTCTGATTATATTTTTGGAACAAGTAAAGAACAATGTCATGGACATCTTCAAATATAATGGAATAAAAACAATTCTTGTAGCTAAACAACATGCTAAATGTTAACAACAAAGCATAGATTATTTTCCTGTGCTGTTGTTACAATAAAAATCAACTTATATTCCTGGTGCAATACTTAATTAAATAGTACATAGGTGGACTTAATGCCACAAAGATACGGGCTCTTCTTGTACATAGAAATTATAATTGTACAATGCATACAATGGTGATGTTTTGGAATAGAAGTTTGACTCCTTATGGTAATTTTAAAATGTAGAAACTTTTATTATTTAGATAATACAAAGACTAGTCCTAACTGGTTATTATCTACTATGCATTTTAGGTTTATTTTTAGTTCTCTTATAAGGAAGGTACTCCCATAAAATCCTGTGCCAACTCTACCACTTAGTTGTATTTTGCTTCGTCATCATGGGACAGTTGTCATGGGTCATGGGTAATCAGAAACCCAAAAAAGAAACATGATTAGAACATAGTTGCCTGATTCTGGGTTAGGGCGAGGTTATTGGCCCCTGATAACAAGCCTGTCAACCCACATCACTCTTGCTCTAACTCAATCCTACTGGAGGCCTGGTATATAGTTTTAGGGTATCATTTAACTGGCTTGTAGAGGTAAACTAGGTATTTGTCCCCAGTCCCACCTAAAGTACTGGTATTCTACTGCATGCTTATGATAGCCAAAGTTATTTGCTGTATTAGTTATCAATTTACTATTTATCTGATACAATCTTTACATTTTCTTTTTACAAATACTGTTGTAAAAATTTATGCAAACCATGAATGTTGTCCAATGCTAAATCCTGTGATGTAAATCATGAAAACACACATTTTATGGAACACTTAAATGTCAAGCATAACTTGTTACATACTCACAACTGCATAATCAGTGTTTGGCAAAACATGTATTGAAAAAAAAAAATTGGGACTAGATGTGTCTGATTCGATAGAAACTACCATAATTTGACTAGGTTTAAACCCTTGTTTCAGTGAGAAGCGTGCACTATGGTCATGGCAACGGAAGCGTGCATCCATAGCATCTCGATGGACCTGGCTACAAGCACAAATCCAGGAGTTGGAGTACAAGATCCGGCAGCATAATGAACTACAGAAACAGGTCAGACAGATCCTCTACTAGATCCTGTTTATACAACCTACCTGTTTAACTATTGTTGGTTTGATATGTTATCTATGATTCTAATGTGTTGATTCATCAAGTTATGAGGAGGTTAGTTACAATACAAATTAAATCTGTAAAGAAAAATAGCCAGGACTAGACATAATTTTATCAGATTTAAGAATGTATTAAATGTTTTTCAGTGAACCCATTACATAAGAACACACTGAATCCTATAAGGATTGGGTTGAAGTGGTATACTAGTAACACCTACATTACATTAACAGGGACTATGTTTCACCAGTACTTTCATAATAAACCTAAGACAATTGTGAGAAAAATGCTCATTTAAAAGTTAATAATAATGTAAGAGCAACCTAATATTGCTTGCACAATACAGTACTAAATTGTTCATTGTTAAATTCATTAAAAAAAAACTTGAGTTATGTTTGTTTAGAACTGAAAAAAGTGGCTCTAATCAGGAGATACAGAGGTCAATGACCGTGGTTTTCACATGTTGCTCTTAGATAAGCTTCTAAATAATTGCAATTAAAAGTGTTATGAGTCATTTGGCTAGACCTTAACCTCTTAATCACCAGGAAAACTTATTCTAATGTGATGTCAATTACTGTAACATAACACTAAGGGAAAGATGATGTGCATGTCTTACAATCTTGTTTACTTTTAATATCTAATCATGTCTGTAGCACAAATATTTACCTAAAGAAGTTTAGACAATTTATTCAAAACTGGTTCTGTGATTTCTATGCTACTAGTAGTAATTTGCAATAAATTGCGCTCAGCAGAAAAAAATAAGTGTTGCTATTAGAATCAAAGACTGAACTTTCATTATTGTAATTAAGTCTCATTATGTTGACATATTATGAAATAGTAAAATGTTCAAACAAGTTATACTTCGCGCGCAACGCACGCCGTCAATCCAAGGTCACGAATTAACAATGATGTACTGAAGCTAGTTTTTTTTTATAGCAACTAGATTTGGCGATAATTTGTTTTTGTAATAGTATAATTTTCTAGATTTAGAATCCTACGTAAAACTGACTGACTTTTGCAATATGTTTGTTTTTAGCGCCAATATACTGCAATTTGGCAACGAGATTTATTTTCCCAAAGCTTGAATTTATTCAGTACTAGGCTGAACCTAAAATACGTTTTTATAAACAACAAACAATATAAAAATAAAAGGCTATTCATTTTCTATATCTATTTTGTCAGCCATCCATATAATTATACTTCTACCCAAGAAACGATCGCCGCAATACCTCTACTTCCATTCATCTCTAATTCTCTATACTAGGTCCGTGAGGCGAAAGGCCGCGTGGAGTTCGAAGGCGAGCCCGTGGCGTACGAGGGCTCTCTGCCTGGCGACGAGCCCCCCGACGACGATCCTTCGCGGGAAACGTGCGCGCGCATCCGCCCGCTGCGACGAGAGACCTTCAAGAAACGAAAACTGCTCCAAATGCATAACCTGCACTTTGCCACGCAAAAGGCTGCGAAGCCGTCGGATATCAGGTTAGTGATTTTACAGAAATGTAGGACTATAACCGGAATGTTTTTACCATTTGAAATTTCAGATTGTGGGTTTTGGTACAAAATACGACAATTTAACTTCTAGTTCTCATAGGACTGCCAGAAAAGTGGTTCTAGAAAACAAATCATGATACCAAGCATAAGATTAAATGGGAGGTTCTGATTTACTGATAAAATATCAAATTTGACCTATGATAATATTGTACTCAAGTGATGCGTAAGTTATGGAAGGCAGCGATGTATAGTACACCCACATCACATAACAAGATTCACCATATCCCAAAAATTTGATAGTAGGACTTTCTCGACTGACTGACTCAAACTATCAATTTTCCCGTACCCGTACGCAAAACAAGGGTGCTGGACATGGCGTTGTGAACACCAGCCCAGTATACAATACAAGGTTGATAGTGAGGGTGTGGTGTGTGCGCACAGATGCAGCTGCGAGAGTGGTACGGAGAGCTGCGCGGTGTGCACGGGCCGCGCCGAGCCCACGCAGCCGGCCGCGCCGCTGTGCACCGTGCCGCCGCGCCTACGCATCGCCGCTGTAGACCCCGGCTTCCATCCTGTGCTCAGCGATATCAAAGGTACAGCTCTGTTTACAAATTGCAAGACACAACTAAATTAAAACTGAACAAATCATAATCAACAAATTTTCAGAGTAAAATAATTGTAGAAAATCGAAAATCTTAGCCAGAAGACAGATGTGAATGATGTGATTCTCCCCAGCTAAAATAAAAGGATGCAGTGAAGGGCGGACGTTTTGGGGGACTGTCTTATAGTGCTGGTTTTCAGCCTAATTTGAATAAATAACTTCTAAGTATTCAGACTCTTAACTTAGGTATCGGGATGAGAGCAGCCCAGGATTAAACTAAATGGCGTGCTTCCTTGTAGGTTTTTTGAGTGTTCAATTAATAAGGTATCTCCTGAATATTGCAGACGTATCGCCATCCATTCACATGGCAGCGCTGGCGAGCCGGGCGTGGTTCCGGCCGCGCTTCGGCAAGGCGTGGCGCGGCGCGCACCACGCGGGCGGCTCGCGCGCGCCGCCGCCGGCGCAGGCGCAGCCGCAGCCGCAGCCGCCGCCGCTACAGCACACGCCGCATCACACGCCCAAGCCACTCAAACGGCATCCCACACGTGAGTCACATTACTTTATAAACTACTATTATAACTAGTTTCAAAATATTTTCTTTTTTAAATGTTTTTAAAGGCTCTAAATCTAAAGCCCTGTTGACACAATCAGGGTATGCTCGGATCGAGTGGACTCTGATACCTACTCAGACGCAACTCGTATTGTGGCAACCCATAATCCGAGCGCACTCCTGATGGGTTGGTGTGGGTAATTCGCTAACTACAGTTTTTCGCAGAAAAGAAATTGTATGTTCCCTGATGTTTTGACTAAAAAGTTGATGACAGTTAATATCGGCGGTCTTTCACATCGAAAAATGTTGAATCTTCAGCTATACTTTACATAATCACCAAACTGCAGTCATTTTGATGAGCCTAATGATATTCAAGTTCCTTAGGGTATGCAGCAGAAAAATTCTGCCCTTGTTTTTCTTGTCATTTTAGGTACGATGACGTTGCGATGATAAAGCGAAACACCTACACGCGTAGCATGGCTACCGTAGGAATGGGTTTTGTCGACGGAAGAATCGACAAAATGACAGATCAACAAAAGAAATGTCATTTTTTCGGTTCTTCCGTCGACAGAACCCGTTTCTATGGTGGTCATGCTACGCGTACTGTAATCAAAGTTGTTTGGTACGCTGAAGAAATGGAACGGGATGTTCGATATATTCTTTACTTATATTAAATATAATTATTTCAGGATTGAAAAGAGGTCGACCGCCACTAACCAAAAAGATAAGAGAGAGGGAAAGGGATGAAGAAACTTCAACATCAGGCCATGAAAGGTGAGCAGTGTAGTATATAAGGTTTCACTTTCCTTATGAAAGAAAAAACTTATAATTTGGCGGAATGAATAGCGGGAGTTGACAATTATTGTTACGTCGTTAACGAAACTCCTCAACTTTGACCTTACAAAAAGGGGAAGGTGCTTTGTTTTCATTCAACTCTTTTATGCTTTGCTTCTATAGAATTTTACATAATAATACACCTACTGAAATATACGTAACCATTCCCGATTGGGCGTGGCAGAATCTACGAAACACCAAATACTTTGTGTATAGAAGTAGGAAGGTCTAAATAATGAATGTGGAAATAAATCAATGGGGTTTACAGTGATTTCTGATTTATCTGCGGCGTAATTACGTAACTTCACAGTGCCTTTAATTTTGACAATTCAACAACATTTGTCGTCGTCAAAAGAAACAATGCATTCGGATTAGGATTTTCCTTCAAAATCCAAACTGTGGTGGTAAAATTATACGATTAGTGTGCTCCCAGATACTGCCTTTTTATTAGCATCAATAAATAAGTAATGTATTGTTCTTATCAGGTCGCGGGGTCGTTCAAGCACCGAGTCGCGGTCGTGGCGCCGCCAGTCGTACGACATCGACAACATTGTGATCCCGCAGAGCGTGGCGGCCAACACCAGGCCCCAGATACTCACCTACAAGGAGATTATCACGCCCAAGTTAGTTTACAAACAATCATTATTATACAGCTTATAGACACAGTTCACTGTTACCTGATTCTTCTTCTTTACGGTCCATTTAACTCAAATTCTGTCAGACCAGTATGTGTAAGCCTGAATGGTTCAGGTGGTTGTGGAGGATGGGCAGGATAGGAGGTGGGGAATATCCGGCAAAGGTGCTCCACACTGGCATACTACTACACACTACATACTAGAGGCTAGGAAGTGTTAGCATAAACACATATCACATCACGTCTTGTAATCCTGGAAGGGTTAGGTAGAGAGGGTATATTTAAGTCTCATGTAATGGAGGCGAGACTATTGCCATCAAATTAATTAAGGAAATTCGGTGAAATCGCACCATTATAGTTACGACAAACATCAAACAATTTCTTGATAAACGACATAATTTATAGAACATAATTACAAAAAAAAAACAAGAGTTTGAGATTCTCACGAAGCCTGCATATTTTATCCGACGCCAAGTTATGTTAGTCCTACGTCCTTGTTTACTATTCACTGGCATTATTCACATAGTGTAACAAACAGAGAAATCTGCTAGCTACGTAGCTCACCGATTCAAATCATGTTTTGTTGCATATTTCATCATAACTTTTTTATAAATATCAGTGGAACTGATTTAAATTTCTAACTTGAAGCAAACATGACTAACATGATTATTTAATTTCAGATGGCGAGTGCTAGAGATTCCTGATGCGCCGCTAAACAACGGCGTCGGCAAGTCGAACCGCATGTCCGTGGACAGTCATGAGAGTGAGGTAAGACTATTATTTAATCGTTTACTACTGTTGACCGCAACCTTTGTTCACGTGAAATTATTATAAAAACCCTATTTGATTTGGATTTTGTTAACAATTTCAAGGATTTTTTTTTTTCACAGAACCCTAATTATTTTTTTTTATTATTTAAGTTGGTAATTTACTTAAGTTACTCCTTATAATATCTGCTATCTGCCAGTAAAAGTCCCGTCGTAAGCCGGAACAACCGACAGACAGACAAAAATATGGAAAAATATGTTTTTGTTACAAGTACCGTATATTATACTTTCAGTAAAAAGCTGTTATCTAGAAATTACCAGCACACACTTCAATTTTATTTATTTGTAAGAAATCGACACGACGTTTTATCGTAATCATCCATGAGCAACTTGGTTGGTTTTTTTTATGTTTAATGGGCCTACTCTTGACCTCAATCTAGTCCTGAGGACAGAGATGAGGTCGACGATGGAACAAACTAACCCAAAAGAAGCCTATTAACTCGCGACTTAAATAGATTGGTAATTAAATACTCAAATATATCAAGTAAGTTATGTATGTATGCGCGTTTTATTTACACGTTTGCTCATTGATTCAGTTTGCATTGTCCCACTGCTGGCTTTTGCCCACTAGTTCAAAACAAGTAGTATGGGATAAATTGAAACACTATTAAACAAAAAATATCTTTTATTAACACAAAACACTTATTTTACACAGCTCAATATTGGAACATTCTAGACCCGAACGTAATCTACTAGAATGAATAAAAATATTTAATAATGTAATTAGTATGTAAGGATAATAAATAAACGACAATATTTGTAATGTCTAAATTGTGTCAGTTCATTATTTTAGCCTTATTTTAATTTATATGGAGTTGCCGTAGCATGCTCTCTTCCAAATAGCCGTAATTTCAGTCATCAGCCCTCTTTTAAATTATATTAATTTTTACAACTTAATCCTGTGTTTCTTTGGATGACTTTCGTATTATGCTTGTATCCAGACATGTAAAACAGTTGAGTACCCCTGCAGGACGAGGACGTGTCGGACGCGGCCGTGTCGCAGCGCCACGCGCGCGCCGAGGGCCGCGAGCGCGCGCGCTACCTGCGCAAGCGCCGGCGCCGCACGCACGACGCGACGGCCGAGGCCGCGCCGGAGCTGCCGCTGCCGCCTCTCCCGCCGCCCGCGCCGCTGCCGCCTCCACCGCGACAGTACGAACCGTCTGAATACGAGGCTAGTATCAAAATTCTGTCGTGCTTATCCTCCTGAATCTTGCTATAGTCATTTCAAAGTTATTTTACCGCTGCTAAATTAACTAGTATCCCAATGTTCAGACCTGTCCTAGCCAACTGGCATAATGACCAATACGTAATAGCAAATATTGTCACTCGCATTTTAAATCACACACTGATGTATTATTAATATTTCTGAGTCCCCCAGTAGGTCCTGTTGTGCTGGTGCCACTGTTACCCTTTTTTCTACATTTCATGTTTTTCGTTTATAATCGCTTTTCATCTATTCCTTGCTTGTTCATTCGATTTTCTTTTGCTATTTCTTTATTTATATATAATATACTCATGTTTAGATATAATCAATCTGCATAATATATTGATTATTTCACCTTCACCTGTCTTCATTTAACTTTTATTTTGGGTTTGGAGTCTTTTCATTATGGATATATTTTTCTATCTTAAAACTTTCATGTATAATAATTTTATAACTTTCGCATTAATGACCATCATAACGTAATCAGCTCATCACAATATAACCTCACTCTCCTTACTAACGAGCGCGGTCAACTAACGTTAACTGTGAATGTTACTCCAGACAGTGAGACCGTACACGCCACGCCAGTTCCCGCTGCCCGACGAGACGTACGCGCGCATGCTGGCGGCCATGCCCGACGGCTTCCACGCGCCGCCCTCGCCGGCCGCGCGCTCCGACTCGTCCAGCACGCTGTCGCCCGCCGACCTCACCGCCTTCGACGGCGACGACCCCGACGACGTGGAGTGGGACCCGCACGCCGAGCGAGCGGAGCGTCGCAAGACCTCCTTTAGGTGAATCGCTTTACCACACTACTGGTCATACAATGTCTTGAGGACGCGACTGATGTCCGCACACACGGTACCGAGTTACGGCTCGGCTCCCCTGACCCTGGATCCGAGCTATCCCTAGCCGGCAGAGGAGAAAAGCTTTAAAGGGCCCAAAGCCTGCGTAATAATATATGTAGTTTTAAACTCTTCATTTGTCTATGGACTCTTCTACACAGGTCATAACTATGCTAAGCTGTGTTTCGTCTTTGTATTTAGTTATAGACACGCGCAACATTTACATTTTGTGATCATTCTATTGACGTTAGCAAGCATTTCTACAGTAACTTTATAAATAAAAATAACTGTTTCACTTACTGTAGGGGTAGTATTTTGAAAACACAAGTTGTCACTGGTGATTGTACTTTTATTAAGCTGGTTTATTGATATTAACTGGGTATTAAGTTCCAGATCAATACTTTATCTTTATAACATGTAAGTGATTAAAAATTTAGTTTATTATTACTTTTAAGGTTTAAAGTTGTTGACAATTGGTGTAAAATTAATAAAAACTTGGAAAACTTTCAAAATTTAGTTTTTAGCATTAATTCGTATCCATATATGCGCGCGTACGATACTGTAAGCTATTACATACAATCTTCTTGTAAAAATGTATAGAAATATGATGGAGTAAGTTCATTTAGATACATACTTATAAAAATTGTATTATGTGCTATAATTACTAAGAGCACCAATTGTACAATTCAAAAAAGTGCAAAATGCACATACCTTTGCAGAGTAGTGATCGGTGTTTAATTATATTATGATAATCTCAAAGCAAAGCAAAGATCTTAGAATGAGGTACATTTCAGTTGTTGACAGCAAACATTTTTAATAATAATTATTGTTGTAAAAAAAGACAAGCAATAGCTTTCTTGACGCAGTTTTCATTCACAAGTGAGCACCTTTACATTCCCTTCAGTTCAAACGATTTGTTAGTGTGGATGTTAAATTTAATTTAACTGTATGTTTCTTTGCGTTGCATTTTGCAAGTTAAAAATGCTGCTATGAATTAATAAAGAGATAAATATAAACGATTAGTGTGTTCAACGTAAATATTTGGCTATGTTTAAGTTTCAACTAAGTTTCTACATAAAAATAAATGCCCAATTGCCGCCAAGCGCCTGTAAATATTGACTATTATTAAAAAGGGCACTGATTAGGAACTAATAGACTGGCTTTAAAGTAATTATTTGAATCTCTGTAAGAGTACGAATTTGATGTTTCAGAAAAATAGGCCCGTCGTTTTTGCTTCTATGAATGATGATAATTTTAGTTTGATTTACCATTGGTAATGAAATTTCGCGATTTTTTTTGTTCACACATTTAAAGATATACTTTACATTTTAGAAGATAAATGGATTGTTAATATCATAGTTAGGTCTTTGAGACAGGAAATTGACTGAGTATTAAATTTTGATGTAAGGTTTGGAAAAAATATCATTTAGTTTTCTGTCACCGACTACGAAGCTCCTGTGGTATACGTTTATTTGAAATAATAATACTATTCTTCTAATTTATCAGTGTGTATGTTGTTGTATAAAGACTGCTTGGCTGATTGTATACAAATACCATTTTATGAAGGTGAATGTAAAATATTAATGAAGTTTGTTCAATTCTCTTGAGAAGCCAAAGTCTTCTGGTAATTTGTAATTAATTAAAATAGTTTAAGTTTTTTTTTAAGGTGACTCTGTTCCAAAGAGCGAATTGAGAAATATAGAATTAAATAAACAGTCTCTTTTGTTTTATTAATTACAAAATAACACAAACGAATTTTGAGTGTATACTTTATTTTGCACTACATATAGCAGCATACAAATAGTAAACGATGACTAGTATGCCTAAAAAGTTCAACTACATGTACAATTCATTCTACTCAACATTAAAGAATTAATCTTACAGATATCGGCAGTATATTGATAATCTTGCAACTAGCGTGAACTACTATAAAAAGATCTTGTAACGCAACATTTGTATAAAAATACAAAATCGTACAAACTAAGCACCAAAAAGCTGTTTGTAAAAAAAGATGAAGAGAGTTGATCCTGCATCTCTAAGTTATTCTATTGAAATACGTTTCTCTTCGAGATTATTTAATTGGCAGAGATTCTTTTAACGAGAAAATAATTATTATAGAAATTAGTAATATTACTCATCGATGTTTTCTGCTCACGTAAATACTATAATTAAGTACGCAGTAAATAGAGTACATGACTTATTCGCTATTAACAAAAACACAACCTAACATTAATACTTTACAAAATAAACATGGCACTATGTAGGCAAGCTTGCACACACTTGTGCACCAAGAATCCGGAATGTGCGTAATTATACATAAATGCTAATGTTTACTTGCTTAGTGCGCAAGTGTGTATACAGCATAATTATAATATTATGTTTGGTACAAAACATTCATACCACACAACTTGTTTGATATTCATTTCGCAATAACCTTATTTTACAATCACAAAATCACTAAAAATAATACTGTATAATAAATCTTGAATGGTCAGAGCTACACAGCCTTTTATAAAATAAATGCATTATGGAATGTTAATCATTAACCATTAAATAATTATACTAACAACACTGGTACATCCAATCGGTCTTACATAAGTATTTCGTCCTATTTATATGACTATCGGGAAAACTGACAAGGACATTTGACAAAAAGTACTAATTTCAAGGTTTTGTCTCCCAATGGTTGGAAGGTATCTAAGACATTCAAAATCTCATGGTTTTCTTACACTAAGTTTCGTACATAGTTAAGTATATCGCCGATTACATTATGTACAAATTATAACTGGGTGGGCTTTACTACATACTAAGCGTAACTTTGACCCAATCAATGAGCGAGGTGCATCTTTAACTGATGAATTATGATTAATTAATTTCGACTTAGCCTTTCCAAAAACAACAAATGCTAGGTAAAGTTAGTTTATATTTCTGGAGAGATCCTGTATGCGTCGCGCATTGCACTCTCTGCAGTAGAGATGGTCATCTAGCGGGTAGCAGCCGCGGCCCTCCTGCCTGGAACACAGCGAGGTCCCGCAGTCCTCGCAGGCGTAGCACGACACATGGAAGCTCTTGTCCAGAGCCACGATACGAACTGTTTCCTCTGCGCCGCTCTCCGGAACAATAGGTTCACGACAAAGCGCGCAACGAGGCGCGTATCTGTTTGGATGAGAAAACTTTACATAATAAATAGGTATCAAAAGTTGATTGGAGTTGAATGTTTTTTAAACAAATAGTTTGTTTGGAAATGTAGTGGGCTAGTGGGCCTATACTCAGCAGGGGGTGGAATGATGGCCAATGATGATGAATTTGCCCAAGATCTTAAAAGTAAAAAACTTATAACCCATGGTATAGAAGTTCAGGTATCATGCCATCTTGTCGACAAATTATAGGCTACATAATGATTTAGTTGCGATTCTTCTATCGTCTCTTACCTTTTATGAAAATCTTCAATACAATGTATGCGGTTGACAGCATCCACTGTGAAAGGAATCCCATCGAGACTCTTCTGGCACACAACACAGGTGAAGCACCGAGGGTGGTAGGGCTTGCCTGTGGCCCGCAGTATGCGGTCCAGGATAGGGTCGCCACATACACAGCATTTCTCTAGTGTATCCAAGTAGTCTCTTTCACACAGTGCCTTGCCTTGCACTGCGTAGAAGGGGCGGCCCTAGAATAATAATCTCGGAATGTAAGCAAATAAATGTAAAAGTTGATTTGCTTTACTGGAAAAAAAACAGTACAACGACAGCATGCAATATCCAGGCAATGAAAATAAATGAAGGTTCTATTTTGTTTATGTTTGTTTGTTTGTTTGTTGTCATCACAGCATCGGTCACTACAACAATAAGCTAAATAAGGCAGATCACTGAAGATGCCTATATTATGTTTGGAAAACAACACCATATTATCATCATTGGTTAATAATAAAACAACATTTCGTGTTTGTAAATGCATTACTTAATGTCTATTCACACAGTGCAGAGAAGATTATACCTTAGCACTGTGTCAATTACAATGGAAGGTCTGCAATCTACACTGATGAGTCACTTGTGCTCAGATGAGATGCCTCTACTAGAGAATGGTCCAAGACAAGGCTATTATTAAAGAAGTATTATTACATTCTAGATTGCCTCGTTAGTCTAATGGTGGCAAGCATGACTGCTGAGGATGAGGTCCTTGGGTTCGATTCCCAGGTCAGGCAAAGTGTAAATGGGTTTTTCCATCAGGAATTTCTCAGTAGCAGCCACAGTCTGGATTTGTGCCTGGTTGATGGCAATAGGCTCGCCCTCTATTACATGTGACTTAAATATAACTGGCGAAATGTGAGTGTACTTGTTGGGTACACCTCCGCCTAACCCTTCGGGGATTACAAGGTGTGATGTTATCTTATGTTATGCATATTACATAATTATTCACTCAAGTGTGCTACTAAGAACTGGCAATCTTTAAAACTACATACAAAGGAAAAAATTATGGAAATAAGCTAAAATATAAAATTATTGTACACTCACTTGCAAGTTAATTCCACAATGATGACAACAAAAGCATTTGATGTGATAGATCCTCTCCATGGCAGTGCAGCCCGTTGTCTCGCCCATGATCTTCTCCCCACATTTGTAGCAGTTACCACAGTACAGGGCATCATCAGGCTCCGGAGTAGGCTCCACAGTAGTTCCGACATAACCACCGTACAGGGACGTCCCAGACAGCTGACTGCACGGTCTGGGGTTGATAGGCTCATACAGAGATTCATATGTAGAGGAGGTTTGGGATCCACCGTAAGTAGAAAAGTCCTGCGCGTTAACAGACGCAGAGGAAGGAGGATACGCTGAGCCAGGCCGTCGCAACTCGCTGTAATTCGACTGAGCACCTAAATCACTGATCCTAGACACTTCCGACCTCGTATCCCGATCCCCGTAAATACTATCCCCTCCGTAAGCATTGCGTTGCATCATAACATTGGAGTAGACATGGTTAGTCCCTCCCGGAGGCAGTACGTTGCTGTACAGCAGAACATCACCGCTTCGCACCCTGGCAGTGTTTCTCACGATGCAACTCTTCACAGGAACTAAGTTTGAGTATGTAGAACTAGTGCGACTACCATATTCGAGTCTTGAGGAGTAGGACGGTTCGCAGGCTGACTTTACCATACAACTTTGTGGTATTTGAGGCAGAGGCGGCTTATTTTTTTTAGGTGGGATAGATGGTTTCTTCGTCGCTGCGTTAATATCATCTTGAAGTTTGGCCTCTAATTCGTTCGCGTATATCCGTAAGTCTGCTAATTGTTTGTCTAGTGTATTCATATCTACGATTTATAGTCGCTATTATGACAAACTTAATTATTTTATTCATAAAATGTATAAAACGTTACGCCCTGATTTATTGTTTGATGCGAAACTGACAGGTCTGTTTTATTGTTATCTGTGGTCATGCAGGTTTACGTTCCGTTCCAACCAATGTAAAATAATAATGTAATTTGACGTAGGTAAAAAAAAGTACCATACAGTCTTACTAAACGCAATGAACATGGTTCATTCCAGTGTGGCTCTTATGGTATCACATTATCACCTATGAACTCACGTATGACCTGTTTGTGAACGCACCTATAAGAAATTTCCGTTTGAGAACGCTCCTGACGAACCCTCGTGTCTGTTAAATGAACTTAGTCAGGGTCGTATTAATGATTATAATTCGGTAACTACAGACGTGTTACTTGTGTGACTCATTTTCGGGGGCCCCGTATCATTGATACGGCTGATTGGGCGGTAGCTACGCCCCTGATACAACCTGATACTGACTTGCAAATTGCAAAAAACGTTAGAAAATTTGAATTTCGCGGGTGGGTACCCGCGAAATTCAAATTTTCGTGGCGCTTCCACCTTAACTATTTTTATAATTAACTAGCTCAATCAGAGGCCCATAGGCGGCATAAAAACTTTGACACCAGTTTACACACTAACAACACGATAATGAAGAAAGATAAACTAGCTGTTGCCCGCGACTTCGTTCGCGTGTGGATATTAATATTTATGTATGGTCAATATTTGTGTTTGTTCGTAGGTATTTTATGCACTGCCATACCCGTTCATCTTGTTGCGATAAAACTTTGGCGTAAGTTAGTTACCTACTTATAAAAAAATGAGTGATGTCTCAATCGTCAGCAGTCATTAGTATTAACCTGCAAGGCAAGAGGTTCACAAGTAGAATACCTTCTCGGCAATTTCTTTATTTAGGTATTTTTAATTAATGGTCAATCATATTTTATTACTATCGTTAAAATCATAACTTGCAATTAAGTTATGGTGTGAAAATAAACGAGCTGAAACTTCATAGTTTCACTTTTGTTAAGAATGGCGAACTACATAGCATTTGCTTTTGCATTAGTCCTGCAGGTATGTGTCAAATTTTGGGGCTCCGGGACCTAAATTTTATCGTTTTTCATCCATGACCGTAGTAGGCGGACTGAGCACCCGTCAACAAGACTCGCTTGCCTGTAGATGATGCAGAAAGAGTTTCACTTCCACAGCGGTAGTAATTTTCCGTGGCTTTCGCCTGATCCTGTTCAGGTACTCACCGAATCAACCGTACATGTTTCTTAAGTTCGACACAATTTCTAGGCACCCAGCTATAACAAGTCATAACTTTTTGCAAACTAATTCAACATCATATAGGTACCGCCAATTTGTAGAGTGTGATGGGAATAACATAACCCTCCTTTTTTGGCAGTCGTGTAATTTTTTTTTTTTTGTTTTGCAGATAGCTGTAGTGTATTCCAATGAAGATGAAGAAGGTACATGTAGTTTACTGCTTCAAAAATACTAAAAGATCAGTGGGTTGTCTTAGGGGTGGAGATGAAGGAGTTGGGGTATACGCTTAGGGCTTAGGGCTTAGTAGCACAGAAAACTAAAAAATCTTTTTTTCGAAAAAAGAAAATCGGTAATGTACCAATTTTATTGCAATATCGGGTTGACCTTGACCATATAAAACATTTACGGTCGGAGAATCATGGTCCTACATCACACACACCGTTTCCGAGTTGTGAGCCTTCGAATTTTGTATTTTTTTTATATTTAAAGTATCTTTATTTTAATTTAAAAATAGTAACACGATGTTTTCGGGAAATGAATTGTTGTTCTAAAGAAACCGCCAATAATTAAAAAAAAGGATGATGATACTAAAATGAATTATTGCAGTTGAAACTTTTATTTGCAGACAAAATAAACGGGATGGAAGCGCAGGAGGAAGAAGTAAGATAATACTAATAACTTGTAAAATCAAATAATATAAAACTTCTTATTTAACCCCATTTTTTGTTTTACAGTGGCACATGGACTTTATGCCAGTAAGTACATACTCAAAATTTATATGGAGGTTCAAAGAAGCAAAACTCTTTTTTCTTTAAATTACGTTTTAACCTACTTTTTTCAAAACTAATAATGTGTTGTTCAGACTGGCTACCTACCGGACAGTGTGTACAGAGAGCTGGCGTGGTATGGTATCTTACAAATTCAGCCACTTCATCACAGCTCTAAGTTTAAAGTAGCTGCGCATCTGATTTGGCAGCACACGCTTGGGCGACCACATGTTATCATGGAAAACCCGCCGCAGGTACGTATAAAATTTGCTAGTAACAATTTTTTTTTAATGAAGGGTAGAACTGTACTGTATCTGTGAACATTTCTACCCATAGATTCCTCCACATACGTACAATTTTTGTAAGCTAATTAATTTACGAAGTCCGCAATTGGTGAAAAGACCAAATAAAAACAAAATAAAATCGTATGTGTTTGGCGATAAGATAACACAACCGAACCTACATCTAGATTTCGGCAGTTACATTCAAATCTCATTTTTATAGGAGGCCATAAACTGAGCACAGGCCCTGGGCTGCCAATTATTCCAAATGGAAGTGAATTAATTGATTTAACATTATTTTATTTTCCCAGTCCACTCAATCTCCAGGAAAGGTAAGTCGGCAGATCTTAGCGGAGGAAGCTGCGAAATGGTCTCGTGAACAGCGGGCTGCACAGGAAGTGTTGATGGAAAACATCAAGAGCGGCGGCAACGGCCTCACTGTACGGACTGTGGTCTCTGCCAGAAAGAAATCTGTTTACATAATTCAAAACGGTGAGCTTATTTGAATTAGGTACTGGTAAAAGGAACAGAAAAACCGGCCAAGTGCAAGTTGGACACGCGCACGAAGAGTTCCGTACCATTATCTATAAAAACGGCAAAAAAATCATGTCTGTTGTAAGGGAGCCCCACTTATATATTTTTTTTATTCTGTTTTTTAGTATTTGTTGTTATAGCGGCAACAAATGTACATCATCGTTTGTGAAAATTTCAACTGTCTAACTATCACGGTTCATGCGATACAGCCTGGTGCTGGTGACAGTCGGACAGAGAGACAAACAGACAGTGGAGTCTTAGGCCCGTATTACAGAACGTCGCTCAATACTCAAGCATCATTTAAAACTAGATTCAAGCCATTTGATTGGTTGAAACTAGTTTTAAATGATGCTTGAGTATTGAGTGACGTTCTGTAATACGGGCCTTAGTAATAGGGCCCCGTTTTACCCTTTATGTACGGAACCCTAAAAATTAGGGCTAGCTAAATAGAAACTTACAGTAATGACAATAAATTGAAACTTCACACACGTCAACATAATAACGGGCCATATTTTATAACTCAACACCAAACAGAAAATACCCACATAATACTAGTTTTGTAACAGGTAACTACTACGAGTGTCCCCCGGGTACGGAGCCCGATCTGGACGCTTATCGAGTGCAAGCGAATATGCACGAACGAAAGTGCACCTTCGATACACCGTCCATACCCGTAGCTTTGGATGCCTGCATTGAAGCTGAAGTGGCCCCCATAGAGTACTCCTTCCATGACGGATGGATGTTCTGTCTCGGCAATGGTGAGAGAGAAAACAATTATTTCATGAACGGAACTTTGGATTGTGGAAATAAAACTAAAGTAAGTTATGACAAAAAACAATAACCGACATAATAAAAAAAAACACTAAATAGTGGAAAACTACTTTACTTTCGGAAGTTGGTGGCAAAAATATCACTGATTTCCGAATCTAACAGTATGTTTGATTGTAGTAGCTTGATGTGCTGGCGTCTGTACATAACCTCCCCCTTTTTAACACTATTTTATTAGCTTCATGTGTAACTAACTAACTATGTAAAGAAATCTTAGAAGTTAAATTTGATCCACTTCCACGTTTCCGATTGAGCTGAAATTTTGAATGTTTAGTGGACGAGAATGCATGTTAAGCTAACTGACGTCATTCTAAATCCAATATGGCAGACTGCCAAAGATGGCGGACTAGTTATTTTTAGGGTTCCGTAGTCAACAAGGAACCCTAAAAATAACTAGTCCGCCAAATAAATAGTTTCGCCATGTCAGTTCGTCAGTCCGTCCGCAGCTTAGCTCAAAGACTAGAAAGCTGTAATTTGGCATGAATATACAGATTAGTTGTAAAAGTGGAATAATAAAATCTCGAAAAGTTTTTTTTAAGGTATCCGTAAAATGAGGATTTCATTTTTCTGCGCGTACCCCATAGTGTGGAATGTCGTTGTATAGGTTCTTAAATATTGCGAGTTTGTTCAAATAATATTTCGATTAAGGGATTCGTTTGTGAAATATTAAGCTTTAAAGTGCTTATTTTTGTTAGAATCAAGGGTTTCCCCCCTCTCTACCAGCTAAACGGTTGTGTTTGGGTGTGTGATAAAATCGGTGGTAGTATATATTACGAAGTAAAAAGAAAAACTATGGAGTTTCTTGCCCATTCTTCTCCATAGAGATCTACGCTTTGGAATGGGCAACTGCAGTACTTTCACAAGTTCTTATGTCTTGTGTCTCTGACTGTAGCTTAGCCTTCTGTGGTTTTCTGACATTCAAAAGTGCCTGATATGGCCTAATTGAGATAAGTGCTTTGATTTTGAGTTTGTATGCTTTACAAGTGTAGGAGTAATAGTCGACCAACTTATAAAATGTACTTGGATAACATATTTTCCTAAACATAATGTCCACAGGTATTTCAACTGCTAATGTAAGTTTGTTTCGTATTATTTTATTACAATAAAAATCATCGTTTGGAGGCAAATCGGACCGTAGGAAGTGGATTAAATTAACGCTCTAAGACTACGGAACCCTACATTGTGCGTGGCCCGACACGCACTTGTTTATGCATTCGCATGATATGGGTATCAAATGTAAAGGTTTGCTGAGAAGAATACGAGAAATAAAATGATGTCACTCTAAACAGTTTTTTTTAGGTATAAAATTATTTAGAAGTCGTTTAATAAAATCATCTATGATGATATATCATAGATGATTTTATTAAAATAAAATAATAGAAATAATAATAAACCATGAACTAATCAGGGGTTGTGTGTATGATACTACGGTCGGCAATTACTTAAGTAGGTGTAACTCATGTTGTTTTTAAATATTTACAGGTTTCTGTTAACACATTTCTGGACGATTGCGCAATTGATAATAACATAGTGATCACATTTGACTATTTCGGCGACGAGCCACGTAAGGATATGATGCACAATGCTACTTTGTGCACAACGTGGGATCCTTGTCGGTTGTCATATCTGTACAGGCTCGAGGTAAAATTATAAGTTTACACCTTGATGCACTGAAACCGTTATCCAAATATAATACGCGCAGTTGATTTTATCATTTCATTTCCAGCCGCCACCAGCAGAGTTGTTGCCGTCATTCCCTACGTCAACAGAAAATCCTTGCGACTCTACTGTTTGTGCAGAATGTTTGGAAGAAAACGTTACAGAAGATCCCGGAGTCCCTATACCTGACGATGAATTTGAAAAAATTATTAAGGATTCAGAAACGGTTTAGGGTGATAAGATAATAGAATTTTACTATATCTATTCATTTATTAAGATGTAATATTTGACCTACCTGCGAATACAACTCTCGTTGTCAATTGGCTTCATTGGTTCCCTACCCAATTCACAAATTCAACATCTGGTTATTACACTTGGCAGTCAGTCAAGTACACGCGGGCGCAGTTCAAGTACAGAAGTAACACCTAAAGATCACTGTGATTTGTCAGTGGGAGGGAAAAAAATATAATAACAAAACATTTTATAAAAACTTTATTGCTAAATAGAACCGGCTTAAAAAAAACAACAAAAAGTGAAAAATAACTCTAGCTCCAGAAGTCAATACACATCTGGAAGAGTCATGGAGATCCTTACATTAATTTGTACAGAAAAAAGAGTTAATTTAGAGGGTTCAAAATATTTTCCAATGTTGAGAATACATTACCATTATAAAAAAACTAAGTGACATTAAGGTTGATGTTCCAGGGTAGCCCGCGAAATTCAAATTTTCTTACCCTCCGAGCTCATAAAGGTGTAAAAATGACTTTGACCTTGTAAAAAGTCATTTTTACACCTTTATGAGCTCGGAGGGTTGTATTAATGATTTTGATGATTATAATTCTGTAACTACATACATCTTACAGCCGCGAATCAAATGTTCATCAACATACAACCTATCACTGGCCTGGAAATTGCAAAAAACTTAAGAAAATTTGAATTTCGCGGGCTGGTTGGAGGATTCACCTTAACGGCTCTATCAAACTGACAGACAAGTGTTTTGACTCGTTGTCACTGACTTACGAGCTTATGGAGTATATATACCTACAGAATTAGCGTGACTACCTACAAGAACTTGTATAAAATGGCCGCCATTTTCATTCATCATTATTCAAGAAACTACAAAAAACTTTTAGCGCGCATCCGTTTGACAGCAGATCTACCTGAAAACTCGGCGCAAAACATGGCGACGCGGTCACGCATTGTGATTTGTGAAGCTTATGATGTCACACGAAAGTGTTATAAAAATAAGCACAAGACTTGACAAACTGTAGTTGTCTCTCTTTTCCTATGCGATATATGCAGTCTCTATTGATATATATCTCAATGCTCTAGTCTGGCGGGTATTCACTGATAGCCGCCGTTTCGTTCTGAAATAATGAGCTCCTCGTTAACTATTTACTTTTAATATTATAGATTTATTGCAGGGTTAATAAAATATTTTAAATACCTGAAGATAGTCTTTAGCCACCCGAGAGTAAAAGAAATAGAATTCCAACTTCTCCACACATCTATATTTTTTGTACAAATTCTGCCCTGATCCTTTGGAGAGTAGGTGTCTTCTATGAACCGCTACACAAAACTATATTGAAATTGTGAAAAATATATTTCTCGGATCCGATCATTGGTTTGGGCTTAAAATGAATCGTAAGTACGCCAGTGGTGACTTCACGCGACCTACTGACAAGTCTACCCACACCACAGCGTGCTTCTACAGAGCCCTTATGTTTACAACTCAAGGCGAGAACGATATTGAAAGTAGATCGCAGCGGAGTTGAGACATCCTGGAACTGTACCCCGTGTTATTGTGTTAAATGGTAATTTCAAGTAATTTGTTAGTTTAATAGAAACAGTGCTTCGACCCACTGTGTTTTCACTGCACAAAACCCATCGTCTGCCCACATGATGTACGAGCCTAACTGAATAAATCCTGACAATCCGATATATTTATATAAGGGAGGCCCTCCATGCATATGCAGCTCGGGGTTGAAAAAATAAATTTATACGTTTATAACTGGGTAGGGTGCTCTTGAAAAATGGTTTCTAAAATACTTTTTTTCAAGTCAATGTTTGATGAGATATTCGCTTCTAAAGCCGTAAAAATGTTGTCTACCACAACTGTTAAACTACCACCAAATTTTAAAGGAAAAAGAATTTTCAACGAAAATTGGTTTGAATAGGATTTGGTATTTTTGGGTTTCTGACGTTTTGGGACTTTTTAATCAATCTGCAGCAGTAACTTTGTTTTTCATTGACATCTATGAAAACAAATTTAGCGTTGCTGTTGAGTATAAATTGACATATTATGAATGATCGTTAAAAATATTGTTATTATATTGGTTGGTACTACGGAGCCCTTTGCGTGCTAGTCCGACTCACACTTGGTCGGATTTTTTAGTTTTAAATATGCCTCGTAGATACACTTTCCTTGTAGAGACACGTTTTGAAATCATTCACTTGTGGTACTGTAAGATACACTTTTTAAAATCCTGAACAGTTATTCTTCGTAGATACACTTTTAGGTACAGTTGTGCACTAAATAAGTATGTTGATGATGAATGGTCAGTCTTACCCATCGGTATCGTATGGGTAATACTAACTGGGTTCTGAAGGTCGGATAGGCAGTCGCTCCATGTTAATTACTGGTATTTAGCTATATCCGGTTAGACTAGAAGCCGACCCCAACACAGTTAGGAAAGGCTAGGCAGAAGATGATGATGAATGATGAGAGGCTCGTGGCTAAGTAATAACAGCCGCATGGGTCGATCGATTTTATTAATCGGTTGTTTTCCCTGGAATTACTCCAAAGCAAAAAATATGGAAAAACGCGAAAAGTTTGGGATTAAATGTAAAAGCACAAAAAAGGTTTATATGTATGCTTTTTTCCTTATTTACCATTAAATTATTTTCCAGAAGTAATCATGACTTACGAAAATATTTTGATCAATGATGAACTGATTAGTTTGTTTCACGACTATAAAGCCAAGCTTTTGCTCCAGTCGTAGGTAATGTTTTATTTTTTATTAAACATAAGCAATTAGTTAACTTTTATTTTATTTTATGTGACAAAATTACACTATTTTCTGTTTTGCTGTACTAAACGAAGTGAGAGCGAGGTGCGAGGAAATCATATCATTTCGTATCTACGAGGAACAATTCTTTAGTTTGTGTGAGCAACATTGGAAAAAGGTGCGTTTGAATTTGCCACACTGTCTTATTTTGGCAGTGTGCCACTAATGTTTTATTTTGTGGGTTATCACTTAGCTATCTATTATCTAAAAATTTATTTATTGTTTGTTTGTTGTCAAAACTTTCAATCCAAATAATAGTCATTTTGACTATCCAAAAGAAATAGGACAGCCGTGCCGTGACACAAAACCACCAAAAGTAGAGAGATTAGGTAGAGACCTAGCTCAGCTATTGGGCTTGGGCAGCTCACCTATTAGTGTGTGGCCAAAAGTTGTAGAAGAGAGAAGATTAGGTTGAATTTTTAAATTCCTATTCGATTTTTCATTATCGGGGTAAGTAAATAAAAATAATTTAGTAGTAACAGATAGATATACTTTATTAATGTAGTATTCTCAGTTTTTCCATTTTTTTTCCTAGCCTTCTCGGTCCCTTCCTGGGTAAAGGCTTCCCTCCACTCCTTCCATATCTCGCGAACCCGCGCGTCCTGCTTCCGGTTCTGACGGAATCTGTCCACCATCAGGTTCGTTGCCTGCCACGACCGCGCCTTACTGTGTTAGAGCACCACTTTCCTGCTATTTTGGCCAACAGTTTGTCGCCGGAAATGCGGCAGACATGAACTGCCCAGTCCCTTTTGAGTTGGACAGCCTTTTGAGCCACGTCTGCTATATTTGTTTTGAAGCGCAGTATAGTTTTTCGAACACGAACTGTTAATTTAAAACCTAGTATACTGTGGTCCATTGCTCGTTGGCAAACCTTGAGTTTGGACTTCTGAACTCTCTGGTTGTTCTGAATGTTGGTCAAAGGCTTTTCCATCATGAAGTGAAATGTATGGTCACCTTATTTGAAAGGGACAAACTTCACAACTTTGATTCTCTCTTTCAGATCTGATTTTTTGGTGCAAGAAAGCATTCCAGTTGTACGTAGTACGTGGTACATTTATTAGTTCCATTCGTGAAATGAAGCGTCATATGTCAATGTCACCGTTGACCCGTTCGTCAATGTCAAACTGTCAATATTTTGATTTATCAGATTTGAGGTTATCTCTTGGTATCCACACGTATTGTATGGCGAAACTAAAATAAACTTGTATTTTTTTTTCAAAATGGTCGTGTTTGATACTCTTTTAGATATGATAGATACTTTGCCACACAGAGAATCCTTCAGCTTGCCGGCTATCAAGCAAAACGCTTTGAAAATCGAGTTTACCAAAGATGTAAGTTTTCTAAGGTCTTTTCCTTTGTTTTATAAAGTTTTACTACAACGAAAATGTATACGGGTGTTGTTACAGAGTTCAGAAACCACGTACAGCGGTTTGGGGCCTCCTTTGCCGTTTGCTAGTAGTGAAGTGTACCATGCCTGCATCTTAGAGTGGAGGCGCCTTACTGCCTTGGAAGGAGATTGTAAAGCTGTGTATGAAGTAACCTTTGCGGTTGAGGTGTCTATTTCTATCATAATTAAACTATTTATTTCAATTAGGCCATTATAAGGCAGTTTTGAACTTCAAACTATGAAACTAAGGAAATAGAATAGATTCCATCGCCTATATGAGACTTACGCGCTGTGTACTGTGCTACCGAGGCTTATTCTATCGTCTATTCGCAATAGTAGTCTCTGATACTTGATGTGTCTGAAAAATTCGCTTCTAAAATAATAACCTACCACTGTATTTTAAACAAACAACCCATATAAGTAAGCATGCTATAATTATTCTCAATATTTTCTAAAATATCTGTTTTCAGGGCAGCACATTCATCTTCAAAGCTGGTGATACGATAGGAGTAATTCCCCACAATGATGAGTCAGATATAGATTTAATTATTGATCATCTCAATTTAGGCACCACAGGAGATCTATTCTATACTATAAGTTTAGATGATAGTATAAAAGGAAGTAAGATTCCTCCGCATGTACCTGTGCAGTCTACAATAAGAAATGTCTTGACACATTGTGTGGATCTCAGAAGCATTTTAAAAAAGGTAAATATAAGTTTTATTTTTGATTAAAAGGTTTTGCTCATATTTTTTGAGAAAATATCATCTCAAATTGAGTAGTAATGTGATAGGCTCTGTACAGTCACGAGCAATGAGAAGTATAAAAGTTTGAAATTTCTGAATATGTTTATATATCTATATGGCAAAAATTATTCATCCCAAAGCCAGGTAAGAGCGACAATACTAATACCAAATCAAAATTTCCAGAGGAAGAGTACTATCCCCCTCCTCTGGAATCCGGTCATAAATGACCTTATCACAAAAGTCAATGCAAGTCACATTTACACAATGGTTTCACAGCACATTAGCAATTACACAACCTCACTATCCTCCTCTCGGGAAGGTGACAATCTGCAATCTTACTCAACAGGTGCTACGCATCAGAGAAGAGTGGTGCAGGGAATTCGACCTTTAAAACTGAACTAGTCATGTTTACCCATAAAGGCCCGTAACGCCTACCTAAACTCAACACAGAACTCCAGTTAGTTAGCCAACAAAGTCAAGTAGCTGGGTGTCGTTTTGGACAATAAGTTAAACTGGAGTAGTCACCTTAACAAAAAACTAAACAGGGTCTGCATCATTTTCTCGCAGTGCAGGAGAATGATAGGTAAGAAGTGGGGCCTATCCTCCAAAATTATACTCTGGCTACTACGCGGTGATGCGAACCATGATTGGCCTCGCAGCAAACTTGTTGCTGCCTCAAACAAACCTCAACGCATGCAAAGGTTTGCCTACAAGCTGCATAGCGACTATAAGCTAGTTCCCAATATTGAGGTATATTCTTATCCAACAATTTTGTATTTATTTTCAGGCATTTCTCTTAGCTTTATCAAAATACACTAAGAACGACAAGGAAAGAAACATATTGGAATATTTATGCAGCAAAGAAGGCTCAGCAGCATATTCAACATACATTTTAGACAAAAATCTATGTATACTGGACATATTTACTATATTCAAATCTTGTAAGCCTCCTATAGAAGTAGTACTAGCTAATCTACCTAGATTATTTCCAAGGCCTTATTCAATCGTGAATAGTGGCATAAAAGATGATAGATTTATAAAAATCTGTTTTTCTGTGATAATGACAAATAACAACCGAAAAGGACTCACAACTGGCTGGCTAGAGAATCTAATTTTGAATGACAATTTTTCACTAGTAAATGGAGTCAAGAACTTGAGTATAGCAAGTGACACCTACTTGACTAAAGAAAGGGTTCCTATCTTCCTAAGAAAGAATCTTAGCATGTTTTGTTTACCAAGAAACTTAGAAACACCATTGATTCTTATTGGACCTGGTACTGGTGTATCACCATTCATTGGGTTTTTAGAAGAAAGGGAAAGTTTGAAGAAAAGCAACCCAGATGTAATATTAGGCAAAGTTTGGTTGTTCTTTGGATGCAGGAATCCAGAATTAGATTTTCTTTATGAAGAAGAATTGAACGCGTTCTTGTCAAGAGGAACATTGAATAAACTTTTTACAACATTTTCAAGGGTGGATGATCACGAAACTAAATATATTCAGGTGTGTATACCAATGTATTTCTTAAAATATATTGTCTCCTGCAAAGTTATGTAATTGTGGTAATAATATCAGGGGGACTGGATTGATTAAGTAGTATATTGAATTTATTGCTAAATTATGTTTAGTACCTATTTGCAATATCAATTGAAAAATAACATATGTATTTTTACAGGATGCATTAACCCAAAATGGAAAGGAAGTTACTCAACTCATCAAGGATGGTGCATCTGTGTTTGTCTGTGGCGACTTAAACATTATGGCTTCTGAGATAAAAGAAGTACTAATTCAATGTTTTGTAGACCATGACAACATGACTGTGCAAGAAGCCCAGAATAAATTATCAGAAATGCAGAAAGATAAAAGATATGTAGTTGACATGTGGAGTTAATGAAAACTTTATTATTATTGTGTAACAATAGAAGACTTTCACAAAACAAATTCCATGCTAGAAACGAATATTATTTATTAACGATTTTACACTAGGTTAATTAAATTAATAATTAAAAAAGAAACATTATTTTCGTTCACCAATCAATTGATAACTTTCGTTCTGTAAATATAGGAATCTCCTAATTTGTTGGCGATTCAACAACTGCCGCATATTTCATCTCGCGCTGAAGGTCATTTTTTTAGGGTTCCGTACCTCAAAAAGTAAAAAAAGGAACCCTTATAAGATCACTCTCTTTTCCGTCTGTCTGTCCGTGTGTCACCACCGAGTTTCTCAAGAACGGGTGGACCTAACAAGTTGAAATTTATACCAGATACTGAGGCAAAGGACAATGACCAAAGTTGGTACCAAAAAGTCTCGCGCCTCAAAACCAAAATATTATAGTAATTAGTTTCATATTTTTTTACGGCATTACGCGTCGGGGATTTGATTTTTGAACTGGAAATATACTTTTCGAGTTTAAAAGTACGAATATTGTTTTACTCCCTTTATATGACGTTCCGTTTCAACTGAATATAAATGACGTTCCGTTTCAATTGAACAAACCCTTGTCTGTCGAGCGGACTCTAAAATTAATTACAATTAAGTAAGATCAGTACACCAAATCGATTTAGTTTGGTTTATTGCTATTTGCAACAAAATAGATTTTCTCAGCCTAAAGATTGTGATTTATCGATTACATCCCTAAATCCCGACTAGTTTATAGCACTTACTATACTCTATGGTTTATAGTTATCTTATCTGTGGCATCTGACATTTGTACTGTACTGACTGACTATTGGCAATGTAAAGGTCTAAAATAAAATCGAGTTTCAGTCAAGCATACTGTGGATGTTACTTTAACTCGTAATTCTTACTAATATTAGTGTATTACGCTGTTTTTAGAGCAATAATGTAATGTATGTGTGTTAAAATACGTCGTTGGTAGCGTCGAAAAAATAGACCTACTTTTTAGGTTAGTTTCGATTTTATAAAATAACTCTGAAACGCGGGTTTTTTTTTCAAAAATAATTTTTGTAGGAGTTAATACGATCAGTGTAGTCTATAAAAAACAAGGTTTGATTTTGATGCAGCATGGTACGGGATTCCATACTTCCATGAGCATTCTCTTTTAGATTTTCGCGACTTACCAAAATTTACCTTAATTTTCAACTTTTTTATTTTTCGGAATTTTCTGTTTACTTATGCTGTAAGACCTTGCTTTTAACCGAAATTGTCAATTCTAGGTCAACCGGAAGTACCCTATAGGTTTTGGGTCGAAAACCAGCAAGATCCGGAACTACCTGTAGGTCATACAAATATTTGTTAGGTACGTGCGGGGATTGAAGCCGCGACACGCAGCGCAGCAGCCAATCGCTTAGCCACTGCGCCAACCGTACCGTCAGCACGGTTCGCGCAGTGGCTAATCATCATTGTCAGGAAGAAGCTCCTGGTAAACATTTACAAGTGCGAGTTCGACTCGCGTGGAGACGGTTCCGTACGTTAATTATCTAAATTCCGTAAGTTGTTTTATATCTAAGATTTCTTATAGGTTTTCCTGTAATCTATAGGCAAAGAACTATTTTTTTTTGCAAAATTTTCGGTCCTGTAGTTTCGGAGGGAATGGTGCATTTTGGCCTATTTTCTTAAAAAACTTCAAAACTATTTATCTTAAAAAATATAAAAATAAAATATTTGAGATGCTCACAATGAGCATTGAATGAACGCGATATAGTTTGTTTTTTTTTTCTAATTTAAAATAAATAAATTTAATTTCATTGATTTACGTTACACATCCGTCTTTGGGTGTATCAAATGTCAACTTGATCAGTCCAGTAGTTTCGGAGTAAATTGGCTGTGACAGACAGACCCACGCGAGTGATCCTATAAGGGTTCCGTTTTTTTTCTTTTGAGATACGGAACCTAAAACAAGATGGTGGTCTTACTTTTGAACAAAGAGTAGAATACTTATTCTTCAGACTATTTCCAAGAGAACCATGCATCATTGGCATTGTACTAAAAAGTTTATCTAAAAATCGTGTCGCACGCTCGAATTTCTCCGTTCTGTCTGAACTGGCCCTTAGGAATACCTTCCAACTCACACCGGTAAAGCCTCGTATCCACTAGGCAACATTTGACGCGCGACATGTTGCTCAACATGTTTCGCAACTTGTTGAATGTTGACGCGGAACATTTGTTTAACAACGTTGTCTGTCCACACATTCTCAGTCGTCGACAACATGTCGCCAGAGGAACTTGTGTTGATTTCAGCGGCAGTGGTTATAATTTTATCGAAATCAAAAAGAAGAAAACCACGTTGGTGGGTTAGAAAATACCTACAAAATAAAGAAAATGTATTCAGTGATCTCAGTGTGGTTGATGGATCTTTTACGAATTTTACCCGAATGAACAAAACAGACTTCGAGATACTGTTACAAAAAATTGAACCCATAATATCGAAGCAAGATACAAAATTTCGAAACGCAACTAGTTCGATTAATTTGAGCACTCGTTCGTTACACCACACTACGGACATTGTTGTGCGTCACGTCTCCACTCGACAACAATTGATGCTCAACTAACGATGCACTTTAAACAAACAACAAGCCGCGCGTCATGTTGCGCGGCAGCTAGCAACGTCGCGCGCTGTTGTGCAGCGTTGCCGTACATGTTGAGATTCACGTGTCGCGCGCCAAATGTTGCCTAGTGGATACGAGGCTTGATGTGAACAAATAAAAACCACAAAGTATTTTAGAAAAATAATTTAATAGGCAAATTATATTAATAAAATGTTCAAAAAGTGTCCTTTGTGTATATAAACTTACAATTATAGCGTATTAGCGTCAATACAATATAGCTTTTCTATATGAGATGACCGGCTGTAGGTACTGGTGGTGTGATCGTACGATGGTCGCAAGACCGAGGCTCGGAAGCGACAGTTCGCTTGCGAGTCTCAATTTACTAAGTAATTCAATGTGGGCTTGATGATATAAGTGGGCTACGGGTTAGCACACTTGCTCCTGCATTGTATGTATTGTGTGCTAACAAAACTCACATTGATCACCTCAATGATATTCCAGTAACAATAAGACCATTTCCATACAGAAGAGCATTCACACGATTCTTCGTTGTGTCGATGAAAATGCTTAAAATCTATTCTATAAAAAGTACATCTAAACTATCGCTGTATGAAGCAGGCACTCATGGTGAAGAAATATACAAACTGATATCTCCCACAAGTAAGTATGACGGATCAAGTGTTTGCTTGACTTAAAAAGAAAAAAAAGATACTGATATAATACTAAAAAATCTCAAAATACATTTATTTAACAGCGTTTTTTGTCCTTTTGAAGAATTTTGTATATTGCACTGTTTAAAACTAAGTCACATACAATTGGCTGCTATGGTCCATGATATATCACTTCCAGCAGTTCAAACTAACTTATTGCTCTTATTTATAAAAACCCTATAATATTCCTATGAGTATACCTCAATGATTTTATTATAGGAAACATGACAAGAACTAATATGTAATAATAAGCTGGAACATAGAAGTAGGAATACAAGACTCTAGTAAAAAAATATGTTGGGAACATCCATTATTTATTTTTGTTTCTAGTTATTTAATTTCTACATCCATTTTAAACTCCATATCAGTAGTGCAGGCAAGAAACGAAAGTTATTTGTTTGTTTGCTTCCTGCACTCGCTTGTGCGGTTAACCGAGCATGCGGGGGGGTCGAGTGCCGGCATGCGGTTCCTAATCGCACCCGCAGCGGAAGCCGGATAAAAGCTTGGCTGGTCATGCGGTTGATTGACCAGAACTATACTGTTTGAACAGCATGCGGGCACGCCTTACGAGTAAAACTCGTTGCGTGAGCTCGGATTGGACCCTTACACATAAAACTGCTTAATATTCTTAAAGAGTATACAACTGGCCAATGGCGCTTTACAATAGAGAAGAATAGCTTAAAACAATTCATTGAACACCATATAAGTAAGCAAAAACGAATTATCCTATAATATACCACATAGAAGTAGTACAACATAATATTTGCAATACACATTATTTATAGCACTAAAACATTTCCTTATTTACCATGACCAGACATTTTTTTTAAATTCAGGCACTGAACTTTACCCACAAAGCAAAATACGCTGTAATCCTAACAAAATAGAGTTCTTAATAATATAATTAAAAAACGCCAGATTCCCGAATATTATGTTTTGAGCACACTGCACCGCACGGAAATGATTTTGCTGTCAAATCATTTTAGCGCTCGCAATCTAACGTCTAAACGAGGCAATGACACATTAGAATAACATGACGAATATAACATGAACGTTAGATGGATGAGTATATATAATTTGTATGTGTTAGAGAATACGACACACACAGGGTACCTAACTATATTATACTCAGTGCTCATAACTGTAGGTTCCTATTAATTTCTAAGGAATGGCTAATACTATTTAAAAATGCAGCACTGTGAGACAGTCTTAATTTTTTGTCGTTGGAAGTATAAATACTAAGGTAAAATACATCTTACGTACGAATTTTTTTTTACCACGGAATTATTCTTTCATAAGAAGTACACAAGGAATAAAGAAACCAGAAGGAATGTGAAACTGCGGCCTTCCTAAACTGTTGCATTTGGTTGAACTGGTAAAATATATGATTATAAAAATAACAATGCAAAATGATTACGACTAGCTAAAAAAGTTATTTCGTTTATGTACATTTTTGGTAATAGCCTATCTGTGCACCAATCACTTATGTTATCAAAAAGGGCTTAACTACTTTAAACATTGTGGCCACCATATTAAAATATTTGGTCTAATATTTTCAGTTATTAAAAGGCATTTTGGTCTGATTTATATACATCATACAAACATTGTTTATGAATTTCATTTATTTGTTCAGTGGCCAGTCAAGAGCGGCATTTTTATGATAAAATTGCATAATTTTCCAAAAATCTAGTTCTAGACATTAGTCCAAAACATTTCCAAAATCTGAATTTCTTACAGTAAAAAAATACTTAATTTTGGACAGATTACATTCTTATTAAGTAACTAAATTCTAAGCCGAATATCCTAACTTGTATAAGTCAACTCATGTTGCATAATTATGGCATTTTCTTGTACAAAAATTGCAGATTTGATTTACCCCTCAAACATTTCATTAGGGCAATAGTATAGTGTGATGTGTGAATATCTATATCAGTTGTAGATACGGTATCTATACGAGTCTACAGATAAGACAAAAGCTATACACGCCTAACGTGTTATGTGCTGTCGAAATTAATATCTTGCGATTTTATGTTAAATGCGTACAACATAAAATGTGGAGCTCTATGAAGAATCTATGAATAAACATCTATGCTAATACAGAATGCTCCCCGGCCGACCTACGCACGTCTGCGCTTAACATCCTTTTTAAAACTTTTCTCAACAATGCCCTGTATAATATTGGCGAATCAATATTGTCCATAACAGTCATAGCCTTGTAAAATACTAAGCAAAACTTGGCACCTCATTACGTTCATAAAGAGCATACAAAATTGTAAAAGGCTATAAAAGTGAAATACATGTGGACATAAAGAGGAATGGAACTATTACGAGTCTCAGTCGTGGTTCTTGTGGTGGATCTTCTGCGCGGCCTTGATGAGCGGCGTCAGGGTCCTCAGCTCCATCGCGCAGTCGAGGAACGGATGTCTTAGGAGCTCGTCAGCCGCTGCTCGTAAATCTACGTCCACTTGTAAACATTTGTCAAGGAAATCCTGGAATTCTACTGATAACTTTTCCCATCTAGGGATTTTCGGCCGCCCGACTGCCGCGATTAGATATAGAGCCCGCAACGGAGACTCCTTCATGTAAGGGGGCTCACCTTCGATCATTTCGATCGCCATAATACCTAATGACCATACGTCAACCTTCTTACCATACTGCTTCCTGGTGACTACTTCTGGTGCCATCCAGTAGGGCGTGCCGACCATCGTCTGACGTTTCTCATCGCCTATAATATTGGCGCAGAAACCAAAGTCTGTGACTTTGACTGTGCCGTCCATACCAAGCAGAACATTGTCAGACTTAATATCCCTGTGTATAGTACCCTTGGAATGCAGAAATGCTATGGCTTGAAGAGTTTCGCGACAGACGGCCGCAATCTGACCTTCTTTCATGACGACCTCTGTTACGACGTAGTTGAGCGACCCTCCGTCGAGGAGCTCCATGGCTACCCACAGGTGGTCGTAACTGAGGAACGAGTCGAGGAAATTCACCAAATTCTTATGATTGAATCCCTTCAGCACATTGATTTCGTTGAGTATTAGTTCCTTCTTGCTTTGTTTGGTCAGGTCTATGTCCTTGATCGCAACTTTAGAGTTGTCCTTACTGTCTATTGCGACGAACACCACACCTGTGAACAAAACAGTATAATATGTCATTGTTTGGCGCTGCACTTAGTTAATTAAAAGGGAAATGCAATAGTTTGCTGAGTGCGCGAGGGTATGTCAAAGAGGTGCGGTTTCCGTGTTCCGTGTTTATAGCTACAGCCATTTATTTGATGGCTCTGTGAAGTTAAAAAAAACTTTTTCTGAATATTGTAGTTAAAAATTCTGAACATTAGAAAGAAACATGAGCCTACAGCATCAAGAAGAAATTAGAAAATATAAATAGAAATTAGAAAATATAAATAAACATTAAGTATTTTAGTCACCCACAAACAGATTATAATATTGTAGTAATCAATCCAGAAAGTAGTCAATAGATAAGATTGTTACATTCTTGGTTATACTTGTTATGTAAAGATGACGTTAAATGTTGCATTAATCATAGTTAAGAACTCACAAGGTCGTTTATACCTTGTATTGTTGGCAGATTACTTAGCAAGAAGTTTGAAGTCTGCCGTTGTAGAGAAAATAGGCACTATTACAGAAAACAGGGGAACAAGGAAATGGGGAAAGCGATTTTTGTGTAAGGTTTTTATCAACATTATAAAAAGCTTACACAAAAATCCTTTCCCCCGTCTCCACGAAATATTCTATTATTACCTAGTTGTATGTAATAGCCTTTTATCAATTATTCACCAGTTTATCACAATTGACTGTTGAATTACAATGTTAAAATAAAGGTTTAATCTTTTTCAATAATATTTTTGAAATAATTTGATAATTCATAACAATATGTTAAGTATATTGAAGTACCTATTTCATGGATTCGATTTATTTTCACATTAGCAAATATTAAAATAAATTGTGCTAAATACCTATGTAGCAACAAGATGATAATATGTTAATTATTAGCTTCATTGTACACCTTTGTTCTGTGAAACTAATTGTAAATGATTTTCAAAACCAAACAAACATGTACCATGATGATAAACAGATTAAAATATGTAAGTCTTATTCAGTGACAATGTTATGTTCAGGTGTGTGACTCAATCTACTTCTTCTTTTTAGTGTGTGACAATTGAATTGCCAAAATTTGGTGACTATTTTGGCACTTTCAGTAGCATTCATCAGCTCCTGTGTGTGTGCAAACAACAGGACAAGTAGGAGTAGTAGGACGCAATCTTAATTCCATGTGAAGTTAAATTGTCTATGTACCTGTCTACTGTATTAGAGGCATTTATTGGTATCTTAAAGTAAGGTGCAGTTGGATAAGTCAGACCTTTTTGACTGCTATAGCACCATAAGCAATCACTCTCACCAATCTATTTTTCGAAGGGCTGTGACACAACTATTGGCTTACAAAATAAAACTGTGATTCCGAATCATAAGATTGCATTGCATATGATATAATATCAAGGTTCTCTTCACGCACTGATCCAGTGGATGCAAGGGCAATTGCTTAATGTGGTCTAGAATTTGATTTTCTAGGTTTGGGCTGGCTGTTTTTAGGTGTTGCCGTCAAGAATTCCTCAGCAGCAGCTTGGTGCGTGGATTATTACAATAAGTTCACCCTTTAGTAATACATGAGTCTAAAACAAAATTGGCCAAATGTGACTGTATTCTTTTGGAGAATACCGTGTGATGTTATGAAATTCATGTATAGGGCAACATTGACCAGCCGAAGCTAGCCAAAGAGTCTGTCATCAGAATACTAACTACTATCACAAACCTTGGGTGTAAGTTAATGGACCTTGAAGCATGACCAATGTGTACACATAATGTTTTCAATTTCTTATGTTTTGTAACAGCAGATTATTATGTAAATGAAAGATTTGGACATTAACATATTTCTTAACTTCCCATTATTATCTACAACAAAGAGGAAAGATTTGTATTTTTTTATGTTTGTTACGAATAAACTCAAAAAATTCTGGACTGATTTAAAAATTCTTTCACTATTAGTATGCTACATTATACCTGAGTAACATGGCTATATTTAAAAAAAATGTCCATCCGTGAGAAGCCGCTAGTGACTAATAAAGGTAGAGATTTTGTTTTGGAAATTGAAATAAAGTCTAATTACTTCGTTGTAAACATAATGTGTGGTATTTTAACACATTATTATCAAATGTTTGGACAGTGCATTGACTGGTGAAGCTATTTTTTCTTTGTTGTCCAGTATAAACGGTTAAATCTTCTCAATTTGCCACTTATTCTCTGGTCAATTAACGCATTAGTGTCAATTGGTCGCTGAATGCATAGCCATTCTTAATGCTCTTAACCTCATTTGTGATTTGAAGGTGATGTTAGCATAGACCGATAGATTATGGTAGTTACACTATGATCTGGTAGCTTAGTAGCTTTTAGCATATTATACATATAACTGTAGTACCCTGTACTTAAGTATTTGATGAAAATGTAAACAATGGGTCAGAAAACATATCAGCCTATGCCAATTTGTAATGCCGTTATCAAACCAAGTGATTCATTTGATTACCCAAAACCACAAAACTAACTTTAAATCACCTTAAAGATGTGTTTCATTTGACAATTGAGGTTCTGTTTTGTTTTATACATATTTTTAAGTTAAATAATCCTGTATTTCCCACCGGCTTGATGTACACAGCCCATTTTTAACTTTTTAACTACCTTTTATAATCCTGTATTTCCCACCGGCTTGATGTACACAGCCCATTTTTAACTTTTTAACTACCTTTTTAATGTTTAACTTAAATCATGTAATGGTATCTTACTTGCCCTTTTATTATTCTGCGAGTGGTGTGCACTTCTATAAGTGATACTCACTATACCTAAAATAGTTTGTGATTTATGTTCATGTATGATTTAGTGAGTAAGTTGTTGATGTGCCATTTTAATAAACAAATAAATAATATCATTTAGCCACAATTTCCCCAATAGTTTTGCAATATACCATTATTTCGTTTCGTATGTGATTGCATAAGAATTATACTTGACTGATCACTTTTTGGAACTGAGTGTAGTTAGGATTATACACATGTATCAGCTAATACAAGTGTCAGCCAAAAACAAAGTGATAAGATATGCTTCAGCATCTTCCTTATATGTTAACAACCTACTACAATTTACTATTTGTGTTCAATGTATGGGGATTATTATTATGAGAGTTTACAGGACACCCACATTCAATAATGTCATTTGAATGGGAAGATAAGTGGGTACCTAAAAATGATTAAAAATATGGAAATATACCTGAAGCACCAGCACCAAGTTGCTTGATCCTCTCGAACCGTACATAAGGATCATCCTTATTGCATATCCTCTTCAGCTCCTCGTATATCTCCTCATCATTGAGCGTTGCATATCTCAGCTCCTTCTTTCTCAGTATGGGGCTCTCCTCAGGGTCATTACCAATAAGTGACAAGTCTTCCACCACAGCTGTTAAGTCCATCACAGCATCCTTCTTCTTCATGCCATGTTTCATAGGTGCACAAGGCATGGTCTGCCTCTGGTTGTATATGTCGTTGACGCTCACTTCCTCCTCGCTGCTCTGGCCAATCGAAAGGTCGGAGTCTTGGCTCTGGTGCGCGTTCTTATGATCTAATAACTTCTCTATCTCCTTGTTCTCCTCAGTGATGGCCTCGTCAGTGAGGAAGGGCTTGAACGGCTCGTCAGGGGCCTTCTCCTTTTTGATTGTGTACATGTGGAACTTAACGGCCTGGATGGCCGCGTCAGGGTTCTCATTCTGTTCGGCAGGCGTAATCTGTGTGTTCAACAATCTCAGCCAGGACGTCGGCAATCCTTCCAACATGCCCGTTTCTGAGTTCTTACTAACATGAATATGTTGTTTCACATCTGTCGGCATACCAATGTCAGTCACTCGCTCTTCTCTTTCCCTGGGTTGCTTTTTAGAGAAAAGTTTCCCAAACACACCACGGTTCGATCGCCCACTCATTTTGATTGATAACTGTTTGTCTAATAACTTTTAAGCCATATCACTGTCATGTATCCAAAACACAATACCTACATTGCTTGTAAGACACTTTTTAGCAAAGGCGGAATTCAGATTTAACTATGATAGGAGTGGCTTTTACACGGACGGATCCTTGGGACGGCAGCCACTTTATCATCTGTCAAATGTCGTGAAGAAAAATGGAGAGAAAATATTACGTGTGTTCTGTTCCACGCATGTTTAAATACGGCAACAACACCAAAATAATGCAAAAATATTATATTTTATTTGAGATGTTTTTATAATTGAATGTTATTAGCACCTTGTAACTATAATTGTCATTTAAAGTAATGAATAATTCAAAAATGTTTGAACTGTTTCAAGGGAAATTAATTTCATTTCTAATGTTCATTTATCAACAGCTTGAAATGTAACGTAATATTCGTGCACCTATACATTGGTAGGCCTGGCGTATCGCTGCTGATAAATAGGAATTTTGGATGATTCATTGTCCATCCGTAAGGCGTGAGGACTGAGGAGTAATATTGAATCTTTTGCGACATTTGAATATTATAGCGATAACAATGCGATTGATAATGGACGATAATTTATTAAGTGAGAAAAATGGCTAGTAAGCAAACATGGTTTGTTTTTAAATACCTACGAAGAAAATTAGTTATTTATTTATCCAATTGTTGTTACCATATTAGGTAATGTGTTTATTTATTGAGCCGAAAATAGATTGACTTACTTTTACATGTTATTAAAATAATAAAAACAGGCCAAGAACGAGTCGACTCGCGCACAAAAATTCGGTTCCGTAGCATCAAACAATATTTAATAACAATATTTTTCTACGCTCATTCATTGGTCAATTTGCATTGAACAGCCAAAATAAATTTGTTTTTCACATTGTGTTATAATGAAAATTAATGTTTTGTGTTAATGTCGCGAGGAAAGTTTTGATTAAGAAAGTGGATGGGTACGTATAAGAGACTTAAGAGTAGACGAATCAAGAATCAAGGAAGTCCAAAGAAACGATGGGTGGACTGTGTGATATGATGATATGGTAAGGAAGGTGGTGTCGAGGCATCTGATGAGATGACAAGTAATAGAGAAGTATGGAAGAAGAAGGTTCTGCGCCGACCCTAAATAAATTGGGATAAGGGCAGGAGAATGATGATGATGATGAGTGTGTTAATTAAAAACAAAGTAACTGCTGCAGTTAACGAAGACTGCCTCGTTGGTCTAGTGGTCGCAAGCGCGACTGCTGAGCATGGGGTCCTGGGTTCGATTCCCGGGTCGGTCGGGCAAAGTGTAATTGGCTTTTTCCAATAGGAATTTTTCAGTAGCAGCCATGCAGTTGGTGGCAATAGGCTCGCCTCCTATTATATGGGAGTTCAAAACATAACTAACCCTGCTTAACCATTCGGGGATTGCAAGGCGTGATTAATATGTTTCACGAAAAAGTCTGATATCTCAAAAGCTTGTTCAAACCAATTTTCGTTAAAAGTTCTTTTTACGTTGTATAAACACACATTTTTTCAGAATTCCCCCTTGTTACTTTAAAAATTAGAGGGGGCGGGATATTTTTTTATGACTTTAGAAACAAATATTTCATTAACTATTTACTCAAGACAAAAATATTTCAGGAACCTTGGTATCATTTTTTAAGAGCTGACTAGACACCCACACATATACAAGGTGGACGGGATATCGACGTACAGACTGTTACCACGTATTCAGTACATCATTCCTAATCCCCCCAAATATGAATTTTTCATCAGTAATTTATAAATAACTCAGCTGTTCTATACATGTTGACCGTATGGGTATTGCACTTTTGTTGGAATCGGCACTTCGGCAGATTTTTATTTTAATTATCGATAAACTTTAACGATAAGTTTTGATTTGATATGAAAAAAAAACATTTCTATGTCCCACATAGTTTTTTTTTTACTGGTTCGTAATTATGTAATGAAGATGAAGACGTGGTAACCGTTTGTGCGTAATTTGTCCCTTCAAACCTGTACTTATAAGTAGAAAAAAGTAACCTTCAGTTACATCTAGGGAGGGTCACCCCTATTTTTTAAATCATAATTTCACATCACTTTTGTGTAGCGGTTCATAGAAGAAAATTATTGTTCAACTGTGTGGCGCCAACCATAGAGAATATGTGGTTATATAGTCTTTGGCGCCAACAGTATTGGAGTATAATGTCTGTGACATACTGAGGACGGGCGGACTGGGCGAATCTGTAAGGATTCCGTTTCTTGCGATTTGGCAACGGAACTCTAAAAAGTAACAACTAGCACTTCCTTGCTGACCTACGAAACAGGACCGAAAAAAGAAAGTTAGGTACCTGAATTAGCAGATCTTTGGGAAACTTGAGGAGGCTACTTAATCTAACTTGCGGGAAAGGCAAAGGTGCCAGAAGGAGTGGCCTGTAGTTTCCTCAGTTATGTAAGAATAAGCTACGATCGGAAATGATTTTGGTTTGGGTTATGCAAAGTAAGGTTAAAAGGTGACATATATTGCAATATCTACATAATATTTTATTTTTAATCATATTTGAGCGTTTGTTACTCGAATTGGTTAATGGACGAATTAGTAGGTGTACTCGTAGGTAGGTACCTAACAGCAAACAAAACATCAGTGACAAGTAACAACACTAACAACAGATGCACTAAGGCGCTGACTATGTGTAATGCACGGTTGACTGTATCTACACCATGCAAATCTACGTTTTATGGGTTGAAAGAAAAACACGCATTGCAATTCAAGTTTATTTAGCATCTTCCGATTGGACACTATAATCACGGACAATGAACAAATGATTTATTCTTATTCTTCCTCCTTTTTCACTTCAGCGGAAGTTCTGGACGGTTCCTCTGGCGCCTTATGGTCTTCAGAAGTGTAAAACTTGGCAGTATTCTTGGGGTCCTCATTTTGTTGACTGGACGAAGGCCGCTTGTCCCAGAATTTGGACCAGCCCTTCGGTAAACCTTCAAGCAGGCCCGTTTCTGGATTCTTAGTAACATGTATATCTCGTCTCATATTTGTTGGGAGTCCAATGTCAACAGCTTTAATTTTATTTTTCACACTGTGGCATTTTCTGGTAAACATGGCGTGTATTTCACTCGATATAGGTAAATGTCTAGTATTTATCTACTTCGTTTTTAACAAAAACACTTTGTAAAGTTTGTCTTAACTACTTCCTTACAATAACTTTTAATACCAGTTTATTCGGTTGTTTTGTTATTTGGATAAATAATCGACTGGCCCTTTGTTTGGCGGCCGCCACTTCAGTTTTTCAGTCGTTTATAAAATTCAGAAGAAATAAGGTTCGTTCCATTTTACGGGCCTATGACTATAGCAGCATAGTTAAATTAATACTTGGTTGCAAATAATTGTCAAGTAATGAGTTAACAATTATTCTTATTTACCTAAGCACGGAGACGTTTAAAAAACGAACGAAACCTACCTAGTTTCTTGAATTAAATTAAAATGTACGTTGATACGTATCATCGTTTAAAAAACGCGTAAAGGACCGTATCCATAGCTATGTGCTACAGCTTAGTCATGCCATGGAACATGTTCCTATTTTCATGATGTATTTTACATATTTTTCCTTGTTGGTTTTGACGTGACAACGTCTTAAATTAGGTTGCGGCTGGGAGTCACTTATGAAAAAGTGTAACGCTCGGTAACGTTACGATGAGTCACCGAACGAGAGAGAGGCCCGCCGAATGCCTTGCGTCTCTCTCCCACTCAACTATGATCGGTCTGCCGATTTGTGCAATTCTTATTTTCATTCAATTCCTTGTTCCTATTGTGCAATTTAATTATATTCATATCAATAAATATTCTACCGAGAAAAAGACGTTGTCACGTAAAATCTTCGCCCGTAAAACCGACTTTACAGGCAACCATTTTTTTTTTTTTAACAAGTTTCTTCCCTCACATACAGTACTGCTCATTAATTGTACCTACTTATATCAATATTTAATTGGGATAATGACAGGTCCCCTAAATCATCCTAAATGTAGGTCGATTAACACTGCTAGTTTTACACATTAGGTATCTAAATTGTCACAAATAGATTATTTCCGTTCCAATTTAGATTAAATCATTAGCTTAATAATTTAGATTAAATTAATGTATTGATAACCGACGTCACATCAAGCTACCCGAAACTGTCAAATTTTCCCAATCAACCTTGAACCTAATACTGTAGCGATAAAGTTGAAAATCTATTAAAGAAATTTGACAGATTGTAGTAGCTTGATGTGCTAGCGTCTGTATTTAGCCTGATACTCGTAGTCTCGTACTAAGGATGTGGGCAAATCTGCTTGAGTAAAAAATATTGTATGAATCTTAGCAAAAGTCTGGCTGACACTGAAGGGTCAATGGCCAACGATAATTTCAATTTATTCTCGTCAACAAGTGTAGGCTGTAAGCTGTTTAAATTCCACTAACAATGTAACTGGCCACTTGTACAAATGAAAGACTTTATGTACTGTGCTATAAAACGAGAAGTGATTGGAGCGAATCTTCTATCCCATGTATCTACTGTTTCACTGTCTTTAGGGACTTGGTACTACTTCTTTTGTTTATATTTAGAAAGGGCTTATGTGGTTGGTATCATTCAAAGACACCATCAATAAAAATGAATTATTAATCAATGACTGAAACAATTGCACGTTGGGCTAGTGGTCGCAAGCGCAACTACTGAGCATGAGGTCTTGGGTTCGATTCTGAGGTCTGGCAAAGTGTTTTTGTGTTTTCACATCAGGATTGCTCAGTACCAGCCATGGAGTCTGGATTTGTGCCCTTTTGATGGCAATAGGCTCGCCCCCTATTAGACGGGACTTAAACTAAACGTAACGGTGAAATGTGGGTGTAGCCTGTAGGTATTATTTAGGTACTTACAGCTCTGCATAACCCTTCGGGGATTACCTACTACAAACCTGCAACACAGACAGTTAGTTTCTAAGCCACTGCACCATTTGTTACTTAGTACAGTAAGTAGTTAAAATGTAGATTGAACAATGTTAAAAGTATGTAGTTTAAAGTACTTACTTATACGGAAATCAACAGAATTCGCTTTAGGCTGCGTTTCCACCAGAGATGAGCCAGGATACGTCGCGACTTCGCGAGGGAGGTGTGTGAAACTAACCAATAATATCGCTTCTTTTTCACAGCTTGAGGTATTCTAGCTATGTGATTGGTTAGTTCCACACACATCCCTCGCTACGCATCCTCGCTCATCTCTGGTGGAAACGAAGCCTTACAATTGAGTAGATACCTATACAGTTAACAGTTTAATTTCAGCTCTAAGTACACGCATACTGTTTCACTGTTTTGTAATAGTCCCTTAATTTGTGTATGCTCGGGTATCAGGACACTTGCGCGAAAGACATTTGCGCGAAGGACACTTGCGCGAATCCACTTGCGCGAAAAGACATATTATTATGCGCGCATGGATTTTTGCGCGATTAGACTTTTGCGCGAACGGACTGCTCGTAGGTACTCGGCGTAATGCAAAATGCTTGTCTTAAAATACTCCACTTACACTTTCTATAATTCGATCAGTGATAGAGCACGCCTAGACCTTTTAAAACCTTTCCATTTATGGGTTTTCTTTGGACACGTTTAAACTAACATGCCTCATTTAACTTGTATCTTATATCTGGTTAATATCCTCTATATAAACCGCCCTAATTGGTTTGTAGGAACTTTCACGGAAGTACCTAACGTAAAACATGTATCGAACATAATTTCTGAATTTATATGGCGTTAAAGTCTATTTTACTCTGTTTCCCATGTAAGTTGAGTTTGTCTAGTAACCCTTCAGCGTTTGTTTTTGATTTCCATCGGGATTAGAAAAGAGTTATGGATAAGTTATCGATAAATCTTATCGATAGTTTGTAGCATATCGCTTTAGTTTATGTTATTTATATCAACCTTTATTTTTACTATACCGTAGTGTGCTTAGGTCTATACGATATTTTAAACGAGATAGTTTTAATTGAAATTCTTTGGTATTCTGATACACACAACCAATTACATAGTGTCACGTAGAGAAGAGATTAAAAAAATCCTTTTGTTAGTTTCAAGAAAGCTATGTGTACCTAAGTACTAGAAACGGGATGTTTACCCACACGGATAAACTGTATATCCGTGATCATGGTGTTTTCAACAGCGCCGAAATATCGGGAACTCAAAACCATAAATATCCCGTTTCTAGTGTTAATGATAAGATAATGTTAGTGACCATGACAGTTTAAAAACTTATTTAAGTGTACCAATCTAGGTAGTACAATTATAATTAGGAACCCACATGTTAAGTGCTTTGTTCGCAGTGAGTATAAGTATTTATCCTGTAACCTTATTTCGAACACTGTCCAATACGAACGTACTTGAGAATTAGGTTCATCATACAACTTCATAAAACAACAAAGGTGACTGCGAACCGCAGGTTTCAATATAATGTAACAGATATCGTGTAACTGATACAGCGCCATAATTATGATTAATAAACTCGGTCATTTGTAAGGGCGCGTATTCCTATGTTTATGTTCTTGTTTAATACGTATTTTGTGTTACCATTTCCTATGAGTGTCCCACTAAATTGACCACTCATCATCACTCAATTTAGTAGATTTTAACAGGCTTAATGCAATCTAACAACATCTGTAGATAATTATCTGATAAAAGAAATATTTATGTGTCACTTAATGTCACAGGAAACGATACATACACATACGGCGACGAATGGATAACCACCTCTTTTTAGGGTTCCATTCTCAAAGGGTAAAACGGGACACTCAGCTGTCTGCCTGTCTGTCCGTCTGTCACCAGGCTGTATCTCGTGAACCGTGATAGTTAACAGTTGAAATTTTCACACATGATGTATTTCTGTTGTCGCTATAAAAACAAATACTAAAACAGAATAAAAAATATTTAAGTGGGGCTCCCAATCCCATACAACAGACATGATTTTTTTGCCGTTTTTACAGATCCGGTCCGGAACCTTAGTGCGCGAGTCCGACTCGAACTTGTTTCATAATCGGTTAAAAAGAAGTTTACTTTTTACAGGCTACCATTTTAATTTGAAAAAAAAACACATTCACATTATCATGCATGGTCACATCCTGGTAGATAGGCAGGTACCTAATTTATCGATAAAAGTTCACATCACTATGCAAACTTTTAAAAGTTTACAGTAAAGTTTGTGTACGTATCTAGTTCAAGTCAAAACTCCAGGCGGGAACAGAGATGGTATAGTAAACAATTCTTTCACTGGCTGATGCTGAGTTATTTTTAGGTCAATAGCTTTTGAATTCGCTCATCGGGCGTAGTTGGTCGAATGAAAATGTACAGCGCTATGCGTGAGCGCATCAAGAACTCAAGAACGCCAGTAATTGATTTCTTATTGGATTGGGCACGGATCTAATTGGGTTTTAGTGTTTGTCTACTTTATTTGCGAAGCCATCGAGCGTTTAGATGTGTTAATTAAGTACGTTTAATTCCCGTTTGATTTCTGCCCGCATTTCCTATATCTCCTTACCTTCTTGTAGTATGTGGTTTAGTAAGTGTCGTGTTCTTTGTGAATCTAGTGAATGTGAGAGAGGTATCAAGATAACTGTAACACTTTAGTTGGCTCATAAGTAAGCTCATTTCTGTGTGTGCTCTGTCGTTTTTACTTATTATTAAGTATTATTATTGGAAAGTGCTAGTACTGTAGTAAGTAGTTTTATATTGTTTCCACCACCAGTTGAGTAGGACTATTTAGACTTTAAACTGGTTTGAGAAAGTGAAGATTGCTAAACGAAGCGTGTTTCTGATATTGTCAACTTTAAAAAAAAACGTGCGTATTTGTTTTTGATTCTACACGATAGTTAGAGATAGTGTGAATGGAAAAAAAATATTTCACCAATAATCATGGACGATAGTTATCATACAATTGTGCATCTGTAGATTTCCACGTAGGTATTAGAGATAAACGGTGATATATCTACACACGATTATTTATGATACATAACATCCCAATGTTATGAATTACCTATGAGCTATGGTAACAGTTGTTTTGTTGAGTGAACAAAATAAATCATGAAATAAGTCAGTGTGAGAAGGAATCTGGTCCAAGGATAGAAGCAGCAGTTTGATTCTGGTCGGTGTAATCACAAATGGATGGCAAAACTCGAAAAACATCACGATTTAAGGTTAGTGATCATTTTCAAGCCAGAAGAGACTAAGGGCGAATTTCATGAAATGAAACTGGACGCTAGTAGCACATCTAAACTGCGTTTAAGAGCAGTCAGTGTCAATATTCTGTTAACATGATGACAGTATCAGCTCAGAATGAGGTTTCTACGTGCTGATGCTGATCACGGCCAGTTTCAGTGGTGAAATTCGTCCCAACTAGGGAAGAACCCAATCGGAAAATATTTAGGATCTATTATTGTGCCTGATATATAATCATAATTTATAATATAATCTTAGTTCATTCGCTTTTAGAACAATCATAAATTGTAGCGACGAATAAGGTTATTGACTAATCGAAGACTCAATAAAATAGACATATCCCGTAAGACTAAGATGAGGATCATCAGGTTTCTACATAAAACAAGAAACATAAATTAGCACCTCATTGTGATTTCTTACCTAAGTAGGTAGGTACTTCTTTCTATGATTCATAGATTAAAAGCGCGATTTTAGACTTATCATGGAAATCTCATTTTTTTTCCAATCGATCTGCAATATTAGAATCCAGCAAAGTATTTTTGTTCATTCATACAGGAATGAGAGTAGAAGGAACTCTGTCAACTTATGGAGAATTGAAAAACTACAGGATGTATTAGCGAGTGAAGCGAGCTGGAAAATTGTAACACCACTCCTTTTGTTAATTTGTATAGAAATGAGAATAGGACTCCGTCAACTTATGGAGAATTGAAAAAGTTGGCAAGCGAAGAGAGCGAGAAAATTTTAGCATTCCGCCTGGGATAGGTTGATTCCCTCACGCACCATCCCTGCCTACGGCCCTACGCCTGAGATAGTTAGATTTTCAAGTTTTAAGTTCGATCAATGAGTTCAGAAACATGATCACGGTCAACAACAAACACTATTCGGAAATTATAAAAACCGGAAAATGTATAGATAACTCTGCTAGGTAAGATACAACATAAGATGCTACGTACTTACGCGTGTTTGTTTGATATATACATTATATATGTATACATTAATGGAGTAGTACCTCTTAAATTGAATAGCCAACAACTGAAGCGTGTGATTTGAAGCACAGCACTATTGTCAGTACTTTAATAAACTGTGCGTACAGGTGCGGTCCCAGCCTAATTTGGGGGGGGGGGGGGTGCATACAAGGCCGGTTATTTACACGTTTATTTCCGGGAAGGGGGTGGGGGTCATGACCCTTGTGACCCCCCCCCCCTGGGACCGCGCCTTTGGACGTACCATTATCCTTGAGAGGATGCTCTGGCTTCATTGGAAGGTCCAATAAGATTCCATTTTTTTTTTCGAGTAGTTTGCCGAAAATCTGGCAGCCTTACCAAGGGTCTATCGTATTGTAGGAAGGGGATATCGTATTGTAGTCGCTCCATATTGGTATTATTTAGCTGCATCCGGTTGTAAACCAACCCTAACATATTTAGGAAAAAGCAAGGCAGAATATGATGAGATGAGGTTTGTCGGTATTTTTGTTATACTTTCTTAGCCACTGCTGGTTATGATGGGTTCTTCTAGTTTTTCAGCATGTCAGCGAAGTTTTACGTTTTTAGGAATCCTGGAAAAAAGTTATATTCGTTTTATATTTCGCCGATACTGTACAGGCTGGAATCCCTTTCACCCTGTGTACATTCGTTCGTTTTACATTAATTCTTAACTTTGTATTGCAAATAGTTTGTTTGTTCATAACTTCATGAATATTATTCCATTGCTAGGATCAAGGGGGAATGCCTCACTTTCGCATGACGCGTGCGCCAGCGTCACCGGCTGGGCGGTGCGGCCGCCCACTGAACTGAACTGAAACGTTCGCGCCAGTCTCGACGTCCACTCCGCGCGGTCCGCCTGTCGTTTCCCGCGGCGGCAAAACAAAACCCCCTATTTATAAGTATAAGTAACCATAACCACGTGATACGAAAACCGCGCCATTTTTTTTCATTTTTCTGTTTAAGTATTTAATTTTCGAACGGGAAACGACGTAACGCGATTCGATTCGTTGATTCGATGTTCTCAATTTAAATTGTAGTGTTTCAGACTAACGGGGTGACAAATGTTTTAGTGCATTTTTGAGGATATTTTTGTGGATTCTTTTTAGAAGGTATTTATTTTTTGTATCTATTTGTTTACCAAGTATGGATATGGAGCACAATGTACCTATTGTGTAAAAACCCTTAACATTTGATTTATTCATTGATCAGTTATTCATAAAGCAATAATCAATCAGTAGGCAAGTATGATTAGCGATGATTATTTTGTAATAGTTCATTAATATTTAATAATGTTCTAAGAACTGGGTTTAACAGTACTTGCACATGACAAGTAGACATGTACATGATGTACATAGATAATATGATTAGATCAACATTTCTCTGGGCAAAGACCTGGTATAAATAAACAGAGATGAGAACTGATATCGCTGTTATATAGTTGTTGATTTTTAAATAATTCAGCGGTAAACTCACTAGACTGGCAACTTAATTGTTGATCTTAACTTACTTAATTATTCATAAATCTCTGATGCAATGATTTACAATTGATGCCAACTCAAGTGGAACTGATTTAAGTAACTTAAGTAAATATTATGGTTGATCCGTTTTATAGGTCTTTTTTATTTCGAGCTTTATAGGGAAAGTAGTTGTATGATTAAATGAGAGGCCTATTGGGTGATCGCGTGACGTATTATTACATTTATAACCCTCGGGTAACGACCCCCACCCGAACTTTTGTTTGGTCGCCCTAGCGTTTCAATAATTTACAATGTCAACAGGCTGACGTGTTTCTTTTCACGGTGTTAATCGATAAAATTAACGTTAAAAGGGAAATAGAATAACTTTTCTTTTGGACTTTTTCAGATAGTAATAGTTTATTGTTCCATTAATGTAAATAACCTTCCCATTTCTGTTTCGTTATTATGTCGGTTTAAAAGGGTGGTAAATACCTATCCCAAACTGAAATCAATAAGTTTTCATCACCCACTTACTTATTAGAACATGTAAGCAGATTCTTCGATCTGTTCAGGCAAATTAAAACTTTTCTTGACACACGATTCTTTTATTACTTTTTTCTTGTTCGTAACAACAGGCAACTCCTTTTGTTTTATCTAAATATACAAAAATCTGCTGTCTACGAGAACGAGATGTGACAACAGCTTCAAGTCACTGAAATTGAACAAAACCATCTGTTACCTATTTAAATCTTATTTGGTGTGTTTCCAATTTTAGTGTCACCAAAGACACTAAAATTGGAAACACATTATTAGAAAAAGATAACAAAGCAATAACCTAAACACATCATCATCTGCATCATCTGCCTAGCCCTTTCCCAACCATGTTGGGGTCGGCTTCCAGCCTAACCGGATGCACCTGAATACCAGTATTTTACATGTAGCGACTGCCTATCTGACCTCCACAACCTAGTTAGTGCTAGGTAATACGATACCTCTTGGTAAGACTGGTTGTCAGACTTTCGGGTCACTGACTACCTGTAACGACTTTCAAAGATCTACAAATGACAGCCGGGACCAACGGCTTAATGTGCTTTCCGAGGCACGGAGGAAACTCTCTCAACATCCATAGACACTCATAACTTTCCTTACGACGTTTTCCTTTATTTATGCTCCATAATTAATTAAACGAATATCCGAACATTATTGTAAATTACTGGACGGTCATGTATCTATAAATTGATGACAGAAACCTCAAGTTTCCGTTCAGGATGGTCACCCTCGTTCTCTTCAGCTGCCTAGCCTTCTCTCTACTATGTTGGGGTCGGCTTCCAGTCTAACCTGATGCAGCTGAATACCCGTATGTCAATTCACCCTTTTTCTATGCGTCCTAAAAATAAGCAAGGTCTAAGTCCAGAGGATGCGCGTCCTCCAGACTCCTAGATTAATCGATTGGGATTACTAGGATAGCTAAATTCATCTGCCAAACGTTAACGCTCTAGTTTGAGCACAAAAACTGTACACTAGCCTCACCGTGCTTTTCAGTGGGTTATATCCACAATGATATTTACTTAATTATAAGTAGTTTTTATTTAATTATAATTAATTTTCGGTACAATGTTATTATCCATGGGCGTATCATCGTGGGTAGAAGGCCACGCACGATGATATGATGTGGGCTGCTGTTGAGGTCCATGAAGGTTCATTGAGGGCACGTATCAAGGCTAGAAAACTAATAGTAGATATCCACAGTACTAACTACTCATAGTTTAGTTTGTGGGAAAAGCACCACTTATCCATGCTGATTCGTAATTATTTTTTGTAGATTAAGCACAAATAAATCATATTACTTTGCTCTCATGTTGGCAGTATCGTGATAATTTCACACGATGAATTTCATGACAACATTTTGTGATGACATCAGTGTGTCCACGTACTGACTTCACATTACGGTCGTGCGAATTTGTTTATGAAATCTTTTTCTGAAAGATTGGCCCCAAATATCAACACTCAAAAGATAAGAGAAGGAAAAAGGAGGGCAGGGAAAAGGAGGGAAGGCCTCTGCTCTGCAGTTCGACACCTAATCCATGCAAAAAATACAGACAACTCCGTTAGATACATAATATTGTTGTACAGTGAAGCCACTTGAATGCTAAAACACACGCATCACGTGGAACACACACTACACATGTTTTTAAGATTTAAGAATTGTATGACACTACAAGTTAACAGTACATTCCATAGTCTTGCATCAGTCAAACAGTTTCCAAACACCAATTGCATTTCACTAAAGCGTTTACACCGAATTTATGAAATACATGTCTAATATTAGGACCTGAACGAGTTTTTAGAAATTTTATGAAAACTTGAAGAGAAATTGCTTGCCGTGTGCGTTTCTACTAAAATAAAGAAATTCATTATACTTAAGTATTTTCAAAAACATGTAAACGTTATGACTAGACCTGTAAGTCCCGTAACTTTACAAACATAGGTAACTCCTCAGCGGGTCAGCACATCAATAGGTAGGTAAATGGTGCTTAGATATTTTTTAATGATTCGCTAATGTTTTTTACCATAAATAGTTAAATACTCAGAAGACAGAGTACTTCCTAAATGACTAAAGGCGATGTACTTAGATCAGGTATCGGTATTAATTAACTATATTAGACCAGTTCTAGAGGTGCGCCGGCAACCTGGCTCATACCGGAACCTATTTCAGTCCGGATCCAAGCTTATCGCTGGTCATTGACTTCGTAAGAGGGGCGTTTTTCTAGAAAAAGCTGTAACAGACCTCCCAGTTGTTGATACTGAGATGTATCTTGAATGAATTAATATTAATCCCGCCCGGCCTGTAACTGTCTCGCTGCTGGGTCCTCTGTTTTAGAAATAAAGGTGCAAAATTGCTTAGCTTTAATAAAAATTGACAGTATTTTATCATTCAGATGAAATCTAGACTAACTAATCTGCAGTCGCAGTCACAGTTTGTCGAAATTAGCGTAACTATATCTGCGGGACTGTTCGAAAGAGATACCGCGGCCCTGGAACTTATAGGGCAAAAGAAGGAACATGGATGGGTTTTAGTCAGTAAAAGTTTGATACTCCCTTCCGCTCCGCTGAGCGGGAGGAGTCATTTGATGATTTACCATCCCAAAAAAAAAAACACTATATGACGTTGTTTAACTGTTTTAGTACAGTGATTCATTATCCAAGTGCGTGTGTGCAGTACAAAACGCATGAAACACATTTATCTATGTTCCTACACTACTGCACTGAATATGCTTAAAATGCAAATAAATGTCCAAAACAGAAACAAACTTACAAGTAGGTACCTACGTGGTTCAAAACTACAAACCTATTTAGTTATTGTCAAGTGTTTTGCATCTTATAACGAAACGATGTTTTAAACACGAAATACCATAGGCATGAAAAACTAAAAATTAGGAAAATCATTTAATTTTCTGCCTTAGATCACATTCCGGACTTTTTTAAAAGTTATGAGAAGGTTCTGAGGTGTTGGAAACTTTAAATGGTAAAGTAAATGACAAATATGTTTGAGAGCAAGTTACGTAGGCTACTACGTCCTCCTTTATCTATTTATTTATTTAGACATAGGTAAGTAATACACATATGCACACGTATAGGTACCTACAGATTCTTTTTAAAGCCACTGCACCGTTTCAGTTAATTATGTAAAATATCAACTTGTTTATTATTAAAGTAGAGAGTTATTTTAATATATTTTCTGGTCTAAGTCTACTTCTTTAAGATCTTAGGTTACTGAAAATAAAATATTTGGCAAGAAGATAATGTCGAAACAACTTGAAAAGACTGTGAGCCACATAAGGCTTATCGTTTGTTAACCATACCATTTAAGGTGAATGCTCCAACCAGCCCGCGAAATTCAAAATTTCTTGCGTTTTTTGCCATTTGCAGGCCAGTGCTAGGTTGTATGTTGATTAAAATATTATTCGCGGCTGTAAGACATATGTAGTTACAGAATTATAATCATCAAAATCATCAATACAACCCTCCAAGTTCATAAAGGCGTAGGAACTAAAAAAAAACAGAAAAAGTCATTCCTACAGCTTTATGAACTTAGAGCGTTTTATTGATGATTTTGATGATTATAATTCTGTAACTACAAATGTCTTACAGCCGCGAATAATATTTTAATCAACATACAACCTAGCACTGGCCTGCAAATTGCAAAAAACCCAAGAAATTTTGAATTTCGCGGGCGGGGTTGGAGCATTCCCCTTAAATGCTTCTACCAACGTTAGGGGATTCCCGCATTCGCAGTTGCTATCCTACATATAAGATGTGATTTGCACTTTTTACTACCGTAAAATACCTACTATCTAAGATCCAAAACCAATGTCCGGATCATGATTTACATTCGCATTTGAAAGTTCCAGCTGAGGTACAACGCACAAGCATTTTAATTATGCAGCCAGTTTTAAAGAAATACGGAGACGAAATAATGCGCACGCGCAGAATTAACTGGTCACTTCTAAGTATGTTAAGACATTACCGTGAACACGTTCAACTGCAAGACGTTATGTTTACGCACCTACTAACTAGCGTAAAAAGAGAGATCTACAACTGTATGTTGCTCTCAGTTGTATAGGTACATATAGAAAGTATGAAAAATCCGAGTGTTTCTTTCAACGCATGTGTTAAATCTCAAAAACAAAGTAAAACGCCCGTTTCGCCGTAAATCTTGTTAAAACAACAAACTGTCTGCTGAGGGCCAGCTTATCTTGGTAGGTGTTGGAAAAGGGAACTAAAGTAAATGTACTGATATTGACATTATGCCTTAGCAAGTAGCGCCGCTGTGAACTGCTGAAGATAATTTGGATACGATGTATGTTTAGTTTCTGTTTACAACGCCCTTGCAACATTGACGCAGAACGCGATTTGGTGTCCAGTCCTCCTGAATGTCAGATGTGAAACACTTGGCTCGTCGCCATAAAGTATTTAGCCGAAGCCGAGAGTCGAAGGACGATGTAGTATTTCTGAATTAATTCGGGCGATGCGGATAATTTTTTTGGCAACTGTAAACAGGTATTTATGTGCCGACGATACGGGCTTAGGCTGAGTAAAACAACATCGTGGCTTTACTACCGGAAACATGACGTTCTTAATAAATAAACAAAACTCCTAATTCTACTTTCAAAATATGGATGAATCTGTGTTTTATTTTCATTCAGTATATGCCAGTTTCGGCACTGAAATGATTTGGTCTATGGTTTAGGTTTTATTGGAAACTAAGTTAATTGAATTTAGGTAACGTTATATTGCAGCCACCTACCACAGAATCTTTTGTTTTTTTTTTATAATGTAATCATTAATCAACCAATCATTTACAAATCCGAAACCGTTAGGTAGGTACCTACAAATAACGCCTTCTTTGAATCTGTCGATCCAAAAACGTATATGGAAAGGTTCAGTGACCGCACAAGATTTACTTTAAGAAAAAACATAAATATTTATGTTTGCATTCTCGGTTGCTAGGCAACGGAAGAAGGGTCGAAGTTGGAAATGTTACGGGGGAACAGCTTGTTATAAAACTTCCTCGTTTCTTGAATGGCTTGGTCAGTAAAATCTGCTAATGACAGGCACTTTCACTGATAGATGATTATTTCTGATTCTTATTACTCTCCTCGTCTCCGGAGAAAGAAATTAGAATGTATCGGCTCGTTATATTGTAACTACTGTCGATTGTTAGGAAACATTGTTGAGTGGCTGCTATTCTAAACCCAATAAGATCCAACAATAGAATTGTGAGATAAGGCTCGGTTCGAATAACTGTATCGTGTGAGAGGCGCAAATGTTTTGGTAGCGAGACAATGAACGGAGAGGATCGCATAGCAGTAGCTACTGTGGAAATAAGCGCATTGATTGATACCTGAATAAAGACTGAAAGCAACATTTCCACAGTCACAGCAGTGTGCAGTGGTGGTTCGCGTTATCACGTGTAATAAAACAGCGAAGGAATATCGTCATCGTCTTCTAGCACATGCTGGTTTTCAGAGAGAAATATTTAATCCATCCAAAAGTGACCCTTGCTTTAATAATTAATGTACATACTCTGAATCCAATACCAATTATTACTATTTCTATTTGTTTTAGAACTCAGCCCGAGGCCATTCTAAAATATTTTGTGATGTTGTTACAGACCACAAAACCCGTGAAAATTACGGTTTAACAAAGTACAAACTGATAGTGACTCAATCTAAAGATGGAACTTTACGATACGAAAGTTCTATAGGAAGAGTTGATTGGTTACGTCTGACCAGGCACAGACAAAGCACGACATATTTCATGCATTGCTTTACAACTTCCTCTTGCGGCTGTGTCGTACACATGATTATTGTGTAGATATATATGGCAGAATACGTAACGATGTCTGTCTGCATTGTGTCTATTGTATTTAATTTTTTTTTGTGACTGGACGTAAAAACTTCAGCATCTGGTTTACTCCTCCGAAGATCTGTTGAAACAATTATTCACTACATTTTATTTTTAAGGCATTCTTTGGCTGCTCAGTCATTTTGGCATAAAACAAACTGACAGCTCTCCATAATTCCAAGTTTCTCGCATATCTATATAAAATTCACCATTTGAAACGAATTAGTCTAATGTTATTTATGAAGCTCTCAAATTAGCGCTAGTTCTAGATACTCCATTTATACTAATCAGGTCAAGAGTAGGTGTCTGCGTTAGCATGCGTGAAAACCGTGGCCTCATTCTAGCTCTTCGTATTTTACCAGAAAAATGTATACAGGATGTCAATCAAAAAAGTCTACAGTAAGATTGCATATTTGAAAATCATGAAGGGGTATGAAAATTGGTCACAAAACAGATAGAGTGATAGAGTAGGTACAGAAAACGGTCAAACGATCTGATTTCTATGATCAGTGCTAGCATATCTGATTCACGGTATGAGTGAGTGTCCGCGATATTTTGAGAGAGATGACTACTCCAAATCTTATTAATACTGATGTAATCATCTCAAAAGCTTTTGCTAAATGTAACATACTGAAAGATTGATGCTTTATTCCATTGGTGTTATAGTCTTCCACCCCTGCCAGTGCCTCATTTCAAGTATGGGTGCTTCTGCTCCATGTTTAACATTTGTGACAGTTTTTTGCGCAACGTTCTATGGTTATTGGGTTTCCTAGGCCGAACAATATCTACAGACAACATTTTCCATCAGTCTCAACTTAAAATTTTCATCATCTACGTTCATTTTTATCTCCTATCTCGTTTCCATGAACAGTTTGTTTGGTTGGTTTATTTAAATAAGCACAGAATCATAAGCACAATTTCTCGCATTAATTCATGCCCACATGGCGTAACCGTAAACGTGCGAATCTAGTCGCTCATCTAAAGATACTAGGTCATCGAGTTCAATTCGCTCCGGTAATTGTAACAATTGCAAGCGTCCTTTGAGCGCGTTTCCTTATTAAATTGGACCTAATTTGCTCTGTTATGCGCCCGCTCCGTGGCGTGAGCTCTGAATGTATTGCATAGTGATTGTCGAGTTTGTTGACTCGTATTGTAATAATAAATAGTCGTGTTGTACATATACAACATGTCCCAAAATTCAACGATAAGCCAGCACCGGAGGATAGACCTGCCCATGACTACTCGGGGAAAAAAAGAAAAAAAATATATATCTCTTTTTTTTTGAAGTTATAAAAAAAAAGAAGAAATTCTTAAAAAAGTGAGACCTTTTATGATATTTTTCACTACCATGACCACACTTTTTTAAATATTTCTGTTATTTTTTTTTATAGGCAACCTGAATAGCACTGCTATCTACCACAATTCTTAAAAAATCCAGAATACCTCTAGTTTTTTCACGTAAATTAATGAAACTTAATTTATTCCCTAAATTTTTTGAAGATTTTTACTTTTAATCAACTTTAACTCATCGTGGTGTAAAAAAAAAGTATGAACACTACTATGGCAAGTTTTTTTATAAATTGACGCAACTAATCAAGATTCCAAAATGGTATAATACTCTAGGAAAATCAACCACAAAAAAATAATATCCATACTAGTTCAAAACAAGAACCAAATTCCTTAAATTATAGTTGACAGTAATCACTTTCACTGCGTGCCCAAAATGGGTTCTTGTTACAATTTCTAGGAATTTGAGTGGGGCATACATACCTTAGAAGTTAGAGAGAGATAGATAGATAGAGATATTTACGTTAAAAAGAGACAACAACAGGGCAGGTAGTGGGTTCTTGTTACAATTTCTAGGAATTTGAATGGGGCATACATACCTTAGAAGTTAGAGAGAGATAGATAGACAGAGATATTTACGTTAAAAAGAGACAACAACAGGGCAGGTAGAGAAGCTGTTATTATTCTCAGAGCAAGTCAGTTCAGTACGCAGGTGCGCAGTAAACAAAGGAGCAGAGCGTACTGAACTGACTTGCTCTGAGAATAATAACAGCTTCTCTACCTGCCCTGTTGTTGTCTCTTTTTAACGTAAATATCTCTGTCTATCTATCTCTCTCTAACTTCTAAGGTATGTATGCCCCATTCAAATTCCTAGAAATTGTAACAAGAACCCACTACCTGCCCTGTTGTTGTCTCTTTTTAACGTAAATATCTCTATCTATCTATCTCTCTCTAACTTCTAAGGTATGTATGCCCCACTCAAATTCCTAGAAATTGTAACAAGAACCCATTTTGGGCACGCAGTGAAAGTGATTACTGTCAACTATAATTTAAGGAATTTGGTTCTTGTTTTGAACTAGTATGGATATTATTTTTTTGTGGTTGATTTTCCTAGAGTATTATACCATTTTGGAATCTTGATTAGTTGCGTCAATTTATAAAAAAACTTGCCATAGTAGTGTTCATACTTTTTTTTTACACCACGATGAGTTAAAGTTGATTAAAAGTAAAAATCTTCAAAAAATTTAGGGAATAAATTAAGTTTCATTAATTTACGTGAAAAAACTAGAGGTATTCTGGATTTTTTAAGAATTGTGGTAGATAGCAGTGCTATTCAGGTTGCCTATAAAAAAAAATAACAGAAATATTTAAAAAAGTGTGGTCATGGTAGTGAAAAATATCATAAAAGGTCTCACTTTTTTAAGAATTTCTTCTTTTTTTTTATAACTTCAAAAAAAAAGAGATATATATTTTTTTTCTTTTTTTCCCCGAGTAGTCATGGGCAGGTCTATCCTCCGGTGCTGGCTTATCGTTGAATTTTGGGACATGTTGTATATAGCGGTTTGTTTTTGTTGTTAACATATGCTAGGTTTACAGTTGAAAGTCCGAGCACTAGTTACCATTTTCAAATCGTGCTTAGTAATATTGTTTCTCTCCGAAATCTAACTACTATTTCGGGTTTAGGTGCGGCATCTAGATTAATATTGCGATTAGGGCGATCAATATGCACCGCGTTTAAACCAATTATACCATTTGCCCGTACGTTATCATGTAATTTGTAACATGTCAACAGTTTAACTCTTTCGTCTTGCGTAAACTAGCTCATACCACAACCTACTGTATCTTTAAAGTTTCCTAGACCGGACGACCTCTTACTTCCCGTCAGTGTCGTAAGGTTATTAATAGGTTCACCTGCATCGTCATCGTCATCAGCAGTAATCATTATACCATCAAATGACTGTCGATGGATTTATTCCATTGGTTGGATTTTTTTTTAAAGTTATGGAAAACTAAACACTGCTCTACTGTTTTCTATAGAATAGTTTCACTTTTCAATTAAAATGTCTTGAATAACATTACCTTTTTGGTTCAATTCTTTACATTTCAGTATCTCTACCGAAAAAGGCAGAGTTTTACAGTCACTGTCTCGTCCATTGCAGTCATGGTTGATGTCATCCACCTCAGCGTTTCTGTCTGGCCTCGGATCTTCGTTTTCAAGGGCAGTAGGACTATTTATAATGATGGTGTCAACGGCTGCCGGTATCCCAGCTACCTGTATATTGGTTCGTGCTGTTCACCCATTAGCAAATTGTGTCATAGTGTCGAGTGACGGCCTGGCCTAGTTTAAATTGCCTTACTATTTTTATTTCTCACTTATCACGCCCGGTTTTTGTCAGACAGGCGGGAAGAACATTAATTATTAGTATTAAAATTACGTCATGTTTTTTTATTTCCGTCATGAGTTTTTCTAACGGACCTATATATTTTGTCACTTTTGGATCTCATGTTTTAAAGATTATCTCTCATTTGTACGGCTGACTATTCTATATGGCTGGGTCCTTTTATAAAGGCTTATTTATTAAACCTCGTATGGAGTCTATATGTCGCAGTAAGATAGTTATAGAGCCGTGATGTAGTTATATCCCTAGCGATATAGCTATATCCCGGAATATAGTAATATGAAAGCGATTTATAACATTCTTAATAGACTAATCTAGTAAAATAGTTATAAGTAATAAGTATAGTTGTAAGTAAGTAATAAGTAGTAAGTATTTGATGCAAGAGCGAGCGAAGCGAGTTCAGGACTTGGGGCACGAAGGAAATTCTGTAGAATTTTAAAGCAATGACTCGAGTTTTATAATAAATACAAAATACCTAATATGAATACCCGTGTTCTAATTACAAAACCGTATGTAACTTTGTTTAAAACCTAAATAAACTCGATGTAAGTAACTAATTATGAACCGCACAAAGGCAGAGTTTCATTGTTTACGCAGAGATTACCGGACACGCAAACGCTTAATGAGAACATGGTGAAGATTAAAAGACTACTGTTTAATTCCTAGCTGGCCATCGCCCCACATACTTGTTCACGCACTGCCCTACTTCCACGCAGCGTAAAGACTCTTGCATAAACTAATTCATTTCACAATTCCAAGGAATCACGAGAAAACATTTAGATTTATGTCTCAATAGGTACACTTTGTTACTTATTAAAAACAATTAGCGGATTCCCAAACCTGTTCGACCGGCACGCAAAACATCGTGAATTACAGATAAATACAGCATCTCACTAAACTTATTAACGTAACATAAGTTTTCAATAATAACTTCAGCTTGGCACTTCTCCAACTATGTATTTCAATTTACATGTTTTGCATTTCAGAATTGGAAACACCACCCCGGCATCGAGAAACCGCACGAATCGATACGAAATACGATAACAAAGCGATCCGTACGATCATAGTACGAGGCCAAAGACCGCGGGCGATCGAGACGTAGTCCCGAATTGTGATAACGAAGCCGGGGACGTCGACATGGCGTCCACCGACACATCGACCACCAGCAGTCAGATATCCGCCGTAGCAGCTGAGGAACACAAGCGTACCGTCGACGAAGCATTCTTAAACAAGATGAAAGGCCTCGTCGAAAGGTTAAGGCTTGAGAACACGACCTTGAAGAAGTCGCTCGACATCGAGCGGAGCGAGGTCCGAGCACTTAAAGCCCGCAATGAGAGCACACTCAGAAACTTAAAGACTGAACACAGAAGAAAAGAAGAATTTCTAGAGAAACAGTTAAGAACACCTAGAACAGATAAAACATCAGACAATGTGCAGTTTAATGAAAACAAATTAATAGAGTTAAAGAAATTAACGATGGAAATTCAGTCTTTAAAGTCAGCAAACAAGGGTCTTCAAGAAAAACTCAAGGTAAGCATGCATAACTATTGTGTATTATTTCTGTTAAACTTGTGAAAAAGAATTTCTAAGATAAATACTACGGTGCTGATGAATTCCCCGATAGCCAATACGTAAAACATTTCTTGCAGATTTGTGATGTTCAAAGGTTTTCTCTCTTTATTTTCTATGGCACTGAGTCGACTACGGTCTATGTTATTTTCTTCGGTTTTGCTCCAGTACTGTAATATACCACCTTGAAACAGATGATGAATGATGTAGTTTATTCGGTTGAGATATGGACTTCCATATCGAAGGCCATAAACTATGAAGCACGGCAGAGGACAATCTGGTATAGTGTAAAAAAGTGGTTTTCCGTTTTGCATGTTCGCTGGTTTTCTACTTACGTATTGAGAATCAGATTTTCTCAACAATATGGCATATTGATACTCTCTTTTATCTAACACTTCCTTGATTTTTTTGTCGCCAAATGGAACGATGCGGTTCTTTATCATTGTGTAGTAGTATGAGGTAAGGCTGTTATTAAAAATCCCAGCATCTCGATTATGAACTCCAAGTGTTAAATTTGATGTTGCTAACTGTCCCATTGTTTCGATGTCGGGTTTGTATCGCGGATAAGTTATTGCAGAAGTTATAATTCCCTAAAAAAAATGCATAGTTACAAATAAAGACACAATAAATACTTTTAATGATGAATAATTAATTAATGCTAGTACTTACATCAATAGCGCAGTCGATGATCAAGGAGTATACGACAATCAGCAAGACCAAGCTCCTAAATATAGGGCCCATGAAGTTAAAATCCACAGTTTGTCTTATGAAACATTTTATTAGGTCTATGAATGTAGCTCCAATGCTTTGCTTGTCGTCAATGTTCAGGAGCCTTATTTCAACTTTTCTTACCGAAATCGTAACTATGATGAAAACGGTAAAGGTAAGAAAAAACAGTAACAGCATCTCCATCGATATCAAATTAATCGTCGTCTTGAATGTAGATTGGGTATCTGATTTCTTGACAAGAAAACATAGTTCATCTTGGTTAATAGGATATGTTGTATCAATATATCCGTAGTAACTATTTTTGAGGATTCGTGAGTTTAGTTCAAAGTCGGTGTAGCCATCTATTAAATCAGCAGTGACTCCTGTCGCCGTTCCGTTGTCTAGCAAATCACCAACCGTGCTATCATCTCTTGGAGGTAAAGGATTGCATGTAGCATTTATGAATGTCATAACAGTTTTAGCAAGGTACGAATCACAAGCTACTGGTCCAGTCTTATCGGAAACATACACTTTTCTAAAGACACTTAGACGTAGTCCATATCCATACAAGTTATTGTATTGCTTAGAGAGCAAATGGCTAACGTCTTGAACATCAGTTATGTCCTTGATTTCTTGGAAGAAAGGATTGTATGCGTACATTTTTAAGCGGTCTGTTCTCAAAATTAATACAGAGTTCGTCAAGCTGCTGCTCCATAACAACCGAAAATGGTTATTTAGTGCGTGGTAGAAGTAGTTGTCCAATTCAACTGGAGTTTTAATGACAAAAATAACAGCGCTCCTGGGTTTGAAAAGACCGGTCCTCTTCAGAGCAGTTACTGCAGTCTCACTCATGTCGATGGACAGATCGCTCGATGTTATCAAGTAGGCAGTCTCGCCGTGTCTATTGAAGCGTGGCTTTATAAAACTGTTGTTTGAGTCTGGACATCCATTTAAGAGCATAACGTTGTATCCATAGCCGTATTGCTCTGTGTATTTTAATATTCGGTTCTCGAAGTAAGTGAACTCACAAAACGTCAGGGTGAAGTACCACTGGCGAAAGGAGTTGTACATAATGTTCACAACTTCGTATGCGTATGCTGCTTTCTCATAAGCATCTCTGTGATAATCCATTACTTCTTGAAAGAGTACGTTCGTTTCATCAAAGCAAAGGGATGGTTTGAAAAGTAATAAAGTTATAAATATTACCAACATTTTGAGGAGGTTCAGCGTTCGTTGTGGTAGGTGACTGGACACAAACTGCAGAGTTTAAGGCCATTTCCATATTAACGGGCGTTTTTAAATCATTAGCGGGTGTGCCATCATCCATTGTGTGTTTAATAGAAGCATGTCAATTACTGGCTTGGAAAATATTGTCGTTGAATATTGTGTGCTATTCCGTATAAGTATAGTACTGCTGGTGTTGTTAACGACTGCTGCTCATTAACTAAAAGGAATAATGGCACGAAGCGAGGAGTCTAGTCTAAGAAAATATGTGGTCATAATTTTAATTAGTTCAACGACTTTATGTTTCTTGAGAAAGTCGATGATCGTATACAGATAACTAGATAAGTCTGTTATTTGTTTTACTGTAGAAAATGATATTGTACCAAACAACAATCTTTAGTTTTTTTGCAAAGTTTTCGCTTTTATCTGAATCCCTCTGTTTGCAGTACCTCATCAATTTGTACGTCATACTGTAATAAACTGGCTGATTGGGATCTCTTATCTAATTGAGTGATGTTACCGTCTTATTAATATAATATTTTTCACATCAATTGGTTTCTTCGACCTTGCTTGGCTTACAGATTAGGTATTTGATAACTTTTATAATCGAATATTTGGCACCAACTGGCACCAATTCTACATAGACTAATAAAATTTTTGGTGTTTCAATTTGTGTATAATCTTTAATGAAATCATTTGGCTTTGAAATATTCTCATTTTAGCACTAGCTATAAGTTTCATACGACTGAGCACAAGACTAATTATCCTTGTCGTGATGCTTTGGAAGCCTATGTAGTATCTTCTTATATGTATATAAGTCGACATCTTTCGAATGGATGATGATTATGAAATTAATAAATTCAAATTCAAATTATTTATTTGTGAAACATAGGTACAATATAATAAGGTCTAATTCGGATGTCAGGATCGTTATGTTTAACCTGATAGGCATAAAATTTTTGGATACACTAATTGAAAAAATATTCATGCATGTGTCATATGTTCGCAGGTCGCGCAGGCGGCGGAGTGCGCACGCGCGGCCGAGCTGCGCGCACAGGCGGCGAAGCACGGCGCGCTAGAGCAGGCCGCGCGGAGAGATGCGCGTGCACAGTGCCATAAACTGGTCAGTATCAACCTAGCCTAACACGTTCTGCTGGAGAAACTGGACAAAGCATTGCTCTTCTGCAAGAACCCGGCAGGATTAAGGAAGGCCATAACTTCTTATGGGTGTCCAAATTATTATGTCTGTTGGGCCGTTTCCTAAGAAATGTTACCGTCGCTGTTCAGTTTATCTACCGGTCTCCCTTTTCTTCCCCGTCCGTCCCTCTAATTGGTGAACCGCGCCTCATATTCTGGTTGTTGTTGATCTTCCTACTGATTCTCGGTTACCAAGATGTAAGTGGTATCTAAAACGAATACTTGCAACCTACCGGATCCTAAAAAGGATGTAGGTTCCCAGATATGTTAGGTTATGGTTGCAAGGTCAATTCTTACTAGGTCAGTAGACTTATTCCCATAATAAAGCGGTAGACCTAAAGTTAAGCGGTAGGGACTGATTTTAACTAGTTGGCCCATCAGATTATGTTTCGTTTATTATCTATCTACAATCTTCACTACTTCGAACAATATCATCATATTGGTTTTTTTCTTGGCTACCAAATTGGTCTTAATCTTTTTTAATATTTTCTTACCTTTGTATAGATTCTTTTTAACGATTGTTTGTGAATGTGTGAACAGTGTAGGCCTTGTAGATTTCTAGATGCGTGTTAACTTTTGTTAACCTCTTAAGTATCTTGTTTTACGTTTTTTGTGTAGTAAGCAACGACTTATTGTCGGGCCATACTTAAGTACTAATGCTGTAACATGATAATATTGTAAAACTAAATCATTTTTAAAGAGTAACTATGGAGTTTCTTGCCAATTCTCCTCCATAGGAAACGACCAACCCGAACCCGTCGACAAAAAGGTGCACGCCTTTTTGTCGACGTTTTATAAGTGCCCAGGTAGGCCTGTGAAATAAAATATTTTGATTTTGGCCGAATGTACCTATCATAGGTTTGCTTCTACACATCATGGAAACCAGCTCAGCTAGCTTTGCGAGCATTCACATTTGTGATCAATAAATACATTGTTGTTTCTGTTGAAACTATAGCTAGGGTATGATACACATTTGACGATTGCATTCATGGCATAGACGTAATTGTCATTACTTTCAATAGATATCACCGTTCACATGTTCCGAGGCAGGCGGTTGATACTGTACGAGTATGTATTGCGTAACGGGTTTGCCTGTTTCCTCTTTTGAATACTATAAAATTAATAATAATCACGCTGATTTAGCTCTTAACCAAGCATAACGAAAACCTTTCTGCTGTGTTTGATCTTGTATTATAAGCAGGCACTTTTATAACAAAAGCTGTCTTCGCAAGGTTTACTATTATGCAATCAAAACATTTGAATAATACAAAGAATACAAAGATATTCGCTACTCAGATGAAACCCACAACCGATGCGTTGGTCTAGGATCAAATGACCTTTTATAATACAGTAGGACAAAGGTTATTTAAATCTAGCATTTACAATTAAAAAACAGCAAGCAATTTCGAACGTTGTGCCTTGTTACTAGAATTTGTTTTTGGATGTGGCGAAATAAGTTAATTCTGGTTCAGTAGGCGTTGGTTTATGTCAATTCTAGTGCATTATCGTATCATATTTATTTTGCCTTAATGAACGATTTTTTATTACTGTTATTTGCAAATACAACTATATTAAAATAACAAGTAGTTTCTAATGTATGCAGATGGGCGGTTTAATAAAATTAGCCTTAATTTGGCAATAGGTACCAATAACGCTAAGTATGTTTTATGTTGTAACGTTATACCCAAAGTGGCCTTGGTTCTTAAATTATCTAATTTGATTATCCAAATACGAACATAATCCAATTATTTGCTGCTAAATGAGTGGTAGTAAGGCTGACTACTTACAGCGCCTTAGATAAATTTAATAGCAACGTGTCTATTCCAAACTGAGCTCATGTTCTTTTATCAGGCGTTAATAAAGCTCTTAATACGATTAGAGTTCTGTTTTTATTGGTTCCAATAAATAATTGATTAATTGCTTTTTGTTCTCAGCTGGAGGAAATTAAATCGAAAGAGAGGGTGATACTACAACTGAAACGAGAGGCAGCGCGGACGGCAGTCATTCAACAAAATGATCAGGTATGTGAGATATTATCTTTAATACCTAATCGAAATATTCCACAGAGAAGGTATACGATCCAGAAGCATTGTGTCACAAATATATAGCTACTATAATCATGAGCAAAAACCCCAAAACAAAAAAAAAAGAGAAAAAACACATTTATTTTCTCTTTATCGTTTTGGGGTTTTTATCTAAACAAATCAACCCCATCGTGCCTTTTACCATTGTAACATTAAACAGTATAATTAAAACAAACTTTACAAACAACCATTTTTTTTTTAGGTTTACCTAATTATAGTTGAAAGGAATGCAAAGTCGGTTTCTGAACTAAAACTTATTTTAGGGTTCCTTGCTCTGTACTCAGACAAAATAAATCACACAAAAAAAGTACATTCAGGACAAGCCTAAATAAACTTAAACCAGTCCCAAAGTCAGGGCGGTTCCAAAATAAAATAAAATGAATGAGTCTAAAGCAATTGTTATTCATGTCTTGTGAACATTTTACGATTCTTACTAACGAGTCTGAGGGCTTTTCTGGGAACTCTACTGAACTTGAAACTTTAACGACGCAACATGTTATTATGATATGCAGTAGATATCTTACATGACGACACATGAGTAGAACTAAGACTAAAATAAAATAAAACGAGTAAGTACATTGACAATACAATATTTTTAACAGAGAATATGAGTGAAATGAGAACCTTAGATACTTATTAGTGCAACCACTTAGATATTTTTTGCTGAAAATAATAGTGTCCGACCGAAAAAGGATTTTCAGCCGCAACCAAAACCATTCTTTCGGCCCTGGTTGAAGCTGACACTTATAAAAACATTGTTCTTCTTCTTCGTTGTCACACTCTTGGCAGAGTGGTCGTGGTCGTCACATCATGGGCAAGCAAGCTTCACAATCCGTCGCCATACCTCCCTTACTGTGGCTTTTCTTTTACATTCGTGGAGTGGACCATTGAGTGCAGTTTTGACTTGGTCGGTCCAACCCATTGGTGACCTGCCGCGCGCTCTTGTACCTTCAACCTTTCCCTGTACTACAAGTCGCTCCACAGATTTGTCTTCTTGACGTATGATGGTATATAAACATATAAAATTGAAAATATTTTTAATTTTGAAATCATTTTTGAAAATCTTGGTACATGCAGATCGTAGATCACGATGAGGCCTAACCGGAGTATATCCAAGTACAAAATCCATGCACCTGGATGTAGTACCTCAACGTACACCCTCATTTCGCCAGTTTATCTTTAAGTCCCATGTAATAGGGGCGAGCCTATTGTCATCCATCGGACAGAAATCCAGACGCCAGGCTGCTACTGTAAAATCCCTGGCGGAAATATCCAATAACTTTATGCCAGAGCCGGGAATCCAGAGCACCAGGACCTCATGCAGTTACAAAATATTACATCATAATTAAACACTTTTCTAATTAAAAAAACATAAAAACATCATCACAGTAGAGCATGCCTGAAGCTCCAGGTAGTCCTACAAGTATTCCCGTGGGAAACAATGAGTGGACGCGAATAGCCGCGGGCTGGTCAGCTCTAAAATACTTGTATTAAGTTTACGTTGCGTCGGCCTTTCCGCCGTACGTGCCAGTAATCATAACTATTATGTGACATTAGTAAGATGATCCCGATAGATTGACTTCATACTACCTTCCTACAAGATAAAGTCGGCGAAATCTCCTTGTTGAACTTGACTGTAGAAGTATTTTATGCGTTTGAATTTTGTTTCCTGGTTTCGATTGTCTGTATTGACTGTTTGGTCCTGGGTTCGATTCCCGGGTCGGGCAAATTGTTATTGTTTTTTTCCATCAGGAATTTCTCAGTAGCAGCCACGGAGTCTGGATTTGTGCCCGGTTGGTGGCAATAGGCTCGCCCCCTATTACATGGGACTTAAACATAACTGGCGAAATGATTCGAGGGTGTACTATTAGGTACACCTCTACCTAATCCATCGGGGCTTACAGGCGAACAGGCTCACGAAGCCGTCAGTCAACCAAGCATTCTGCACATAAAACTAAGTAGCAAAAAATATTGCTGGGAAACGACTTGATTTGCTGGGTGTAAAATCACGTTTTACGGTAGGACTCAATGTAACGCACTCAAATCATTGTGCTGATGGATGCATTGAATAGTAAACGGGTCATGTAGGTATTTAAAGTAAAGTTACAAAACTAGTCAGGGTTCCGTAGTCAATAAACAAGGAACCCTTATAATTTCGCCATGTCCGTTTGTCTGTCTGTCTGTCCGCAGCTTAGCTCAAATACTCCTAGTACTAGAAAGCTGTAATTTCGCATGAATATACAGATTAATTACGCCGACAAAGTGGTAAAATGCGTAAAATAAAATCTCGAAAATTAGATTATTAGGGTATCTCCAGTGCCTACACGTAAAGTGGGGATTATTTTTATCTGATATCTCGCGTACCCCATAGTGTGGGATGTCGTTGGATAGGTCTTTAAATATAATTTGTCTATTAAGGGATACGTTTGTGAAATATTAAGCTTTAAAGTGCTAATTTTTGTTAGACTCAAGGGTTCCCCCCCTCTACCAGCTAAACGGTTGTGTTTGGGTGTGTGATAAAATCGGTGGTAGTATATATAACGAAGTTAAAAGCGAAAGGTTAAGCTAAGTAGGCGTCACAAGTTTACGGGTAATAGTCGACCAATTTATAAAATGTACTTGGAAAACATATTTTCCTAAACATAATGTATGGGAGCTCAGGTTTTTCAACTGCAAATGTAAGTTTGTTTTTAATTATTACAATAAAAATTGTCGTTCGGAGGTAAATCGGACCGTAGGAAGTGTCCGCATATTTTGATGGGCACCTACGGAATCCTACATTGTGCGTGGCCCGACACGCACTTGGCCGCTTTTTTGTTTTAAACATGTGGAAACGTTTTTCAACGTTTTTTTACATCCTCTTCACCAAAACTGGGTGAAGTTCCTCAATACTTCATGGAAAAAGGTGGATCCTCCGACCAGACGGGTGTTGTGTCTGGGCTACTGCCCCACAGTAGTTTTTTTTAAATTGGGACAAGCCCGCCGCACTATTCCCAAACCACTGTAACTCTTGAAAGCAAGAATCAACAGTGGAGACCACCAGATATCGCCGAGACAATGAAGCTCGACGAGGTCCCAGAGAAACAATTTAACTGTCTTGGATCCCGCTACGAAATTAAACAGAAAAGTATAGCGGAGGAGTAGGAAAACCATAATTTCCACTTCCCTCCATATCAGCAGGACACAGAATGAAACAAGGTCAATATGCACAAATGGACGTTTACAACTGGGATAAGCCCAGTTGCCTAGCACTACGGATAAATATTATCATGAATGGGTACTAAGTTGTGAGCTTGTTATATTTGATTCCAATAATTATAGGTATGGCAGAAACGATTGAACGCACGGTTTGTTCTAGATTCTACAAGGTCCATATAGTAAATAACTTCGGATGAAACCTGTACACTGTCCAACATAATATTGCGAATCCTAGAATTTAAAAAAATATATAATAAGACCTAAAATTATGACAACCATTGTTATTAAAACATTCCAAAATAAAATCAAAAGTAAACGTACGTTCCCGGGGCACCCTAACGCGTGAGAGAGTGCCGTAGGGCACACGATTACCGCGCTACTTCGGGAGTGCCTCGAACGATATTATTATAACTCATGTCCGGTGGAATGTATGAAATTTCCGAATTTTTACTTTAATAACCTGGGTCTGTAGTAATAACTGGAGTTTTATGTATACTGTTTTGGAAAGTTATTTCTTATAATTCAGATTATTTTGTAGTTGACTGTGTGAACGGCCATTTTCTTCGTTGATTTTGTGGACGTCTGGGGTCTTATCGATGGTGATCTTGATACTTTTTCAGGATTTGATGTATGTGGTTGTAGCAATAACACCTAATAAATACACAAATCATGTAAGCTTTCGATTAAACCATCATCATCATCATCTGCCTAGCCTTTTCCCGACTATTATGGGGTTAACTTCAAATCTAACTGGATGCAGCTGAATATATAACAGTTTTTTCACAAGTTTAAAAAAAATCGAGTATGTCACTCGACTTTTATTTTAAAAACACTTTCTACTAAAATTTCAAATCTTTCATCATCGAAGTACATTGTCAATTATTTTGCCCATTAGCCATAGCTGCTTACGTGTAGTATGTAGGTAACATGGCTGAGATAATGTGTGGTTAGATCTTTAATCTTTGCCCATAATGTTAATAATTCTGCAGAATATTTCACCTCCAAACGTCATAAACATGGCACTTTAGCTTTTTTCCTTAAACTAAAAGTTTCACGTTATCCTTAAACTTGTCCCGCCTGCATATCATTCGTTTTCTCACGGTTTTCTACAGTGTCGACGTAAATCTTATCATCTCAAGCTTTTACGAGTACCTCGATCCTAGCGTAAAGCTGTGTTTTTTCGAAGAACTAGGTACCATGGCGGATTGGCCGTTAAGATAGCCTTTCTAAGTAAAATTATTTCTGCATTTGCAGTATTCTCTTCTGAATTATTGCACTGTTGAAATGTTTAGATTTATTGTTGTTGTCTCAGCTTATTGTTTTGCAACTCTGTTTGTTAAAGTTTACCGATCTATTGCGAATGCTGGATGTAAATTCTGATTGTCATTGCGTTTGCGATGTTTTTTAAATACTGTTGTTACACGATTATGTTTTGTTGTATTTGAATTTGGGGATTTAGCGTTTTCATTACTCATAGCAAACCTTACTTCATTTACTCACTGTGCATTAGCGGTGCATAAACAGTGTTGCTTGATAGTAAAACCACATTAGCTGGTTTCATACCCATCTACTAGTTTGTGGTCATCATTATCAACGAACTTGTTGCCTTTACTCGGTACTTCACAAATATGCAGAATTGTAGTATTAATTTTATCAGAAGTTTTTGTTTTGTTCGTTTGTTTGGTAATTCTATTAATTTTAAATCGTAATGCATATACTAAGGCGTTTTTATTATTTTCCTTTGTCCTTCCGTATGATTCCCTCTTCTCCTGTTATTACGGTAATAGAGCAGCTAGAAATTTCGTAGTTATAGCAATAGTAGCAGGTGGTAATTCCCAGTAATCTACAGTGTAACGTTTACGCTGTTAGTCGCTCGTAAAGTTTTACTACTCGATTCACAGTTTAGATACGCGTTTTTTGAGTTCCGTTTTAAAATGGAAGAGGAAACGGATCGAAATGATCGATTGTTGTAATTATTCTTGTAATTATAGATGGGTTTTATGTTTCATGGGATGGGACAGTTTTGTTATGGATGTGTGACGTTTCAGTTAATGTTTAGAGACGTTGTTGTGGCCTTCTGCACAAGTGCAGTATCTTCACGAATGTGCGAAACAACAACAATTTTTCTTAAGAGTGTTAATTGAGACCATGGGAATTCTGTATTATTTTATGAATGACTTTTCGACTCTGTTTGAATTAAAACTGAAATAAATTTTACTTTTTGTGATATTATTTAAATCAAAATCGAGTGAACCTCATTTTGTTTGCTGTCTAATTAAATTGCCAAGGTCTTGTTTCTTGACCAACTGATTGCCCACAAGTGACCGAGAACACACGAAATCCGGCGATTCAATCATCTTTAACATCCGGTACTTTCGGATACAGTTCAATCGTTCATTGTCGCGTGCGTGGCTTAAAAACGTAACTGTTAAAATTAACGTGAACAGGGCCCATTACACCATTACATCTGTTATCTATTATTGCGTATCGTTCCACGATTATGTTAGTAACGTTTTTTGTTAATACCTTTGAAATTTATACTTAGAATTTTCCGGAAAATCTGGAGCTACAGCGAGTACCTACCTTTTATTACTTAGCAACGAAGAAAATCTCATAGAAGTGTAGTTGCAGTAAAATGTCTCGAAAAAGATTGAATCTGTGAGGGAAACCTCACGCTAAGTAGGAGCGAGTTGGTAGTAGACAGATGAAAAAGATTCGAAGATCATGATGCTCAGTGGCCTGCATAAGAAGAGACCTGAGGTTTAGGTGGATAGGCTCTGATGACGGTGATGAAGAAAAATACTGTATTTTTAACCTTTCGTGCGGAAGTAAAAGAAAACGGAGGGAAGTGCTGTAATTTGCCTATTTGCGCCAATTCCTCATATAACATTGTAGGCACCTCGTTATTTGGCTTTAATTTGGTTTGAATATTAATTCAATGCTATACAACTAGAGCGGTACTTGATGTAACTGCTTCGCCAATGTTTTGTGTTAATTCAGTAACTGTATATGATAAACGGGCTTCATTACTGTGAATACGGAAATTGTGCTTTGTTAAAAACATAATACCTTTTCTTCCATTATTTTTTACTTCAGCCATCATATGTCTGGAATTCCCACAAGCCTGAAGCCCTCCACTCTATGCAAGTATGTAAAACAAAAGCGACAAGTGAAGTTATAATAAAGGGTTGAACTGACGGTAGGGTGACCAAGATTATCGGTGTAACATTCCTCGCTATGGAGTATAAGTGAGTTGAATGACGAAAATAATAATGATGCAAATTTGTATACTCTTTTGATGAGGATAACCTAAATTAAGTACAGAAGAACAGGATTGAAATAAAGTTTTTTTTTCATTCAAGGTCCAGGACACCTTGAACACCCTTCGTGTTTAATTTGTAGAGTTCATAAATATCGAGAATATTTATCGAAACCGTGTTATTTGGTCAACAGCACTTAAGTGTATTGTGTGTGGGCCACACACGACTCACTTTATTCCAAAGGGTTATACTATACCACTTAGAAGTATGCGGGATCGTCATAAAAAATCGTCTCATTATCATGGATTCGTGTGGTCGCGCATCGTAGAGCGTTAAGTGCAGACGGGGTCGCCAGACCGATCCGAGTAGCGACGGAGTGCGCACGCGTAGCGGCCATCTTGAATCCCAACTGTCACTTGTTGTCCCGCGTTCCGTTTAAATAATAACGTTCGGTGACGCTATGTGCGCTTCATTTTTTAAAAGTGTGTGACGTTTGTGATTAGTGCAATTATTATTTATAATTAATCATAACTCTGTGACTGTGCTACGTAGAGCCGTGATCTAACCTGTGGACTTCGTATTTCGGATTTACTTTCTATCGCTGTAAGTGGCCGTTTTATTATATTTAACTCGTTATGAAGTTAGTAGGTAACCGGAGAAAGTCCATCTTTAAGAGATTCTGTTACAATTGTCTACATATCGCATTATTAGCATAGAAAATGGTCATTAACAGTAAAACGTTTGAATATGATATTTTAATCCTCTGCTTTGTTGATAGACAATATCGGTCATTGAATATGTTGAATAAATTAAACAAGAATTGTAAAAGTATGTAGGATATCTGGTGAATGTTAGCGCTAAAATATTTGCGGAGAACATTCGACACACATAGACTTAACTATCAAACGGTAATAACAGCAATCATTATCGAAAGCAACGAATCAATTGAAATAGCTGAAAAACACGAAAGAATCGTATTCGTTATCGCTGAATACCGTCCGTACACGACAGGAAACTATGTTATTATCGAGTTTAACGGTTCCTTTTATGTATTAGTGATTATAAGCTTTGAACAAGTTACTGTTTTTAATTGTTTTTACCTTAAAAATCCTTGAAATGACATAAAAGTTAATACTTTTAGTACTTCGTGCCATTTTCATGTTGCAGATGATTTAGTCGGGTTGGTACAAAATAATGAAAGTTTATCTATTTTCATCTTCTGCAAAATGTAATTTTTCTTCATCAGTGTTATAATTTCAGTGTCCACAGCCACCTGTGGCTGTAATAAACATTAAAGTAGAGACCTTCAACGCTTGACTACATCACGATTGCTTATTGGCACGAATGTTAATAAAATGCTGGTCATTATTTAGGTTACCTACCGCTGTATTGTTAATTACGTGTTTCGTTACCATTAAAGTATTATTTATTGTAATTATGACAAGTGTGACAGACGTCTGGCCGTCCTTAACTGGATTATTTGTGTTTTGTATTTGTGGGTTTTCGCTTCTAACCGCTGCACTGCTTTTTATCTGTACCTAGACACTCCCTCAACTGTAAGTTTATGGGTTATGTTAACAGTTGTTCGGAACTCATTTATACCTACAGCTTCTATCTAATGAGTTATCACACAAAGAGTTTCTGTACGCATTTTTTGTCACTGGGAATGCCCCATTCGCTATGATTCATGATTTATGTTCGATTCGGCCTGTTACTACTACTTAGAACATCCATAAGTTTTGTTTCAAAGCAAGTTGTGGTGTTATACATATATGTATAAAACAGCCTTCCTTAAATACACTTTATCTTATTGTTATAGCATGCAGGTAAATTTTATCTCATGTTTAATATTTGGACAGGTGAAATCGAAAATTATTTTCATTTAATGTAATGCGAAATAGTTATATTTGCTTTTCAATTCTTCAAGCGATGTGTCTGAGTTAAGAGGGCAAAGAACTATGAAATAATAAATTTAGGTTGTAGGTCACATCGAGTCAAATGTGTATTCAATGATATTCTGATTACCAAGAAAGTTTCAGTTATTATTAGTGACCAGTACGCCACGTACCTACTGGTTGGACAAAATCTGAGTTATCGATTCGTGAAGATGAAGAAGAAGTTATCCAGTAATATACGACAGTGAAGTTATTTACTATTCGTTAACACAGAGAGCTAGTTTCTGGTTCACCCGTCCGCCTATAGTGTGCTTTATTTTTACTTTAGCATGATATCGTAACTGGATTGATACATTTTGCTTAGGTATCGCATAGACACCTATTAAATAAGGTGTATTTTTTAGTTTTACTTTCATATTGGAAATACGTATAATTTTCCAAGTTTGTTTTTTTTTCTGATTAATAGTTACCGATTCGATCTCACGTGCGATGTGCCTAGGTAGGTACCTATGCGCAGTAGAAAATGTCGATACCCATTCAGATACAATTCTATTATTTAGCTCCCAGGAATACCTTTACGAATTGGTCCTATAAACTCCAATTGACATACCTACTTTGAGTATACTAAATTGAGAATATATCCGAAGCACATTAATGTCCGATCATTCAATAGTAAGAATTCGCTATAATAAATTACTGTCATTCACATTGGCTTGTAAAGAACTTTCTACTTGCGTCTGCGCATGGCACACGGGCTGCCTTTAAATAATTGCTTTCATAACTTTATCGGCACATATTAAGGTGTATTAATATTTTTATTCAGGTTTTATCTTGGGAAATTATGTCATGTTGAAATAAAAAACTAAAACTTATCTCATTTACACAATACTCACAGTAATGTGTAAATTGTCGTGGTAAGTTTATTAGTTGAATAAAAATAATTTAATTTGAAAGCATAATGTTGGGCTGTCGAGTTAACATATTTTGTGATAACTCCTTATTTGCAACAACTTCAACTTAGTATCGATATTATCGACAAATCTGTCAACAAAATTGAAACACTTGGAAAATATGTGTTACTAGGTCATCGAACTAATAATAACACTATAATCTCAGTTCTAACAAAAGGGCTGAATATAAACACAAACATTAACTCAACGATTAACAATAATGAAAATGCAACAAGCAAAACTAAGAACTAAAATGGCAGAATGATTTATGAAGTATTTGAGGACGGTGATAGATCACGTTTGGCACGCACTCTGGACGAATCGAACATGATTCGATGACATACCTACAGACAAGTAACTCGGAGAAAGAAAATAGTTAAATTATGAGTATTAACATGACAAACACATTTATCATTCTGATGACAGATAAACATATACCATCTCTGTATAAAGAGTACAATCAGATTCAAATCAGAAAAACTAGCCCACATTACTATAGGAAACGTGACGTAATACTTAACTAGAAAAGGAAATGCTTTGACCACGAGTCACGGTTGCCTGATCATGATCATACATTAGTTAGTACAAGCCCAACCACAATCGAAATGTTTGAAGTTGCTGTACTAGGTACTAGGAAATCCGTTAACGCACTCCACCTTGTAAATATCACTCCTAGAACTAGTAATGAGGCTTCAGGCTCAAAAACTTACGAGCTTCCAAGAAAAAATATTTTTGAACCAACAAGAACTAGAACACATGGTGAAGGAGAGGTAAAGAAATTCAATCGAAACTCTTTTTTTTGGGAAATCTATGAGAACACTTACAAGACGAGCGATACAGTTTTACTGCCAACCTATTATAAAATACTTCTTTCAAATACGATCACGAGGCCTCAAACAATTTTAATTAACATTTCTCATGTGAATCGGTATGGTCGCGTTCTGCATGCTAACGCTCAATTTGAGATATACCACGGTACCGCTAAAATCACAAGGTGAAAGTAGTTAAATATAGAAGATCTTTTCGTAAGACATTGAATAACTGATAGCATAAGACAACATGCAGTAGAGATAACAAAAGATATAGTAACCGTGTACATAGTCGGTTCTGATAAAAATGCAGCTCCGGCGGCGCCGAAAGAAGGTTGATTACAACTGGAGCTCTATGGACCCACCACGACGCGAGCTGAAGTTATTATTCATTGATTACACATTGATGTTTTCTATCATTAATAATTTTAGATACAAGCGCCGAGTTGGCTTTGATAATGCGAAATAACGAGCGGAGATTTGTACCTTATTGATCTCAAATGAAATCATCATGGAATAGAAAGCGTTATTCTACCGTATGAAATGTGATTTTCTTCAAATGTATCTTCAGAGTGTACGGTTTTCGGAATGTCAATGACCGTGGTCAGTGGCGATATTTTGTGTTCCAAAGTAAGTGTCCGTTGCTTGCGGCTTCTATGTACTGTGCTTATAATTTTGTGGGTTCTGAACAATGGTAGCGTGGGCAATAATTCACAGTTAAATGTTGCTCATTGTAAGTTTATGTATGCAGGGCTACCAAAACAGTTAATCCATGAATGAAAATGTTTATGTGGATGGTAAGGTGTTCAGTACTGGACACTGGTGTTTTAAAAGTTTTCAAAGGTCCAGAACTTGGATACCTATTTCTTGGGAATTTCTCGTAACTCGTTAATTGTAACGATTAATTCCAAACATGTACAGCAGCATTTAATATAAGTATAAACAACAATAATACGATCGAGATAGTAAAAACAGAGGTCGCCGTTCACCGTTCGCTTCTCGCCATGCTGCGACCTCGGCTAGTTACAATTGTTTACCAAAGAACGAACGTACACCACAAACATGACTTGATTGTTCTTTTTATTATCATTTACCCCTTGTTTTAATTGTTTGTTTATTTGCATTCAATGGATGACTCTCCACTCTCGTGGAATCTTATTGATTGTTCAAAGAATAATAAATTCTTATTCTGCTACTCAAATATTATTATTGCTTTGTTTAGTATATCAGTTAATTCAATTGAAACGTCCCGTATTGGTGACCCCGTTCGGTAAATCGGTACTATAAGTGCTTAAAATTGCAGCCGATTTGTTAAAGTGATAACGTAATCTTGTTCATGTAGTTGGTGCTCCAGTTAATTCCAAGTAGGTACTCGTAACGGGGTGATTCTGAAAAATGCATGTACTTGTACAGCATCCTATGATTGGAAAATAATATATTTTATCGTGATGTAATTTGGTTCTAAGTAATCAGTTTTACTGTTTTTAGTAATTTGATTAACGCAACCCATAACAGAGCAATAATCTTAGCAGAAATTATGTCTATTTCGTGAAGTGTCTTTAACTCCGTTAGACATACAATACTTTGACTATTTCTACGTCTTTATATGAAAAATATACCTATTAGTATACTGTTACTTCATACCATCGATTCAAACTTGTTCAAATTTTGGTTGGTTTATGCAACTTATTTCCCCATCTCTCACCTGTTTATTTTCCCATAAAGGATCTTATCAAGGCACTGTTCGCATTTTGAATGCGTGCATTATATTCCATCGGCCATTGAAATCAATGAGTAGCAAGTACGAGCGCATCTTGCGATATGCCGTTATGCGGGACCCGTCCACCAGACTTGTTAGGGCGAGATGTATGTGAGTTGAATAGATTGGCTCCATATAAATAACTATACTATATTATATAGTGTCAGTTGCTTACACTAACATCCAATTATTATGATGAGGATTCTGTAGATGTCAATAGGTTCTTCTTTAATGTAAAGTTTATCTAAATCTAGAACTGTTGTCGAGGTATGAGTTGACTATATTATTACCGTTGGAAATCTGGAATTTATGAGATTGTTAGCTCTTTGATTGAATTTTATCTGTTAATATTGACTGTTCAATATTATGCAACGACGATGAAAGATGCTTTGAAATACTGTTCTGTGGACACCATACTTTTTTCCTTAATTTTGTAATCTGCATGGAGCTGGTAAATTCTGAAAATCTCAGTCTGCTCTGTTCAAACAATTTAAATTTAGACATTTTACTCAAACTTCTTGTCATACAATTTGTCGTAGACTTTTTGCATCAGGTAGGCTTTACTCAAAGAATACCACCCGTTGTGTTGTTACGTGTTTCCACAGTAATTGATTATTGTTGGTATTGCTTATTTTGTTATAAAATTTGAGTTTCGTTGAGAAATTGCTCTTGCACTAATAGGTGTGTATTGTACAATATTGCGTTACCTATCAATATTTTACAGATTCATTTAACCGTTTCATGTTTTGTTTGTTGATCGATTTACTGTGAAAATCATGATGGTTTCTTTCTTTTGAAATTATCTTTTTCGCTTGAAGAAACGTTTTTGTTTTCAATAGACTTCGTGCTACTCTACCGTCTTTCACCGACTCCACTCAAACCACTTTATTCTCATCAAATGAAGCTTTTTACCCGACTATGGCGAAGCCCAAAAAATGGATTTTGGATTTTTTACATTTCTCACATCTCTTACTAGATCATAACCTCAGTTTCCGTTCCAAATACAATACAATATTTATTATATTAACTCTTAGTACAGCAATCAGTTTCCCTGGTTCTGTTGCGAGTCATGACGTCGCTCGTACGTTCCAGCCTCGCCTTGGTTCGCCGCTCCGCTGTAGAAATCGCCAGCTATACGCAATTATTTTAATGTTCAATTTATTGTTGTTAAACCATTTTGTAGGTTTGATCGTTCGTTTGACGCTAGGCTGAACTTTGTTTGCTTTGAGTATGGAAGCTATAAACTTCATTGACAAATTTGATTTGACCATTACGTCAAATATCAATGTATCAGTAGGCTGTTTAATATAATCATCTTCCTAGCCTTTCTCCAACTATGTTAGGGTCGGATTCCAGTCTAACCGGATACAGGTGACCAAGTGTTATATTGCCCTCAAAAGTGTTACCAAAACTATTATCTAATGAAGATATCATGACGTTTATGTCACTTCTAGCACAGTTTCTAGACCAAGTCTGCCGCTGTCTGTCAATTACATGATCACGAGCAGATAATAAATAACTTGTGACTTGATTTAGTGCTCTTATTTAACAAATTCTGATGTCATGGAATATTTATATTTTTAGATTGGTATCTTAATTGACACTTAATTAGCTCGCTTCAAATAGAACGAGACCAAGTGGCTGTATTATATTATGGAAGTACCTAGGTAGTAATTCATCAGATGAATCTATTATTACATCAATGTTTTGCAGTTCTTGCGTGCCTAATTAAAACCAGTCTTTGAGATGTAACAAAGGGATCCTGCAGGTGTTGGTGCAGAATGACTTTATAAGAAACACGCAGGTGCATACTTGCCCTTTCTTTTTCCCATCAAAGTTAATAAGAATTTCTTTGGTATACGATATTTTAGTCTTCATACATTTTTGATGAGCTAAAGCGGTTATGTCAGAATGAATGAATTTTAATGCTTCATTCTTTTGTGCAATGTTAACATATATGTACCTACATACGTTGGTGTAAAAGCTATATTACTTCTAAAAGGTGTCATTAAATACCTGTTATTTTTATTAGAACTACCTGCTCGTGGCAAAATAACAGCCGCTCGGGTTGATCTTTAGGTTAAGCCGTACTTGCCTAGGTTGGTCTGTGGATGGGTGACACCCATTACATACCGAGTTTCCTCCGTGCCTCGGAAAGCACGTTAAGCCGTTGGTCCTGTCTGACAACCAGTCTTACCAAGGATATCGTATTACCCAGTACTAACTGGGTTGTGGAAGTCAGATAGGCAGTCGCTCCATGTAAAGTACTGGTATTCAGCTGCATCCGGTTAGACTGGGAGCCGACCCCAACATAGTTGGGACAAAGCTAGGCAGATGATGACCTACTGAACCTAAACAAAATTACCAAAGAATTTAAGAAAAAATAAAATAAAATCAATCTGAAAATGATATTGCTTTTGTTTTTGGTTTGTACAATTTTAATGTAGTCCTCGTCTTTCCATATTTTGAAGAAGTTTATGTTCTTCATTGAAGAACATTATTAAACTATCTAAATTGTCTGAAGGTGACGCCAATTTTGTAACTTTACTGATGCTAGTCACCTTATTTGTATTCCAATGATTCATAGTTTTACTTTTATTTCACCAACCACATATTCCTTCCCTATGACCCAGTTCCTTCCGATAGGAGAAGAAAAGACCTGGTTTGCACAAAGCCTCAAACTAGACATGCGTTTGCTAGTCGATTTTATTTGTTTTTAGGACCTTTTCTGTATAATAGACTCAACAAGAAACTAAACTTCTATAGTCTAAGTTATAGGAAATGTAATTTTGTAATATCGGATTATTTAGCGATGCTTAATTACACGGACACAGAAAAACTTCTAGAAGTCCTGGTTTGATTTGATATGTCATCTCCTCGTATTTAGTTGTACATATTGTTATTAAGTTAGTTTTAATGTTCACCGTTTTTGTTCCTAGATTTACTTTATTTTAAAATTTTCCTGTCCTAATTAAATTATGCATTGTAAAGTGATGGCCTGAAACACAGGTTTAAATAAACCTAGATCAGGCAGGTCGCTACCTAACATTTGATTTCGCCATTATCGTAACTTGCAACAGTTATATATATTTTAGTTATAGTTTACTTATAAGCACTAATTATACAATTGTTTAGAAATAACACTACTGCACCTAAATGTACACTTTTGTAATACCTACTTTTTTGAAATAAATTATTCTTATTCTTATTCTTATATTTGCTGTTTATAAAATTCTGACGAGGTTCATACGAAAATAAAATATAACTGATGTGCTCTGTGTCTTCTTCTTCTTATGTATACTTCCCTATATACACTCCTACTCGTCATATCAGCAGTCACCTAACGTGCGTATATTAGTTTCTAAATATTGCTCACTCATTGGTTTAGTGGTCCCAAGCACGACTGCTGAGCATGGGGTTCGATTCCCGGGTCGGGCAAAGTGTCATTGGGTTTTTGCATCAGGAATTTCTCAGTAGCAGCCACGGAGTCTGGATTTGCGTCCGGTTGATGGCAATAGGCTCATCCTTTATTACATGGAACTTAAATATAACTGTGGAAATGTGGGTGTACTATTATGTACACCTCTGCCTAACCCTTCAGAGATTACAGGCGTGATGTTATGTTTTAAATATTTTTTCAATCGCATGTAATTACAGCGGGCTGCAAATGATTTAGACAGGAGGAAGGAAAACGCTTATCAAGCCTAAAATAGCCATTTTGTATTTTATTCGTCCAAAATAATAATTAATTGAACACTGTAAAATATGTAACCTTAGTTTGTGTTCCAACTGCTATTGCAACATGATGATTTTGACCCTCATACAAATTATATAAATATGTATGTACAATCAACACTTTCGCATCTTTCAGAGAGTTTCATAATTTGAAGTAGGTAGGTACTTGACTATGATCGCGGCGAAAGGAAGAGTCAATGTTCTGCAATAAAACGCGAAAGGTTTCGACCTAGTCAAGTTTTGTAATAGTAGGCCAAGTCTAGACTTCAGTAAACAAACATTTCCCAAGTGCGGTGGCAAATAAAATACACTCGAGAGCAATGAATCCGGGTTTTTTTTTTTTTTTTTTTTTTTGGGGGGTGAGAAATCATCAAATGACTCCTCCCGCTCTGGGTGGAGCGGAAGGGAGTGTCAGACTCTTACTGACTAAAAAACACCCATGTTCCTTCATTGGCCCTTTATGTTCCAGGGCCGCGGTATCTCTTTCGAACAGTCCCGCAGCCCTGGCAGGCACCGGCCCTTGCGGGCCCCTCCCGTTTGCTGACATCTCTTTGAGGCGCGCGTGGAACACGAACGCGCCGTCGACACGGCCTGCCCGTCGTCAAACGACGGACGGACGGCGAGCTAGCCCATTACTCGCCGTCCACAGGCCCGCGCCTACGGTGGCCGAGAGCCATCACGGCGTGGCCCCCGACGCCCGGTGCTTCTCCCGCGGCGGCTGGGACGTGAGGAGGTTCTCTCCCTCTCACGTTCCGCCGCCTCCTTCGCTAGCATGACTGCTTCGCAGAAGGAGGCGACGGCTTCCCATTCCCTCTCGCCCCGGACCATGGCTTGAACCAGGGCCGGACGCGAGAGGTCGCCGCCGCCAATCGCCGCTACGAGGACACGGCGGTGCTCCGCCCAAGCAGAGCAGACCTCCACGGTGTGCTCCACCGTGTCCTCCGGTCGATCCTCGCAGTTGTAGCACCCGGACGTTTCCTCCCGCCCGATTCGGTGCAGGTACCTCCCGAAGCACCCGTGTCCGGTGAGGACCTGCGTCAGGCGGAAGGTGAGGGCGCCGTGGCGCCTCTCAAGCCACTCCTCAAAGAGGGGACTTACCGCCACTATCGTGGCGTGCCCTGAACGGGGTTGCGATAGTCGCTCTCTCCATGTCGCCATGAGATCACGGCGGAGGTCTGTCCGCCGCGCGACAATATGCCGCGGCAGCGGAGTTACCCCCCGGCTCTGTACCTCCGCGCGCCACTCGTGCAGGCGCGCGAGGACTATGGCCTCCAGATCCCATGGCGGCAATCCGGCAAGGAGGCTCGCCGCCTCGCGGGAGATCGTGCGGTACCCACGGATCAGCCTTACGGCTACCACCTTTTGGGGCGCGTTCAGGTAGTGCTTTGCACGCAACCTCAACGAACGCGCCCACACCGGGGCCCCGTAAAGGGCCATGGACCGCAAGATCCCCGCATAGAGCCTCCGGCAGGAGGCGTTTGGCCCCCCCAGGTTGGGCAGGAGCCGCTTGAAAGCAGCCCCGGCCTTTTCCAGTCTGGGAGCCAAACGTCGGAAATGCTCCACGAAGTTCCATCGGCTGTCGAGGACGAGTCCGAGGTACCTCAACGTCGACTCGACGCCGACGGGAACCCCTCCTACCGTGAGTATGGATCCCGACGGTGGCGCGCTCCGAGGCCCATGAAAGCACATGGCCTCAGACTTGTGCAATGCCACCTCGAGACCCAATTGCCGGATCCTCTCAACGACTATCGCAACCCCGCGTGTCATCAATTCGGCCGCCGCCTCGTGCGACCTCCCCTGCGCCAGCACCAGCGTGTCGTCAGCGTAGCAGACTACGCTGACGCCGCTAGGGAGGTCGGCACGCAGCACATAATGAATCCGGGTCACTTAAAGAATCCACAAAATCTCGGAAACTAAAAATGCTAGGTTAATGCAATAAATTGTATTTAATAGACAATGTAATACTCCTTAAATAAAGGTATTAAAACTTCTTAGTTATTGTAAAGTTATATCATAAAAAATCAAATTTGAAAAAGGGCCACTTTCGAAGATGGAACTACGAAATTACAGCATTTGGTTTTGCTTTTGTGTGTAATCTGTCATTTATGTGGGTACATAAACCATGTTGATAGTGCTCTATATTCATTATTCAAGCTGAAATTATGTCGCTTACGCCTGAAGAATGCACCAGAATACTTACAATGCTGGAAACCGGCCGGAGTCAGCGCGATACAGCCAGGACTGTCGGTGTGTCGCTGTCAACAGTACAAAGAGTTCTCCGACGTTACGAAGAAACTGGTTCTAACCTACGCAGACCAGGAACGGGCAGAACCAGGTGTACCACAGCACGAGAAGACCGATACTTGGTGAACACTATGCTTCGAAATCGCTTTCTCACAGGAACTGAACTCACAAATCAGTTTCGACGCCTCGGAGGAAGTAACCCAAGTGCATGGACAGTAAGACGTCGGCTTGCTGAATCTAACTTAAAACCCCTTAGACCTGCAAACGGCCCTAAACTGGAGCGTGGGCATCGTATTTCAAGACTAAGATATGCCCAGAGCCACGTAAATTGGAGTATTGAAGATTGGTCAAAAGTTATGTTCTCCGACGAATCAAAATGTATGCTCTACAAGCACGATGGAAGACACAGAGTGTATCGAAGACCAGGGGAAAGATTCAAGCAAGCATGCATCGAAGAAAAAGTAGCCTACGGTGGTGGGTCTGTACTTGTGTGGGCCGGAATTTCTTCTGAAAGTCGCACAGAGCTGGTGATCATAGAAAACGGCTCTTTAACTAGCGTAAGATATGTGGAAGAAATCCTCAATGATCACGTTGGTCCATTTATGGTCAATTTAGGTGAGGATGCTATATTTATGCATGACAATGCCCGACCATATACAGGTAGGATTGTGAATGACTACCTTCAAGAGATGAACATTACTCGTATGGAGTGGCCAGCGCGCAGCCCGGATATCAACCCGATCGAGCATGCTTGGGACGAGCTAGGCAGATGCGTAAAACAACGAAACCCCCAATCACGCTTCGTGAGCTCAAAATTGCTCTCACAGAGGAATGGGAGAATATTCCCCAAAATCGTATAAGGAACTTGGTGTACAGCATGCCAAACCGCGTAAACGCAGTAATGGAAGCACGAGGAGGCAATACGAAGTATTAAAATTCAAGAAAATCGTAATAAAGTTCAAAAATTTCATGTTTCCTATTTTTGTTTTAAGGAGAGATCAGCAGTTTATTTCTTTATGTAATTTTGTGTTAATAAAATGTATGGCGACTCATATTTTTTTTACTTTCATTTAAGGAGTATTACATTGTCTATTAAATACAATTTACTGCATTAACCTATCATTTTTAGTTTCCGAGATTTTTAACATTCTTTAAGTGACTCGGATTCATTGCTCTCGAGTGTATATGGTGAGGTTACAACAGACCAATCACATGTTTAGAGATGATTTGTAACTCACGGATTTTGAATTATCACGTTATTGGCAATAGTGATACATCATTCTCATCATAATAGGTATGGTAAAGGCTAGGCAGATTATGATGAGCAAGCACGGCTTAACCTAAAGATCGATCTGAGCGGCTGTTATTATTTTTCCACGAGCCCCTCCATGCGTGATACATCATTCTATCAGTTTTGCATCTGGAATTTCTCAGTAGTAGCCAGTCACGGAGTCTGCATTTGTGCGCGGTTGATGGCTAGGCTTACCCCCTCTTACATGGGACATAAACATAACGGAAGAAATATGGGTGTACTATTAGGCACACCTCTGCCTAACCCTTTGGGGATAACATACTTGATGTCATGTTATTGTTAAAAAAGGCTTGCATACTAAATTATACAAGGAGTATGGTTGTGCTCATTAATTTAATCTTAATTGAAAAACTGTTCAGATTCGAACTTGGTCTCAATTAACAAAATTAGGCGCTCTTTAAAGTTCAAGCAATAATATATATTTCAACAGTCTAGGCTAATCCTAATTAGAGACTATTTTCATAATTTACTAAGGTGTGGTCCGCCGTTTAGGAGATTAGATCAATCGATCGTGTTTTCGCAACGATTATGACGAGATAACGGCTTTCTAGTTTAATAATAATTTGATGATAAGTGGGCAGGCTTGGACCATGAGGTTAACTTGCTCAGTTCCTCAGATCATTATTTAGAAAAAACACTTAATAAAGAACACAATCATAGTCTAAATCAACAGATTCCTCTAGAATAGATGCTTTCGACGAGACCTCTGCAAATTGTTTTGATGCATTCAACTTCATTCATCATTATGCAGCTAATTAAAATAAATAGCTGGTCAATTAGCAGCTTTTCACAGAATTTTCCAACGTATAAGCGGATTTCAAAACAGGATACTCTTTGAACGTGATGAAAATGAAAATTGTGCTCGCTCGACTACAGAATACACAACAAACAATACATAAACAGCTTAATTGACAAAGAAAGTTAGCGTGGTGGAAACACACACTTTCGTAGCGAGTAGCCATGACCTACCTGAACACTGTTACTGCGACTGATACTTATCTCAAGTCCACAAGCTTGGTGACAGTAAATTGACAGGTTGTTGTGTTAGCTGTCAAAATATTAGAGAAGTATTGGGTTAACAAGTTGTTTTTGGTGTTCTGGTCGATAGAATAGTTTTGGTAAGTGATTCAATTAATGTTATCGATGTAAAGATCGCTAAAACAAGGTCAGATTTAATATAATCAGTAACTGGCAAAAGAATTAATGGAATATAACATAATATTATCAGGACTATTTAAACATAATGAGCAATCCTTGTATAAACTAAATCTATCTCGAGTTTATGTATTCAGTCTTGTGAAGGTAAATGAAGCTTGTAGTCGATTTTTCTAGTTTAAAATCTCAACTTACCCAATACTAAAAGACCCTTTTCTAAAACAAGAAGCTTTTAAACAGGCGTGTTAAAACAATGGTAGAATTTCCTTACACATAGTTTCAAACTAAAAGCCTAATTGTGACCAAGGAAAGTCGACTTCCCCGTTCATTAGTTTGGTCAACCATTGTGACTAGAACGCTGAGCCGTGTCCAACAAGGTGCTAGTTTTGCGGAAAATCTTGTCACATGATCAGCCGCGATAATGAATATGTAGCGATGGAAAGCTTACTTTAAGTGGCAGTGGTGGATGTAGCCGTCAATTACTATGTAGAAGGGAATGAAGTGTTTGAGAACTGAGAATTTGATGGAAATTCTGTTACCAACGTTTAAATAGACGATGTAATGGCTAGTAGTATGGGAATTGTTAGGTTCGTGTATTGTGTTTTCGTCATTGTGACAAATGTATTGTGAAGAATAATTCCTCTGATTAAGATGCTAGACTTTTGCGAGCAGGTACGAAATAAATATCAAGATTGGTACTCTGATTACTATATCTAGTGCTAATAGAAGTAATAGATAGCATCCACATTTAACCTGCTTTATGGGAATTGAAACTGCCTTCTTCTACAAATTAAATGAGATGTGATAAGACAAGAAAGCAAAGTGAATTGATCGGTTTTAGTTTTGAACATAATATTTTGTAGATATTTTCTGGCACCATTACCATCAATTGAAACGTAAAAGCCTATGACTGATGTAAATTTTGATTGAATTCGGAATGCAAATTGGTGTCGATTTGATTTGTGGTGTGCGAAAGCCTTGTGGTAACTTTCTTACCATTATCGAATTTTAACTTTATTAGTAACGATCGGAAACGTAAGTGAAATCGTAATCGATTCAAATGTTTTCGAATTAATGGGCATGCCAGTAGTGTGGTTATGGCTTTCTTTGAGTTGGGAGCCATGGTGGCCATCTTTGAGTTATATCATGTTGTAATCACGATTTTTTTGGGGTTAGATTCCTAGAGGTATGTTAACTTTTGTTAACCTCTTATCTTGTTTTCCGTTTATTTGTGTAGTAAGCAACGACTTATTGTCGGGCCTATGCTGTCCCCCCATATTTGAGTAATAATGCTGTAACATGATAATGTTGTAAAATCTAATCATTTTAACAGAGTAACCATGGAGTTTCTTGCCGGTTCTTCTCAATAGGAAACGACCAACCCGAACCGTGCACCTTTTTGTCGACGTTTCATAAGTGCCCATGTAGGCCTATGTGAAATAAAAATATTTTGATTTGATTGGTTGTTGATCTATTTCTGGTCATCGTATTCAGCCTAGGCTTTTCGCAACTATGCTCTGGTCTATTCCTAATACTATCCAAATATTATCGGCACTGATTTGGCCAAGACCTACATAGGATTTTTTCATAAATATTGTAGTTTGATGTCAATAGTCATCAAAGTACTCAGTGCACGCACTCGAATGAATAGTAGTGTCTACTATCAGCGGGACCGGATTTCTAAAACTAGACAATTAATGCCAACTCATTAGCCACTTAACCTGGAAACCAGTAACTGTTGTAATCCGATGTATTAGCATATATTAGTCCAATAGTTGCATAGATACCTACATGAGTCTCTGTGTTTTTATGCATTGTTATTTATAAATTCTTATATGAATTGATAAACATCGTCTATAGATTTCGATTTGTCTTCATCAGCGAGATGATTTGAATCGTTAAAGGAGTTAGAAATCACGTAGGTATGTGGCAATGCTTACAGCGCTAGATGGTGCTAAGTCTGTTGAGTTGAGGCACATATTGCTTGGTGGTTGAAGTAGGTAATTTTAAACATGGCCTCCATGGAATTATTGAGTTATGTGTTCGTTGTATTGTGCTGTCTTTCAGATGGACGGGTGATGAAAAAAGTTTCACTCATTTAATTTTCTTTACTTTGTTGATTAAATCAAGAGCATACATATAAATGGTAAAGTAGCATTGAATGCATGCCTTTTACACATCTTTCCACTTTTTGGCTCCGTTTTTAATCGTAACACTCACGTTTTAAATTATAATCACAGCGAGATCTAATAATTTGATATCTTTTGATCTTCCGAAATACTTAGTTACAGCATTACAAAAAGGCTCCTGTTCGTGGCTTATTTGCTTTTCATAGACAAGTGTGAGAACTCCTTTAGTGAATTAGACTTTTTGGTCACTTGATCTAGTCTATGCCCATTACATGCTGTAACGATTTTGATTGATCTACTGATTACTATCTCGTAAAGTGAGATGTGTATTTGTGTTAACAAATTGATATTACGAAACGTACACCTTATGTAAATATATTGCCATACTATTCTGTTATATTTTGATGTTTTTTATGTTCATAATTACAGCATAGAATAATGGACAAAGCATTGTTAATGCTGGTTTTACGCAGTCATAAGTTTTAAGTACAGTGTAATCTCAAGTAGGTACACGTACTTATTACCAAGATTTTCTTTTTACATGCCATTGCAAGGTTTTATGGGTTTAAGGCCGGTAAATGTATAATTTTAAGTTAAACTTGAAAGAAAAACTTTATCATAATATTTAACTACTAAAGCTGCATAGTTACGAAATTATACAGAGCCATGTTAGACGAACCTAATTTAGTAATCACGTATGGAATCTAGCTCTGCCAGCAATCGGACCGCTTCATATTTCGACGACTTGCAACAGGCTTGACATCAGTTTTTCAGCAGCTTTTATAAGTTATCAATCCAATCATCACCTCCCTCATCTGCCTAGCCTTTTCCCAACTATCTTGGGGTCGGCTCCCAGTCTAACCGGATGCTGCTGAATAACAGTATTTTACATGGAACGATTGCCTATCTGACCTTAATACGATATCCTTGGTAAGACTGGTTGGCAGACTTTCGGGCCACTGACTATCTGTAACGACTGTCAAAGATCTACAAATGACAGCCGGGACCAACGGCTTAACGTGCTTTCCGAGGCATGGAGGAAACTCGATATGTAATCCATAGAGCAACCTAGGCAAGCACGGCTCCACCCGAGCGGCTGTTATTATTTAACCACGAGCTCCTCAAGTTATCAATCGAATACCTTGTTGAATGAATTTTCAAACATTGTTGTCACTGATACCAGTTTGTCTGGGTCCTCTGTTGTGTTGATCAACTTTTGTACCTTTTTTTTTGTCGGATGGGTAATCATCAAATGACACCTCCCGCTGGGCGGAGCGGAAGGGAGTGTCAGACTTTTACTGACTAAAACCCTTCATAATGTTCCTTCTTTGCCCTTTGTGTTCCAGGGCCGCGGTATCTCTTTCGAACAGTCCCGCAGCCCTGGCAGGCATCGACCCTTGCAGGCCCCTCCGATCAACTTTTATACCTACATAATCAAATGAGCTTAGAATACCCATTCTCAGTCTAAAGTAGATAGCATAACGAAATCGAGCACGATTCTCATATATTTCAGCTTCACTGACGCACGAAGGCCGACAAACAATAAAAAGAAGAATGTCCGATAAAAACACTATTTACTTTTTTCTCTGAAGTTCCATTATATTGGAGCAGCCATTGATTCTTTAATTAATTCTATGTTCGGTGATAGTGCAACCTTTTAGCACAATTGGCTAATGGAATCGTCAGCAAAATTCATTTAGAGTAATAAATTCTTGGACACGATAACCAAAAAGTTCAACTTCTAACTGATGGGTAATTTCAACAATGCAATGAGATAAGCCTAATCGAATAGCCAGATATACAGACGGAGTAGATAACTTTGTAGTACCTAACTTAATCATTTTATTTGTTCTTATTTAATTTACATGACTTACCTTTCATGAAAAGGGAAACGGCAAGATTCTAATTGTAACCTTGATTCAAATAGTTGAAATATGCTCTATTTTACTCGTTTCTGGGTAAACACAAGGAAATGATTTGCATTTTACTTTGTTGTTGTAAGATTTCAGATATTTCATGTATGTACTGTACTGTACTGTACCTAATTGTAAGTTTTTCTTACTTCCAAGGTATTAAAAGACGTACGTAAAAGGACCAATCTTTAGATAGTATAAAACAAAGTCGCTCTTATATGTAAATTATCTACATTGCATCCGTACGAAGCCGGAGCGGGGCGCTAGTATTGGTATAAAATATAAAGAAAATAAAAATCTTGCGACTTGGAAATCGAGCTTTATAAGTTTATCAATTTAAAGTTGTTATCTACTTAGTTATCGAACCAACAGTTCCTCATAAAAGTTGTTGAAGCATTAAGTCGTAGGGAAACTCAAACTATAAACTTTAACAATACAAATCACGTAACAGCCCTACCGCGGGAAATATTGATTAAAAACCGATTCTTATCAAAACAGTTCGTTGACTCGGGTTCAATAAACTTATCAAACCGAAACTAATTCAAATGTAATAAATAGTTTTACGTCGAGCGAAGCACAAATTACGTTATTTGATTTCATGGTTTTGTAAATTTAAGTCCGGGTTAGCTGTTTATTATTTCACTTACCTAATATAAATGTAACTTAAATGTATTGGACTCCAATTTGTGAACCAGTAACTTTATGATATTTTCTAATAAGTAATGAGAAAATGGCAGCAGACGACTAGACGAGTGTGATTGAATTGTTGTAGTTTCCGTAACTTGTGTACAGGCCTTTTCGATGATGACAATTATGCCCAGCACTTCCAGCAGTGTTACGAATCAAGGATATAACCTTCGCAGCAACTATCCAAGAGAAACTGTTCTATGGGAAACACAAATAAAACTTTCTCGTTTTTACGCCTGTCTTTAATGTAATTAAACGGAAAAGATATGGGTAAAAGTTTGCGAAATCGATTCAACGACACTTAAAAGATTCCTCTGTGCGAAGCTAACGAATGGCAATTAAAGTAAATCACCCTGTTCACTGAGAATCTCGTTACTAAAGCTGTTTTTGAAGCCTCTAAAGACCACTGGTCTTAATGGAAGTACCTAGGTACGCAGGGGCCGAAAGACCAAAAAACACAACTGGGTTTTGCAACATAGAGTCTAATTATACAAACGATCTTTACAGCTGACTAAAGTATTCATGATTTAAGGATAAAGTCATTTGAATGCAATTTTCATTGCATAATATTAAAATACAATTTCATTAGCTTTAAATCATACCTGAAGCCGAAGGTTGACTCAATCTAGCAAGATCTAGGTCTCAGCATTTAACTGATAAGCTTTCCTGTTTTATTATAACCGTACCAATAACTATATTCAACATAATGTCTTAATCAGAGGCTATGTATACAGACTGCATACAGGACTTCGCGCATTACACAAACTCGACGCCGACTCTACTTCGATTCGAGATCCTTCGGGTAGAATTTTTTAAATGTAATTGAAAGAAGAGTGCGATGGGAAGAAAATAATTTGTTCTATTAAAGGAGATGCTCCATTTTGTAAATTTAGATTAGATCATGTTGCAATTTCTGAAAAAAGGATAATCCTTTATAAATGGGGTTTAAATCCATTACATATAATCTGCGATAGGGCATGTATTGTACACTTATGGTCATGCTAAAAATTCTACCGTAAGTGACACAATGAAAAGCTTACACTTCAGAACAATGCTTTATTGGGAATCGAGTAGAAGTGGCGCCCCGACTCAAATCACTCTGATGTAATGAGCAAAGTTCTATAAAATAACCGCTTTATAAATTATACAATTCTTTGATAGGTCACCTTGCAGGAACCTTGATCCAGTAGTTGATCTACACATTCCGATCTAAGTGCATAAATCCGTTTGCTGTGTTGTTTACCACTTAATAATGCTTTCACTTTCATAAAAATGTGCGTGAAACGGAACGAAGAACAATATGTGTTAAACAAAAGTGTTGGTGTTGTTTGTATTGTTTAGTTTGTCAATTAAAGTGATGTCATATAGATAATCATTTGTATGACTGCATGCTGTGTTAAAACTCATAATAGTTAATGTGCCGTTTAAATAACGTAAGGCAGAAAATGTAAAAGTGATAATTACCTGTTAAATCATTTTCAACGTGAGATAATTGGTCAGTCGAGAACATGAAGATAAAGCTACGACTTCTATCATAGAGAAATCCAACCAATTTTGTACGAATGGATTTCTAAAAACAATATTGAAACGTGCTGTATGTTTAGATAGACATAATGCTTATTGTCTCACACAGTGATGGCCCAAGAATGATGTAACACGAGGCTCCAAATATGTAGTTGGGTTCAAATGTAACGGAGCATATCGGCTTTCAGAGAAAGTGTACTATTTCTAACAAACATTATTTTACTTTTTCTTTGTACCTAAAACTCCAGACGAGGTAATGGCAGGAAATGTTTATGATAATCTCATCGGCCATTATACTTATGGTTCGAAACATTATTATCATAAGTTATGGGAAAACGTAACAATTTGATAAGAGTATTTCGAACACTTACTTGCTTTCTCGTTAACATTGTTGAACAAGATATGAGCGTTGTTACTACCAAACGCATTTACAATTAACTGTTCTAATAGAATATTTGGTGTTCCAGTTATTTATCCTTTCTTCTTTATCTATAACATTAGTGATAGAATAGTAATACCTTTAAAGTAAACTTGAATAAGTAATATTTAACCTTTTTTACTGCTCGCCTCATTATTGTCCAAGCAATAACTTAGTGAGCCATCCATTGTGTTAAGGAAAAGAACTAAAGTTTTCCGGCCACGACTCTTCGAGGAAATATTATGACATAGTCTCTTTAAACGCTCGGTGTCATCTATCACAGGAGCCTTACAGAAGGTCAGAAAATACGAAACCAATGATGACTCGACTGATGATGAAATGTAGGCCCCACATGGTCTCCTAATGGCAGCAATGCCAAGTAACACCTGCAGAGCTATTCAAATATAGCTACAGACAATACTTGAGGCGATTACAAATGACCAGATGATATCAATCATTCACCGCGCAGTTTCGCAACTTAATAGGCATTATTAATTGTTGCTTTTGCAATACCGACGTTATGGTCATGGCTTTTTCCCATACAAATTAATTATAGGGTTGCCCATTGTATTTTTATTTCGACAAGATTTTCAGGTGCTCACATCGTATCAAGATTGTACATCGCATGCGTCGTTACATAGCTTCGGTGCTTTATCTGCAGGAGGTTGACTTCATTCTGGATTCGGTTTAGCGTCGCGATTAATCACTATTTTAGCTTTTCTTTTTCGTTTGGTCACCTCAATCGTATTCGTTTATTTGATGTGTTCTATACCTAAGACGAAATATATTGTTGGTAATCACCGCTCCTACTTACCGATTGTTTTAACTGACGGGTCATTACTTACATTAATATATGATCAATGGTCAAGTTCCTACCATAATGGTCATTCAAAATTTATTAGCCACCAATTTTTGACCTACCATACCCTGCGAGACCTTGAGTTCTACGGTGTTACAAGACTTATGAGGTAACACTCACGAGCTGCTCTAAATCATGAAGTTCATTTGAATACAATACGCGTTATGTTTGAAACCTGTCAGCTAAGTTGAGGTATTTCGTCAGCTCCCTCCTGGAACAATTACATGCTGACATTATTAAATCTTGTTTGGCTGTTCACGCGTGTATTTACATGTAGATGTTGTGATAAGTGACGGTAATCTTGATAATATACTGTAGAATAGAAGGAGTTTATTAGTAATTGAGATGCTTTGTTCAGTATGATTTTGACTATCTTCATGTATATCTGATTTATCATTGTTAACCTCTTGTAAATCGTTATCTTCTTCTACTCCAACCATACTTATTACTATTTTGTAGCTACGCATAATTTCATTATTGTAATTATGTTGTCATATACAATTCCCAGAAGAAATGTTACCATACACGAATGTTCCCACGTATTAAAGGTGTGGTATTATTTTTCTCTTTTCTTGCTAATTATTTTTGCATACCTCCATGAAATCCTAATAACGATATCGTAAACGATAAACACCAGTACTGCACTGGTTTAAAACTAGTTTAGCTTGCAGACGACGGGTATAATATTGATAAAAATGTTGACTATATCTCGATTGACATGTTGTCAAGCCATTGCATATCTGATATCTGTTAATTCGACAGTTCTGCTTCTTGACTGGTCTTTAACGGGATCATAAATAGCTAATGTTATCGTATCTAGATTTTTTACTACGGCCAGTCTTCGGGGTATATGATCATATGACTTTACAAACAGTGCAAGACCTCTTGCACTGTTTACAGTTTTATTACACGGACTCTTAAAATGAACTTTCCCTGTATTTACTTACTACTTAAATGGAACAGTGAAGTAGTTAATAAAGTTTTAGTTTCGTAAAATAATAGGAACATAACTTTATCGGTGTATTTACTATTGCTATAAACTATATCATCTACAATAGTCAATAAACATCGTTTTATATGTACACGTAAGTAAGTGCTCGTAACAATAGGACGGATGTGTTTCCTGCAAGTATGCAAGGAGCCCACACTTCGGAGAACGTCATATTATTTGAATACATAAGCGTTGCTTCGTACTGAGAAGTACACGGTTTTGTGTGATCAGGATTGGATCGACGTTTTAATGTGAATATTTGCGGTTGGTAAGGGTTGATATGGTTTTTGTCACAGACTTCTCATTTGGTTCCATGAAAAGATTTAGCAAGTATTATGAATAACTAAAATTTTGTGTCATTCATTCACAAAATTTGAATATTACCTACTGGATAATTAGCCTCCGGTCATTCGGAGGTAGAACAGGCTCTATAATTTTATTTAAAACTTATCAGAATTTGATTCACAGTAACTGGTTATTTACAAATTGTGACTTATAATTGAATAAAAATTTGTCTGTTCTTTAACATGAGTCATGTCCTCATAAAGGACCATGATAATCTTACCTTAAAAGCTTTAAATTTCATATATCGGAATGAAACTTAAAGTAGAAATCTTTTACCGCTTTGAAAGTTCTAGTTACCGCAATAGTTGGTAAAGAATCACAAAATGTCTCCGATATCATTGCGGCTATTACACTGCGATCTGTAATCGATACTCTGTGCAACAATGAGTATACTGCAGTCCTTATTCACACGGGGATAGCATTATTAGAATTTACTATATGTTAGTAAAAGCGAGTTGTTTAACTCTAGATGAACAAATTTCAAACTGTTTCACAGGCTGTGGAACACTGATGATTTGAATTACTATTGAAACGTACAAATGAGCTAAGGGCAGTACTGTTTATTTTTTCTGATTAAATTGGTGAAGTTAAGTTTGCAAGCTTTATTAGAAGCTGTGAGTCAACGGAAGATTGTTTTTGACTGACTACTTTTCGCTTTTTGCGATGAGCTCGATCTAAAGCCTACAGCCATCAACAAAATACCTATTTGCAATCTCGATAACGAGTCTTGAAGCGATTACTGTGATTATAATAATTTTATTTGTGGCCATAAAGTAGAGCTTCTTAGTGAAAGTTCCAGCAGGTGGCAGTGAGAGGATGATCGATTAGAACGCAACCTTTTTAGTTAGTGGACTAATGTAGACTTAGGTGTTCTTTTTATCTCTATCTTTTTCTTCTTTTTAACGGGGTGCTGCCAGTACAGTTAAGGGTAGTTTTAGTCTTGTATTTTTGATACGAATCCTTTTTATCGTATCTATCTCCACTCTGGAGGAATCGTACCCCGAGTCCGCAGTTAGTCTGTATCTTAATACAGACTGTCTACATACTTTGGGGCTCACGGCCTTATGTTCAAATAACTTTTAGTGACTTAGCTGTAGGTCATCTTTTAAGCTACTCATGTCGTCTTAACTTGTGTTAACCCATGTTCTGATATCTGGAGAATAGACTATTTCTATGTCTATTAGCATTATGCCTTCTCATCTACCTAAAATATGTTTCTACGACAATAGGGAAATGATCGATCACTATACCAACGCCATACCGGTTTGGCTATTGTTGCTTCAATGGAGCATTCTACCATAAATCTCAGTAATAACCAGGAATTGGTGCTGTATCTGATAAATCGCGATAGACTCGACCCGTCCCGCCTTCTCTTATACTCGGACCTAATACGGTTATCGGATAATCGAACTTTTGATGTACTATTGTACACTTCTGTTCAATGACTTAAGAATTAAAGCCCCCTGGTGATATGATTCGATAATTCAGTTAAAATTACAAAGTGATCACTTCGAGATACATTTATCACGATCGTAATGGCTCAAGCAAGGGTCATCTTTAGCCTGTAGTTTTCCCTCGTTAAATGACTAGTAGCAGTAGGTATTATATAATATATATAGACTAGAATTGTTATGCCTTTTAATAGTATTAATAGAGATGAGGTGACTGACCGTACGCACAAAAAACTTACTACACAACTTTAGACCGACACGTTTGCTTCTCGCTCAATAATGGGTGCCAATCTAGCTGCAAGTAGTCTTATTTGACCATCTAGATTCCTGGTTACTTAATCATTGTCAGTATTAATATCCTTTATAAATAATGTTAGACATTCTGTTGCCATGACTCCTTGAGTGTCGGTTTTAAGATTTATTACAAATACCATCGGTTTTCGTGTTTGTAAACTTGTTAAAGTAGGTAAATAGGCTAATGATTTCTTTTTTATCGTAGTTTACTGTTGTTTCATCATTTGTTTGTTTAAGCAGCGATATAATAGTGTCACAAAGGCTAGAGGTTAAGAAAAGATCTACCTTTTCCTGTGCTCAAGGAAGTGATTAAGATTTTGTATGAGATAGATGGACTGTAGTGTGACTACAGTCTACAACAGTCTCACAAGCTCAGACATCAGACTTTTAACAGTATTGGAAGAAGCGAAAAGTTAAAAGTCACGGAAGAGTTTAAGTCTTCCGTGAGTTATTCGTCAATATAGTGGAAACTGGTTTTCCTAAAGGTGCTAATAGGCGGTGGGCCAGCGACATGGCATTTGTTTATTGAGTTCTTTAAATCCAGTATGCTATACGTATTCGGTTGCATTCTCATTGAGTGATTTTAGGCAGTAATTCAGAATTTTCATCTACAGTTGCTTATTTTATAAAAAAAACTGTTTTATAATCTATGACATTGGTTTTAACTCTACTAGGAATTGTATTTTGGGTTCAAAATATTTCGTCTTATTGGTACAACACATCTTTTTTTCATACAACGTAACGATTGCACAAAAAATATGCTTCTCTTGACGCTTATAAACCGTAATGTTTCACGACTATAATATTATGTTCCACAGATTGTTCTGTATGTGGTCGTTATTTCAATGTCGACAAAAGGTTAATGACTCAGAAAATTGATGGCATCTGTTCCGCTCCCATGTGCTGTAGTGCCGTTTGTTATTGTTTGATCATCGTCATGAACTGGTATATCGTTCCATTTAATTGCCTGCGGCATTGTTTATGGGACTTTCGGTATTGGTAAAAATATTGTGGTTTGTAAGAGGGAAATTGGTAAATATTGTTAGAAATTTAAAAATGTGCGAATCAGGTTTTCTTCTCGTCAATTGCTTCTTATCCTCTTACAAGCAGTGAGGTACCTCGCTTATTGAATTAAACATAATCATTATGGCTACCAGTCCACGTCTTAGTAACTTTATAATCTGAAGCTGCATATTTATTTAACAGATAAGCAATCTCTATTATTGAGTATCTTTTCTCACTTTGTACCTGAGCTTCCTCTAACTATTCCTTCTCAATCGTTCGTGCATTTATAATTACGATTCTAGCCGTGTTATGTTTTATTTGGATACTATTGACCCGCAATTCAGTTCGCTGTGACCTCTTCGGAGACGTCATTTTACTTTTACTCCCTGACCCCCTTATGTTGGTGGGGATAGTATTATCTCCGTGTGAAGGAGGCTTTTAACAGTTTCATTAATATTGATTGTTTGTTGATGGGATTGTCCTCAATACATAAGGACATTATTTATAGCGAAACTTTGTGGTGTCTCATTTGTGTGATGTTGCTTATTTAGCCTCAAAAATATTAATGGGAAGTTTTCTTTTATATCGCTTAGGTCCTACTGCTACTGGTCCTGCATAGGCGTTTCGATACTCAGTTGACTAAGAAATTTTATCGTATCAATTTTGGTGATCCACGTGATCTCCGAACCTTGCAAAAATGTGTTCATTATTTAAGTACATATTTCTACACTTGCATGTTTATTATCTGTTCTCCTTTGTTAAGTTTTACTTTCAAGCCTATCTAACCTCATAGCCGTACAGAGTGAGAAGTACTTTCTAAAGAATCCGGTGGAAGCAGCCGCGGATGCTTGCCAACTGTCAAGACGAGGTGTGTCGGATGCGCATACGCAGTGTGTGACTAAGCTTAATGTGCGGTTCCGTTAGTGCGCGCGTGCGGCCCTATGCGGACGATAGAAAAATGTTTGAATAGAGGTGCGACTTTTTCCAAATGACGCTAGTGGCGAGTTTTTGCTTTATGGTCGATTACGTGAAGGTGTGAAGATATTTTGTGTAGTTAGGCCTTAGGTAGACAATTCTTTGAAGTAGCCAATTGAGTTTTATTGATAAAAATGATCATTTAGGTGCTTACTTAATGTGCTTACTGAGAAAAGTTGGTATAATTGATTGACTTAGTTCGATGGTTTTGAAGAGCTCCATAGTTGATAGGTAATTTTTGTAGACAGGTATTGGTCATAGACCAGGGTAGAAGCCTTTAAAAATAATAAAAAGTGAAAAAAAATAATAGTAGGATGCAACCCATTAGAAAAGGAGGGGAATATTATAAAAATGAAAGGAAAAATAATTTACGGGCGATCTGAGGTCGGGAAGGGGGTGGGGGTGAGTTTTTAAGGGTAAAAAACGGTTTTTCTCGATTTCCGGCAAAACTAAAAGTCCTATCGAAAAAAGTCAAATGGCAAAGTTGTAGGTAATAAAAAGATCTAAAACTTTTGTATTCACAATTTTTTCACATAACCTCAAAAGCTATGTGAAAAATTCAAAAAACCAAGTTTTTGGTTTTTTATTTTTATCTTTTACAAAAATTTGTTTTTTTTAACGAAATTTGGTGAAAACTTACCTTTTTATGTCTCAAATACGCTGTAATTTATTTGATTAAAAATATTTATTTTTTCACCTCATTTTGAATTAATATCGAAAAAGCAGCCTAATTTTCAATCGAAAATTCACCCGTCAAAATATCGGCTTTTTTCAAAAAGTTGGTATGGTTTCTGTTCGTTGAAATCTCTACTTTCCGATGGTGAAAAAAAATATATATGTTACTATAGTAAATCTTCTCAGAAAATGCAAAAAATCGAAAAAAACTCGAATTCGATTTTTTTTATTATTATAAATAATTTTGAGCTATTTATTAAAATTTACACTTTAATTACTCGAAAAACGTTAGATTACATGCTACATTAATAAAAAAAATTTGCAAATCAAAATATACTACTATAATTAACAAACAAATAAGTTAATAAAATTAATATTTAATAAGACATCTACAATATTTGGAGAAAGTTGTCGAATCTTATTTAAATTATATGCGTAGATGCCTATTTATAACTATTTTAAGATAAATTATATACCTGAGTGACCTACGAAAAATTGTAGCCCATCAAAAGGTATTTCATGGAGAAGTGGGGAAGGGGCTAGGCGGGTCTGGGTCTTACTACATACATACCTACTATTTCGTAACAGCTGTTACAACCGTTAGCCTAGCCAGTATTCGAAATACAGTACAGTATACAACATCGTTTATAAAAATACACGTGCACGCTGAGTTTCTTGAAGATAATTGTGACAAGTTTACTTTAAAAAATCATGTATATTTGAATACATTTTAAATAAATTTTAGATACATTCAAAATATATCTTAAAAGACATAAAAAACATAGCTAAAAATATAAAAAAATATATATTTTGTATATTTTTATAGATTTTTAATATATTTTTTATGTATTTTGAAATATTTTTTTTTTCATGGGATTAACTAAATTTGTTTGTGCAAAATTAAGATTATTATTTTTTAATCTTGTACTAATATATCATTTAATTTTAATCTTTAGGTTATGTTACGTTAAGCATACTATTTTTTAAAGAAAATATTACTATTTTAATGTTTGAGTTGATTGATACAGATAAAAATAGAGATAGTATTTACCTTCCTATGCAGATCAGAAACTTGTCACAATTATCTTCAAGAAACTCAGCGTGCACGTGTATTTTTATAAACGATGTTGTATACTGTACTGTATTTCGAATACTGGCTAGGCTAACGGTTGTAACAGCTGTTACGAAATAGTAGGTATGTATGTAGTAAGACCCAGACCCGCCTAGCCCCTTCCCCACTTCTCCATGAAATAACTTTTGATGGGCTACAATTTTTCGTAGGTCACTCAGGTATATAATTTATCTTATAATAGTTATAAATAGGCACCTACGCATATAATTTAAAAAAGATTCGACAACTTTCTCCAAATATTGTAGATGTCTTATTAAATATTAATTTTACTAACTTAATTTTGTTTGTTAATTATAGTAGTACATTTTGATTTCCATTTTTTTTTTATTAATGTAGCATGTAATCTAACGTTTTTCGAGTAATTAAAGTGTAAATTTTAATAAATAGCTCAAAATTATTTATAATAATAAAAAAAAATCGAATTCGAGTTTTTTTCGATTTTTTGCATTTTCTGAGAAGATTTACTATAGTAACATATATATTTTTTTTCACCATCGGAAAGTAGAGATTTCAACGAACAGAAACCATACCAACTTTTTGAAAAAAGCCGATATTTTGACGGGTGAATTTTCGATTGAAAATTAGGCTGCTTTTTCGATATTAATTCAAAATGAGGTGAAAAAATAAATATTTTTAATCAAATAAATTACAGCGTATTTGAGACATAAAAAGGTAAGTTTTCACCAAATTTCGTTAAAAAAAACAAATTTTTGTAAAAGATAAAAATAAAAAACCAAAAACTTGGTTTTTTGAATTTTTCACATAGCTTTTGAGGTTATGTGAAAAAATTGCAAATGCAAAAGTTTTAGATCTTTTTATTACCTACAACTTTGCCATTTGACTTTTTTCGATAGGACTTTTAATTTTGCCGGAAATCGAGAAAAACCGTTTTTTACCCTTAAAAACTCACCCCCATCCCCTTCCCGACCTCAGATCGCCCGTAAATTATTTTTCCTTTCATTTTTATAATATTCCCCTCCTTTTCTAATGGGTTTCATCCTACTATTATTTTTTTTGGTTTTAAAAATTATCGACCCTGGTCTATCAAGTGTTAAATGAATCATGCCTTTCGTATAAATTAATCTAAAGTTTCGCAGTATCTGAATTACGGGAGTTACGTATGGGCTTTAAACCCTCTGTTCCTGGTGCGATTATTACGGGTCAGGTTAACAAAAAAACTGAATGTATGGACACTGATTTTCGTCCTAATATGGCGTCTGCCGCGGCACCAAATAGAGACACGTACTACGTTATCCATTTCATTTCAAGTCACGTCTGCTACCGACCGTAATAGTGAACAATTACAGTCATTAGTTTCTTCTATCATGGCATATTGGAAAATTACATAAAGGTTTAATTAATTTATCTTTTGAATGTTTCTTTAGAACACAAACTTTACTGTGCTCTATTTCTAATGAACTGCGACACCGTCGTCATTTTCCTGTTTTTGAACTATAGTAAAATTGTTTTGAAAAAAAAAATGCATTCTTTTATTATAATGTTTGTTTTTTATATTCTATAGGATTTTTTCATATCGTTTTGTTTTTTTCCTTCGTATTGTTCTATTTAAACGCATTGTCAAGTTCAAATCGCTATCGATCCATTTGTTGTTGTGGATTGTTCATCATCATCATCATCATCATCGTTGGTTGCGTTGTGCAATCCATTGTTGAGTGCTTGTTCCCTTCTGTGTCATGCTTCACTAGTCTGCGCGTGTCTCATCAACCACGTCTTCCCCGCGAACCTCCGGTCGATTACCCATCTGGTTGTCGGTTTACGACAGAACTACAATGATGACGAACCAAGCGTTAGAAAGATATATGAGTGACAGGCACGCAGCTCAATTTTACGGTACCGTACCCGAAGGGTAACGGACCTTATTACTAATTTAATCAGCCGCTATCCGTCCGTCTGTCTATCAGGGGGCTGTATCTCATGATCCGTAATAGGTAGACAGTTGAAAATCTCAGAAAGTGTATTTCTATTGCCGCTTTAACAACTTAATAATAAAAATAAATTAAATATAAAAAAGGGCTCTCCTACTACGCGGGTACGGAAACCCTCATGCGCGAGTCCGACTCACACTTGTTCGTTTTTTTTGTGACTCGAAGCGCCATATTTACAACTGAATAGCAATCATCACACTACATAATCAAACACATGCAAACAAGTACTTCTTTAAGGAATCTCATAACAGCTAAACCAGAAAGTGCATTAGCATGTGCTCTGCTCACCATTTCTAATTAAATTCAATTTCACACTGTACCGTGCGCGCAACTATTCTACCACTACCTTTCTACTGTGTAACTACAATCATTTCACAGCTATATTACTTCTGACAGCGGCAGTAGAACAGTAATCTTATTATCACGGATATAAAGATCACTTTGATTTTGACAGCGATGCCAGGGCGGAGGTAAAATAACTGTGAATTGTCTGTATGACGTATAGCATCAATTAAATCACGTTCCATAGGCAAACTGATCTTACTTTTGTCACTATTTCGACGGACTTTGTAATAGTGATGTGATGTTCTAAATGTTATGTTATCGATACTTGTAGTTGTGATTATGAAACTAGGTTTGGATATGGTGGAAATGAAAATGAAATGTAACGATTGTGTAGTTTTTTAGAAACTAGTTACCTATTTCGTGATATACATAGTAATGATTATTAGAATATGAAATTATCACGATTTAGTACTACTTCTTTAGAATAGATGCGATAGCTAGTCACGATATATCGTCACATCGTGTGAATTCGTGTGTTTACTTCTGATTTTAGTGTGTGGCTGGGCTATCTAGATTGGGTATGAAATAATGATTCTTAATACTTCTATGAAGTATTTATGTATATATGAGACGCTAGATGGCGCTGCATCTAGACTAACGTAAAAGTAAACGCTGTGTTATAAAATATCTTTTGAAAATATTATTAGTGAGTTTATGTAACTAAAACTAAGTGCAACAGTTAAAACATCAGCTAATAACTACGTGAAAGTGTTATCTACGAGTTTTATACACAAACTGAAGAGTTAAAACAAAAACTCATAACCCAAAAATCACCAACAACATCAACAACAATAGTGACAATACGCAAAGGAAACCAACCACCAATAAACAAAGATTGTACTTTGTAGTCCAAAGAAACCAACTGCTTGTTCGCGGCGCACGTGATAATCAACATCAAAAGCCAAGTGAGTTAATTAATTAATGTTTAAACCAAGAAAAATTAGAACCGTTGTTGTGTTATTTTTTTAAAATATCTGAATACCCAACGTGCTAATAAATCCATGAACAAATCAAGAAAGAATATCAAATTTTGAATCATAAGCTGTGAGAGCAATTGGCCCCGTGGTTCTGTGACGCGACTGAGAAATCATTGTCTCGAGTTCGAACCACGGTCGCACATAATTTGTCTTTTTGAGATTGTTTCTGCAAAATATTGCAATTGTATATCTCATTACAAGTAAACACGGTCTAAGCCAAGTTGACGAGACGATACTTAATTGATCAACGCAACATTTAAAATAAACGGCCATAAAAATGAATTGCGAAGCATGTAAGCAGCAAATAGCACGCGGCGAATTACTACGTTGTTTTACTTGCAAAAAACTTTACCATTATCGATGCGTGAACATGACCACATCTTATTATATGGAAAACAAACAAAAACTAATAATGTCCTGGAGCTGCCCATCATGTGACAATGCAAAAAGACGGATTAAAAATGATAATACTCCCGCCCGATCCCAGGCGTTGCCTACGCTGAATGACACTACAATGTCCATTGACGAACATATTGATGACGACCACAGTATACTAGGCCATACCAGAGGGAGTGTCTCTCCCGCGAGCCCGGCACATGCACAGTTGAGCCCACAAATAACAACTTCCATTACTTTACTACAAATAAGCCAACTATTAGATGAAAAATTTGAAAATAATAAAACAGCAACATTAAACGAAATTAAATGCACAGTACAGAAGGAAATAAATACAGCAATACACAAACTACAGTCGAAAATAACTCTAACAACAGATGCCTTACTCTTGGAACAGACTTCAATAAATACTAACATAGTAAACGTAAACGAAAAGATACGGAAACTAGAAATTGAAAACGATAAGCTCAAGAACGAAATAAATAAACTACAAAACCAAGGTACACGAAAAGACGACAACACAAAAAGATTTGTTATTTACGGTCTAAATGAGTACCATCGTGAAACTGAACGAGATCTAGAGGAAAGGATAATATACGCATTTCAAGACACGCTGAACATTGATCTATCAGGTTATATTGAGGAATTACACCGCATAGGTAGAAACGGGCTAAAACGCCCAATACATATAGAGCTCATCAGCAAAAGAATGACAAAGTATATTTTAACACAGGCAAGATTGTTGAAAGGGCAAGGACTCCACATTTCAGAATATCTCGATTTGGACGCACTAAATGAAAGAAGAAAATATAGAGAAGAACGAAATCTGACGCGAAGAAGCAACGAAAATCCATTCATGAGCCACAACCAGACTGCACCACAAATCACGTCCACTATAACCACATCCGCTACTCCACAGCCTAGTAACAGGCACCGTGATGCAAGTCATAGACAACCCAAAGACCATACTTTTCGACTTTAAAATATTCATACAAAACGTTCAAAGTCTCAAAAACAAAACCCATATTCTTGAGAGTCTATTAGATAATGAACCATATAATGTAGTCTGCCTTACCGAGACGTGGATAAAAAACCACCAAAAAGAAATAATTACAGTCAGTGGATACGAGTTCAGTTCGACTTTCTGTCGAAAAAACCGCCGAGGAGGTGGAACTGCCATTCTGACACGAACGGGATTGAACTGTAAGGAACTACCCGACATTACTAATCTATCCGTTGAATATGTTGTGGAATGTTGTGCCATAGAAATTAAGTCGCCAAAACTAATTATTATTCTTGTATACAGGCCCGATCGAAATATAGAACAGTTCTTTAACTTTTTAAATCAACTTCTAAAGCTCATTACATTAAAATATAAAAACACCAGCCTCATAATTACTGGAGATTTTAACTTAGATTATCAAAAAAAAGAAAGGGATTACCAGAAACTCAACAATATCATGACAGAACTAAACCTACACCAAATCATCAAAACTCCTACAAGAACCACAAAATCAACATCGACATGTATAGATCTATTATTTACAAATTATAGTAGCACAGAATTTAAAATAACCGTTAATAATAATGGTATATCTGATCACAATAGTTTAATATATAGCTTAAGGAATGATGCAACGCAAAGTCTTAACTGGTCACCGTACGTTACTAAAAGAATTTTTAACAATATCAATTTGACAAATTTCCAATCGGCATTAAATAAAATAAACTGGAATGACATTTTTAATCAAAACTTGGACATAGATCAAACTTATAATAAAATTCATGACATTTTACAATCTAATTTAAATAAATACATACCAAAAAAACGGATAAAAATAATGCAAAACAAAACAAATAATTATCTTACTAAGGGACTAAAAAAATCATGCCAAAATAAAAGATTGACTAGAATTATCTCGAACCAACTAAATAGCGCTGTATTTAAAAAACACTTGAAAGAATACTCGAAAATGTTAAGAAGATGCATTAGAACTTCAAAGAAACTTAAGTACATAAAAGAGATGAATGCCTCAAAAAATAAAACGAAAACGATGTGGTCAGTAATCAATAACATAACTAAACCAAATAAAACTAAACAAAATCTAAAGAACATTAACTTAAAATTAAATAACTTAATAATAAGATCACCGCAACAAGTTTGTACTGCATTTAAGAGGACGCATTGGAAATTTTGGCGCCAATGATCTCAATTTTTCTCAGTAAATACAAAACGGATCAAAATACAAGTTGGTTACCTGAAAGTACATGATAAAAACCTTATTTTGTTAGTTTTCAATACATGATTAGGTAACTTTTTTAACAGAGAAAAATATATCAAACACACCTCTTTTTAAAAAGAGATTCACATTTTATGGGCAAACGGGACCGATTTAAGCCTCTTAACTTTTTTCGTAGATGAGTCTATACATACTCTTTAAAATAGTAGAAGGAATATTTCTCAAATTATCATTTCTAACTAAATAAAATAACAAAACCATTTTGTCGCTTACGTCCTTTAATTATAAGCTAGCGCGCATAATGCAATCCTCGCCCCGCTCTGACGCTCAGTCCCCTCTTGACCATTGTCAGTTTGTTTAACAATTCGTCGCCTTAATGACTATTTCGTATCGGTAGGAGTAGATAACAACAAAAGTACGAAAGCTACGGCGCCAGCGTCGTGTGGGCCATCGGTACATTCGGTGCATACGCCCGCAATAAACTCCATATACATCGAACCGGTAACTGAGCGAGAGGTTTTTAATATAATACGCGGAATGCAAAATAAGCGTAGCTTTGGAGTGGACGATATCCCGCCGATATTAGTAAAAAAATGCGCAAAGGAGCTTACATCGCCTCTCACTAAACTAATAAATATTTCTTTTGACGAGGGTCGATTCCCGGAAAAACTTAAAATTGCGAAAGTACGCCCTATTTCCAAAAAAGGAGGAAATTCAGAGGATCCTAGTAATTATAGGCCTATTGCACTATTACCCACTATCTCAAAAATATTCGAAAAAGCAATGGCGAATCGCGTTAACTCGTTTTTAGAGAAATTCGATATCTTGGATAAAAATCAATTCGGTTTTAGGAAAAAATGCTCAACTACTCTGGCGGTATACAATTACGTACAGGAAATCTACAGTTGCATTAACGAGCGAAAGTACGCTGTGGGACTATTCCTAGATATGACGAAGGCATATGACAGGGTGTCACATAAAATTTTATTACAAAAACTTTACGGATTGGGTATAAGGGGACCAGCTTTTAATTGGTTTAAATCATATCTAAAAGACAGAATACAATTCGTAGAAGTAGAATACTTCGATAGCACCAACCAGGAAATGCACAGCATACGATCAGACATGGCTACCATTAATAATTCAATACCCCAAGGAAGTGTCTTAGGAAGTACCCTATTTATAATATACGTAAATGACTTGCCAAAAAAGATAAGCTCGACGTGTATTTTGTTCGCTGATGATGTTTCCTTATTATTTAAAACGCCAGCGAATGTTGACCATTTAGCTATTTTGAAAACCTTCACAGAAACTGAGCAATGGTTAAACGAACATAACTTAGAAATAAACCTATCTAAAACTAAAATATGCCAATTCAGAACTTACCAAAGAACTCCAATAAGTCTAAATATATTAACGCAAAAAATTAAATTAGAAGAAATAAACGAATTTACACTTTTAGGCCTAACATTAGACTCAAACCTAAATTGGAAGAAACACATAGAAAAAACAAGAGCAAAATTGTCCCAATTTATTTATGCGCTAAGTATATTGAAACGTAACACAGACTATAACACCGCCTTATCTGCCTATTATGCGTACGCCTACTCCTGGTTAAATTATGGTATCATTCTGTGGGGAGAAAGTACTGACTTTTTGGACCTCTTCATTCAGCAAAAGAAATGTATTAGAGTACTAATGAACATAGACCAACGAGAGAGTTGTAGGCCACACTTTATTAAGCAACAAATTCTTACGCTACCAGCAATATATATATTGCAAAGTTGTATATTCGTTAGGAAAAATAGACACCTCTTCAAATCTAATATCGAGCTAAATGAAAACTATAACCGACGGAACAGGAATAGACTAATACTGCCCATCACAAACTTGAAAGTTATTGGGAAAAGCCCATACTCAAGACTAGCTAACATATTTAATAAACTACCTGAAAGATTGAAATCCCTTCCAAATGACTCAATTTTCTCTAAACAGTTGAAATCTTTGTTAATAAAGAAAGGCTACTATACAGTTGAGGAATTTAAAATTGACAAATTGTGAAACGATCGACCTTGCAAATAATATTAACTTGACGTACTCGTAAATGTGAAAAATAATTGATACTACATTATAATTATATACCTATGACTAAAATGAATGAATGAATTGAGAATTGTGATTTATTTTAAGGATATTTAATATAATTAATGTAAAATAGAATTAAGAATTGAGATTTATTTTATGGATGTTTAATATAATTAATATAAAATTTTAATAATTAGAGTCAATATTAGAATTATGTAATTTGTAATAATATAATATGATATATAAAATTTGCAGTGCCCTTACAGGGTGCATGTCTTAATACTGTGTCATGAAATTTTAATGCATGCCTACTAACCAGTGTTTTACATGTTTGCAAAATAAATAAATAAATAAATAAATAAATAAATATAGACTCCTAACTTGTGGCCGTTTTTGAACTAACTCTAAAAATATTCTTATTAGGATCGATTTTTTTTTCTTTCTGTCTAAATACGGGCTTATTAAATTGCTATGTGTGTCTTCTATCTCTAAAGGCATCTAATCATTTTTTCCCATAACCAGTAAGTAGCGGTATGTCTCATTGGGTAAATAGAGCAGCGAGAACAATGATGCGTCTACCGCACTCTTTTTTGTCATAATAACCGTTAATCTGGCAACACTGATGGGAAAATTTAACTCGGCCATATTGTTTCTCGTTAAATATTGTTTTTTTTTTTGTTGCAGGTAAGTTCTGGGATTATCGGGCACGGGAATTTATTGATCGAGTAGTATGTTGCGTCATAGATTAGTATCGGCGGAGAGGAAGTTTGTTGACTTTCATTAATTGGCGCAATTGAGTGATTACCTCCCACGCTATGGGCTGTAAATTCGAATCCCGTGTTGAGCAAATATTTTTAGTCTGTTTTTGTCCATAGTATGGTTTTTCTGTATACTCACTCTAAACGCAAAAACCCATTAGTTGCTCCTTCTGTTTGATCATCCTACCGATCAGCCGCCCTAAATGATACATAACCTATCTCGATAATTCCTATATGACCGTTCATGAACCTTTTGATATGCAGGTCTACCTTATTTGACAGACAGAATAATAGGATTCTAATTACAATCATCATGTTGCAAGACGGTAAATCATAGGATGCCTTTGTTGCCGAAGTCACGACACCCACCATCATGGAGTAGTCTCACTCTGTAGGCGGGACTTCACAATTTGTTGTGCTTACTGAAACCAAGTATGCAAATGATCGACTAAGTTTTGGTTTATGGTGTAAGACAGAAGGCTTACTGAACCACCTCTTCTTTAGCAAAATATAGCAGGGTAAATGTTCATCATCATCTGCCTAGCCTTTTCCCAACTATGTTGGGGTCGGCTTCCAGTCTAACCGTATGCAGCTGAGGACCAGTATTTTACATGGAGCGACTGCCTATCTGACCTCCACAACCCAGTTAGCGCTGGGTAATATGATACCCCTAGGTAAGACTGGTTGTCAGACTTTCGGGTAACCTGTAACGACTGTCAAAGATCTACAAATGACAGCCGGGACCAACGGCTTAACGTGCTTTCCGAGGCACGTAGAAAACTCGGTATGTAATGGGTGGTCACTCATCCACGGACCAACCTAGGTAAGTACGGCTTAACCTAAAGATCGACCCGAGCGGCTGTTCTTATTTAGCCACGAGCTCCTCGACGAGCAGGGTAAATGTCCACTAATGTTTAATTAATGTTCTTTGGGTAAACAGGAAAGAAAACAATACTATACAGGGTGAAATTTAATTCATGGGCATCCTTTTAAGGGGTCATTGTACTCATCATTATGAACAACTTTTACTATGGGACTCAACCTAAAATGGCGAAAAAAAATCAGCTGTTCTTTGCATTTATGTTCACATAACTCGTCAAAATGTAGGGAAGAGCTGATTTTTTTTCGCGATTTCAGGTTTGGTCCTATAGTAAAAGTTGTTCATAATGATGAGTACAATGACCCCTTAAAAGGATGCCCATGAATTAAATTTCGTAAATCTGGTCTGGATCGTAATATTGGAAAAGCGTTTGTAAAGCTTAAATAACACGCCATCACGCCTGTAATCTCTGGGGTCTTAGGCAGGGGTATAATACACCATTATAGTTAAGTCCTATTTAGGCACGGAGGCAAGCCTATTGCCGTCACCGGTCCCAAATCCAATCATTCATTTCATCATTGTAATACTTAATGCTTTGGTAATAATTGGTCCTTATCTATATTGAAACAAAATGGAGTAGGAAATCAAAAGTTGTTAAAGATTATGTAAGTTACCATTTCTAAATCAGTCGTTCCATGTAAAATACTGGTATTCAGCTGCATCCGGTTAGACTGGAAGCCGACCCTAACATAGTTGGGAAAAGGCTAGGCAGATGATGACCATTGCTAAATCCTGGTTGTACCTAATGTTAGAGTGAAATGACTATCGCTTACTGTGCTATGTTGCTTATCAATTACTAATTAAAGCTGTCCCAAATTTACCTAACCAGTGTACCTTATAAGGCGTTCATAATTAGTGATAAATCCAGTTATTTCGCTACCGTCACACGCAGTTTACCCGATCATGCGTAAGCGCTGATTTTTTGCTCAATAACTACATTAAGTAGGTACTATGTTTATTACGGTGATCGTTACTAATACATAATTGATGGTTCATGTATTTGTTAATTGGTGTATTTAGTAGTTTGAGTTGCAATTAGTGTAGTAGACCTTTTTGTTGCACCAGTTGGTTTGATGTCGTCGTTCAGCGCGGTTTTATTTAGCTAAGAAAAGAGATATTAGAGACACACTGAAATGTGACTAGAAAAACCTGTATGGTGCATATGCTTTCTCTCTTTCAATCAGATTTTCAAAGATATGTAGTAGAAGAATTGTATGATAGACTAGCTGTTGCTCACGACCTTCGTTCGCGTGAAATTATTATAAAAAATATTATTTCCCTTTTGAATCGAATTTTGTTACCAATTTCAAGGGTTTTAATTTTTTGCACGGAACCCTAATTATATTTCTAAATAAAAGTAGCCTATGTTAGCCCTTATAACATCAGCTATCTGCCACTAAAAGTCCTGTCAAAATCGTTTCAGGCGTTTTGGAGATTAGCCGGAACATATAGACAGGTATATATTTTCATATGCATTCGGTAAAAAGCTGTTATTTTGATATTACAAACAGACACTCCAATTTTATCAAAATCACAATATTTTATTTCACATAGGCGTACATGGGCACTTATAAAACGTTGACAAAATGGTGCACGGTTCGGGTTGGTCGTTTCCTATGGAGAAGAACCGAAACTCCATGGTTACTCTTTTAAAAGATTTGGTTTTACAATATTATCAAGTTACAGAATTAGTACTTAAGTATGGGGGGACAGCATAGGCCCGACAATAAGTCGTTGCTTACTACACAAAAGACGTAAAACAAGATAAGAGGTTAACAAAAGTCCCAGGGCTGCGGGACTGTTCGAAAGAGATACCGCAGCCCTGGAACATAAAGGGCCAATGAAGGAACATGGGTGTTTTTTAGTCAGTAAGAGTCTGACACTCCCTTCCGCTCCGCCCAGAGCGGGAGGAGTCATTTGATGATTTCTCACCACCCCAAAAAAAAAAAAAAAAAAGGTTAACAAAAGTTAACACGCATCTCGGAATCTACAAGGCCTACTTATTTATTTGTATACCTATATGTATAGATTTACTCGTCATGTTATTTATGAGAGTTATTGCGTGTTTACGGTACTCATTAGTAAGTACTAACTATTTCTTAGAATTCTTATGGTGCCATCGAACTGATACTCTGAGTTGGTCACACAAACGGTGTTGCTTGTCAAACTGTCAATAGTTTTGTCATCGCATCTAATTTCGTTTCGAATTATTTCCAAAGAATTCTCATCTCTTAGCCCGTCTGCTATAAATCTGTTTTCATTACAGTTTTCAGTTAAAGCCAGATATATTTACTACTCGAAATCTGGACAAAAATGACATTGTACACAATAGAGTTCACCATATAAATAAATAAATCCCCAATTGATAACGTTTTGCTTCAATTTTAAACCCAATAACAAATCAATGACTACATTGGAAAACAATAGTAGACATACACGAAAAATAAAGTAACTTCGTAATATAAGCACATAGTACACACTAATAACTCTACAGAGTTACGAGCGCATTGTCGGCGCGCCTCCGCTTCTTAGCTCCGCTTGGATGCTGCGCCCTACGATCGCTCGACCCATTGTTTCGGAGGCTCCTACATAACAACAACTTTATTACCTTTACATTATTATGTAAGTTTTCCTTTAACATCAGTTTAGGCTCGCCCACGGGCATGTCGTATGTAAATAGGCAAGCGGTAGGCATTCGCTTTACGTACACCATGCTGCAGGCTATTTTTCTTTGTGCGTCTTCATCAATCTTTCTGTTCGGCTAAAATGGTCATTGTGTGAAGGCAACAGTAGATACATGTTACTCTGTTATATGCGAAAAATGCGAAGGACCAGTCAATGTTTGGGAGGCCCTAAGTATGTCCTGCAGCGAACATCTTATTGCTGACATGATAAATTTTGGTAGATTTCAGTTTCTGCGTTGATACCGTGTATCGCCAAATCAGGTACATTACTACCAAATGGAATTTTGTGGCAGTACTTCCTCAGTTATTCATATAATTATCGGGGAATATCCCAATAAACGAGACTATGAACTTTTAACTAATTAAATTACGTTTTCCTTCCTTCTACTGCGCACGATATGTATAAACTTTTAATCTCACCGGCGAGTGATAAAATCTATGACGCAAAATGAGAAGAAAGCGCACGCTTATTTCGACGAATAAAAAACTAGGATGCAGTGCAGGCGTCGCCGCGTCCGCGTCGGTGCATCTGAATGTGGGGCAAAAGAGATGATAGCGATCAGTAGCCATTAGGCGCAGTCTACAATGTTGGCACTCTTGCACTAGACTGCAAATCTTTCTCCCTGCTATATAATAGTGGATTTCATGATCGTTGAAAAAGTAAACCCTAGCAGCATTTGATTGAACCTCTGAAAGTAAAACCCTTCTATAAGGTCTTCGAAACATAGAGTTTTTGAAAACTGGAAAGACAACGGGATTGACGCAAATCGAAGTCGAATAGAAGCAAGCCCTGAAAGCAAGAGTTATTTGTAATCATTACCAATAACCCTTGCTTTCAGGTTTAATGATCGATTACTTACAAAATGAAGGTAATCAAACTTGTCTATCAATTCGCTTAAAAGGCGGTAGACTTAATGCCTAAAACAGGTGTTGATTTGACATTTAAAATATTTTTTTTTTTTTTTTTTTTTTTCCTTTTTATTATTGCAATCTATCATTCTAGATATTCAGCAATATGTTTGAAATTTATAACAGGTCTGTACGGAAGCCGCTTGGTAAATATGTGCTTCTTCCAGGTTAGGCGTCTATCCAGATAAATTCCAAGATACCTGGCGTAATCCTCTTGCGGAAGAGGTATTCCGTTCAAAGTGACAGGGGGACATGTTCCTTTCCTGTTAGTGAACGTTACCTGGACGGACTTAGTTTCGTTGGCCTTGATTCGCCAGTCTTTGAGCCATTGGGATACTTGATCGAGACTAGTTTGGAGTTTTTGTGTTGCAACGTCCGGAGAAGTGTCCACTGAGAGAATTGCAGTGTCATCAGCAAATGTTCCAGTGACCACGCCCTCTGTCGTTGGGAGGTCGGCTGTGAAGAGCAGGTACAGCATTGGGCCCATTACACTACCCTGAGGTACTCCAGCTTGGATGGTATATAAGGAAGTTATCTCTTCACCTTGTTTAACAAAAAAGTGTCTGTCACTTAGATAGGACTTTATAAGGTTGTAGTAATTTATAGGCAGGTCTCGCTTAATTTTGAACAGTAGTCCGTCATGCCACACACGGTCAAATGCCTGCGATATATCCAAGAAGGCTGCAGCACTGTATTGTTTTGACTCAAGAGCTTGGTTAATATGTTCAACTAATCTGTGCACTTGTTCTATGGTACTGTGCCCCCGGCGAAAGCCAAACTGGTGATCAGGGAGCAGTTTATTTGAAGAGATAATCGGGGACAATCTCCGCAGGATTAGAATCTCCAAGATTTAAAATATGGGTGCGTTTTTATCGCTAAGTACGTATTTCGTTAGATACTTAAGCCAAAAGGGTTAAAACAAAGTTTTGGCATTAAAGTTAACGTGGACATTCGTAAATTGGTAGTTTTATAGCCAAGCTTTTGACGAGATGAATAGTGGTTTAATCAGAAAACCGATGGTTAATTTATTTATCCACCCGGAATAATGTAAGTACTCCGTAAATTGATGGTTTTACTTAAATATTTAAACATAAGTACCTATCTTTTGAGGTATATACCATTACGAAGTACACCGGTGCTTGTTAAAAGGACAGATATAGCTAAAGCAATTCTAATCCAAATGATAAATATATTATATATGATATTATATTGTATGTATTAGTTTAGTTTGGTTTATAAAATAAGTTAATTTAAGTTTTTAAATGTACTGTTTGTGCACGTAGGTATCCTTTACTGTAAATCTCGCAATCGAAGTAAGGTTTGCTGTAAGAAAACTTATGTGTGCAATAAAGAATAAAAATAAAATCACGAAAATTAATAATTGATTTATTAATTTTCGTGATTTTATTTTTATTCTTCTAAGGCTAAACATTGTTTTCGGCATGGGAAACTCGTTGACCGTTTTGCCCGTACAAATACCTATCTAGACTATTTCGCGCCAGATGACTAAAAATAGTTCCTTTCTAATTCTTTAACGAGGTTTTTGCCTCGCATAGGTGCAGGGCGTTGGCTAATATGGGTGCAGGAAATTAATGGGAGCAGAAACAGGTAGATAAGCTAGTCCAATATTTGTAGCAGGTATATTGAAATCTCACTAGTTTGAACTGATTACGTATATTTCAATTTCCTTGAGATAATCGATGAACGCATTACTAGAAATTCATGCATGTACTCTTTTCTTATAGACGATTTTTTTTTTGTAATGTTACGGATAACATTTTCTTGATCTACATGTTCAGTTTTTATTTGTTGTCATCTTGGAATTTGTCTGCTCATGTTTTGAGAGCATTGTTTTGAATACTTTTTGCAGTATTTCGATAATCTATCGTCTTTTTCTGTAGATATTGATTTGTTACCTAGCATTTTGAAACCAGTGTGATCCCAATCTAACTGAGAAATGCTGTTTTAAGAATATCTAACGATAAATTATAGTTTTCCAATAACTTAATGTCGGTGATCAATCGGTTCCGATCTAGTTCGACTGACTGGCAGTGGCTCCGACATTGACTTCAGACATTTATTAGAGACGGCCATAATCATATCTTTTGCTATGCTCATGTTCTGGTTTGTAGTAATAACTGGTAGGTTTTGTTTCAATACTTTGTTTACTTATGTTTTTTTTTTCCTTTATAGACTAAGATTTTTTAAAAAAAATCAAAAATCTTTACGCCGCGCTGCAGCGTTGCCTCAAAGATGGTATTAACTTATTTGAGGGTTAATAGTGTTAGTGAGTGTTATATCATTGGTCAGGATACAATTATAATATCCGTCGTACATTTTTAACCCTTCCTTTAGATGTCAGTTGAGTTAAGACATCGCCAAGAGCTCAATAGCCTGTCCTCAATTTTCTGCATCTAGGCTGACTCAGCCACCTTTTTGCGATTGTCGGTAGCTAGCTGGTAACTACTAACCTTTATTACATACAATAAAATAAGCAAACTAACTCCATAACCATGGCGTACGATGACTCAAAGTACTTGGAAAGTCGACTCGTCTCTCGGGGTTGAGGCTCGCGGATCAGTGAAAGTGGCCACGATTGCTATCAGTCAACTGATAAGACAAGTCAATGCGATACTTATTCGGTGAAATGGCTTTTTGTTTGATTCCACTCTTGTTAGGGCGCGGGGCGTGCTGCGTAAGGAATGTTGGACAAGCTTTCTTTTCTGTGTTACATTTCATACTTATAAAATCAATAGATAACCGTTTTATTTGCTATTGAAGTTGTAAAAAATATGAGCTTGTAAGTTGTAACTACGTGATGCAATTGTATAAAACCAGCTAGTTTTCTTGTGTCCTTATTCCAGTCAGTGAATAGTGTTTTAAAAGCTGCATAGGTAGGTTTTCTCTTACTAATACATGGATCGAAACTATTAGACATAAAATCATTTAAAAATTGGCATCTAATAGTCTATTAAGAAACATTTAATTAAACCCAATTTTGTCGTAAAGGTAAAAGCGGAAGGAATTTAACACCAAACGGAATTAATCTTTTGCGTTTAGTGGCATCATCGGCATCGTAATAAACTTTTCAACCATACAGTGATTGAATCATAACACTCGTTCTCTCGTCACAGGTGTTATGGCGAATGCTCATGTGATTCACTCATTATTGAGGACCTGTGAAAGTTCGATTTTCATTTATTACTTATAGCCTCGTCACTGTTACACAACGTAACGTGAAGATTGTACAGTCATGCGAGGTTGCATTGTCGCTGCGATTTTAGTCCTATTGTGTACGCCTCTTTATTAAAATGTGCGCATGATTGATTTGCGATTTCACATGCTAATGTTGGAATTGAAAACCCTTTTGATGTTGAGGTTTTTATGATGTATTTTTATATGCGATTACTTTTTATGTATTTTAAACAAACTTGACATTGTTTAAAACAATTACATTATCTACATGCTTCGTAATTGTATTATTTTCATCACAAAATGTGTTATTATGCGTTAAATTGTTGCAATAAATAAAAACACTTAACACATAAAAATAAATTACACAATTTGTAGAAACACGCGGCGTTTTCTTTAACAATTCAAGCGCGGACTGCAATAACGCTGCTAACTAACCGAAAAAAGTTTGCCAATTAAAGCAGAACGGTTACGAAAGTTTCACGTGTGCGAACAATTAGACGGACGGACAAACGGACCGAAACCTAATTAAACAGATAATAATTGTTCGCCTGACTGTCAACACGCGCGCCATTTTGGTTATTTTGACAGATTGAGGTTAGGGCGGGCAAATGAGAGTGTCATACGTCATTTTCGGTATTCGTTCAAAAATATTTACCAAGTTAATGCATTAATTGGATTTGTAAAGGCATTAATTAAGTAAATATCAATAAGTTAATTGTTTAGTCAATAACTAAGGACACTTCAAGTGTAAATTGAGGAAAAAGTCATCATAATGACTCGCACTTTACGACAGACAGCATGCCTTCTTTGATTAAAAAAACTTTTACTTTTAACTACACGGACTTTCGTACACGACCACAATCTTTAATCAACAAAACGTCAGTCACAAATGAAAATAAACAAACGTGATTTTGTGCTCACCTTACGACTTATGACATAAGTAATAAGGCCTTAGGGCCTCAGACCATGTGGCCGTATCACCACTAAATTATATAATAGACCATAAGTGGTTGCATTTATCATAATTATCTTAATTGTTCGTAATGTTGTACCTAATGTTAATAATTTGTTACAAAATGTCCCTTTTCTTGTTACAGGTGAGAGCAATTTTCGTAAAAATGCATTGCGGTAACGCTGAGCAAATAACTTAAGGTGAGTGTGCTTGGAGAGTTAATTATTATTTGTTTTGTTCTGGAGTGTTGCCATATTTTATAGTTTTCACTTATGACATCGCGAAGCTACATGTTCTTGTGGGATCATTAATTGATTCCGAAAACATAAAGCGACCAACAGGAATATTTATTCTACAATTCCTTGTTCTCCTATCTCTGTTCAAATCCGACAACAGAAGAGATTTGTATCAAGTCGAATGCCTTCAGAGATCTAAACGATAAGAGGAAAACTGAGCTATTGGACAGACACCAGCACATCAAGCTACTACAATCGGTCAAATTATTTTATCGCTAAAGCATTAGGTTCAAGGTAGTCAGGATTGGGAGCGTCGTAAACGACTTTTTAAAAAATAAAAATTAATAAGTAGATTAATTAATTATTTAATACGTGGCTACGTGCTCACAGAATGGGATGCGTACACGGAGTGTCCTAAGGTCTAAACTTAAATCTATACAAGCAACTTTATCTCTCCAGGAATTATGCAAGCACAGCAGTACCGTTCTGCTGTTATGCTGACATACGCACAATTTGTATTGGTGGTGCTTCCATAACTCCTCCCTCACCAAGTGCGAAATTATCGGTAATATTTGGATTCCGATGATTTCGCAGACGTTTACTTATACAAGACATTTTCTTCCAAAGTACTATACTAAGACATATTATAACTAAAATTACATAAAGTAGTATAGTCGCTAAGCTAACACTATTTGTTTTCACTGCACTATCACTTTCCACTATTTCACTTTTTAATGAGTAGGATAGGTGTTTCAAATCGTCGAAATTGAGGTGGTTTAGGTTCACTGTCTTGTTCCAGTCAATAGATGTTTCCTTTAATTTAGGTAGAGCAGCAACCGGAATTACTTGATAATGCATTTTCCCTGAATTAAATTGTCGTTTGTGCAGTTTGATATTTTTCAAATAAACACTGCATTTTCCATGAATTTCTAATATATATGTGCCCTTGATTGGTTTCCTGATAATATCATCAGAACATGTTTCGGTAAGTATTATTTCATTTCTTGTATTATCCATTTCATAAAATCAATAGGCTGTACTTTAAGGCTTTCCAGGTTAACCACGAGCGGTTTACACAGACTGAGGTTTGAAGCGAAATTCATCAATTGTTCTATGCACGTACTTTCAGGATACAATACAACATGGCTTTCCTTGCACAGGAATTGGTTGGCTGCAATCTCTTCACATGGGCTGGCTAGCGGTAAGTATATAGGACCTTTCACCAGTAGGTAAGGATATTTAGGAATTATAACAGTAGTTATACAATTGTCATTAAGAATTGGTAATGAATAAATTTTGAAGTAGTTATACGTATTTTTATCTATTAATGGGATTTCCATAATGAATGTTATTTGGTTTTCTTTTACATATGCTTTAACAGACATAGTTCTTTCCAACATCAGTAAAGTTTTTTTCTGTTACAGGATAAATTAAGCTTTCAGTTTTAGAAATATTGTTTAACAGTGATAATAGTTCAGATGGGTCAACAATGGCTTGATGTACAACAGAAACTTTTGTAAATGATAGCGCAGTTTCGATTTCATTTAAAACTATATATATTGTCCTAAAATTACTTTCAAACATGTGAAACATACTTAAAATATATGTAGAGTATATAGAGTTATTTTCTTTTGTACCTATATTCTTAACAATTCTCTCTATGTGTTTCATGCGTTCCTCCAGGATCTGTATATTTTCCTGTAGAGATGTACTTTTATTAGTGATGGAATCCAGCATTTTTGAAATGATAGTTATTTTCTTATCTATGTGAGTTTGGCCAATTTTCAGTTGAGATATTTGAGTATCGTATTTAATAGCATCCTCATGGGCTAGGTTACCGGTCAGCGTTTTAATAATTGAACCAAGAGGGTCAATGAGGCCGCGTTTAAAGCGTTTTGATGGAATAAGCTGCCTGAATTTCATGACTGTCGAGTTACGTAAGTATTCTACCTGTAGTTTCATATTTTGGAACTCATTTCCGTATGGCTTATGGATGTAAACTATATTGCTAAACTCTTTATATCTATTAATATTAAATTCTAAATCATCATTTATCGCCTTAAAATCTAATATCTTAACTATAGTCCATTTGTCTCTCTCTACTACCGCCTGCCCTTGCTTAACGGGTAGTATGCCTGGGTTATTTTTAATCTCTTGAAGTTGAAGGCCCTGGATCTTGATCACGATGTTCAAGATCACGATGATCCGCCACGACCTGTGAAGGACGTTTAACGTTTTTAAGAGGCACTTTAGCTTTTCTATTTCCTATCTGTACTGGTACTACGTTTCTATCTATTTGTCCTGTTACTTTTGCTTTATGGTACCTAGGTTTATCTTTACTTTTTCGTATATTAATGTCTTTTACAAAAATACTGTCTTCTTCTTGTAACCTTAGCTCAGTTTCGCCGCCTTTATTTATTCTAGCTTTTTGCTTACTGGCAAGAATCTTTTCAGCTATGTACCTGTACAGATAGTTTGTGCGCTTTGCATGATCTTTTACTAGTTGTTGTGTATACGCCTTTTCTACGTTTACATCAAATATTTTACCGGAGTCTGTATGTCCAAATGCTACTTCAAAAGGTGTTAATCCTGTAGTAGAGTGTATAGTGTGATTGTACGCCATAATGGAATAGGTCATTATAGAAGCCGCGTCTGTACATTTACGTTCATATTTTGCAAGCCTATATATCTCTATAATTGTAGAGTGGAATCGCTCTACAATGCCGGTAGAGTTGGGATTGTTTGGCGTTGTTATGTGGATCTCTACTTTGTACATAGCTAAAAGCTCGCGCATGAGTTCGTTGTTAAATTCAGTGCCAGGGTCACAAGATATCTTCTTAGGCACACCGTATATTGAAAAGTACTTTAATAAGGCTCGCGCTACTTCTGTTGTTTGTCTACTTGGGATTTCGATGGCCTGTCCTAGTTTACTGAAAGCGTCTACTAGTGTTAAATAATATTTCTTTTCTATGTTAAATAAGTCAATAAATATTTCCTGGAAAGGGGCATCCTGTGTTTGGGTCAATTGTAACATCGGTTTTATGGGCTTTCTGTCGTATTTCATCTGTTTACAGGGCTCACACGTATTTATTACTGCTGCTACGGTATCCTGCATGTTTTCCCAATAATAGTTTCTACGAATCCTAACTATTGTTTCTTTAATTCCTCTATGGCATGTCTTTCCTTCGTGATGCTTTAATATAACAGCTTTTTGTTCTTTTTCATCCTCTACATATATTACTCTATCAGTGCACTCAAAGAATTCTACTGAGTCTTTCTTGAAAATTTCTATTATAACTTTAGTAAATAACCTTCTATGTATTTCGCTCTCAAAGTATATAAAATATTTTCGCTTGGGTGTAATGTATTCTTTTAAAAATTGCTTGATTAATTCTTCGTTATCTAATGGGAGAAATACTTCTAAAACTTTTTGATTCTTTCTGGACAAATTTTGGACTTGCAATTTATTTTGAAACCAGGAAAACACTAATATTTGGTTTGGTTTAGTGTCAATTGCCTCTCTTAAGATTGGAATCCCTAATGAGTCTGGTTCTATATTGGAGGCTATTGTATCTGTTTTACTACTACTGGTTATTGAGCGAATGGGGAAATTTTCTTGGAATAGGTCTTCTGGCGTGGTCACATCAGAGTCGGAGTCAGAGTCAGGAATCGTTATTATTTCTGTTTTATTTTCAGTGTCAGGTTTACTGGTAAATTTTTCGAGGTCTTTTAATTGTTTTATTACTTTTTGTATGTCTGATTCGTCTACATTAACATCCATTGATACGTCGTCTTCAGAATCTATTGCATTGAGTTTTATACGTGACAATGCATCGGCATTACTATTTTGTTTGCCATTTTTATAAATAATTGTAAAGTCATACTCCTGAAGGCGGAGGCGCCAACGAGTCAATTTACTGTTTGGTTCTTTCAGGGAATATAGCCAAGCAAGAGGTCTATGGTCGGTAAAAATTTGGAACTTGTTCCCGTACAAGTAGGGTCTAAAATGTTTAACAGCCCAGATAATAGCTAAAAGCTCTCGCTCTATTGTGCTATAGCGTGTTTCCGTGTCGCTAAGTGTGCGACTTGCGTATGCGACTGGTTTGTCTGATCCAATAGGCCCTTGGGACAGGACAGCACCGAGTGCTACATTAGATGCGTCAGTTGTTAAAATGTAGGGTTTAGTAGAGTCGGGGTATTGTAATAAGGGGGAAGAAGTAAGTACTTCTTTACATTTATTAAAAGCATCTATGTAGTTTTGATCTATGATAATTTTGTTTCGTTTCTTTAGACAAGACGTTAAAGGTTGAGTAATTCTAGCGAAATCTTTAATAAATTTTCTATAATATCCGACGAGACCAAGGAAACTTTTAATTTGTGTTGTTGTTTCAGGGAGAGGATATTCGAGAATGGCTTGAATTTTATCGTTGTTTGGTTTTAGTCCGTCTTTCGTGATTGTATGTCCTAGGTACAAAACTTCTTTACGTAAGAATTCAGATTTGTCCAGTTGTACTTTTAAGTTAGTCTGTCGTAGTCTGTTAAAAACGGCTCTAAGTTTCTGTAAGTGCTCCTGAAAGCTGGAGGAAAAAAATATGACGTCATCGAGGTAAATAAGGCAATGTATTCCTTGCAGACCTCGCATGATGTTGTCCATTGCTCGTTGAAAAGTCGCCGGAGCTGTTTTAAGTCCGAACGGCATTCTTAAGAACTCATAATGCCCGTTTTGGGTGCTGAAGGCAGTTTTCGGTACATCATCCCTATTTAATTCAATCTGATGGTAGCCGCTAGCCAAATCTAAAGTTGTAAAGTAAGTGCTTTTACCCAGTTTATCAAAGAGGTCAGTTATGTTAGGAAGGGGGTATTTATCATCTATCGTAATGTCGTTAAGTCTTCTGTAGTCGATCACCATTCTGTATTTTACCTCACCGGAAGCATCAGGTTTTTTGGGCACAAGATGAACTGGTGAGCTCCAGGGAGAAAAGGATTCCTGGATTACGTTTTCTTTTAAAAGTTTTTCGACTTGTCTATTGATTTCTGCTGCTTGAACAGGGGCTTGTCTATATGGTTTAGTATAGATTGGATCTTCATTTTTCGTTCTAATGCAGTGTTTTACCTGATTAGTAAAACTTAAAGGTATTTGGTCACAATAGAATATATCTCTGAATTCTTCACATAACCTTTGTATACATGTTTTTTCTTCGTCATTCATGTGGTCTAGTCGTAATTTAGTTAGATTGTCGCGTAATAATTGGTCAGTCTCTACATTTAAATTGTCTATGGAATTAACAAGGCATTCATTTTCATTATATTCAGATACTACAAAAGGCTTTGTGACACATAGCTCTACATGTTTATCAGATGTATTTTGTATGACGGTTGTTGCATAACCATTAATACATTTCACGAGCGCGGTAGGCATCCGCACTCCTGCGTAAAATTCAATGTAATTAAGTATTCCTTCACCATTCATTATATTAGTTGGTATTTTTGCTCGAAGTTCTGTTCGCGGAGGAAGTTCCACAGCATGTATAACGTTAATATCCGAATCTATACAGATAGGTATTTCCGCTGTCTTTGTTATAAGAACACGTCTTTTTAGATCTATAACGGCTTCTAGCTGCTTTAAAAGATCATTTCCTATCAACCCATCGTATAGTGAGTCGACGTTATATACGTAAAATTTATGATGATCTGTACTTTGAAATATAGAGAATAAGGGAATTTGTATTACCTGATTATGTTTACTTGAGGCATGTGTGCTAATTACTTCGAATGGTTCGTATGAAATATAGCTAGGGAAATATTGATTTGCTTTTCTAGGATGTATAAATGAACGAGTACTACCCGTGTCTATCATGAACTTGCCTCCTATTTCCGGTATGTATATATGGGGTAACTTTAATTTTACAGTATTAAAATTAATTGTTATTCTTTCAGGTGTTGCTCCGTGGAGGCCCGCATATAAAAATTTTCCACTTGTGGGATGGATTCAGCTGTCTGATTACTACTATCATTATTTTCTAACTCTATCTTTGTGTTTTCAGGTACCTGGTCGATCAGAGAAGTATTTTCTTCGCAAGGGTAATATGCACCAGCGTCATAGTAATATTCCACGGGATTTGTAAAATAATCATCATTATAAGGATACAGATCTAATTCGTTAAGAGGAAAACCTTGCTGAGGTGCTCTTTGCGGAGCAGTTCTCATAGTAGCATCTGTGTTATTTGGTTGAGGTATATTTTGTGTGTTTTGTTGTGGAACCGTATTACTATAACGATTGTTACTACCAAATTGTTGTGGAAGCATTGGTAGCATTTGTCGATAGCCCGGCGGTCTATAACCGAAATTAGGTCGATATCCAAACTGGAGTGGCATTGGCACATAGTTTTGTTTATTCACCCCAAATTGGCCTTGGGACGGATGGTGTCCCTGCGGTAAATTGAAAGGCTTATTCGGTGGGATTCCGAAATTAAATTTGGGTGTTGTACCAAAATTATACTTAAATGGTTGATTTTGTTGCATCATCGGAAATCTGAAGCCTGTAGGCTGTTGAGGTAAACCGAATTTAAATGATTGCTGAGGTGCCATAGTTCCACTAAGCTGTGGTTTTGAATTATGGTTTAAATTTAGCATTTTACCTCTCATTTGATATTGCTCGTAGAAATTAATTTCTTCTAAAACTATGGACAAGGCCTCTTCCAAGGACTGCGGCCTTTTTAGACGCACTACGCGTACCATATTTTCGGGTAAATTGTATAAAAATACCTGTAAGGCTGTATTATTATAGATGGCAGTCTTACTTACTCGTAAATTTTGATCACTTATTTGATTTACTTTTGATAACAAAACAGATTTTACTGATTGGATCCGTGCGCAAAAATCGGTGTGACTCTCGTTATTTTTAATCTTTAATGTCTCTAATTCTATGGCCAAACATTCTTCGCTTCGTGGATCACCAAAGTGTATCTCAAGCAATTCTTTGAATTCCGCCCACGACCGAATGTCTACGCGCTCGCTTATCAGCGCTGCTGCGTCGCCCGTTAAGCGGCTAGTCACAACATGCATTAAATATTCATTTTGTAGTTCGGATGATTTAAATTTGTCAATTATGTACTCACATTTACGCAAGAATAAATTCAGATGGCGTTTATTACCATCGAAACTTGGGAGAATTTTATATAATTCGTTGGGAATGAGTTTAATTTCCGACATTTCGGCGATAATTTAAGTTTTTACGTTAAAATTAACTCTATGAACTCTACTTATTTATTACAATAATTATAACTAATTGCCTATAATTAAGTAACTATCTTAGAATTCAATAAAATTAATATTTCAATGTAAGTTCAAGACTCTATTTTCTATTTATAATAACATAATATTCTTATAATCAGTTTAAGAAAACCATATAACAGTTAAAATGAAAAACGTCCAATTCCAAGTTAACAAGGGTTTATGATGGATATGAGGTTGAAAGGAGGTGAAAAGTCGTACTCACCAGCCTGCCTCGCCCATCATCAGGTCTCAGCTCCTCGTCGCTGACGATATTTGTTTGGTTCGCTGGATCACTTCGCCGTACACCACGCGTACCGTTGTGAAAATCGGAAAAGTCTATTCGCGAAAACTCACTAACGCGGGACAGCTTCCTCAGTGATCCTACCGGCTGCGCCAGTCAGGATTGGGAGCGTCGTAAACGACTTTTTAAAAAATAAAAATTAATAAGTAGATTAATTAATTATTTAATACGTGGCTACGTGCTCACAGAATGGGATGCGTACACGGAGTGTCCTAAGGTCTAAACTTAAATCTATACAAGCAACTTTATCTCTCCAGGAATTATGCAAGCACAGCAGTACCGTTCTGCTGTTATGCTGACATACGCACAATTTGTATTGGTGGTGCTTCCATAACTAGGTTGATTGGGAAAATATGACAGTTTCGGATAGTTTGATGTGTTGGCGTCTGTACCAACCGTATTCTAAAATTCAGAGCATAAAAGAAATCGGAAAAAAATCTCTAAGCATTTGTGATCTCAAAGCAATTACAGTCAATTATCTGCGTTATAAAGAGCGTTGCAATAATAATAGTATTTCTAACGTAATGCAACGCCTACCAACAAGTTGCGTGTTCCAGAGACAATCATACAGCGATGTCTAAATAAAGCCATTATGACGTTCAATGTGAAAATGACATTCAAATTATATGTAGTTTACTAACGTCTTATTTGAATGATGTTACGTTGTGTTTATCTACTGCAATCTTGTTTAGAGATTTGTATTTCTAATTTCACCTTCATTATTTGATATCATTTCTACGTTCATTATTTTATTAGTATCTTATAATAAAAAAGTTGGTTTTGTTCAAGCTGGTGCTGGACAGAGTCTATGACTCTGAAAAACATATCATTCACAACCGTAAAATAATCATCAACGTTCATTTGTTTCTCGTGAATCAAATTACATTTTCGCAACATTACAATTAGGGATTCAATTGTTCACAATATTGACCTTTCAGAGAAAACTATTACAAAACTTGTTAGGTCATGAACTCCTGATCTCTAGATCGTTACTTCAGAATCTATTACCGATCAAACAATCTAACCAGACAATAATCTCTAGGCGCCAATAAAAATACATTTTCCGTCGAACTGCGAGCTTGTTCAAACCGTTATTATAATCTACTGTAACTTAATTATGTGTGCCAAGGACTGCCGCCTCATTTATGCCATGCATAGGCTACACAAAGCTTGATAATAACTATGTTTTAGTAGAGGACAAGGGTGGAGTTCACGTTAATTAGAAATAGTAATTTGTTCTGCTATTGTTTTGTTGGCATGTGCGGTCGCTCTTAGCGTGTGCTTGGTGGTATGAACTTGTGGGCTGTTGATATCCACCTCTACTAATTATAGCTGTTAAGTCTATGGATATGTAGTTAGGGCCTGATGTTATTTTTTGGTCACGGTCACGTTTGCCACTCCAAAAGGTGTCCGTTTTGTGTGAACCATCATGATATTCAGATGCATCGGTTTAGTTTTATAAACCTTTTGATGAAACAATGAAACATTTTTATCAAGGTAGCATGCAACTAAAATATGAAAACTAGCTCAATAAGCATAGACTAATATGCGAATTTAAAGCTCTATATTTATAATTGCTTTCTATTAAAATATTGTTTAGCTTTTAATAATTACTTCACACGTATCATCTCAGGGTCCTCTAAGAATAGTCACAGTTTATGCAAAATTGCTTCTGTTACTGGGTCGTCTACGGTCTTGACCCGTATTTACGGGGTGACGTACTATGGCGTGTGGGCATCCAACTAAGCCTATTGTATTCTATTTATTGATTCCATTTACTTGTTGAGTTGTGGAGAATCAAGGCTTTCGGTAATTAGAGGTTACCATTTCTGCAGCAAGTCTGAAATGTCTAAACCGTACTATAAATCTACATTCTGAGTTTTTGTTAACCCTGAACCTCTTGCTCATCATTGTGAATAACATTTACTAATCGGAATCGCGAATCCATGCAAAAAACAGCTGTTTTCTACGTTTTAATGTGAACATATGGGAAAAGTTATTCTATTTCAGGACTATTCCGGTAGTAAAAGTTGTTTATAATTATTTTTATGAGTACAATGACCCCTTGGGATTAGGGTAAACATAAACAGCTTGAATAAATAATTTCATGAAATTAAGTTATGGTGGTTAATAGTTATGGTTTAATAAAGTATTTTTTTCTTAATAGCACCTAAATAGTTCTGTGGTTAATAGTTGGTTAGATAAAAAAGTGGGACGTGCAGTTTTGAGGGCAAACAATTGATATATATACTCATAATGAAATGTAGGTAGAGTTGATGTTTTAAATTAATATAATATTTCATCACTAGCTTTTGCCCGCGGTTTCATGCGCGGGTAATGTAAATTTGACAATCAATTCGGGTTGTACTCTGCTTGTAATAATATAATTCAATCATGATTCGAAAGGCACGTGGCGCCATCTATTGTCATAAGAACGTTGTTGTTGTTTTCCTCGGGAACTATACTTTTTTTCGGGACGGAAAGTTATCCTATTTCCATTTCTGTACACCTGACAACGTATATGCAATGCAAAGCATGATCGGTTCAGTGGTTTAGGCGTGAAAAGGTAACAAACAAACAAACATACTTAGGTACTTTCGCATTTAAAATATTATATATAAAATATATACAATATAATATTTATCTATTAGTAATGATTATGTGGTACAATTTGGTATAGCGTAGTTTTAACTTATTAACCACTTAGTTGTTGCCTTTAGAGAAATCACGAGGTTGATGACGAAATGATGTTTAATCCCAAAATAAAATAATCGGGCCAAAATGAAATCAAAGAGATAGAACCATGACACGTGGTTACAAAAGTACTAAAACTAGTTCAAAATAGAATTGATTGCTCTAAAAAACTCTACTGAAGATAAGATCAAATCACAGTGCCAAAAACACAAATATAAATTATTATAACTTTAAGTCGAACAATCAGGATGAGGTTGATCCGGTCGCCTTAAAAGCCCCTGCGCTTATAAGGCAACTTGATATCATCTATAATAAATATCGCCAGTCACTTTATATTATTAAACGTTCGCAATTACCTGAGACATCTTTACGGGAACCGTATTCTGTTTACAGGATCCTTTTAAGCGTATTATATTAGTTTGGTAAGTACGGTAGCATGATGGAGTTAATTTGATATACAGCCTCCTTCCCGGTCTAAGAGTTATTTGTAAATGTTCTGATCTAATCTTTGTATAAATTGCTACTTGTTTTTGCACATTAGTGCTAAGGTGCAGGCAGTACTTGTCTCCATCCAAATATTTTGTCATAAGTTTAAGATATCTTATGTAATGATATGAGACAATCAAATGAACTTCTTTTAATCGTCAATCAAAATACAAATAAAAAACCTGACAACATACCTGCTATATTAATTGTTATGATAGCTTTAAGTTTAGCAGCAGTGTAGGCGGGAGGCATCTATGCTTCGCCATTTATGTCGTCTATATTAGATCAACGTGAATCATCGGAGACACAGTTTATTATTACTAACATTAATACGAAATAAAATTATTATTTTTAATTATAACTTATCGGTGATTGAGGAATACGTATAGAAATGTCATCAGCGTAATAACTATGCACTTAAATATGCGCTAAAATAACTGTGGCACTTATAGGATACCGTAAAGTGCTTGGAATAATATATCATTATAATAGGGCTGACTCGGGTACGAGTAAGTACTAATGTTAAGATTATGTATAAGACGTAAATATGACTAGTTATAATATTAAACGACTGACCATGATCAGCAAGATAAATGATACGAACATTTTGAATTGCTCAAACGTTGAACCATTAAGTAATCCATTTCCATTCATTCATAATGTTGTCGATGGTTTCAAGCCCGTTACTTTAGAAGGCAACGTAATTTTTCCGACCAAGTATTAGATCAGCTTTTAAATCTCCATAATCCACTATTTTTATGAACGTTTTCTTAAGCAATCGGATTCGAAATGCCAATCGTGCGCATCTTGTACCCGTATAACCTTTAACCGATAATTGGACACAGCTACCCGAGTGTTTTATTTGTTGTGACGCTACCTAATTGATTATTGAATTTCAATTTTGCATCATTTTATACTTAAGTCAGCTTGTTAACTAAATTTTGAAGTTTGTTCTTGACCCTAAAATAAATTGTTTGATAAAAGGCATTAGAACGTATGAACATAAACTTGGTTGGTAATCGATACTATTGAGTCGGATCAATTTAGAACTTTATCATTACTTATAAACAATTGGTTAACACAAGGAAACCGTTTCAATTTATCTCCTAGTAACTAATGAAACGTTATGGAGACATTTCATCCCACACAATTTTCACTTCAACAAAGATCCCTAAATCTGCATTACGACCCACAGTTAATAGCCTCATTAAATAGATTCTACAGCAAAATAAGCCTAAATGATGCGATATATTCGATCTCAGTCACGCAACAGACAACACCAAACATAGAAGTTAGTGGCAGAGTACTATAAAGATTATAGTTAAGCTAAATTAGCATGGGGCATTACATCCGTCTGGCAGATATGATCGGGCTTGCTGCTCGGTGGGTGTGCTGGCTGATCACGTCGGCAGATAAGCGCGAGTGTCCCTCAGGGCACTATGTTTGGTCACATTTTGTTTTTCTTGGATGGTTTTCTGGAAATCGGGAATCGGAATTTGTGTCATGACAATGTAGATACTATAAGTATCGTCACACGACGAGTTTATCTTTGAAATTAGGGTAGTTAGAACTGTACTAACTGTGCACTGAACTAATTTCAGTCGTAAATATTTGTGATTAAATATTCAAGTGCTAGTTTCGTTTATGTGATTGATTACTACTTGTTCTAATTTATAGACACCATAACTTCAAAAATTCGAAAGTGTTCCCTCGCACCCGAATTCTGCACCAGGAATGGTGGTGCTGAGGCGTGAGCCATTGGCGATGAAAGCGGCCGCTGTCCCACATGCATTGTTGTATTAAATATGCGATAGACGATAGTAATGATCAGTTCTTTATGGTCAAACTATGTTATTAGATTACCTTTTGTGTATGCAGACATCGATGGAATATTAAGGAGTATCGACAAATAGATCGATTAGAAATTGATTCGACGATACGATTGCGATTGTGTTTTGAAATCACGATAACAATGACATCATTATTGTCCGTATTGTTACTAATTTGTGTTACTTTTCACTTTTTGTCTTTAGAATAGGGCCTTATTCCAGATAGCCATAGATATACGTAAATAACATATTATTTTAATAAACACGTGATCAAAGGCTACGGTATTATATATTATGTATCAGATGATTCTGTTGAGGAAACGACGACTGCTACTTTAAAATGGTCAATTTGTTGTGTTGTTTTTAGTAGATAGGATGTTGCAGCCATTAAATTATACAGAAGTCTCCTTTTACCGATGATGGTGAAAGGGTTGCCAATATTTATTTTGGAGAACATCATTAATCCCAAAATGTACCGGAAGTATATTCAAATTACGTAGCATTATTTTAAGGAAGCAAACATTATTATGAGTTCACTTTCAAGGCTCTGAGTATTTTAAGATTTAGTTTTCTCTTACACAATAATATGTTGTATCATCTGTTCAAATATACATTACCTACCTTGCCAGGCAGTTTGCTGAGGCATTTCATTTTCTTTTTAAAAGATTACTTCTCAGGAATTTAATAATTACGGTTGCGGAAATAGGAGCTTCGTCTTTCTCAGGGTAACAAGTTATTCTAGAATTGCCTTTTTCTTCATAAACACCTGAGATTTTTACACACAGCTTCGCAACCGCAACTGTCCTCGCATGACGACCACCGTGGGAAGAAGCATCCACTTCCTCGAGAAAGAAATCAATTTACTTTTACACCGTAGTAAATCATACACTAATAGTAATGGAAAACATGCCACAAAAACCCACTGTAATCATACAATTTAATGATGTTGTGAAATTCGTGCACACTATTGTATTCTCTATAGTTGCTTCAATAGGGGCCATAATTACGGCAATATTTTTAAGGATGGGACAATTTGTATTGCTTTCATGTTTTTATCTCCTGATGTTTGTACTTTGTAGTCGGTCAAGGCTCGTTGGCGAGGTCGGTAGCGTCTACTGCCTATTGTTGAGGATCTGGTCGTGATCGGCGATGCATGAAGAGGAATTCTGAGTAGGTTCTATTCATCTGCTATGAGACACGTTTGTGTTGGCTTGTTCTAATGGCTGACAGACGGCTATGTTATAAAAATATTACGATTGTTGTCAAGTCAATGCAACTTTGTTCTTGTCTAAAAATTAGAAAGGCTCTTAAGAACATGTGTATCATCTTATCTAAGCTAATGTGATTAGTGTCCTACTTTAAAAAGTTTTACCTTAAGCCTATTGCATCTCAAATCGTTTCAGGTAGGATTACGTGAAATCATTTACGAATTAGATTTCACATAATCATATAGTGATTTTATAGAGCTATCAATCATCATTGACATCATTTTATTTTGAATCGCTTTTAGTGGTTTTACTATGCACATTAATATTATGACTAGCCTAAATTTGATGCAAGTGACTTGGCGCATTCATATGGATATAAACGTCAGTTAGGTCCCAACTATTACTTAAGTCGTTCACCTATGTATCTAGGTTGCCTCTTTAGGTGTGGGCTTTACCTCTTACAAAATCTCTAATGGGCAGATATGAATTTTGTTGCTGACATACATCATTCATAGAGCACAAAACTTGTCTTTGATGGATTTCTTGTCGAACTTTAACACACTTAAACAAATATCCGGTTAGGCTGGAAACCGAACCTAACATCTAGATTTTTCCTAACTAGCAAAAAGTTAGGCAGATGAGGATGTGACTTATATTACTATCAAAATCATTTTTAAACATAATGCAGCCGGTACAAATAAAAGATGACTTACCTATTATAAATGACGTGTTAATCTTCACATTCACTATCAGTCGATTCTCGATTCTTTACGTTCACATAGTCCAGTGATTCATCCGGCAATTCACTCAATGGTGCCACAACAATGGTCCAAATTTAAAGCGGTGAGCGAGAGTGATGATTTTAGTTGTCATCTTCTTTTACAAAATTTATATTTCGAACACCAACTGTGTGTATTAGTACCAATAGACCTAGGCAGACATTTTTAGGAGTAAATGTTTTGTCACCATTGTGTGTAATCTTACCACTATCGTCATTATTGATAGCCTAGTTCCATCCACAGCTGAGTGGTTTCTCCTCTCATTCTCATTCCTTGTGCCATTCTTATCACCTATACGCTCAAAACCATTATTATTAAACCCGCTCTCTTCTATAATTTGAACAATCCAAAACTATTTGGATATGCATTGTTTGTCTACTAAAGGTAGTCGTATTGTGTTTGCACAATGATAGTATAGTCAGCGTTTCGATTTGTCATCGATGCAGGTTCAATCCTGATCTCTTGGGTTACGATTTGTTTTAGTATTCGCGTACGCTATTCGTCGTTTGATTGATTACCTGTTTTCAGATGTTTCATTAACAATCATTAGAGTTTCAACAGGTTTACTTTCAAGTTTGTTAGAATAAAAATTAGCAGTTTAAGATTTTTTCAACATCTATAATGTCAAAGACGATTCTTTGACATTATACATGTTGAAAGTCCAATTTTTTTTTTTTAACAAAACCAAGATCACTGGAATCAATTCTTAAATCAACAACTGTGTTTTTTCTGCGTTCTAAATCCAAACGACAACACAAAAAGGCTTCGTTGAGATTTTTATATCAAACGTTAACATCCTACCTTCTTTCACTATCATCATGGAAAAACATTTACTCTGCAACCATTTTGCGTAATTATGATACCTTTGCATTGTTCACACATAATACATAACGTTATCATTTGGTTTCAGGTAAAATGAGAACAGTGTGCGAGATTTCAACATTATGTAAGTAACTAGGGTGTTGGAAACCAAGGTGTTAATATGAAAGTAGCATCACAGTACTAGTACCAATTTAGTGTAGATGGTGTGAATTTTATTACCTTTGCGCTTATTTGGAATGTATTGACATTTTAGTGTGGATGCAATCGGTACTTGTTGAAGATACTGGTAACTTTGAGAGCGATGCAAGTGTTCAAGTCAATAATGATGAGTCGATGCTAGAAATTACAAAAGAAATGTATAGTGAATGTATGAGTTTTGATTAAGACATTAGTGATGCAATGTAAGCAATGCAATGTAAGAGAAATTAAAATTTATCAGAGTCTTAAGTGATTGAAAAAACACCAATTTCTCATATAATCCAATTGTTTATTTTAACCACAGAAACATATATTGTTTCTCACGATGCTTTGGGCCATCTCACGGCCAATACCTACTTGTAAGTTGGCATCTCACGCTGCTAAGCTCATCGTGATTTTTCAAGTGCGTTTATGGAATGCAAATGTTACAAGGCTAGCACTCAAGAGAAATTACTTATTTATACAATCTTCAGGATGTTGTAGTAAGCACTCTTGTGGTCTAAAGGTCAAACAATCGATGCCAACTGTATTCGTTAACGTTTTGTTCAATGGCTTGATTGCTTAATATTTGTATAGCGTGTAAATATCACTGCATTTCTCCAATGTGTTAGGTAATTCATAAGTCATAGCATTGTCTCCATCATCGCATAGTTCAACATTCTTGGTTATAGTTTTTTTTTTTTTTTTTTTTTGATAGGGCATCTCGCAGTTCAACCTAGGACTCCTAGGTTGAACTGCGAGATGCCCTACCAAAAAAACAACCTCCTAGGCTAGGAGGTTGTCTACTGCTTAACCGGGCAAGTCCTGTGGATGCCTTGAGTGTAAGGCCTCCAGCCAGGGGCGTAAAACTAAAGCTTAAAAACTAAGCGACCTCTCGCTAAGGGCACCCCCTGTGGGGTACGAGCCTCTCTTGGTTATAGTAAGGTATATTTATATTCATAGATTCATTATTGTCTCCCCATGTTTTATTGTTTCAAATATTCCTTACTCAATTTTACTTTTCAATATTCTCTTTACTTCCTTAGTAATTTCATTTTGTCTTTCAGTTGTGTCATGGTTGTTAGTTTTATAATCCCCGCAGTACCCTCATCAGTTGCTTTTTGATCAGACACTTAATACAGGGTGTAAACAGACCCTTCTCGAAGCCTTTAACCAAGCATTATGTACCTACATCAAACTAAGTAAGCATTCACGAAAATTATTGCTGGGAAACGACTTTGTTTTTTGGGGTGAAAAATCACGTTTTACGGTAGGATTCAATCAATTCAATGTAACGCACTCAAAACATTTTGCTGATGGATGGATTGAGTAGTACGGGGTCGTGAAGGTGTTTAAAATGAAGTTCTTACATTAAAAACATATATTTAAAAATCTTGTGAAAAAGTTAAAACTTTGACCCTTAATAATATCCGAAACTAGAAGGTTCCCAGGTATGGTCTTGAACAAAAAAAAATATCGCAATGAAGGGGAGAACAAGTGCCTTTCGGCTTCGTTACGGGTCTTGTTATACCCTCTAGGTATACTACTATCTATAGCCCTCCACTCCATCCACTTTCGCTTTTATATCTATTATTTAACATTATTTTGAACTTTAAGATATAATTACGATAATGTTCAGTCATTTCCTGTGATAGCTATTGTAAATTATTTAATTAGACGTTACCCGTTTTATCGATGTTATGTAATTTGTCTTAACACTTTTCGACCGAGTTATATCGACAGTGATTTTGCGCATCGATTAAACGTCTCGTCTATCTATTTTTAATTATTTTTATCGATAAAATCGAATTATCAAATGTGTGCAAGTTCTTCTTTTAGTAATGAATGGAGGTTAAGGAAATGAACCACACGCAGAAGTCATTGTTGCTGAATTTAATTCTTGTAGGAATACATAAAACAACCATTAACATTCAGAAATCAGACACGACAGTGCACTCCTAATCACATGCAATGTAAATAATTAAATTGGTTAGGAATTGGTTGAATAAGATGAAGCTTTCATAACAAGTATAGAAAAACAACGTTTTATATGAGCCAATAAATCGGACTCCTTCATTTGAATAGCAGTGCTAATTATTGCTAATAGTGTACAATATTTCAGCTACCGTATTTAGGAAAGGGATTTTAGGGAACGGTTTACAAGTTACCGCAGAACATTACATTAACACTGCGTTTAATGCCCATTTAGAATAAGCCCTTTGTAAAGCATAAGCCAAGAAAATGAGGAACAGTGTCGAAACTGCGAATCATAAGTTTGAAGTACTAACATAAGTATATTAAATTTAAATATGAATTTAATATGTACTCGGTCACGGTATACACCTACACTGAAATAGTTTTATTTAAACAAGTGTGAAATTATTATAAACACTGAAAACGAGATATTTACCATGTTTACTATTACAAATACAAATACAAATACAAATCATTTATTTGCATAACACAGGTTCAGAAGATGGTACAAAGGTTCATAAGGTGCACTGCATTATAACCATGCGAGGTGTGCAAATATTGGTGCGCAAATATATTAGGAACAGAGATTATTATTATTCATATTCATTAGTTATTAAATTACAATGTCATTCAGGATGTAGATGGTCAATTTCATTACACATAATTAAATCATTTAAAATAGTAAGTTTTAAGTAATAATAATGTCATAAAAATTTATAATATCATAGGTCATAGTAATTATATTATCAATCATATTTAATTATTGCACAAATAAATTCTACAATTAAAATACAATATCTTCATCTTCTAAATAGTCTTTTACATTATAATAACATTTTTTAATCAGAAAGTTGTATAATTTATTCTTAAATAGAGGAGTAGGTAACTTTTTAATGTCATCGGGCAATTTATTATAAACCAGTGATGCCATACAAATAACACTTTTATTGAGTAGTGCCGTTTCTCCATACGGAATTTCTACATCTAACCTTTTTTTGTCTCGTAATTGTCTATAGTAGCTCTTAAAGGCAGTCTTATAATAGCTTGGATTCGATTTCACAAATATATTTAATTCGTATATGTACAAGGAAGGTAATGTAAGAATTTTTAAATTTTTAAAGGAAGGTTGACAGCTTGTAGTACTATCTAAATGGTTCATTGCTCTGATGCATTTCTTTTGCGCTTTAAATACAAATTCCTTGTCTACCGAGTTGCCCCAGAATATTACATCATATCTTAATATAGGTGCAACAAGTCCGTGATATGCCGTTAGGAGGGCTTCTTTGTTGACAATTTTGGATAGTTTGTAGAGAGCGAATGAGGATTTATTAATTCTTTTACAGAGATTATTTAGGTGTGTTTTCCATGACAAATTGTAATCTATATCAATTCCCAGAAATTTGGTATTTGTTACAGGCTGTACTCTCTGTCCATCGTAATTAACATTAATATTTTTAGGTTGATTTCTTTGGTGAAAGTGCATTATTTTTGTTTTGTCCATATTTATTTTAAGATTATTGTTTATTAACCATTGAATTATTGTACTTAATGTTTGATTGATTTCATCTTCATAATCATTTGGTTTGTCACATTTTATTATTACTGTACTATCGTCTGCAAACAGTACCAGTATTTGTTTTGAGTTTCCGATATTTAGGCGCTGTTGCAAGCACCATGATCATTGATCACGCATGAACTGAAGTTATTGCGGGTGTGTGTTTTTAAGCAGACAAATCGGTCTCTTTCTTTTTGAATATTCCGTTTTCAGTGTTAATGATAATGTTAGTGACCATGTCTGTTTAAAAACTTATAAGTGTGAAATTATTTTTAAATGCACTACACACTTTAATTACAAATATGTAGGTATGCTAGATACAATTTAATGTACCATTAATGCTGTCTATACCAATGACGTTCAGTTTTATTTACAAAAATGTTAACCGTACCTAGGTTTAGTTATTTAATCTTTTAATCTGCTAATTTAATCGAAAAGGTTTTTTCATTCACGTGCTTTACTTAGGTAAAGCTAGATTTGTATCAAGCGACATGTAGTAGACATTCATCATCTGCCTAGCCTTTTCCCAACTATGTTGGGGTCGGCTTCCAGTCTAACCGGATGCAGCTGAATACCAGTATTTTACATGGAGCGAACTGCCTATCTGACCTCCACAACCCAGTTAGTACTGGGTTATGCGATACACCTTATTAAGACTGGTTGTCAGACGTAGTAGACATTGCTTGATTTAAAATTTGATTGTAGTCAAATGATTCTAGTCTGAATTTCAAAATACCTACTCTATTTAACATACAGTTCTCACGTAAGCGTGGAAGTTGACTTGCGTTAACAGAGTCTCGATGTAAATTCAGTCATTTATTCTGTTGGCTTGCAAATCAATTGACTTCGCATGATTCGAGGAAATATCAACCGTTATAGATTACGGCAGTCTTGTCTACAAGTAAATTGATTTAGATTGCCAATTTGCGACAACGGAGTCTGTGCTAAGTGCATGTTATCCAAGACAGGTGTTATGGAAATGAGAACATTGGATTTAGAATAATTGGCTTCTGGTTTTAATACTTCATGATCATCGACAGCTAAATTATCAAGTTCTACTTCTTCTTTACAAACACACATTGGGTGCGCGTGATGAATAATGGTTAATCCTTCTCTCACAGAAGCGTACTTTGCTCAGCGGTTGGAACATTATATGCTGACAATTATATGCTTCTTCGAGGTCCTTAAATAGACTCCTATTTCAACCATAGAAACTAGGACATTTCACAAAGTCTCAGAACCATCAATTCTAACCTTCTTACTAATTTAGCTCACCGAATTCCTTTCAAAGGCTTCAAAGCAATTAACGGAATCGGCTCGTGACAAAATCATGCAGAGTTAGGCCCGTTTAGAAGTTTCGTACGTGATCGAGAGGGGAATTACTGCTGTCAGCAATTAGTTATCACCTTGTCTTACTTTGGCATTAGTCGCTTTACGAGTGCGCGGACAACATGCGTATGAAGATAGTTCGTTTCTGTAATATATTGATTTATTTATTTATTGTACAATGTACACACCGTAGCTTAGCTTAAACAAATGAATAAATTACATTTAAAATAGTGTCCATGGAGTTACTTGTCCGTACTTCTCTGTTATACATAGATCTTTGGGAGCTTTGGAAAGCGCGATTATGCACATAGCTCGATCTGTTTGTTTTTGACTGACCGGCCGATGACAACTCAAAAATGCCTGCAACTCGTTTATTTCAAATAATTACATTGAGTTTGAGTTTTGCTAACCACCATGCATAGCTGACATTCCGCCAATAAGCTTATGTTTTTGCAAAGCGTTGTATCTCTGTTCGGAAATAACCTGGTGTATTTCGGTATTCTCATCATTACTTATGGTATTTCCGTTGGCGACATGCTGGCGATTTAAGTATGGTATATTTAGCTTAGGTGAATCTTTTACTGTTGAATGTAAATCAGATACACTGAATGTATTCTGAAAGTTGTCATACGTGTTTTTATATATTATGACATTTTGAAACATAAAAATACCCTTTCCAACTATCTCAAACAATGACCATAAAAGTCCCTCACGACCATGGCTCTTCGTTCTTTGTATCTGACGTCCCAATAGTGTTACTACGTCCACCTATTCACAGTGGAGGCACCTCCATGCATGGTTCTAAGAAAGTACGCCACTAGCTGTCCGTCGAATAACAATGTGAACGAAAGTGTCGCGCCCACCGGAAGCGGCCGGTGAAAATCTTATAACAGACAAACAGCCATTACGATAAGTTCAACCGTATTTACTAACGCCTTGTTATGTAAGGGATTGTGTAATGATTTATTTTAATATGTGGTTTATTCTAGTTATGCGTTGTCATGTTTTCAATTGCGAGTTTATTCTTATTTTGAGAGTGTATAAGCAGCCACAAAACCCCGTGAACTTTGAAAAGTTTAAAGGTTTCGTTTTTGAAACGATTAAAGTTGTACATATAGATAGACAACCGTTTTTAAGTTTCATACAAATGTTTTGTATGAACATTAAACGTACATGTTGACGTAACTTAGTTTTGCCATCAACATAGTGATGATCCATTTAATTAGGCTACTTTTTACGCCGAACGCTTCAAATATGTAGGTGAATGATTAACGGAACAGTTATTAGTATTACTTATGCCTGAATACATCGCTGAATATGTATGAACTCGCAATAAAATATCACCGTGTTAATAGATGTTTCCTTATGAAATCGAACAGGTAACACACAATTCATTTGGCTAAGAATGCAGTATTTTAATATCGTACAGTCAACACTCAACAGTGTGTTACTTAATGCTGATAATTTCTATAATGTGTATGCAGAATTTACCACTCGGACCTCGACTAAATCGATTCAAAAAGTCAAAAAAGAAATACGATCGGCTGATACCGTTCATCCTAATAAGGTCTTAAACGATAATAAAATAAAGGACAATTTAGTATAACCCAACTGCATTATCGACGCAAAACAACTTCATCAGACGGATTCAAACCAGTAAAGGGTTGATCAACTTTCGTCGCAGCCAGAACATGTTTTGCGATAATTTTGTGCAATATGTGGTTTGAATTTTATATTAGGTATTCGTATTTTATTTTGTATCCATCAACTTTGTGGCTACAAGTTTTATGCATCTAAAAATAACTTGGTTATTAAGTCACGATGTAATGAACCGAAGAATGAATATGCTTTCTGAACTTTGGGATCTTAAAAGTAAAAAAAACGTTGTATTAGTCTTTTTAAATCACGAAATAGTTTTGCGTTTGGCTGTAACTCGTCTGATGATGCCGCCTAGGCTGGAGTATGTTTGTTTAGAATAAACCGATTTAAATACACACAGATTATTGTCAACTGCTAGTTATGACAAAATTTGAAAAAATATCTACACACTCATTCCAATTAGACAGACAAGAACTTAAAGCAATACTCGACAATTAAGCAGCCAATGTAATTTTATTGTATTCTCACCTAATAATGCAGTGGTGCGGTAAAAACTCGTGCGAAATTCTATTTCTTTACGTGAAGTGCGCAATCCAGGTGTTTAGTGGCCTGTCATTAATGTGGACAGACATGGGAGAACAGTGAGAAATACTACGATAGAGCTGATTTTCAATCGCGGAAGATTAAGTTGTTACTTTCGCCTAATGGGTATTGTTTTAAAGTAGGTACTGTGATGGCTTCATAAGTAGTTTAAACTAATCGTGTTCAAAAGCTAGCAGTGTCATAATTGCTAGGGAATAATGACAACTTGATCGCGTTCGGTTTTAGGTGATTTGTCATTCGCGAAAGAGATTAAGCTTCTACGTGCTTTTTCAGTTCTGTTTTAAGAACATTCTAGTGTATTGGCTGTTGTTGCGTCTTTTTCTTAATCTTAACTAAGAGGGACTGAAGATCCTGCCTCAAAAAGCCTAATTCTAAACATCACTTAGAGATTATCTTGACCTCTTTAATTATGCCAAAATTACCTCAAGACGTTACCAGTACCACACGTAACATTGTGTGAAAACGGAACCCGTCGCAGTTCATTGTAAGCGTTTAACGAATAACGTTGCGTAACCCTAAGCTTAATGAGAATACGCGTCAGAATTAAATATTTCCGCAAGTTTCTTTGTAAGTTGTTGGTGATAACATCTTCAGTAATGGATGCATGTGATGTAAATGTTTTTGTATTAGTGTCGTCATTTAATAAAGGGTCATTACTGTGACGTGAGGTTAATTGTATTGTAGTTATGTGGGATGTCGGATTATGGTTATTGTTAGACGTGCTGGTGTCAGTTGGAAAGATTTCTTGTGAGGAATTGTGTTTGTTTTTGTGTGTCAATATTTGTACTTTAACTACTGAATCTTATTTAGTTGGATTGATACAATTAGAAATGCTTCAAATAAAACCATACATAGGTTTATAATCTTTTTCTATACAATAGTCCCTAAGAGCCGAAATTCCCTCAGACCTGGGGATCTAGTCTTTTAAATCAAATAATAATTTATTCGTGTCGATCAACTTCAACCATCAAACAAAATAAGCATTTACTGTTTTCACAAGAAACCACGAAAAGGCTAATAATATACTGAACAATGATAGCCTTGCCCAATATACAGTACAATTGTGACATATCCACATTTTTGTGACAAGCACCAGTAACACATAAACTTATCCTTCAGTGCGGCTGATAAGACATTATTTACTGCTGTTTGGAAACCGCTTGCATGTGAAATCAGAGTGGTAAGGCCTGTAATTTACGTAGTATTGTGCAATTATTTGAGCACTAAAGATAATAAGTTTTGTTTTACTTAATTGGATTTTCTTGTTTGTGGCAAGGTCCTTGGATCACTCGTTCTGTGTGCGTATATTTTGAAAAGCTGGAGTGATTGTCGCTGGATAGTCCTGTATAGTTGCAGAGTTTCGAATAACTAATTATAGTTTAGTGGTATCATTCATCAGCATTATTTGTAGCGTCAAACTCTGGATTTAAACTCCTAGCTGTGTATGTTTAGCTAAATTGAAGGGTACACAGGGGCAAAACAAGAAATATCACAAAATCAAAAAGTTATGTAATTAGCACTTTAATATTTAAAAGTTAATAACTTTTAAAATTGTTAATTGTGTTAAAAGTTGTGTAGCATTTTAATATTTAAAAGTTAATAACTTTTAAATATTAAAATGCTAATTACACAACTTTTTGTTTTTGTGACATTTCTTGTTTTGCCCCTGTACCCTTCAATTACATACAATCTAAAATGATTATTTTTATCATCCCAATTTTTAAACTGCCTAGTATTCAGACATACAAATTAAATTTTCTCTGAATACTATGTAGAGCTCAAATCAAAACTATAATTGAACCGGCAATTAATATTGAGAATCAATTTCCTAACATGTGAGTTTGTTATGAAATGGATGGAACAATAACAACCATTAAACAGTCCAATGTTATCAATACAAGTCCAATAAGAAGCAAGGATTGTGTAACAACACGTTTGGTACAAGTTGTATAATGAAGCCCGGAGCCACATGTTCGATAGCTTACGATTGTGTTACAATGAATTAATACTATTCATTATACAATGGGATCGCCTCAAGCGACGTGATATAGTCCGTATTCAGGCAATTAGTTTATCATAAAAGTTTTTATTTGATTTATAGCACTGTTTTGCATTTTGATTGTGATGCTCTAGATTAGTTTCAACTCTCTCCTGGTTTCGATGCTCAAGGGCTAATATATTTTTTGCTTTAATTTCTAGCGCCTTTTAATTGGTTATTGTATTTTTTTATTGGAGGAAGTTTTTTTAAATTTTGAACATCAATTTCGTTTCCACATAGCATGGAAATCAGGCTTCCATTCCACTCCTACTACTCTCTACAATATCACTTTCCATCCCTTCTTCTGATAATTTATCTGATATTTGTCTGACCATATAATTCTCATTTCAAATTGAATCTTCAGTAGGCAGCATCACATCTACTACATAGATATTATCAATAAAGGTTATGTACTCCCATTATATCATTGGTCTGCGGTCGTCGCTGTCATTCACCCGCGGCCGCTCACCGGCGCTTGCGCAAGTGGCCGCGACACCCGATCTATCTGCCGGTTAATTGCATATTGTTCACGAGATTTATGTAGTACCATGTGTGCAGGTATCTTGTGACCACATAAGATAGGCTTTATTGATAGGCAGTTTGAAAACTAGGTTGATAGGGGTCCATTTAAGATGTGGTGACGATAATATCTGATGTGTAATTTAGTTCAACATGCACGTGATAGCATATCCATGTATATGAGAATGTCTGAGTGTTTAAAAACTCTCAGTAATTACTACATTAATAATAATAATGATCCAGCAACGTCAGCTGTCAAACGTAAAATAACATTGACGTATGGCGACGTTGCATTACAAAAATATTACTAATTTTATAAATCGTAAATAAATATCTTGAGAACAGAAAGGTTCTAATTTAAAATAAACCTAATATACATTTTATACTACGATGTATTTTATAGAAATAGTTTTTATTGTGGCTTAAAAGGCTTAGTATCCAAACGAAAGACATTTGTTATATTTGAATAATCAAGTTAAATGTTTATTTAATTTAAAATGAATTAGTAATAATTAAGTGATATTTATAATGTGTCCCAGATCTTATCTTGCAATTTCAATATATCAAGTTGTTTCAATCAATTCTCTGAGCTATCAGTTGATGTTCATATTTTATCCGATTAAACAAATAGATTACAAATAAATACTTACTAGTTTGGTAAATTATCTAATGAAGTTTTAAAATAGTTCCCTTAAAGAGGATTTGTTAATTGTTGTCTATGTTATTAGTTATTTAGCTATAATATGTGACCATTTGCCATTGGTTTATTATGGCGGGTAGGATGTACTGAGTATTTGACGTTTGACGTGTATAAAAATAGAGGTTGTCGCCAATTCGGGGCTTTTATGCTGCAAGTGTTCTAAGGGTTAAGACCTACCCTGAGTGGTGTATTGTATGTGCCATGTGTATAGTATTACGTTTGAAAGTGACATAGTATTGAAGATACCAAATGTGTAAACCTGGAACCAATTTGTATTACTTTAAAGATCTACAAGTTATGTAAGTTATTTGATATTTATACTATGAATGTTACTGATAAATTATGTGCTAGAATTATGTGTTATAATGTGGATTATATTGCTTATTGTTTATCTTCACTGATAAATTGCTATAATTTGAGAAGGGTCCAGGAGAATATATAATTGTTCTGGCATAATACTTTAAAAGTTGTTACCGTGGAGTTTCTTGTCCATTCTTCTCCACGAAGACCTAGGTTTGCGAATGGACGTAGCTTGATAGATATCTGACAAGCCTAATCTAAATAAATGAATAGTCTAGTCTTGTCTTTCTGTGTCTTTTCTTGATAGAAACCCTTTTCCCTACACACCTTTTTAGAGATACTTTTAGACACAGTAAATAACAAGTAACCATTCTGACACTCAAAGCTTGATAATCAGTGGATATTAATACATAATATATATACATATACATCTGTGTATCATCAAATTTATAACACACGTATCCTTTATTGGGAGCCGTCTGCCTTGGTATGAACATGTGATGAGGATGGATGGAACTCATGTGACTAAAAGAACGCTGCATGTAAATGTTGATGGATGGAGAGGGAGAGGACGACCAAAGAAAAAATGGATGGTTTGTGTGAGGAATGATATAAAGCCAAAAGGAGTAAATGATAGCGTGAAGGTTGACAGGGGAGAATAAATGATAAAAACGTATTGCGCCGACCCCAAATATCATGGGACAAGGGTAGGAAGATGATGATGATGCACGTATCCTTTAGTACTCAGCACAGAGTTTATAAATTCTTAAGATAATGACGATAATACGAGTACCACAAAATATATTAGACATATTACATCTTAAGTAAATGGAACTTAGAGCTTAGCCAACATTTTCAGCGTGTTTAAGTCAACATTCAAAATACCAACCATTAAAATCTAAATCTCTCGGACACCTGTCTCCAAACTCTCACTGTCCTCAATGAAGGCGGTTCCAAGACCTCTATAACTAAAATGTTGACACCTGTATACTAAGTAGTTAGGAAGTACTTGTTTACCAGCACATCGGAATGTATTTGCCCTTCCCACGTGTGTTCCCTTTCCCATTGTGTACACACTGGCCTCTGCAAAGTCTACAACTTTTTCATGGTAGAAGATATCAGCGAAAGTTGGTAGCTATGAATATTGAACAGTTTATGGAAAGTAATGTTGGTTTATTTTGAACAAATGATGGTCTAATTCGGCGTATATTTTGAGAAGACCTTTGTATTGATTGATTTATTTAGCTTACCTTCTCTTTCTTTTTTTAATAATTCAGTCTTCCGACCTTCGTCTAATGTTTTCGTTTGCATCCACTCCACCAATGAATTTGAAATCGTTCTAATGTTTGTGACTCGTATTTACTATATGCTCAACTGGTATATTATATTTATTCTCACAATTTCTTAACATTTCCGTTGTTTGCCAGGAAGTACAACAATGCTTGTAGAGGTCGTTTACTTTTGCCAAAATTATATACAGGTTTCAAAATATTATATTCTTGATAAATGTTAAAATTATACGCTACACGATTTTAAATATAAATATATGAATTGTAGAGATTTTTTGGCATTTATTTAAGAAGGTAGCTTTATGTAAGTTGAAAAACATAGATTTAAGAGTAAGTTCACTTCAATGAAAGTAAAAGCAAGCAGTGCGTGCGGTGCCCACAGGAAAAGTTATTTGTTAAGCTTTGAGTTAATGATGTACACAGTCACTGAGAAGAAAGTTAGGAAAGTCATTATCGTTTATTGAACAAATTACACATCTTCTTACAATGACCATCATTTCATTTGACCTTCCACACATTACTACAATGGACGTACAGACGATATATCATTAGAAACAATGAAATGATTCACGCTAATGTGGTCCTTATGTTCAATTTAAATAATGACAGAAACGTTCATTTCGAGGTAGACTTAACCCAGTCACTTGTCCCAGGTACACGAGAACAATAAAATGTTATAACATGCAAAAAACATTTTCTCATACAAATAATTGCTTGAATGTAGTCTCGCAATCACGACTGTCCTAGAAAGTAAGTGACCATATTCATTGCTCGTTCATCATTCGCACAATTGTGTTGAGATGTTTATAGTTTTCCAACTAATGGCACTGTGGCGGTGGTGTCTTAAAAACTATTTAGTTCAAGAGAAGTGGTGTGTGCTTTAATTAGTGTTGGAATGCCTTTGTTGGAAGTAAAACCTGAGATTGGCTGTGTTACATACTTTTGGCGTGAAAAGGTAGAAGAAGGCGGTTGAAGAAAACATTGATAAAAGACCGGAAAATTAATAAAAAAAAAATTGTCAAGTAACCCGTAACTTTAAGTATTTCAGATGAATTTAATTGTCTGTCAAATGGTCATCTCTCCCGTTTTCGTCATATAAGTACTGTTCGGATTACTAACTCGTGCAACCAAATTGATATGATAAAGTATTCCAAGAAAGTCTCATTTGAATCTTTCAAAATCAACCAAGTCTAATTCGTCTGACCAAATCTTGAAAACCTTGATCCGTACACGGTAGATCATTTAATTTTTGCACACGAACTCTGTCTCACGTCATTGGAAAGTTTTCGCCATTCTTCGGAACCGTCAGATGCATTTTTTGATAAAAATAATAAGTGCTTGCAAACCTAGTATTTTATGAATGGTGCTAGTGAGCATTAGTAAGACTCGTGATGTCTATATTATTGAGGCTATTTCATTAATCCTTAGGATTGATTTCTTTATCAAACCAATCTTTGAAATGGCTAGTCTTTGAATTACAGAGTAGAGTTTTTCTCACTTTTAATTTCAGTGACTGAATTTAATTTACAGCGGCTTCTGGGCCATTTCCAAAGGCATTGTCAGAATCATTAGGCATGCTAGTTTTTGCCATCCATATCAGTTGATAATAGCGGTCGTGCGATCCGGCGGCGGTCGCACGGTCGCCTGCCTCTTAATTGATCCCATTGTTGTTCTTCGCCCGTTCGACGAAGTTATTAGTGCTGGCAAGTTCAAGTGATCACGGCTGACTTGAGAGAAGAAGCACATTTGATTTAAAATTAAGATCTTCATTTAAATTGAGCTGATTGTGAGAACTGTTTGAGTTTAAATATTATGCAATTCTGAAATAAGTTTTGCATCATTATTGAAACAGTGAAGCATGTTTAACACGCTGCCGGTGTACCAAAAATGTACAGTGTGTGAAAATAAGACATGTATTGGCGCACAAGTATCTATGAAAACAATAATTAGATTTATAAATACAAACAAGTACCTACACGAAGTTTTACAATAAACTTGAGACGAGAACCGTCTTCATTCTTAGCATGCAGATGCAGTTATCTGTAGAAAATAACAGTCTCATTAACGCATAACTCTATAAAGTATTTATTTTATACACCAAGTGTTCGCAGCATATAGAATTCTAAACATACTGTACCATGTGATAATATTAAAAATAACTACATATTATATACCAAATTATTCATTCCATAGGCAGAAGCTTTAGAAATATACCATTAAAAATTCAACAATCGTTCTATAACTGTCTAGTTCTTATGAATGGCTGAACGTTTAACATTCACGGTGTCTTGTCCTATAAAATTATTCTGAATTGTTTCTCCACCTATTATCTCTTTGTTTTTAACACGTGCTTATTGTTGACGGGTGCATCGTTGTTTATTTAAATTGTTAAATGTGACTTAGACAATGTTCAATTATTTTTTTTATTGAGAGATCCATTCAAAAATAATAAATGTTCAATACAGACATCAACATGAAAAAATTACATTAAATGAATTTTATAAATATTCATTTTAAAAATATACAACATATTCACATCAAAGAAGGTAAATTTTGAAAAGATAGTCATGTAGACAATGTAAAATTATACCAAGAATGTGACACGAAAACCAATAAGTAATTGCGATACACCAAACAACACATTCCGATTAGCTCATCGCATAAAAAAAACCAAAACAGTCATGGGAATAAAGTATAAAAATTGCAAGGATCACGAGTGGAGCATTCAACTCTGTCCAAAGGCTGTAGACACGACAATATTCAAGTTATACATTACCATTGAACACTGAACTTCTAAATATATAGGCTTTTTGTACTATGAGAGGTCAACTTATACTGGGCATTTGTAGGCGTGAGCAGAAATAGAATTCAGATGTCAACACGTAGTAACGTTCACATGCTGTGGATGGAATCGCTGATTGCCCATATTATGTATGGCAATATTCGCATCGTGACCGTACGGTGAATTTATGGAAATTGTTATTTGATGAGAAGGAAATAAAGAAATGATTCCGTTTTTCAAGTGCTGTCGGAATATTGTAGTACTAGATGTGAAGACTCGAGCTGACATCGAGGTGGTGGATTGACTACAAAATTTAATAAAGATCACCCAAATATTACAGAGTAAACCAAGCAACAAGACGGACGCATCTTGAACTGCTAATTCCGTTAAAGAACTATTTATAACTTAAACACACTGATATAACTACAATTCTAAATTAACCGATAAACTCGAATAAGTTATAGATGTAGCCAACGATTAAAACTAAGTAAGTTCCGATGTTATCCACGATAACTGTACCGACCGTTAATGACCGTAAAGGTACAGATATCCAAGTAAGGAAGAGACAGATGATCTGCTATCGACGGAGAATTTTCCGTAACTTAATATAATATGATCATTACGTTATTTCCTGCGATCAGTCTTGTCTTGTAATGGAGTTGTATCAGTCATGATGTCAAAGACTGGTTTGAGTCCTGCGGGTATAGTGTTTTGTCTGATCAAATTACCAATTTAAGTTTTCATTTTGTTGTAAAATAGATTTAGATAAATTTATTTTAAAACTACACTATTTGAAGATGATATAATTGAGTATTTATTAATAAAACCGTTACTCCTAAGTCGGATGGCACAGCAAACCATACAAACGGTACAAGAAAATTACAGACTTCGTTAGAAAATTGTAAGTGAGCTGTAAAGGAATTAATAAGTAGTAATAAGTGAAATGAAGTAACCCATGTTTAGACTAATGCCTCGCCGGTATCTGGCTTCTAATCACCGTATTCAGTCGAGGTGTAAGCACCACGAGTAAAGGCTCGTTTGTGCCTAGAAAGTGTTTCAGCAGCACTCTCTAACTACACTTTAATGTTTCTTACTATTGGTATCCTATGGTTTTCATCGTTGGGATTTTTTATTTGAAATGTATTTATTGCATCATTTTAGTCCATAGTTGATTTTGTTTCTTCTATTAGTTATTTTGTGTGGAAGTTATGTTTGTTGAATCACATATCTGAAATAAAGTAGGGACACCATTCACAATAAAATGTAAAAACAAACGTTAGGCAATTGTAACTTATAGAAAATATCAAGATCATACCTAAGTCAGAAGTCACATCCAAATCCAGAATCTGACAAGAATATATTACTCATTATCTGCATGTCCCACTTAACACAGCAAGTACAAACTCATTACACAATTAAGCAAAACAAATGGCAGACTTAGCATAGATTTTTGGGAATAAAGACTCTTTTGTCTTCGTTGCTACATCTTGCCTTGACAGATTTGGACAAAGTCTCGTCACGATGCTTGTACACATCGACGTCATTTGCAAACTTAATGCAGTCAGCATTTCTATGTTTGGTTATTTCATTATCATTGTCTTTTGTCTTTCTGAGTAATCCAGTTAGATTTTTTACTTTTAATTTCAGTTTCAGTGTCAATGAAGGTTGTGCTTCATATTCCATTCTGGATATATTTTTTTTTTTGGATTTCCGACATTTCCAATGTATTCATCGAGTACTACTGCTTTTTCTCGTTTTATATGTTTGCACTTTAGGCGTGTTAGTGTAGTTACTTTTTATAGAAATAAAAACTAAGAATGAATGAATTAATATACTGTAAAACCTTCACGTAACTGCTAGCTACGAAAAAAATATGTGCACCTATTAGCTTAATTACCCAGCAGTCACGTACAAACATACTTGCGTACGTACGTATGTCTTGCGTAAGAGCATTTGCAACAACCAATTATCGGGCCAGTTGTTTTTCAGTATTATTTGAAACAAAACAGTACTAGACTCACCGGTTCGCTGTGGCCATCAGCGAAGGATGGTGCTTTCACCTGCTAACAATTACACGTCAACAGCTGTCTATCATGAGCATAAACTCGTGTCATTATGGCATGTGCGGCGTCTTCAGTTTTTTAGACATTATCTGTATTTTGTGGTTTTAAATGTCAGTGACTCAGTGCTGTGCATCAGTCATGTTGTTCTGTATTTGCGAGCCCACTTGTTTTTTTTGAGTTGTAGTAATTGAGACGAATTAGAATTGAGTTTTGGAGCACTCTTTTCCGGTAATGGGAAGTGGTCTAGTATGAGCGGTCTGGGAGCTATAATTGGTAACAGTTGACCTTCAAAAGTGCAGATTCTCAGCATAGCGAAAATTTACTAAATCCAGATAAAGCAGACGTGTTGTCTTTATCGCTGTCAATTTCAACCGTCCATGAACCCTCAACACCTGACGTAAAAATTATACATAATATTACGCATATGTTTTCTTTGATAAAAACCAAGGCTCTGAAATGTTACCGCAGTATTACGTATTTATTACGTACGACACTATACGCAACGCCCACGACTTCGTTCCGCCCGGTCTGGTGTGAGGCTTCTCTTACACTGTTTTAGGCTTTCACGGTTTAAAAGTAAATTATACTGTCACTACCCGCCTTCATGGCGCTTGCAACTGCGTCGATCGGGACCTCAAAATTATGAGTAATCACGGAAGATACCCTGTAAGTGACAGTATAAATTTTGAGGCTTCTCCTACTGAGATTGTTTTATCATATCGCTGATAAATATTGTGTGACTTACGAATTTTAGGTTGTAGGTTCGAACCCAGACAGGCGCGTTACTTTTTCATCTGCTCTCAAAACGGCGAAGGAAAACATCGTGAGGAAACTGGCATGTGCTAGAACCAAAAATTCAAGGACATGTAACATCTACCAGCCCGCACTGGTGCGTGTCGTAGATTACGACCCGTTCCCTCTCACAAACAGGTGACCTGGGTTCCAGCAGTGGAAAAGTTATACATTAACGGCTAACTGTAAAGATTGAACACTATCACTTTGCAAACAAGGAGTAAATCTATATGGCATTGTGGTTGAAGAAAGTAATTTAAAAACAAAATAATGCAAATAATGATTTAGATGACAATGAAAGAGTGCTTCATGACAATGAGTTCACAGAAGATGTCATCGGTGCCGATGCATATAGAAATGGCGACTCTAGGTCAAGTATTTCGTTGTAACCTAACTTGTATGATAATTTTCAATTAAGTGTGCCATATTTTGTACGCGTACGAATACTTATTCTATTTAGGTACGCTGTTATAATTTTAACTGACCATCTATTTAAACCTATTTGTCTAAAGGACCCATTCGTATCAGTTAACGTTTATTATTCATTAATAACTTTAATTTTGATTGCCAACGAATAATATCGTGTTGAGCCAGTCATAACAAGATCGTTATTAAATATGCGTGTAGTTATTGTAAGTACATAGATGATTGATGATCATAATAAGATAATTTTATTTTGACACTCGTTTTGCATAATAGTAATATATCCTTCCATTGCTTTGCCATTTCGGTTATTAGATAGTAAAATAAGTAATTCGGAATATGCTTTATTACATAGTCTCGAATTTTAATACATAGTGGAACTTGCTTATATTCCTATGGGAAATCCAAATGAGCATTTACTAAACTACTTTCATATATTATGTGTGCGTGTTTTGTATCTTTGTTTCATCTTGAAACGAACAAGAACATTGTAAGTTTTATGCGGATGAAGGCAAAGGCCGTTTGACCAAGATCATTTGTCATAAATTTCATTTAAACGACCCATAAAATAGTGATATGATAGACTTTTATGTTAATGAAATGAAGTTTGATGTATATTGATGATATACTTTACGTAACCAAGACGAAGAAGGCGGAAGAGCATCAATAACAATTTAAATGAAAGCACCTGTTTTATGGACGTCGCGAATCGAGTATCGTGAACGAAATTATTTAGATTGAAAGTTACCGGAGATGTGGGTGATCATCTCGGTACGATATACGGGAAAGCAAGCAGAGACCATGAAAATGGAAATTGTAGCCACTATAAAAAGAAAATATTTATAAACGAGGAACTTTAAATAAAAATGAAAGAATACTTGCGAAACTAATGGGGTCGGTCAAAGCACATTGTAGATGGCAGGCACACACAGACTATTTAAAATATAAAAATGTAATTCACAGATTTTCAACCAATGAAAATGTTTGGTACAGTTATGCCCTTGCCATTAGTTTTACAGTTACATTCCCCATTGAAACACAAAGGTCTGTTAACAGGACCAATAGAAGGAACCACGCAGCAATTTTAATTAAATTAATGATAGAAGTCAGTTAGTTAACAGTGAAAACATTCTGCCACTTTCCAGCTTAATTGACGTCTGCCAAATTAGAAGAGTTAATTAAACTAGAGATCTTTTCTCACAAATTAAAAGACCATTGATCAACGCCAAGGCAGAAATTGGGAAGAAATTATTGCGGTTAGTGGTCTTATTTCGTTATGTTTTTGCAATTCTTATAGTCGGCTGTTATGTTACTGTTACTACTATTATTAACACGAAGTTTGTGAGGATGAATATTTATAAACTATATCACTTAGTAACTATTGAACGAATTGGGATAAAAATCGACAGTAATTATTATTACTGTCAAGTTTGAAAAAAAAATTACGCGGGCGGAAGCTAGTAAATGAAATGGAAAAAAAATAGATTAATCGAATTCCTACTGTCAATTTATAATATTAATCCACAATGTCGATGACGTAAGAGAAGTAACGGCAGTTAATATTAATGCTAAACATTTATTGACTGTCGTTTACATCGATACGAATTTATGTGATTAATATAGAATAAATTACATAAATATTCGATTTATTAATTTACGTAACACATTAGTTAGTAATAAACGACAAATTCATACATTTTAGTGAAGTTGAAAGAAGACTGCAATTTAATGGCTGAAGTGGATTTTGAATATTGTATCAAAGTATCAAACACAGATACAATGTTATGGAACTTTAATAGTTGGTAACATTAGTAATAATATTTAAAGATCTCATATTATAAAACCAAGGTGTGGTCGGGCCATTGGTGTGCAATTCCTGAAGCCTATATCCATCAGTAGACTCTTAAGATGATGATGATGGTAAAAGCAAAGCAGATGCCAAAGTTTTAGATGTTAAACAAAAACCTAGGTTAAAATAGGCTACGTTTAAAATAGACGAATTCAAGGGTGTAGATAAAGGGATAAGGATTTATGACTATCAATAAGTTACTTTTAAAACGATGAGCCATTATTTTACCGCTGTATCGAATCGTCTTTCCATCACACGTCATCCACCATATTAGGGAGTATTTTAATTTCCTGCGAACTTAACAACCTGCCCAACCTTATCAACGAGGCGCGGCTCACTTTCATCATTATGCAACAATTTTCATCATTACGTCGCGAACGGAAGTGAATGAATATGTAAAATTGTTTAATGACATACTTAAAGGGACTTGTAACATGTGATAAGGTAGGGTCAATGAATCGTTATATAAGTGTGTGACTTTGTTGTGTTTACATTGATTCTATGTTAATGTTTGTTTATGTTATATCTCCTTATTGGGAAAACGGCATGTGGTCTACGTGTTGTGTGAAATCGAGATATTTACATGTTTGGCGCTTGCAACAGCGCCCAAATATCAGAATTCAAAACAAATAGTACTAAATGGTAGGGTAAATATCCCGTTTTTTTTAGTCTTATTGACAATGTTGGTGACCATGTCAATTTAAAAACTTAGTTCCTGTTCTTACTCGTTTTTATTTGTTACCCCTGCATCCTTTTTTAAAGTTTCTACTTTTTATTCCTTAACGACATTAAACCAAAATTTCACTAGTTACTACAACCTCGTACACACTGATTTGAAGATTACTGAAATCATAACGTGAATAGAATGAATTATGCCCAGTTTGGGCATCAAAAGGGCGCGGCATATATTATGATGCCTTATGCCTGAACACACGTTGCACATACAATTATGATAATAGTGACGACAGGAAGCGGTGATTCACATGATACAATGTTTTTTTGGTTGTTGTCTCTTTGGTAGTTAAGATGGAGCTTGGTAGGCGTGGTGATATGGTAGGTAGGTATAGCTGAAGGGTTAGAGGTAGGGATACTAAAGAAAATAATATGGATAATATGAATAAAAGGTTAGCAACGTGACAGCAAATAAGGGAACAATTATAAAAACATTTTGCACCGACTCCAAGTAACTGGCAGAGAGTAAAAGATCATGTTGAAGCTAGATTTCGTTAGAATACTAATCTATCTATACATATAATAAAACTGTAGAAAAGTCGTTTTTGTACATCGAAAAAAAATCCAAAAAAAATAGCCAGGGTGTTAAAGGACAACCAATAGAACCCATTTCCAGCATTTTTCGAATTTTTGTCTGTTTGTCTGTTTGTCTGTTTGTCTGTGTATTTGTTCGGGCATCACGTAAAATGTACAAAAGCAATGTAGATAACTTTTATACACAACGATTGAGCGTAACTTGGAGTAACATTTAGTTTTTGTTGCATTGCAATCGGTTCAGTCTATCAAAAGATATTTGAATTTAAAGTGTTACAGAAGTAAAATTAGGGTTATGTGCAGTTGGTCTCACAACTTCCCGTAACTTTTATACACAACAATATGTGCGTAAATTGAAGTAATTGAACATTAAGTTTTTTGTTTCATCGTAATCAGTTCACACCTTATAAATAGAAAGAAAGAAAAATGTAAATTAATAAAATTATAATAGTGTTTCCGAAGTAAAATATTAAAACAGCGCCATCTATCGAACTCAGACTGGACTATATCTAGACATCAACTGCGTGCAGCATTGAATATAGATATTCGATAGATGGCATTGTGCGTGTGACGTTATTTTCTGATTGAGGCATGTTTAACTAAATACTGATGGAGAAATTCCTGACCTATAGGGTACGTGGGTACGTAGGGCATTAAGCTGAACCAACATTCCTATGCTTTGCACATGCTAAGTAAAACGGCCAATCGAGCAACAGTTCTAACGGCGTATCATGGTCTAGTAGCTTCAACACTGAGATACGGAATTATATTTTGGGGCAATGCTGCGGGTAAAGATATGGTATTTAAGTGCCAAAAAAGGTGCATACGAGCTATATATAATTTGAAGACAACGGACAGCTGCAAACCGTTTTTTAAAAATACGAAAATACTAACTATGCCGTCGTTGTACATCTATGAAACGTCTATGTTCGTCAAAAATAATTTACATAAATTTGCTCGAGTAACTAGTCAGCGTCGTTGTGATCTGTTACAAACAGTCGGATCTAGTACTGCACTATACAAAAACAGTATTTTTGTAATGGCTCCAAAGGTCTATAATAAATTACCAAAATGTATAAGGACTGAAGATAGTGTCCGCAAATTCAAAAGACAATTGTATTTATTTCTAATTGATAAGACGTACTACTCTATCGAGGAATTTTTAAATGACAAAGTATGACATTGCTAGCCTTTTATTATATTTGAACATTGACATACATAAATTGTTATTGATGAATTATTAATAATACATTTAATTGACATTATTTACAAAATTATAAAACATGACATTACGAGCATTTTATATAATTTACCATTGACTTACATGTAAAAATAAATTCTAATTGATTAATCATTTAATAATAGTACGCTGAATTCACATTATTTATTCGAACTCCACTTTGTGTTACAGATACAGACATTTTACTAAAAAACTAATTTGTACACCAATTACATTGGTAGGACACAGAGCTCGACTAAAATGTATACATAAGACCTTTATTATAATACCTGTGTTCACAAATAAAGATTGATTTGATTTGATTTGATTTGATTTGATTTGTGAAATTTGTCACAACAGGTCCTTATTGGCTATTAAAGAGATAGTATACCAGGGAACCCGATCAGTCAATACGGTTTGCCCACACCGACAGTCGATGGGGAACGTATTAACAGACAGTACGTATCAGAAATTAGTTATCATCCCGTGGAACTCGCAGAAATTTCACAAAATGGCTGCGCAAAGACAGAGAATCAGCGCCAGACGTTTGATAGGGTATACTGCAGTGTAGAAAACGCCTCGGGTGAAATCCTGTTTTTAGACGCACCGGGCGGAACAGGTAAAACTTTCCTAACCAAAGTTATTTTGGCTCGAATAAGGAACTTTGGGAGTATGAAGAACAGAGTGTAAAGCTCTTCAACCCCCATTGAAAAGGGAGGATCCTCCGACCAGACGGGTGTTATATCTGGTGGGCTACTGCCCTACAGTTGTTGTCGAGTTCTTCTATATAGTCTTAAGTCGCGAATAACTTTACTTGCGCGATGCAGAATTTAGATATATTTAGATTTTTAGTTTATCCTTTGCGTCATAGATAGCGCTGTAGTACTTTTTTTAGTGCCGCTACATCACTCCCCCGCGGAGACTAGGGTCGGTAGTAGAATGAGTCGTCGATTGCCAGGCCAGTGGAAAGTCGTTGCCGCATTGTTCACGGTGAGTCGGAACTGTCTGCGGCGGGAGTGCGAACCCCTTTAGTCGGGGTCGGCACTGCATGTGCTCCGTTGCGTCGGACGTGGTACAGCGCCGCGATGTGAACCGGCCGAAAGTGCAGTGCCAAGGTAGCTTTATGAGGCTGAGGGTGCTGACCAGGAATGTGCTTCCGCTGCATGCTGGTGGTCAGGAATACCCATTTTGAAGCTGGCTGGCTATATGACTCGCTGCTCGAAAACTTGAGGAAGTTTGAGGAAGCTTGAGGAAGTGATGTTGATGACGTCACGTTGCTCGAAGGCTGCGCTGACGTTCATTTCGGGGTCACCAATTTGGGGGTATGGAGAACAGGGTGTAAAGCTCTTCAACCACCATTGAAAAGGGAGGATCCTCCGATCAGACGGGTGTTATGTCTGGTGGGCTACTGCCCAACAGTTGTTGTCGGGTTCTTCTGTATAGTCTTAAGTCACAAATAACTTTACTTGCGCGATGCAGAATTTAGATATATTTCGAGTTTTAGTTCATCCTCTGCGTCATAGATGGCGCTGTAGTACTTTTTGTTCTATGTTGCTGAAGTACTTTTTGTAGTGCCGCTACAGAACCAAAATAAAATTTCCCTTGCTGTCGCCTCTTCAGGGATAGCAGCCACATTATTGCCTGGAGGAAAAACGGCAGACACAACATTTATAATTCCTATCGACTTAGACCGCACGGAAAGCCCGGTTTGCAACATATCGCGAAATAGCGATAAAGCAAGGGTTTTATGCGATTGTGTTCTAATTTTTTGGGACGAGTGCACTATGGCAAACCGCAAAGCTGTAGATGCAGTGAATAGAACTTTACAGGACATAAGGCAAAATGACCGGCCGATGGGAGCCATCACGGCATGCTGTTGTGCGGTGATTTTCGGCAGACACTCCCGACAGTACCCCGAGGAACGAGAGCCGGAGAAATTGCTGCCTGTCTGAAGAGTTCTGTTTTATGGCGCAATATATCATCTACACACCTGAGTGTACATATGCGTGCACAGTTGCGAGGCTGCGAAAATGCACAGGAGTTTCCCAATTTATTGTTACAAATAGGCGATGGCACATACCCCGTACAAGAAGATGGCAAAGTTATTTTGGTTGATAATCTCTGTTCTTGCGTTACATCACAACAGGAGCTAATTTCTTCTGTGTACGGAGATTCCACAAACATGGGAAATCAAGCCGGTTCTTGGCTATGTCAGCGAGCTATTTTAACTCCTCGCAATGTCCAAGCTACGGCAATTAATTTAAAAATATTGATTCATGTGTCCGGGAATAGTAGAGAATACACCTCTATAAATACAGTTATGGAAGAAGATGACGCCACGCACTACCCGGTAGAATTTTTGGATTCCCTCAACACACCCGGACTTCCAGCCCACAAAATAGTTTTAAAAATCGGTGTACCAATAATTCTCCTCAGAAATTGATGTCCTCCAAACTTTGTAACAGCACGGCTCAAAGTCACAAATCTGCAGCAAAACATAATCGAAGCTGGAATATTAACCGGTTGCGGCGCTGGTGATATTGTTTTTATTCCAAGAATACCTATAATTCCTAACAACTTTCCTTTCTCTTTCAAACGAGTGCAATTCCCAGTCAGTCTCTGTTATGCCATGACGATTAATAAAGCTCAGGGCCAGACATTATCCGTTGCGGGGGTGGACCTAAGTATTGGATGCTTTTCCCATGGTCAACTATACGTAGCTCTTTCTCGCGTAAACAACCCCAATGACCTTTTTGTGTACGCTCCAGATGGTTCCACAGCTAATGTTATTTATAAAGAAGCACTAGCATAAATAAAAAAAAATGATTTGTATCGGAATCCTCCAACAGCGCTTCGCACAAAAAAATACATTGTTAAGTTCCGACATCCACGCGAACGAAGTCGCGGGCACAGCTAGTAAGTAATAATAGACACATATATTGAAAGCACTCACACAAAATAAATTGGGATAACGGCAGGAGAATAATGATTGAAAGCACATCAACAGTTTACAGCAGTCCAATGCTGGACATTAGCCCTTCAATTACACACCATTTATCTCAATTCTCGGTAAGTCATCGAAAACTCAGCTACTTCGCAATTTCGGAATCTCAACAGTCGTTCGCAAAAAGCGAGCAATTATAGAAGAATGTTTAAATCCCATAACGGAATAGAAACGTCTGCTATGTAACAATCAATCTTGATTGGATTACAACAACTTACGTATTTGCAAATCTTTAGAGAAATAGACTGATGTTCAGCCAAGTTTTATTTTTGAAATATTTCAATAGTTGCGTGAGAGATAACTGTTAAAACTTTGACTTTCCATTTGCAATTCATGTTTCTGTTTCTATCTTTACCTCCATGTAACTCCAATTTTTTTAAATTCGTTATTTACTTATTTATGTCTCGTTCGTTTTGATTTGAGAGCAGCTCATATCAGATTTTAAAATTGATTTTCATTTATTTCATGAATGTTGGTAACGTACAGACGCCAGCACATCAAGCTACCCGAAACTGTCAAATTTTCCCAACCAACCTTGAACCTTAGCTTGAGCTTTATCGTAAAGTTGAAAATCTATTAAAGAAAGATAGATTGTATAAGTTGCTTGATGTGCTTTCGTCGTTACAACATGGAAAAACAAACGAACATCTTTCAGATTCCAAAACAAAAGATCATAATTTATTTCATCATCTGCCTAGCCTTTTCCCAACTATCTTGGGGTCGGCTCCCAGTCTAACCGGATGCAGCTGAATACCAGCATTTTACATGGAGCGACTGCCTATCTGACCTCCACAACCCAGTTAGTACTGGGTAATACGATATCCTTGGTAAGATTGGTTGGTTGTCAGACTTTTTGGGCCACTGACTACCTGTAACGACTGTCAAAGATCTACAAATGACCGCCGGGACCAACGGCTTAACGTGCTTTCCGAGGCACGGAGGAAACTTGGTATGTAATGGGTGGTCACCCATCCACAGACCAACCTAGGCAAGCACGGCTTAGCCTAAAGAGTTATTATTTAGCCACGAGCTCCTCAAGACCATAATTTATTTATCCATCTTTAATATTATTTGTCTTCTTTGCAATTTCACACTATAACGCTAATTTGACAATTCTCGATATCCTCACAAATGAATTTGAATTTTCAACAATGCGCAATGTAATGCAAAACATATGTTTTTTGTTGGGATTTGTATGTCAAGGCTTCATTTTATTACACCTTAAATTTATGAAGGTTGAACTAAAATCGATCAAAATATACCTGGTCACTCAAATTTTAATTAACTATGTATCGGTTAGCCACATGGTTGATGTGGCAGTTTGCCAGTCATTCAACACTTAATAGGCTGGTCAAAAAACCTTGTTAGTTAGTACTAAGTCCAAGTCGTTTTAAAGTTTGCATAATAAATAATAATTGTATTAAAATTAATATGCACGACTTCGTGACAGTAATGAAGTTGCACCCAACGTAGAAGGAATCTCGCTTAAAGCATACACGATTAACAATTTAGAACATAATATAGTAACCGTAACATGCAGAATTTAGTATTGACTATTGAGGCCTATTTAGGTAACTAATTGATATAAAATGAACGATGTTTTTTTAATAAGGACACAGTTTTGAAGAAGTCTGTTGCAACAGATCTTTTTGACAAGCATGTAACTAAGTCTTAGATAACCTTAGGTATCGTTTACAATCATAACTATTCATAACGCAAACCTCTAATTAACTAATCGAAATACCTAATTCTCCATACAAAGGTGTAGTTACAGCAACCCATGGCTCACGAGCTTGACGTTTACCTGTCATGCACCAGTTGTCATTGCGACTGACACACAATACTCTAATGTTATTGTATAATTCCATTTTTAAATGAATTCGATACCTACCACAGTTTGTTCCGCGATTGACGAAACATTATGTTTGACCACGTATAAAGTTTCTTTGATACTACTACATCTTTCAAAACTATGCTTGTTGGTAGATACTTAGAATTTCTGAACGAATTTGAATTAACAATAGAGCAACCAAAGAGGTTCGTTCCAAGAAGTATTTTCCGTTTTTCAAGTCATGAGATTTACTACTGCGAAACCTATAATTAAAACTATTTTATAGTTCATAGAAGTTAAGCATACCAGCCAATCAGTATTCAAACCTTAAAATAGATCAAAAAGAAGCAAAAAAACTATGGCAGTAAACGAGGTTGAAATGAAGAGCTTCGGCTTTTTCTCTTTGAAATTTAGAATCAGATAAAAAGAAACAATACACAGTCATTTGTATAACGTTATAGGTATTCGCAAAAAAATAGACAACTGGATTATATTTCCTCGAGTTGATAGAACATTTGATTTGCTTGTTGAAATTAATCAGCTGGAATTTTCTGTTGCTGGTTCAATGGCTTCCTTTATTAGAATATTTGAAATAGATTTATATCACATTTTTGCAAACACAACAGGCACTTTGGAAGTTGCATTTGAACTACTAGTAATTGAAGTTGAAGATAGAGTTACTTTTGACTGTTTGTAAAATATTTTAGCTCCTGATGTAATGCACAATGTGAATTACGAATGGCATCTATAAACAGTACAGAATTTATAACGGTAATGATATTGTTTTAGAATATGATAGCCGCCTATCGCTTGAAGAGAAATTGCGTGCAATTTGTATCGCATTCATGTTTTAAACATCAATGAAAACATAAATTGCATAAATTCTTTGATCTAGGTGCCTTCTCACAATGTTACTGTAATTTCACCTCACATAAATTAGTTTAAATATATTAAAGATACCGTATGACACCAAATCGGGCAAAATGAATTCTATTAACAATGGTTATCCGACGCTAATCGAATTGCAGGTGTGTTGCACTTTGATGACTAATTCTCAAAAGACTGGCTGTATCTGATAGATTCCTTTGTCAGGAATGGCAGGGTTAAAACGCGAGTCGAATCACAATTAGCAAGAACAATAATCTGTCGGCGCCATTTATAGGCTGTCAGTTTGACAAGGGTCAAATATTTCTGACAGCATTATTTCTTTATGGGAATCGGTGAGAATGATGTCATTCTTTTGTTTAAAAATAAAAAAATATGAGATTTTGGAATTGATACAGTTAACCTAGTTTCTGAGATGAAAAGTGATGAAACGATTGTATATCACGTGCACGAAAGGAAAACAGAGTAAGTTTATGAACCGCTTTTCTTTTCACGAAACCAGTGAGAGTCGCTTGCGGTAATTGAGTCACAATAGGTAATAACAATTACTGTACACTTGTAAGCTATTAAACAGTAGTTTTATTTATCGTGGAAGAAGATAACGGTCGGAGATAATGCATGATTGACCTGTTTCAAAACATTACAAGACTTACTTTCAATCCAACACATACATGGGTGGAGTTTTCTATCGACAGTGATACTTCAGAAGTCTGCTTTAGAATAGAATTTTATTTATTTATTAATAACAAAATCCACAGCTCTTTGAAATTATCTCTTAAAATATATAACTAATCCTACAGCCAATTACGGATTTACAATTTAATAGCTATACAATACATTGCTGAGTGTACAGCGTGAACGAGTGTGTAGGAGTGTGCCTGAGGAGTTGCAAAAATGGGTGTGTGAGTATGTTATACCTAGTAGTGTGTGGTGGTGTGTGTGGTGATTGTCTGTACACCTTCTGTTCAATTCTATTTACTTAGTTTAGATGTATTTGTCAGTTCGTCACATAAACGTTACGTGACGTTATTCATTATTTCCAGAATATACCTTTTTTTTCACTGAATGGTAACAATCCTCAAGTACTACCATCGCTCAAAGGTTCTTGCTAATTTATACCTGTCTGCAATTAAATAGTTCAGCTTGACACGGCAATCTTTATTATGCAGTCACGAAGTATGTCTTTTGTTGTATCCTCGTGAAACTGGTGCGGTTTCTCATAACTCGATCGAACCTTGGAGTCTGATTATGCATTCCTTTGATTCCATTCACTTACTTAGATCTGTCTGATTTATATTGTAGAATTGTGGATTTTTACGTCTAATCAAATCAAATTTATTCGTAAATGTAGATTTCATTACAATAAGATGTTATAATACGATGGTAAGTTCGCTACATTTTACTCAAGAGCATACAAATAATAATAAAGGACAATGGCCAAAGTTGGTACCAAAAAGTCTCGCGCCTCAAAACCAAAATATTATAGTAATTAGTTTCATATTTTTTTACGGCATTACGTGTCGGGGATTTGATTTTTGAACTGGAAATATACTTTTCGAGTTTAAAAGTATGAATATTGTTTTACTCCCTTTATATGACGTTCCGTTTCAACTGAATATAAATGACGTTCCGTTTCAATTGAACAAACCCTTGTCTGTCGAGCGGACTCTAAAATTAATTACAATTAAGTAAGATCAGTACACCAAATCGATTTAGTTTGGTTTATTGCTATTTGCAACAAAATAGATTTTCTCAGCCTAAAGATTTTGATTTATCGATTACATCCCTAAATCCCGACTAGTTTATAGCACTTACTATACTCTATGGTTTATAGTTATCTTATCTGTGGCATCTGACATTTGTACTGTACTGACTGACTATTGGCAATATAAAGGTCTAAAATAAAATCGAGTTTCAGTCAAGCATACTGTGGATGTTACTTTAACTCGTAATTCTTACTAATATTAGTGTATTACGCTGTTTTTAGAGCAATAATGTAATGTATGTGTGTTAAAATACGTCGTTGGTAGCGTCGAAAAAATAGACCTACTTTTTAGGTTAGTTTCGATTTTATAAAATAACTCTGAAACGCGGGTTTTTTTTTCAAAAATAGTTTTTGTAGGAGTTAATACGATCAGTGTAGTCTATAAAAAACAAGGTTTGATTTTGATGCAGCATGGTACGGGATTCCATACTTCCATGAGCATTGTCCTTTCGCTGTGTCGAACTAACAGACACAAATTTAAAATTAATTAAATCAAATATGTACTTACATACTAACACACAATTCTTTACGTACTAACAAACAATTACCAATGTCAAAATAACAATAACCTAAATGTAATAACAAGAACTTAAGACAGTGTAACTTAGAATATAATTAAATCTACATTGAAAACAAAAGAAACAACCACCATTTTAACAATATCTGAACCAAAGAAGACCTAATTAACAATTCCCACTATTCCCACTTACTTTGAGTATTTATAATGATAGCTTCCCAACAGATCGCCTCTGATGGAAAAAAAAGAATTTATTACCTTCAAATAATTGTACAGGAAACACTTATCTAAGTACTATGCAGCGTTACAACTAGGGAGAGGAGTGTTTACGACGCGTCCTCGCCTATACTTTGAACATATAACAATAGTTGTAAGACGAGCACAGTATATCATCATTTAATTACAATACTATATTTACATTAAATTGCCATACTATATACTATATTTATGTATCTATGTATGGGAGTGTACATGACTGTGAGAGATAGATAAATATGATGAAAACTTGTGTTTATGTAAGTCTGTATAAATGTATCGTTTCGGGGCTCTTCAAATACAGTCATACGCCTTTTGTTTATTTTTCTTTGCCTGTCATAATTTACTGTCTTCACGTCTGTCTTACGTCATCGGTCCATCTGGCCACAGGACTGCCAACTCCACTTCGTTGGCAGAGGTCAGTGTCATTATTTTTTTAATACCACCGGAACTATAAACACGCCATTAAAGAGATAGTATCGCCGACCGACTGCAGATTCTCACTCCGCCATGATTAGCAACATCCCGACACTGCTGTCATTAATCATTAGCTGAGCTTTCCATCCATACTTATCTCCTGCGTTTGCACTTTCAATAACCTTTACAGCTTGCGAAATAAGAGTTACAGTTCAATGTTTTAGTGAAAATATGAAATTGTTTGAAAAATAATGATAGTGCTCATTATGAATCGTATTGCGAGGTGCTTAAGTATGAAATACTGTGGCGGATGCCAACGGATGCAGAATCGCGTAAGCTTCTCAACAAACGGATGGATGCAGGCATGGCCGCATGGCGATCGCTTTCCTGTTATCTTTGTGTTGCATACTCAAGTTCTTATTGTGATTTAAGACTTCTATAAATATTATCTGCATTGCAAAGTCAGCTTTTTATAACGTGGGTTATTTTATATTGTCGTAAAACACCACAATTTTGATGGGGCTTTTGGTCAAAATTAAGACTGGCCGACTGGCAAAGTTTTTCTTATTTTAAATAGCAGTCTTTTGTTTAAGAGTTTAAGATCTCTTGTAACTTTTTGTTATCGTCATTAAAATTAATTTATGTATCTCTTTTTTGTTACAGACGCAGAGAATGGACTGCGGAGCAAATGAGCTGGGCAGGAAACTGCGAGTTGATCAGGTAAATTATTACGTCTCATTAGACACGTCTCATAAAAAAAATACTTCTGACATTTCAATTAAGCATAAAAATTTCACCGTTATAATTAATCGAATAGAATGACAGTAGCAAATTGTCGTGCACTTTGATAAATGGCGGCGAAAAAAACAAACGTGCATAGATAATCACTCTCTCGATTGACATAAGTGTCATGTGTGTCAGCTGTCAAATTACGAGTCTAGTTACGTAACCGGTTTGCCCACACCTGTAGGAAATAAGTAGAGTATCCGATCAGCTGTTTGTAGGTTAGTATTTATTACTGGCAATTATAACGTTGTTGTAGTCCTATTGCTCGGCAATTACTTCGTTTTTTAAACGTAACCGTCCGTCTACTTCATGAGAGTTTAATTATTTTATTGAGCTTAATTAATAGTTATTAATCATTTGGATTGCAACACATAATTCACATAATTAGTTTTATGTCTGCGACTTGTCAATTCTTTGATTTAGTTTCGAAACCTTTTGATTTGGATATTATTTATTAATTGATGATGATATCGGAAGAATTTTCGTTCACCACATTCATGTTTTACGTACACAATTTCCAATTTCCACTGGCACTTGCTCTTAAAGTAATCAAAAATGAATAGAACAAAAACGAGTATTGGCATCCATTCAGTATCAAGTCGTGAGCGCTTTATGTAACGGTCCCGTCCTGAGCGAAAGATGGACCGATATATCGGACACCGGTTATTCGATTCTTCAGTGCGTTCGATTTTTTGAACTTTAAATTGGTATCGATTATATTCGTAAGTGAGAGGATTTGAATCGTGTTTGGTGTTAGTAGGTGAGGTGTACACCAGTACACCGTACGGCGTGTGGTGTACACAGGTTGTTACTTGTGTTTATGATTGTTATATACGGAAAATAACGATGCAACAGCCTTCTACATTTATATTTTACAACTTAACAACATGAATGAACTTTTAACTTGCATAAAAAATGGCAAGTTGAAATTAACCCTGAAAATAATTTAGAAGTTCAATGAACGTTAAGCATCAGAACATTTAGCCATTAGTTACTAAAAGGTCAACGTGACTGAAATAGCTTTTCGTGGCAAATGACTACATAAATGAGCGAGCTAATGGCCGAAATAAGTTTATAAATAATATTATTTAAGTAAGTAAGTACTTACATTATTCAGGAGTAACATGCTAAGCTTTGATGTTATCTTGTACCAAATAACATAAAAATAACAGTGACCTACCTACTCACATATTTTTTTACTATGAATATACAGTGTTTATATTGATTGATTCGGTATTAGTCATCGGAGTATTATCGACCTCCTTTCTACTTACACTCGAAAAATAGTCGATTGTTCACATAATAAGCTGAATCGACTTCAAATTAGATTGCATAACGTCATTACAAATGTTTATTTTTAACCATTTCATAAGTAGACCGTAGGTACGTGATCCTACTTAATGCGATCGATCGTTAGTGATGTGCCTGGTATTTTCAATATCGAGTCGATTTTTTTTCAGGTTCAGTTGTTTCATAGATAACGCGACGACCTTAAATTAAAAGATGACTGGGACAAACAGGGTGGAAGCCCATGTCTTGCTGTGAACTGGGACAGACTGTGACGATTGAAGTCATTTTGTGGAAGGGGGAAAGCCCTTGAGTTTTTGAGTCCTAAAAATAACAAAGCTATAGGTATATAAGTACAGATGCCAGCACAATAGATTGCCAACTTTATCGCTAAAGCATCAGATTCAAGGTTGATTGGGATAATTTGACAGTTTCGGGTAGCTTGATATGCTGGCGTCTGTACTTCTACAAAACGACTAAAGGGGCTGATTTTTCTATTGCAGATATCTATAGCCAAAGATCTTTAGTTTTTTGACAGTGTTGTTTCATGCAAAAACTGTAAACCGTCTAAAGTGGTCGGACATTGGAAATAATCTCTTTTTAATCATGATTTATTTAAATCTGAAACAGTGGTTAAAAATCATTTAAATAACTGAATACTGGAGAGCTAAGCAAATCGCACATCCATCGTTATGTAGAAGCCATGTTCATTCACAGGTCAAAGTTATCGGAACCCGTTTGGTTGGAGATGACAACAATGCTTGTAAGATACTAGAAAGCTTTCAGAGAGCTATTTGGGGATATTTATTGCGGTATTGTGAACATAAACCATGAGTTGTACCAACAAGCGACGCTATACAACGTAGCCTAGTTCAGAAAGCGATGAAAGTTTGGATTCTTGTCTTCTAGTGGTGACTTGTTTTGTCTGAGCTCTCATATCTGGATTTGATTTTGTATTTTCGTCAAAATTCAGGAGGTTGTCATAAAAAGGCATTAATAATAATCAATTTAAAGTACCTGGTTAATTACATTAATAAACGCTGTTTTTATTTATTTATTTTAATTTATATTGAAAGGAAACACATTTTTCATTATGTTAATATTTCCAAGAAATTAATCATGAAATTACACACTGAAATTCCTCTTCATTTGAGTTCTTCATTCAGGCAAATGTTTTAATTTTATTATTAAATTTGTATTTTACCCAAGTTTACAGTAGGTGTTTCATTAATTCTAAATGGTTTCTCTTTCATGAGCAGCGCCAAATGGCATACGCTGTTGTTTACCACATAATTTTACGCCTCCAAGTCCCAAATTGACACGGAACAAAATTCCTATATTCATAACCTCCTAAGACAAAAGCCAGCATGGCAACACATCTATCAGTATGACGCGTGCGCAGGCTGACGGTACGTACAGTCACAAGCACTCATACAAGGTGTAAACGGATCCGTCACGAAGCCGTCAACCAAGCATCCTGAGTACATCAAACTAAGCAACTCTACGCAAAAAATATTGCTGGGAAACGACTTTTTTTTTGGGAAGAATAATCACGGTTTGCGGGATTAATTGGATAGTCTTGGTGTAAAGTTATAACAATAAAAAATAAAAATAAAACTTCTATTTTTTTTTAGTTGTGAAAATTTGAAACTTTACTGGACCATACGGTGGGGGTATGGTCGAGAACAACAAAAATCGTAATAATATGATCGTAATGATGGTGAAACCAAATGCCTTTCGGCTTCGAAAGGGTTTTTTTACACCCATTAAGTATAGACGTAGCAACTTTTAAAAGGAGTTTTTTTATTTATTTTTTATTGTTTACTACTTTAAGAACAAAACACAATATAAAAAGAGCCATCACAAAAATCTCAATAGGTTTGTCCGGATGTTGAAACACTTTTAAGCGATCTTAATACTAACGTAAAAAATAATCATTGTTAATTAAGGTTAACCCATAGTTTATAACAAATTGTGAGGTAGTTTGTAAATAATAACAATAATTAAGAAATACTAGGTACAAAAACAACGACAGCGCGTGTTAGACATCGCGTCGATGCTAATTAATTGAATGAAATTTAAACAGGTGATGCATTTTCAGAGAGAGTCAAACAATTGTTTGTATTTATTTTTATAATAACTAGATATTTGTTATTTCCGATTGAATTCTTCTTTCTCCTACTGAATTGATGTATAATGTAATGCTGTAACAAACACAGCATTTTAAAACCCATAATTATCCACTATTGCGAAATACTGATCTCAAAGTTTTGATCGATATTTCATGACCAAACCACTTTTGAATTTTGCTAAGTGTATACTTATTAGTGTTCATGACTGTACGTGTACGTATCTGTAGAGGCGTGAGAGCAGATATTGGCGAGTCAACGTGTCATCTGCCTTCACGCTTAAGTTTCTCCTGTTTATCTCTCTCTTGTATTAATAACCTACTGTCTTAGAATTTTGAGAAACCAATAAGCATACTGACTTCGACAACAATCTTTTGTTTTTGATGTGAGTGTGTGAGTACATTTTTTTTGGATTTCCAAACAAAAGATATACAGAAAACATTTCTAAATAATGGACAACATATTATGTAGGTGTGCCTTCACTTTTAGGAAATCACAGCATACACAATAAAATGAATAATTACCTATGCTATGGTTTTTCGATTAAATGTTACAAAGTGAATTTTACAATATAACAGACAGTCCCATCAGGAAACACCACTCGAATCACAGTTTTTAGGTTGAAAGGAAGCAGGTGAAAGTTCCAAAAAGAAGGAATTCGAGCAAATGACAAACTTTTGATTCGGAAAAATTACGTTTCACCCAGATTTTATACGTGTGACATTCGAACGGTGGTCCGACGTCACGACTGTAATCCATCACGGACCGGACCGTACCGTCCAGACCGGTCTGAGGAACGGTACAGCGGCCATAAGGCGAAGTTTCCACCAACAAAGACCAATACTAAGAATCAACTGAAAATATGCGAGTTAATGGTGTCTTACTGTAACGTGGAAGGCGTCGTTTAAATAACGGGATAGAGTAAATAAAAATAAAAATAAAAGATTTTTGTAATAGATATTTACTGTTAATTTTTGAGTTACTACTAGCTGTCTTGATAATGAGACGCAAAACGTAGTGAAAAATCACTCAGCCAGTTAAGTCTTGAAAAAAAAATGTTAATCATTCTTTATCTTTCTTTTAACAGTATCAACTTATCTAAAACGACATCTAATCCTAATTTACCGAAACCCCTATACATCTATATACAACATATAGAAATCCTCGAGACTCGACCTACGACTAACACATAGTCAAACCATTAACACCATCGGATATCGGCGTCTGCGACGTTTTTACACGTCCGTACGTTTCCGCTGTTGAGTACTTACCCTTAATGACCGAGGAGTACCTGCTTGCGATCAGGTTTTACTTGTTCTGCGATGTGGACTATTGGGTTATGTCCTTTGCTTCTCAACTCACTGACGAGTAGCCAATGATTGTCACTGGAGTAGATCCGGTCTTTAGTTGAGACATGACTTCCGACATTTGGATATCTAATACTACATTAATAAAGATTGATTGAGTCGAAACTGTATACTGTCCGCAAAATATACACAAAAACTATGACTGATAAGTGAGAATAATGAAGGTTCGAATAGTGAAAGATGGGACCACTTTTTCCAAAGAATAATCAACATATTGTAATGGAATTCTAAGTTACTTTAAGAAAATATGAATACAATAATTATGGATTCAACTAAAAATATGTAATGTTCTAAGCTTTCACGAACCCGTGAAAGTTTAAAACTTACGACTTACGAGATTGTGTTTTTCAACTATTGTGAGCTCCCATAAGACAAAGACGATATTATCCCTTAAGTAACAGTGTAAGTTTAAAAATGTATTTCACAGTTACCATCACTCCACCTGTCAAACGCGGTATTTATGCATTATCCCCCAAGAATGTTATGTTTGAGTTCGTGGGAGATGCAACAGTGCACATGCACATGTGATATTCTATCGTAGAAACAAATCCGTGTTGGTGAGGCTATTATAGTGGACAAGCGTTTGGATTTCTGAGTAAATAGGGACAGGTTAGAACCAGGTTTTAGGACAAATAATCCTCAAATGCTCTGACCAAGACAATGTCTGAACTTTAACTTTGCCACGTATTTCTATACACTCTCTTAGAGGCTGTCTCCACGAGCGAGAGAATCACGGCGATATTACGTATTTATATGGGATAATATCGCCGCGATTCTCTCGCTCGTGGAGACGGCCTCTAAGAGAGTGTATAGAAATACGGGGCAACGACGATAATATCGTCGCGATTCTCTCCCCTAAAAGAAACCGTAACTTCTGAGTTTGTTTCAGTGTTTTTTCTCAGAGTATGCAGATAGGAAACAGCGTTCTCCTTTAGATAAAATAAATATACGTATAAAAGTGTAAGTACAAATCTATAAATAAATATCAATGTGGTTTACAATATTTGCTCATAGCTTTCATTCCGGATTTAAGTATTATGTCTGTCTAGTAGACCCACAATTCACGATATCTTATTCGCCAGGTGCGGCAAATTGTCCCATTTTTACCCTACTACGGCGAAGCAAAAAGGAGGGTTATGACTTTGCTGGTATTTCATTCTATATAGGTTTTTGATGTTATGATAGAATGGTCGTCATTATTAATTTATTTAAAACTTTATTATACACTACATACATAGGACAATAAAGGAAAACATATTTCAAAATAGTGTACATTGTATAATGGGTGGTCTAAGGGACCGTCTCCACGAGTGTTAGTGCACAAAGCGATCTCTTACTGGAGTTACAGACAATCTTTAGACGGGCTGAACAGACCTCAGGCTCTCACTGAGCTGCAGAAAATGCAAAAATGTCCCCAAAATGTGTGTGTGTTTGAGCCAAAACTGTCTAAGAGTATATTATACTGTAAAGTATGTTACTTTACAGTATATTCTGCATATGTGCTACTATGTATGCTATTTTTGTACACTGAGAGCCCAAAATGACTTAACGCTACTGCCTACAGTATATTTATATGACGGTACCTAATCAATACCTGATATGAACAGTACATTATTTCTCAGATGCTAACTGTAATTACACAACAAGCTGTGGTAGGAAACCTGTAAACACGTTGCAGCTCGCATGCAATAGATTTTGTATTCGACTCGTGTTACTTGCAATATAGCTGTAGGTGTTAATTTAATACACAATCTTGACAAATTAGGCGTTGATCGATTTGTTGGAGAAGTACTTCACGTTAAGATGGGTAAGTATTTCGAAACTTATGAATACTGCTTACCTAATACGTGTCTCTTCCAAACTCCACTTATGTATGACGTCGCTTTTAGCATCTCTTCATTAGATTCTTATTTTTTTCGTTCGCTTACTAATATTTTATGACCAGATGTATGAACAGCAAAAGGAGTATGTATGGATCGTAGCAGGTGACGTTATGTGGTTTCTGCCTACCCCCATGGCAAAAAGGCGTGATTTTATGTATGTATTTCGTACTATCATTGTGTTTTTTTATGTGTTATTATTTTGCCTGAGAAAGATCTTAAAGGATCGAAGATTTTCGTAGCATTTTGGTAATTTCAGGTGAATTTATCGTAAGCTTTGCAAGCCAAGAGACAAAATCCTTAAAGTTGTCACATTAGTTATGTAATATTAAGCATTCGTTTCATTTGCTAATAAGTAATAAAGCACCCAACCGAGAGATTACAAGCATCCTTACATCTCCGCGCCCTCTTTGTTATGTAAAAATGTAAAAGTTTTCACGTCTCAGGTTATTTATTGGCTTACACTGATATTGTGCAATATTATAACCTTTTACTTGACTGTCGTACATTGTTGAAACCGATGAAAAATATCAGCTGTTTTCCACAAAAGTGCAGTAGGTACCTACACAGTCAAAATGTATGGAACCGCTGTATTATTGTACACATAAAATAATCTATCAGCCTTTCGTCTGTTCCTTGACGTGAACGATTCTCATAGAAAAGTGGTGTTGTTTGTATCAATAAGGAAATTCTATAGCCATATCTTAAGAATGTTAAAACCTATTGTCCGCGTTTAATATTATTATGGAAAATACTATAAGGAAACTCAAACTTTGACGATAAATTCTACAGGTCTGTTTTGTAATGCATTATGAGTTATGACCTTTGCATCGTCATATTTTAAGGCATGTCTGTTTTTAATTATGCAATTACTTACGATGATAAAGAGAAAAAAAAATATTAAAAACCGTACCACAAACAATTTTGCTAATGGTCCAGTCATAAAACATATTGGTCAAAATTAATCCCACTATAAATAGAATATTCATTCATAAAATGTTAGAGATTATACTGACAAATGATTTATACTGCTTATTTTCAATAAATTCGAGTCTTATCAGCTAGAAAATACAGTCGATATGACCAGAAAAAGTAGTTTGGTAATATTTGAAACAGGTAACTCCAAAATGATGCCGTGATCCCTTTTCGGTCGTCTACATTCATTCCTTAGAACCGGTTTCTCAGGGTTCATTCAGTGAACTATGTTTTATATTTTTTCTCATGTTCGGTATCATGTTACCTCAACACATTTTTTTTGGGAATTCTACTTTTTTTGGTCCAGCCGCGTTTAGGCGGTGATGAATTTTGATTAATGGTGTTGATTTTTAACCAACTTCAAAAAAAATATGTTTGTTACCGCATAACTCTGTAAAGTTTTTTTTTTATGATAGAAAATGGTTTATTTTCTTTAATCACTTACTATAAATATAAAAAATATACTTATTAAAGTTATTATAAAATAATTAGACGGATAAGGCGCTAATTAAAAACTAATGAGTTTTATTCCATACATGCGCAGACAAATTTTATGTCCAAGGAGGTATAATTAAATAATCAGCACATAGTCCGCTAATTACATTAATAACTTCGGCTCATATACGTCCAAGGCGATTCTTATCAATCTTGTCACGCCTCAGCGATGAAACGCCAAGAAGTAGGTAAATGTTCCAGCGCAGCGGAAGTGGCTGCATTCTCACGTGCATCAGATTTTGCGTAACCCATCATAATCATGTTTGATAACCTGCAAGACTTGGGAGAACTACTCTTGCAAGGCTTCTGCGGTCCTTGACAAGAGAAATTCTTGAAAATAATATAAAATCTTAATTTTTAACCGACTTGATAATGATGTGGTTTTTGTCCACCACTTTTGTAAGGATGCAACTCTGTTTTGGTTCAGTGTAAGATAAAAAACACATCCTGTTTCCAAGAATGTAAAGATACGTTTTTGATTTTATTGAGAATGGTAACAAATAAAAAAAAAAACACCATCAATGTAAAGGTTTCGAAACCAAAATCATATTTTACAAACGTACAACTACTAGGCACACATCCAATTATTAATATCAAAATTTTATTATTCCATAGGTACTAGTAGAGGTACGTCCATAAACAGTTCATTTCCTTTTCACTTGAGGATAAACAAATACCCGACAGATTTTAATCGAAAGTTAAATCTCTGGTGGTAGTGGTGGTATCCAAAGGCTATAATATATAGCCTTATCTATCTTATCTTTATCTTTTCTTTTTTTTCTTATCTTATTTATCTTATCTTTTATCTTTTGGATATTATTCAAATATCTTACAGTAGAGATTATTATTTGACAGTATTGTATTGTAACTCTAGCATGACACCCAGAAAAAATCTTATCATAAACATTAAAAAGAACATATGGATAGTAAGTACCATGAAATGGTCATCTCATCGTACAGGTGTTCCACCCACATGGGACCAGCGAAGTGGTCCATCGTCCCACTTATGGCCACTTTCCCAAAGCGTCTACATGAGGGGGTCACAAGTTTATGAACCTACTTTTATTGTGATTTGTATGAGAACTGTATTATTTTGTGGCTGATGATTTATTTTGGGCTCGATGTCGTTTAGGTGGGTGTCATCTTTCTATTAGCGGTTCGGGGCTTTAATTGACTTTTTGTTTATATTAATGTTGTTTTCTTCAGGTAAAAAATGGAGTTCTTTTGCTGTAGTGATAATTATTAAAATTGGAGACAATGAGGTCAGACTTGAGACACTATCCACTTTAGCTATAATTACTTTTAAAATATATTATCCAGGTTACAGAACCAGATCTGAATATTGTAAAACTGCACTTGTTAAATCTCAGAACGGCTTTTGTATGTCACAATATAAAATCTTTAAGCACCTTGTTGCATTAACAACTTAAGATCACTTAAAGTACCATGACGAGTACTGCTACCATTCAGGCACTACACGTACATTTGAATAAATCCACTTAACAATAATGAATCGTTAAAGAAAATTGAAAAACAATCGATTGTGTAATCGATTAATGGAATAATCGAATGTATTGATACGGAACATGGATGCAGTGGTGAAAGTCGGCCGGCCGGTGCAAGCGCATTACTGAATGTCAAAGGTTTCGGCGACGACCCAGCTTTTATGAAACTCGTTATCACAATCGTACCGTTTTGTCTGTACGCGATTAATTTTATCTTCTAAATTAAGATGTCGGTTGTCTTACTTATATTAATGTGTTTAATTAAGATATGGTTATTTTAACTTCAATTTTATTAACGTTTGAGGTAGGAATTAAAGTAGCTCTACTAAGTCATAGGAAGATAGGAACAGAATGCTCCAAGGCAACCAGTATGGTCGATGCTCCAAAGATTGTATCAGATTTCACTAAATGCTCAAGCTCAGTTATGATGGTTTAAAAAATAGCACATAATGAAGAAACTGCAGGTACAAAAAGTTAAAAGTAAGTAAATAACTATATTTATTTGCATAAAATGTGGTATATACAGGATGTTATAAAAATGATATAGAGCAGGACACATTTCGCCATAATAATAGCATGCAAAGGACAATGACCAAAGTTGGTACCAAAAAGTCTCGCGCCTCAAAACCAAAATATTATAGTAATTAGTTTCATATTTTTTTACGGCATTACGCGTCGGGGATTTGATTTTTGAACTGGAAATATACTTTTGGAGTTTAAAAGTACGAATATTGTTTTACTCCCTTTATATGACGTTCCGTTTCAACTGAATATAAAAGACGTTCCGTTTCAATTGAACAAACCCTTGTCTGTCGAGCGGACTCTAAAATTAATTACAATTAAGTAAGATCAGTACACCAAATCGATTTAGTTTGGTTTATTGCTATTTGCAACAAAATAGATTTTCTCAGCCTAAAGATTTTGATTTATCGATTACATCCCTAAATCCCGACTAGTTTATAGCACTTACTATACTCTATGGTTTATAGTTATCTTATCTGTGGCATCTGACATTTGTACTGTACTCACTGACTATTGGCAATGTAAAGGTCTAAAATAAAATCGAGTTTCAGTCAAGCATACTGTGGATGTTACTTTAACTCGTAATTCTTACTAATATTAGTGTATTACGCTGTTTTTAGAGCAATAATGTAATGTATGTGTGTTAAAATACGTCGTTGGTAGCGTCGAAAAAATAGACCTACTTTTTAGGTTAGTTTCGATTTTATAAAATAACTCTGAAACGCGGGTTTTTTTTTCAAAAATAATTTTTGTAGGAGTTAATACGATCAGTGTAGTCTATAAAAAACAAGGTTTGATTTTGATGCAGCATGGTACGGGATTCCATACTTCCATGAGCATTCTCTTTTAAAATCTTTTTTTTTACCTTTAGTTGGTACATTAAAATGAACAACATAGGTACCTATGTATCTAACATGATATCTATTATAATAAAGTACTTACACCATTCACCATACATACATCTAAAGTTCTAAACCACCAAACAAAAACACCAGCATATTATTATAATAATATACACCTTAAAAACACCAGCATATAATATGCAGGTTTCATCTATGGTGAAATCTTTCTAGTATGTTAATGTTTTGTTATCTTTAACCAAAATCATTTCATAAAATCAAAATCCTTCCTTTCGGCTTAGCCGTAATCGGGTAAAAATCCGTCAAAATATTGCCTATTTCAAAGCATACATTATATCTGACGGGATCCTAGGTACAAGGGTCCCACTACCAAGGCAGCATACACCACCAGTAAGTTATTCCTCGGTAATGACCGTCATTACGAGCTTACAACGGGAGGGTCGGACCACAGTTAAGGTCACACTTTCCCATGTATTTGTCTTTATCTGTTTACATTACAAGTATTAGAACCTTTCTAGAAGTTAACGGTAAATACACTTTTTCTTCTTTATTTTTATTACCTTCTGATAGGTAAATGTGTACATTTTGTGATGCTGCACACTAAAGCTTTCCAGCTGTCTTCTTGTCATCAGTACTTAGTCGTCTAGTATAATGTGGAGATAGGCAGTTATCTAAGGTAGATAGATTTATCTCCGTAAATAAAGGACACACCTCATTTTGAAAAAGACTGTTTTTAGTAAGTGATCGAATTGATCCCTATCGGGCATTAAAAGCAGAATATTATATTTGAGTTTTATGACAGTTTTGAATGATTAAATAATAAGCCCAATTTACCATTAAAACAAATTAAAAACTCGTTCAATTTCTCTCAAACTTATCAAGTGGCAATCTGAGCCTAGGACCTGCTCACGACTAGTGCGGCGCCTTAATCGATAACTTTCGATTTATTACAAGATCGATCCCGTCGATAGTGTTGGATTTATACCGAGTTACGATAAACGTGAATTATCGTGTCTGTCTGTGTTACATAGCGTTATTTACAGTATTTCGTGTTATGTGATTTATTATTAGCACGAGAACTTGTTTTGTGCAGTCTAAAGTATTAATTCGTCGATTTACTTTGTCAAGTTTATGGCAGTCGGTGAAATTTTAATTTATAAGCTCAGATTGAATTACGATAATGATGTAAATTGCGCGTTTGTTATCAGCGGCGGTGTTTGGTTTGACGCTTGTAATTTTATTAAGTGGTCTGACGAATTCTTGCCGCTAGCTTTCTAGATCAATAATTGCCTGTAATGAAAAGTGTAATGACTGAGGATACTGAATAAGTACTCCAACGTAGGAGACAGGTCCATTGGTTACTTTAGTGAACATACTTTAGCGTCATTGACATCTCCGATCCCAGTTTAGGTTTCTTCATTCGAAACTCTAGCCAGATTTCTTAAAAAGGTGCATACCACATAAACTTGATGATTAATAATAATATCTTGGGACAACCAAAACACCTCCATCTGATCCCAAACTAGGCAGAGCCTGTACTATGGCAACCAGACAACTGATAAACATACTTATATATTTCTAAATACAAACATATTATAGATAAATTACACACCCAGATACAGAACAAGTAATCGTACTCATCGCACAAAGATTTGTCCTATGTGGGAATCGAACCCACGACCTCCGTCCTAGCAGTCAGGGTCACTAACCACTAGACCAACAGGCCAATCAATTATTTAATGAATGTATGATGATTATTTTTTGTTCTATACATATTAATAACACGTTACCTTTTATAATTTATACCAAAAAATAAAATTTATCTCTTTACTTTATGAAGCTCCTTTTCCGCCTATTAAGCAGCCGCAATACGTTAATTTAAATTTTTGTGAATACATGTCGCGTTTCTATGTGTGCGTGACTGAAATACATCCATTTTTTCGTATGTGCTTGTAAACTAAACTCAGATTTTACGACATCCTGTTGTATGTACTCAACTGGTTTGATAAAAGTAAGAGTTTCATTATTTTGTTTTGCTTGCGTACTACTTTGATACAAATACTACATTTAATTAATTTATTTTTGTATTTGAATTATCCGTATTAGCTGTGGATCAAAAGAACTGGAAGTCGTGGGTAGACAGATGCCGATGCCCAGCAATCGAATAGTTTGGGTCAGCTAACATTTCCATAACCTCACGCATGTAATCCCCGAAGGTTTAGGCACAGGTGTATCTAATAATAGGAACCTACCCACATTTCGCCAGTAATGTTTAAGTCCCATGTAACAAGGGGCGAGCCTATTGCCATTAATTGGGCACAAATCCAGACTCCGTGGCTGCTAATGACAAATTCCTGATGGAGAAACCCAATAACAGTTTCCCGACCCGGGAATCGAATCCAGGACCTCACGCTCAGCAGTCGGGCGTGCGACCTCTAGACCAAAGAGGCAGTCATCCAACAGTAACAGTATAATGTAAATAAATAAAGTTCAGCCTTTTTTCAGTGGTTTCAAATGGGAACTATTTACTTATTAGAGCCAATAATAACTTGCCTACTGATTACAAAGCCATTAACACGCATCGCCGACCACAGGCCAAATCGCAGCAAATTCAGTCATAATAACACCTCAAGTCCTTGAATGAACCAGCCCAGTTCCAAATACAAGCTACATTGTTCTAACAACGTTATGAAACAAACGCTAAACAAAGAAACATCTAACATAATCAATATACCGGTAAATCACTCTATAAAATTTGCTATCGAACAGTGAGTACTTGCAGAGCATGGGAACTGGGGCAGACAAACGGGCTTTGAACAAATAGCCCAAGACGAGGGACAGTCACAGTGTGCTGTACAAGGACATTTGGATTATGTAGCTAGAACATAGTAACAACGATATTGTTCCGAAATAGATTTAAGCCAGTAAGCTATATCTAGCGACCAAAATATTGATGGTATTACATATTGTATTATACGCGGTATACCTTTTTTTTCAGCTTGGCTTTTTCAGATGACAAAACTAGACTGTAAAAAATTTACTTCTCAATAAATAATTTTTTAATGGCCGATCGACCTGCGTTTCAGCAACTTATTTGAGCTAAACAGTACACTTCTAGCAAATGCATTGCATTAAAAGAAAGGGAATATTTTCTTCTAATTCAATTGCAAACAAAATTGACGTTATCAGAATTAATGGACGTGAACTTTTGATCTGTAGTTTATCGTTTTACTTTTTAAAACGAGCCGCCTGTATCGACTGCCATACTTTTCAAACTTACAGTTATGTAAATTTAAAAACAAGCTAAGTATGAATTCCATAAAAATAAGTTCGTAGTATCATTAGCGAAAAAGCAAGTCATACATGCGTAAATATCTACAAAAAAAAATGTAACCCGGTCACGGATACCAGTTTTTCGGTATTATCGACCCACGTCATCGAGAATCGCCCATCACTATTAAAATTTATTAGATTATGTTGAAGCAATATTTGACTTTCGCAGCTTTCATTACGAATGCTAATTACTGAGAACAATGTAGTGAAAGTTCTGGTTGGATTCCAAATGGTCTTAGGAATTACATGAGGAATTCAAAGCCAGTACTGTCCAGCTGATTGTCGTCATTACAGTACGTGAGTGCTGATGGTTTGAATTTGCTGCCGACTCTCATTTGTTATTCGCGTTGAGTTTGTAATGGATGGCCACTTACTTAATTTGGCTCGAAACGTTGGCAAATGTAACTTTGATTTGGTAGATGTTGTAAATACCAATGTTATTATTATGCGTTTGTTTACCGGCATTTATCTAGGTTTTGAAATCCTTGGCAAGAAGTGCTTAACTACGCTACGTTAGCTAGCATCTTTAGCATTAAGGAAAATGGAAATCTTACTTTAAGATGCAAAGTATGTATAAAAACCTTTTTAATACAATCAAATCATTACGGTATCACATTTTATCGATAAAATCAATCAATCAAATCACAGCCCTATCGTATTCAGGGCAGCATGATCTCGCAAATAACTAGAGATGATCACATCATGAGCTTCTACAACTTTCTATCCACTTTCGCTAATCGAATGGTAACGATCCCCACGGGAATCGAGAAGTGTAATAGCAATTATTACTATCGCGGTATCGAATAATTGGTTACTGGTACTTGAATAATCAGATGTAGAGTACCTACCTAAGTTTCATGTTTCGAATTGAGAGTATTTGATTCGATTATTTAGCATAGAGAATTATATACCTTCCTATCTCATTAGGTATAACGAATAATTTTAAAAGAGGTTTAAATTGTTTGGACACTTTTCAAAAATACAAGTCAATTTCTCGCATCTTTTTCGAATTTATGAGTATAAACCGAACCTACTTTATGTGTATGCACCCTAGTTCCCATATCAAATTGACCACACTTTCTTAGCTATTGGCAACGAAAGGCTCAGTAGCACAAACTATTTCCAAATACCCATATTTTCACGCGTTAACCAACCAAACGTTTTGACGCAAATGTGTTTAACACATCGGTGCTGTCATGACATTGTTCGTATAACCGATTTTTACGGTTTTAGTCACGACACAACGTGTATAATAACCGTGTAACTCGCTATGCATTTGCGTAAAAATATTTTTAAAATTTGCTTTAGCTATGGGACTTTATTGGGTGAGTGATGTTTTCGTATCTTGTAACGACATCTATCGGTCAACTTCGTAATTAGTATTCACAATATTATATTCGTTCCTGTTTTTTTTTTAAATCTTAGTAAGAAGTTAAATTATACGTTGTTTTTCCCACGTTGTAGTTTATTTAACAAGAAAAAGGCCGTCTAGCCACGTTTAGATCGAGTTAAACTTTCTATAAAATAAAGGGTTGCTGTCAACCGGTCGAACGGGCCTTGGTAGAACTAATGTTAAGATAAGTGCAAAAGTTCAGATACTTAATCCATACGACTTTATATCTGTAGCTTGTACGGCCATTTGTGGAAAATTATGCCAAAAGTTTATGCGGTAGAGAAAACTTGATTGAAAAGATGAATAGGGCAAAGAAATTAAAACAAATAAGAGAAGTGTTTACAAAGTCAAGTTTTTAACGCCTAGCTATAAAACGATTTGGTAACGCGTGTCAGAAACTTTGCTATTACAAATGATTTAGGCGTTAGGGCGTTCAGTAAGAGGACAACCACGAATTAATTTAAAGAAATACTGATTAAGATAGGTAAGAGATATCACAATTTTAAAACAACATGTGTTCTTTTCAGTTTTCAGGCTACTGAAAAAAATGTATGTCAATCTAGTTTTAAGATTTTTAAAGGCTTACCTTTAAAAATCTTTCCTACTCTACCTGACAAAGAGACATAAAACCCACAATTAACGTTTTGAAACGTTACTTTTGCACCCGAAACAATCTGGATTACTACTCAATCGACATAATAACTTAATAACCAGTTAAAAAAACAAACCAAAAATCTCGTTACCATACAAATGCAATTCAAAGGCTAACTCACTCATTAGACATTTCGCAGCTGGCATGTCATACAAATTACACAGTTCAGCTCCCACGATACGTATCGTAACTAAACAACTACTTTTATTTTCGTTAGTGTGTCGCAACACTTTTGAGTTAACTTTACCGACCGGTCACGACCTGGGCCGGCAGTCTCGACATAGATACCGACAATGTCGCAAACTTTTGATCGCTTAATAATAACAGAAAAAAACAACGTACATAACGTTGCTTGCGGGAAATGCAAGTCTTAACATCCAAGATGCGTTTCTCGCAAGCAACGTTATTGCAACCGATTTTTTCTGTTATTATTAAGCGATCGAAAGTTTGCGACAATGTCGGTATCTATGTCGAGACTGCCGGCCCTGGCTTGGTCAGAGATATGGGCAACGGCTGATGTCCGGCCGCAGGCGGTCGTTGGTGACTGCTGACAGATTTAAAGGAATTTGAGACCTGCATTTGAATGATGGAAGATAGATAATCTTATGATTGATTTTGGGTGCAAGGTTGGAGTGATGAAATGTTTGGTTAGTTATTTTTGACTCAGGTTTTAAGGAAGTTAAATATGGTTGCAGTTTAAATGAGGGAAGATGAGATGGAGATTAAAATTCAAATATGTTTATTTGTGACACATAGATAAATATAAGTACATGGTGTTATAAAAAAGTTATGTCTCACTATGTGCTGCCTTGTAAGGCGTATAATAATGGTAGCACAGAGGCTGTCGCTTTCAATCTGACTTTATAATTTCGGTATATATAAAATAATACCTGCGCTAAGTAGGTGTTTGAAACCTAACCAAGCTGGACTGACAACATATTCTTTAGCTTTCTGAAAATCTTGACAAAACAAATCGGGGGATTTTATTTTATTTTATTTTATTTTATTAGGAAAACATACAGTGTATTCATACAGAGTAGAAACAGATATAAACAACTGAATACCATTTACATGTTTCCGCATTTAAACATCTAGAAAGCTTGTTATCAATCTTTAGTGATATAACAGGTAATGTAAATAACCTAATATTAAACAAAATTTGAAAATTTAAAAAAGTGAAATTTGGGGTAAGTATATTTAATAACTAAATTATGTTGAAGTCAGAGAACCAAACCAAGATTTCGTTAATGTTCTGTTGAAAACGCGTGGCTTTGAATTAAACAAATCCAGTTCAGGAAAGTCAACAAGTTTATTAAATTCTCTAGCGGACCTCACAAAAAATGAATTCTGCCTGTAGTTCGAAGAACTCTGAGGCACGTCCACACATGCTTTACGTCTCGTCATTCTATTCGGGACTTTAAGTTTAACTCGAGATAGTAAATCCGGTGAGTCAATGTGATTCTGCGCGATTTTAACAAGGCACGCAATATCCGAGAACTTTCTTCTTTGGTACAATGGTAAAATATGGTGTCTTCGACATCTCGCCTCATAATTGGGGTCATATGTTTTAGACTTATGTTGCAAGTGTTTCAGGAACCTACGTTGAATGGATTCAATTCTATCTATATAAACATTGTAGAGAGGATTCCACACTTGGGAACAATACTCAAGAACGCTGCGCACCAAAGAGCAATAAAGAATTTTAAGTACTTTCAAGTTTGAAAACTGAGAGCTGGCTCTCAAGACGAAGCCCATGGTCCTGTAAGCTTTTTTGACAATATGATCTACATGTCTTTCATAAGTTAGCTTGGAGTCGTGAATGACACCTAGGTCCCGTACTGAGTCTACTTGTTCTAATTCATGTCTTTTGATAAAATATTTAAATTTAATAATTTTGACTTTACGAGTAAAGGTTATAAAAAAACATTTTTTGACATTTAAGTCTAATTTATTGATTAAACAATATTGTTCGAAACTATCTAAATCATTTTGGAGAAGCTGACAGTCTTCATAGCTGGTAATTTTTTTGAAAATTTTCATGTCGTCAGCATAAAGGAGTAATTGTGAGTATTTAATGCATTGAGTGACATCATTTATAAATATGTTAAAAAGAAGGGGCCCAAGCAAAGAACCCTGCGGTACCCCAGACGGGACGATGCTCCATTTAGAACGGTACCCATTCAGAACCACTGCTTGCGATCGATTTTCAATGTACGAAACAAACCACCGATATAAGTCACCATGGATGCCAGCTTGGAGTAACTTCTGTAGTAATATTTTGTGGTCGATTCGGTCAAACGCTTTACTATAATCAGTAAAAATTGCATCGACCTGTCCACCAGCATCCATGCTAGACGTCGTAGACTCTGTGAAAGACAGCAGATTAGATAAAGTTGACCGCTTGCTTACAAAACCATGCTGCTCCGTGATCAAAGTTGGTGAGATACTCTCATAAACTTGTGTATATACGATTTTTTCCAGTATCTTAGCAAAGATGCATAATTTGGAGATGGGGCGATAATTTTTAGCATCACTCTTGCTACCACTCTTATGTATGGGTGTGATAAATGCAGATTTCCATATTTTAGGTACAAGTCCTTCCGAGATCCTTCCGGATGAGAGGTATGCTTTGGATTCACAAAAGGGACGGTGTGAATACATAATTTAAGTCAATTAAGGAATAACTCTGATTTTATTCAAATATACAAATCAAAACAAATAAATTACTGTTCAATCAATGAACAATCGTAGTTTTCATGGCAATTGTAAAAAGTAACTGTTAACTAGTGGCCTTGTTGCTTAATCCATATAAATTAATTGAAGTTGTTTTTGCTTGTTACAGGAAAAAGGGAAGACCAACCGAGAGAATTTGAAAACCGACATACAGCATCGGAAAGAAACCTTTTATAGAGTACGTATTATTTGTAACATTTATTACAGTTTGTAATGAACTTATCACTGTAAAGGCACGCAGACAAAGTACTAACGAATCACGCACGCTTTGAAAAAGGTCAAATTCTACAACTACACGGTTTATACCGACTCTAGTCAACTATGTTTTGGGATTGGCTTTATTCTATTCTTATTAATTTTTATTGAAAAGAGTTTTAGTGCGCGGATCCCTCGATATACAGTTAGTGAAGTAATAGTTTAGTAGTTTTGCTAATTTGGGAAATTGATGGTACTAATCACGGCTCATGAACAACTGCATCGTCTGAACCATCATGGAAGTTGCTATGCTTTGCCCTAAGAGAGAAGAGCTCATTTATGTATTATGTTTTTAAGCCATTAATTTTTAAATGTCAACCTATTTGTATAACATTAAACATTCCCGCATTGGGCCCGCATAGTGGATTACGGCACACACCTTTCCACAGAAGGAGGTTATGACCCAGCAGTGAGAATATTATTGGCTGATTATTCAACAATTATGCTAAATATCGTCATTTGTGTTGCAGGAGGCTCCGTCGGACGAAGACTCGGCGGTGTCGTCCGCGCCCGCCTCGCTGTCACCCCAACCGCACAACGACATGTGGGTCAGTATAACACCAAGGCATTACATTCCATTACACTATAGACTACTGTGGTATCTTTCCTATTGTTAACACCAGTTGATCCAGACACGTGTATTGTTAGAAATAATGGTCTACGCAAAAGGAAAATAAATCATAAATCTAAAGCTTTATCACCATTCGAAACCAACTCATATATCTACACGGATATTTTTAATCGTGACCTTGTTATCTTTCAGTACTATCAGTAGCATCGATTATTTACTAATTACTTTCACTGTTTAAGTTTCTTTCTGCACGAAAAGACTTTTCCAGATGGATTAGACTTCCATTGAGGAAACTATTCTTTCTATATCTATAGAAAGGTTAAATTGGCACGTAGTAGGTTCTACCACCAAGTCAAAGATATAATTATATTATTCGGCTTACAGTGTATAGTGTAGTGTGTGTACAGGTACATAAAGATTTCTTCTTCATTAAGCTACCTTGTTTTAGATTACATAAGTACCACTCATAGAATATACAATAAACTAATTATACACCATACATAAGCAGGTATCAGGTAGATTTATTGACACTAATCATTAGCTTTGGAACATTATTTCCGCACGAGGTAGCAAGTAGCTGTCGGCTAAGCAACTTGCTTTCCAAATAGATTCTTCCTTGTGTACACAATTAGGTAATTCCGATACATATGGCTTGATAGCAAGATAATAGATAGTCGGTAATAGGAATGTTACAGATCTTACGGAAGCATTAAAACTAGGTCTACTGACTTTACATGGCTTAGATTTGGACATTCGTTAGGACAGGTCTGTAGATAATGTAGACAAGCACCAGCTTCTGTATCAACAGTGTTGTCCACAGAATAATTCAAATATTAATCCTGTCGATGAATGTTGCAAGCTTGGGCAATGATATAAATTAGAAAGTAATACTGCAGTCTGAGATGGTTAACAATCCTACATCAATGGCTGCAGTCCTGTCATAATATATTTGAATGTTGGTTCAATTCTTCTTTTTCTATGCGTGTCGATGGACTTAAGTAATACCCAACCAGTATACAGGGTTATTTGTAAAACACCAGAAACCTCTTAAAAGGTCATTGTACTCATCACTATGAACAACTTTTACTATGGGACCAAACCTGAAATCGCGAAAAAGAAATCAGCTGTTCCCTACATTTATGATCGATTAACTCGTCAAAATATATATTCGTACATATAGCCTCGTATATATAGCCACCTGCACAGCTCTTTCGTTGGCTTCGTTTAAACCCTGGAAGGAGGTGCAGCTGGCTGTGCAGGATGGGCAAGAAGGGAAGCGGGGGCCTATCCTGAGGCTTCACACTGGCATTGTATTTGGAACGGGTCGATGATACCCCATTTGGTCAGATTATTTCTACAGCGGCCAACCTGGGCCCGCAAAGGGTTAAGAGATTTCCAGTTCAATTAAAATACCTGCCAATGGCGCTAGGATAGGTTCTTCCCGTATTGTGGATCATGGATTTGCTTGTGTTTTTATTGTTATGCATAATCAGCTTATTATGTTCCCACTGTTGAGACACACGGCCTCCTCTCTGGAGAGGGAATGGGCTACAATCCACCACGCGGGTGCAATGCGTATTGGTAGATGTCACATGTCTTTGAATTTTTGGTTCTAGGACATGCCAGTTTCCTCACAATGTTTTCCTTCACCGTTTTGAGAGCAGTGGTGATGAAATAAATTACACAAAGTAATGCGCCTGTCTGAGTTCGAACCCACGACACGATACTGTGCGTAAGTCAGGGCCGCCACCACTGCGCCACCGCTGCTCATTATTGTTATGGTTGGTTGCTAATAACGAGTGAACGTATTGTATGTAAAGACATGGGGAGTTATCATGTGGTCATGAGGGCAATATAGGGACGTATACTGTGTAGTACCCATCTTCGACGTATTAATAACGTTATTTTTACGAGCCGTAGCTATGGTGATAAAATAAGATGCAATTTATCGCCGACAACTCTTGTCGCGCCTTCTAAATAAATATGATGATTTATAGAGGCTGGAGGTCGAATGAAACCATTAAACTAATACTAGTAGCAATGTATTCACGTATGGCTGGCTATTAAATTAAGTACTGAACGTCGTAAACCGTACCTATTTACAGACGAAACCGACATAACTATATGCAATATAATCACCTCTAGAAGTATGAAAAACAGGGTAGACCTAGACAGTTCCTCATTCTCCTTAGACGGGAGGGAGGAGTCGTACATGGTGGACTACCTGTCCAAAAGATTTTGTCGAGCTATTGTGTAAAATACAGTTCTAATCTCGTTTAATTTGCAGCTGTTGTGTTTCTCGGATCTTCAGAACCTCTAAAGCGCCTATCTGCCTCATATTTTCGAATACACTTGGTTTCTATTTCTGTGAAAATAATTCAAACAATCTCACTCACATCACGGAAGCAAAATCACAAGCAAAAGCTATTTTAAATAACACATAAAATCAATTAGATTTATGAACATCAATAACGATGAAATCTAAGTGGCTGACCATTGCGCCTAACAAAAGGCGATTAAAGATGTAACGGCCCAATTAAACCCACACAGAACGACTAAACTTATATTATATCTAAGTTGAGTAAGTTGACGTGTATTGCCTTTTACGAGCTATGTAGGAGACAGTTTCATCTGAGCTGAATGCTGCGTTGTCTTAAAACTAGCATTACAGAGATCTACATGTACAATAGGATCCAGGAAATAAAAAGCCATCTCGTCTCTTAACTTGGGTTAGGGCGACGAAGGTATTGGCAAAGACATGGACGTGTATTCCTGCGTAAAATTGGTAATTGCAAAATTATTTGAAAAGTGTGGTCATCACATTCGGAGAACCCTGGGCCGGTAGCTCCATTGCTAGCCTTGCATTGCGAGAAAAAATACTGTCTCATTTAAAGTGAACATGCTGGATCCTACCATTATCAGTTGCAAGGGTACTGGGCAAGTCAAAGTGGCAAAGGTTTTAAATGTATTATGTACACACATTAATATGACAATTCACTTTTCGTCTATAGACTTGCTAAAGTACGAGACGTAAAAGACAAGTGCCACTAAACAATATAATCGTTCGTCTATCGTTTTAATCCAAATTGGTACGATGACATCATTCACAACAACTTGTAATTAACTGTTTAGATTTTGTCTCTACGTGCGTGAGTTTGTGATCTGTAACTTAGAGGCTTATACCAGTTTTCACTAAGACTAAGCGACATCTAAATGAATACTTAAATGTTATTGCAGGATTGGAATTTGAACACTCGGCGCTGGTGTCGATTGTTGAAAATCATACAGTGTGATTTTATTTAGGTATTCGTTTAGGTGTCATCTAGTGCTAGTGAATGGTCCCATAAATCTTTATATTGTAGACGTGCTTTCAATTACTAAGTGGCAATACAAAATGATTGGTCTGCACGCAACTCAGATTATGTTAGAGAGACATAAATATCTGCAGAGTGGTACTCAGTGTGACTGTATGTTTTTGTAACGCATAAATTAAACAGCAGGCTAGCTGATTAATGTGCTACATAACAATGCCTCTGATGCTGCTATTAACATGACCACCTACTGGGCCTAAGTTGAATATAAAAGAAGAATAAGCTATCGAGTAGCCCTAAAGCTATATTCGCAAATCGGATACTGAATACAATTTGTATGAGTTTTCAAAAGTTCTGCATAACAGATAGCCTAGGGCCAAATTTTAAGAAAGACAAGAACGTTCCTGATGCCTTTTATTTTATTAACTCTAACAACTGTTTGAAAAACGAAGTATTTTGAAAGTGCTCATCATTCCAAGTTAAACTAGGAATAATAATTTCAACCAATATGAATACAATACGTGAAAAGATACACACTAAATTGAGAAATACATATGTAACTATGTATGTACTAACATACATATTTCACGTACCGTATTGTTCTACTCATAATCGTGTCAAGTTATACGTAAAGTTACTGTCATTTTCCGCCGTGAATGTACCTATGTGCGTCGGTCTCAAAGAATGCTTCGGCGGCCTTGAAACATATGAGAGGATCGCTAAACTAAGCGTATAATGTCAAATAGTATTGCAGTATAAACATTTTGTCACCTAGTAAACTATTGGCTTGGTTCTTGCGTCACCGTATTGTGTTTCTATGTTATGTAGGGTGGCTATGCGTCGTGAATTTACTCGTACATACTACGTACTGTGCTACATAATTAATTAGGTAGGTTTAGGTTAAGGTATTTATAAACCGATGTTCGAATAGAACTAGGTCAACCTATGAGAAACAGTAAAAAAAATCCTATCTGATGTCTGCACAAAGGAACTGATGATAGAAAGACCTGAAGTAGATAAACAATGGTGAACTGTCACAGTAAATAAAGCACCCTGTTTTTCCTATAAATATATAGGGTGGAAGGGACATCGACGCGATTATGGTTACCACATATTCAGTACATCATTCTGAACTTTTCATTGGTTATTAAAAAAAAAAACAACTGTTCCTACAAAAGTACAAAAAAAAAATCTGCTGTTCCATACATTTTGACCGTGTAGGTAACACGGTCAAAATGTATGAAACAGCAGATTTTTTTTTAATTTGCCGATGATACATTTCTATGTGGTCCCGGCTCAGAATGATGTACGTACGTGGTAACAGTTTTCGCGTCGGTCCCTTCCACCCCGTACCTATCTACTGAGACAATTAATAGATAATTATGTAAATCGTGATGTGTAACAATTGTTATGTACTGTAGAGTACATAACAATTATCTATCACCCGCCCGACTCAGGCCTCATGGGCTTGCCTTCTCAGTCTGGTATGACCGTCTGTCTTGTTCTGCCTACATCAATAAATTGCATTATACATTTACATGTAGATATAACTGTAATTTGAATAACTATGGAAAACTTCTAGTTACTATCATTAGAATTGCCAACTCAGGTTAATTAGAAATTGATATGTTGCACTATGTAGGTTAAAAGCGCTTAATTATTTTCCGTTTCGTGTATTACAAAAGGCTGGTTTTGAATGAAATATGTTCACAGTAATTTCAACATTATTTTGTTTCACCGTATCAGTTCCAGTTGGACATGCGAGGCTGGCCTTCTTAGTGGAACTGCGCTTTAGACTCGGCCCGAGTGGGTGTTGCGCGTGTAGGCTAATTTGTTAATCTTTTACACAAAATACCCCCAATTTGGGCACAACGATATAATCTAGGCTGTTTGTATGTAGAAACGTCCACCTGTCTTGCCGACAATAGCAATAGGACAGGTATAATTTATAATTTGTATTTGGATACCGAAATAAATTAAAAGATTTTTGTGTGTCTTGTTTTTTTTCGGGCTAGCAATAAATTAATTTGACATTAATTGGGTTCTATTATAATAATTCATATTGAGCAGAAACGTTACTGTTTGAAACTGATGAACTATCAATGACTTCATAATTATTTTATCCCCTACACATGGTATACACACCATGGGCTACTGGAGAGGATAGTGTTGTTGTGAAAGTCTGTATTGTCGTAGAAAGATAAATATAAATCTTTCTTATGGTCACCAAATAAACTATACCGAGTACCGACTGACCGATCTATGTTTACATTAAAATGATGATAAAAAAACTTTTTTTAATTAATGTCTCACGTCCACAAAACTGATGGTCACTTCCGTTCCAGTCATGCGGCCAATGCCGTTCGTCGGCGGAGCGCGCGTCGACCGCTGCGCGGGAGTGCACGCGGCTTGCAGACGCGTTGCGAGACGCGCGCGACCAGCTCGAGCTCATGGAGTTCAGGCTTTTAGAGCTGGAAGACGCACATCCCGATAAGGTATCATTAAAAACATTTTTTTAACAATTTTTTATCTTTGTCTCCAATATACTGAGTGTGTCCCGTCTTTAACAACAAAAAGTGAGGTGATTTTCATTTGTTTTTCCGCTGTGACGTACGTTTTCGCGCGTGATTCGAATGTTATATGTATTGTGCTGTTTTGTGTGCGTTTATGTGGAGGTGAAGGCTCTGTTAGTTCTCAATGGAGTTTAGAAGCGACGTGATGAATGGCGCACGCGTCGATCAGGTATTTTTTGTGTATGATTTTCTTATTGTTGTTGAGTAGTAATTTTTATCTGCAATTTTGTTATTTTTCAAGGTTTGTCAATATCTAATCTCTGTAATTTGAAAGATACGATATAATATGTTTTGTTATCTTTTATCACCCTCTTTTTGAGATAGGTAATAGGTACCTACGTAAAGCGTTTAGCTTTACGAATATTTTTTTTTGCACCACGTAAGCAGATTTACTCAAAAAGGCAAGAATTATTTCAAAAAATATAATTTTGATCTGTCTATTCAACATTTATTATTCTATTGGCAATAATATCTTATTAAAAGTAAAAGTGGTCACACTACAATTTATTTATTCGACGAATTTTGAAAAAATAAATTTAAAAACTCACCAGTTAATTTGAGAAAAATAAACATAACATCACGCCTGTAGGGATTACAGATGTGATGTTATGTTATGTTTATTTTAAAGAAGGGTATGGCAGAGGTGAACCTTAAAGTACACGCATATCCCGCCAGTCAAAAAAAAAAATGCCTGAAAAGCAGTGGAAAACGCGAAAGCCAGTAGTTTTAATACATACAATCCACGACATTTCGTGAAAAGATGTGTATGAAAAACAGGGTAAGATTGCGAAAACAAAACCAAGATATTTCCAGTGATTCATCATTCAAGACATTCCTACATAACTTTGACGATAAGTCCTTTTGTTTATAACTTAGTAACAAAACAGATGCAAGAAAACCTTTCCAAAGTAGGTGTAAGTGTAGGTAAATCAATTAACCGTTATTATCAAACACCATTATCCATATAACAACACGGACTTAAATACTTTCTCACGTAACATTGATTACCGATAACCTTGACCTTAGTTTATGCACATTCTCCATACAAGCAAGAGGTCAACTAGAAGTAGTTGTGTGAAGTTAAGCGCAGGTCACACCGCGAGCTAAGCGCTAGGTAACTTAGCTAAGCTTTGCTCACGTAGAGAATTTTAATGTCGACCAAGAACTAGCAGACCTATTTCGTTATGGCCAGAGCTAGGTATGTAGATTGTAAACTAAGCCAAACTATTTTGCGAGCTTTTCTAACTTAGCTATGTATACTTAAAAATGAATGTTTATTTATTTTTGGTCCACATTCATATCGGAAAACTGATAATCGTAAGAGAGGTCAAACGGAGTTCACATACCTGAGCCGAAAACAGCAGATTAGCTAGTGTTCATTACATAATTAGAATTACATAGTTCAATTAGTCCGGTTGACTTAGCTGTTAGATTCTATGAAAAGGCGTTCGCGTTTCGTCAATTAAAGCTAGTTGCAGACCAAGAGACAAGCTCAGTTAGTTTAGGTTGGTTCGCATAGCTGACACAAGTATGAAATATTAACTTAGTTAACGCGATAAGCTAAAATAACTTAACTTGGCTTTTAATCTGCAGTAGGCTTTAGTTGGCTTAGCTGTCAGTGTGGCCTAAGGCTTATGTTCTTACAAATATAACTTTAAGTGTTAACGGAAACACCATTGATCATTATTAACGGTTTTGTGACTTATTTCTATGGTAGCTTGGTGGCCGGATACACCTCTGTTTATGGGACACTTGCCGGTTGGTTACCTCATTCACTTAGTCAGTCTTATATCAGGCGTTGATAAATAAAACATTTACTTACCTACTTATGTACACTTATGTATTAAGTAAACTTGGAATGGACAGTATTGCGCAGTATTTTAGTTTAGAGGTTGTTCTTGTAGTTACTCGAGAATTAAGATGTAAATTAAATAATGCATTGTATCTTGTTTGATATCTACTTATCTTTGAATACAATCGAAATTGAATCTCTATGAATTATAGTTTATCGATATTTTCAGAATAATAATAAATCTGTAATTTCTCACGTAACTTTATTAGAAAATAATCATCTTAATTTATCAGAAAAATAAAAATGTAACTTAAGATGAAAAGGCTTTACTTATTCAGGACGCTCAGAGTTCATAAAAATAATTTATGCAGCAGTCATATTGTCCATAATGATTCACTGAAAACATGACCATTTTTTACCGGATGACTTCATAAATCACCTGTGTGAGATTCAGTTAAAGTTCTACCGTCAAGAGTTTCGCGCGCATACTTTGTATCTACAGCAAGTCAAAATCATACATCGCGTGAATCCCCGTTACCGTCTGCAACTTGATACGGTCCGCAAAACTAATTTAATATACACTCGAGAGCAATGAATCCGGGTCACTTAAAGAATGTTAAAAATCTCGGAAACTAGAAATGATAGGTTAATGCAATAAATTGTATTTAATAGACAATGTAATACTCCTTAAATGAAAGTAAAAAAAATATGAGTCGCTATACATCTTATTAACACAAAATTACATAAAGAAAAAAACTGCTGATCTCTCCTTAAAACAAAAATAGGAAACATGAAATTTTTGAACTTTATTACGATTTTCTTGAATTTTAATACTTCGTATTGCCTCCTCGTGCTTCCATTACTGCGTTTACGCGGTTTGGCATGCTGTACACCAAGTTCCTTATACGATTTTGGGGAATATTCTCCCATTCCTCTGTGAGAGCAATTTTGAGCTCACGAAGCGTGATTGGGGGAGGGTTTCGTTGTTTTACGCATCTGCCTAGCTCGTCCCAAGCATGCTCGATCGAGTTGATATCCGGGCTGCGCGCTGGCCACTCCATACGAGTAATGTTCATCTCTTGAAGGTAGTCATTCACAATCCTACCTGTATGAGGTCGGGCATTGACCATAAATGGACCAACTTGATCATTGAGGATTTCTTCCACATATCTTACACTAGTTAAAGAGCCGTTTTCTATGATCACCAGCTCTGTGCGACTTTCAGAAGAAATTCCGGCCCACACAAGTACAGACCCACCACCGTAGGCTACTTTTTCTTCGATGCATGCTTGCTTGAATCTTTTCCCTGGTCTTCGATACACTCTGTGTCTTCCATCGTGCTTGTAGAGCATAAATTTTGATTCGTCGGAGAACATAACTTTTGACCAATCTTCAATACTCCAATTTACGTGGCTCTGGGCATATCTTAGTCTTGAAATACGATGCCCACGCTCCAGTTTAGGGCCCTTTGCAGGTCTAAGGGGTTTAAGTTAGATTCAGCAAGCCGACGTCTTACTGTCCATGCACTTGGGTTACTTCCTCCGAGGCGTCGAAACTGATTTGTGAGTTCAGTTCCTGTGAGAAAGCGATTTCGAAGCATGGTGTTCACCAAGTATCGGTCTTCTCGTGCTGTGGTACACCTGGTTCTGCCCGTTCCTGGTCTGCGTAGGTTAGAACCAGTTTCTTCGTAACGTCGGAGAACTCTTTGTACTGTTGACAGCGACACACCGACAGTCCTGGCTGTATCGCGCTGACTCCGGCCGGTTTCCAGCATTGTAAGTATTCTGGTGCATTCTTCAGGCGTAAGCGACATAATTTCAGCTTGAATAATGAATATAGAGCACTATCAACATGGTTTATGTACCCACATAAATGACAGATTACAAACAAAAGCAAAACCGAATGCTGTAATTTCGTAGTTCCATCTTCGAAAGTGGCCCTTTTTCAAATTTGATTTTTTTATGATATAACTTTACAATAACTAAGAAGTTTTAATACCTTCATTTAAGGAGTATTACATTGTCTATTAAATACAATTTATTGCATTAACCTAGCATTTTTAGTTTCCGAGATTTTTAGGATTCTTTAAGTGACCCGGATTCATTGCTCTCGAGTGTACCATCAATAACGTTAGTAAGTAAGTCACAATAAACATGTCTCGTTGGCTTCGTTCGCTCAATTATAACTACCACAGTAATTGTGAAGTAATTTTACGCTTTGGGTAATTTAACCGCTGCTTACTCTCGCAATGTTTGAAGATCGCAAACCATCGGTAGTTTTCTTAGACATGGTAACTACCGCAGAACTAATTTGTTGGCATGAAATAATTGTTTTTTTTTTTGAAGAATGTTACCTTTTAATTAATTGATCGAAATTGATCAGCCTGTTTTTGAGCCACCTGTTTATTGATTAGTGGATGTTGACAAAAAAAATTACAACATCCATTTGCATCATTCATTTGTCCTGTTTTATAGATCATTTGCATGCTTTGGGCCTTAGCGTAATAACCATACATAAAGGTGAATACTATTTGTATAACACAGACAAAAGGATAATGAAGGAGGAAGCGAAACTCGTCCCATAACTCCATGTTGGTTTATTATTACGATACCACGAACGATGAACGACCTCCTATTATAGTTGCAACATTCTACAACATACTTAATCTGTATCAGAAAAAAAAATCGTTTTACATAGGTATATTTGTCAACGCCTACAGCTAGTCGCTCGTTAAGCCTCTGGCCGCCTAAACAGAACCACTACGATGCCACTAATGAGAGAGTACGGGCAGATTTTTGGTGTCCATTTTTTATCTCGATATAATAATACGTATGTGATGTAAAGTGATTGTTGTGTTTCGAAAAACTAGTAACGTTATACCGTGTAACCTTCTTTCTGTCAGGAAATGTATACTTTCGTGACTCTTACAACGATTGCTGTATTCAGCGGCTGAAAATTGTGCGGTGTTGTTTATCTATATTGATATTGTGCTAGTTTAACTTTATATAGCATCTAAATCCCACTTATTTTTTCCAGGGTGCTAGGGACAACCTAACCGACTCGGATTCGGGCTGCGTGTCCCCAGGCTCCCGTATCAAGGACTCCGCGTCGCCCGAACTCAAACGAATGGATTCCGGATACAAATCCCCCCACGCCCCGAGCAGCCCCTGCAACCCCCGCCGGCACCTGGGCACGCCACACGATGACTTCAAAGAAGACTTCGCCAGGGCCCAAGTGTTAGCCGACATTTTAGACAAGAATTCCGAAACCACCAGTGATTCCCTCAAAAGTAACCCAGTCAAAGAGCATTTGGAACAGATGATACTAAATGCAGCGTCGGCGGAGGACAGGGCGTGCTTGGAACAAGTTCTGATGCTGCTATACAACTTTCAAGCGTTGAGCAGCTCTGTCAGTGAAGACGAATGCTTTCAGGTGAGTTTGAAACTTTTTACACTTTGACTAACCTAAAAACTAAAAATCAAAGTAATGACAGTAATGTCAACAAAAATATGTTTTTAATTTTGTGATATTTATTTCCAAATTTCCGTCTATTTTCAGGCAAAACCGAGAAAAATATGTGATCTGAGGTTCAAACAAGAAACTGACAAAACACAGAAGGCCGTCGCAACTGTTACACCGTATCAACAGAAAGGGTACAAGTGCGAATCCTTGGAGAGTCTTTGCAGTGAAGAGCGGAAACCCAGTAATGTTCTGCAAGAGAGTGGCATCTTCGAAGGTGTCGAGACAGAGTCAAAGAGTACCCAAACAGATGTCAACGAAAGCTTTGAATGTAGCGGTGAACTAAACACCGAAATACAACGACTGAATAGTATTAGAGAGAAGTTAGAGAGGCAAGGAGTTAGAAATAGGACATTAAGTACTAAAGAAGATGGAGATGGCCTGGAGTGCAGGTGTGTGAAGTTGGGCAAGAAACACAAGCAGTATTACGAGAGGAGGCTTAAGTTTTTGGAGGGAAAGATCTCGATATACGAAGCGGCACAAGACGTTAAAGACGCTAAGCTAGCACAGAGATTGCAGAAAGAGTTCCTTCTTGAAAATAGAATACAGGTATAATTTACTCTTAACTTTTTACCCGACTACGGCGAAGCCAAAATGAAGGGTTATGATTTTAGCAGTCTATATAATGTATGTATGTTTGTATTTACGTATGTTCCTCCGTAACGCCTGAACTATTCATCCGATTTTGATGAATAACAACAACCGGGTAACATAGGCTACATTTTAATCGACTTCAACAACAGGAAGAGTCGATTTTACCTTGTAAACCCTGAATTTTATTAGAGATTGATTTCGGTTGTCGGGTTTTTTAGTTGTTGTATTCCACACAAATTCTTGTTCCGTCCACTGTTGATTGAGGCCATTAGGCTTCCATCATTTTATATCATGCTTCCTTTTTTTTTGGGATGGGAAATTATCAAATGACTCCTCCCGCTCTGGGCGGAGCGGAAGGGAGTGTCAGACTTTTACTGACTAAAACCCATCCATGTTCCTTCTTTTGCCCTTTGTGTTCCAGGGCCGCGGTATCTCTTTCGAACAGTCCCGCAGCCCTGGCAGGATATCATGCTTCCCTAAGATTAAAATTCTTGAGCTTTTGAATATCTTTGTCCATCCATAGTATCCATAGACTGTCTGTCTGTCTGTTTTCTCTACTATGAGTCGTCATTACAATAGTGGTTTCTCTATCATCATCTTTCACGCAATCCGGACATCGTTTCTTTGGTCTTCTCCTACTCTTCCATCGATGAATTTTTAATGTTAAAGATACAGCAACTTTTTTGTTTTACAGGAACTCGAATCGCAACTATCCGAACTACAAGATAAGTACGAGAGACTAGAGGAGGATTGCTGTGAACTAGAAGAAATCGAAAATGATACCCGTTTACATTGGCAGCAGTAAGTACCGTGCTCTCATTAAAGTATATTACCATAGCGTTGTTTAGCTGGGTTTATCGCTTTGACTAACTAAATGAAATGCAGTCGATGTCAAGGTCAAGAGCGAACCTTTATAGTATTAATGCAATTTTCCTTATCTTGAATCTAATAAAAATAACTAATATAATAAAAGCTGAAGAGTTTGTTTGTTTGAAGGCGCTAATCTCCGGAACTACCAACCGGATCTGGAAAATATTTTTATAAGTATATGTACGTACACCCTTAAAAACCGCAGAGCTATAAATAATAAATAAATAAAAAAAACCTTTAACCCTTAGACCAAAATACAGTACATTAACAACTTATGTAAATGTAATTTCTATCTAATAAAAAATCTTTAAAAAAATCTAGTTGGCAAACAAAATAAGAAAAAAAAAAAGACTTCATTCTATTAGGTACGCAATATAATAATCTTCAGCAGTTTTAGGGTCAGGTTATCCTTCGACATAGGCCTCGCCTAGTTTCTTCCACTCATCTCTGTCACGAGCCGATCTTCTCCATCCTTTTGGTAAGCCATCTCTTGATTTGGCGACCCTTTTGTATCTTTCCATCTCTAGGATACATACATTCCATCCATTCCATTACGTCTCTCGTCCCTTTTTCTCTGTCCGTTCTCCTATTGTGACCTGACCAATTCCTAGAGTTTTATTTTATTTTATTTTAGTAAGACATCGCTTACTTTTGTCCCTTTTCTTTATCTTGAAGTCGTCCACCTATCACGTAGCCTTATATTTAGCATGCTTGGCTCCGTATTGCGTTGGCAAACTATACGTTTTTGGCTGTTTTTGCTCGTACAGGTCAAGTTTGTCACCCATACGTGAGGCATGGGAGGATGTACGTGTTATAAAGTTTGCTTTTCACCGAAATTGGTATTGTTTCATTTTTAACAATTTCTTTTAGCGACCAGTAGCGTTTCCAGGTGTAACTTATTTTTCTATCGATTTCTTTTGAATATTGATCTTTTATTAATATTACCTGTCCCAGATTATATATATTTATTAACATATTCGATAACCTCCTGTCCTATGTCTATCTCTATTTTTTTCTTTATTGCATTCGTCATTAATTTAGTCTTCACTAGATTCATAGATAAACCTGCTTTCTTGCTTTCATTATCTAATTGCTGTAACATAGTTTTTAATATATCTGGTCTCTCTGCGAATATCACTATATCGTCAACAAATCGGCTGCTGGTGATTCAGCTGTGATCCATTTAAGTGTATTCTAAAATCTTCCCAGTCTATATTTCATCCAACAGAGTTGGGAAAAGGCTAGGCAGATGATGACAATAGTGAACTTCGTCCATTGAGTTGGTATTTTTTCAGTAGCCAGAATTTCGATAAATAGATGCGTCACAGGTTTGGATATAATATAACGGTTGAAGTGTCTCTCAGTAGCTTGTTCGAAATTTTATCGTATCCAAGTGCTTTGCCGGTTTTTTGTATTTTTATAGCTCTGATGACTTCAGTTTCTTGTATGCAAGGCATTTCTTCTTCGTAAGTATACTTATCTGTTTCTTTCTTTTTGGCGTAGGATTTATTTCTAGGGGGTGGTGGTCTGACAACCCTACGGGAACCAGCCGGTTTGGTTCCGCCTCTGATTGCTGATATTTAGTTGCTACTTAGTTTGGTTTGGTTTTATATTAGAAAATGAGTTTGCTTTGGGTCTCATAATATCGAATGCATTTTTCCTGTTTTCTTTTATTGATGAAGTGTTGCTCAGTATCTTCTTGGCCTGATTCTGATTTTTTCCGGCGAAGTTGAACCTTTTCCTATTTTCTTTGTTTGGATTTCCGCCTATCTTTAACTATCAATTGATCGTATTTTATGGACGCAAAATTTCCTTTCGCACGTTCTTCTATAAGCTTAGGTTTCAATTCTCTTCGTTTTTTAGTACCTACTTTCTTTAGAAAATCTTCGGTGATGTATCCCTCTTTCAGGGTCTTTTTCATTTTAGAATCTCGTTTATCTTCCAGTTATTTGCAAAAACAATAAGAACAGGTCGTTTTTCATTTTCATTGTTGAGACCGATACGGTGGTCTTTGATACAGCGGGGCGCAGCTAGTTGTGTATAAATGTTTTTACTTAGCGTTTTGGTTTCTAGCTTCTCATTATTCATATCATTTCAGTTTTATCTTATCTAACATGATTTTTTGTTTTTTGGTTGTCTAATAAAACAAGAAACCTGTATGATCATCACGTCTTTGTCTGATAGACGTCTCCGTACCCATATCAGACGGCAACTTTATTTTTATTTTATTTCTTTGGGAAAACAAACAGTTACACATTAAAGTATTACACATAATTCTAATACAAGGGGTGTGATTAAATGTATAACCAACGACATTTTCCACATATTACAAAAACAATTAGTTATAAAAACAATGCGACTTACGCTAACAGTTGAATGTGAACAATAAAATGACATAATGTGTTATGTTAAACAAAACAGGCATACAAATTAGGAAGAACAAAAAAAAAAATACATGAAATGATAGTAGGTAATAGTTTAAAAGTTGCAAAAAAAAAAAAAACAAAAAAAACACTCAATCCAGAATGGCTTTGCAAACAAGGCCTTTAAATTTTCCTTTTGGTACAGCAAAGATGTCAACATTGTCGAAAAGACCGTTGTACTGACTAGTTAGGTGACGTAGGGGTGCTCGTAAGCCTGCGTTCGTACGACTAGAAGATACGGCAAATAGGGGTCGTGCGCGAACCCCACGGCTTATAGTTGTTCTAGGTACCACGTAACTAATCTTATTAGTGATGTCCATACAATCACACACATTATTACATAAATCATATAAAAACATTGTCTCTAAAATAATACGTCTGGCTTTAAGATGATGTAGTTTATACTTATTCAAAAGATCACTATAAGAAGCATAAGTACGAAAACAACGGTAATGCATGGATTTCAGAAACTTGCTTTGAACTTTTTCGATCGCGTCTGAGTATTTCCTATAGAAGGAACAGCATACTCTAACTGGGACCTGATTAACGATTTATAAAGGTATAAATATGTATATGGGCGGACAAATTCAACGGCTGATCTCATAACAAACCCGTACATTCGGAAAGCATTATTCACTATTTTACTAATATGAGCGTCTAGGTGTAATTTGTCGTCTAATAGAACTCCAAGATCACGCACTAACGTTTCTCTTGTTAAAGTTATATTATTTAAGGAGTACGGATGCATGATAGTATTTTTGTTTCTAGTAAAACTTATACAGCAACATTTATTTATGCTAAGTTGTAGTTTATTATTTAAACAGTATGCAGAAAATCTGTCTAGGTCTTCCTGTATGAGTAGGCAATCTTGTAAATTCCTTACCGACCTAAAAATTTTGAGATCATCTGCATATAGTAATAATTTTGAAAACATTTGTTAATGTCATTAATAAATATAATAAATAAAAGAGGTCCCAAAATGGAGCCTTGTGGCACTCCAGAAGTAACACTTAGAGTGCTGGAAATGAAACCATTTATGACAACCCTCTGAGTCCTATTAGACACGTAAGAAGAGAACCATCTCAGAAGGTCCCCACGTATACGAATGCAATCTTACTCATTAGCAGCTGATGGTCAACCTTGTCAAAAGCTTTGCGGAAATCGGTATATATAGTGTCAACTTGAATACGGGAGTCCATATTGTTAAATAAATAGTCCACGAAAGTCACCAGGTTGGTTGTAGTTGACCTTCTTTTGACGAATCCATGCTGTTGTTGAATGATTATATTGTGCAACAGAGGGTATATTTTATCATGAACTAATCTCTCGAACACCCTTGACAAAGCTGACAGTATTGATATAGGGCGGTAATTCTGCACATCATCCCTAGGTCCCGACTTATAAACAGGTGTTATATTTGCAAGTTTCCATGCTTGAGGAAAGCATCCTTGAGAGATAGAGAGATTAAATATAATGTGCAGGGGTATACATAAGTTAGCAGCTGTATGTTTTATAAAAATTACTGGTAGACCGTCCGACCCAGGCCCTTTAGCAGGATCCAATGCTTTGAGCGCTTTAAGTACTTCATCAGTAGTAAACTGAATATCACATAGCAGAGTGCAACTTTCGGAACAGTCGTTATACGTGGATGGAATATTAGAAAAAGTGGAAGGTTCATAAACGGATTTAAAAAAGTCTGAAAAAAGATTACATATGTTTTCTGGGTCGCTAGTTGACTGGTTGTTATAATTCATCGTGGATGGAATGCCAGCTCCACATTTTTTCTTATTGGAAATGAAAGTCCAGAAATGCTTGACATTGTTCCGAATACCATCCTCAACACTATTGATATTATTATAGTTATTATAACAGTTCGTGCATTCATCTTGAAATCTAGATCGGTAAAGTGCAAACTGCTCGTAATCCGAAACGTTGTGGTACATTTTCCATTTAACCCACGCTTTGGCCTTATTTTTATAAATATGTATAAGAGGTTTTGAGAGCCACACGGGAAACTTAGAGGATCTGCAGATTGTCAATGGTACATATTTTTTAATAATACCAAATATAATATTGTAAACTTTAGGGTGGGTCCTGTCACCGAATTGTTCAGTAGGTAGTTTATTTATTTGTATTTTTATTTGTAGGCTTGAAATGGATTATGAGCTCTGTTCTGCTCAACTAAGAGACATGGCGGAGCAACGAGAGTGTTCGCGGGCACAGGCCGAGCGTATGATGACCGAATTGACTCATAAGGAGTGCGCATTGAAGACTAAAGAGGTGAGTTCTTACATATATATTATATATCTTCATAGTTTAAGATGTAGTGACAAAAATGTAAAAGAGTATGTTTAGATGGTTTAGTGATGCGGAGAGGATGAGTGAAAGGCGACTAACAAAAAGTACTAACAAGGTAGATGTGAGTGGCAACGCCGGGAGGAGACGTACAGTTACCTTATTAGTGAGGTTCTTTAGAAAGGTCAGGTGCGAAGTACTCGCAACCAGCGTGCGTGTATGACCAGATGTATGAACGTGGACGAGGCAAAAGGAGTATGTAAGGTTCATAGCAGGTGGCGTTTCGTGGTTTCTGCCTACCCCCATGGGAAAAACGCGTGAGTTTATGTATGTTGGTATGTATGTATAGTTCACACCTTTTCGGTAGACAGAACCTACGGAGCCACGTGTCATGATTCTAACATACTCCTTTCGCCAGTTTCGTCGTTGATGCGAGTGATGCTGATCTTTTTGTCATTTGGCTATTGTTTGTAATAAGTAAGTCTGCAATGAGTTGCAGACTTACTTATTACTCTAGTCAGCAACTCAATGCAGACTTACTTATTACTCTAGTCAGCAGCTTTCATAACAATAACTATTTTTTTGGTGATGAAATTGTTTGTGGAAATTGTATTGAAAAAACAGGGAGGGTTTAGTTTCGTTTGAGGCCACGCGCACCATGCAGCATAAGTGTATTTCTTTTATTTATATTTACCGCTATACCAGTACCTACTGCAAAAAGTTGAAAAAGATGGAGAATTATGATGTTATACTTTTCGCCAATTTACTCTTTAATTTTCCAGAAAGAGGTACGTGCGCGGCTGGAGAGGCTGGAACAAGCTGTGCCAGCACTTATTGCGTTTAACGTGGTCCAAGTCTTGGGCGCCCAATTATCCCCTCATGGAAAGGTACGTTACTTTCTTCTTCAATAAAATTGCGAAAATCCTTAATAATACCATGAGATACCAGCCGACCATGGGAAAATAAAATAACTTCCTTTATTTTATGTTGATGTATGTATACACAGTCTAGAGAATGATATTGAGAAGAAAATAAACAATTTGAATGGGGAATGTCTTCGTTACGTCAATTCTTCGACGTTATTCGTCAGACACGACCATAAAATAGTCTCATAGAAAAAGTTCTTCAGTTCTTACATTAGCATTCTTCGCAGATCCTCCCAAAATCCATTATTTTAAATAAAGAAGAAAAAGAGAGAAAATAGATAGAAGACAAGAGTGATATAACTACTTAGCCCAATATCACTCTAATAACAGAAAACTGTCATTCTGTACAACAGCAGGCGCTCATGAATCGCATCGGCGGCTACAGCAGAAACTCGCGCGACTTCGTGCAGCAGCTGCGGCACGAGGCGCACGCGCCGAGCGCCCGCGCCGTGGTCGCGTGGAGCACGCTGCAGCCGGGCACCACGCCGCAGGAGTACGAGCTACAGAAGCAAGTCACTAAGTAAGTTACATAATGGCTTTAAAAAGAAACTCGCCGGAAGGCACTTGTTCTCCCCGTCATTGCTATACCTAGAATCCTATATATTATTTATAATTTATTAATAATATAATCTTTTTAATAATATATAACGATATATTTTAACATACTAAATTTGATATAAAATAGTTTTCATCCATTAAACAGATCAGTTAAGGTCGTTTCTAGTTCGGATCTTACTGGTCTACGTTCCGTGAGCCGGTCTCCGGGTTAGGGGTTGATTTTTGACCAAAATTAGGGTTTTTTACTAAAAGTCCCGTAAATTGTTCGGAACCCTTTTGGGATCGCTCGGACGAATGGTTCAATGGAAGTATTTAAGAAACTTAAAGTAGTTATCTTAAATACTTCTTAAACTACTTACTAGCATCAAATTCTGAAAAGGGATTTTTTATTGCCAGGTTATTAGCCGAGAAAAGGAATATAGAAGAACAAACATTAGAAACAAAGAAGAAACTCGAAGAAAGGGTGCGAGATTTAGAAGAACAATTGAAGACTGCTCAGCGACAGATATCGGTGACCGTATGCGGTGGAGAAGTGAAGAAGGAAAATATTGAAGAAAAGATAGCACAATTGGAGTCGAGGCTCGTAAATAGTAAAGAGAGCTCAAAGGTTTGTAACGTCTACTCGTATTTTATCTTTTTAGAAGAACACCATTCGTCCGAATTATGTTCAAAGATACCGCAAAAAATATTTTCGAAGATCGTTGATTTTTGAAAAATGTGATCGGCTTCATTCAGTCGCATGCTTGAAGCAGCAGTGGGGTTGTGGAGCTGTGTCGCAAACTATGCTTCAGCTCTTATCGTGCCCTCTTATCCCAAAAACATGCAGCCGAAGTGACCTTTGCACTGCCACCAACGACGTGGTGGAGGTAGCGAAGAAGAAGAGTAGTCTTCTTCGTGGAATTGAACTGGTTTATGCCATAAATAGCTACTTAGACTTAATTAATCGTTGCAACAGATACGTAGACACTTAACTTCAGCAGATGTACCTATTACCTAATAGAGAATTGGAAACTTGTAAAACCCGAATATCATTCACACTGATGCATTAATTCACTTAATAAACCACACTCGAGTCACACACACTCCTGCGAAGTAGAGCGTTGTAACAATGTTACATATGAAATCTTTAACCATGACGATTCTTTTCAAGAAATCTTTATCATCTTTTGATTTCTACAGCGAAACGGATAAGTTTTACTACTTGACGAGGGAAAGAAATATTTGCTTCCCTTCCTATGCGAAGTATCTCTATTTTTACTAAGGCTGAAACCATCAAGTTTTGTTTTTGTACCGTTTTTCCGTTTATCACGTTCAGTGCAACAGTAAAGACGGTGGTCGTTTATACAAAAACAAACGTTTTGAGATGTTTGTGTCAGCATACCTACACTTCATTTTTGGAATTTCATCACGTTATGATTGGTAAAATGATCGTACTTCTATAAAAATCCTATGCCATGCCGTCTCATTACATCAAATCACCTTCACTAAGTCGGCACCAAAAAGTATCGTAACTTCCTCGACAAACATATTTTTTCAATCATGACTAACTTTTTCTCGTCCTGCAGCAAGCGGCAGACCCAACCATGGGAATGAAGATCCGAGCGTTACTGATCAGCGAACAAGACTTAAAGAATAGAGTGTTAGAGTTGGAGAGAAGAGAGGCGGCCTACCTGGAGATGTTGACACAGGCAGACGACATGTGGGCCGAGATGGAGGGCGGCTACAAGAAGAGAATCCAGGAATCCCAGACTACGGAGTCTTCGCTTAAGGGAAAGGTATAAATCATTTAGGATTTTCGTCGTAAGAACTTGAAGTCGGTTCTAGACTATGCTATAATATAAATAACAGAAGCAGAACAGTGTTGCTCATACAAATGTAATATACATTTGCCGATAATTATAATATGTATTATAAGCGATATTGTAGAACTATGTACTAATTAAAATCTAAAACAGAAACTAATATAAAAAAGAGATAGATCAGGTATTTCAGCGCAACATGTTCTTCTCCAAGACTTCTCTAACAAAAAATACTAATAATGACTGTGTAAAGTAAATATTTTTTATAATCTATTTCAGATCATGAAACTAGAAACAGAGCGTCAAAAATGCGTTGAACCACTAAAGAAGAAGTTAAGAGAAGTGGAAGAATCTGAATCAGTGATGCGTGTAGCGTTAGAGAAAGCTCAGAGGGACAATAAAATCCTCGTAGATAAGTCCACAAGTATGGATGTCGAGCTTAAGAAGCTAGAAGCCGAGGCCAAGAAGTCTGAATTCGTGTTTAAAACCCTCGAAGCCAAGTTCAAGGTATTGTGCTGATTCTACTACTAATTGTTACGCGCACTACTTTTTATACACTTCTATACAATATTAGGATTTTTAAATATTTTTACAACCAGAGCGTTTTTATCAACGTCAGGCTAGAAGCAGCGCCATCTAGCGACTCCTACCTCCATTAGTTGGTTACATTCTCTTCAATTTGGATTTCAGAAAGAAATAGAGCAACTGCGTAAATTAAACAAAAACTTGGACAGCGAACTGAGGGTCCAAAGGGAAGCAGTGAAGAAGTCAGAGCGCTCTTTCATCGGGGACCTGGACACGATCAGAAAAGAACTCAGCTGGGCCTGCAAGGCTAATCAAGACTTAGAAGTAACAAATAGCGAATTGAAGGAGGAGGTATGTGCGATAGGTTTAAGGAAATACGAAGATATTGGTCAAGATTTTACTAGACGTTTGATCCGATATAGGATTAATAACCTGATCTAATAAGGAGATGGTACCTTCATATTACTCATTGGAGATGGATTACCTTTAGAAGTAGAACTTCTTATTTATTTGATATTTATGTTGATTTATTTATTTAGATGGTAGATGATGGCTTAGTTCGTGTAGTCGCTTTGGGTATGCACTTGATAACGCTTTCAATGTTTTCCGCTTTTTAAACTAACGCTATATGCATGTCTGCTTGACACTTTATCTTAATTGTTCCGATCGCTCGGCACACGACAGCGCATGCTCCGTACCGTGGTTGTGACGTGTAAATATGCATGGAAGCCTTCGAGGAAATTCTAAGAAGAAATGTGTTCTCAGGTCGAATCTCTGGAAAAGCAGCTTGCTTTGACGCAGAAAGCTTTAACGCAGTGCAAAAGGAAGTGTGACGAGAAGATAAAAACTTTGAGTCACGAGTTATCCATCAAAACTGAAGAGTTAGAAGAATTGAGAAGCGAAACAATGAGACAGTCGTTCCACGCCTCTCGCGTAGAATTAAAGCCGGATAGAACTGAATATATAGACGAAGGCTATTCTGTATACACGGCGGTACCAAAGAAGACAGATTACGGGAGAATGCATCACAGTATGAGTTATATAACGTCGGAATCGCGTTGCTCGTGTCCGTCGATGCGCAGTCAGCTGGTGGGACAGCTGATCGAGGACTTGTTCGAGCGGGTGCACAACATTGTAGACGATGACCTCACCCGGCTGTGCAACGATATCAATTTGATTAATAGTAGAGAAGTGACTGCTGAAACCAAAGCGAAAATTACAAATTATCTCTTAATGGCTATCTCGAAGGAGCTCGTTAGGTCTATAGGAGACGCTGATGCTAAGACAGATACAGAGGTTAGTATGGTAGTGGATTGTTTTCATTAATATTATATAATATCATTTCATTGTGACTAAAGTTATAACTGCATTAGATTATGAATGTTTTGATTTTACTAATCAAGAATTATGTCAACCTAATAATGGTTTTGGTCGATATAATTTAATGATGTGGTAACCTGGGTTAATTACTTGATTTATAGTAGTTTTTCTTTCACTCAGTCTTCTTCTTCGTTACACGAATATTTTGTTAGTTTTATTATAAAAAATGAATGAAGAGTTTCGAAATGAGTCAATCGTTCCCAATTTCATATTAGTTATAAAATAAATATGATCTTTGGTTAGAAAAAATGCGGATTTATAATATTTTCGAAGATATTCTATTGAATCATTGTATTATCATTATATACTAAGCTGGGTATTCACAATGTTCGAACACTAACTGTACTCCGCCTACTTTTACCCGTTTTTACCGCCGATACAGCTCGGCAACATTTTATAATTCAAAAGAATCATGTCGGCGACATTCACTTGCGCATGTTAATACCCGCCAATATGTGGACGACTTGCGTACGCAGAACGTACCATCGTGCGCGTATGCAAGGTTAGTGCAGCGCTGTAATGTTTTATACATTTCTATAAAAAATCAAACCCGACATACGCATCTAGCTGCTGTCATGCCCACGGATAAAAATCCGTGGAGATCCGAACTGGTGGAGTGGTCGGTACGCTTCTAAAGCGACAACGCAGTTGGTGCTCGTACATGGTGGAAACCTAGCTTTACAGTAATTTATGGCTGGGGTTTCTTTTAAGCGCTGTCAGTGACGTCTGGCGTCAGCATACCTAAACGCAACAGAGTATTTCTAGCATCTTGACTTGGCATTTGACAAAACGTTGTATGCGGCCGATGGCGTTTATCAGGTGACTTCACTCTTAGTCGTTTACACGACCTTGTTATGTTTCTCGCGGGTATCCACCCGGTGAAGTTTGAGATGCGTGGCTTGTCGTTTTACCGATTCGTTAATCTTGCGGTAATGCGCGAGAGAGCTTTACTGTTGTAAATTCGACGACCGTGTTAAAGCTCACTGGTGGATCACCGGCTTTGTTTATCATGACGGTATTATTTTGATGGATGTTGATCCCTAGGAGTGGCAGCGAGCCGCGTCGTCGCAGTCGTACGGCGCGGGTGGCGCGGGGGGCGCGGGCGGCGCGGGGGGCGCGGGCGGCAACGCGGGCGTGCTGGCGGGTGCGGCGCGGCTGGCGTCCGTGAGCTGCGCCTGCGCCGCCGCGCGCCTGGCCGCCGCGCGCCCCGACCTGGCCGCCGCCGTCAAACTGTGTCAGGAGGTAACTGTCGCTGCACTAAGTACTAGCGCGTATAATATCCGTCACGTCTTGGTGTTCGGCTACTTCTGGAGTGGCGACCGTGAACCGCGAGAGGCAGCGTGGGTAGGCAGAGATTGACCGAAGAACTGGTTGGTGAAGCTCGCAGAAATTGAAGAGATACGTAAAATTCAACACCAGTCGATGTGGCTGGACTTGGGGAAGCCTATGTCCATTGTCTAGCCCCTGAACAAACACAGAAACGACCCTGTTATGTCCGATTCTTCTAAATATTCCACCAAGAAATCACGACGCCAACTTCAGTTGACCTAACACTAACAAACGGAGACAAACAGTCTTCATACCCTTGTTTACAATGTCAGTTTATTATATATATAAATAAATTAAGTCTATTTAAAATCCACTTACCAAAGTCAAACCTTCTGACAAATCAGTTTATGAGCAATAATACAGAGTACAATTTGTATTGCAGGAAGTTCTGGATCATGGCGATGTAAAAATCATGGAAGAGCAATTAGCGAATGCAATTGAAAGTATTGTTGTAAGTAAATGAATTATCTCTTATACCACGTCTTTCAACCTTGCTCTAGGTATACTACAACCAGTCGAAGTGCTAATCCACAAGGATGATCCAGTTTCCGAACTTTTTAGGTGAACCTTATCTACAAAGTTCGGAGTTCAAATTATGGGAATCTCTTGAAGGCCGAAACATATTTAAAAACTCTAAAAAAAATCTTGACTGCACAAAATACAATTTTGACATCAAGGATGTGTACTCGGTGATCATTGTAGTGTTAATTGCGCTTGGCGGCTCCGTCGCAGAATGTGCACTGGAAATAAAAATGTTACCAAAAAAAAAAAAATGTTGTTGTTGTTATATAAAACAAATGTTGCTGTTGTTATTTACGATGGCAATTTGTTTTATTTTGAAACCTCATTATTTCTGGAGTTTCTCGCGCACTCGTATAAAATGAGTACAATTAGAGTAGGTGATTTTGAAACATGATTTTTTTAAGGAGTGTTCCATATAATCAATAAATAAAATAAAAAATCGCTAAACTAAGTATCTATATTTTTTGTAGTTGCTTTTGGAGTTTCTGATATGATAGTCTTAAATCTGATTAAAAGTACAAAATTCTTATTTTAAAACCGTTTTCAATAAAATATTTACATTTTGCGAAGTGCTCATTTTGAGAGATTCTGCGACAGAGCCGTATCTAATAACAAAGAGCCTCGAGGGACGGTGCTTGATACCAGCTCATATGCTCAGAAGGTTCCCCTCGCTGAAACCCTGATCCGCAAAATTGGGTCTAGTTACTGATGTCGTATCTATAAGACGTTTCATAGTGTTTTGTTTTTCTTTTCCAGAATTGTCCATCTTGTGCGTTGGGTACAAATGCGATAGTTTGGAGCACGGATGTCTAACAACGTCATTACGTGCGATTTTATGTGAGACAATTCATTATTTTCTTAATTATTTAGTAAGTTAGTCTTACATGTTTTTTGTTTACTTTTTTTTTGGTGGCATTTGTTCCACAGACTGTAATTTTTACTTTTTAAGTAGGCTTAGGCTATCGTTTCTTATAGTTTGTTATTTCTTTTAACACGTTTTTCACAATTTCAGGTGTAATACCTCCACCGACCTCACTCTGGTGCCTTCATTAGTTAAGCCGTTAGCCACTTACGAACTGTAAATATATTTGTATCATAATAAAGTAATACTCCTATTTTATGAAGTAACGTAAGCGAACCATATCGAACAAGTGTACCTACATTCGAATAAGGAAACTTTTTAATACGCATTAATTCTCGACGTATTTTGTTTTTTTTTTGTCCGTTTCTGTGCCAATCGTGTTTTGATGTAAACTTGCGTGCAATCAAACTTATTAAATTATAAATATATTGTTAGACTTCTTTTGGAACTAAAAATCGAATATTTTGTTCTAAATGTTTCAGATCTGATGATTTTTGTTAAAAACACATTTAATTTACTAATTTATTTTCTGTCTTACGTTTTGTATGGAATAAATCAAAATTGTCGACGGATATTTCGCGGATGTTAAAACAAAGTTTCATTGCAAGCAAGTGTTGTTTGTGTAAATAATTATTAGTATTCGATGACGAATCAATGTTTTGTTTTATTAACAATCGAGTCACTCACGAAATCAGATACATTAGGTATCTTTCTTATTTTATATGTCAAAAATGATTTTATTTAGAAGATGATTCATTGATCGATTAAATTTATTATTTAAAACTTTTGTTTTATTATTGAAATACCTGATTTCGTTAATTTATATACGAGATACCTACTTCACGCAAAGCATGCAATAGCCGTGCCAGCAGCGTCTAGTGATGAGTGCTTATAAAATTCGTGACGCCGTAAGTGTGTTGAGTTACAACTTCTGACACAGGCCACGTAGCGCCTTCAAAGCAGTCCCTTTCTAAAGGTGAAACGGACTCTTTACCTACAAAGCCGTCAACCAAGCATTCTGTACATCAAACTAAGTACCCCTACGCAAAAATTTTTGCTGGGAAACTACTGGTTTTTTTTTGGGGTGAAAAATCACGTTTTACGGTAAAGCTCAATGTAACGACCTCAAAATATTGTGCTGATGGTCGCATTGAATAGTAAACGGGTCATGGAGGTATTTAAAGTCCAATAACCTTAAAAACTAGTAATAAAAAAAACTATACAATATCTCCGGAACTAGAAGGTGGACCATAACTTCTAGTTCCGGAGGTATTGGAGATCAAAGAACAAAAAAATATCGCAATGTCGGGGAGAATAAGCCTTTTGGCTTCGTTAAGGGTCTTATTATGCCCTTTAGATATGTACGTCATCATTAGAGTGTCGCTTTGCGAGTAAATTGTAACACAGTTTATTTGTATGGAAATTATCGACAACGTCACCTGTAGTCTAGAGGCTGCCGAAGCCGAGCCGTATTTAGTAATCTAGACTAGTTAGCCAAAATATAGTGTAGGTTCATTTGGGTATATTTATTAGTCATTTATGAAGTTAAAATGACTAAATAAGTAGTTAACATAACTATCAAAGAGAAGTACATAGGTCCATCTCTTTATGTACATACAAGTAAAGTTAATGAGTTTTATTAAGAACAGGGTGTAATGAAAATAAATAGTGTACACTGTCGAGGTTGATGATAATAAACCTTACGTTTTGTTTTCAGATACCCCTTGTAGAAAAACCAGCCAAGTGCGTATCGCAATGTATGATGTGCGGACAAAGTAAACTGATTCGCTGAATTTAATTTATAAACATTGAAATGTCTTAAGATTAAGAGCGTTTACACAGAATGTGGGCATCGTCACAAATAGCTGTCAAATATTTCGCTGTTTTGATTAATTTGGCAATATTACTGTAAGGAAATAAGAAAAATGGCTAACAGTGGACATGGTAAATATCCCGTTTCTAGTGTTAATGATAATTAAGTTTACTAGACTTACACAGTTATACCTACTCACAATTCCTCAACATTAGATACATCATTATAAGCCAAGTAATGTTATTCTATCAAAAATACTACTGGATGATAAATAGTCTGACTTGACAGTGTAGCTTTTACACAAAAATTAAAGCACAATGTAAATGCGTCATGCAACGTTACTATTAGTGAGATTATTAATAAGGATTTTCCAGTTTAGATTTTGATCAATTACGATATCCAAATATTTTATTGAACAGACAGAATTTACTACATGGCAGTTACAGTTTAAAAAATTTGATTCACAAACATGGACGACTAGTAGAATAAGACTATTTAGTAGGTTCGTTATTTTTTACAGTAAGGTATTTTGTTTTAGCCAGGTTTAGTGTTAAAATATTCTTATTGAGCCATTTCATAATAGATGTTAGTCCTTCTTTAGCAACATTCTTAACACCATCCCATGTAGCATCATGAAACACAACCACAGTATCGTCTGCAAAAGTTATGAATTCTGAATTTTTAATGTAATGATGTAAATGATAAAAAGTGTCGGACCTAGCACGGAGCCTTGCGGCACGCCAAAGTAAATTGGGGCACTATCTATTCTAATTGATAGGTAATCAGTGGAAAGGTCAAGTGGTACTCCTCGGATTCCCATGTGTTCGAGTTTATTTAGTAGATTTGGGACAGAGATAGTGTCGAAAGGCTTTGCCATATACATTTATGTATATGGCAAAGCTTGTATATGGTAATGCTTGGGAGTGTTTCTATATTATGTATAGAAACACTCCCAAGCATTTATGCTTCTTATCTAATTTGCCATATACATTTATGTATATGGCAAAGCTTGTATATGGTAATGCTTGGGAGTGTTTCTATATTATGTATAGAAACACTCCCAAGCATTTATGCTTCTTATCTAATTTGGCACTTATATGACTGACAAGACGTTCAATTGCATCAGATGTGGATTCTCTCGAAATCCATATTGATTACAATTACAAGACAGTAGATTTTGAGATTCCAGAAAGTTTAGAAGGCGAATATTAATTAATTTTTCAATCACTTCATTAATTAATTTTTCAATCATTTTTCACACACAATACTTTTGACAAACAAGGTCTAGGTCAAGGTCAAGGCAAGCAATTGGTCTGTAATTGGAGACACTGTCTCTGTCTCCTACAGGAACAATTATTGCTTGCTTTAGTACAGTCGGGAATATTCCATTTTCAAGACAAATATTGCGTATATAAGTAATTGGTTTGATCAGACTATCTACAGCCTGCTTTATGAATACAGAGGAGATGCCATCCCATCCGGTCGACGCTGAGTTTTTAAGTGAGAGTATAATTTTACGTATTTCTTGTTCACATGTTGGCAAAAGCAATATAGATGATTGAGGAGCATAATCCGAGTTTGCAACAAGACCCTTTTTTGTACCAGCCGGGCATTTCCCTAGTATATTGCTTGCTTTATATGGACATGTCAAAAGCATTTGATCGCGTAGACCATAAACTACTGATAAATAAACTTAACGCATACGGAATAAGAGGAAATATATCAAATTTAATCGAATCTTATCTCCGTGATAGGCAACAAATAACGACAATTAGTAGAATTTGTAAAAAAAACGAAATAACATATAAATCTAGCCAGAGAGCGGTGAATTATGGAGTTCCACAAGGTAGTGTACTCGGGCCGCCCCTATTTATTGTTTATATTAACGACTTTCCGACAGCATCATCATACCCAATGACAATGTTTGCAGATGACAGCACTTTACTTTTCAATTGTGACGAGATAAGCACATTAGAGGCTGAGATTAACTCCACCTTACTATCAGTTGTGAATTGGCTGCAAAATAATAATTTGGTTATAAATCTTGATAAGACAGTATTAATGAAATTTCATCAAAGGATAAATTACAACCTGGACTTAAATATTAAATACAAGGACAAAATTATTAATGAAGCAAATGTGACTAAATTTCTTGGACTAAACATAGAAAACACGTTAAAATGGAGTTCACATATTGACAAGGTATGCAGTAAGCTGAACCAACATTCCTATGCTTTGCACATGCTAAGTAAAACGGCCAATCGAGTAACAGTTCTAACGGCGTATCATGGTCTAGTAGCTTCAACACTGAGATACGGAATTATATTTTGGGGCAATGCTGCGGGTAAAGATATGGTATTTAAGTGCCAAAAAAGGTGCATACGAGCTATATATAATTTGAAGACAACGGACAGCTGCAAACCGTTTTTTAAAAATACGAAAATACTAACTATGCCGTCGTTGTACATTGTATCTATGAAACGTCTATGTTCGTCAAAAATAATTTACATAAATTTGCTCGAGTAACTAGTCAGCGTCGTTGTGATCTGTTACAAACAGTCGGATCTAGTACTGCACTATACAAAAACAGTATTTTTGTAATGGCTCCAAAGGTCTATAATAAATTACCAAAATGTATAAGGACTGAAGATAGTGTCCGCAAATTCAAAAGAAAATTGTATTTATTTCTAATTGATAAGACGTACTACTCTATCGAGGAATTTTTAAATGACAAGATATGACATTGCTAGCCTTTTATTATATTTGAACATTGACATACATGTAAAAATAAATTGTTATTGATGAATTATTAATAATACATTTAATTGACATTATTTACAAAATTATAAAATATGACACTACGAGCATTTTATATAATTTACCATTGACTTACATGTAAAAATAAATTCTAATTGATTAATCATTTAATAATAGTACGCTGAATTCACATTATTTATTCGAACTCCACTTTGTGTTACAGATACAGACATTTTACTAAAAAGCTAATATTTGTACACCAATTACATTGGTAGGACGCAGAGCTCGACTAAAATGTATACATAAGACCTTTATTATAATACCTGTGTTCACAAATAAAGATTGATTTGATTTGCTAAAGGACAATGACCAAAGTTGGTACCAAAAATCATCCGCTAGGTGGCGCTGCAAGTGTGTTGACCTAAGTTTTTTGCTCTCTGTAAAGTTTAATTTATAAATATAGAAAAAGTAGTAAATATTGTGCTTATTCGTCATAAACAGTTTAAGCAAGTCTTCAAACAAGTACAGAGTTGTGGTGAACTAAATTAACTCCGTGTGATCTGTGTTTGTCTTCAGAGATATAAACAGTGGACTTTAAGAGTGATTGAACCAGTCAAGTGCCGTTAAACCTAAACCTTACCCCTTCATCATCTTTTGATCAGTGAGTGCTACGTATAAACATTAATTTATTACCTAATTCAAGCTACGAGACTTCAATTCAGTGACTAGCAAAACTTCAATTTTGCATTGTCATACTACAACGGTCGCTTGCAAACTAACGCCATCTATGAGTAAGCATTAAAACTGCGAAGACATCTCATTAGCTTACTCATTAACATCGTATTGTTAATCTATGCGCAAGCGATACATCGATTGAGTGACAGTACGCGATAATCCTTCTTAATACAACTTTTATAAATCTGACTATGAACACATCAACCGCAAAATTCAGAATACTGCCTGGGCGGAACTTCTTACCCCTCTAGGGCCAGAAGAGGCACTTAGCACATTTTACAATAAGATCGATGAAATTATTAAGCAGCACACACCACTATCAGCATCCAGAACGGCTGGCTTTCCAGTCTGGTTTAAAAAAACTCTAATTAGCACATTTAGAAAAAAAAAAAAGTCATGGGTCAAATGGAAAAAGTATGGCAACCTTGCAGACTACGAAACTTTTTCACAGCACAGAGCAGTATTTAAGGAAAATTGTGATAAATGTTTCTCTAAATACATACAGTCGATTGAGGATAACATACATAAAAATATTAAGGATTTTTGGGTCTATGTTTCTAATCGCAAAGACAAACCCGGTATACCGGCAAAAGTACAATATAACAACATTGTATCCAACGATCCTCAATCGATTTGCAATATGTTTTCCGATTTCTTTGCTTCCGTATATGAGCCTGCTTCACCTGACCTTTCTCGATGGGAGCCACCTTCTGAAACAATGTCTAATGACATAGTCATTTCTGACCTTCACTTCAAAGAGGAAACAATAATGACAGAACTGAAATCGCTGGATCCTACTAAAGGCCCAGGTCCAGATGGTCTGTCTGCGTTTTTTCTCAAAAATACAGCCACTGTTATATGTAGACCCTTAGCTATAATTTATAATAAATGCATCACTGAAGGGGTCATGCCGACGGTATGGAAACACGCTAATATCACACCTGTACACAAGGCCGGATCTAAGCGTAATGTTGAGCAATACCGACCAATTTCTATTCTGTCTACCTTGTCGAAGCTTTTCGAGAGATTAGTGCATAGCGAAGTGTACCCTATTCTTCATCACGCTATCATACAACAACAACATGGGTTTGTTAAAAAGCGGTCAACGACAACCAATTTATTGGCTTTCTCTTGCGATCTATTTGACAATATGGATAATCGTGTACAGATTGATGCGGTGTACACGGACTTTCGGAAAGCTTTCGACAAGGTGGATCATGAATTACTGCTAAGCCGAATAGCCTTCAATGGTATTCGTGGTAACTTGTTGCGATGGTTCATCTCTTACATCACTAATCGCTGTCAACGGGTTGTAATCAATGGTTACCACTCTGATGCTATTCAGGTTACCTCTGGCGTCCCCCAAGGCTCTATTCTCGGTCCTCTTTTATTCATTATCTTCATAAATGATATTGGTAACTGCTTTCGCAACTCAAAATTTTTGTTATATGCAGATGACCTTAAAGTATACAGACCTATTCGAAATGTACAGGATTGCTATCTTCTCCAAGAGGACTTGGACAGACTGACGGACTATTGTTACACAAGTAAGCTTCTTCTAAGCATTCCCAAGTGCAACTATATAAATTTTACAAAAAATAAAAACATTATTAGGTTTGTGTACTCTTTGTGTAGTATCTCACTGAATAAAGTTGATTCGGTCCGTGATTTGGGCATTTTGCTTGATTGTAAACTCTGCTTAGATTTACATGTCGAACAAATAATTAATAAAGCATACAAGATGTATGGGTTTATAATGAGATCAACTCATGATTTTAAACGGACCTCTTCGTACCTCTGTCTATATAAATCTTTAGTCCGCTCACAGCTTGAGTACGCTGTGCCCATCTGGAACCCGTATTATAAAAAATATATTGATATGTTAGAAAATGTACAACGCAAATTCCTTCGTGCAATGTATTATAGATGTCACAGAACGTATCTGCCATATGACCAGTTGCTCAATAGGTACAAACTTCTGACGCTCAGCTCCAGACGCAAACAATTAGAAGCAATGGCCTTGTATAATATTGTTAATGGCAAATTTGACTGTATAGATCTGAATAATGTACTGTGTTATGCTGTCCCCAGAACTGTTCATAGACGCCAGGTGCGTGCAGGTACACTATTTGCAATAGGTACCTGCCGATCTAATACTGGCGAACGTTCACCAATTCGGCGAATGGCATCATCTTACAATAAAGAACTCGAGCACATTGACATATTTACATGCTCCATGCAAAAGTTTCGTAGCCTTTTGTATGATACACTTAAGCTCATGGTTTAAATAGTATTCTTGGTCAGTAATTTGGGAACTTCATTATTAGTCGGTATAATACTAGTTTATTTCTTTTCTTTTCGTATTTATAATGTATTTTGACTGTCATGCATGAACAGCTTATGTCCTAGCAATTTAAAGTTTAGTCATTAATGGTAAACTGTGAACAGCGCTGTGGGCTACATTATTATTTAAGTTATTTATGTTATCATGTTGTAATATCCCATAATGTAGCTGTTTGTTGTTCCTATTTGATAAAATAAAATAAAATAAAAAGTCTCGCGCCTCAAAACCAAAATATTATAGTAATTAGTTTCATATTTTTTTACGGCATTACGCGTCGGGGATTTGATTTTTGAACTGGAAATATACTTTTCGAGTTTAAAAGTACGAATATTGTTTTACTCCCTTTATATGACGTTCCGTTTCAACTGAATATAAATGACGTTCCGTTTCAATTGAACAAACCCTTGTCTGTCGAGCGGACTCTAAAATTAATTACAATTAAGTAAGATCAGTACACCAAATCGATTTAGTTTGGTTTATTGCTATTTGCAACAAAATAGATTTTCTCAGCCTAAAGATTTTGATTTATCGATTACATCCCTAAATCCCGACTAGTTTATAGCACTTACTATACTCTATGGTTTATAGTTATCTTATCTGTGGCATCTGACATTTGTACTGTACTGACTGACTATTGGCAATGTAAAGGTCTAAAATAAAATCGAGTTTCAGTCAAGCATACTGTGGATGTTACTTTAACTCGTAATTCTTACTAATATTAGTGTATTACGCTGTTTTTAGAGCAATAATGTAATGTATGTGTGTTAAAATACGTCGTTGGTAGCGTCGAAAAAATAGACCTACTTTTTAGGTTAGTTTCGATTTTATAAAATAACTCTGAAACGCGGGTTTTTTTTTCAAAAATAATTTTTGTAGGAGTTAATACGATCAGTGTAGTCTATAAAAAACAAGGTTTGATTTTGATGCAGCATGGTACGGGATTCCATACTTCCATGAGCATTCTCTTTTATATTAACGAAGTAGTTATTTACACAATTAACAGATTCCAGTTGACGAGATTTTACATTCAGTAGTTCAATAGGTGTTTTAGTAGTAGTATCTAGATTACATATCTGTTTTATAATATTCCATGTCTTTTTAATGTCTTTTTTATATTCGTTATTTTTTTTATGATCTCTTGTACTCGTATACCTATGAAATTTTAAGTACGTTACCGTCAGGATTTTTCCTTAAAATGCAGTCTATCTCTGATGCACCGTAGTACAAACGAACTATTAAACCATGGGTAACGCCTGGTTTACCCATGGTTTAATAGTTCGTTTTCGATTAGGCATTGTATATTGAGTAGTGTATTTATCTAAAATATTTTTAATTATAATTAAAAAATTATATGTTGCCGAATTAGGGTCATTGTCACAAGTGATTACACTCCAGTCAATACCATTCAATTCAGTCAAAACTTTTGCATAGTCTGTCCGTTTTAGGTACTTAAGTTGTGCTTTCTTTAACGGAAATGACTTAAGTAAAGATGCATTGCTAATAGATTCAAGTATGAAAAATACCTCAACGCTACCTCTAAAATTAATTATAAATGGATAATATTCAATTAAAAACATTAAATTAGGTCACGAAACTTTGCAGGATAGTCGATCTATGTATAAAGCAGTATGTATTTTTTTTTTTTAAGCCCTTGGTTTTCATCGTAAAAGTCTTCTCTCTGAAACTTCAAGCTTTCTAACCAATCACAGGTTGGACCGCTCTGCCCCCCGGCCCTCGCTAGGACCCCGATGCACAACTTGTCAGTGCCATCGATATACATCCCCCTGGATGTATTTCACGCAGAAAACCCGTTTGACATTTTATGCTCTAAAAAAATTATTCATTTATGAGGCATGATTTAGATTAAAAAATAAAGCACCCGTATTTTTATAGTTTTCATTGAAAAAAAACATTTTTGAAACAGTCCAAAATCGAAATCTTATGTCAACGTCAAAAATTTCAGTAGGTAAACGTGCCTGTTATCGAGAGAGATATCTGTATAGATAAATTAATTAAGTACTTTACTGGTGCAAGAAAAACATTTTATAAAATTATAACAAAGTAGATCTTCGCCCGCGACTTAATCCGTGCGAATTTCGTACTTTTCCCTTGGAATTTAAACTTTTGGGGAATTAACCATTACGATCTTTATTATTTTACCCGAAATAAGTATTTTATTCCAAGTTTGTAAATCGAAGGAATTACATTGTTCGTGCAAATTGTATTCACACCGACGAAAACGGGAGTTGGTTTTTGAAAAAAGATATTTGAGATTCTTTCATACAAACTTGAACAACCCCGCCAGGGGGATTTTTAAAAACTACTGATATCTTAATTTTTAATTCACTCAGGTATCCAGGACAAAAGATATCAACGTCAAAAATTTCAGTAGGTAAACGTGCCTGTTATCGAGAGAGATATCTGTATAGATAAATTAATTAAGTACTTTACTGGTGCAAGAAAAACATTTTATAAAATTATAACAAAGTAGATCTTCGCCCGCGACTTAATCCGTGCGAATTTCGTACTTTTCCCTTGGAATTTAAACTTTTGGGGAATTAACCATTACGATCTTTATTATTTTACCCGAAATAAGTATTTTATTCCAAGTTTGTAAATCGAAGGAATTACATTGTTCGTGCAAATTGTATTCACACCGACGAAAACGGGAGTTGGTTTTTGAAAAAAGATATTTGAGATTCTTTCATACAAACTTGAACAACCCCGCCAGGGGGATTTTTAAAAACTACTGATATCTTAATTTTTAATTCACTCAGGTATCCAGGACAAAAGATATTTATTATTTTAAGAGTTATAATCAAATACATATTATTATTATGCCAGACGCATATTTTTTATTTTTTATCAAAATTATAATCTAATCAAAATTACTCGTCAAACAATGTTGTGCAAAAGGCATTTTTACCGTTTCTTCTTTATTTAATTGTATAAAAAATATTATTTAATTGTATAAATTGTATAAATCCGAAGCTCTCGCTGGTTAGACTAGTGGCCGCGCGACTACGGAGCGTGGGGTCGTGGATGCGATTCTATCCGGAATTTTTCAGTAGCAGTCATGGAGTCTGGATTTGTACTCGGTTAATGACAACGGGCTTACCCTCTATTACTCGTACATGGGACTTGAACAAAACTAGCGAAATGTGGCTGTATTAATTAACTGCCTAGACAAACAAGGAAAGGAACCATATTTATGTTAAAATAGGATATTAAGTTGTGTGTAATACCTATGAGATATTTTCGGTAACAAACTATTTTGAGTTTAGCGAGGGCAAAATAAAAACAAACCTATTTCAGAGTAGAAAAGTTCGGTATTTTTGTTTTAAAGGTTATAATAAAATATGTCATGTTTTGTCAGATTGATACAGAGATTGGAAGTACCTAGAGTGAATGAAAAAAAAATTCAACACGAATAACAATGGGAAATAAGCAAAATAAAAGACCAAAGAATTGCCAAATATTTGACACCACTGTGAAGTGAGTGCCTATCTCTAAAATATAATTTGTTGTTATAAACAACAAACACGCAATGACGTGTTGAACATTATGATTACTTATATTCTTTTTCGACCTAACTTCAGATTAAGACATGTAGGAAACTTAACCAACTTTAACATTTGTGATCTTACATTATAAGTACTGAAGAAAAAAGAAAAATATTCAGGGGGTTACTAAAGAGATAAACGGATGGCGCTTTGACGACCTGTATAGCTCTGTCTCTTTCCCACACTGGAATTACTCCTGCTTTAAGACGTCATAGGTAGGCCACCAGGTAGTTACGTACCTACCTAGTGGTCTAAAGTTTCTAAAGTGGTCAATAGGCGTCAAAATACAAGTAAAATTTTTTGTGAAGAATCTCACCTATCCAAGAAAATTAAGTAATGTGCCGTCCATTAAACATGGATTAGAATATGAAGCTACAGTCATAGAAGAACTATCATCAGAACTATCATGGAAAATTACAATAGTTCCTTGTGGTATTTTTATTGATAAAAAGTTACCTTTTCTGGGTGCATCTCCGGACGGACTAGTGCAGGGAGAAAACACATTGGTCGAAATAAAGTGTCCAATTTCTGCATTTAGGACATCATTGGAGGACGCCATAGATAAAAAACAAAATTGGAACTAATAATGGAGTTATTATAAACACCAAACAAACATCCTTGGTATATTCAGGTGCAGGGACAATCACACATAACCGGTAGGGCAAAATGTACGCGACTATTTGGAGAAAGCTATTGTAAATTACCTCCCCTCTGATCACTGTGGTCAAACTGTGTCTTTTGAATTTAACACACCACTGCAAAAAGTATAGATACAAACTAGACCAATAACTTCCAGTGCCTTGGTCAAATTTAATAGCACTTTAATTGACAAGTTAGCTGTGCAGGGCCTAAATATTCTGAATGTTAATACTATGCATGAAGAATTCTTTTCATTAGTGCAAACTGAGTTCAATAATACTTTTAAGAAGAAAACTAAAACTATCTGCCCGAAGTTTTTATTCAGTGACTGGGCAACTAAAGGCATCAGGAAAAGTCGGGAAAGACTTTTTGAGTTGTATGGCCTTAAGCCTTATATTAATACGGAAACTTTTAATAAGTATGTTGCTACTTATTCTAAAATTTTCAAAAATACCTGCAAGACAGCTAAAGCCTTATTCATTAGCAACAAGCTGAAATCTGCAGAAAACAAGATTATGACTGTTTGGAAAATTTTAGATAATGAAACAAATAGAAACAAAAGACGACACAACACTGATTACACACTGGACTCTTCCCGAGGGCTCATTAGCGCAAATGTCGATGTTGCTCAGGAATTCGCAACGTTCTTTACCAGTATTCCAATTAAAACCACAGAAACGCTAAATTCTTCGCCATCCCTTGCCATTAATTTATTAAGAGAGAATGTTTCAACCTGTAATGTTGAATTTAAATTTAAACATATAAAACCTGTGGTCGTTATGAATTGTCCCACTGCTGGGCAAAGGCCTCCCCCATAGCCTTCCACTCTTCTCTCCCTGCGGTTTTCTCTGGCCAATCTCTCCTAAACGCGTCTAGGTCGTCACGCCAGCGTTTTCTAGGCCTCCCTCGACGACGACGCCCGTCTTCTGGCATCCACTGCGTGACGACTCTGGCCCATCGGTCCTTTTAAGCAACTTAAAATAAAAAGTACTGAAGACCTTTGGGGTATGTCTACTAAAGTCTGTCAATCAATTGTTGAGACAGTAGCTCCCTATTTAGCCTTACTATTTAATTTATGTGTAGACCAAGGGGTATTTCCGGATTTAATGAAGTATAGTAAAGTTATACACTTTTTAAATCTGGAGACGGCAAAGACACAAATAATTATAGACCCGTATCTATTTTGCCGGTTTTCAGAAAGATATTTGAAAAAGTAATGCTAAATCAAATGCTCTATCATTTTAATCGGAATGACATCCTACATGATCAACAATATGGTTTCACCAAAGGTCGTTGCACTACTGACGCCGGTGTCACCTTACTAAAGCACATCTTTAATGCATGGGAAGAGGCAAAAGATGCAATAGGCATCTTTTGCGATCTATCCAAGGCATTTGATTGCGTGAATCACGACACACTGTTGCTAAAGCTTGAGCATTACGGACTGGGAAAACAAGCACTTAGCTTAGTAAAATCGTATTTAAGTGATCGAATGCAGCATGTACAAATCAATGGCGTAAATTCATTAGGATTAAAAGTAAAAATGGGGGTACCGCAAGGCTCAATATTGGGTCCTTTCCTTTTTCTAGTATACATAAATGATTTACCTCAGTTGCTGAAAAGTCGACCTCAAATGGTGTTATTTGCTGACGACACATCACTGATTTTTAAGGTAGACAGACGTGCACAAGAGATTGACGACGTAAATAACGCTATGCTTAAGATTCATAACTGGTTTACTGTAATTAATTTGGTGTTAAATGAGAAAAAAACTAAATGTATAAGATTCGCGTTACCGAATGTAAAAAGTAACGAATGTAACGTTGCACGTTGTATTGAACAAGGAAATACTAGAATTCGTCGATAAGACGGTTTTCTTGGGGATTACGCTTGACTCGAAACTGCAATTGAGTCCTCACTTAACAGCACTTGCAGGGCGGCTAAGTTCAGCCGCTTACGCTGTCCTTAAAATACGGCAATTAACAGATGTGGATACCGCGAGACTGGTCTATTTTAGTTACTTCCATAGCATCATGTCTTACGGTATTCTGCTGTGGGGACGGGCTGCAGATATTGACTCAATATTTATTCTGCAGAAAAGGGCTGTAAGAGCCTAACCTACGCAGACGCGAGTCTCTAAGAGAATTGTTTAAAAAAATTAACATCATGACGATACCTTGTCAATATATTTATGAAAACATTATGTATGTTCGGAAAAATAGACATCTTTTTAGTAAAATAAGCGACAGGCATAATTTCAATACTAGAAATAAGGACAAATTAGATCAACCACGTTTCAGATTGTCAAAAGTACGCACTTCTTTTATGGGGTACTGTGTAAAATTTTACAATAAAATACCACTTGACATTCTACAACTTAATGAGAAGAAATTTAAAACATGCATAAAACGCACACTATGTAAACGAGCATATTATAAGTTGGAAGACTATCTCGTAGATGCGAAATGATGCGATGCGAAGTAGAGAAAAGCATGGCTCAATGCTGGTCCTGCTCCACAGCCACTTGGGCTCACGAACTAAGATTTTATTGTTTGCTCCCCCTTTAATTCTTTAATTATATTTTTCTTTTTTTTTTTCTTTCTCGTTTCTCTTCTGGAAACTTAGGGTGTGAATTGTATATTTTATATCAACATTGTGAGTGCAAACTAATTGATTACCATGTGAAGTTATTGTGGAAGCTGCAGAAGATTGTAAAATATCTTTGCATTGTATAGATTCCATCTCTTAGTATTATATAATTGCATGGCACATGTGTGAGTACTATGTACTGTAAAGCTACCATTTATATTTTGTTATCTTTCATTGACTTGAATGTGTCCTGGTGGCTGAGAGAATGTCATGCTCACTCAAATGTCTCGCTGATGGTGGTGGGTGTGTCGGGTCATTTAGTTCCCTTCAATATGGTTGAGTTGAATGGCGCTGATCCTTGCGTCATGTTCGTGAACGGGCGCTGTCAGTTGGGACTGGTCATCTCTTACCTGCCACGGTTTATTTTAATTAGGATAATATTTTTGTGTTCACCAAAAATCTAAACTCAAACTCAAACTCAAACTCAAAGCATTTATTTCAATTAGACCATTACAGGCACTTTTGAAAGTCAAAAACAAAAAAAGCTAAGCTACAGTCACATTCACAAGGCATAATAACTTGCGAAAGTACTGTAGTTGCACATTCCAAATCGTAGATCTCTATGGAGAAGAATGGGCAAGAAACTCCATGGACACTCTTTTTAATCAAAATATTGTTACAAAATCTTGGTTACATCATTCATGTTGAGATTATACATATATGTGAGAACGATGTACAAAGACGTGCACATTAAGAGCGTCCAGAGTAAAAGATTAAACTAACAATTTAAAAATAAAGTAATTAAAATAAACCGTGACAGCTAAGAGATGACCAGTCCCAACTGACAGCGCCCGTTCACGAACATGACGCATGGATCAGCGCCATTCAACTCAACCACATTGAAGGGAACTAAATGACCCGACACACCCGCCACCATCAGCGAGACATTTGTGTGAGCATGACATTCCCTCAGCCACCAGGGCACATTCAAGTCAATTAAGATAACTAAATGTAAATGGTAGCTTTACAGTACATAGTACTCACACATGTGCTATGCGATTATATAATACTAAGAGATTGAATCTATACAATTCAAAGATAGTTTTACAATCTTCTGCAGCTTCCACAATAACTTCACATGGTAATCAATTAGTTTGCCCCTATGGTTGTGGAGCAGGACCAGCATTGAGCCAAGCATTTTTATCATCAATGTAATCCCCCAACTTATAATATGCTTGCCTACATAGTGTGCGTTTTATACAAGATTTAAATTTCGTCTCATTCAGTTGTAGAATGTGGGGAGGTATTTTATTGTAACATTTTAAACAGTACCCCATGAAAGATGAGTCTACTTTAGCTAGCCTGAAACCTGGTTGAGTTAGTTGGTCCCTATTTCTAGTATGATAGTGGTGTCGGTCACCTCTTTTACTAAATAAATGCAAATTTTTCCTAACGTACATGATGTTTTCATAGATGTATTGACAAGGTACTGTCATGATGTTAATTTCCTTAAACAGTTCTCTTAGAGAATCGCGTCTACGTAGATCATATAAGGCTCTGATAGCTCTTTTCTGCAGAATAAATATAGACTCAATGTCTGCAGCCCGTCCCCATAGTAGAATACCGTATGACATAATACTATGAAAATAACTAAAATAGACTAGCCTCGCGGTATCTACATCAGTAAATTGACGGATTTTTCTAACAGCATATGCTGCTGAACTCAGCCGTCCTGCAAGAGAAGTTATATGCGGACCCCATTGAAGCCTTGAATCGAGCGTGATCCCCAAGAAAACAGTTTTTTCGACGAATTCTAGTTTCTCTTGATTCAATACTATGTCACTATCACTACTTTTGACATTCGGTAGAGCAAATCTTATACACTTCGTTTTTTTCCCATTTAATACTAAATTATTCGCGGTGAACCAATTATGGACCAGCAATAGGGCGTTATTTACGTCGTCAAGATTTGTGGCACGTCTGTTTGTCTTAAATATTAAAGAGGTATCGTCAGCAAACAACACCATTTGTGGTTGGTTTTTAAATAAATGGGGTAGATCATTTATATAGACTAAAAAGAGGAAAGGACCTAATATCGAACCTTGCGGTACACCCATACTTACTTTTAAACCCATTGAATTGACACCATTTATTTGTACTTGCTGATGTCTATCGTTTAAATACGATTTAACTAAACTGAGCGCAAGTTTCCCTAAACCGTAATGTTCAAGTTTCAAGAGTAGGGTTTCGTGGTTTACGCAATCAAATGCTTTCGAGAGGTCACAGAAGATTCCTATGGCATCTTGTGCCTCTTCCCACGCCGTAAATATGTGTTTTAATAAGGTGACACCGGCGTCAGTCGTGCAACGTCCTTTGGTGAAACCATATTGTTTCTCATGTAAGATTTTATTGGTGTTAAAGTGTGTGAGCATCTGATTAAGCATTACCTTTTCAAACACCTTGCTGAAAACCGGCAACACGGATACGGGTCTATAGTTATTGGTGTCTTTACTGTCCCCGGATTTGAAAAGTGGTATTACCTTGCTGTATTTCATAAGGTCCGGGAAGACTCCTTGGTCCACACATAAATTAAATATTAAGGCTAAGAACGGTGCTATAGTCTCAATAATAGCTTGACAAACTTTAATGGACATTCCCCATAGATCTTCAGTTAATTTGATTTTGATTTCCTTAAAAGCTTTAATGACTGTGATGGGGTTTATATGCTTAAATTGAAACTCAACCGGACAGGCTGAAACATTCGCTCTCAACAAATCAATAGAAACCAAGGGTGAGGAATTTAAGGTTTCAGTAGTTTTAAGTGGGATACTAGTGAAGAAATCTACAAATTCTTGAGCAACTTCGTTTTTAGAGCTTATAAGACCACGTGAAGTATCTAGTGTGATATCATTATTATATTTTTTGTGTCTATTAGTTTCACTATTGATAATTTTCCAAACCGTCTTTATTTTATTATCGGCGGATTTAATCTTGTTGCTAATGAATAAGGCTTTAGCTACCTTACAAGTGTTTTTAAAAATTTTAGAGTAAGTTGCAACATATTTATTAAAAGTTTCTGAGTTGATGTAAGGCTTAAGGCCGTACAGTTCAAACAATCGCTCCCTACTTTTCCTAATACCCTTAGTTGCCCAGTCACTGAACATAAACTTTGGGCAAATAGATTTAGTTTTCATTTTTAATGTATTATTAAACTCGGTGTAAACTACCGAAAAGAATTCCTCATAAAAGTGATTTACATAAAGGTACATCTATGTATGCATTTCTAAAATATTTATTTTTCCCCGAAAAATGATCGTGCACCAAATATTCCTGAATGTTACACAAAATATTTAGTATGCATCCTAGAGACGGTTGACGTCAGGGGCACCCCGAGGTTCGGTTAGTTAGGTTCCTGTAAACCCTGCAGACAGAAATAGGAGCCCCGCGCAGCGGGGCTCCGTCGACCTGCTGGCGGAAACTAGATATAATTTAAAATTATATCATTGGTGTTTGATTCAAATACATTTTGCAGTGCATTATCTGAAGTAAAACTAAAAAAATAAATGCTTGTTTTTAAAATTAGGTGTATTACTATTTTTACAAATTTGCAACAGTTGTTACATAGATGCTCGTTATGACATATTTTAATGAACATATTTGGTGCACATTCAGTATATTTGGTGGAACACAGGCAAAATTAGGTAAATGAAATGGGAATAAATTGAAGTACTTTTAAATACCATCCTTTTAATTACTTTATTTTTAAATTGTTGGTTTAATCTTTTACTCTGGACGCTCTTAATGTGCACGTCTTTGTACATCGTTCTCACATATATGTATAATCTCAACATGAATGATGTAACCAAGATTTTGTAACAATATTTTGATTTAAAAGAGTGTCCATGGAGTTTCTTGCCCATTCTTCTCCATAGAGATCTACGATTTGGAATGTGCAACTACAGTACTTTCGCAAGTTATTATGCCTTGTGTCTGTGACTGTAGCTTAGCTTTTTTGTTTTTGACTTTCAAAAGTGCCTGTAATGGTCTAATTGAAATAAATGCTTTGACTTTGTATTTTTGGCGTTAGGTCGGGACACAACTAAATCAAAACATAAATTATATAAAGGGAAAGAAAAATTGTAACAAGATCCTTAACGAGCCGAAAGGCACTTGTTCTCCCTGTCATTGTGATGATTTTTTGTTCCAGACCATATCTGGGAACCTTCTAATTACAGAGATATTGGGGGTCAAAGTTCCTACTTTTTCACAAGTTTTTTTTTTAATACATGTTTGAATGTACCTACGATTTTTACTTTAAACACCTCCACGATCACCGTACTATTCAATCCATCAGTACAATGTTTCGAGTGCGTTACATTGAGTCCTACCGTAAAACGTGATTTTTCACCCCAAAAAAAAGGCGTTTCCCAGTAATAATTTTTGCGTAAAGGTAAAGGGTAGGGGGGGGGGTAAGGGGTAGGGTTTTTGGGTAAAGGGTTCGTTTACACCCTGTATGTATTAAGACTGCAACAGTAACTATTGGGCACAATTCATGGAACTAAAATTGCAAAAAATGTAAATAAATATTCGTCGGATAAAACTGGCGATTGAAAAACTGGCCCTTGGAAGGTAAGGTCAAATCAATGAGGTCGGAGATGATGACTAAACAAGAACAATATTATCGAGAAAGAAGAATAGTTATGTCACATTAATGTCATAATTTTTTAAATAAAATGTCAATATGTACTGACGATGGCTTTGCAAAGTTTTTTTAAATAAAAATTAATTAAGTACTCGTAACTCAATAAAAATCAAGGCACGAACATCATGATATTATTATATGTAAAATGAAGTTTTTTGTAATGGTATCTAGGTAAGGAAACTCTTTTTTTTCTTATTTACGAGGTAAGATCTACAAGTTTAATGTTTTTATTTTGGTGGCATTTGGGAGCATGTGGCACTCGATGGAATGACCAATCGGGTAAATGGCTCTTCGATGATATGGTGTAGTAGAAATGACTTTCGATGAAATGGGTTTTGATAATCAAGACCAATCCCATCAAGTGGGCTGGAAACAAAGCAGCGACAGTGCTTTATATTTTTGATCCTGTGCTCAAATATATTCTAACTTTCAAATAACTCATCAAACTATCTTGCGTAGATGACCCGCTTACCAAAATCTGAACCTACCTACTTAGCGTGAAATCTGAAACTATTACACTGCTCAAAAATCTGTAAAAAAACGCAACAGATCGACAGTTACTTTTGCAAAAAAGTAATAATGTGGATAACTTGGTACTTTCTTAATCAAGCCCTTGATCCAGCTGCCAAGCGAGAGCCTCCTCAGGTGTTGGTTGGCATATGCATTGGCCTACACGACTATCGGCACAATGACCCACATGTCAACAACCTAGCCTAAGGCTCCAGAACCTCTCCTGACCAGACTCCGCTAAGGCTCTTTTTTTTTCGGGTGGGAAATCATCAAATGACTCCTCCCGCTCTGGGCGGAGCGGAAGGGAGTGTCAGACTTTTACTGACTAAAAACCACCCATGTTCCCTCTTTTGCCCTTTATGTTCCAGGGCCGCGGTATCTCTTTCGAACAGTCCCGCAGCCCTGGCAGGCATCGGCCCTTGCGGGCCCCTCCTGTTTGCTGACATCTCTTTGAGGCGCGCGTGGAACACGAACGCGCCGTCGACAAGGCTGTCGTCATAAGACGGACGGACGGCCAGCTAACCCATTACTCACCGTCCACAGGCCCGCGCCTACGGTGGCCGAGAGCCATCCCGACGTGGCCCCCGACGCCCGGTGCTTCTCCCGCGGCAGCTGGGACGTGAGGTTCTGACCCTCTCTCGTTCCGCCACCTCCTTCGCTAGCATGACTGCTTCGCAGAAGGAGGTGACGGCTTCCCATTCCCTCTCGCCCCGGACCATGGCTTGAACCAGGGCCGGACGCGAGAGGTCGCCGCCGCCAATCGCCTCGACGAGGACACGGCGGTGCTCCGTCCAAGCAAGGCTGCGGGACTGTTCGAAAAAGATACAGCGGCCCTGGAACACAAAGGGCAAAAGAAGGAACATGGATGGTTTTTTGTCAGTAAAAGTCTGGCACTCCCTTCCGCTCTGCCCAGAACGGGAGGAGTCCTTTGATGATTTCTCATCCCAAAAAAAAAAAACAAAAAAGAGGGTCATGTCCCTGCATTTTAAATCTGGTGGTTTGCAAATCTGTAATATCTTCGAAAATATTCATTTAACTTACATACTGTAAAGGGACATATTGATCTATAATAAATGCACAATGTATTTAAGGTACTTAATTGGATAAGGGTCAACTCACACCGAAAGAGCGGCGAAGGGCAGCGAAGCGCGGAGTCACGGAGTCCCGCAACTTCTCGAGCATTCCAGCGACTTCTCGAGCAGTCGCGGGAATCCGCGCGCCTTCCCAAGCCCACCCGCGATGAATTCATGGGTCGCTCTCCTATGCGCAGTTCAATTTCAACAAAACTCGAGGAAACTTGTGTTTAAGCAGTGAAAATGGGTATTTTGGATTTAATTATTATTGCACATATAATTGAAGAAGAAGAGGAAGAGGCCGAAGAGATAAGGAGGGAAAGATTTAAAAGAAAAAGAAACTTTTGGGTACACGACCTGAGCTGTGGAAGAAAAGACGTCTGTTTGGCCAATTTCAAACATTTTGCACAAATTTACATCTGTATCCTAGCATTCATTATGACTATTATAAAATGAACTATGACAAATTTGAAAGTTTATTGGAAATTCTCAGGCCACTATTCAAAAACAAAATACCAATTATAGATTGGCTATTGCGATGGCGCGCGGGGAGCGGGCGCGAGGGGCGGGATATTGCCAGCGGCCGCTCGCGACTGCTCGAACATTCTCGGGACTTCCCGCAACTTCTCACGCAGTCGCACGGCTCCGTTTATGGAATTCCCCGGAATTCCTGCGGCGCCGCGAGCATCCGCGCGACTCGTTCGAGTTTCTCATGCGATAATAAGTATTATGGTAATGATAATAAAGTTAAAATTCATATGAGACTGAAACTGCGCTCCGCTTCGCTGCCCTTCGCCGCTCTTTCGGTGTGAGTTGACCCTAAGGATTAATGCTGTATTGCTTAAAATCGCTTCGTAAATAAGCCATTATATCTCGTAAAAAGTAAAAGATAAAAAATGGTTATTGAGGGTTATCCCTAAGAGATAGACATATACCATTGCAGATTTTTTGTAGACCTTTTTAAGGTGTACAATACTGTAGTACATTATTTTGATCTATCTCGTAGGGTTCAGCCAGCGTTTGCATTGTAAGCGCAAAAAAATGTGTTTATTTTCGACATCACATTAGAAACCTCTAAAATTATCAGTGTTTCTCTACTATATTATGCATGTATTAAACATACCTATACATTCCTCTTGAATCACAAAAACCGCATCAAAATCCGTTGCGTAGTTTAAAGATCTAAGCATACACAGGGACAGACAGACGGAAGCGACTTTGTTTTATACTATGTAGTGAAGTGGGCAACGTCGCAAATAGCTGTCAAATATTTCGCTGTTTTGATTAATTTGGCAATATTACTGTATGGTATGGACTTATGAAATATGGTGAACTAGTGTACTAAAATATTTATTATGAAATGTAATAATAATTAATATCGTAACACCGAATATTTAGTTTCAGATGTAAAAAAAGTATTTGTAAACTTTCCAAATTTAATTGAAATTTATTATTAACTAGCTGCCCAGCGCTACTTCGTTCGCGTGGTGTCCTACCCCTTACCCGACCCTACTCACACCCTACTTCGTTCGCGTGGTGTCCTACCCCTTACCCTACCCTACTCACACCCTACTCCTAACCTACTCCTACCCTACTCTTAACCTACTCCTACACTACTCCTACCCTACTCCTAACCTACTCCTGCACTACTCCTAACCTACTCCTACACTACTCCTACCCTACTCCTACACTACTCCTACCCTACTCCTAACCTACTCCTACACTACTCCTACCCTACTCCTAACCTACTCCTGCACTACTCCTAACCTACTCCTACACTACTCCTACCCTACTCCTAACCTACTCCTACCCTACTCCTACACTACTCCTACACTACTCCTACCCTACTCTTAACCTACTCCTACACTATTCCTACCCTACTCCTAACCTACTCCTGCACTACTCCTACCCTACTCCTAACCTACTCCTACACTACTCCTACCCTACTCCTACCCTACTCCTACCCTACTCCTACACTACTCCTACCCTACTCCTAACCTACTCCTACACTACTCCTACCGTAATCCTACCCTAATCCTACCAAAAAAAAAAGTATCCTAGTGTTGTTTTTAGACTTATCCAGGCAATTTTTTAAATTTTTATCGCCGTAAAAACCATCCTTGAACTTCAACGAACATTTAAAAAAAAGAATTGGCCAAATTGGTCCAGGCGTTGTTGAGTTATGCGCTTACCAACACATTTTGCGATTCATTTTTATATTATAGATATTCTAGCTCACTAGTTAGCCATATTTCTTATTTCCATACAGTAATATTGCCAAATTAATTAAAAGAGGTAAATATTTGACAGCTATTTGCGACGTCGCTAACTTTTTGAATGAGCGCTCATAAGATATTGCATTTAAGTTTTAATATTTTAGTGATACCAAGTGTATCTAATGTAAATATTCGTATGCCGCGTTATATATATTTTATTTAACAACTTTGTGCCTGCCGTATCCTTCGAATAAATGTCTTTTTTTTTGAAAATGAAAATGCGTTATGGTCGGTTTTTACGTTCAATGAGCGTTTGCGGTCTTTGAGCGTAACACATCCACTAGAAGACATCGGCTATAAATAATTACTGCTACCCGTGCAAAGCCGGGGCGAGATGTCTGTAATTAAGTTATTTTTACTACATTATCGTTATATGAGATGCAAATATTTGTACATAAACATAATTATACAAATATTTTCATCCGAACAGGCCGACCAATGTTTATGTATATCTGTGTCATAGACACGCACTTGTCGGTTGTTTCTAAGCGCACTATCTAAGCAGATAGATGACGGATACATCTTCATACTATATATTTTAAATAGGCATTGATGAGCCGTTATCTTTTCAGGGCTGTAAAACACCAAGTTTGTGTTGCTTCAGTGAGAAGTCGAAGTAATTAACGTATTTATCTACGCGTAATGCTGAAAGAGGAACGTAGACACGAATACCAAGGTGTACATACAAGTTTAAAGAAATTTAGAAAGTTCCACGGCCCCCAGTTGCCAGCCGCCCCACGACTCATGCTCGTGAAAGGAAAGCTGTTGTGCAAACGACGATAAAAGTAAACCAGACACGAAACAACTCGATGTTAAAAGAAAATCAGAGATTAAACAACCCAACGTTAAAAGAAAAACAGACACGATGCAACACGACAATACATCAGTGTGTTGTTCATGCGAAGACTGCACTGAATCTGAATCGTGCCAGTATTACGACAAAAGAAAAAATAAACGACCAGCCAACTCATCAAACGTTTGTGGAGTTATGGTAGATACTCTTTCACAACAGGAATCTGCTGTTGAAGAGCAAAAAAATACATATCTTACTCAAAGTAAAGGCAGTTGTTGTACTGCGGGTTCGAAAAGATCAAAATCACCAGCCAGACGTACATGCTCACAACCATCAGATTTTTATGGACTTATGGTAGATACTCTGTCACAACAGGAATCTGCTGTTGGAGAGCAAAAAAATGCTTACCTACCTCAAAGTAAAGGCAGTTGTTGTACTGCGGGCTCGAAAAGATCAAAATCACCAGCCAAATGTACAGGCTCACAACCGTCAGACGTGGTAGATACTCTGTCACGACAGGAATCTGCTGTTGAAGAGCAAAAACATGCTTACCTACCTCAAAGTACAGGCAGTTGTTGTACTGCGGGCTCGAAAAGATCAAAATCTCCAGCCAAATGTACAGGCTCACAACCGTCAGACGTGGTAGATACTCTGTCACGACAGGAATCTGCTGTTGAAGAGCAAAAAAATGCTTACCTACCTCAAAGTAAAGGCAGTTGTTGTACTGCGGGCTCGAAAAGATCAAAATCTCCAGCCAAATGTACAGGCTCACAACCGTCAGTCGTGGTAGATACTCTGTCACGACAGGAATCTGCTGTTGAAGAGCAAAAACATGCTGACCTACCTCAAAGTAAAGGCAGTTGTTGTACTGCGGGCTCGAAAAGATCAAAATCTCCAGCCAAATGTACAGGCTCACAACCGTCAGACGTGGTAGATACTCTGTCACGACAGGAATCTGCTGTTGAAGAGCAAAAAAATGCTTACCTACCTCAAAGTAAAGGCAGTTGTTGTACTGCGGGTTCGAAAAAATCAAAATCACCAGCCAAACGTACATGCTCACAACCAGCAGACTTTTATGGAGTTATGCTAGATACTCTGACACGAATGGTAGATACTCTGTCACGACAGGTATCTGCTGTTGATGAGCAAAAAAAAGCGTATCTTACTCAAAGTAAAGGCAGTTGTTGTACTGCGGGTTCGAAAAGATCAAAATCACCAGCCATACTTTCAGGCTCACAATCATCAGACATTTGTAGACTGATGATAGATACTCTGTCACAACAGGAATCTGCTGTTGAAGAGCAAAAAAATGCTTACCTACCTCAAAGTAAAGGCAGTTGTTGTACTGCGGGCTCGAAAAGATCAAAATCTCCAGCCAAATGTACAGGATCACAACCTTCAGACGTGGTAGATACTCTGTCACGACAGGAATCTGCTGTTGAAGAGCAAAAAATTGCTTACCTACCTCAAAGTAAAGGCAGTTGTTGTACTGCGGGCTCGAAAAGATCAAAATCTCCAGCCAAATGTACAGGCACACAACCGTCAGACGTGGTAGATACTCTGTCACGACAGGAATCTGCTGTTGAAGAGCAAAAAAATGCTTATCTTACTCAAAGTAAAGGCAGTTGCTGTACTGCGGGTTCGAAAACAAAAGGATCAGACAAAAAATCAAAACCACCAGCCAAACCTAAATTCTCACAACCATCAGACGTTTATGGACTTATGGTAGATACTCTGTCACAACAGGAATCTGCTGTTGAAGAGCAAAAAAATGCTTATCTTACTCAAAGTAAAGGCAGTTGCTGTACTGCGGGTTCGAAAACAAAAGGATCAGACAAAAAATCAAAACCACCAGCCAAACCTACATTCTCACAACAATCAGACGTTTATGGACTTATGGTAGATACTCTGTCACAACAGGAATCTGCTGTTGAAGAGCAAAAAAATGCTTATCTTACTCAAAGTAAAGGCAGTTGTTGTACTGCGGGTTCGAAAACAAGAGGATCGAACAAAAAATCAAAACCACCAGCCAAACGTACTTCCTCACAACCATCAGACGTGTATGGACTTATGGAACATACTCTGTCACTACAGGAATCTGCTGTTGAAGAGAAAAAAAGTGCTTACCCTCCTCAAAGTAAAAGTAGTAAAGGCAGCTGTTGTACTGCGGGTTCGAAAAAATCAAAACCACCACCCAAATGTCAAAGCCCCAAACCGTCAGGTGTTTATGGAGTTATGATAGACATTCTGTCACAACAGGAATCTGCTGTTGTAGTGCAAAAAAATGCTTACCTACCTCAAAATAACGACAGTAAAAAAGGTAAACGATCGGCTGTTAAAGATAAAAAGAGTGTTTATCCACCGCATGATAATTGTTGTGGTTTTATGGTTTTGAAACACATATCAAAATCAGCAGGATCTGATATACTTAATGCCACACCATCTTCATCAGGGGCTTGCATAACGGAACTACAGAAATCTGTTACTGAATACAAGAGTATAAATTCAATTCAAAGCAAATGTTCCAATCACAAGAGCAACAATATATCATTAGATAGACGCACCACAACATCATCAGGGAGTTGGAAAGGTATGACAAGATATAAGGGAAGTCCGTGTACTTGTCTATCAAAAAGTAAAAGTGGGTCAAACAACAAACCACTATATTATAATTTAAATAGGATTACATCTGGAACAAAGCCCATGAGTTATAAAAATTGTTCTGAGTGCTGTCAATTAGCAAAAAAAAAGTATGAATCGCCTAAGTATTCCGCAGAGTCAAAACGGTATATACCAACCAAGAATGCGCAAGAATTATTCAGAAATATACTTCAAACACAGGCTTATAAATATCAAAATGAAAGGGACAAGTGCGATATATACACAGATAATATAGTATCTGAATCACCTGGATATGTGTTTGAACTTCCAAAATATACAGATAATTTAACACTACAAAATGATTGTCATTCAGATACTAGATTGTGTTTTGAGTCATCAAACGATTCAAAATTATTGGGGAATGCACCTGAGGTACAGGAATATATAACTACACCGAATACACGGGAACCAGGGATTAATACAGGAGAAGTCAATATTAATAGATGTCAAGTAAAGTGGATTCCTACTGATGCAAATAGCTTGGTTCTAAAAGCATATTGTCATGACGATGACTTAGCGACAAAAAACATATTTGAATCATGCGGATATGTGGTGGACCTACCGAAAGTTAAACAAAAAAGAAAGTGTAAGTGCGATGATTCCGCAAAATTTGTTTCTGATAAACCAAAATGTGATTTTAAACAAGAAAACCATACTGCGAATGATCTACTAAACCGTAAAGAAACGAATAATACAGAAGGAACATGTAAAAATAAATGTAACAAGCATAAACATGCAACTGAAACACCGACTGAGGAAATAAGTGGATGCCAGAAATGCTCAATAGGCGTAAGTACTGAACGCGCGCTACCAAAATATACAGAAAATACACCATCACAAAAAAATAGTTGTTTGTTACGCAAATCAGACAACAACAGATTGGCATCACCTGCAAATGCACAAGAGCTACCTTGTCGATGTTGTCCACAGCAAAAAAGTTGCGACGATCCTGAATCCGAATCCGAATCCGAACATTATGCCTGTAAAATGAAATGTACCGACGTGCCAGGATATGTGTTTGAGATACCAAAAGATACACGGGACAGTTGTAACTGTAATAAAATAAGCAAAAATAGTATTCAATCTGATACACAAAATATTTGTAAAAATGTGGATGGAACAACTACACAAACAGTTAAAGCCCTCAAAAGTTTAAAATCACCACATGCAACAAATATTTACACTGCGCTTTGCAATAAAATTCTTAAAAAACAGGCAGTAATTGTTGAAGAGCTAAAAAATATATATTTGCCCGATAAAGGCAATAAAAGCAATGCAATGAAGTTTCAATTTAATATTCTTAAAAAACAGGCTGAAAATATCGAAATTCTGAAAAATATATATTTGCCCAAAAAAAAAATCGAATTACCAACAAAAACTTGCTGCACTCCACAACCAAATTTAACCGAATCATCTGATGGTGAAATTGAAATCCTTAGCGCAGGGGATTACAGTAATGAATGTTTAGCTTGCATGCCAAGGAAATCGTCTGAAAATAATGTCCTTAAAAAAAGCAATGAAGTAAATTTTGATTTGCAAACAGATACTTGTTGCATTCCATCTGATGAAGGAATTTCAAAACTTAGTTCAAAAGAATTTGGTGGCTCTATCGGAACGAATTCGTCTTTTACACCGAAAAAAAAATCGAAAATTGATCTCCTTAAGAGATTAAGAGATATATACAAAGCTTGCAGTTGCAAAATCTGTGAATGTAAACCGAGTAAAACCGATGCACAAGAATGCCAAACACCTTGTGAATGTGATGAATGTTTGAGCCCTATTTTATCGTATCAAATGAACCAATGGCAAATATGCGGTTGCAAACCTTGCGATTGTGATCAATGTATTAGAACAATGAATATACACCATTGCCAAACTTTAGTAATCGCGCCTGTTGGAAGAGAAGAGAATGTCTCACGTCTGGAATGCTCTTGTTCTCCATGTCCTTGCTTCGAAGGCGGAATAATTTACCCTTTAGATTCTCATGTAGTGAACGAAATGTCAACGAGTATGAACAGACACGCACTGTGTAGATGTGAAGTCTGTCTCAATGAAAATTGTGACCGAAACGGCGTCGATGCCTGTACATGTCACAAGCAGAACAAGATCATGAGCAAACCAGTGGAACCTGACACGCATGATTTTGATATACGGACAACTAAGGTTGTATACGATAAACCCATGTTCAGACAGGTAGGCAGAAATTATAAAATGGCTATGTGTGTAGCTGCACCTAATAGATATCCTTCTGTTGACGATAGACTAAACAGCACGCAAACATGCAGATGCAAGGAATGCGAATGTATTTATTGTATCTCTCAAAAAAAACTGTATAACGACGCTACAAAATCTTCTCAACTCATCTAATGAAGTAGGAACAAAGTCAGATTTTAACGAGCCTTTGAACAATTGTGAATTTCAAACGCATCTGATTAAAAACAAGGCACATTATGAGTTGCGTGTGTGATACCGGTTTTATTTATTTATTTAACTTCATGTGCCACAAAGCATTATCTACCAGTCAACATAGGATACCATGTAGCAAATAGGACAGCATTGTGATAGAGTACAAAAAAAAAAAGAAAAATACCATTTTGTTAACATAAAGATATACATAAATAGGTACATATTAATACAGATAAAATATAAACAAATAATTATGAATGATAATAAATTGTTATGCAATATTATAATAATATTGACTAGATTGTGAGCAATTTAGTCTGACTTTAAATAGTATTTCCGAACTGTTATTTTGAAAGCCATTCAAGCGTTCTAGAGCTTTATTGCTGACAACGTAAAACGTGGACATTAAATGAGTAGGGTGTGTGAGGGAATTTGAAGGAGTAGGTTTTTGGAAGCTCGATGGCTGCGATTGTGCAACAAATAATCCCGTTAATCGATCATAATAGTAAAGAGCATGCAGAGACATCTCAGGGAGCCCCTGAGGATAGGCAGCCATTTAAGTTAATGACGCTATGAAGAGATGTGATCGTTTCTACGAAAGCCAAAAAATTAATCGGTTGCAATTGTTGAGAAGACGATGCAATTTGTTTAGAAGTTCTTGGGATAGATCAGAATAACAAACATCAGCATAGTCAGTACCTAACAGGAAGCGCAAGTGATTGGGACTAAAATTATTTTAGTGCCAGATGGGAGAAATTGTTTGAATAGAGAGATAAAGATACTTAAATTTATTTTGTATAAAATGGAACATAACATACCTAACTGTCGAAATGTGGGTATACTGACACATCTGCATACCCCTCGGAGCATATAGGCGTGATGTTATGTTATGATGTTGTGTAAACAATAAACATCCAAGCGATTCCAGCAATCACAGCAGATTTGCTGGCTATTATTGAAGAGTTCCATTGCTTATCTCCGCAGATCAGCATCAGATCTTCACCAAAGTTGAACGGAAACACCGCGGATTAATATTCTTCCAATCAAAAAAGAATTATCGAAATCGGTTCTTGGCGAAGATATCGCAAACACGCAACAACCAAACAAAAAATTAGGTAAATTCAGACGAATTGATAACCTCCTCCTTTTGGAAGTCGGTTAAAAACATGAGTAAACAGGTCTTATAAATTAATGAAAGTAGCTACGTTTTGCCATTTAGGAATGGTGTCCAAAAAAATTATCGCAGTGAGTAATGTGACTTTCTGGCTAACATGAGCTACCTGCTTATTCCAGCTGAATGTATAGCTATGAGGTACAGGCCCAAATCTTTTACGTGTGGTGAGAGAGAGAGATACCTATGGTGATAGACTTATAAGCGGCATTAGCTGGGTAGTGTTCAAATTTCTCGGGCAGTACGAACTACCTATGAGGATGGATTGGAATTTCCCGACGTTGACAGCAACCCCAAAGTTGTCAGACCATTCACCGATAGTTCCAAGATCAGCACTAAGTGATGAGATGCAATTGTCGAGGTTGGCAATGTCAGATTGAGCGTAAAGTTGCAGGTCATCAGCCTACAGATGGTAAGAGGACAATAGTAATGGAGTTTATAAATAACGAGAATAAGAGAGGAGATTATCCTAATAAGATTCTGGTAAAGCAGCCTTTTTAAATAAACTCGGTCACAAATACCCGAAATATTTCAGACGTTTGCCAAAAGGCACTGTAACACTGGAAACAAGCTTTAAAATAAAGAAATTAGACACGGATGAATCTATGAAACAAGATAAATTCGACTTTGTACTGAAATATATATAATTTAGATAGATATAATAATGACAATATTATGGTAGATACAAAATAATAGTTTCAAACATGGATAGTTAATGTACAGACGCCAGCACATCAAGCTACCAGAAACCGTCTCTATCTGTTTTCCCAATCAACCTTGAACTTAATGTTTTAGCGATAATTTGGAAAATAAATATTACAGAAATCTAACAGATTGTAGTAGCTTGATGTGCTGGCCTAATCATTTCAGCAATCGCACACTTATTGCTATTCCTAAGGAATCAAAAAACAATAATTCGGAAAATGCTCTTGCTGCAAGTTTGCGTTGTCATTCCAAGTTCAATTTTAGGACCAGTTCACACGTGCATTAGATAATCAAAACGACAGACATAAACACTGTGAGAATAACATTAAATGCAATAGAGAAATAAACCCTTTACAAAATTGCGTGTTTAACCGACAATAAGTCTTTTTTTAGGTGAAAAATGAAAAACATGAATATGTTAAAGCAATTAATGATTTACACGAATTCCACGTTGCACGTAAAACGTTTGATGGCAACATCTCCGAACGAAATATTGCTGGGCATATACTTCCCATACATGATCAAATACACACTTTGAAGTGTAATGAAGAAACATCACATTTAGATTTAGTTAATAGCGGAAACATTATAAATGTGGATGACTACAAAAGAATCAGCAATGCGCTGAAAGAAGCTAAGGAGTTTTCTCGAGAACTAATAGAAGTATTAAACACGTATGAAAAAGCAAATAGCGAGTTTAAAAGTATTTCGGAAACGCTGAAATTATCCCAAGAGTCTTTATCATGTTCTGATTTTGCTTAAAAATAAATTTTCAGCGAAAAATACGAAAATGTGAAGTAATGTATTATTGAAGAGAAATCGCGAGTACTAAAATCACTTGGAAGGTCCAAAAGGTAAGGGAACAGTTAACTTTCCATACCTATCATTTCACAAGAGAAAGGCAAAACTACCTACCTACACGAAAAAAATTGCATAAACATCTTTTTTACTTTTAAGGTTTTGTTTAACTTCCTTGCTAGTTATTTTGTTAGATAATAAAAATGTCGGTATTGATCAAATCTCGGTTCGGTGGGTGGGTTAAGCAGCGGTAGCCTCCCACATTTATAGTGATTTGCAAAAACCACAATCAGTATGGATATGATTAAATTCTTAAAATTATGAAAATATTATAGTAAAACGAGTATTCGTAATAAATTTAAAAGCCAACGTACCTACCTATTTACGTTGCGTTTACACCGTGAGCTCCTGCTAGACCTCAGTTCCCCCAACCGATCGAGCTGAAATTTTCATGATAGACTTAATTACCTAAGTATACCCACATAGGCGTGTTTTGGTCCTCCTCACTTTAAATCATTTTTTTTTTTCGGACCTGACGGCGTCGCCGGGCCGCGCGCCGCCCGGACCGCCGCAGCCGCCGCGCGCCCAAAGTAAAATGTCTGGCTTTATCAGAAGACTTTTCGAATTTCGAAATGGTTATGCTAGTTTGTGACCATGTAGGTACCTACTTACTGTTGTTTCAGATACTAAACGACACCAATTGTTGACCTAAACATTGTGGTACCAGTTTATCATTGCTGTTAATGTCAAGGAGCGATCTAAATCAGATTTGAGAGACCGATATTGTTTGTATTAAGAAGCGGTGAATCTATCGACTTTGAAAATAGTTTATGATGTGAGTTAAGTCTATAATTATAAAAAACAGTGGCCACGTGCGAGTCGTACTCACACGCACACAGGGTTCCGTAGCACCAAACAATATAATAAAAATATTTTGAAGGCTCATTCAATTATGTTGAACAAACTAAATTTGTTTTTCATAGTATGTTAATCAAAAACAAATTTACTGATGCAGTTTGATGAAAAAGTCCCATATCTCAAAAACTAAACATCAAATCTTATTGAAATTTTCGTTGAAAGTTCTCTTTACGTTCTAAAATTCTAATTTTTTTCAGAATTTGCCTCCTCTTACTTTAGAAATTGCAGGGGAGTGGACACACATTTGATTACTTTGGAAATGTCTATCTTTCAAACGATTGACATTGAGAAAAAATGGTTTTAGAAAATTCAATGTCATTTTTAGGGTTCCGTAGTTAGATGCCCCCCCCCCCCCCCCCTACATGTAAAAGGAAAACTATCACAGCTTAGTAGGCTTTTCAATTTTAAGTTTATGAGTAATAGTTGACCAACTTATAAAATGTACTTGGATGTATTTTCGTAAACATAATGTATGGGATCACAGATGTTTCAACTGCAAATGTAAGTTTGTTTTTTTTATTATTACAATAAAAATCATCATTCGGAGGCAAATCGAACCGTTGGAAGTGTCTGCATATTTTGATGAACAACGGAACCCTATATTGTGCGTGGCCCGAAACGCACTTGGCCGGTTTTAAAGACTTAAGTATGTGTAAACATCTCGCATGAATCAGTTTGATAAAAAAAATTCCGTCAGTTCCATGTGTGCCCCGTTAATAACCACACTTCTACACCTCTTCTTCTTTCTTCTATTTTCACTTTATTTTTTTGGACTTGTCTATCTATCTGTCCGTCCGTCCGTATGAACGAACGGATAGGCAAACAGTCAGACAGACATGACGAATCTATAAGGGTTCCGTTTTTACCATTCGGCTACGGAACCCTAAAAAACTGATTGAAAAAACCACCTGTTTGTTGTCACATTCGGGTCGTTGTCTTGGGGATGGATTTGTAGGAGTTAGAGAGAGAGCAAAAAAAACAAAATAGATATTTGCTTAAAATTGTTACTCTATTTGAAAATCATGAGATTATGTAAAAAAAATGGTTGCCTGTAAAGTCGGTTTTACGGGCGAAGATTTTACGTGACAACGTCTTTTTCTCGGTAGAATATTTATTGATATGAATATAATTAAATTGCACAATAGGAACAAGGAATTGAATGAAAATAAGAATTGCACAAATTTTAACTATAGAAATATATTTTGTTTACTAAAACATTGTACATGTAAACTTAAACTTAACTAATTACCGATCATAGTTGAGTGGGAGAGAGACGCAAGGCATTCGGCGGGCCTCTCTCTCGTTCGGTGACTCATCGTAACGTTACCGAGCGTTACACTTTTTCATAAGTGACTCCCAGCCGCAACCTAATTTAAGACGTTGTCACGTCAAAAAACCGTGAAATATTGAAAAAAAAGAAGAAACAAACTTTTCTTTGTCGCTCTTACATCCGTATCTAGTCTATCTAAGTTAAGCTAAGCCCTTAAAAGGCTTGTATTCTAATTATTTCGCGGTACTTAGATGTCTAAAAAAAGATATTGACAGTGGCAATGTGACAAATGTTGTGACATGACAATAATTCATAGATTTGATTTCGGTACCTTTACCTTTTGTTTATATACTTTTTATCACTGAAATGAAATGAAATGGTTTTTTCTGTGAAAATGGATGAATTAAAATATTGCCGGGTATGTCTTGGGACTGATGTAAAGATGTTCAGCTTGGAAACTAAGTCAAGCGATTCCATCGGTGTAGTTTACTCACATTTGGCGCAGATTCCGGTAAGGCATCGTTAGATGCGGTATTTTTTTAATATTAAGTACACATGATTTATACAATAAACAATGATTAGCAATGAACTAGGAATATATTTGTAGGTATTCTTGACTACCTACTTGAATACCATACTACTCCTTATAACTATTGCAGTCTTGCAAGCATAAGCTGAAGTGAAACAAAAAGGGACGCCTCTAAAGGATACAAGGCATAAGTGTTTCTCATTTAGATATGAAGAAGGATTGTACCAACGATTAAGTTTACAAGTAACTTTTGTTCATCTTAAGACAACCTTAGACCCTCTTTGCTCATATTCTTGTAAGAAAAACTTATTGATGTTTACTTATTCCCAATATTATAATGACCTATACAATAACCTGTCTCTATTACAGATATTTGATACGAATCAACATGTGTGTTTTGAATGTGCCAATCTGCTTTATAAATATCATGAGTTCAAGTCAAAATGTCTCCGAGCTCACAACATTTTATCTGGAATCAGACTTGATTCATCACAGGCAAGTGTGCAATGAAATCCAATCTTCTAATATTTTATTCTAATACTTTATCTTATATCTAAACTAGCAACCCGCCTCGGCTTCGCACGGGTGCATTAAGTGCATATAAACCATCCTCTTCAATCACTCTATCTATTAAAAAAAAACACATCAAAATCCGTTGCGTAGTTTTAAAGATTTAAGCATATGTAGGGATATAGGGAGTAGGGACAGAGAAAGGGACTTTGTTTTATACTATGTAGTGATGACCAATGAAATTGCAGATAACGAGGCAAACCCTAAAAAATGTAGATAGGAAAATAAACAAGTTGGAATCTACCTTAAAAATATCTCCTGTAGTTTTCTTTTATGAAGAATGTACAAATAACACAGAAACTGAATTTAATATAATTGAACAGAAAGAAAATAAAGGATCTGATATCAAAGTTAAAATTGAAGATGAACATTACATGGAAATAGAGACTTTTACTAACATTGAAATAGAAAATAACTATGATTATAATGAAGGATGTACTGAACACTTCATTGATTCTATGGAAGAGCCAGTCTCGGAAACAGTAGCACGGCCAAAACAGAAAAGTAAACATAAAGACTCAAAAACTAAAAAGAGGAAAGCTAAAAAGAACGAGATTGACGATGATATCAGTGATGATGAGCCCTTATCGAAAAGAGCCACAAAGTCAGTAATCACACACCCCATCAGAAAAAAGAACGGTTTCAACTTTAGTTACTTTGATGACTATGCAACAGTTGTGTTTATGACCCCTGAAGATGCCAGAAAGGAAGTGCTATTAAGAAAAGAGTCCAGTAACTATAAAACATCACCATTCAAGTGTGATTTATGCTACAGGGGATTTGAATTAAAAACAACATCCGAAAATCATGCAAAGAAACATAGCACTGTAAGTACTCCAACAGATCTATAGAGCTCACTTAGACTTAACTCAAGCTCAATACAGTAGCGTTTCGATAACCTTGATGTAATACAATTAATTTTCACATAGGTACATATAAAATGGTTGGTCATGATCAAGGAATGTGAAGAAACCATTTAATTTTGAGCCTTCTTACCACATAGAATGAGTAGCTTACCACATAGTATAAATAGATAGCATAATAATATACTCTACCTATTGTACTGCCACCAGCACATCAAGCTACCCGAAATTCCCCGAAATTGTAAAATTTACCCAATCAACCTTGTATTGAATGCCGTTGGGATAAAATTGAAAACCTATTAAAGAAATTAGACAGATAGTAGTAGCTTGATGTGCTAGTGGCTGTACACTAAATTAGACAGGTAAATATGCAATATTGCTAATTATGTGGGTGAAATGGCAGTCTTATTACTGGTAGCTCCATAATTGGGTATGTAAAGTAAAAATTTACATATGCTGGTTCTGAAACCATACATAACATAAAATCACGCCTGTAACCCCCGAGGGTTAGGCAGATGTGTACCTAATAGTACACCCTCATTTCGCCAGTTATGTTTAAAGTCACATGTAATAGGGGGTGAACCTATTTCCATTAACCGGGCACAATTCCAGACTATGTGGCTGTTACTGAAAAATTCCTGATGGCAAAAACCCAATAACACTGCCCAACCAGGGAATGGAACCCAGGACCTCATGCTCAGCAGTTGCGCTTGCGACCCACGAGTCAGTCACGGTTCTGAAACCACCAAATTATAAGATGGTATTTATTTTAACTATGACTTGACACCTCCAAATGACATTACATGTTAGGCTGATTGAGGGTAGCCTCTGACAAGAAGTGTCAAGTTTATTACAAAGCAATTAACATCAAATTTAGGTGTTTTATTATTGTATTACATGTGGCTAAGACATCAAACTTCATTCTCATCTCTGACGTCATCACAAGCAATTGTTTGTTTTATTAAATATTAACTACAGCTAGGAATACGTAAATATTGAAATTAGTTGCTTAAAGTGACCCCTACAAAACAAAAACAAAAAAAATACCTGAAATAAACTGTACATACTGAAGACCTTATAGTAATTACATTATGATCAGCCAAAAATTGAGTTGCTACTAAAATCGTCTATTATATCTTGCTTACTATGACTTAGTAGTTTTTTCTTTGTCCAGGAATATGGAGACTATGAATGTGATATCTGCCACATCAGGTTTCCTCAACAAGTGCAGTTGTGTAAACATAGACTGTCATGTCATAAGAGAAAGTTTAGCTGTAAACTATGCTCATACATTTGTTATTGCACGTAAGTATTAATGCTGCAGCCAAACTACTAAGACCTCCCCCCGCAGGAGACGAAAGAGCAACACTCCTCCCCTCCTCTCCGTGAAGTTACAGAGGGAATGCCTTTGTCCCAGAAATGGTATTGTGGTGGTTATGATGGTGGTGGTGATTTTCCTTTGTTTATTATTATTCCTACACGCATTTAGCTATCAGCCTTCTTAAGTATAATTTTGTATTTTGTAAGTAAGTTTTACTACTTTTTTAAGCTCCGAGAGCAGCTGTGGCCCAGTGGTGGCGGCCCCGACTAACCAACAGTAAGCCGTGGGTTCGAACCCAGGCAAGCGCATTACTCTGTGTAATTTATTTTATCACCACTGCTCTCAAAAACGGCGAAGGATCTTCACACACACATCGTGAGGAAAAAACTAGCATGTCCTAGAACCAAAAATTCGAAGACATGTAACATCTACCAACCCGCACTGGGCCCGCGTGGTGAATTATAGCCCATTCCCTCTCTAGAGAGGAGGCTGTGTGTCCCAGCAGTGGGAACATTATAGGCTGATTATGCTTATGCTAAGTAAGCTTTAATAATTCCTTATCTATATTCCTATTATTGCTGCTATAACATTACCTACAATAACTGCTATTCGTGATTTCGTCTGTATCGATGAAACATATCATACGGCATTCAGTAATCGTGTAGTCTATACTTCTATAATAATAATTAGCCTTTATTTGCCTTAACAATTACATTTCTTACAATACAATTCATTTAACATTTCACTACCTTACATTTTATTTTCCTTAAACATTACATGTAGCAATACACTTAAAATTTCATCTCATTTAAGTATGCATTCATTACAATTCAATAAAAATACTTTTTTTTTTTTTTCTTCATTTCATCAAACATTTCATTACATTTTCCTTACGTTAAACAAAAGTTTTGCACATTTTATACTTCTATACTAATATCATAAAAGGTCTCCGGAGGAACTAATAATCCAATTCTAAAAATTCTTTCTCTGGCAGAAAGCTACATTATTCGTGGGTGTTAAAGGCTCTAAAATATATTTTTTTATATCATGCATATTAGCCGAGCTATCACAATTTTTGCGGACGAAGTGCTAGTTTCCCGTAAAGTCAAAGCATTTTTTGCAAAAAACTATTAGCTGAAGTATTACCTCCTATATTCAAACTCGCTCTACTAACTTCCTGTAGTTAATATTGGTAAGTATAGAAATAAACACAGATTTTTGTAAGATTTGATGGAAATCATGTCTGGTTTTCACATTTTGAATGACCTCATAGTTCGTAGCAAGCGACCGTCCGCACAGGTATTAATGTATATCATTCATGTTACAGTGAACAAGCAAAATCTCATGTTAGTCTACATAAAGGAATGAAATATCCATGTAAACACTGTGGAGAAATATTCAGGTAAAAACTAACACAATTAACTCACAAAACATATTAATTATCTCAAAAAGATTGACAATATGCATGTTGGATACATTTTTTACACGTAGCCTCATTGGTTTCGCAAGGGCTGCTGATCATGGGATCCTGGATTCAATTCCCAGACTGAGCTTGGAAGGCCGACCCGATACTGGTGACGACAATGTAAAGCTTGTTCTAATTTTTTTTTCAGCATGTCAAATAGCCTACAGATGCATTACCGTACGAAGCATTTGAAGGAGTCTGTATGTGAAAGTGTTTGTGAGTTTTGTGGAGATATCTTTGGCACGCCGAAGGGACTGTTCTTACATACCATGAAACTGCATCGGCAGGTGAGATACTTGAGTCGAATGTGTTAGTATTGCTTTAAAGCTAAACTTATACTGTCACTTACGGGATATATTCCGTGGTTGTTCCGTGTTGTTCGTGATTGTTGTTGTTGTTGTTCGTTGTTGTTATAGTGTTGTTTGTTCCCGTAAGTGATAGTATATAATGTATTAAAACAGTGTTTGGCTTTAAAACATGCAAGAAATACTACATAAAGAAAACATGCAAGTATCACATTTTTTAGTGTGATTTTTTTGTTTGTAAGAGGGGCAGGAAATGTGGAGCACTGACTGTACTGTACTATATGTTACCAGCAGCAAAAAAATTGTTAAAAAGATGCTCTAAAATAGCCTTAATAATCGTATCTTTAACTGTAACTCTTTAAGTCTAAAAGAAAATACTAAAAGGGCATTTGATTTCTTCCATCAATATGTGTTTCTTTTGATTGATTTTAGGATAAAAACGACAAGCTTGGTCCCGAGTGTAGCGACTGCGGTGTACACTTCACAACAGAACTGGCGTGGAAGCGACACCTGGTGCTTTCTACTAAACATAAAGTCAGGTAATTATTAGGAAATAAGTCATCTTCATCATTTCAGCCGAAAGACGTCCGCTGCTGAACATAGGCCTCCCCAAGTGTCGCCAGATTGACCGGTCCTGTGCGTCTGGCATCCAGCGGATCCTCGCAACCTTCATCAGTTCATCGGTCCACCTAGTGGGAGGCCTTTCAACTCAACGCAACGTCTTCCGGTTCCCACTACAGAACTTTTCGGCCCCATCGGCCATCCGTTCTGCGAGCAATGTGCCCTGCCCACTACCACTTAAGTAACCTTGGTTCTCTTGCGAATGTCTTCATTTCTGATTCGATCACGCAAGGATACTCCGAGCATAGTCGTCTCCATTGCCCTTTGGGTGACTTTAAGCCTTCTGATCAGGCCCATTGTGAGCGACCGAGCGACCATGTTTCGGATATAAAGAAATATTAATTAAAATGTTGAAGACTAGCCATCACGCAACACCCGGATTTCGTGTGGAGGTCAGCAATTAACCCACGCGAACGTGCCAACGGTATAAAAAGTTTCCTATATTCGAGTAATTTTCTACCTGTATGCTCCTGTATGCCAAAAAAGTCAAGTCAATTTAAGTCATCAAAATCCGTTTAGCCGTTATCATGGGCGATGCAAAAGGAGAGGGTGGGAGGGGGTTTGGAGGATGTACATTTTGGTTTTATTTATTTTAATTCATATCAGAATTAGGTCCCTACAAGAAAGTCGACAACCAATTTTAGAATCTGTTTCTTTACAGTAACGGTTGCAAATTCTGCGGAGACACATTCTCAAACAAGGATGATCTTAAGACTCACATAAGAGTGCACTCACGGCAAAGCAACAGATATAATAAAATCAAACTACCCGCCACATGTGCTATTGTGAGTATTGAACAAAATTTTAACCTTTTTAAGCATAACATATGCATATAATCAGCCTATAATGTTCGCACTTCTGGGAAACAGGACTCCTCTCTTTGGGAAGGAATGGGCTATTATCCAAAACTCTAGCGAAGTACGGGTTGGTACAATATATGTAGATGTCTCATGTTTTCGAATTTGGTTCACCGTTCCGAGAGCAGTGTTGATGAAAAGAAATTACACAACGTAATGCGCCTACCTGGATTCGAGCCTACGAGTTACTGCTCGTAAGTCGGGGCCGCCACCACTGGGCTGTAGCGGCACTACAGAAAGTACTACAGCAACATAGAACAAAAAGTATTACACCGCCATCTATGACGCAGAGGATGAACCAAACATCGAAATACATCTAAATCCTACATCCGCGACTTAACACTATAATTAGAAGAATCCGACAACCACTGTCGGGCAGTAGTCCACCAGACATAACACCCGTCTGGTCGGAGAATCCTCCCTTTTCTATGGGGGATGAAGAGCTTTACACCCTGTTCTTCATACCCCCAAAGGGCCACCGCTGTTCTCCAATTGTGGTCGCCGCTCTTTAAGCGAATTGCATCACACACTGGCATTTCCATATCGACAGTTCAACAATAAACATTGCTTGGATTTACGCTGTTCTTTTGTGACAATTAGGTTTGATAAAAAAGTGTGTTACGCAAGACGGGTGCAGGATAACTAAAGCTTAGTAATTGTTCGCCAGATACTATACTTGACAATTCTGTATTTCAGTGCGACAGATGGCTCCAAACCCGCGAGGAGTATAAGGCTCACGTGACGTCAGAGCACCCGTACAGCGACGAGGCGAAGTTCCTTGCGGATGTCGATACGCCTTATGTTTGCGAAGTTTGTGGACATATGTTTAAGGTAACATAATGTCACGTATATAAGCCCCGAAAATATAGGCAGAGGTATACACCCACATATCGTTTTGTTTAAGTCCCATGTAATAGGGGCAAGCCCGTTGCCGTCAAACGAATAACACTTGCATAAGTTACCTCTTTATTGATTCAGTGAAAGTGGTTATTACCTTATTTTTAGACAAACAATTGCGTTTCCTTTTGCTTTGCGAAGATAATTTTCGAGCGATGGCATTCAAGGTTCTGGTGGCCTACCATGACGTCCTAAAGCAGGAGCAATTCCAGTGTGGGAAAGAGATGACGCTAGACGGCCTGTATAGCTCTGTCTCTTTCCCACACTGGAATTACTCCTGCTTTAATACGTCATAGTAAACCCCCAGATCTATCCTGAATTCATGACAGCCGCAACAGTAAAGTAGTTTCGTCGACTATACTTTTACGTCTCAAGATCCCAGGGCCACCAGACGTCACATATTTTCTGACGAAGGAAATGTGGACAATTGAGTAGTGTTAGTATGTACTAAGAACGCATGCCTACCTGCTAGCTTGCTTAGACGGCCAATTTACTACTATATTTATACTGGGGATTGCTTCTTTATACACTAAATGGGTTTGCCACGACTCGCCTTATGTGAAGCAATGCTGTGGTCTAGGGTAGAGGACGCATGACTAGAAGAAACTGATTCACTCTAACTCTTTGACAGAGTAGAGAAGCCGGAATTCCACAGACTGGTGGTTCGCATATAACGATCGCTTTGCGCATCGTTCACTACTTTATGGTAAACTACCAAAGGGATAATTAACAATTGTGCAGGTTAAAGTCAGCGCTCAAGATCGGGCCGATTATTGTATTAATGTCTATTCTATGCTGACCAGGTGTTCGCAAGTGATAACCGCATGTTCATAAGAACCTTGATGTATGATTTTTAATTTTTTATTTCCAGAGACAATGCTTCTTAAAATACCATCAGCGGAAACACACGGGCGAGCGCCCCTTCAAGTGCCTCGAGTGCAACAAAACGTTCCGACTGGCCGGGGCGTTGTCTATACACAGCCGCATGCACAGTCGGACGAGGCCGCATAAGTGCGAAATGTGCGCGCGTATGTTTACGTACAAAAGTGCCCTTAACAAGCACATGAAAGTAAATATTAATTGTTCAGTTACTACTTACCATACATCCTCGATAAATGAAGTGTCTTGCAAAGTATCAAGTTATTTTCTATTTTGTGCGTAACGTGATAACTTTCACTTTACCGTGCACATTAAATGATTAAAAAAGAGCCCCCGATGATACTTGCATTGCTCAAGTTGCTAGAGTTCAGATTTACGTAAATAATGTACAAAACAAGGATGTGTTCTATTGCTCTCTTTTTTCGCAGCTAACCCCGCATTTACACCAATATACAAATTGTGACACATATTTTTCAAAATCACAAGCCGTCTAAAAGACGTCCTAAAGATGAATGACTTTGTTTCAGACATGCCTTGTTAACTCTTTTGTTCAACCTTTTTGAGTAGTTCCCACAACTTGTTTGATTTGTTGTAAATGGAGAACCCATGTTTGATACTTCGGTATTATGCGGGACAACAGACTCATATCGCCATCATAATACGTCACCCTTTCTTACAGGTTCACCTCAACATCCGCCCCCACAAATGCGCGCTCTGTGACAAAGGCTTCATCAACCTGTGCGACTTAAAGCTGCACATCAAATACGTACACGACAAGGTACCTTGGCCTAAGAAGAAGAGTAAGAAGACTGTTATTGAAGATGAAGAATACTAGAGATGAACAGTTCGCAAGTCTGACAGCCAGTATTACAGTTTATGTTAGTGAAACCACTTGAATCAACGAAATGTCTCTGTAAAATATATTTGAACTAAAATATACAATCATGGAAAGAAACATATTTGTTTTTATTTTTTATAATGCTAGAAATCAGTATCCAGCAATAGCATTTGTTTACCTTCCTTCATATTGTCAGTTTTAGGCACAAGAATTAATATTGACAGTGTCGGGAGTGGATCAATGGGGGTGGCAATTGAAACTAATGGCGCTAGCACTGCTGGTTCCAAGCATCGTCATTGGTTGAAAATCATTTGCGTGTGGTGTGACTTTGTTAAAACTCTAAAAATGTGCATAAGATTTAGTGAACATTCCCAAAGAATTATGGAAGTTGGCATCAGATTTTGTGATGCCTACCTATCATCATCATCTTCCTGCACTTGTCCCATGTTACTTGGGGTCGGCGCAACACGTTTTTTTCTTCCATTCTCCTCTGTCAACCGTCACGCTATCATTTACTTCTTTATCTTTCATATCATTCCTCACACAATCCATCCATCGTTTCTTTGGTCTTCCTCTCCCTCTCCATCCATCAACGTTTATTTTCATCACTCTTTTAGTCACATGCGATTCGTCCCTCCTCATCACATGTCCATACCAAGACAGTCGATTCCCTTTCAACTTTTCTGTAACTGGTGCAACTTTCAAACTTCCTCTAATATACTCGTTCCTTACATAGTCGTTCCTTACTTTATCCATTCTTGTCACACCTCAACATTCTCATCTCCGTTACATGCAATCTTTCTTCATCCATCTTCTTCACAGTACAGCATTCCGATCCATACAGTACGACAGGTCTAACCTACCTAATGTCATTTTATAATTAACTCAACTCATTTGTGCTATAGTACTTAAGTACAATATTAATCCGTAGAACGCGGCCGCGATTTCTAGCCTAAAGAGAACTTGCATTTTTACATCTCAAGACCCCCAATAGCTCAATAGTACATTTTGATGTACCTACAAGAGGCTACAAGTGGGCAAACTTGCAGTTTTCGGCTCCGCTTCGGTTGCTATGACAAAAGCCCACGTGTCTCAAACGACGTTTTTAATACACGAAATAAAACAATAGAACGAAAAGTATTTAGGTACCTAATTAATTATTATAATTAAAACTATGATTTAATTTGTTTTTTTCCCGCGCTTTGCCTTCGTAGGTTGAAGGTGAAGTAATTTTTTTTTTTTAATTTTGATCATAAATAAATAGTACTTAATTTGTTGATCGAATAATTTTTGTTGTTTGTTTGTTAGTCGAGCAAATAATTGTATAAATAATAATGTTTATTTATGATATTCTATTTAAACAGACATTGTAAATATTTTGCTAAGATTAAAAAAAAGAACAATCACCCCCGACTATAGGAATTTAACCACGTAAGTAAGCCTTGTTTATGGTCGCCAATTAAAGTCTGATAGTGGACATTTAGAAGTATAATAATGTAAACCTTAGTTTCTTCACAAAACAGCTTTAATCTTTGGATTTTGGAAATTATTACAATGAATTGCGATTTGAATAAGAATATTACCTAAGTACTAGTGTTTGGGAGAAGCGTTTGATACCCTTAACATGTATAAATATATAATGGAGTTTCGATTTAAGAATACTTACAATTTTTAAATGATTAGATTTGAAAAACAAATGCTAGCATAGCATAAGTGTGTTCATTTTATTTTATTATTTTAATAAAAACAGGTTAGAAAAAGTAACTTAATTACTTAAAAAGGAAACCTCATGTATTTTTTTTAATCGTTACACAAGTTTTAATTTTATAATAGTGTCTGTGACCTTGTGACTTGAAACAGTTGAAACGCTTTTGTCAAATAAGCGTTATAATATTTATATAACTTACAAATAATTGATTACTTTTAAAGAATAAGCAATAGAATGTCTTAAAATTCTAGTCCAGCGTATTCGTATATGCTCTTCCAGAAAGCCAGGACTTCAGGTATGGGTGCAGTTTGACGAGTCAGGGTGTCTCCTATATCCACGTAGGATTTGGTCCAGTTGTTGTATTCCGGCCAGATTGTACCAAGAGAGGCATCTGGCGTTGGGTTACTGCAAACAGAGATTTATTAATTTGTTTCTATTATAAGCACACGAATGGTCAAAGGAAACCTTATTTTGTTAGATTTATGTGGTGAACGAATAATGCCTGATTTTTTTAACAGGCAACATTTAGACGATGTAGGGACCAACAAAGAGTTTCAAGTACCTACCTAAATCAAACAAAAAGAACAGAAACTTCTTAGAATCAAAATACACAAATAACTTATTATTATTCGAGTTATAAGAATATTTTTGTGATCTCGTGTTAATAATGCTGCAGTTAAAGTGTTTTCGAAATGAATTACTCACCCATATTTAGCGAAGTTGGTAAATACGGTACACACTAATTTAATCAGTTCATGTTCCTTAGTATTTTTTTCGACCTTCACGTTAAGATTTAACGGGTTAAACTTTATGTTATTTGGGTGAAATAGATACATCAAGTCATCCAAATGAGAGGCTGCTCGAATCCCGTACTTCAGTCCTAGGCTCCCGTACACATTTCTATTAGAGAAACAGGAGAATCTGTACATAAATCTTCGACTGTTACCAATCTTCGGCAAATATGAGACGAATCTGTTAATGTCGTAGACGAAACTCGTATGGCTTTCAAAAGTTACAAATTCTTTCATCAAATCGGTGTTGATAGGTTTACCTTTGAAATAAAACTCGTGAATCCTCTTTGATATCTCTAAAACTTTTTCCGGAGTACATTTGATTAGAATCTTTCTTGGTACCACAAATTCGGGATATCGGTTGGCACGTTCCAGAAGTTCTTGTTCAAAAACATGGATTCCATATAAGGTTTCTTCGCTGGTATGTCCGATAAGGATATCTACGTCGTTTATTCTTTTATTCTTCAATGCCTCTAAAGGATCCTCTGTCAAAAAATGTTCTTTGCCAAAATCTTTTTCTATAACTGGACCATAGTGATACAACTTTATTAAATGGTTGACTTTCATTTCATCAATAGATAACACAACTGGAAACGTGTCTATTACCTTCTCCACTGGAAGACTTTGCAAGAAATCTAGAAGTTCATTAGGGTCGTCAGTTTCGAAACCTAGCTCTTTACCAAGTAAGAATGCTCGTTTTTGAGGTACGAATGGAGTCGACCAATCGCAGTTTCCTACCCCACTCATTGGAATAGCTCTCTTAAATAGACCCTTAGACATAGGTGAGATAATATGGAGGCTAGTAGATGAACCGCCAGCGCTTTCACCAAAAACTGTGACATTGTTGGGATCTCCACCAAAGCTCTTGATATTATCCCGTATCCATCGTAAAGCTGCAACTTGGTCCTTTAATCCAGCATTTCCAGGAACTTCTTCAGTGTCTAAGCACAAGAACCCAAGTGCTTCTAATCTGTAGTTAATAGTAACAAGTACTACGCCATGAGATACAAGGAAATCTGGTCCGTATTCGTCATCGTTACCAGAGCCACTTTTAAAACCCCCACCGTGGATGAACATCATAACTGGCAATGGAGAAACTGGCTTGATTTCTGGGCTGTACACGTTTAGGTACAAGCAGTCTTCATTTCCTTTTATAAAATTGTTGGTAAATACGCAATTATGAGGGCATACAGGACCATGCTCTGTTGCTTTCCGTACTCCTTCCCAAGGCAGAGGTGGTTGCGGAGCCTGACAAAATAAAAATGTATGAAATTCAGAACAAATCAATTATAAAAAAATGTTTACCTATCAATATTTCCTCTCTCTCCATGTGCAATAGTGGAAACAAGATGATTTTAATCTCTACGCATAGAAACTGAATAACGAAATTTTACGAGCTGCTGGCGTGGATGTGCTGTATTATGGTTCGAGAAAAATGACAAATTATCTCGCATTTTTGTTGATCTGTCTTTCTCTTAGCTGAATTCAAATTATTTGTTCGATTGACGTAATATGTACCTATTAATTCAAGATGATGCTCGCAAGTTTCATTAATTGAGTTTACTGGACTGACTGATTATACTGAGATAGTTAACTAAAACTTACCTTAAATCTCAGTTTGCCCACCGGTGGTTGAGCGTAAGGGATGCCTTTGAAGCTGTAGTACTTGCTATCACCTATGACAGTCTCCAATACTTCTCCAGACAGCAATCCTTGTTGCACTTTGACTTCTACCATTGTCACTGAACTCTGTTAAAAATAAGTTGAATAATAATGTGGAAATAAAATCGTTTGTTGTGGTAACGGAAAACTTGCTACCTCAGTAACGGCTGTGTAAGTTAGAATAGCAAATTATTGCCGTGAGGTGAATTGTAGCAAATAGTACGCACTTTTGATACACGAAACGTGAACTTCACAAATGGAAACTTACCATTGCAGTCAGATCTTGCCGACTGGTTTTTAAATAAGTTTGAATAGATACGAAAGATGAATTTATAACTTTTTTATGAAAATCATTTTAAACGACATTTGAAAAATGACCAGTCAGCGTTAATTAACGTCCACTCAAAGTTCAAGTAAAAAATAGAAACTAAGTAAGTATGTGACCCAATTTTTTTCAATTTGACTGTGCACAAAAAGGAAACCAGTTTAATAAAAAAAGTCTATTAATGTACGACGATAGATTAAATTTTACTAAACAACTAGAGACCCGCCCTAGCTTTGCAAGGGGCAATCGGTTTCAAAACTATCTTATCTATCGAGAAAGATGATGATGTTGTATGGATGTAATTCCAAGAAAATTTATTGTTTTTGCAGTGTACTTGTAAATAATTATTACATGATTTAATTGTTTTTTGGGACTATTGAGTATTGTAAATAAAACAAAAAATCTTACCGTGTTTAAAGTACTCAAAGTTACAATATTGCTTACAAGCTTAGAAACCGTCTGCTGGTGAGCGCAGTTTGAACAAGCTAGTTACATTCTCTGAACTCACCTTATCTATCTCTGTGGTAGAGCCATAAGCTCGTACGCTGCACTTTTGTCTTTATCAGCCAGACATGATGGAATGTGCAGGCGCCAGCGACCACCACCTTAGTTTTAAGTTCTATGTATGTATTAGGCTAGGTAGAATAAGCAGTCTTGCATCAAACTCTGTAAGCTCGGGTCGTTTCTAATAAAACTCTTAGTATAACGGGCCCTAACGTTTTATTTCTGCCGTCGCATCGCTCCCGAAATCTAACTGGCGCAGCCGGTAGGATTGCCGTAAACCGTTGCTTTCGCGGAAAGTCAAGTGTTACACGGAAAAGTGGAAAGAACACTAAAGAACTTATTCGCGAGTGATAACGTAGAGTCGTCGTAACTTAAAATCAGTGAGACGTTCTTGGCAATCCTCGAACCAAATAAATACGTTAGATAAGCGTAACGATAACGTGGGTGAGCAGAGATGTTGAAAGTTTATAAGGCGGTTGGACTGTGAGTAACCTTCTACTTCCTTCCTAATTCCCCATAATAGTAATGTTAATAATATTAAATATATTTTTGTAGGTACCGATTATTTCATTAAATCTGGAAAATCGAGTGAAAAACCTTTTATGGTGGAAATTAATTCTTAATAATTAGTGAATAATTATAAATCAAGTGAATATTATTTTCACGTTATTATAACGATAAGGTTTTTCATTCTTTTATTGTTTCATTTTCTTTTCTTTTAATTTTAATTAAGTTTGATAATTATAGAACTAGAATTTTACTTTTAATTATTTTTGTTTTAAATTGTTGCTTATCTTTTGTTCGTTTTTTTTTTACGATTTCATTTAAAATGAATCAAGGTCAGATTCCTGTAACCGCGGCAACCGGTGCAGCCCCGTCGGCTCGTACCGAAACACCATTTTCTATGCAACTCGCTGAATCGTTGATCCCTCGGGATGTTTTAAATTTAATTCCAGAATTCAGTGGTGAAACTAATTTGCTTAGTTTATTTTTAAGAAAGTGCGAATATGTTATTGAAAAGTATCAAGGGACTACGGACCGAAATGAATTTTTAATGCAGACTATTACGAGTAAATTAAAAGGTAAAGCGGCAGCCTTAATTAGTGAAAGAGGTGATTTTGAGACGTATAGTGAATTAAAATCTTTATTGATCCAACATTTTGGGGATCCCAGGAGCGAGGAATGCGTTGCTATTGAACTGGAGACCCTAAAAATCAAACAAGGCGAGTCATACTTACAGTTTTGTAGCCGAATACAAGACATTCGTGCTATATTAATTTCAAAAGTGAATCAGAATAGCTCTACAACGTTAAAAGAAGCTAAAAAAATAATTTATAACAATACTTCTCTTAATGTTTTCCTGTATAATTTACCAGAACACATGGTGCGGATTATTCGAATTAAAAACCCTACTACGTTGGAAGAAGCTTTAAAATATGTCCTTGAAGAAGTTAACTTTCAGGAACAATATAATTTACGTAGTAAAATGTTGCAACACCGACCGCAAAGTCATATGTTACCATCACGTGATGGAGGAATTGTTTTTAATTCACCCAATCTGAAGCCCTTGCAAAATAATCATTTCAGACCTTTTACAAACCCAACTCAATTCAAATTTGGTATACCTAATCAAAATTTCGTACGCCCGAATATACCGAATCAACAAATTGGTCGACCGCAAATGGCTCAATTTGGACCAGTCGTTGATAAGAAAAACCCCCAGCAATTAGGCTTTCGACCTCAAGTAGGAACATTTGCCTACAGACCCCCAACAGCGCAACCTGGTTATAGACCCCAAGTAGGACAATTTGGCTACAGACCCATCCAAGCTTCGGCCTATCGTCCGACTAATAATTTCCACAATAGTGACGTGACAATGAGAACTGCTCCAGCAGCGGTTAAACCACAACAAGGTTTTCCTATAAATGAACTTTATACGGATGACGAACAATACTACTACGACGTCACTCATGACGATTATATGCAGAATATGACGACAAACTGTGACTACGACTACAAAAATATGAATACTGAAGATGGTTGCGTAGATGAAAGGCCTAGTGTAGAATTTACCAAAACTGCTGAAAATTTAAACTCAACTGAAAATAACAGTGATCCGGAAGTTGTCCAAAATTTTCAAATAAATTCAATACAAACCCGCCGGAAATGATAGAACTTAATTTTAACGCCAATCTAAAACATCCATACATATACATCCATGAGATAAACGGTAAATTTATGTTGGACACAGGAAGCACGCGGTCTTTTATAAGTCCCAGAAAAGCTGATGAGTATTTTCCTCAATTAAAATTCTATGAACCATTTACAGTTACAAGCATACATGCGACTAGTAAACATCATGAAGTAGCTGAAATTCCCCTATTTTCCATTTTTAATAACGAAGGGTATCAAAAATTTTATGTTTATGATGTGGACACCAGATATGACGGGTTAATTGGAATGGATCTTATAACTCGACTTAATGCTGATTTATCGTTTAAGGAAAAGATGTTAAAGACAAACGGCGTCAAAATTCCTATAATTTACTCTACCGACCCTGAAATTAGACTAGAACCCCGGACCGAACATCGAGTGAAATTACCTGTTAATCAAAAGGATGGCTATGGTATTTTAGATTACAAGGAGTTTCATGAAGGCATTCGAATGCCAGCTGCAATCGTGAAATGTGAAAATTATTTAGCTTCTACTGTTATACAGAACGCAACTAGCCTTGAAATGAATTTAATTATAACTTCTCCGTTCGAGGTTACTTCTTTTTCTAACGAGTGTATAGTAAATAATTTGACTGATTTAACGGACGTAGAGATAGATTCATTACTGACAGACAATTTAAAGAAATTGCGACTTGACCACCTTAATCAAGAAGAAAGTGACCTTATTAGTGAATTATGTCACGAGTACAAAGATATATTTTACTGTGAAGAGCTGCCTTTAACCTTTACAAATAAAGTTAAACATCATATAAGAACCACTAATGAAGATCCCATTTATATCAAACCTTATCGACAGGGTCCAGCGCAAGCCGAAGAAATCAAAAGACAGGTTGAAAAACTTCTCAAAGACAATGTGATCCGCGAGTCACACTCACCCTGGAGTGCACCTGTGCATTTGGTTCCCAAAAAGGCAGATGCTTCCGGTCAATTAAAATATAGAATGGTTGTAGATTATCGCCGACTCAATGACATAACAATCGACGACAAATATCCACTTCCCAACATAATTGACTTACTTGACAAACTTGGCAAAAGCAATTATTTTACAACCCTAGATTTAGCTTCCGGCTATCACCAAATAGAGATTTCCGACACTGAGAAAACAGCTTTTTCAACACAAAATGGGCATTACGAATTCCTTCGTATGCCATTTGGCCTCAAAACCGCTCCAGCGACCTTTCAAAGGACAATGGACAATGTCTTAAGAGGGTTGCAGGGTATACATTGCATGGTCTATTTAGATGATATTTTAATTTACTCTAGTGGTATTTTAGAACATATTAAAAGATTACGATCTGTATTTGATAGATTACGTCAGACCAATCTTAAAATTCAATTAGATAAGTCTGAATTTTTACGCAAAGAAGTGCAATACTTAGGACATACACTGACTAAAGACGGACTTCGACCAAACAACGACAAAATTCAGGCAGTTCTTAACTACCCATTACCACGGACACAGACTGAAATCAAACGATTCCTAGGGTTTGTGGGATATTACAGACGGTTTATTAAAGACTTTTCTAAAATTACACAACCTTTGACAGCTTGCTTAAAAAAGGGTAAGAAAGTTTTGACTGATCAAAAATATATTGAGGCTTTCGAAAAATGCAAGGAACTTTTAATTAATGCACCAGTGTTGCAATATCCCGACATGAATAAACCATTTGTATTAACCACTGACGCTTCAGAAGTCGCCATTGGTGCTGTTTTATCACAGGGCCCTATAGGCGGCGACAAGCCCATAGCTTATGCTAGTCGAACGTTGTCAGACACTGAAACGAGATATAGTACCATTGAACGTGAGTTGTTGGCAATTGTCTGGGCCACAAAACATTTCAGGCCCTATTTGTACGGACACAAATTCGACATCTACACTGACCACAGGCCCCTAGTTTGGTTATATCAACTTAAAGAACCAAATAGCAAATTAACACGTTGGCGTTTGCGTTTACAAGAATACGATTTTAACGTTATATATAAAAACGGTAAGCAAAACGTAAACGCAGATGCGCTTTCCCGCATCCGCTTAAATGCCCTTAAAGGCGACGATTTAGACAACAATTCAATGATTGTTAATATAGACGAACAGGAAGACATGATTAGACAAAGTACGGACGGTTCTAAAACAATTTCTATATCTGACTCTGAAAGAACCGCTACAGCTAGTCCAATAAGTATACCAGAAACTGAGGCAGTTCTTGACGAATCGCCTCATTATCCCATACCGTCTGAGTCGTCCTCCATACAGACAGTTCATTCGGCCAAAGATCTCGAATCCAATGGAATACCGATCTTGAACGAAGCAATAGATACCAAGCCCAATCAAATACTTGTCTTTAGCTGGTTTCGTAATGAGATTCAAGTAAAAGATTTATCTAGAAAGAAACAAAAGGTGTTAGAAGTATTTCTGCCTCTTCATAACTATAATCTTATCACAGGATTTTTGAAAGACTACATAAAACCAAAAATTAAGTATTTCATTTATTTCGAAAATCAAGAACTTAGAAAAGACTTCAGTAATATCATAATTTCTCTGTTCAAGAAAGATGTGGTTAAGTTTTATGAATGTACCGAGCGTGTTGTTTACGTCGAAGACGAGCAGGAACAAAGAGCTATAGTAATTAAATTACACGAAGGTAAGACATGTCATCGTGGAATCAGTGAAACCATTAAACGGATTCGTCGTAATTATTATTGGCCAAATTTGATTGAAACCGTTTCCGCCATTATTAACTCATGTGAGCGTTGTAAAACTTCTAAATATGATAGGAAACCCATTATACCCTTATTGCAACTAACTCAAACTCAACATGCACCTTTTCAAGAGATATTTATAGACCTATTTAGCATAGAATCGAAATACTATTTAACTTTAATTGATGCCTTTAGTAAATTAGGTCAAGCCATAGAAATTCCATCTCGCTCGTCACCTGAAGTGGTTCGAGCGTTGATGAAATATTTTTCATTTTACGGCGTTCCACAGAAAATAAGTTCTGACCCTGGAACTGAATTCAACAGTGAATTACTAAGAGAACTAACAGATTTACATAAAATAAAATTACACATAGGGACCCCAAACAATCCAAACTCTATGGGCCTCATAGAACGTTTTCATTCCACAATTATAGAAATTTACAGATTAGCAAAATATGAAAAGAAGTTTACGGATGCAGCCTCTGTAATGACTTATGCCGTTATGGCCTATAATAACACTATTCATAGCACCACAGATTTAACACCGTTTGAAGCTGCGTTTGGTCATACCGAATTAAACTCTACATTTAACTCTGCATTTGATAAAGCTTACAAACAACAATTGATTAGAGATCATAAGAAGAGAACTCAGGCACTCTATAAGTATATTTCGGAAAAAGTAAAAGGTCACAAAGAAAGAATTTTAACGAAACGAGGAGGGGAATTAGAACCAGCTTTAGCAATAGGTAATCCTGTTTTCGCTAAGGCCGTTAATAAGAGACAAGCAAAAGATAAGCCTAGGTACCAAAAAGCCGTTGTCACAGGTCAGATAGAACGCAATATCATACCAATTAAATTAAACAATAGGGATACCAAAGTACCTCTCAAAAACATAAAACGTCCTCCACAGGTGGAGTTTGATCCTGGTGATATGGACAACAACCAATTGGACTCTCCCAAGCCAGGCCCTTCAAGCAGTAAAGATTAGTCAAAACCCTGGTATTCTTCCGGTGAAGATAGGCCAAGCGTTTATTCAATATGATAAGTGGTCTATTGTTAAAATAATCAATCTTCAGGGCATAAGCACTGACCTTTCCTTTAATATTAAAAAATATTCGGAATTCAGCCAAATATTACACCTAAACAAATTCCACACAGATGAGTTTATGGCACATAAAACACAAGTCGAGTATATTCAAACTCAGACCGTAGAGAAATTACAGCAATTAATTCCATCCAAAAGATTTAAACGTGGTATTGTAAACCCTTTAGGCTCTTTCATCAAAATTATAACTGGTAACCTTGATCATGAAGATGCGGTTAGATATGATAACTTAATTTATAATATTCAGACTAAAGAACAGGCAATAGCCAATAAATTCACCTTGGTTTCTGAAATGTTGGATCACTTTCTGAACACTACTGAAATAATTAATGAAAATACAAATAGAATAAACAAGCGCATTAAATTGCTTGAAGGCCTTGTAGCTAATCTTAACACAAAAGATAAGCATTCAATTTATATGACTCATGTATTTGGATTACTCAACCAATTTATTGTAAACTTTAGTACTATTAATGCCGAACTCAGCGAACTAGAAACTGCTGTTGCATTTTGTAAGGTATCTGTTTTACACAAAGCCGTAATAAATTCTGATGAATTGTTAAATTTACTAAAACATATTAATGAACATGATAACTTAATGTATCCTGTAAATGATAGAAATTTAATTAATATAGAAGAGTCATTGTCTGTAAAAGCTTACCTTAAAAATGAAGAAATAACCTTTATTATTGAAGTTCCGTTAATTTTAAATGTTACTTATAATTATTATAAATTGTATTCCCTTCCTATGGATTCCATGAACCAAACCTTTGTTGTTTTTCCTGAATTCCCTTACCTTTTAGTAGAAGGGTCAAAATATCGTCCGATTGATCAACCATGCCAAGAGATAACAGTCAAAGAATACCTCTGCTCTGAAAATAACCTCATTCAATATGTGGAAGAAACCTGTATCGAACAACTAATGAAATATCAACATAATCTGTCGCGATGTATTCCCCGTCAGATAAAGTCTGAACATCTGAAACTACAGAAGATTAGTCCAAATAGTTGGATAGTGTATACCAAACACAAACAAATTATATCGCAAACTTGTGGTAATGACGACACCAAGGAACGCATACAAGGAACATACATTATAACCATAGAACCGCAATGTGATGTTTCCATAGAAAATATCCAACTTCATGGACAGCGTTCTTACCTTCTGCAAACAGAGTATAAGCCTGTTCCTGTGATAAACTTACCTAATCTACGAGAACTCACCTCTACCGCCGTGAAAATGGAAACTGTAAACCTGAAAGGAGTTAACCTGGATGATATACGCCAACTAAATTATCTTCTGAAGAACAGTGCGAATAGTGAAATAAGGGCAATCAGTGAAATTAACGGTGATAGTGTCAGTGCCGCTCTTTACTCTTTGTACGCGATCGTCTTTTTATTGTTAATAGCTGTAGTTATGTATAAGTATAATATAAGGAAAATGTGTAAAAGGCAGGATCGTCGTTCTAATGGTGTTGAAGACAATCCTACTCAACAGGAGGAAAATAGAGTCATTCAGAGACCTGTATTATTAGTGTCTTAACTCTATGATGATTACTCCTCTTAAATTAGTTATAAAATATGTGAATGTTATCTTCACGTTATCTTATAATCGTTTTAACTAGGTACTTAAGTTTTGTCATTTTATAGTTTATTGTTTTTGCGAAGTTCTTGGAAAATCTCTGTTTTTCCGATAACTTCGGTCCAAGGGGGGAGGAGTTACATTCTCTGAACTCACCTTATCTATCTCTGTGGTAGAGCCATAAGCTCGTACGCTGCACTTTTGTCTTTATCAGCCAGACATGATGGAATGTGCAGGCGCCAGCGACCACCACCTTAGTTTTAAGTTCTATGTATGTATTAGGCTAGGTAGAATAAGCAGTCTTGCATCAAACTCTGTAAGCTCGGGTCGTTTCTAATAAAACTCTTAGTATAACGGGCCCTAACGTTTTATTTCTGCCGTCGCATCGCTCCCGAAATCTAACTAGCTTCAACTTATTTACTAATCACCGTACAACTGTTTATAAAGCAATGTTTTGATAACGAATAGACGCGATACAATGATCTGCATTCTATAGAGGTAATCTAAAATCTGTGATTAAAAATTAAGTAATTATTACCTAGTTTTTTATTTTTTATAAAATCATTTTTGTCATTAATCAAGATATCAAAAACGCTATCTGTACATGTTCATGATTGTCGTCATTAGATATTAAACTGTGACTTGGCGTAATGGCCTTCTGATTAATTATGGTCATGTTTAAATTAATTTGGTTAAACTAATTAGTTTGATTAAACTGGTCGGACAAACAACATTAGTGAGTAATTTTCAATACACTTCCTCGATAACTAGCTCTTAGCGCGCTACAATTAGGTCCAACATGGAATGTATTTCACACAGTGGATTTTTTTCATTTATCACGTGTGCGGAAATAAAAATTTCAACACACGACTATAGTTACACGAAGGCCAAATTGTTTTCTAATTCGGAAAGAGATAAGAGATATATCTTTTGAATATTTAAATTGTGTTTATAAATAAATAGAATTACATTAATGACCATGATTATTTAAAAAATCTTTACTTTTATGAACAAATTAACACATCTGTTCTAAATTCAAGTATAAATAAATATATAATAAATATATTTATACAATTTTTATTTTTATTTAAGTATTTATTTATTAAAACTTTATGCACATAATGTACAAAGGCGGACTTAATGCCTTGGGCATTTTCTACCAGTCTACCTTAGGATGATGCAGAGACATTTTTCATATGAGACTGTTTAGCGGCTTCATAGGGTCGTTTCGCCGGTATCGCGACCACCTTCAGTAGGCGACCATTTGACGGACTAAGTTTCTTTAAATCAAGATAATAGTATTTGTAGAAGAAACTTATATAAAAAATAAATCTAACGTGCTTTATGAATAATTAGGAAATAAGAATTTACACAGTTTGAAACAAATGGGTTAACCCAGAGCCGAAAAAAAATTACTCAATGCGCGTCTTGATTCAGTGGTGCCTGGACGTACCGCGAGTTAGAAAAAAAATAACACGACGCGCGGCGTTCAAAGGTAAGTTTTATTACTTATTTCATGTTTTACACACAAGTTAGTTGTTAAATTGTACAATCGATAAGTTTTGGATAGTATTTAGTTTTATTTTGCTATTTTTTAACTTATTATTAAGATAAAATCAAGTGGTCGGTAATCGAAATGCTTATTTATCAAAAACGTTAGATAGCGACCACGTGGTCGCAAACCGACGTGAACCGCATTATTTTGTTTTGATTAGTATGACCCTAATGCTTTATACAGGACTGTTACAATTTTGAATGTAGCATTGTAAAAGTATTTCGTTGTAGTTCTTTGGTAAGCGACCACCAGTTTCTTTGAAAGAACTTTGTACAAAATTGGGCTAAACAGGTGGTCGTAAATCAAAATAATCGAAATAAAAACACTGGTTTTCGGCCACCATCGGAGTTCCCAAATAATTCAGTCAACTAAACAAAAAGAAAAAGACTGTCCAGTACACTGAAGAAACCCTGAAAAAAGTTCTCGATGATATACGAAAAGAAGGGAAGGGAATAAGAGAAACATGTAGACTGTATCAGATCCCAAGGACCACGATACAAGATTAGCTTAGTGGGAAGAGGTGTATCATTCATAATTATTATGAATAAGAAACGCGGAATATGATTTCTAAAATAATATTAAACCAGATGATTAAAAAATATTAATGTTGATTATTTTTAAATGTTATACTACATACTTTACTACATACAACTATGACTAAGTTCCTACAAAATGTAAGATTGTTATTTTTTATTATTTATAAGAAAACATTACACCAAATGATTACCATATTTTGTTTTTATTAAGAGGCAAAAATTAAAATATTTTTAAAGCGATTATAATTGTTTTAATGGTATATTTTTCATATTAAAATAGTGGTCGCAAACCAGCTCACTGGTGGTCGTAAACTGATAAAAATGGTCGCAAACCGACGTTTTCGCTATATTTTCACTTTTTCAGCATTTTATAAATATTTTTGTATTAATGTATTTTATTTTACGTTTTATATCCAAACTAGACTATATTTGGGACAAACTCACATTAACATAATATATACTATTTTGCATGTAGACAACATTTTTTTTTCCTCATCGTTTGTGGGCAACCCAGCTAACTGGTCGCTAACCGGCGCAATGACCCTACCTACCTTTACTTCTTTCTTCAACCTGGCGAAAGCAAAGCGCGGAAAAAAACGCAAATTAAATCATAGTTTCCTAATAATTCATGACAGAAGTAGGTACGTTTCGTTCTGTAATTATTATTACTTCGAATTATTTATTTCATCGAAAGTGTATTGAGAAACGTCGTATGATACACGTGGGCATTTGTTACTGCAGTTCTCGGCTCCGTAACAACCTTGCCTGGGGCTCGGGTGTGAAGTCCGCCTCGAATCTAATAGCAAAGTTTCCCCACATATATAAAAACTAGCTTTTGCCCGCGGCTTCGCCCGCGTGGATGTCGAATAATGCAAATTTTGCAGAATTAAGGAATGTCTGTCATAAAAATGTATTGTCACTAGAACCATAGGTGTGTGCAAAATCGCCCCTCTAGCCACTCCTCAAAGAGGTAACTTATCGCCACTATTCTGGCGTGCCCTGCACGGGGTTGCGACAGTCGTTCTTTCTATGTCGCCATGAGATTGCGCCGGGACGGGGATTCTACCCCTAAAGGGGTGAAATAGGGGATGGCAGTTTATATGAAAGTCCGTCAGTTTTGAAGTTAGGATCTTCAAATTTTGTGTTGCACGGACACGAAACTTTGTGTACGCGTTCAAGTTTGATAGATAAAGATAATTTCTATCATCCTCTCATCCTGCAATCAGGATCGTGTTCTCACGATTTAAATATAAGGTCACGGACACAAAGTCAGAGCAAACAAAGTGCAGTGTCAAACCACTAGGTTTGGGCTGTGTGTTGATATATCACCCAGTCAGTCAGTCAGTCAGTTTACCATCCTTCCTATAATCCTTACTAATATTACAAATGCGAAAGTAACTCTGTCTGAGTATTACGGTACAAAGATAGTCTAGAGCCTGAAAAAGGACAAAGGTTACTTTCTAATGCGAAAATAGGGCTGTAAGCGGTTGATATAGGGGATGAAAGTTTGTATGGAAATAACGTAATTTATAAAGCTAGAAGCTTGAATCTTATTTTTTAAGCTTTTGATTAGATATCCTTACTTAATATTATAAATGCGAAAGTAACTCTGTCTGTGTGTGATCACGCCCAAACTACTGAACCAATTCAAATGAAATTTGATACAGAGGTAGTCTAGAGCCTGAGAAAGGACACAAGCTACTTTTTAATGCGAAAAAAGAGCTGAAGGGGTTGCGATAGGGGATTAAATTTTGTATGGAAATTACTTCATTTTTAAAGCTAGAAGCTTGAATCTTATTTTTTAGGCTTTTAATTAGATATAATTAAATACGACATTCAAAGTTTGTAAAAATTTTACTCTGAAGAGGGTAAAAATAGGGGATGAAAGTTTTTGTGTGATGACGTCGTTCCAAAATGTATTGTCACCAGAACCAAAGGTGTGTGCAAAATTTCAGCTCAATCGGTTGAAGATATCTGCTTCAAAATTGAGTTGCAAGAGTCCACCCGAACAAACATTGTTACATACCTTCATCCCCCTTTTTAACCCTTTAGGGGTAGAATTATGCCTCCTTGCCGGATTGCCGCCATGGGATCTGGAGGCCATAGTCCTCGCACGCCTGCACGAGTGGCGCGCGGAGGTACAGAGCCGGGGGATAACTCCGCTGCCGCGGCATATTGTCGCGCGGCGGACAGACCTCCGCTGCCGCGGCATATTGTCGCGCGGCGGACAGACCTCCGCCGTGATCTCATGGCGACATGGAGGGAGCGACTATCGCAACCCCGTGCAGGGCACGCCACGATAGTGGCGATAAGTCCCCTCTTTGAGGAGTGGCTTGAGAGACGCCACGGCGCCCTCACCTTCCGCCTGACGCAGGTCCTCACCGGACACGGATGTTTCGGGAGGTACCTGCACCGAATTGGGCGGGAGGAAACGCCCGGGTGCTACTATTGCGAGGATCGACCGGAGGACACGGTGGAGCACACCGTCGAGGTCTGCTCCGCTTGGGAGGAGCACCGCCGTGTCCTCGTAGCGGCGATTGGCGGCGGCGACCTCTCGCGCCCGGCCCTGGTTCAAGCCATGGTCCGGGGCGAGAGGGAATGGGAAGCCGTCGCCTCCTTCTGCGAAGCAGTCATGCTAGCGAAGGAGGCGCTGGAACGTGAGAGGGAGAGAGCCTCACGTCCCAGCCGCCGCGGGAGAAGCACCGGGCGTCGGGGGCCACGCCGTGATGGCTCTCGGCCACCGTAGGCGCGGGCCTGTGGACGGTGAGTAATGGGCTAGCTCGCCGTCCGTCCGTCGTATGACGACGGGCAGGCCGTGTCGACGGCGCGTTCGTGTTCCACGCGCGCCTCAAAGAGTTGTCAGCAACGGGAGGGGCCCGCAAGGGCCGGTGCCTGCCAGGGCTGCGGGACTGTTCGAAAGAGATACCGCGGCCCTGGAACATAAAGGGCCAATGAAGGAACATGGGTGGTTTTTAGTCAGTAAGAGTCTGACACTCCCTTCCGCTCCGCCCGGGCGGGGGGGGGGGGTCATTTGATGATTTAGTACCCACCAAAAAAAAAAAAAAAAAGGGGTAGAATTATCAAAAACGCTAAGAAACGTATAAATTAATTTTCAATCGTCAGCCTAAACACAAAATTTGAAGATCCTAACTTCAAAACTGGCGGACTTTCATATAAACTTCCATCCCCTATTTTACCCCTTTAGGGGTAGAATTACCAAAAACGTTAAGTCACGTATAAATTAATTTTCAATCGTCAGCCTAAACACAAAATTTGAAGATCCTGACTTCAAAACTGACGGACTTTCTTAAAAACTTCCATCCCCTATTTTACCCTTTTAGGGGTGGAATTTCCAAAAATGCTGAGACACGTATAAATTAATTTTAAATTGTCAGCCTAAACACAAAATTTGAAAGTCCTAACATCAAAACTGGCGGACTTTCATATAAACTACCATCCCCTATTTTACCCCTTTAAGGGTAGAATTTCCAAAAATGCTGAGACACGTATAAATTAATTTTAAATTGTCAGCCTAAACACAAAATTTGAAAGTGCTAACATCAAAACTGGCGGACTTTCATATAAACTTCCATCCCCTATTTTACCCCTTTAGGGGTAGAATTACCAAAAACGTTAAGTCACGTATAAATTAATTTTCAATCGTCAGCCTAAACACAAAATTTGAAGATCCTGACTTCAAAACTGACGGACTTTCTTAAAAACTTCCATCCCCTATTTTACCCTTTTAGGGGTGGAATTTCCAAAAATGCTGAGACACGTATAAATTAATTTTAAATTGTCAGCCTAAACACAAAATTTGAAAGTCCTAACATCAAAACTGGCGGACTTTCATATAAACTACCATCCCCTATTTTACCCCTTTAAGGGTAGAATTTCCAAAAATGCTGAGACACGTATAAATTAATTTTAAATTGTCAGCCTAAACACAAAATTTGAAAGTGCTAACATCAAAACTGACGGACTTTCATATAAACTTCCATCCACTATTTTACCCCTTTAGAGGTGGAATTTCCAAAAATCCTTTCTTAGTGGATACCTACTTTTCACAAAGAATACACCCTCCAAATTTCATGTCTCTAGGTCCAGCGGTTTGGGTTGTGCGTTGATATATCAGTCAGTCAGTTTATCATTTTATATATTTAGATGTACTAAACAACATTTTTCTTAATTAAATAAATACTAAATACATAATCCATAGGTACTCCACTCAATGGCTTGTAGTGCAATTGTAGAGGCCTATGTCCAACAGTGGACTACTGCAGGCTGATCATTATAAATCAAAACTCATCATCTGCCTGGCGTGGCGTTTCTGTACATTGAAAATATTTAGAAAAAAAAAAAAACTAGCACTCCGGGAGTGCCGGCAGAAGTGAAAACTTGATTATTAACGTTGAGCATGTTTGATATTTTGGAATGGTTAGGGAATAATTTTGCACCAATTGCTTTATCAGTATAAAAGTACTATCATTTATGGAAGTGCCCTTAGACTGCCTTAGTACGGGAACCAGTGTCGCCAAACTCATACACTTGCAAATTAAAATGAACATTCCAATACACAGAAAACGATAAAACATAGCAATGATGCAACTGTAATATTTTATTTATAAACAAATTACTGTCCTTGAAAAAGCACTAACTTATTATGTATAATTCTTATTTTCGATTGTGGTTCAAAACATTGTTTGGTACTATGGTGAATACGGGTTTCGAAGTAATGCATTGCGATTGATTTAATGAGGAGAGTTCTGTGATTCCCTATAAAAGGCTGACTGTCGAAATGGTCATTAATAAATATATTAATATTGGTACGTGTGCATTCCTTGTAACACGATAATATAAGTGTTGACATCACATTTTTCTCATTAAAAAATGAATTTCCTTTATGTGAACGCGCTCGAAATATCTTTTCTGCCAATTCACAGACTTTATTTAAGTCAGTAGAAGGATAAATAAGGCCTCCTTTGTCTCTTCTAGCAATGATTCCGTGATTTTTTTTTTTAATTTATTCATGACCATGGATACATGTCCTTCAGTCGTAATGATTCCGTGATACTTATCTGTGATCAAAGCCAAAAGACAATCCTCACATTTAATAACTTTCCTCAACTTTCTTGCAATAAAACCAGCAATATAGGTTATTATTTCTTTAGAATAAAGAGTAAGCCTAGAAGGATCTGTTAAATAATCATGATCTATGTTGATCATAGGATCACATCCTAAAGATTCATGCGGTAGCAGCAATCCACAAGTTTCTTATTTCGGGTTTATTCGGAAATCTGAAAATTTAATAAGATTTTTTATTATCTTTCATTTTTTGCGTCAGGTGAGTGCAGTTATACGAATTAAAATCGTATAATACGTGTGTTACTAACATAGATTTTAAGTAGTGCGTATTACTAATATCATATGAATCAAGGTCGGAAGAGTATTTTTTTATAGACATTGCATTATTCGGTATTACCCATATTAAAGGGTAAATTCCCCGTCAAAAAGTGGCAACACTGAATTTTGAGGTAAGATAATAAAATTATTGCAAAAATCACGATTATACGAGATTTATCCATTAAACGAATTAGTTGGTACATTACTGCGACTATTTTATGAGAAATAATAGGACACAAAGCGATTGAATACTTAAAAAGATCTAATACTTACGAGTGAAAGGACAGTCCAGCAATCTTCATCAAACTATCACTTTTACAGTTTATTACACTGCACCTTACCATTTTGCACAGTTGCACAAATGTACTGTTGTCGAATTAAGCTCGAAAAGATCATATAATGTGTATAATTTCGATGCAATTGTTAATAAACAAATTGGATGTCAATCTGGCACCGCCACAAACGTCAAACTTGTTGTGCACTGACAATGATGTGCTCAGCCGACACGCGATAAGGGACAGAAATATTTATACTCTGTCTCTTTTCTTTGCTAGTGACGTTTATATGTTCTTCTTTTTCTTGTGCGAATGCAAAGGAAGATATCCAGCAGTCTATAGAATACTCTGTCTACGGTTTTTTCTATTCCGTGTTTATCCCTAAAGCATTAGGTTCAAAGTTGATTGGAAACATTTAAACATTTCTTTAAATGATTTTAAACCATAAAATGTTGAAGGTTAAGTTCAAAATCGTCTACTCTCCATCCGTCTTACGCTTTTTCCAAATTTCTTTAAATGATTTTAAACCATAAAATGTTGAAGGTTAAGTTCAAAATCGTCTACTCTCCATCCGTCTTACGCTTTTTCCAAATTTCTTTAAATGATTTTAAACCATAAAATGTTGAAGGTTAAGTTCAAAATCGTCTACTCTCCATCCGTCTTACGCTTTTTCCAAATTTCTTAAATAATTTTAAACCATAAAATGTTGAAGGTTAAGTTCAAAATCGTCTACTATCCATCCGTCTTACGCTTTGTCACGTGTCCTGACGCGAGTGTCCTGACGCGAGTTTAAGATTTTATACCCATTACAGAACAATTTTTTTAAAGTGCTCAACGCCGCTAAAGAAGTTTTCACTTCAAAAATAGTAGGGGTGTTAAAGGATCACACACAGAACCCATTTCTACCATTTTTAGAATTTTTGTCTGTTCGTTTGTGCGTGCATCACGTAAAAACTCCTCATTCTATTCAAAATCGAAATATTCAAACATAAGAAACATTGTTCCGAGTAACATTTAGCGTTTATTTCATCAAAATCGACCAACAGACGCAACAGATATTAATGTTTATAATTAGTTAGTAACCTCATACGCGATTTCTATGAAAAAATTAATTATTTACGTAAAATAGGTTTTAGTCGAAGTGTAGTCGGAATGGCTGAAAATGAATTTGGTTTTATTTTTCCTTTTGTGTTAACTCTTTGCATGGATGTAATAAGTACCTACTACGGACAATCCATTACGAAATAAAATTTCTAAAAAGTTTAAAAATCAAAACAAAATTAAAATTTAATAAAATCCACGACGTTGTAAATTTGTTGTGACACGCAGTGCCGCAATCAATTGCTCAGCCACTGCGCCAACCATGCCGACATAACTATGGCTATGACTTCCTCGGGCATTGCTGCAACTGGTGGCCGGACTGCACATTCCATTTTTAAATTGCCGCTGAATCTTGCAAGTGAAGATACACCAACATGCAACATTACCAAAAACGGGGGAGTCCTTTTGCAGCAGAGAAGTTAATAGTATGGGACGAGTGCACAATGTCGCAAAAGCATGCATTAGAGGCATTGAACCGCAGCTTGCAGGAAATCCGCGGCAACCTGGCGCTGATGGGTGCCGTCTTTCGGCGACTTTAGACCCTGTGGACGGTGAGTAATGGGCTAGCTCGCCGTCCGACCGTCTTATGGCGACAGGTCGTGTCAACGGCGCGTTAGTGTTCCACGCGCGCCCCAAGGATATCAAACTCAGCAAACCGGAAGGGGTCCGCAAGGGCCGATACCTGCCAGGGCTGCGGGACTGTTCGAAAAAGATATCACGGCCCTGGAACAACACAAAGGGCTAAGAAGGAACATGAAATGCACGTTTTTCTCAATTTGGAGGTTAATATAAAAAATAAAGAGTGGTTGTGTGAGTGGGCAGTGCTGTCGCTAAAGAACGAGTGGGTCGGTAAAAAAAAACAAAAAAAAAAAAACAGTGGCATGATCGTCGGCGATTCAAAAGTACAATAACAGCTTTTTACTGATTGCATATGAAAGTATATACGGCTTTTATAATATTTTATTTTGATTATAATAATAATAATATAATATCCCTGGACATTTCACACAGCACCATCTAGTCCCAAGCTAAGCAACCTAATGCTTGTGTTATGGTGGCTAGATGGCTGATAAACTTATTTACAAACAACACTTCCATTTTAATTATTTGTATAGAGTATAGATGCAGTGCTCCTTTATACATATAATAGGTAATCATAAGAACTAATATTTCACCTGTGACATTCATACAATAAATGAATTGCAATCCAGGTAAAAATTATCAGAATTATCTACATCATATAAATAACAATTATTTATTTTATTTTCAACTAGCGGTCCGTCCCGGCTTTGCACGGGTGCCTATAATATGTTACTCAGGGATAATGTAGCATTCTAATGGTGAAAGAATTATTGAAATCGGTCCAGTAGTTTTTGAGTTTATTCGTTACAAACATACAAGTCTAGGAATTTATAATACTAGTATAGAAATATAGATTTTTTTTAATCTTTTTTATTACATTACAATCTAGCCTAATAAGGCTAATAAGCAATTTTAATCTAACTTAATTTGCTAAAAGTAAAATTATATCTAAGAGCACGTCCATTGCGTTTACTTAGCATCTGTTAAGGCGAAGTCACTTTGTTCTTGTGTCCATATAAATAGTTAGGTACACTACACTATATTACACTCGCGGTAAAGTCACAATAGATTACACTACACTAACTCAAAAGGCTTAGTCCTTTTGAGCCTTCTTACTATGTCCGTGTTATCGAGGAGCTGGATGGCCTCGACATTAACATGATGATGAAGTCGATGTTCATGAGCTTCTGCATATTTTTGGATTATGCTGTTTACGAACTCTATATTCAGGTCCCGATGGATGTCGTCAATTCTTATGTACCAAGGCGCGTTCACGATGTTCTTGAGTACTTTGTTCTGGATTTTTTGTATAATTTCTACATTGCTTTCTTTGGCGCAACCCCATAGTTGTATACCATAGGTCCATACTGGCATAAGGACTGTTTTGTAGAGCAGAATTTTGTTAGGAACTGACAACGCGGAATGCCTTCCTAGTAACCAGTTCATACTTCTGTAACGAATTTCTAATTCTTCTCGTTTCTTTTTGACATGGGCTTTCCAGCGAAGCTTTGCATCTAAGGTCATACCAAGATATTTGGCAGTGTTTTCGTACGGTACACTTTTGTTGTTTATGTACACAGGGTTGTATTCAGATTTCTTATTAGTGAAGTCAATGTGAATGGATTTTGTTTCATTCAACTTGATCCTCCACTTCTTGGTCCAATCATAGAATTGACTTATTGCTTTTTGTACTTTCACCACAGCTTCTTTGTGACTTGATCCTGTGGCCATTATTGCGGTATCATCAGCAAAAGTAGCAATAGTTGCATTTTCTAGTTCTGGTATATCACATGTGTACAACAGGTACAGGACCGGGCCTAGAACACTTCCTTGTGGTACACCAGCTTTTATGTCTTTTAGTTCAGAATAGGCATTTTCTTGCCTTACTCTAAAGACTCTACCAGTTACATATGATTCTAATATATCTGCGAACTGTTTTGGCAACATAGTTCTTAGTTTAAAGATCAATCCCTTGTGCCAAACTTTGTCAAAAGCCTGGGCTACATCTAAAAATACAGTGGTACACACTTTCCTATCTTCAAGAGCTTTTTCAATTACTGTTGTTATTCTATGCACCTGATCTATCGTTGAATGTTTTTCTCTGAATCCAAATTGATAGTCTGGTATAATGTTGCTATTTTCTATAATAGGTTTTAGTCGTTTTAGAAGTAATTTCTCGAAAAGCTTTGATATCACTGGCAGCAGGGAGATGGGCCTGTATGATGATGCCTCTTGAGGTGGTTTCCCTGGTTTGGGGATCATTATCACTTCTGCAACCTTCCATTGGTCTGGAACATGCTTCAGTCTAAAAGAAGCATTGATTATCTTGGTAAGTTTTACCAAGGCTTTTCTTGGTAGGTTCTTTAGGATTTCCCCTGTGATAAGGTCATAACCAGGAGATTTTTTTGGGCTGATGTGATCTCTGATTTCTTTAGATACTTCTTTTGGTGTTACAAGTTTTATCTCTTGGTCTACTTGTTGTAGTTGTTCCCAGTTTAGATCTTGGTCAGCGCTCTCGGTTTGCGTAAAGGTTTCCTCTAAGTGCTGGGCAAACCTTGATGCTTTTTGTTCGTTACTTATTGCCCATTGGCCATTTAGTTCTTTTATTGGCGGTATGTGAGCAATAGGTTGTTTTTGGTTCCTTGTGGCTTTCCATAGCGAATAATCAGTCGTTCGATCACTAGTCAGTTGAAGAAGATGCCTTGTCAAATTTTCGTCCCGAACTTTCTTGATTGCCTTCCTAATTTGTTTAGTTATTCTATTTAACAGTGTCTTATCTTGGGGAACCCTGCTTTGCTGCCACTTTTTCCTCAGGGTTCTTTTTTCTCTGATCAGATCTGTTATTTCTTTTGGATAACTATTAACCTTCAAAGTTCTTTTTTTCTCGGGTGTATTAGCCCATGCAGTTTGTTGGACATCTACAATAAATTTGCTTAATTCGAAATTAAGTTGGTGCTTATCACTGATGAACATATTTAGGTCTATTTTATTTTCTAAGTCTATTTTAAATGATTCCCAGTCTGTGAACTTGTTCACAAGAAACGGATGGCCTTCTCTCTGTTTGACATGTTCACTAATATATAAAATTATTGGTGAGTGATCCGAGTTCATATTAAATCCTTCTTCGGCACTTATAAAGTCAGAGGATATACCTCTATATATAAAAAAGTCAATTAGGTCTGGAATTTTTCTTGAGTCTGTTGGCCAGTATGTCGGTTTTCCTGTTGATAGAGCCTCTGATTTGGTTTCTTGTATGGCACTTAGTAGCTCTCTGCCTTTTGTTGTAGTTAGTCTGGAGCCCCAATAAGTATTCTTGGCATTGAAGTCTCCACCTAATATAAATTTATTTCCAAGTCGCGCTAAGAGTGTCTTGTATTGCTCTTTTTTTAGTGCGTATTTTGGGGGGATGTATATAGCTGCCATAGTGACCGAGTCGTATCTTTTCATTTTGATAGTTACACCGATCACTTGCATTTCCTGGTCTTCATATTTAGTCTGTTCATAATGATGTATGTTTTCTCTAATTATGACGGCGCTGCCTCCTCTCGCGGTGTTATCAGGATGCAGAGCATGATATATCTTGTAGCCTTGAAATTTTACAAATGAATGTCGTGTAAAGTGTGATTCTGATATTAAGCATATATCTATGTTTTCTGTATCTAGGACTACTTGTAACTCATCTTGGTGTTGCAGCAGTCCATTAGCATTCCAAGCCATGATTTTCAGATTATTAATTTTTAGAAATATAGATGAATATGTAAAGTACACAATCATCCACAAGTGATGCCAGACTATTTACTGCTTGTTAGGATAGTGCCAGACTGGTTTTTAAATGCGATCTATGCTTTCATTATATAACGTTTCAATATAAAAATCAGCGAAGTGCGAGCCGGACTTGCGCCGTACCATCGTAGTAGGGGAACCCCCCATAATTTATTTTTATTTTTTGTTGTCATAGCGATAACAGAAATACAAATTCTGTGAACTGCCTACCTATTACGGATCATGAGATACGACCCGCTGACAGATAGACGGACGGACGGCTTGGTAATAAGGTCCCGTTGGTTGCCTTTCGGGTACGGAACCCTAAAAACTAAAGAAATAAAAATATCGTAGTACCAACTCCTTACAACTCCTCTCTATTTCAAAGAGTGAAATCATTATACCAAAAGTTCTATTTATATATGTCAGCTGTAAACGTCATATCACTTCATCTGAATCAGTTTTCCGTAAAATGTAAAAAGAAAATAAGCAAAGAAAATCTAATGTAAAAATAATTTAAAAAAAGGAACAAAAAAATATGAACAAATTTACCCGAAGACATAGGGCGTCACCTCATCGCAATTATTGTCGTAAGCCGGGCGTTAAAATAAAAGAATCAAGTTGTTTAGAAGTGTTGCACTCTCCACAAAAACATTACAAGTTTAAAGAGAAGAACGTTGCCAATAGGTGCTGTTACGTAACACCGAATAACAGGCACTTTGGTCAGTACTATACCGGCGCCATCAGCCCTGAATATTCTAAAGATGAGCATGTTAAACAACAAAGCGATCCTGATCAGGTGGGTACCAATTATTTTGCTGGCATTACGGTACCGTTAAACTCGCTAGTTGCTTATTTAATGATTTTTATGTAATTTTATGTTATAAGTCAAACTTTACTTTTTGCTGTGTGCATGCCAACTACCAATGTGATCTAAGCTGAGAACATGGAGGAGGCCAGAGGCAGTTTAGGCCGGTAAGAAGCTAAACCCTGACTGACCCTTTTTTTTTTTTTGGTGTGTGGGAAATCATCGAATGACCCCCCCCCCCCGCTCTGGGCGGAGCGGAAGGGAGTGTCAGACTCTTACTGACTAAAAACCACCCATGTTCCTTCTTAGGCCCTTTATGTTCCAGGGCCGCGGTATCTCTTTCGAACAGTCCCGCAGCCCTGGCAGGTACCCTGACTGACCCTGACCTAATCATCTCGTATCTCGTTAGTCAAGACTGAATCGCTTAACCCCTCACCTTTCCCATTTCAGGATGATAATTATGATAATTCATATTAGTTGTTATCATTCTAAAAATATCGTTTTCCAGGTCTCCTTTCTGATAAAAAACCAATATCTCGACGACCCAGGAGTATCAACCATCACTAATCTGAAGAAGTTGAAAAATTCTTGTGACCTATATCATATGCCTAAAACTAGTTTGCAACGCGCTTGTCAAACAATTGACTATACGTCTGAGTTTACGGCCGTATCTAACGGAGGGTTTTGGCAGAAAGTGGACGGCAATGATGACGTTGATAAAATTCTTTCGTGCACTGGTAACTATTAGGCCTTATGAAAATGTATTATTATTAGCCATGGAACATACTGCCGATGTTAATAGCTTATAACAGTCCATAGAGGGACAGTGGACATGGACCCTTCCAATTCAACTAGTCACCAACGAATTCGATCTTCGGATACTCTTAAATTCAGCTGCTACGAGTCACCTAACGCAGATCATCTAGTCAGAAGGTGTCCTACGCTCTTCCTTCACTCGTTTTAATGCGGTTGAAGGTCGCTTCAATCTTCTTTTAATGAAAAGAAATGAATGTTTGTTTAGTCGAACGCAATAATCTCTAAAAGTAACGTTCGGATTTGAAAGATATTTTTGCAGTTGATAGCCCAGTTCTTGAGGAAGGTTATAGGCTAATAATATTACGCTACGACCCTTAGGACCCGGTCGCCTGGTGAAACCGTGGGACACAGCAAGTATTGTATATTATAATAGGCCTTCTGATTTATTACCACAGTGTGGTGTACCTATTAAGTACTTAAACAATCGAAATTTGTATGACCACCAATCTTCTCCAAAAGTTACAGGTATCGATTGCTCTTCGAAACAGTTCTTAATATCCGAGGTACCACGCGTGAAGGTCATTGCAGAGAAGTTTTCTAAATACAAACGAGGCAACCTTGAACTGCGTACATTGGACGAAAAGGTGGTCTGTGTGGAGTACGACATTTTCAGTCAGTCAAAGAATGACAAAGATCTGACGCTTGCGCAGCAGATGAGGGCTTTTTTCTCAATCAAACCTTCCGATAATGATAGTGGCGAGGAACAAAGTGAGTTTTTTTTAGAGTATTGTTGAAACTTCAAACGGCCTTTTCGCGAATAAATTTAGACTTGATCAAAGTCAAAGTCAAAGCATTTATTTCAATTAGACCATTACAGGCACTTTTGAAAGTCAAAAACAAAAAAGCTAAGCTACAGTCGCAGTCATAAGGCATAATAACTTGCGAAAGTACTGTAGTTGCACAATCCAAATCGTAGATCTCTAGGGTAAAACCAGGATAGATGCCCCACTTTTTGTAAAAGCCTCCTAATTTTCAAACTGTACGTTTTTCATGAAGAATTTCCATGAATGTAATTAGTTTGATCGTTGTACTAGCAATACGACTCGTTTTTGTTGATCTAACATTTGATTCTGCATAAATTGAGTTTTTGCAAACCCTTTTTTTTGAGGATAGATGCCTCACTATGAAAATGCTACGCTATGAGGATAGATGCCTGTGATGTAGGACAGACGCCTTATAGATTAAAATAAGTGCAATACATAGTTTTGATATGTTTTATTTGTAATCTTTAGGTAATAGTATTAACGGTACTCTTAAAAATTATTAATTAAACATAAACATTTGTTTAACAAAAAATAACTTCTAAATTTTAATGTGCATAATCGTAACTAATTGAACATAATAGGTATGGCAGGCAAGATACCAATTTTTAAATTTTCAAAAAATCAACCACAATTAAATGTTGTCCTTATTTTAGGTTGAATTGGAAAGTGCTTTAAGTTTGCCACATCTTGAGCAATAATTTCTAAAAAGTGTACATACTTCGTGCAGCCACTTCTGGCATATTATGCGCCGAATCCAATCAGATTTTGACTTCGTATTTGCAATAATAAAAATTTTATCAAAATAAAAATAATCATTTTAAAAATATGCTAACATGCATACAGCGTATATAGCGGGGATAGACGCCCCTAAGGGCACCTATACTGCAAAAAATCGGGGCGACTATCCTTTTTGCTATGGATAGATGCCCTTTTATTTTTTGACGTATCTAAATACAAAAGTGCAATTATTATTATGTAGTTATAAAGTTAACTAACCAATGTATGGATATAATTAAAATAGAACAGAATTTATTACTATATAAAAAGATATGTAACAGTAAATTCTTACGTTTGAAACTTTGAAGCGTTCGTCCTGTTCGTCGCGGAGATGATCGCATGCACCAGCTAAACACGTCAATCCCGTGCGATGGTCTGCAGGGCACATAGGTGTGCGGCACGTGCGCTCTATTTTTAGACTATTAAATCTGTTAATAGTCTAAAAATAGAGCTTTGTTAATAGTCTAAAAATAGTCTAATAAAAATAGAGTTAGGTTTTTAGAAAATGGGGCACCTATCCAACTGCGGCATCTATCCGGGTTTTACCCTATGGAGAAGAATGGGCAAGAAATTCCATGGACACTCTTTTAAATCAAAATATTGTTACAAAATCTTGGTTACATCATTCATGTTGAGATTATAGATACATATATGTGAGAACGATGTACAAAGACGTGCACATTAAGAGCGTCCAGAGTAAAAGATTAAAATCGCTAGATCTAAACATTAAGTTCAGATCTCGCGGTTACGATGCATTTGGTGGTCTAGAAACTATGAAATAAATTAAGAATAATTGTTTAAAGTCGTCATGGAATAGAAGACAATTTTATACAACTCAAAATAATATTTATTATTTTCAGGACTACCAAGAATACCGCCAAATATCAAAAATGAATTCGAAGTATTAGACGAAGACTACGAAAAATTAACATACAAAGAGATAGAATTTATTGATGACATGATAGAAGAAAACAAATCTTATCTGCAGGACTTAAAGCGTATTTTAAAACGGAAGCAAGTGATAAAAGCTCGAAAGAATAAAACTTCTATAGATTTGCAGTCATTGTACGAAATGGCAAAAAGGGACAGACCACCATTGCACTGTGATTTCTCAGGCGTTAATGTGCTGTCAAAGTCCGAGTTACAGGAAATTAAAAATTTGATTCTTCAGCGGTGTACGTCGAGTTTACATGGTTTTAGGAGAAGAAAAATAAAACGAAAGGAAAAAGATTTATCACCAGACATCGGTGTCATTTCTGAAAGCATTATGGCAGAGTTGTTAACGATAACGAAATCCTTGAATGTCTAGAGTATTTTGACATTTGTATCTTTTTACGCGTCGCCAAAATTGAAACAAACTCTGTTATCTTTTTATTCATTTCATGTACCATTGACACAAAATATGTTAACAAACAACGCTCCCTGTCATGTAAGCGCCAAAAGGTCCTTGTAAAACTGTACACTTCAACCAACGTGTCGTGTTCTACCATGCACGACCACGGTCGATATGTTATAACAGCGAAAATGTGTGAGTACATTTTTTAAAGTCGCTAGTACAATAAAGTACACATTTTATCATGAATATGTACCGCATTAAAACTAAGGTAATCATCCATGGTCGTGCTGGAGAGGATGACACTCAACCAACTCATCTGTGCCGGTGGGAAAACTCAGAACTAAAATAAATGTACCAAGTTTCGTATAATTATTTTGTCTTGACAAACAGCGCCACTTGGACTGCACACTTAAAGTGGTAATACTGTAGGTACTGTAGCACATAATTATATCAATGAAAGCGTTAGTGTCTCTTTGTAATTATATTATTTCAAAAAGTATAAAAATAGATAACAATACATTTTAAATGTTTAAAATAAATTGATTAGGTAAGAATTTTTATGATATTGATTTTGTTTTCCTAAACATTTTCGGTTATTTTTTTAGCTTAAGTACTTATGTACAATAATTTCACAGCCATGGAGGCTGTAGCAACCAATATACAGAGTGTAAGGCCGCGGCCCCATGTCCACGGCGCGGCGCCGGCCGCCGTGTGACGTTGCGGCGCCGCCGCCGTAACACGGCACGACGTCGTGCCGCACCACGGTACCGCGAACGGTGCGCCATCCATTGCCCCTTTCAGTCGATATTTCGCAGTTGATTCGATCGACTGAGGGGCAATGGATGGCGCACCGTCCGCGGCACCGTGCTGCGGCACGACGTCGTGCCGTGTTACGGCGGCGGCGCCGTAACGTCACACGGCGGCCGGCGCCGCGCCGTGGACATGGGGCCGCGGCCTAAGGGACAGCCTTCCGCAGACGTTGACGATGGGGTTAATTCAGTACATCATAATAAGATGACCGGTACAAGAAATTATTTCAGGAACGTCATGGGAATCCAATAAAGGGGTTTGGGTAAAGTTGGCGTAAAGCGATCAAAAGCTATTATGGATACATTTCTCTAAACCATACCTATCGGAATGGAGATATTAGATTTTTTTTATTACAAAATGGGCCTGCTCTTGTTTCATATTGCTCATTAAAATCAAAGAAGTTATTATATTCTATTAGACTCTAAAAGGTTTCTGACGTATTTTTTAATGTAAATTGAGAATGTAATTTTACATTGAAATAAAGGAATAAGTACCTAGTATCGGAAAAAAAAAACAAAAATTTCATGAGAAAAATTCCGGTGGAATATGATTCAAAATAAGGAGCTGAATGCACCCTCTCAGTTTGCGGAGGGCTGTCCCTTACACCCTGTAGATAAAACACTTTGGATCTTACTATTTTTATGATAGATCTACTTAGTGGATTTGTTGTGATCTCAACATCACGTCACTATTTGGCACCGTTTTTAACAGTTTCTGGGTTGAAGGTTGGATCGAGCCCTAATTTCTTCATCTCCACCGCCATTTCGAATAAGTAGTCGTAGCATTCCGTCCTGTTTAAAAAAAAATATTTAGCATTAAAAACACTGCAGGATCAAGAAAAAGAAAACAAAGTCCCTTCAGTGGATAAAACATGATTATGACGTGAATAGCATGATTCCGTGAGCTGAGGGGTTACTATGACGTCTTAAAGCAGGAGTAATTCCAGTGTGGGAAAGAGACAGAGCTACTTGTCTCTGTCTCTCTCTGTCGTGTGAAACAAATAAATTTTTTTTTTGTTTATATTAAATGGCCCTACTCTTGACCTCAATCTAGTCCCGAGGACACAGATGAGGTCGACATACTGCCGCTCATACTGCAAAACGGCAACAACATTGAGCTGAAGGTAAGAGGTGGCAAGACTTTCAGACATCATCATACTTTTGCCCTTGTCCCAAGTCGCAATTCATTTGGGGTCGCAGCATGTCTTCTATACTTTTCTATTACTCAACATCTCATGAGACACCTCCTTTCGTGCCATATCATTCTTCACACAGTCCATCCATCGTTTCTTTGGTCTTCTACTCTTATACTCATCCACAGTCATACACAAAACTTTCCTCATTCCTCCGCATGACATGCCCATACCACGACAACCTATTACCACAACTTTTCAGTCACCGGCGCTCTTTATGTACTACTAGCTTCCGCCCGCGACTTCGTCCGCGTGGAATAGTTACTTTGGGCTAACATGACTGCCCGGCTTTGCACATTGTGCGCGCAGTACCCGATCATTATTTTGCTGTGATTTTATTTTAAAACTGCGACAGCTCCTAAGATATTCACTTAAATCGAAAGATGTAAAAAGGGCAATTTTGTTTTAAATGAAATACTTGTGATGAGTAACGTATTTATTTGGATAAGGATTAATATCATGTTTATAAAAACACTTCCGTAAATAATGTATTATTTTAGAACAAATTTGGTTAGCATAAAAAAGGTTATAGTGAGCTAACCTTAAAAGATAGACATATGCTGTCGCGGACTTTTTTTTAGAACTTTTAAAGAGGAATAATTCTGTAATACATGATTTTTGCGAAACTTTAACCGTTTACGCAGCGCACGCAGCGGAAGCTCTCAATAGGAAAAAATATCTCCCGATTTTGAAACATTCTTCATTAGTGCTCCGCTCCTATTAGTCGTAGCGTGATGATATATAGCCTATAGCCTTCCTCAATAAATGGGCTATCTAACACTGAAAGAATTGTTCAAATCGGGACAGCAGTTCCTGAGATTAGCGCGTTCAAACAAACAAACAAACAAACAAACAAACTCTTCAGCTTTATAATATTAGTATAGATGTACTTGTGTACTCATTTCTTATTTTATGCATTCGCGTAACACCACACATCCCCTTAAAACTCTCATCTCAGCCACATGCAAATGCCTTTAATTCATCCCTTTTGTGGCCCAACATTCTGATCCATACAAGACAGCAGGTCTAACCATTGTTTTATAAATCTTCCCCTTAAGTTTAAGGGGAATGCGGGAGTCGCAGATTGTTCCTGTGACCTACCGCCATTTCATCCATCCTGTGTTTATTCTGTGCTTTACACTACGATTTGTTTCACCATCGCTTTGCACGAGTGAACCGAGATACCGAAAGTCGAAACTCCAGGACTGGAGAGACCGCCGAAATCGCAGAAAATGTATTCGGCGAGACTTTCAGACGTCAGAAACAACGACCAGGGATATGTTTGCCGTAAAGCCATCCAATAAAATAAAAATAAACTTACATAGTCTTCGCCTGTTGCCAAGAGTCTCCCCATACGTAGACTCCATGTCTTCGGACCAGTACAGCGCTGGTGCCAGGGTACTGACGCAGCGCTTCACCGAGAGAACCTGCGAGATCCTTCTCGAAAGGAGTGTTCTCTATGATTGGAACGACTAGCTTCTCGTCGTAACGGAGGTAGCGGCCAAGGGAGGCGTCTTTTATGCCCTGTGGGAGGAAAAATGTTGTCTGAGCCGAAAGACTGCAAACGCTGAACAGAGTGGCGAAGATATAGAATGGTCTTGCATTTTCCGTATCCATCGGATTTACACAACTTGATTACATCCAAAGCAAACTAATCGTTCTGAAGTGGAAGAAGCAAGGAAGAAAGAGAAATGGTGGAGCTAATTCCAAAACAATTTAAAATCAAATTTTATAGCTTTTGCATAATGATAGCTGGGAAAATTAGTTTTTAAAAGCATATGAAGTGTCTTAAAAGTGAAATTCCATATGAATTCAATCAGAAGATGAGTATCTTTTTATTAGAAACAATGTTTCGACATATTGTTGCCAACAAAATACTTTACAAAATGATCTTTTGTTAAGACTGCTCCGACCAAAAATGGAAAAAGGACACTTACGGTTATAAAGGTGATACCTATTACCGAAAATAGTTTATTTACACAATCAAAGTCTAAATAATTATTACCACGGATAATATTATGTTTTTATAAATTTAAAATGTTCTACTTCAACTGTTTACTACCGAAAATAATCGACTCAAACTGGACAGACAAATGGAAATCAAAGAGTCCGAATACATCCCAGAAGCAATCAATGCACGGGCAAAGACAAATAAGCGAAATATTCAAGATAAAAAATTGACAAATGTGAATCGTAAAAGAGTATGTCCATAATGTACCTACCTATCAAACGGTACTTTTTTTCTCTTACTTGTCATGTGCAGTTTTTGCACTTTTTTGAACTTAAAATGCATTGATTGCATTGCATTTTGTTGGTTTCAACAAAATTTCTTTTGCTTCAGATTTAGCTTAAAATAAAAAGGTTTTGATATACATTTGTTTTATTTTTTGCAAAACATTTTCCTTTGGAGGAGCTCGTGGCTTAAAAATAACAGGCGCTCGGGTTGATCTTTAGATTAAGCCGCGCTTGCCTAGGTTGGTCCGTGGATGGGTGACCACCCATTACATACCGAGTTTTCTCCGTGCCTCGGAAAGCACGTTAAACGGTTGGTCCCGGCTGCCATAATTGTATTATAGATCTTTGGCAGTCGTTACAGGTAGTCAGTGGCCTGAAAGTCTGACAATCAGTCTTACCAGAGCTTCATGTAAAATACTGGTATTCAGCTGGATCCGATTAGACTGGCAACCGACCCCAACATAGTTGGAAAAAGGCTAGGCAGATGATGATGATTTTTGATTGAAACAATTGCACAGATTGTTTTCATTTCAAACCAAATTCAAAAAAATATGAAGCTTAGGTAAAAGAGAGTGCTAGAATTATATATTCACTTACAATCCACATGATGCCATATTTCACTAAATGTAAGTTACCAAGTTTTGGTTGTCAACAGCCACCACATGTGCAAGTGCAGCTGTATGAGTGACTCACACACAGCAAGCGCATGAACTTAAATAGGGCTTGCGGCTTTTGTTCGGCACAGTCTTTACCTTAAATATGAAACATTAGCATGTTGTCCACAACAGAAACATTCCATTTTACCAACATCTTTAAGACATAAGTTTTTAAACTGACATGGTCATTAACATTATCATATGACACTGAAAACGTGATATTTACCATGTTTAATTTACTATTTGTACCTATTTCTTTGGTGAGTTTATCCGTGATCATGGTGCTTGTAACAGTGCCGAAATATAGGTAACTCAAAACAAATAGTAAACATGGTAATTATCCCCTTTTCAGTGTTAATGATAATGTTTAAGACAATACTAAAACATGTTGCTAAAACAATGTTAGTCAACTTTGTGAGTCCTAAACCATACCTTGATCATCTCCTGATGAGTGATAACAAACTCCTTATCATAGAGTAAGGTGCATCGCACGGCATGCGGAGAGTGTGTGTGTATCACTGCGCCCGCGCCGCGCTCCTTGTACGCAAGCATGAATAGTGGGGTACACTGGCTTTTCTTTAACCTGGAATTATCATTTTAGAAAGATTACCACAAAAAACTAACAAGCCCTGAAATAAATGTTTCAAACTCAAACTCAAAGCATTTATTTCAATTAGACCATTGCAGGCACTTTTGAAAGTCAAAAAAAAAGCTAAGCTACAGCCGCAGTCACAAGGCATAACAACTTGCGATGATTCAGGCGTAGACCTAATTTTAATGGTAAACTATATTTTTATCTGAGGAATAATAAAGAAGTCAAGAGGTCAAGAGTAGGCCCATTTAATATATGTAAAAAAAAAAGTTTGGTGGTTATCATTTCTTGGATGAAATATACCAGATGGGATATTTAAATCTATAATTTTGATAAAACTACAAAATATGAGTGATTTACCAGGCAAAGAACATGCCTCTCTAATTTCTAAGCAAAAAGAAAACTTACTTTTTCTCAGGCGGTGGTAATTCGATGTCCTCATCATTGATGGTCTGTACAAAAAGGTCATCAGATTTCATTCGTTCTTTTTGTACTCCTGATGGTGCTATGTAGATTTTGTCCCTGTATTTTTTAAAATTTTATAAATTATGCAATTTATAAAATTTTGAAGACTACGGAAAAAGTTTTGAAGACAACTTAGTTTTTAATAAAGTTAAAAAAGCATAATAAATTCACACACAATAGTGCACTTTAGACTTAGTGCGGGACCCTTCACATAGAAAGGATTATCAAGTAAGGACTTTTTTTCCAACAGTTTTTAATTCTCATTTTATGTTAGGTTTGTTTAGGCAACAAAAATCGGAAAGATCTAAAAGCAAGGATAATTGTCTCAGAATTGTCATGGGCCATCATCAGATCCACAGGTAACAGGTAGGCAGGTAGGTCAGGTAGGTGATGTTCATCAACATGCTAGCTTGTATTGACAATATTGTCTCTAGCAGTAGCCACCGAGTTGTCTCCTTGATGGACACTAGCAAATGAACACAGCATTAGAAAAAAGTTGACTTGGTGTCATCATTCTCCTGTCATGTCATGAAATGTCATATCTCTCTCACTATCACCATATTTTCAGCTATATCATCTTTCACACAGTCCATCTATTAGGTACTTAAGTTTAGGTGGTGTTAAGTCATACATACCCTTCCTTTATGGAGATGCCTCCACCGGTTCCAGTTACCCATCCTAAGTGGTAAAATTGATTACATAGCTCTGGGATTAAGTTTCTTGGGTGCTCCTGCAAACAAAATGAAGTTGAAAAAAATGTTTTACCTTTGCGAAACTGTATAATCCTATATTACGAATGCATAACATCCTCTTTTTTTTAAGTCTGACAGTTAAGTTTTTTTTAACACACTCAATTAGGTAGGTAGTTTCATATTCGGTTTCCTACAAAATAACTTGTAGTAAGTAAATCATTTACTTACTATGAGTTTTTTGGTTCCTAGCACATTTACTGGACATACCATTCCTACAAGAAAATTATTTTCTAAGTGAGAAGGGTAAGTTATGTACATGTTATACCTCCTTTGTTTTGTATTCAATTGTTTTTTTTTTATTTATTCTATTAAAAATAAGCAAAAAAAAAGGAATGGGCGAGTACTCACTGGACCAAGTTCTGTCATAATTATTTCGTTTCACGATCTCTCGTGCTGATGAAGTAATCGTTCACTGGAAGACAAACAAAATAGGTAGATATTTTATCACAATTTGCCAACGTCTTGTTCAGTCTTATCAGTACTGTTAGAAAACAGATCAAGTCTCAAATAATTGCGTTGTTTTGACATTATAATCACAAAGGTCATGTCATGTCATTAACGTCAACTCTGACAACTATCTGAAGTTCGGAATTAATGCAAAGCTGTAAGTTGCTTAAGTGATAGAATTTCATTGCGGTTTACAAGATAAAAATAACTGAAGTAATTACAAGTCAATTAATTTATTTGTATCGAATAAATATTTCTGTTACTATTAATTTAAAAGTCCTAAACATTCAAATTTTTAGGATTTTTCTTACGAGGTTTTTGAACGAAACAAAGTACTTTGAAGTTTGTTACAGGTGCGTTTAAAAAGTATGCTATGGGCATTTTAGTACCGACGTTCTCTTCAGAACATTTTATTTTCTTTATCATTTCGGTGTATCAAAACCTTCGTTTCGTTGTACCCACTACCTTGCCCCACTAGTGGAGTCAACGGGAAGTCTGTCATTTTATTCCCGCTGTCCCAACTGCCACACGCCTTTTAATGAAAGAAGATAACGAGATGAGAATCACGGAGAATAGTCTCACACTTCAACAAATAGACACATCATTTTTATTTATTTGTTTATATATACTTAGATGTAATAGCTTATTGATATTTCTACAAATAAATAAAATTGAAGTGTCCGTTTGTAATTTCAAAATAACAGTTTTTTACTATTCAGTAAAAAACTGTGACATGAACATGAAACTATGGTACCTAATATTTTTATAATAATTTCACGCGGTTGAAGGTTGCGGGACACAGCTAGTATTAAATATAAAACACACAGTTTTTTTCAATTATAACATCTGAAAGTATCGTCGATAAATAAAACTAATAATAAAACCGGAAGTCACAAGTTCTGATTGACTAAACACAAATTTGAACTTACACCGACCGGCGACCACATAAAGTTCTTTTTTAAACGTGACCGACACAGTCGCGTCATTTCTCTTTGCCGAGATTTAAAAAACAATCACCGCCGACTAAAGGCATTGAACCAACTTGGATTTAGTATAAGTATAGCTATCTGTGGAAATTTTGAAGTGAAAACTTCTTTAGCGGCGTTGAGCACTTTAAAAAAATTGTTCTGTAATGGGTATAAAATCTTAAACTCGCATCAGGACACTCGCGTCAGGACACGTGACCTGATCGTAAGACGGATGGAGAGTAGACGATTTTGAACTTAACCTTCAACATTTGATGGTTTAAAATCATTTAAAGAAATTTGGAAAAAGCGTAAGACGGATGGAGAGTAGACGATTTTGAACTTAACCTTCAACATTTTATGGTTTAAAATCATTTAAAGAAATTTTTAAATGTTTCCAATCAACTTTGAACCTAATGCTTTAGGGATAAAGCTGACAAATCTATTAAATAAATTTTAAAATAAAACTCTGACACCAGGTTGGGCATTTACAACATGAGAAAGAAAGATTCATAGTTGAAAGTTTGGAACATGATCGTAGTTTTATAACTCCTAGCGACATCTTGTAGAATGTAGTAGAAAGTACATTATTTAAAGTCAATTCTTTAAAACTCACAAACATTTATTTACTGTAATAAGCAACACACATGTTTTATGCAAAAAGTACAAATATTTCGTCGCGAACACTGAGTGTCGCGGAGGATCGTTTTTTACGTCCGTTACGATTGGCGATCGGGATATTCCACCCCGTCGCCCGCGGCCGAGGTGCGCGGGCGGCGGAGGAGGGGGCTTTCGCGCGGTATGGCACTGCGTCTGCGTAACAACAACACCGTACTTACTGGTGCCATGGATAATCCGTGTTACATCCTCCCCCTCTAGCCTAACTAAGTGCCCTCGCAGTTGGGCTAGTCTAAATACCTGCGCGGCCTACCACGACTACGTTTCTCTCGAACGGGTGGCTCTACCTGGCCGGCGAAAGGCGTGAGATGCGAAACATGATATTTGCCTATATTCCTACCGGTCTGTACGTTCTCCAGACCGTAAGTGGTTGGGCTGATGATTTTCCCGATTTTGTATGGGCCGTCACGACGCGGGATAAACTTCGCGGTCTGTCCGCGGGATGCGTCATTAGGCCCTTGCGTTTTCAATAAAACTAATTCGCCTACCTTGTACTCTGGTGACGGCCTTCTCTTTTGGTCAGCATTCTCCTTCTGGCTGGCCTGCACCTTTTCGTGGGTGTCCCTTGCCTCGTCCAGGATTGCAGCCATCTTCTTCAAGTAGGGTGTAATGCTGGGTACGAAGTTATCGTGATCTACAATAGCCCTCATGTCTATCGCAGAATCGGAAGGAGCTCGTAACTCTCTCTCGAAGGTAAGGTAAGCCGGCGAATACCCGGTACTGCTGGTATTCGCGGAGTTCATAGCAAACCTGATTGCTGCAAGATGCATGTCCCACGTGGTATGGTCGTGGCCTACGAGCATAGCTAATTGAGGTTTGAGGTCTCTGTTCTTCCTCTCTATGGGGTTGGCCTCAGGATGATAAAAGGGCGTGAGTGACTGACCGATCCCCAGCGCATGGCAGACCTGCTGCATCACTTCGCCCACGAATTGCACGCCGTTGTCGCTGATAAGGCGGCGTGGCACTCCATACCTGAGGAACACCTCGTTCGCAAGAGTCTGAGCACATTCGACGCTGGTGGCGTTCTCCAATGGAAATAATTCCACCCAGCGCGAGCAGACATCTTCTACGATGAGTACCCACCTTTTCTTTCTAGGCGTCTCTACAAGCGGGCCGAACAAGTCCACGGAGACCACCTCGAATCGTCGTGACACGGCAGGCGTTTGCAGCAGTCCTACTGGTTTACGGTTGCTGGCTTTATACCTCTGGCAAGGCACACATTCTTTTATATAATTCGCGATGAACGCGCGCATACCAGGCCAATAATACCTTGCGCGAACGCGGCTTAACGTGCGCTCTACGCCAAAATGGCCGGCTGTCGGCGCGTCGTGGAAGTCAGCCATGACCTGCCTACGTTCGTGCTCGGGCACGACCAGGCAGCAGTCCTCTCCATCGTCTGCCTCTAAGCTGTACCTGTATAATATACCGTCGGAAATGGTATACCCGCGGTCGGACCATGGTCTTCCCCTAGAGGGTTCGTCAGACTCCATATCCTCAATAATTTTCCCAACCTCTGGGTCCAATAATTGATTGCTGCGGACATCACCACTGTTCCTCTTTGGCATATCAACGACCGTCATGCATAGGTCACACTCATTCTGGTCCTCTGAACAAAAAGGTCGCGATAGCGTATCCGCAACCACGTTCGAGCGACCGGGAATGTACTCGATGCTTAGGTCGAACTCTTGCAATGTGAGGGCCCATCTGGCCAGTCGGCCACTGGGCGACCTTTGACTCATCAGCCACCGCAAGGGCTGGTGGTCTGTCCTAACCGTTACCTTCGCGGTTTCTACATAACCACGGAACTTACCGAGTGCCCACACGACGCCGAGAGCCTCCCGCTCGGTCGTGGAGTAGTTCTTCTCGGCGCTAGTGAGGAGTCGACTTGCGTACTCAATTGGCCTCTCGTCGTGTCCCTCCCCCTGCATAAGAACAGCTCCGAGGCAATAAGCACTGCTGTCAGTGCACAGGACGAAGGGTTTCGACTCATCCGCCTGACGGAGGATGGGAGCGGACACGAGGAGAACCTTGATGCGTTCAAACGCTTCCTGTTGCTCGACGTCCCATCGCCAAACACTCGACTTCTTCAGGAGGTTAGTAAGGGGCCTCGCGATTTCTGCATAATTACTAATGAAGCGTCGGTACCAACTCGACGTCTGCAAAAAGCACTTTAAGTGTTTCACGTTCTGAGGGGCGGTCATATTGTCGATGGCTGCTGTCTTGTCTGGATCCACCTGAATCCCGCCCGGCACTATAACGTGGCCTAAAAATTTGACGCATTCCTTCGCGAAGAAACTCTTGTCCCTATTGACCCTTAACTTAAACATGGCCAGTCGTTCGAAGACTGCCTCCAGGTCAGCCAGGTGTTTCTCAAAGGGCCCTGGTGATAGCAATATTAGATCGTCAAGGTACGCGAGGAGTTCCACTTCCTTCAGGTTAGACCGGAACCGATCCATCATTCTCTGAAAAGTGGCTCCCGAATTCCGTAGCCCCATCGGCATCCGCTTAAATCGAAAGGTACCAAGCGGCGTTGTGAACGCAGTCTTGTCTTGGTCCTCTGGGCAGACACTCACCTGATGGTACCCTGATCGAAGGTCAAGGGTGGTCATGTACTCACTGGTCTTGGCCGCGTGCAGTATATCTTCAATACGTGGGAGGGGGTACCGGTCAGGCTCGGTCACCGCATTAAGCTTCCGGTAATCTATACAGAGCCTTAAACTTCCGTCCCTCTTACCTACAAGCACGACATTGGAGGCCCAAGGTGACTCACACTCTTCGATGACGTCATCACGCAGCAGCTTATCAAGCTCCTTCTGCAAGGCCTCTTTCTTGTTCTGTGACATCCTGTATGGTGGACAAGCAATAGGTTCTTGGTGTGCACTCACCTTAATCCGATGCGTGGCGAACTCCGTCGCCGGTCCGTCGCGTGCGAACTGCGACGCCCGATGTTCAATAAAAGCGCTAAGTGTGCGCCGCTGCTCGGGGTTTAACATCGTACCTTCGTCAGAGCGCAACGACAACTCAGTAGATGCGGCGCACAACAGGCCCGCGTCAGTAGGGTTAAGCGTGTAAGTGTAAATAAAATCATAACAACGTCCTGGACTATCCGAGAACGACCACGTGCGTCGGGCGACGTCTAATACCATGCCGGCCCGCGCCAAAAAATCTACACCTAACAGCGTCCTAATATTATTACCAGGTAATACTAAAAACTGACACATCACCCTGCGACCTTTAACTATAATATCTACCTCTGCTGACAACAGGTCTCTCCACCCTTGTGTACCGTCAGCCAGGCGTACAAAACGTTTAGTTTCGCAAAATCTAATTCCTGAATCTACTAACAGTTGGTGTAATAGAGGGCTCGCAATACTATGTGTAGCGCCGGTATCTACAATAGCCACGCCGTTACGGCCCATAACACAAATATTTATCATTGGGTGCTGTTCGCGCGCACTCATGTTCGTTATTTGAACGCACGAATCAGTATTCGCGCCAATGTTATTATTACAACTATCATTACGACAATAAAAATCTACATCAACAGTGTTGAAAGATGTTTTCTCGTCCGGTTTCGACAATGTTCTCACGCAAACATCACATTTCGATCTCACGACGCCTTGTTTACCACAACCATAACAACGTAACTCCTTAGGCGTAGTGTCACTATTATTTTTATTAGAGGTCGCCCTATCACGATAACGACACTCATCACTAACATGCCCAAATAACTTGCAATAACTACAACGGGGTCTATTTCTGCTGTTGCTACGCAGCGCCGTGTCACTCGTGGGAGTCGAACTCGACTTCGATGTCGATTGCGCGAGATTACGGTCGGCAGCAGTCACCGCCGATGTTTTGATTTGCGGAGTCGTATTCTTATTATTATTAGAAACCGAATTTGTTACCTTAAGCGCCTTGTATGTATCCTCCGCGATCCTCACCTTATACAATAGGTCATCTAAATTACGTACACAATCACGCGGCACTCGTTTTATTACGCGTCGGTGCAGTAATCCGTAGCAAGAGTCTACCTGCACTACTTCGTCGAGTTTGTACGGTAATTTGGCAATTAATGCCCGCACTTTACACAAAAACACTTCGGCGCGTTCCTCTTCTCGTTGTTCCGTAGCGAAGATCTGTCGTAAGACTTGATACGCGGGTTGCGCGACGCCGTAGGTCGCGCGCAGTCGTGCGATCGCGTCCGACCACGTGACCGCCGACGCCTTGACGCCGCGCCACCATACTGCGGCTTCACCTTCCAGCAGCATCGGCAATCCTCGGAGGGCGTGCTCGTCGCTTATGGCGGCACACTCCTTGTAGACCTCAACGGCATCCAGGAATGCTTCCAGGACCTCAGCGTCCTGGGAGGCCCCGTCGAATCTCGCCGTGCATCTGGTAAAATTGGCGTCAGCACGTGATGCGGCTGCAACAGCGGAACCCTCGCTGCTTGCGTTGGTGGTTGGCGCGATCCCGACTGGGGTGGAGGCCCTGAATTCGCCATTGGTTGACATCAGCGAGTTAATGAGGCTTCTATTGGCTTCCACTTGCGCACGCGTTATCGTCTCAATCAGCGTGGATAGGAAGTCTGAAGGGATTTGGGGAGGTGGTTGCTGTGTCGTGCTCGAGCCGGCGCTTGCGGTTACGTCCACGTGGCCACGCTCGACGACACTCTCCTCATCTTCGGTGAGCGTGACATTGTCCTCATCCTCTCCTCGTTGTTGACGGAGCGCTTCTCCTCTCCTCGTTGTCGGCATCTTCACACTCGTGATGACAACGGTAAGGTCGAATGTCCGTGCTTATACCTAACAAGGTGAGTGGGTAGGTATACACTTTTAGTCACGTACGCACCGGATCACAGTTCGTAACGGTTCGAGCCACTAGTTTGGGCGCCAGTTTAAAGTCAATTCTTTAAAACTCACAAACATTTATTTACTGTAATAAGCAACACACATGTTTTATGCAAAAAGTACAAATATTTCGTCGCGAACACTGAGTGTCGCGGAGGATCGTTTTTTACGTCCGTTACGATTGGCGATCGGGATATTCCACCCCGTCGCCCGCGGCCGAGGTGCGCGGGCGGCGGAGGAGGGGGCTTTCGCGCGGTATGGCACTGCGTCTGCGTAACAACAACACCGTACTTACTGGTGCCATGGATAATCCGTGTTACAATTAGCAAATGCAATGAGTAACTGTTGTGAGAGACCGCTGGTAGATGGCGCTAGCACAAAGCGCCATCTATCTTTGATATTGAAAACTAAAATGATGCATTGATACAGAGAACACTGTTACTGGTAGGCGCGACAGTTTTTTTAGCTGCTACTAGAGGGCGTTGTTATAAAAAACGTTGTTATAATCAAGTTTTCACTTCTGCCGGCACTCCCGGAGTGCAACCAGTCTTTTTTTTTTATTTCCGCATACGTTGCCGTTGTGATAAATGAAAAAAAATCCATGCGTGTGAAATACATTGCATGTTGAACCTTATCGTAGTGTGTTATGAACCAGTTTTCGAGGAAGTGTATTGATAATCAAATGCTGTTCTGTGGCAACACAAGACTCGCAAGATTAAAAGAACAAGAGCTCCGTGGAGTCAAATGTTTTTTTTAATGATATTATTTTTGTTTAAAAATAAAAATATATTTTAGTAATACATATTGCCGTAATGTAAAATGTTTCCGCGAATATTGGAAATGTGGATTACCTATTGATAATTTGTGTAGGTAGGTAAGTAATAAAGTTATGAACATTTTTTTCAAGGAATTAAATAAAACTCATAGGTTAGACTTTATTTGCGGACGTTTTTGAGACGCTGAGTGTGTATCTTGAGTTTTTTATTTACAATGGTATAACTGCTTGAGCATATCAAAACCATTTGTATTCCGTTTGGTATAAGTATTCTACTCTTTGAATAAAACACTGGCATATTATGCAGGTTTGTTTTCTTTCCGAGACTGTCAATGTAATTAGCATGTCAAAATTCTAGCAATAAAAATATAAATATTTTAGTCTAAGAACTCTAGACCAGAAGGATATTAATAAAGAAAAACATTATAAAAACTGAGAGAAAAATTTAGTAAAACTCATAAAAATATTGAAAATCAAGTTGTTTGCTGTGGTTACCGATCATGACAAAGAGCTAAACATAAATGAAAGGATACCTAATAACGTCAAGGTGACGTAATTCTTTTGAATCTTCTATAATAGTAAGTATCGTTCAGATAAAACCTGCCTAATGGCAAAGCTGTGGGAGTGTTGTACTGCCTGAAAAGACTGTACTGTATAGGTACCAGCGTGGACGCGCGATGATCGTATGGTACCGGGGAAGACGGCATGGATAGAGACTCTAGGGTGATCCAGACAAAACTTTGAAAGTGATTTTAACGTTCTATTAATATGACATTATGTTAATATGATAATATCATATTAATTGAAACGTTAAAATCACTTTTCATCACCAACTAGAAATAAGGTACCTACCTAAGTATTTTGCTTAATTATACTTTATTATTTAGACACCTTGTTTCTCTTTTCTGTTTACCCCGTTTTACGATATGTTGATCATTACGGTACGTACCTGCCTGAGTGTCGACTATGATGGTACGATGTGTACTTGAGTTTTTTTTGAAATTTTCTGGTCAGGGTCAGATCCGACTGTATGCAGAACAACTGATTCGCGACCGTAACACGCGTTTGTATTTACAGAAATCATTAAACTCGTCAATAAAAGCCTCTCAACTTCATCTAATACCATTGAAGGACTATTTCATGAAAAAGTTAGGATAGGCTCTGAGATAGCCTATCAAAGTTTACTAGTTGAAGTAAAGATCCTATCCACTTTAAAAAAAACGCGTTTTATGGGAAGAAGCTTCGCAGCTAATTTCCTTGATATAGGTCCAACTGTAGAACCAAGCGCACTACGCGCCCCGTACCGACCAGTCGTACTACGCGCCGCGTACCGACCAGTCGTGATCGTAGTGACGTAAGGTAGTGCACTAGGGATGAGATTCCATAAAGGGAAAACCTAGTTCACGTAAAGCTCGGTAAAGACACTCATCATTGTTTTTAGGGCATTGCACGAAATGTCTTCAGAACAGCTACCAAAATGTCTCAGCAATCGCAACAAGGCATTGAATGAATTGGTCCAGGATGTAATGGCCTGCGTGGTAAATTCTAGCGACACCAACAGCTGCGCAGGCAAGCCCAAGCATCCTAAACGAGATGAATCCATCTGCAAGGAACCTGTCACGGTTCCTTCCGTAGAAAAAAAAGGTTGTAATGAGAGTGTATGCCCGCTTTCGAACGCAGATGGATCTTTATGTAAGGACGACGCAATTGGCACGTTAATGTGCGACTTCTGGAGAATTATGAAGGATGAACCAAATTTTAAAATACAGGTTTGTATTTTTTCTATGAATCCTAATATTGATACGCATTCATGATTTATTTCCTAGATGTTACCGTAACCAAACTGGAACGGGCTCCAAACTGGAACGGGCCGGGGCTGCCTTCAAGCGGCTCTTGCCCAACCTGAGGGGTCCAAACGCCTCCTGCCGGAGGCTCTACGCGGGAGTCGTGCGGTCGATGGCCCTTTACAGGGCCCCGGTGTGGGCGCGTTCCTTGAGGCGGCGAGCCGCCCACTACCTGAACGCGCCCCAAAAGGTGGTGGCCGTAAGGCTGATCCGTGGATACCGCACGATCTCCGGCGAGGCGGCGAGCCTCCTTGCCGGATTGCCGCCGTGGAAACTGGAGGTCATAGTCCTCGCGCGCCTGCATGAGTGGTGCGCGGAGGTACAGCGCCGGGAGGAAACTTCGTTGCCGCGGCAAATTGTTGCGCAGCGGACAGACCTCCGGCGCGATCTCATGGCGACATGGAGAGAGCGACTGTCGCAACCCCGTGCAGGGCACGCCACGATAGTGGCGGTAAGTCCCCTCTTTGAGGAGTGGTTAGAGAGTCGCCACGGCGCCCTCACCTTCAGCCTGACGCAGGTCCTAACCGGACACGGTTGTTTTGGGAGGTACCTGCACCGAATCGGGCGGGAGGAAACGCCCCGGTGTTACCGTTATGAGGATCGCCCGGAGGACACGGTGGACCACACTGTGGAGGTCTGCTCCGCTTGGGCGGAGCACCGCCGGGTCCTCGTAGCGGCGATTGGCGGCGGCGACCTCTCGCGCCCGGCCCTGGTTCAAGCCATGGTTCGGGACGAGAGGGAATGGGAAGCCGTCACCTCCTTCTGCGTAGCAGTCATGCTAGCGAAGGAGGTGGCGGAACGTGAGAGGGAGAGCACCTCACGTCCCAGCCGCCGCGGGAGAAGCACCGAGCGTCGGGGGCCACGTGGTGGCTCTCGGCCACAGTAGGCGCGGGCCTGTGGACGGTGAGTAATGGGCTAGCTCGCCGTCCGTCCGTCTTATGACGTCCGTCGACGGCGCGTTGGTGTTCCACGCGCGCTTCAAAGAGATGTCAGCAACAGGAGGGGCCCGCAAGGGCCGATGCCTGCCAGGGCTGCGGGACTGTTCGAAAGAGATACCGCGGCCCTGGAACATAAATTGCAAAAGAAGGAACATGGATGGTTTTTAGTCAGTAAAAGTCTGACACTCCCTTCCGCTCCGCCCAGAGCGGGACTGACTCGTCAAATGACTCCTTCATTTGACGATTTCCCATCCGAAAAAACGGCTGAGATACTCTCGTGTTATACAGGGTGTAAGGGACAGCCCTCCACAAACTGACAGGGTGCATTCAGCTCCTTATTTTTAAATCATATTCCACCGGAATTTTTCTCAGGATTTTTTTCATTGCTTTTCAGTTACTATTCGTTTATTGCAATGAAAAAATACATTATCTGTAAGCACTAGTAAGCAGCACTCCATTTATGTAAATAATACGGCTAAAATCAAAACCCAACAAAGGATGTTGAAATACTCTAACGAACAACGCGTGAAAGCAGCTATTCACTTCCTACCTAGCTGCAGAGTTCATTGAACTCGTACACCAAAAATTTACTGGTAGAGAATGCCTTGTGGCATTAAGTCCGCCTATGTACCACTCTTGTACATGAAGTATACATAAATAAATGAACTCGTCGTCGCGCTTGCCGTTCCCTACGTGCGTTTTGCCACGGTAAAGATACATTGCGTATGAGGAGTTAAAACTTATCAAATTTATTGGATTCCCATTACGTTCCTGAAATAATTTCTTGTACCGGTCCTCATAATGTGATATACTGAATTCACCCAATCAGTCTGCGGCGGGCTGTCCCTTACACCCTTTATGATGTCACACTCGCTTATGAATACCGAACTATCAATGCACGCAAACATAACTTAGGATTTCATGCGCGGTCAGCAGCGAAAATCGATTTGCTCCTAATACTTGTTCTTTCTTCAAAATTTACTCAAAAGTTTAGCACACAGCACACTATCAGCACTTACAAAATAGGGGGACCTAGACATAAACGTCTGGGTCGATTTTTAAAGTGCTACATAATTATGATTAAAAAAAACTAAGTTGTTAATCGATTTTCGTTGCATAAGTAGGTACTGACACTGTAAGTAGGTACCTATGTGAATATTTCGCGAATGTACAGTTACAATCCTAACCTATGCAGGTTTAATTTCAAGTGAAAATAGGTAAAAATTACCTACTAATTTTTACCTTATTAACGATTTTCTTGACTAGCAGGAAACCAAACCAAAAGTTTGCGTAGAAAATTGTGGCAGGAAGTCCTGCAAGGGCAAGATACAGAAAAGTTCAACTGGAATTGACCCAAAATGTACAGCATTTAAAAAGTAACCTGTGACATTTTTTTTTAACTCCTTTAAATTATTACTTGTAAGATCTGAATTAGTTTTGCATTTTGAAGTAGCAACCATATAATAATAATAGGTATACTCCCATCAGTACCATCATATCCGTAGTATTGTTACAAAGATTTGTCTTTGCCTTTAATAAAAAAGTTGATGTTGTTGAAATTTTTGTTGGCTGTATCTACCTACTGTCTTTCCATTGGACCAAGATCGTATGAACTAGACCTACGTAATTTTTTTTTATACTGAATTTTTTTCTGTGGTGAAAAAAAGGGGTCTGGCGGAGGTTTTCTACCACAAAAAGTGTCTGGCAGTGGAAAACGTGAATCATCATACTGACCTTAAGATATCAAATAATTATGCTTTATAGTATGACGTAACTTAGCAGTTATTTAGCTGCAAAGCCACCACGAACGACTTTTCATAATATTCAATTGTTTTTACCTATGGTAAGGTTCACACACAGAAAAGCGTTTCAGCTTTTATAAAATTACGTAGATTTGGCAATCACGGATCTCCCTCTACATAAATAATATACAGTTAGAGCACATTTTGGAGAGGCATAACTTAACCTAATCCATTTTATTAGAATGGCTGCGCTTATATAATTATATAGATAATATTTTATCATCACTGCTTAATTTGTACGTTAACGTATGTAGGCACTTAATTCAAGTTTCATTGTGTTCTAGCTTAAGCATACCAATTAAACGAGAACCAAAAAAGCATGACTGCGGTATCGCCCCCAAACCTAACGTGCCACTGCGTAAAGCTTTATCCAACCTGAAAGATGTAAGTATCAATATAAACACAATCATTTACACAAGTACAAAGATCTTACGGCGAGTGGCTTAAATTAGATTAGAACTAATATAATAACCAATTGTTTTTACGGTTCCGTACCTCAAAAGGAAAAAACGGAACCCTTATAGGATCACTCGCGTGTCTGTCTGTCTGTCCGTCTGTCACAGCCAATTTACTCCGAAACTACTGGACTGATTGAATTGTAATTTAGTACACATATTATGTAAGTTGGTGACCCAAAGACGGACGTGTAACGTAAATTACTGAATTTTATATGGGGGTCAGTTTTGGGGGGTAAATTAGAAAATGAAAAACATGTGAGTCATATCAAATGATATGTTCATTGTAAGCATGTCAATTTTCTTTTTTTTTAATTATGAGATAAATAGTTTTGAAGTTATTTAAGGAAATAGGCGAAAATTGACCATTCGTCCCCCTTAACTCCGATACTACAGGGCGAAAATTTTGAAAAAAAAATACAAATAAGAAACAATGAATAATATAAATAAATTAAAAATTAAAGGGGCTCGCCTACTATGATGGTACGGAACCCTTCATGCGCGAGTCCGTCGCACTTGACCGTTTTTTTTGTTAGTTTAAATATGCACCAAAGGAGTAAGTAGTTATAAGAAATTGAGAAACTGTTATAAATAAATAAATAAACATAAAATAAATAAAGAAAAAGGTTTCAGGTAATTGTCAGTTTAAACTTTCTTTACTAGCTGTGAGTTGCAATGCACCTTATGCACCTTTTCTTACCTCGCTACTACTCTACCTACCCTACCTACCCTACTTGCGCGACGTGAGCTGTCAATTGCGGAAGATATATTTATTAAAAAACTAATAACCTAATTTATTTAAAAACTCATTTTTAACACCTTTTTGTCGCGGAGACGAATCCAACAAATCAAAGATAATTAAAATCGGTCCAGCCGTTCTTGAGTTAAAATGGTGCAACTAAACCGACTATGTTTTTTATAATAAGATTATTATAGCGGAACACAGGTCTCGTCGTTATCTCATACAAACTGATAGTTAACGTAAACGTAGCGTAGTAACGTAGTAGAGGTACCTATTTATACGAGGAGACCACCACTATTTATTGAGAAACAACAAAGTACCTAAACTTATATTGTCACTTACGGGATATCTTCCGTGATTGATCATGATCAAAACAAACAAAGAAAAAAAAACATGAATAACTACGGAAGATATCCCGTAAGTGACAGTATAAGTTTAGTTTTAAATCGTGAAAGCATAAAATAGTGTTTGAACAAAGAACATAAATATTTTACTGTATCCTGAAAATTGTAGGTATCACGGACTATTATGTTTATTTTTTTCAGTATTTTTTACTTCAACGCGAAACGTGTTGGGTACTTGGGTTGAAAGGTACCTTATTTAGAACACTATTGAGTGTGCTAAGTAGAGACAGTTTTCCAACCCGTCGTTTACGAGCACCCTCCTAAACTATTTAACTGAGTATACTTTTATGACAGAGGCGTGAGCTAAGCTTCAAAACTTCAGGAGTTTAGTTTACTCTTTTTCTTATAAGAGAATGATTTTAAATAACGACTCATTTGGTTAATGATTTATTACTGAATTTGTTAAAGCATGTCCTTGAGCGTTTTTTTTTTAATTATTATCAAAAGGCGGCGTCTTTTGAGAAGAATTGCGCGGAAAGAGTGAGCGAGCTCCTTTCAACTCAGCAAAGCTTGACAGAACAGATCCAGAATCTGGAAGAGAAAGAAAAGGAAGGAGTCGTTCTATTGAAGAAGGCTGACTGTATGTGGTCCTGTATGGAAGACCAGTACAAGAAGCAACTAGAAGAAAAGAAGGAAACGTATAAAATGTTGCTAAAGGAGGTAAGATTGTACTGTTTTTTTGAAGATGAGTTTTCAATATCTTTTGCCCAACCAGGAAATCGAACTCAGGGTCGTTTACTCAGCAGTAGCGGTTAATAAATTATAGCGTTAACCTCGATCTTTATTATAGAAAAAAGAAATAGATACAAGTATAAACAAGTGGCGGAAGACCCTGAAAGATTTAGAATTTAAAATGAAAAATGCAGACGACACCAGCCAAGAACTTGCCGTGAAGACAATTCAAAAGGCTAACGATATCAAGGTTTTCAACATGGAAATTGAAAGCTTTAAGAAAAGAATCGCGAATAACACGGACAATCTGAAAGCTGCAAAGAATTCTTATGATTCGAAGAAAAAAGCTTCTGAGGTGAGTTGGACTAAAGAGAGATTGCTACGAACATTTTTGGGTTTATGGGAGAAACTTAATAAATGCAACAGACTAATACTTATATTATTGTTCAAGGCAAGACTGGCAAAAATTACTGATGAAATGCAAAAATTTCAAAAGAGGATTGGCGATGAGTGTCAATGTAAGAAAGATAAAGAAAAAGAAGGAACCGATTATGTAAAAGAAGCAAGAGATGACTTACAGAAGATTTGTAGGTGTCTGCTACAGAAGAAACTTGAGAATGAAGATCTTCGAGCAGAGGTAAGATCGAATGGTGACAGAAATATTAAATTTAATATACAGTGTGTTTGGTTAACGGTTACCGATACTATAAGGTGTTTTACCAATACTTTTTATTATACTCATTTCGGTTGACAAATACACATTTATTAATATAATTTAAATACCTTTAACCCAACACCCCGCGAATGGCAGCCATCTTATTTTTTATTTGGCTGATCTTAGGATATGTTCAATGAAATGCCAATATCCTTGAATTTAGGAGACCTAAAGACGTGCAAATGCCGAGGCTATAGAGTTACTACATAATTTTTCCTACGAAATTTTTACACAACATGTACTTTTTTTTTACATTTTCTACTCTAATGCAAAATAAACCCCTGAATGTTGCATATGTTTTATGTTTAATCAAAAGTATTTGAGTTAACCTAAAAAATGTTAACTCTACACCAATTATTTTAAGAGTATTGTTAGCATCCCGTAAGTGACAGTATTAGTTTAGCGCGGTGCGCGTTGCATTTGTATCCAAAAAAACCGCGCTGTTGAACGATGTGATAGTAATGTGCGCTTGTCTTAAAATTACGTTTATCTCAGTCAATATTATTAAAATTATTATTTTTAGATTTTTATGAAATCTGACCCTACAGTATCTAACAATATTTAATGAACGTATATTTTAGAAAGAGGCGTTAATACAAGAGATCGAACTTCTAAAAACTACATATGATAATTGCTCAGAAAGATGTGCGCGAAGAGAACAAAATATAGTTGAAGAATCGAAAAGAATGGACAAAGAAATATCTGATCATCAGGTAAAATGCATAAAATGCCACAAATCTACTGATAATGCAGAATTAACAGGGTACTGCATCGATTGTCCAAGATGTGTAACTAAACGGGATTGTTTAATAAAAGGCGAGGAATGCTTTACTGATCATACTAAGGAGTGCGTTTGCACGCGTGTCAAAGATAAATTCTTAGACAATGTATTTGAAAATATGTACAGTGTCCTAGAAAAAAAAGCGAAGACTTGTCCAGGGAAAGAGGTGGCTGACTGTATATTTACCTGCTTGGAGAGAAGTAGAAATGGAAAACTTGATGAGGACACTCGAAAAATCTTGCAAGAATTTATTTTGAGTACATTGAAACAGAATTTGAATTTAACTATAGTCGGTGGAGCGGTAAAGACAAGGTGCGAGGTATGTGTAAAAAAACTATTTCATGTTAAGTTAGTAAGGACCGGGCGAGTTTACGATTCCATAGTGTTTAATTACAAAAAAAAAAAAATGCTCTGTAATTCCACTGCCATGCAATATATTGAATCAAATTGAACATTTGAAATTTTAAATCAACGAAAATCCAGTGGCACCTTTATATTTATTCTACAAGTTCAGCTGTTTTTCTTTGACTCACGCTAAAATCAGTTTGTTCATCCAAAATCAGATGGCATGGCAATTTTTTACTTGATTTATAGAATTAATGTGTTTCTAGATGGATCCAGAAATGTATGGGCAGCTGATGTTATGTCTCAAAGACGTCGCCGTCACCAAAACAGTCAAAGCAGACAAAGGAACTGTGCCTAGGAAGGTATATTTTTAGCTTGCTAATTCTGTATTAGAATTTTTTCACAGTTATTTTGCCTTTGACAAACCTAATGTCAGGCGGTCACTGTAATGCAGAATCAGGATAAAATAACTGACAGGACAAAAGGTATGCTTATCGACAACTGTATCTAAACTGAACGCGTGCGTTCTTTGCACATGGTGTAAGTTTGCTTGACAGTTTGTATAAAGGTGGATTTAAACCTAATAACACACAAAAGCATTACCTATTTTCTAGAATTTTTTGACATTTTGAATGAATAGGCTGACGATAGAATGCTTTGTTCCTGTTTACACAAAAGAACTGGCGGTCTAAAATGGCCGCTTTAGCAGAATCATAATGGGATAATAATATGAATTACGTTTAAATTCGTAAAATGGTCACAAGGTGACAATTTATAATAGTAGGTGCATCTATGACCATTATTATCCTATTATGATTCTACTAAAGCGGTCATTTTAGACCCCCAGGGCAGCGTGGAAATAGAATTCGCATTCATTCGTTCGGTCTAAACCGACCCTTCACTGTTTGTAACCCCCAGCCGCCGTGTAGCCGCTGGAACGAAACCAGCGAGTGCAACTGTCCTCGCGGGCCCAAAAACTGTCCCTGTTTAAAGAAGGCTCCGAAGCCGCCGACTGAGCCCGGAACGTGTGGGCTACCTCAGGATGACGATATGGAAGTAAGGAATTTAATTGTATTTAGTGGCTCGTACTATGTAGGAAAATTTAGAACTCCATTCTTCTTAGCGTGTCGATGACAATCTAAATTGTCACAATCCAAAAGGACAATGCTCATGGAAGTATGGAATCCCGTACCATGCTGCATCAAAATCAAACCTTGTTTTTTATAGACTACACTGATCGTATTAACTCCTACAAAAATTATTTTTGAAAAAAAAACCCGCGTTTCAGAGTTATTTTATAAAATCGAAACTAACCTAAAAAGTAGGTCTATTTTTTCGACGCTACCAACGACGTATTTTAACACACATACATTACATTATTGCTCTAAAAACAGCGTAATACACTAATATTAGTAAGAATTACCGAGTTAAAGTAACATCCACAGTATGCTTGACTGAAACTCGATTTTATTTTAGACCTTTACATTGCCAATAGTCAGTCAGTACAGTACAAATGTCAGATGCCACAGATAAGATAACTATAAACCATAGAGTATAGTAAGTGCTATAAACTAGTCGGGATTTAGGGATGTAATCGATAAATCAAAATCTTTAGGCTGAGAAAATCTATTTTGTTGCAAATAGCAATAAACCAAACTAAATCGATTTGGTGTACTGATCTTACTTAATTGTAATTAATTTTAGAGTCCGCTCGACAGACAAGGGTTTGTTCAATTGAAACGGAACGTCATTTATATTCAGTTGAAACGGAACGTCATATAAAGGGAGTAAAACAATATTCATACTTTTAAACTCGAAAAGTATATTTCCAGTTCAAAAATCAAATCCCCGACGCGTAATGCCGTAAAAAAATATGAAACTAATTACTATAATATTTTGGTTTTGAGGCGCGAGACTTTTTGGTACCAACTTTGGTCATTCTCTTTTGGCGACGAATTTAGCACTTTCAGTAGCGTCCAGCGGAGCTACATTCTTTGGCTTGGTATTACTAGCATTAGCTTATCACTAAGATTTTTATATTGATTCAGTTTTTATCTCAAGCAACTTTCAGCAAAGCTATTAACTTCATTCCAATAGTTTCTGAATCCTTCGGCATGATAATAAACGAACAGTTGCTATTTATATAATCGGACGTGGTAAGGACACAAATTTTGTTCATATCGCGTGGCATTCAGGCCCGCAGAAGACACCTAATAACCCGAATCCTGCCGGCTTCTCTTTAGAACAAACACTACACATAGTGTCTGGCTGTCTGCTATTTCTATAATGGCCAAATGGTATGTAGGTACTTAACTGTGTGTACATGCAGGTCTGATAGAACATGTGCGCTTTTAGGACTCAAACACGCCGGATGCGGGGTCGTTCAAGCGGGAACCGTGCGAGGGAGCAACTTGTCCCAGTTGCTTGTACGTGACCAATATGCGCGCCGCGCAGTGCTCGCTGGGGTCCGAGGCGCTGTCCAAGGTGCGCGTGCACCGCAAGCACCCTACGCCGCCCGTCGTACCCAGCACTTTCACGAATAAGAAGGTAAGTCAACGGCCACTCTGCTTCTTTTTATCGACTGGTACCGTTCTGTCAGACGCTTTAAAAGTAAACATGTCTGAGGCTGGGTGCAAAGATTGATACATTTTATTATTTTTCGAAGCAGTAGTTATTAAATCATCTTCTGCCATGCCTTTTTTCCCAACTGCTCTGTGGCCGGGTTCCTGTCTTGACTGGATGCAACTAAATACCCGTATCTTTCTTATGTGACCTACTTCTAGCACTAACTAGCTACATAAATATAAAACATAAATACACACACAAAAAAAAACTCAAAATAATATTAATTGGTAAAATAATCGCATTCTTCTTACGTTCAGGCATCATGCATTTGTGGAAACAACGTGGTAGAATCATCTCATACAGGTCAGTAAAATCGAAGTGTATAGTTTGAAATTTGCGTGGGAGTACAATATTGAGTTTTAGAGCTACTACGCATTCATCATCGTGAAATTTTAATCTCGTTATTTTAGATGATAGGAGCGGCAAGCAAAATCGACACGAAATGATCGAGGGAGTCATGGGAAGATACACTGAGGTCTCATCTATAGAAGAAGTAAGTCCCACATCCATTAACAAGGAATCTTATAATTTTAGTTACAATTTTAAAAAGGAATACTTATCTGGCAAATAAAAACTGTTTCAAACATAATAATATATCTTAAGTATCGAATTATATTTCATTAATTAAAAAAAAAAATTCGCAATAAAGTTGTCAATGGTTCGATTTTTCGCTGGTTTTAGAGAACTGACCACCATGTTTGGTTAACAGTCAAAAACTGAACGATCCGTAATTTTGCCTCAGGTCCATGTGGCTGATCATCATTGTGAAATGTGTGCAGCGAGTGGAACATATTCAGCATGCGATTGTGCTAGGTTACTACCTCAGAACAAGGAAAAAGGATAGACAAAACCTAACCATTACAATTTGTTAATTGTTAAAGTGTTACGTATTGAATACTCATAATACAGGCTGTTCATTGAATTGTTTGCCAAATTGAATGGGCCGAAAGAAGTGGTCATTTGCTATCTCTACAGCCCTAAACCTTGGGTCCACGGATTTTCCTTTTTTTTTAAAGATAATTAAGTCTAATCGCCAAATTTAATTTAAATGCTGATGTCTACTGTTTTCTGTTAAAGTTTATATATCAAGACTCTTTGAAGGTTAAGGCTTATGAGACCTTCATAGATGGATGGAATAACCATTGTCATTCATAAATAAAAACTTTCCCTAGTAAAATATCTAAAACATAATTAAAATTCAATAGAAGTAAAATTAACGATCGTAACTAATCATACAGTCTGTAGCTGGGGCAAAGATCGAAATAAACAAATTGGAAGGACAGAATTAAATTCATGATAACACGACTTACTTAAAAGTTATCCAGGTACAATGGATGATATAAAGGTTACAATTAAAATGTCTATTCATCCAGGAGCATTGGCAACACCCGTAATATTGGACAAATGTAAAAAGGAGTCAAATAATTTTGAAATGTTAGTTAACACTGCACAGTTAGTCAAGTCAAAAAATCAAATCATTTATTAACAGATCATAAAATCCAATTTGTTGGTAATACATACACATCATAAACACTAGTGTCACTAATGTCTTTGGGCGGAAATGATTAATACTTCTGTCTTCAACTTAATCGAACGGGACCGACAACTGTTGAGGGAAAGTCACCTTTCGAGTATTTTTTTGGAAAGAAACCAGGCATCAAACACTTGAGGATAATTGGATCGACGTGTTATGCACACGTACCGAAACAAAGACGAAAGAAACTTTGTAAGAAAGCCAAAAAAGTAATACTTATCAGATATGATGGAGATGATGGCTATCGAATATGGTCTAAAGAAAATTATAGGCTTATCAGATCAAGAGATGTGATTTTTGTTGAACGTTCAATAGAAAAACCTATAAATCAGAGAGCAGTGGAGCACTTCAGGTGGGCCAAATCAGTTTTGTTAAACACCTTTTTTACAGCCTATCATACCAGAAGAAGATTCTCACATGGCTCACCATCAAGAAACTGTTGAATCAAATAATACACCGATTGATCCAATTATTTACTTTGTTAATTTTGATACTGCTGACTCTGATGTCGATGGCACTTCATCAACGGGAAGTATTTTACCGCATGAACAAGTTCCACATAGAATGACTTTAAGAGATGATATGATAGATTTGATGAATTTGTTCTTAATTGTGTTGGAAAGGTCTATGATCATGAAGAAAAACCAAAGACGTTCAAAGATGCAATGTAATCTGTTGATAAAAATAAACGGCGCAAAGCTATGGATGATTAAATAAGTTCCCTGAAACATAACGAAACTTGGGACTTAATGCCATTGCCCATAGGACGCAAAGCCATTTCTAATAAATGAGTTTACAAGATTAAACGAATATCGAAAAAATAAGAGAAGTATAAAGCTAAACTAGTAGCTGTTGGTAATTCTCAAAAGAAAGGCGTTGACTATGAGAAAACATTTAGCCCAGTCGCAAAAATGAGCTCAATCAGGACACTAATAAGTATTGCTGTTCGATACAGTATGATCCTTGAGCAATTTGATGTGTCTACAGCATTAATTTATGGAAGTTTAAATGAAGAAATTTAGGTCAAACAGCCTGAAGGATATACCGATGGAACTAGCAAAGTATGCAAATTAATTGCAGTGTTTAAGGACTTAAACCAGCACCATTGTGTTGGAAAAATTGCATCAAAGGCTTTCTTCTAGAAAATGGGTTCAAATAAGGAGAAGTTCCTTGTATATTCTCTCTGAAAAAGGCAGAAAGCAGGCCACTTCTAGCCCTATATGTTGACGATGGCATAATTGCTGGCACGTCGAGAATTTAAAGAAGCGATTTAAAATAAAGGCCCAAAGTAACAACAAATCCTATTACTTCATAGGACTTGAAATAAAGAAAAAGGAAGATTGTATCAAAATTCATCAAGGTTAAAAAAATGCCAAATACCTTCTTGGTGTCGGCAAAAATTTTGCATGCAGAATAGTAAGGCTGCTGCTACACACCATTCAAGGACTTTAACCGCTTCTCTATAAGGAAACAAAATATCTCCTCCAGCATCTTCTCTCAATTCGGAGTCTTTGACTATAGGACTCCGAATTTCCGGTTAGAGTCCTTGCATGCATATTTAATGGTGGGCACAAGGTCCGATATGGCTTAAGACTCTTTGAAGGTGAAGGCTATGAAACCTTCATAGATGGAATAACCATTGTCATTTTTCAAAAAAAGAATAACATGAAGATGTCTTTTAATAATTTTGCCTTGTAAAATGTCTAAAATATAATTAAACATGTTATTTATGCCTCTATTTATTTTACTTTAATATTTTCTGGTTCTATCGAATTCAAAGGTCGCTGATAACATCTACTTTTTTACACTTACAAAGTTTTTTCAGTTCAACGGTTCAACTTCAAGTTTAAATAAAAAAAAAAATATTAAAAAATCCGTGGGGCTAAGGATGCGTGCGCGATTGGGGCTGAAGAGACAATCATAATAATCTTTACGTAATAAAATCAAAAATATGCTTTATTTTAGTTGTGGTCTTCTAAAATTAGTCAAAGAAAAATAAGAGATTGAAAGATTTGATCTGGAAACAGTTCTCGCTTTATCTATTCTTTTTTCTTGGTCTTGCTTTTTTTCTTGTTATCTATGTTTAATTACGTATCTTGGAAAGTTAGAACACTTTTCTCTAGAAAGTTGCGTTTTATAGAGCCTGTAGAAATAACTGAAAACTCAATCTATGCAAACTATGTTCGAGTCTAGTCAAAATTAATGACGTCTTTTTAAGATCGTTTCTCCTTTTTTAGGGTTCCGTACCCAAAGGGTAAAACGGGACTCTATTACTAAGACTCTCCGTCGTCTGACCGTCTGTCACCAGGCTGTATCTCATGAACCGTGATAGTTAGACAGTTGAAATTTTCACAGATGATGTATTTCTGTTGCCGCTATAACAAAAAACACTAAAAACAATAAAAAATATTGCAAGTAGGTCTCCCATACAACAGACATGATTTGTTTGCCGTTTTTATAGATGATGGTACGGAACGCTTCGTGCGCGAGCCCGACTCGCACTTGGCCGGTTTTTTAATACTTTAAACCAATTATTACTGCTGCAGTTTGGTGAAAAAGTCCCATATCTCAAAAACTTAACATCAAATCTTATTCAAAATAATTTTCGTTAAAAGTTTTTTTTACGTTCTACAATTCTAAATTTTTTCTGAATTTTCCTCCTCTATATAATAGGAATACATCTTTTACTGTTTTGGAAGTGTCTATCTTTCAAACTTTGAGAAAAACATGGTTTTAGGAACCTCAATGTTATTTTTAAAGACACCCCACGTATAGGTTGATGAAAAAAAAAATGTTAGTTTCATTTCCATGTATGGGGAGCCCCCACTTAATCTTTTAATTTAGTATAATAATCGTAAAGCAGTTCACAGAATATATCTACCTACCATGTTTCAACTGTGTAGGCCTAATAGTTTTGGAATAAAGTGGCTGTGACACGGTTGGACAGTCAGACAGACAGACATGACGAATCTATAAGGGTTTTGTTTTTTGCCATTCAGCTACGGAACCCTAAAAAGGAGAAAAGTTAATTTGTTTAATATTTTGTTTCATTAGTAAGTACCTCATGATTAGTCATGATGTTCTGAATCTATAAAGCCATGTTGACACGACAAGAGTTTCTTAGCTATCTACATATTATTATAAGCGAGGATGTTCCTGCGTGTGTTAAGATTCGGCGGTACTCGCCTACGAGTATCAAATATTCATACTTACATTCTCAAATCTCAATGATAGAGAAAATCTTGTTTTGTAGGTAATATTTTTTTTATATTTTTGGAAAATGACCGTTCACTAGATTTACATATTTATGTTGTTTTGTACTCCCAAGTAGTTTCAAACACAATTTAATGTTTTGTTTTTTATTAAGTTTTACCTAGAGATAAAAATATTTCGTTTGGATTACAGATACCAAACAAACGGAGAAAGATTTAACTAAACGAACGAAACGAAACGATTTAGCGCTGATAAACTATCAGATGACAACAAAAGAGCACATTCAACATAAATCGACTCTGCCAGGAACACGTCCTTTTGTCGTTGCGCCTGTAATTGTTAATCTAGAGCCAGGTTCTAGTCTCCAAATAAAAAATAAATTCGAAGATTTGATCAAAAATAAGCTGAACCAAAATAACTCGAAGGACCAGTTTAAGAAATCTCCTAACTATGAAAATAATCAGTCAAATCACCAATTTCCTGAAATGACACTAGCTCCATCCGGAAAGATAGCTAGCAATTTAGACATACAGACTTTCGAGCTAAGTGTAAGTGATCCGCAATTATTTTTATCTATCAAAACAACTAGCTCGCGAGTTTATTTTGATGCTGAATCTGTAATTGATAATCACGAAAAAAGAACACGGTCCGTCACTAGACCAAATGTTATTTCATCTAAAAGCATCAAATTACGAGATAAATCTGAAGAAAGCATCGAATCCGGGATTCCAATTGATGTGGATAAACAAAAAATAATTTTTGAAAAAAATGTGATTGATAAGGATGAAATTGATTCTTTATTTACAAAAACATTAATGCCGTTAAAGCATAAGAATGCAGCAAAGTGCGTCTGGCCTATAAGCACTTCACAAGGGACAGCACAAACAAATAATAACTCGCCTGCTTCAAGTAACACATTTCAAGACGAAGAGCAGTTCATTACGAAAACCCTTGACAAAAAAGCTAATAGTGACAGCTCATTATTCCTTTCCAAACTTTTTGCTGATAACAGCTTGCTTTACAACTTACAGAGTGATTCTTTTACGAGTAATTTAAAAGAGCTATCACTAAAACGATTGGATACAGGAGAAATAAATAAATACCTTACTGAAGAAGAAGAAAAAGCGTATGCGGTAGTTGATGAGGGAGTCATAAAAGATGTGACTGAAAGTTCTACAAGGAATAAAGTCAGTTCATATAGTGCAGTAAGTATGAGATCGGAATCCTTACCACAACTAATTGATTCTGTTCATAAAGCAGTAGCAACAAAACGTCAAGCTGAATCAGACAATTGTTGCAATGACCCATACGCAATCGTTTGTAGTCGACTGCTATTTGACATAACGGATAGGTCAGTCATAAAACCAAATGCTGCTTCATCTGTAAGCATAAAGTTTCGAGATAAATCTGAAGAATCCATCGAATCCGGGATTCCAATTGATGTGGACAGAGAAAACAGTGTTTTGGAAAAAAATGTGATTGATAAGGATGAAATCGGTCCTATATTTACAAAAATATTAATGCCCTTACAGCATAAGAATGAGAATGCACTACAGTGCCTCTGGTCTAAAACCACTTCGCAAGACACTGCACAAGCAAATGAAAACTTGCCTGCTTTATGTGAAAAAATTCAAGACGAAGAGCAGTATATTACGAAAAACCTTGACAAAAATGTTCGTTGTGACAGCTTATCATTCCTTTCCAAACTTTGTGTTGTTAAAACCTTGCTTAAAAACTTACAGAGTGATTATTTAAAGAGTAATTTAAAGGAACTGCCAGAAAATCGGTTGCATACAGAAGAAACAATGATATATATTTCCGATATAGAAGAAGAAAACGCGCATGCGGTAGTTGATGAGGAAGTCACAAAAGATGTGACTGAAAGTTCTACAAAGGATGAAAAGTCATGTAGTGCCGTTAGTATGAAATCGGAACACATACCAGAACTAATGGAATCTGTTTATAAAGCAACAACAAGTCAAACTCAATCTGTAGACTGTTGCAATGACCCATCCACAAGGGTTTATCATGATCGACTGCTATTTGACTTTATGGGTAGGTCTGACGACCTACTAGCGCAACAACACCGTCCATATCAATCGGAAGTCTCCACCGCTCAAAGTAATTTAAAAGAACTGCCAAAAAATCGGTTGGATACAGAAGAAACAATGATATATATTTCCGATATAGAAGAAGAAAACGAGCAGGCGGTAGTTGATGAGGAAGTCACAAAAAATGTGACTGAAAGTTCTACAAAGGATGAAAAGTCATGTAGTGCCGTTAGTATGAAATCGGAACACATATCAGAACTAATGGAATCTGTTTATAAAGCAACAACAAGTCAAACTGAATCTGACGATTGTTGCAATGACCCATCCGCAAGGGACTATCATGATCGACTGCTATTTGACTTTATGGGTAGGTCTGACGACCTACTAGCGCAAAAACGCCGTCCATATCAATCGAAAGTCTCCACCGCTCAAAGTAATTATAATGCAAAACAAATTGATAGGGTTTCTTTTCATTTTCAAACAAATATTGTAGAATCTACAGAACAGATCGACTGTCCAGTATGGGATGCATTAAATTATTTACCACTGCAACTTCCACATTTTTTAAAAGAGACAGGCTTTCGATACTGACAGCATTTAATTTTGCAAGCATGTATTTAAACAATTAATGTAACTTATAACTGATTTTTGTTTGACCAAACGAGCATTTATCTAAAACATGTGAAAATTTTTGTAGTCACATTTATCTGAGTTGAAAATAAGGAATGTGTGTCACCCATTTTATTTCCTAACTTCGTATGATCAATGATCACATATGTTTTGTTGAGGAACTCGCAATGGTTGTATTTTGAAATGCCGCACTAAAACTCTACGATTGATGGTCGAAGTTCCATTACAATAGCCATTTATCAGATATTTGTGTACAATTTATGTGCGATCATGTTCTTGTTTACAGATAGGAAAAGGTAATGTCCATTTGTCATGCTAATAAAAAGACAAATTGTATTTTTGTTTTCGACGTTATTAAATGCTCAATATTTTAACGTTTTTTTATATTTCGCAATCATTACCAACTTCCCTAATTATTAACACACAATACAATACCTATATTTACATCTTCTATACAAGTAATTAAATTGAAGTGTCTGTGTGTAATTTCACAATTTCAGCTCTATACTGAATGTATACCTATCTTATACGGTACTTATAACATTTGTTTTTTAATTAACTTTTGTCCGGCTAATTTCCGAAACACCTGGACCGATTTTGATGGGAGATAGTTATTATTATAGTAGTATAGTACAGTACTTTTATAGGGAGAATAAAGGATAACTATATATACGTACAAAGGCTACTTATATTTTAGAAAAAAATAGGGTTAACCCTTAAAATTGTTAACAAAATCCGATTCAAATAGGTCAGTTATATTTTTATAATAATTTCATACGGACGAAGGTTACGGTCAAGGGCAACAGCTACTCTATTAATAAAATTACTGTCATTCTGTGAATTTCAGCACTATATTCCTCTCGATTCATGAAACGACTCTCAATTTTCATTTCCTCTTGGCGTGACTCCTATTTTCTTGCATACTCCCACAGAGCTTTCTTAATGACTTCCTCCGCAATATTTTCCGAACAGGCGTCTCGATGTTTTCTCTTTATACGTGCACCCGGTAAATGGTTTAAGTTTGCCTGCAGCCTGCAGCTCCATCGTGCACGTGTGTACCCCGATTGCGGGCCGAATACTTAATGTGCGACGCATTAGTCCAAAGGATATTATTCATTTTTATTATTCTGTTAGTTTCTTTGGTTTTGTGAGTCATGCTTGTGAGAAATATGGTACTTTAAAAGAAACTGTGCTAAATGTTTTTTGTGGAATTTGATTTGGTATAAGTAGATGTACTTAGATCTATTTATTCTTTCTAAAATAATCAGGTTTACAAGTTTAGTGATTCAGACAAAATACCCTGTTCAAACTCGTATCAAAATTACTATGGTCAACATGTAGTCAAACTGGGGATACATACTAGTATCTACAAAATTACTAGATTTTATATGAGGAGATTATATTGTATTCCACCGGCATCGTTTTTTTTTTACACCCAAACATCTACTGTGAAACGGTTGGTGATTATTAACTAGACAAACTTCTTATCGACGGAAGATGTAGTGAACATTTAACTTAATAAAACAAAACAAGCAGTTATTCGAGCCTGGCGATAATTCAGCCGTTGAACCTTGAGTTTCATCTCTGTATGCTTGCAACTCGTTTCAAATTACATTTTACGCACGCAGAGCCGTTTTCATAACCTACGTCGTGTTCCATTTGGTAGTCAACAAAGCTGGCGTCAGAATACTGTACAAAAGGAGGAGTAAAGATGTATCGGAAATTGCCGAGATATTTCTGTTCTACCTATAAATGATGTTTATTTTGCAACAAAATTTTTACAAACACTTTTTACACGTCATTTTTTAAACTAGATGGGTCCGGTGTTTTGTACCTGACTACTCTGAGAAGAAACAGCCGAAACAAACTCAGAAGTCATAGTCTCTTTTAGGGTTCAGACATAATCTTTGGTCAACTCACATGAGGACCATGCAGATTAGTGTATGTTTTGTGTAAGTTCGCTGAAATTACAGAGAAGATAAAGATAAAGATATGTTTATTGCAAAACTGTGTACATTAAGTTCTTATTAATAAACATTACATTTTTAGTTTCAACGGTCTACCCAAGTCGGATATGCAATATTACTTATAAGAGATTAGGTGCTTTCAAATATTATTTTTTATCAAAAAACTCATGCAGATTATAATACATTATCAATTAACATTTCTTTTCAATTTATTTTTAAACATATTTCCATTTAGTTGCTTAATGAAGAAAATATTAGCGAGAGCGTAAAATAAGCTATGGTCCACTCTTCTTCATCCATGTTGCAGGAGCTTGGGCCGATGTCACTAAATCTTTACCTAGCGTTGATCACCTTCAAGGATTCCTGTACCAAATATTTTCAACCACGACTTCTTTCTTTTCCGAGTTTCCTCCGTGCCTCGGGAAGCACGTTAAGCCGTTGGTCCCGGCTGTCATTTGTAGATCTTTGACAGTCGTTACAGGTAGTCAGTGGCCCGAAAGTCTGACAACCAGTCTTACCAAGGGGTATCGTATTACCTAGCACTAACTGGGTTGTGGAGGTCCGACAGGCAGTCGCTCCATGTAAAATACTGGTATTCAGCTGCATCCGGTTAGACTGGAAGCCGACCCCAACATAGTTGGGAAAAGGCTAGGAAGATGATGATGACTTCTTTCTTGCAGTATGTCTTCCAGTAAACTATTTCCGCGTTAATGGATGTACGTACAATTCGCAACGAAGCGATATTTCGGCTCGGCACTTACTCCCGTGGGATCGCGAAGCTTATTGAATACAAATTGTTTCTTTATCAGCCAACTTTCGCGGGGAGACGCCAGAAATAATCGCGTATTGTGAACTGTTTCCACTTTTGTGAATATACGTTTACACTTTACCGTTTTATGTTCGTGCTGCAACACCTTTTTAGTACCCTAGCTGGCTGTTGGTTTTATTTTGTAAACTGTCTTGGTTATTTCAATCAATATTGATTTGAAATTGAATTCTTTAGATACCGCTATAATATTGCTACAATCCTGCAGAGTCGCAAAAAATATAAAAGCCTGGGAACTTATCTTGTTAGTCGTAATATGAAGTAATATTGTTTGTTTCTCTAATTTGCTTGCATGGAGAACTAAGTGAACTAAGTGCCTAATCAAAGCAAGCTAAGGTAATTGAAGGGACCTGTTTCTTGCGATCGGAACGTGTTATCGTGGGGAATCATCGCCACCTGCCTGTCGCCCGGTGCCAGGTAGAACTACCATTGGAACTTGTTATTAGGATCATGTTTTGCAACTTTTGTAAACTGTCTGACTGTTATACCTACTCATATTTTTCTAATTATTAGTTTTGATCTCATTTTTGTTATTTCTTGTTTGTGACTGCTCCGTTGGTCTAGTGGTCACAAGCGTGACTACTGAGTATGTTCTGGGTTCGACTCCCGGGTCGAGCAAATTGTTTTTGGGTTTTTCGATCGGGATTTTTTCAGTAGCAGCCACGGAGTCTGGGTTTGTGCCCGGTTGATGGCAATAGGCTCGGCTCCTATTACATGGGACTTAAACATAACTAGCGAAATGTGGGTGTACTATTAGGTACACCTCTGCCTCACTCGTCGGCGATTACAGTCGTAATGTTTTTGTATACAGAAGCTGTTGGTGATCGTTTTTAAATAATCTGGCCGTCGAGTAAATTAATTTTGTTAATCATGATGGAAACATAAACAGACATTCTTTTAACTGAAAAAAGAAATTATAAAAGCAGATTTTAATGTGTGAAAATGTGATGTGATTTTCAGAGTTTTTTGGCAAATCCGGCACTCTAGTGACCTGGCTCTCACCGTGTCTGTTATTATTTAGAAAACTTACGATTAGAGAAGAATAATGCATATTTTAGCTTAAATTATATTACATTGGTATATTAAATTATGTTTATTTTGCAAATATTCTCATATTGCTATGTACATTATATACAGACTACAAATAGAACATTACATTGGGTATATTTCCTTTATTTGAACTGTACCTATCTAAACGGAAAAATCCAAAAATATTCCAGAGGAGATACCAGCGAAAAAACACCTAAATCAAAAAAAATGTGGCCATTGTCCTAAGTGGATGTAGAGCAATCGTTTACAAATTATAAAAACATTTTATAATTAATAGAAGGATTCGTATTCGGCTTCTAAGAAAAAAAATGTGATTATCTCGTCGAAAAAGTAGTACCTACTTAAATTAAAAAAACTATATATTTTTCTACTACTTATTTCAATTTTATGTTACATATTTTGTCACTTTTGTTGGATATTTCGAGCATTTATAATGCATATTTCGACGATTACAAGTTGCATATCGACGGTTGCAAGGCTAATTGGTCTAAGCGACATTTTTTGCGATATTGAGTTATATACATATTCGGAATCAGCAAATTTTTCTCCATCGTTTGAGTCAGGTTTCAATTTTTTTTGACTACTTTTTTGGCGCTTAGCACCCACAGCAAAACAGGCCTCATTTCTAAGCTCATTGATCTATATGACACCAAAATAGACAAATTTGAGGACTCCGTGACTTAAGCTAATTTGATTTTTCGAACTTTTATAATGTGTGTCGATTAAGGCATTTGGCTTTTTCGCCATAGTTGTGGTTTTGTCGTTTGGCCTATTTTGTATTAAACTAAGACAATAAGCTATGTCGTTTGGCCCATTTTGTATTCAACAACATTAAAAAAACTTAGGCTTAGGGTGATATACCTTCCTGGAAGCCTCGATCGTGCAGGCCTGGGTGACACCACCGGGCAGGCCTGCCGACGTTAATAACGAGGCGGGTTGGTTCCAGGAGGCCATGTCGGAGATATGCGACGTGGCAATGCCCCAAGTTCGGCCAGGAAGCGCCCGGCGTTAGGTGTACTGGTGGTCGCGAAAGCTGACGTCTCTGCGTGAGTCGTGCGTCGCCGCGGGGCACCTGTACGCCAGGCATCGCAGGCTCCGCATCCGTCCTTTGGATGCGGCAGCCATTGAGGCGGAGCAGTACGAGGGGTACAGAGCAGCGAAGACCGCCCTCCAAGAGGCTGTCCAGCGGGCCAAGATTCTGGCCCGCGAGGAGATGCTGGAGACTCTCGACGGAGATCCGTGGGGGCGCCCTTACAAGATGGTGCGGGACAAACTCCGCACCTGGGCCCCTCCGTTGACGCAGACTCTCCGGCCTCAGCTTGTGGAGGTCGTGGTGAGCGCTCTGTTCCCTTCGCGAGGGGAACATCCTCCCCGCCTATGGCTCCACCGCTTGCGGTGCCATAAGTGGACCACTCAGACGACGATGACGACACTCCGGAGGTGACCGGGGTAGACCTGAGAGTGGCGGTAGGCCGGCTTAAAGCCAAAAATACCGCCCCGGGACTCGATGGCTTACCTGGCAAAGCCTGGGTCCTGGCCTTGGAGGCTCTCGGGCCCCAACTGGAGGGGCTCCTAAGCGCATGCTTGGAGAGAGGCCAGTTTCCGCTTCGTTGGAAGACAGGGAAGCTGGTCCTCATCCGGAAGCCGGGGCGCCCTGCGGACTCTCCGTCCGCATACCGGCCTATTGTATTGCTCGACGAGGTGGGCAAGCTCTTTGAAAGAGTCATTGCAAACCGCCTCGCCGGGCACCTTGCGGGGATGGGGCCGGATCTTGCGGACAACCAGTTTGGTTTCCGCAAGGGGCGCTCGACGGTGGACGCCATCATGCGCGTGAGAGCCCTCACGACGGGGGATGCGGTGTCCCGGGGTGGGGTTGTCTTGGCGGTGTCTCTCGACATCGCCAACACTTTCAACTCCATGCCCTGGAGCTGCATTAGGGAGGCCCTCCGGTATCACCGGGTGCCGACCTACCTTCGTCGTGTGGTCGGGGACTACCTGACGGACAGGGTCGTCATCTACCCTGGTCACAGCGGAGAATGGAACCGGCGAGAGATGTCGTGCGGTGTTCCGCAGGGATCGGTTCTAGGGCCGCCCTTGTGGAACATCGGTTTGCTACGCTGAAGACAGGCTGGTGCTGGCGCAGGCGAGGTCGCACGAGGCGGCGGCCGAATTAATGACACACGGGATTGCGATGGTCTTGGAGAGAATCCGACAATTGGGTCTCGAGGTGGCATTGCACAAGTCCGAGGTCATGTGCTTTCATGGGCCTCGGAATGTGTCACCATCGGGGTCCACACTGACGGTAGGAGGGGTTCCCATTGGCGTCGAGTCGACGTTGAAGTACCTTGGACTCGTCCTCGACAGCTGGTGGAACTTCGTGGAGCACTTCCGACGTTTGGCTCCTAAACTGGAACGGGCCGGGGCTGCCTTCAAGCGGCTCTTGCCCAACCTGGGGGGTCCAAACGCCTCCTGCCGGAGGCTCTACGCGGGGTCGTGTGGTCTATGGCCCTTTACGGGGCCCCGGTGTGGGCGCGTTCCTTGAGGTGGTGAGCCGCCCACTACCTGAACGCGCCCCAAAAGGTGGTGGCCGTAAGGCTGATCCGTGGGTACCGCACGATCTCCGGCGAGGCGGCGAGCCTCCTTGCCGGATTGCCGCCATGGGATCTGGAGGCCATAGTCCTCGCGCGCCTGCATGAGTGGCGCCCGGAGGCACAGCGCCAGGGGGAAACTCCGCTGCCGCGGCAAGGAGAGAGCGACTGTCGCAACCCCGTGCAGGGCACGCCACGATAGTGGCGGTAAGTTCCCTCTTTTAAGAGTGGTTAGAGAGGCGCCACGGCGCCCTCACCTTCCGCCTGACGCAGGTCCTCACCGGACACGGTTGTTTTGGGAGCACCGAATCGGGCCCGAGGAAACGCCCGGGTGTTACCATTGTGAGGATCGCCCGGAGGACACGGTGGAGCACACTGTGGAGGTCTGCTCCACTTGAGCGGAGCACCGCCGTGTCCTCGTAGCGGCGATTGGCGGCAGCGACCTCTCGCGCCCGGCTCTGGTTCAAACCATGGTTCGGGGCGAGAGGGAATGGGAAGCCGTCACCTCCTTCTGCGAAGCAGTCATGCTAGCGAAAGAGGTGGTGGAACGTGAGAGGGAGAGAACCTCACGTCCCAGCCACCGCGGGAGAAGCACCGGGCGTCGGAAAAATCGTATAAAGTGCCATACCAACCTGAAAAATATCTTACGTTGCTGATTAATGAGGGCCTAAGCACCAATATCTACTATTTTTCATCCAGCAGTCCCTCTTATAGGCATCTGCATCAAACTACTTCACTGCGGTGCAACACCATCATGATGCTTAGGTTCATTGGGCATATTCAACTGTCGGTCGACTTGGCGCTACATTCGTTTTCTCTCGTATTATTTTGTTCTAAGTCGATGCTTAAGCTAGTTTACTTTCGGCTATTTTATTTACGGTAGGCATTTGAACCATTATGCTTTTCTCAAAAAATAACTAACTTTGATGCATTTTGGCCTAACCAACATAAATTTTCTAAAATAATACATAATTTTCAACAGTAATAACTTAAAAAACTTCCTTACTTAATTACGGATATACTGTATTAAATAAATAAAAGTCTATCAAATAGTTTTTTATTTATGATTTTTTTTCCCAAAAAAATAACTTTGATCCGTCCTCCTGCAAGTTTTACAAAATGTCGCTAGATCAATTAGCCTTTCAACCGTCGATATAATCCAGTCTCTAGTTATGTTTAATATTTATGACTAATAACAAATATAATATTTGATTAATATAATATTTATTTAATCATTTTTTATATATTTTATTTGATTTAATATTACTTATATTTTGCATTAGCCGCACTTAAATATTTAATTCAATAAATAATACTGGCAGTGCAAAATTTTATCGAACCCAAAAGTGCATCACATTCCCGTTCAGCCGCAAACGCTTCGAAAAACAAGCTCTTTTTTAACACAAAATCTATCCGACAGTTGATACAGATAATAGCAACAGGGCAAAAAACCCTTAGGCTGCCACGCCACGCGAGCCGTGGGGCCTTTTCGACCGCAATTTTTCGCCACCGCATGTACACGCCAATGTTTTTTGTAACCCTCCGACGGCTGATTGATTTATGACCAGTAGTCTGATCTAGTTTAGATATTTCGGATAGTGTTCAAAATATGTGATGTTTTAGACAACAATTTTTCGTATTCGCATATTGTATCGGTATTTCTATTCCATTTACGACGAAAATGTCTTTTGATGGTCTCGTAAGTATCTAGGTCTTTTAGACTACATTTTATTTAGTCTATTGTTCAGTTTGATAAACGAAATAATACTCAATTGTGTTAACAAAGGAGTTTTATTTTCTTTTTAGCCTTTTATTCACTCTTGACAGATATAGGGTGTTTTTCGATTCATTCATCATTGTGGCGGAAATTACTTAGACTACCTGTTTTTTGTCATGAAAATGTTCGTTGGATTAAATAAGTAAGACATCAAAAAGGTGTCCCTAATAAGACTAATAACATAAGCATTATTTATTGACTTGTTGCTTAGCACCGTTCCTTATCTTTTACGTCATAATAATGTGACTTACAACAACACGAGTTTCTCTGAAGTAAATACTCATAGTAATGTTATGTTTTATCTACAAACGACCAGACACTGGCCGGCAAAGTACAAAAAAGCAGAACAGCAATTACAACTGTAGCAAAATAACTATAGTGGTCTAGAGGTACCTTTGTCTGTGATGGTAACATGGTTATTTGATATAGGCACATTTTATTTCCTACACTGGCAACACTAGTTCGGAATGGCGGGCAGACTGGAGCAATTACGGATAGCTAACATCAATAGATGAGCTATATAGTTAATATCAATGGATTAACACTATAACATAAATATACAAGGTGTAAACAGGGTCCGTTTACACCACGAAGCCGTCAAGTTTTTAGTAGTTAGAAAATTAAGTAACTCTACGTAAAAGTTATTATTTCTGGGAAACAACTTTTTTTGGGTGTGAAAAATCACGTTTTACGGTAGGACTCGTGTCACTCATAACTTTGTGCTAATGGATGCATTTAATAGTACGGGGGTTATGGAGGTATTTAAAGTAAAGTTATAACATTAAAAACAAAAAAATTGTGAAAAAGTAGTTGTCAATAATTATTTCCGTAACTCGAAAGTTCCCAGTATGGTCTAACTAGAACAAAAAAAATGATCGCAAAAACGGGGAGAAAAAGTGCTTTTCGGCTTCGTTAAGGGTACTTTTACACCCATTATTTGCTTGGGGCCAGTATCGAATGCAGACGTGTCACGAGTTATTTATGGAGAGAATACACTAACTCTTGATTCACGTGAGTTTCTTCATTCCTATACTAAGCCGAGCCACTGATATTGCAATTGGCGTATTTCCAAGCACATCGAAGAAAGTGGGTAATCAACTGGATTCATGTTATAAAAAGTTCGTAAAATGTAAAGCTTCGGTTTTTGTGACGCATTGGAGACGTTTCTCCGTCATAAACATTCAATGATACCGACGAGAAGTTATAGGGTTAGATGTTTTCACATGTGTTTGAAGGTATTGGTTAGGCACAGTAGAGGTTTACTTGGCTATTTATTTGCTTGAAAGGTTTTTTTTTTATTTTCATTTTACTCGTTTAGATCGTATACAAGCGTCTATTCGCTGAAAATTTGGCCAGTTGTAGGTTTACTAAAAAGATTGTAGTGCATTTTATTGTTTTCAGTCTGTTTTATTTCGACATACTTATAAATGACTTTGCGTTGTGCATAATTAAATGTTGCATAATTTAAAACATGGTTAATAGTGTTGGGTTTATTGAATGGTTTATTGTTGAAACACACACACACAAGCAACACCTAGGTATGTAGGAAATAAGAAAAATAAATCGTTATCAAAAACTACAATAAAAACACGTTGTAACCCGCTTCTCCCCCATCTCTCAAACGGAACAGCTCAAACCAAAACGTAATAAAACCGCCTATAAAGATTAAAGATCACCCAGCAGCCTCCAATTCATTTCTGTTCACAATTTCTCGCTTGACAAAAGTGTAGCGCGCACAATTTGTCAATCCATCCATCCGCACTGTTAAAATGGGCTGTAAAACTTTTAACACTCGACCCTAGAAGAGTGGGGAGACACTCAGAATTTTGTAGTTCCGCATAGGAACCACATAAAGCGAAATGGGACAAGAACGGAACGGAATAAAACGAAAGGTCGGATACGATGTGCCCGGTAATAAAACGAGCACTTGGATGAAAAAAAAAACTTTCAGGAGAATAAGATTTGGTGCGTTTTCGAGACGTGAGAGAGGAATAAATAAAAATGGCCGGTGACTTTTTGTAGCGGTATCGATAGTGCTGAGGTGCTGCAAAAATGGGCAATTATCTTGTACACTATCTTAATAGGTTCAAGTAAATATTCCTAGTATGTAAACACCGTGGTTGCCATTGTCAGATCGTTCAAAGTATATTTAAAACAGTTAAAGAAAACAAAGATGGATGGATGTGTCAATGATGACATGGTAAGGAAGGAATTGAACGATCGCCACTAGGAGATGGATCAGAGGACGATGGTAGTTAAGGAGATGTATGGAAGAAAAAGACGTTCTGTTCAAACACTAATCAAATTGGGATAAGATAAAGAAGATGTTGGTAGTCCAGTCAATCATTGTCAAATAGAAAACTGGCTGTCTACATCCATATTATTTATCCAAGTTTTATTACTCTTAGAACTAAGTAAAAGTGACTTCATAACTTTGATTAGGCCAGCAATATTATATTATGAAGCAAATAAATCAGGTCCAATATTAATATTTGATATGATCCAATACCGAGGTCGTATTACATAATAAATTCTTATGACGAATGACTTTCTTGTTGATAGAGTGTGTACTAGAGTCTAGGTAATGTACGTGATTTGTTATTTACGTTCGATATTGGGTTTTCTTCGATACTGCATATTAATAACGAGAAATTTCATTTGCGTCTGTTGTCAATTTCTTTCAATTTGTCTGTAATATTCTCAGTTTTAATACTTTTTCTTCTCGAAGCTTCCATTTTTGCCGTGTTTCTGTACTACTAAATTTTAATAACATGGATATTTTCCGCTTAAAGGTAAGCATTATAATGACTACATTGAAGTATGGAAGAAGAAGACATGACTTGTTGGTTGACCCATCATGGCATACAGATCTATAAAGGCTTCATGTACTTATGTAAATTGTCAACTCCTTCAATAATTACCTATCTTCTTTGTCCACACTCCTGTCAACTCCTTTTGCATGCATTGTCACAATTAAATCCTTAGGAGATAACACATGTAACATTCGGTGTTTCCTTTACACAAAAGCATTTTACATATATGTACCTACATATATTTTTACAGTCCGCATGTTATTTCCGCGACCGCATTAAACGGACCTTTCTGCTCACACAGGAAAGGCTAATGAGCGTGAAGATAAGTGGGAAAGAGCAGATAGAGGCCGAAAAGGTGACCCATGTTTTTGATGTTGTGTCACTTTTGCGTTAACAGAGCTACACACTTACGGTGATCAAAGGTGGTATCTAAGTAATGTGTGGTTTTTGGTGTACAATAGGCTACATAATACTAATTGTGAGTACTACTAATGTTACTACTAAGTACTAATGCTGTAACATTATAATATTGTAAAACCAAATCATTTTAAAGAGTAACCATGGAGTTTCTTGCCGGTTCCTCTCCATAGGAAATGATCAATCCGAACCGTGCACCTTTTTGTCGACGTTTTTTAAGTGCCCATGTAGGCCTATGTGAAATAAAATATTTTGATTTGATTTCACTAAAATTTTGGTAAAATCTAAGGTCCGTGTTAACATAAGTGCTTTGTGTTTGTAACAACAGACTCTATTAATTAACCGCTTGTTTAGTTCATATTACGACGATTACTGATTGGCTTGTTTTCATGATGGTATATACATGGTAGATACTTAAATCGTGAACACTCTTCCTTGATAACATTTTAGGGTTTAGAATCTTTCGACACTTAGCATTATACTTTAATTTTCACACAATTATGCATGGTAATCAAGTGCAAACTATTACTAGATCATCTTCCGTAGCAATTCCTGCCATGAACTAGTAAATAATAAAACTCGCTGAATGTTTCAAAACTAACTATCATATTTTATTTGAAAACAACACACTACAGGGGGTTCAAAATGGCCGCTTTAGCAGAATCATAATAGGATAATAATATGAATTACATTTAAATTCGTAAAATGGTCACAAGGTGACAATTCATAATAGTAGGTAGGTACGTCTATGACCATTTTAAGAATTTAAACGTAATTCATATTATTATCCTATTATGATTCTGCTAAAGCGGCCATTTTAGACCCCTAGTAAGTACACACGATGACTAGGTGGTAAATACATACAAATACCAACATGCATACATAAACTCACGTTTTTTTCCATGGGGGTTGGCAGAAACAACAGAACGGCATCTGCTACGATCCTCACAATAAGTACTTCTTTCGCCTCGTCCACGTTCATATCAGGTCATACACGCACGTCGGTTGGATAACAATGGTTTACTGTTAATAGTTGATGAATATAGCAAAACCCTTAAAGGCAAGCTGATGGCATGTTTGGAGCATGCAATATTCCCGTACCCCGTGTGAAATAAACAGCTGAAAACGTTTTATTTTCCGCTTTTCTTCACATTCATGGAAATAATGCAATGTGACGTTGAAGAATGACTTGCCTTATCATGTTGTGCGTGAAGACTTGCAAGTGAATTTAGTTATCAGCCTATGATACAAACTGGGACACAAAAAACTACCTAGGTACCTAATAAATAGGTGGTTGAATTTGAAGCTTTACGTTTTTCCAAAATAAGTAACTAAGGTGCGGTGTTACCTTAATATTCCTAAAAAATGGTTTCTTAGGGGCCGTCTCCACGAGCGAGAGAATCGCGGCGATATATATTACGTATTTGTATGGGATAATATCGCCGCGATTCTCTCGCTCGTGGAGACGGCCTGTAAGAGAGTGTATAAATAAAAATACGTGGCAACGACGATAATAGCGTCGCGATTCTCTTGCTCGTGGAGACAGCCCCTTAGATAGTCGAGTATGACGTAATGCAATGAAAGTATTTAACGCAAATAATACAGTGGTCAGAGAAGGGTTTAAAGAAAAATTTTAACCGAACAGAATAATAAAATATAGTAGTTTAATATTCCCAATAAAAAATTGGGAAGTTTCGGCACAAAAATAAACTTTGGCGTCGAAGAGCTCTGAATTTCCAGCGATAACAACAGTTTTTTTTTTAAGAATTTGCATTTTTTTTAACAATTATTTCATTTAATGTCTATATTTTGAATAATCTAAAGAAAACCTGTAAAATAAATGCCCATTCGCAGCTTAGTGCCACGTCAACACAAATACATATTATTTTCAATTTTCAACCTTATTTACGCTTCATAGTGGTGACAACAGTTTACGCGGTCTAATACCGATTAAAATCGTAGTCAGTCCGCGCCTTCAGTAATATGATTGGCGATTCACAGTATTTGAAATGTGACAAATCCTCCTTACAATGTGTTTCTGCTTACGAAATTCGGGCTATAAAACAATCATTTGCAGTCCTTTGTTATCCATTACAAGAGCCAAGTTCCGTAATGGACATTCGCAAACGGATACGATATCCACTTGAATATTCCGCACGAGTCCTAGGCAAACAAATTTAACAATCTGGACGCATAGAAAAAAGACAATAATCGAAGGAATTTGTATTTCCATAAAATTTTTGTTTGTCTACCCTCGGCGGGTCCATTATGAATTGATTTGTATTCAATCGGGGTGTATTCAAATCAGTTATTGTGTTCTTTGCGGGAAAGGGGACTGCGTTATATCTATTGATATTTTGCGGTTTTGGGTGTTAGGGAATTGTGCGTATGTGGATAGGTAATATTATTAATTGAATGGAAAATACCTACTACATAGTATGTGTTAGAGTAATAATGAACAGGGTGGGAAGTTAAAAATAGTCCTCCATTGAAAAAAGAGGCTTCTCCGGTCAGAAAGGTTGTGTCTGGTGGGCTATGGCTATGGCCCAACAGTTGTTGTAGCGTATGTGCCCTAATCTCCCGGATAATTCGACGACAAGATATCCTATCTACGTTTTTCTCTCTACAGGTTAGATTGTTAGTTTGGAGCAAACTACTAAATTTCATCCTTCCTCTTCTCTGCAATTGGCTCATTCAATCGATTTTTTGTTTCTCATCATAAACGTAACAGTGAATAGGATTTATTTAATCTAATGCACAATGTAAACATTTGTGAGAGACTGGTGCCCGATATAAGCATACAAAACCTGTGTTGCCGGTCACCAGGCCCCTAAAGCCCGGCGCCCACTATCGGCATCGGCACGACTGAGGATTTTAGCTGATAAAAAGCAGTATACATTAACTTCATGGCAATAAAGTAGAAATTTCGCCGTCGCCCGCCGCGCCGCCGCCGCACCGGCTCCGAGGCAACACTGTTGAATTCACCGGACGTATATCGTTGCTTCCAAAGGCTGTTCACCCAAAATCTTCTCCTTGATTGATTAGATTTCTCTTCTTCTTCAGCAAGAGCTGCTATGAGCACTAGATCCCAATCCACCATATTAAATACAACTCAGGCAAATAGCTTGTAACAACTCTGAGACTGTTTTGAAGAGAAATTGAAACGCTTCGGCAAGCTTGAGGACGGTGCGCCATGCTTAAGGACGCCTCGTCATCCCTAAGAACGTTGCAGCATGCCAAGACATAGTTTCCGACAGTGTGCGCTTGCATGTAGGAATGCCGAAGGATCCCTTTTCTTGCCGATGTCGATAATGAGCGCCGGGCCTAAAACTTCCAGGTATACATAGTAATTTAGATTAATAAATTAACAACTCATGAGTGTCGTTGAATCGTTGAGTCCTTCCAGACAGACTTACCACCTACTCGGTATTTATAGTCCAACAAAAAAAAACAAAATCAAATCAAAACCACCCAACAGTTCACCGCACATCACTGTACACTAAACACCGCGTTCAGATATCAATCACCCGGATTGGTGGCACGGCCCGGGGATCTATCACTACTACTCGCAAACGGCGCAATCCTAATGTATCGGAAAATTGAACTTTCAACGTGCTCTTATTTTTGTTTTGTTTGCAATCTTCAAGCTGTTTGTGCCGTGGAATCCATTTTGTTTTAATTCATGTTAAAGTTGATGGGAGTTTTAAACAGATTTGGTTTTAATGTAGTCTATTATATGCAGACTGCTAGAAAGTTTTATGACTGCAAGCGCGACTGCTGAGCATGAGGTCCAGGGTTCGATTCCGGGATTGGGCAAAGTGTAATTGGGTGTTTCCATCAGGAATTTCTCAGTAGCAGCCACGGAATCTGGATTTGTGCCCGGTTGATGGCAATAGGTTCACCGTATCACATGGACTTCAACGTAACTGGCGAAATGTGGGTGTACGATTAGGTACACTTCTACTTATCTTTCATAGTTAACAGGCGTGATGTTATGTATGTCTTATGCTAGCAAGTATGTATGTGTTATCCTTACTAGCGTGATGTGTGAAAGGTAGGCAGAGCCGGAAGTGTACCTACCTACATTTACATAAACTCGACAGTTGTTTAAGGTGGAACGCCATCGGGCCTGTGGACGGTGAGTAATGGGCTAGCTCGCCGTCCGTCCGTCTTATGACGACAGGCCGTGACGACGGCGCGTTCGTGTTCCACGCGCGCCTCAAAGAGATGTCAGCAAACATGAGGGGCCCGCAAGGGCCGATGCCTGCCAGGGCTGCGGGACTGTTCGAAAGAAATACCGCGGCCCTGGAACACAAAGGGCAAAAGAAGGAACATGGATGGGTTTTAGTCAGTATAAGTCTGACACTCCCTTCCGCTCCGCCCAGAGCGGGAGGAGTCATTTGTTGATTCCCCATCTGAAAAAAAAGCCAGGGTAGCTCGCGAAATTCAAATTTTATTACGTTTTTTTGCAATTTGCAGGTCAGTGTCAGGTTGTATGTTGATGAAAAACGAGTCGCGTAAGTAACACGTATGTACTTACTGGATTATAATCATCAATACAACATTTTTTATGAAATAGTTACTACTCGTACCTACTCGTACTCTAATATTTCTCTACTTTGGTATCAAACCGCTACCGCTATACTAATGAGGCAGTCACTCAACTTTAATAGAGAGCCAACCTACCTTCACTTGATTCTTATTCTTAATTGTACAGACGCCAGTAGGTCAACCTGCCCGAAACTGCCAGACTTTCCCAACCAACCTTGAACCTAATACTTCAGATATAAACCTGAAAATCTATTAAAACAATTTGACAGATTGTAGTAGCTGGATGTGCTGGCGTCTGTACACAAAACAAAACATACATTTATTAACAAAATTACATCCTATTAACAAAGAAAATATGATCAAGTGTTGTGCTATACCAGGTTGAGCTCAACACTTGATCATATCCCTACTATAATATTATAAATGCGAAAGTAACTCTGTCTGTCTGTCTGTTACGCTTTCACGTCTAAACCACTGAACTGATTTTAATGAAATTTGGTACAGAGATAGAGTTGACCTTGAGAAAGAACATAGTTCTCTGTTATGTAGGTATCTGGGATTCCATATTGCAAGGCCCCAGTCAGCATTTTGAGAAAGGTCGCAATCATCTAGTAGTTATGACGGATCTTGTAGCAATCTACTGAGAAACTGACCCAACAGTTTTGTTCCTCAGTTCTTATTGATAATAATATTTCTTTCTTTGTAGGAATATTAGATACACCTCTGTGGTTTTGGCGATTGCTCTGGGTTTGTGGGAAAATTGATAGAATGTTTAGCCAAAATTGGTACTTACCTCTTGACGTCCAGCTACTCGCTTAAGCGTCTTGCGTCTTGCAATAACTATTTCAGTATCGCTCAGAGCACGCTCCGTCCTGCGAGTAACTGCGACGCGACGGTACTCACGCGAAGGAACAACACTCAGTGACCCATGCGCGTATCGCTTGACGTAAATCGCGTCGCAAATCGCATCGCCTAAGATCGTAAACGGGTCGTTACAGTAGGAGAAAAGTAAACAAACAGATGATTTTATATTACTTAAAAATTTTAATGAGTGTCGTCTTCACAAATAATCCGCCATATTGTAAAGAGTAGTAAACATAACCATCCTAATAGGTGGTATGTTTTGACAAGACAATGCAGTGTTAGGGCGAAGGGCGTCGTATTTAGTATGGGGCTCGCGGTGAGACACTCAATTGATGTTTCCGATTGAGTGAACAAGATATTTACATAGAGCAGATAAAACGATACAGAAAATAATGTTTGCATACTTATTGATGATATCTGAAATAATTATAAAATTAAGTTTTCAGGCGAAAAAAAATATTGCCCATTTAAAATCTTGGTAATATTTTGGGCGAAAAAAGAAAAAGGAAAGTTACCGTAGGGTCAGCAACAATTGCTTTTTTTTCTAAGCGTTTGTTGTACCAACAAAAAAATACGTGATGCGGCTTTGAAAAAAAAAATAGAAAGAAAACCGTGAATATTGACCCCGTATTGAAAAATTCATCCGAAATACTATATAAAACATGGAAAGAGGTTCCAACAACTCTGTAACCTCACATCTCCTGTATAGAAATCGAATCACATACTCCTTGATTTTGAGGAGATCACAGCCTGAATACCAATGACCCACTGTCAGTTCGATCTGAGGGTAGCAACACTTTACTGCCGCGCGCGCCCTCTAGGTCATAATCTATAAGATGTACGCAATTTTGAACATGGCACGTGCTATCCGCTGCCTGTTTTTTTTTCGTTTTCTAAGTGATTATGTTCGGTTTTTCACGTCGTCGGGGCTGTATAAGAATGGCGTATGTTTTGGTTTAAGAATAAGGTAGATAAAAAAAGTAGTAATAAGACTTAGGTAGGTACATATGTTTATGGACTCCTTGCCATGTTGAGGTGTTTAGCTGAAATTTTCCAAAACATTCATTTTGGAGGGGTTAGAGTTTTTCCGTACTAGAGAATCCCTTTTCTCCCTTAAATAAGCTTACACAGGTAATTTTAACGACACGGTTGGTGCAGTGGCTGAGTGATTCGATTCCCACACGGAATAAATATTTGTATGGCCTACAGGTAGTTGTTTTGGGTCTGGCAGTTTGTGCATGTGAGTTTAAATGTAAGTAAACGTACCCATGATACAAGAAATTCAAAGTGTAGCGCAATGTTTTAAAAAAATACAGACATAGTAGGAGATCTTAATTTTTTGGGGGTAGCCAATGCCTAAAAAGAAGGACCTATTTACTTAATGTCTCTAATAGTGTTTTATTCACAGACACCTTATGAGTTTTGCCCTATTCAAAATCTGCCAATCCACCCTGGGTTGTTACTGGGTAAAAATTCATATATCTAAACTAATCACAATAAAACAAAAGGAGTTCAAGTACATAAAAATATAAAATAAAAAGTTAAGCCCCGCTACCGAGGTTACGACCGTACGACTCAACCGAGGGCCGAATATTTCATAGAGAAGCGTTCGAGCAAGCACCTCCTACAACACTTTACGACCTCCTAAAGTTCTTCAACATTTAAAACTATATTAAATTCTTGGGAAGTGGTTACAGCTTTGGAAAGACTTAATTTCTTCAGTCAGAAAGCGCCTTCTTGTTTACTAGATAGGTAGTTTGATAAATCTTAAATCTTCTGTGTATTTTTTGTAATATACAATGGTAAACTGACTGACTGACTGACTGGGTGATATATCAACACACAGCCTAAACCGCTGCACGCTGGTCCTAAAGACATGAAACTTGGAGGGTGTGTTCTTTGTAAAGAGTAATTATCCACTAAGAAAGGATTTTTGGGAATTCTACCCCTAAAGGGGTAAAATAGGAGATGGAAGTTTATATGAAATTCCGTCAGTTTTGAAGTTAGGATCTTCAAATTTTGTGTTTAGGCTGACGATTGAAAATTAATGTATACATGTGTCGCAGTGTTTTTCATAATTCTACCCCCGAAGGGTTAAAAAGGGGATGCAGGTATGTAACTATGTTTGTTACCTTAACCTGGATTAAACCTATAGGTTACTTTTTAATCCCGGTATTACGTTTCCGTCGGATATTTTTCGACATCCACGCGGGCGACGCCGCGGGCATAAGTTAGTAGCCTCGTACTAATAATATGCCTGCATTCCTTAAAACATGAGAAATATACAAAAATGCTACTGTTGTATCAAGTAACAAGCCTGTTGCAAATGATCGAGAAAATATTACCAACATAATCATCATCGCCCCCTATGACATGGGACTTAAACATAACTGGCGAAATGTAGGTGTACTAATGGGTAAATCTCTGCCTAACCCTCCAGTGATTACAGGCGTGATGTTATGTATAATCATTTTATGTCTGGCAGAAAGCAGTCCAGTCAAAACTATTTAATATTTATCTAAACAATGACGAATACAGCTTCCAGTAGCGAAGGGTCAATTTTTGTAAGAGGTAAGCCGGAGTAGGTACATAATATGTACTGTATTATATTATATGTAAGATATTATCTTCAATGTGATTATGTTATTTGTCTATAGAATACTGACTGTGCCCTTTTTCAAAGGGAAGCCGGTAGGAATCGAGTTGTATGGAACCTTCGCCACTGACAGCTTCCCTTTTGCTGAATGTATAGCCCCTGTACTAACTACGAGATAGATAAACTAATTCAGCTACTTTGTTCATCATCATCTGCCTAGGTTTTTCCCAACTATTTTTGGGGTCGGCTTCCAGTCTAACCGGACCGGAACCGGACTGAATACCAGTATTTTACGTGGAGCAACTGCCTATCTGACCTCTACAACCCAGTTAGCTCCGGGTAATATGATACCCTTTGGTAAGACTGGTTGTCAGACTTTCGGGTCACTGACTACCTGTAACGACGGTCAAAGATCTATCTTATTTATATTATCAAATGACAGCCAGGAGCAACAGCTTAACGTGCTTTCCGAGGCAGTTACTTTGTTAACTCATTATATTATTATCCAGGGTGCAATTCCTTTAACAAACTCGTGCACAGCAAAACTTTTAATTAAACTGAAAGCTCCAGTGTCACCTGAGAAATACTGTCTAAATAATTCTTTGGTCAGCGTACTATTAAATATTTTATATTGTAATCTCGCTATACAGGCGTTTCGTCTTTTATTGACACGGCCAGACCTCCATAAAGTTGGCTCGCTTTACGACGCCAACTGAACTAAAGCTTTTTGCACCGTTGTGTATGATTAAAATTAATTATTTAATAATGAAAAGTGAGGTTCAAAGGGAATTGTGCTAGTTCTGTAAGTATGGAATTTTTGGGTAGTTCAGTAACGGGATATTGTTGACAAAGGTCTGTGTGCGGCTCATTTTGTAAAGGGGTGTATCTAAGGTTAAACTTAGGGAAAGTTTCTGAAATAATGTTTTATTATATAAAAATCATTACTTACTAGTTTTGGTGTAGAGAAAAGTACTTAAAAAATTACAGTTAGGCAAAAAGTTCATTTGAATCTACAACGCTTAGCTGGATTAAAATAAAACACCCAATACAAATATGATAATATTTATTGAACACCTATCTACCATTCAAAATAATCGATGTGTGCGCAAGAGTTGACATTGCCGCAGTGTTTTCTGTCGGTGAGGGTAGGACAGTCGCGGCCGCCATCTTTCTTTTCGCGCACAACACTTCTATAGCGAAGCTTGTCTCCGAAGCCACAGGTCACAGAGCAAGGAGACCAGGCAGTCCATTCTGACACGAGGCAGTCATTCGCTGAGGATAAATTGAAAGATAAGATAATTAATTCTTATTCTAGATCAAATATAATTAGAAGTTCGTGGCGCAAACCCAGTGGTAAAGTCCATGAGTTCAGAGTCTGTGGGTCGTGCTGCATACAATACTTTGTGCAATTTATTTCATCGCCATTGCTCCAAAAATATTAAAAAAAAACATCAGAAAAAAATTCTTAAATATTATCGGCATATCCGAGAATCAAAGAAGACATGTGACATCCGCCAGCCCTCATTGGTAATGGATTACTAAACCCTCCCACGCACAGAGACCGACAGACAGCAAGGAGCACGAGGAGGCCTGTTCCAAGCAGTGGGATTATACAAGTAATCAGGCTGTATGAATGGCAAATTCACGTTGTTCCTTACGCTGGATCTTGTTGACAGCATGGTGTAGACGGGACCTGAAGTGCCTTGGCAGATGTTTGTGTAGACCAAGCTTCCTGCCGTGAGCCACAGCCAAGACGACATCGTCCATGTTCCTGAGCTCGCCTTCAAACTCTGCCTCTGTGGTTCTGTAATAATTAATAAAGAAAAAAATAACTTAATCAAAATCAGTTCATCCGTTCAGGAAATGTAATGCCACAGCCAGACACACAGATACACCGACACTTTTTTGGCCAGTGATTAAAAATAATTTACAGTTAAGTTTCGGTTGAACCGGTACGGACAAATTGCAGCCACGGCCAGGGACTGGAAATATCTGTCACCGTCCGATGTCCGCAATCTGTCCGTATCGGTTTTCAACAAACTTTTATGGGGACATATCTGTTTCGACTCGACGTTAATTCGTTAATCAAGTAATTTCCCTACCAATTTAAATTGTCCGGATATTCAAATCACAACTGTCCATCTGTACTGAAATAGCTTTAACACGACAAAATGACGAATGTGTCAATTTGATAAAAAAATATTTTTCCTGACTGTATTTACAGAGGTAACACAAGTAGGCAATCGAATTATTCAATCAAGATTGAATTTTTATACAAGCAAAAAGGAACTTTCCTTTTACATTTTAAGACTTTCTTCTCCATGATTGTGTTTGTTTATTCTTTCTTTCTACCTACAAATTAATCCAATAAAATAAGAATTGAATTCCCAACAAAGCGTCGTTAACATGTCGAAGTAGTCCGGAGACACAAAGACAGTCTGTTGAGTGTGCTCCCGTTTCCATTGCACCCAACTGGGTCAGATAAAATAAAACCGATAAAGACAAAAAATAAAGAAAAAGATGCATTTATTTGACTTCCAAAAAAAACTAAAAAAATCTAAAATAACTTTACTTTTGGAAGTCGTTAGCGAAAACGTCATTGAAATAAAGTTTTAGTGTTTTTTGAATAAGGATTCGGTATTTCTTTCAATCCTTAGTTACAGTTATACTTACCACTGAGGAGACGATTTGTGTCGTACAATTTATAAGATTCATCTAAATAAGACATATTTAATTACAAAAGCGCTCTCAGTGCGTTGCTGTAATATGACTCACAAGCAATTATGGAAAACCAGATTATCAGCCAGATAATGGAAACCAGTCCTTAAGCTAATACTAATGGAAAAGTAATAAAGGTAAGTAACGATATGAAATTCTATCAATTTCAATGTAGCACGAGTGGGTTTCTGTGTTCAGGCTTTATAAAAATATTTGTCTCTCTCTGAAAGCAATCTCTCGCGTTTCCATTAAATGATCTTGATTTAAATGTGACTTAATATCTAGAAATCTTTTTTAAGGAGATATTGATTTGCAAAATTTGAAAAATTGACTTTATTGCCGGGAAATAAGACTCTCTTTTCGTAAGGTTTCATATCAACTAACAGACTAGTCGTAGCGTCCTCTAGTTATTTATCGGTATAATAAACAGGACACATTTTCCAAGTGTATTGATTTTTCCAATCATGATATTTTCTGGTGCTCATACCGTAAGCGACAGTTTATATGCAATCAATCAATTCAATCCTCGTGATTGTCTTTCGGTCACAGCAGCCGAACTCAGCGGAGATTAGCCATCAGCGCGGGAGATATTCTAATGCGTGTATGCGCAAAACAGGTACACTCTCTGTACATCCACCCTTAACAAACGTCACGTAAGGCCACAATATTGCCAAGGGTGTAATGGTACATGAAAGTAAATGATAAGTTGAAGGAGCCTACTAGACGTACAAGGCTAACAGTCCCTACGACCCTAAGCCCTAAGCGCTACAGCCCTAACCTATCATCTACCTAGTATGTAATAAATAAATATATAAATAAGTTCGGGAGGTCTGCACCATACGACCTAAGGTTACAGACGGATTGGAGACAGGATTTCCAGGTACGGGAAGGGTACACTCACTGCCAGTCCCGCAGACTCACGAGACTGATCAGAGATGGCTAAAGGTGTCTTGGCCACAGTGAGGGGTAATGAGACAAGAATATAAAATTCAAATCTCATTTATTTACAAATGTTACCGCTTTACTACTTTTTCTTAACACACACTATTATACAAAATCTTTGTGTCCTATGCGTGTAAGGTGCAACCCAATCATTATCTTAACTGGGCCGCGCGTAAGCCAGGCCGAGTGCTGAGTCAATGTCCAAAGGTAACATTGAACACTCTCTGTTTCTTTACTCTCATTGTCGGACAGGACGGCAATCCGACACGACCGGGGAGAGCTCAGGCGCAGGACCAACGGCTTAACGTGCGCACCGAGGCGCGGGGGTATCAAACCGCCGACTTGTAAACTTTGGGCTGCTATTGAGATATTCCAATGTGAGATAATCCATGGAAAAACCCAACAATACTTTGGCAGAACCGGGAATTGAACCCAAGATCCCACGCTCAGCAGTCGACCTTGCAACCATTGAGTAAAAAGCTTTGTAGAGCGTCATCTCTGCTGCTCATACCTGTGTAAGAGTCGATATGACTGTGGCTAAACCATGGTGAGTGTAGGCAGGCCAAGGATGCACCTCCTGCCATCGACGGCCGCTTCACGAAAAAAGCGCTTCGGCTGACCAAGCTACAGCTGCGCACTGTTACAGCCGCCATCACTGGACACGGCTCTTTTAACAAACACCTCTTTGCCATAGGAGTCACAGACAGCCCCCTGTGCCAAGCCTGCATGGAGGAAGATGAGACAGCAGCCCACGTGCTTCAGCACTGCCCAGAGGTTGCATCATACAGGGCAAAGTACTTCGGTAACCCAGGTACTCTCCGCGAGACTGTCAGCGACATCAAGGCGTTGCTGGCTTTTCTCGGGGAGCTGAGGTGGATCGAATAGATTTCCCACCCGCACGCAAAATACACGCATTGGACGTAGACTTGCGGACACCAGCCCGTTATACAATACAATACAATACAAGAGTCGATATGAAGGGTTATGAAGCAATGGATTAGGAATTTCCTTCGAAAACCTTCGGATTGTAATCGAGATGTGTGTTAATGTGTGTTAGGCAATTGGGGTGATGGTTCTTTGATATGATACATGGGGCTAAGATACTTACGTAGTAGTCGGAGCTGTAGTCACAACGACAACATAATTTTCAGGAGCATTCGGTCTAGGAGTCCCAACGGGATCTTCTTCTAAATCTTTCAGCTTGTCGACATAGTTCCTCGTAGTCATCACATTGTGTTCCCGTTCTTCTTTATTAAAATCGTTGTCATCATCATTGCTGACTATTGTCTTTCGTGGTAAACCTTTGTGTTCACTTTTAGCTTTTAGAACGGACTTGAGTTCTTTGCGAGCTAAGTCATTCAGTTCCTTTGGTGTGTATTCTTTAACCTTAAAAAAACAGACGATACTTGAAATATTGTGAAACTATTAACATAGAGACAGAGAAACGAATATCAAACTATTTATATAATATAATTTTCTATTCTTCAAAAAATACAACTACTTAACATAATTTTGTTTTCTATTCATTCATTTTTATATCCCAACAAAATATGCTACTCGTTAATAAATTAGCTCCCAGCTCTACGTTGCCTTATATTAGGATGCAATTGATAAATGCTATTAATTCACAGTAACCTGCCATGGTTGCTGTGTGACTCCACAAATTGCCTCTTCATATAATGTAATTGCAATTTTATGCGGTAATGGTGGCTCGCCAACAATTTGGCTGAGAAGAATTCATACATTATTCTGTCGTAGAAAATTCTGTTCGAGGAATAATTCAAGGTGATTATAAGATAGATAATTTCATCCCTCTTTAAGAGAATAATTTTTAAAAATCCTTCCACTATCTTTACGAAAGGAATCCTTGTGGAAAATTTCATGTGCCTAATACTCAGCGGTTAAGGCAGTGCATTTTGTGACAGTAAAATTTAGTAAATTTTATTTCAAAAACGAAACGGGATGAAACTTCAAATTTTCAGTGTAAGGTTATATCACCCTCGTCATTCTACATTTACTGTTAATCAACCGTTAAATATATCACTCGACACATCAAACCACCCCTAGGCATAAAACTAGCGCGCAGCTACGGTACGGAATGATTTGATTAAACACTTGAAGCACTTATCTATCAGGGTAACAGTGTAAGCTGATAGCCCGTGTAACACGATCATGTACAGTCGCGAGCAACTACAAAGTATACTTTGAAAAATTAAAAAAGCGATTTTTATGCAATATTGATTAAAACTTTGAGATTGGACCTATTTCTGTTTAGAGGTAGACTTTCTTGGCTGTTTTGCAGGCACGGAGGCATGGGATATCATACCACCAAGCACCAACTTCCAGACTTCTACTGAATATCCTGATGGAAAAACCTTTGACCGACCGGAATTTAACCCAAGACCCAGCACTCAGCAGTCGCGCTTGCAACCACGAGTTCAACGGGTCCTAACTACATAAGATTAGAATCAAATACATTAGCAGAAAATCACTTGTGAAAGATGCCACGGTATACCTACGAGTATGTGTGATCGTGACTGTACTTGTATTAACATAATAGTTACATTATAATACCTCCTCAGCAAAGAGGAGTAGTTAGGTTTAGACTACGATAGGGATACGAGAATGGCGGTGTAGATACGTTTTTGTGCAACGTTTACAACGAAATTTTCATTATTTAACGATTATGTATTTTGCAAAACGTTAATGTAGGAGGAGTTTGATGATGTTTGGCTCCCAGACTGGAAAAGGCCGGGGCTGCTTTCAAGCGGCTCCTGCCCAACCTGAGGGGGCCAAACGCCTCCTGCCGGAGGCTCTATGCGGGGATCTTGCGGTCCATGGCCCTTTACGGGGCCCCGGTGTGGGCGCGTTCGTTGAGGTTGCGTGCAAAGCACTACCTGAACGCGCCCCAAAAGGTGGTAGCCGTAAGGCTGATCCGGGGGTACCGCACAATCTCCCGCGAGGCGGCGAGCCTCCTTGCCGGATTGCCGCCATGGGATCTGGAGGCCATAATCCTCGCGCGCCTGCACGAGTGGCGCGCGGAGGTACAGAGCCGGGGGGTAACTCCGCTGCCGCGACATATTGTTGCGCGGCGGACAGACCTCCGCCGTGATCTCATGGCGACATGGAGAGAGCGACTATCGCAACCCCGTGCAGGGCACGCCATGATAGTGGCGATAAGTCCCCTCTTTGAGGAGTGGCTTGAGAGGCGCCACGGCGCCCTCACCTTCCGCCTGACGCAGGTCCTCACCGGACACGGATGTTTCGGGAGGTACCTGTACCGAATCGGGCGGGAGGAAACGCCCGGGTGCTACAATTGCGAGGATCGACCGGAGGACACGGTGGAGCACACCGTCGAGGTCTGCTCCGCTTGGGAGGAGCACCGCCGTGTCCTCATAGCGGCGATTGGCGGCGGCGACCTCTCGCGTCCGGCCCTGGTTCAAGCCATGGTCCGGGGCGAGAGGGAATGGGAAGCCGTCGCCTCCTTCTGCGAAGCAGTCATGCTAGCGAAGGAGGCGGCGGAACGTGAGAGGGAGAGAACCTCCTCACGTCCCAGCCACCGCGGGAGAAGCACCGGGCGTCGGGGGCCACGCCGTGATGGCTCTCGGCCACCGTAGGCGCGGGCCTGTGGACGGCGAGTAATGGGCTAGCTCGCCGTCCGTCCGTCGTATGACGACGGGCAGGCCGTGTCGACGGCGCGTTCGTGTTCCACGCGAGCCTCAAAGAGTTGTCAGCAAACGGGAGGGGCCCGCAAGGGCCGGTGCCTGCCAGGGCTGCGAGACTGTTCGATGAGATACCGCGGCCCTGGAACATAAAGGGCCAATGAAGGAACACGGGTGGTTTTTAGTCAGTAAGAGTCTGACACTCCCTTCCGCTCCGCCCGGAGCGGGAGGAGTCATTTGATGATTTCCCACCCCCAAAAAAAAAGAAAAAAAAAAGGAGGAGTTTGATGCCGCAAAACTTTGTCATTGCTAGGTTTTCGGTTGTTTTTGGTGTTAAAAATATAACGTTTTTTTTTTACTTTAAAAGTTTCCTCACACAAGGAATTTCCCCTGTGTCGTGGAAAAAGTAGGTCATTAAAATATTTGTTCCGTGCGGGAATCGAATCCGCGACATGCAGCGCAGCAGCAAATCGCTCAGCCACTTCGCCAACCGTGCCGTCAAAAATGATATAATTGCAAAGTTTTCGGTAGTATTAATTCAGTGTAAAGATTCGAACCTGGCACAGAATCAACTTTTTTAACGGGTAAAGATATTTTGGCCTCTAACCTTTCACTGAGAAAATCCAGGCAGATAATAAAAATAACAGTATTTTAGGCGGATGCATGTGAAGTCCTTATTCTTATTCTTTATTGCACACAAAATTAAAAGATGTACACACAACATTACAATATATAGCTTATGTACAACGGCGAGCTTAACCCAAAATTGGGTTTTCTTACAGCAAACCTTACTTTGATTGCGAGATTAGCGATAGAGGATAACCTACGTGCACAATCAGTAAATTTAAAAACTTAAACTAACTTATTTTATAGACTAAACTAATACATACAATATAATATGTGTAACGCGTACAATACCTATATATGTATAATACCATACACTATTACACTATAAACGTAAAGTCTTCGTAGTTTATGCGTGCCTCTTGCAGCTTGGGTCTGGATTAATGAGGTGACACTTCTACAAAAAATACGTCAAATAGTAGAAGAAAATGTTACCTTGGTAATCTCTACTTTGGCGATTGCCGGCAGTTCCCTCATTTGTGGGTAGTAGAAGCCGGCGGCAGGGTGGTCGGGGACTCTAGGCTTGTGCCTCGTCACTGGGTCGGGAGGAGTGGTCTCCCAGCGAGGAGCTGTGAACGTGAGCCCACTGGCCGCCCCTGCGTCTAGAGGCTCCAACTGTTTGTAAACAGGTTAAGCATTAAGACGAAGAGGTAAATTGAATTGCATTTGATCCGATGAGTTTGACCGGATGAGTGCTCATAGACAAAACTATTGGGCTGTTTAGATTTAAAGGTTTGCTTCTAATAGTAATTGTTTCAATCGTCTTAGGGAATTTGAGAACCCTTGAGACACCTTGACACCGTAATTAACTTGAGGTGGTTATTTTATACAAATAAATAAAATTAAAGTGTGTGTTTGTAATTTCAAAATTACAGCTACTGAATGCATATGAAAGTATAAACGGTACTTAAAAAAAAACCTTTTTTGAAGTTTTTGTCTTTCTCTCTGTCTGTTTGTTACGGATAATCTCCGAAACGGCTGGGCCGATAAGTAATTTAGGTCACTTTTATGTTAGAAAACGAAGGTAATGAAAACCCTTGAAATTGTTAACAAAATCCGATTCAAATATGAAATTAATATTTTTATAATAATTTCACGCGGACGAATGTCGCGAGGCATAGCAGCTATGCCCTATTACCCTATGCCCCATTTATTATACATACTAGTTGCTAGTATGTATAATAAATGAGTGGTTGAAAAAAAAGGATTTCCTTACGTCAAGAGTGATCTGATCCACCCAGGAGGAGTCGATACAAAGGTTCACAGCATCCACACCGATGAACCAATCAGGTGACGGGATCATGCGGCACATGAGAGATACCTGTAACATTAAACATCAGTTTAGTATTAAGGTTTATGCACAAGAAACATCTTCTTGTAAATCTGAGATCTCTGACGTCAGAAATTTCGGTTACGATCATGTTTAGATATGAAAGCCAATAATAGGCACAACAGATTCAACTCGAATTTTTGGTGGTCACTTAGAAGTAGCCTGCTCGATGCACATACAAAATAAATTGGATGATCAAGGGGCATTTTTCTTCTGCGGGACTGTTCGAAAGAGATACCGCGGCCCTGGAACATAAAGGGCCAATGAAGGAACATGGGTGGTTTTTAGTCAGTAAGAGTCTGACACTCCCTTCCGCTCCGCCCAGGGCGGGGGGGGTCATTTGATGATTTCCAAACCACAAAAAAAAAAAAAAAAGGGGCATTTTTCTTTTACTTTGTCTCTGTTAATGCTTACGGTATAAAATATCAGCTTAACCCTTACCAAACTATGTCCACCATCAACAAACACCATGTTCTCTGTGTCTCCAGTCCCGGCTCCCAGAGCTGGCGCCGAGAACTGATCATACACCTGCTGCTCCTCGTCTCCTTCCTTAACCAGATCATCGATCTTGCCATACTGCGAGAACGCGCGAACTGACGGCTTGGCCACCGATCCTATGTGGTACAGGCTGTAGTTGGTCGAGTGGGATTGGCCTGGGGAGAAAGAAAAATAAGTATATGATGATTAACGATATTGCCTTGTGTACCGTAAAAAGATGCAATTGGATCGTTATGGCGATGAGTACGATTATTTGTTCTGTATCTGGGTGTGTAATTTATCTACTCTAAGTATGTATTTAGAAATATATAAGTATGTTAATCAGATGTCTGGTTGCCATAGTACAGGCTCTGCCTAGTTTGGCATCAGATGGCGGTGTGTTGGTTGTCCCAAGATATTATTATTGTTATTTGTTTTTATTATTATTATCATCTGCCTAGTCTTTTTCCAAATATGTTGGAGTCGGCTTCCAGTCTAACCTGATGGAGCTGAATACCAGTATTTTACATGGAGCGACTGCCTATCTAACCTCCACAACCTAATTAGTACAGCGTAATACGATACCCTTTGGTAAGGCTGGTTGTAATACTTTCGGCCACTGACTACCTGTAACGACTGTCAAAGATCTACAAAGACAGTCGGGCCCAACCCAGGTAAGCGCGGCTTAACCTGAAACTCGACCCAAGCGGCTGTTATTATTTAGCCACACGTTCATCGTCATCATTATATCAGCCTATAATGTTTCCACTGTATGGTCAAAGTTAATCATTTACTAAATCCTAACTCCAGTCATTCATCCATAACGAATTCCCCTTACTATTTACTTATTGAACCCCGTTTACTGATACATAACTTGCGTAGGAGTATATACCGGTATATACGCGATATCAAGTTAAATTCAACGTAAACGCGTGTAAAGGAAGCGGTCCATCGGAGCGTCTCTGCCTGTCGAGTGATTCTCAAAGGAGTTTCGCCCAATATTGCCTATGATCGGGATTTAATTATTAATATTTTGTTGATGGAACATATTGTTGTGAGGATAATATGATGAGAGAGGTGTCTGATGAGATGACGAGTAATAGACAAGTATGGATGAAGAAGACATGCTGCATCCAAATTTATTTGGGGTCAGCCCCAAATAAATTGCAAACAAGCTGACACTGACCTTCAAATTGCAAAAAAAACGTAAGAAAATTTGAATTTCGCGGGCTACTTTGGATTGAATGTCATTCAACTCCTAACTGAACTATGTTGTAAAACTGAATCAGTAAGTTTAGTAGTGGAAGACTTATTAAGATTTAAAAAACTTATTATTAATAAAAATAAAATTTTATAAAAATAACCTTATTAATCCAGAGGACAAATTCCCCGACTTCTTAGTCTGAGTTCCCCGAAGAATAATGTTATTAGAGCTTTAACAGTAATTTTGAAGTATCTACATATAACTAGTAAAATACTAAAAACTCATTATGATAACGCGCTGTAACATTTATTAACGAGCATTTTGAAACAAGAAAACATGTAAATTTAGAATTATAATTTAAAATGAAAAGCACATTCGGTTAAATGGGGAATAAATAAAATAATAATATCCCTGGACATTAATTCACACAGCACCATCTAGTTCCAAGCTAAGCAACCTAATGCTTGTGTTATGGTAGCTAGATGGCTGATAAACTACATGTATACATTTTTTTTTTGTAAATACATACATATCGATACCTTTGGGTAGAAAGGTCGTATAAACCAAAACCCGACTTTTCAGGAGACCAGAAAAACAATTTTTTTTTTACATAAAAATTCATAACTTTTTTGTTTTTGAAGTTATAAAAAAATGATCTATAAGAAAGGTTCTTACAATTTGCAAATGAAAAAGGTTAAATCATTAAAACCTATCTATCTGCTTTAGTTTTAAAGTTAGCTTGGATTTACGTCTAAGAAAAAATCAATTCTTGGTTAATACACCCCATGAAAATGTACTTTAAAAAAACTGTATAGGTCGTATATCCATTTTTGGTAAGCTTATGGTCACATTTACTGTCGTAAAAACCCATATATTTAGTTTTTTTTTGTATTAAAAACCATTTATAAACATAGTTCAATTGAATTCTGACTAATAAACAATCATGTTACTCTCAGAATTAGTAGGAACTCAATTATTATTATTCTAATACCCATTATTGGTCGATTCAAATAAAATAACACTACCTGAAATACGAAATCAACATTTATTATTATAATACCTTCTTGAACATTTACTATTATTTCAATAATGGTACAACATACCTAACAGGTTTAACATTTTTAAATTGAAAAAATAATTATAACAACTTAAACTGAAAAGTGAAATAAAAAAATCTACTTAGTCATAAAAAAAAACAAAAATTATTCAAACTTCTTCTAAATTAAAGTAATCAGGCATTTTAATCATTTATAAAATTATAACTTGACCGTTTTTTTTTAAATTTTTGTACATATTTAAATGTACTTAATTCAATAAATTATTGAATTAAGCCTTTGTACTAAGGCTTACTTACTTGTATTCTTTGTCACCTAAAATTATTTTTTGAAAATATTTTTCTCAATTCATAATTCGTTTTAAAATAATATATAATAATAATTATAATAATTTATAGTAACAATTCATACATAATTTTAAAGGATTACTTTAATTTAGAAGAAGTTTGAATAATTTTTGTTTTTTTTTATGACTAAGTAGATTTTTTTATTTCACTTTTCAGTTCAAATTCAAGTTCATTTATTAATTTTGTGAACATAGGGTAAAAATATACAGATGTTATATAAATAAATGTTGGTCCATTCTATGTCCCACCAGAAGGCATACAAAATATCGTAAGTAATCGAAAAACCCAAAAATAAAGTTAACAAAAGGTGTAGATTCACAACACAATTCATGCTAAACACTAAACGTTAAATAATAACACAGGGTACGGTGATGCTTTATAAAAGTGTTTAGTCCATCCTATGTTTCGCTGAAAGGCATACAAAATATTGGCACTGGTAAAGTCAAAAATTAAAAACATTATTATATTAAAATCACAAAAAATCTTACAAAAAATAAAATACTATGTCAGCAATATTACAGTTGTCAAAATTAAAGTAATTCAAATATAGTAAAAAAATGTCATGAAAAAATACAATGTCATCAAAATTAATACATCAAAAATAAATAAATTATAGCCGTATCAAATCAATAGTGGAATGTCACCAAAATTAAAATTATCAAAATTAAATTAGCTTGTACAAAATTTATCATTGAGGTATTCATCAACAGAGTAATATGTCTTGTCATTCAATAATGTAAGTTATTTTAAGTTGTTATAATTATTCATCAATCAGTTTAAGTTGTTATAATTATTTTTTCAATTTAAAAATGTTAAACCTGTTAGGTATGTTGTACCATTATTGAAATAATAGTAAATGTTCATTAGAAGGTATTATAATAATAAATGTTGATTTTGTATTTCAGGTAGTGTTATTTTATTTGAATCGACCAATAATGGGTATTAGAATAATAATAATTGAGTTCCTACTAATTCTGAGAGTAACATGATTGTTTATTAGTCAGAATTCAATTGAACTATGTTTATAAATGGTTTTTAATTAAAAAAAAAACTAAATATATGGGTTTTTACGACAGTAAATGTGACCATAAGCTTGCCAAAAATGGATATACGACCTATACAGTTTTTTCAAAGTACATTTTCATGGGGTGTATTAACCAAGAATTGATTTTTTCTTAGACGTAAATCCAAGCTAACTTTAAAACTAAAGCAGATAGATAGGTTTTGATGATTTAACCTTTTTCATTTGCAAATTGTAAGAACCTTTCTCATAGATCATTTTTTTATAACTTCAAAAACAAAAAAGTTATGAATTTTTATGTAAAAAAAATTGTTTTTCTGCTCTCCTGAAAAGTCGGGTTTTGGTTTATACGACCTTTCTACCCAAAGGTATCGATGTGACGAAACGCTCAGTGCGCGAACTCGCATCCAAGTAAACAAATGCGCCGGTATCTATCTCGCTCGCTCTTCTGCTTGTCGCTGCGCGCCAAATGCGAGCCTTGTGTGTTGGTCGTAAAGTGCTTCTTGCAATGAACATGGTTTATACACCAACGTCGCGAACTGCCTTTGGATTTACGACGTCGAATTTAAACTATGTTTAGATAATGCATTTAACACGTTAGGGCGTATAAACCATTTACAATTAACGACTATTTTTACGCCCTGAGTTAATGTAAATTATGGTCATTAAATCATAACAAAACTACAAAAAAAAAACATTCGGCTTTTACATTGAAAATTTACCTTTTTTAAGAGGCTATGACCGAAAATTTCTGGGTCGTATTAACCATTTTTGTGCGAATTTCTGCATTTCGTATATACAGATCGATAGAGAAAAAAATTCTAATAAAAATGGTATATATAACTCAATTTGGCCAAAATGGTTTATACGACCTTTCTACCCAAAGGTATCGATATTATAGATAGAAAAACACCCAGACCCGGAACAACTACTTGTAGGTCATACAAATATTTGTTCCGTACGGGAATCGAACCCGCGACATGCAGCGCAGCAGTCAATCGCTTGACCACTGCGCCAACCGTGCCGTCCAAATAGACTAGACATTATAGGAATAGACATTAATTACGCGATTATTCAATATTTTCACATTTCTTTAAAGCCTTTTTCTACTAAAATAAACTCACATCGAATTAATTTAAATTTATAATAGATTATTATTAAAATAATTCAATTGGAACTTATTTGCATTTGCAGAATAGCCCTCGTAGCTACCTTAGTCTTTATCGAAGCATTTTATAGACCATTTGCTTGGAAACAAGCGGAGTGAGATATTCAAATACGGCTGTTTTCTAAGCCCAGCCCAGGCCATGTTCATTTTATTATAATTAGTTGATAGTCATCGTCTGGGTGCTCCCAAATTATTAATAGGCTGAACTGTGAATTATTTATGAGATTTTACTGAATACTCTTCCGAGGATTCCGAGGAAGTTTAGTTTAAAATAGGTTAAGCGAGTTCCTCATTTGGACATTTTGAGTGAAAAAATAATAAATATGTACATATGTCGTGTTGTCAGGATTTATTCCATTAGGCTCGTACATCATGTGGGCACACGATGGGTTTCGTGCAATGAAAATACACTGGGTGCGATACACTGTTTCTATTAAACTAACAAATTACTTGAAATTACAATTTAACACAATAACACGGGCCAAAATGAATCGGGGTACAGTTCCAAGACGTCTCCACTCCGCTGCGATCTGACACTCAATGTCTACTGTCGCCTCGAGCTGAAAACATCAGGGCTCTGTAATAGTACGCAGAGGTGGGCGCGCTGCTACCACTGGCGTACTTGCGATTCATTTCAAGTCCGTACCAATGACCGGATCCGACATATATTTTTTATATAATATAAACATACCATCACGCTTGTAATCTCTGAAGGGTTAGACAGAGGTGTACCTAATAGTACACTCACTTTTCGCCAGTCTCGGACACAAATCCAGACTCCGTGGCTGCTATTAAGAGAATTCCAGATGGAAAAAACCCATAGCTCTTAGTCAGATCTGGGAATAGAATCCAGGACCTGGGAATAGGCGAGCGAGACAGTCAGATAAATAATACATGAGAATGGTGGATTTATCTAAAATAAGCCTCGAAAACTATGTTTTTTCGTCTTTCATATCAGCTGATACATTTTTTTTCGTCGAAAAAATAATAACTATCTAAATGAAAGTCAAAGTTTTGATTCAAAACATCGAAGTTCATTGAACTGTTATGTTTTGAGTAGACGAACTTCTAATAAAGCGGACAAAAATAGCTCGTGGATATAAATGTAAGAGAACTTTATGTAATAATATTTATATTGGAGCAAGATTTATGATTATTATATAGAGCGTCGAGTGAAGAGGAGTCTATACATAGAATATACTTTTAGTCTATAGTCGCCATTGATATATAGTCGCCTATATTTAGACAAAAAAAATTAAGATGGCTAATGGATGGTGCTTTATACGCTGTATGATGATGGTTATAAGACACTGAACAGGAATTATGATGTAGATAGGGTCGATAAGAAACAACGATGATAATTACTACGTACTTCCCTATAATGTCTACCAAAAGCTTCTTCTTTCATTATTGTGTGGTTAGAGCCTAACCTGGTGTCGACAGTTTTTACGCCGCCCATGGACCTCGGATTTGGCTTCATATGCCGTCGAGAAATATCTCTCAGGCATGCTGGTTTCCTCACGATGTTTACCTTCACCGAAACAAGTGATAATTATACAATAAGCACATGAATCTCATAAATCAGAGGTGCATGTCTTGGATTCGAACTTGAGACCTATGATTTAGCAGTCCGACGGTCACACCACTAAGCTATCACTACCACCAAGCTAAGAGAAGCAAATATGTTATCTGAGTTAAATATGATTATCATAATATTATTCTGGTGGCTCAAAGCATGAAACATGCTGTAACAGGTTCAGTCCTAGAATATTTTGTACCTATAGTTATCGCAAGTAACCTACTTAGTACTTCACCATCTGCCCAGCCTTTTTCCAACTATGTTGGTGTCCGCTGTTCAGTCACACCCGATAGTATTTCATATGCGGCGACTGCTTATCAGTAACTAAAGAAGACCAACTAAAGGATTATGAAACATTTAGAAAAACCATTTCTGCAAATTTTTTTTTAAGAAACACGTTCTAAAGTGTTATTGGGTTTTTCCAACAGTAATTTCTCAGCAGTAGCCACGGAGTCTGGGTTTGTGCCCGGCTGATGGCAATAGGCTCTCCCCCTATTACATGGGACTTAAAACATAAATGGCGAAATGTGGGTATACTATTAGGTACGCTTCTGCTTAACCCTTCGTAGATTACAGGCGTGATGTTATGTGTTCTCGTGTTGTAATTAACCCTTTTTTCTTGGTATCAACATCTAATAAACTATTATAACCAGAGCAAATATTTTTAAATGGAACTAGTGCTTGGACGGAGGCCAAGAATCCACAATATTCGTGTTCCCAGAAGATGAACTAAATATCCAACACTGGAATGACAATCAGGGATTGTTAAACGCTGGCTCTAGAAAAAAATGCAATTAATTAAAAGAAGTTTAAATTAGAAAACAGCGATGGACGCACGGCACAGTGGTAGTAAAAATAAGCTGGAAATACTGCCATCATTGCGTATCTGTAGCATAGCTTGATTTTATTACATCCCTATAAAGATCAAGTATGTTCATAGCATTCAGGGGTTTAAAAGTAAATATGAATTAAAGCCAATAAGCCGTTGGATTTAAGTCTTCATCTCCAACATATTTCAATATAAGTCCACAATCTACTCAAAAAGATACTCCTGAAGTCATCGTCCTCTATTGTAACACCAACTAACCCTACAAAAGCGTGCTTAAAATATCCGAAGCTAAGTTATCTTTAAGTGCGAAAGTTGCCAACTTAAGCTCTTGCACCGGATAGCTTCTACTGAAGTATTAACCGTTATAAGTTCTATGAATTGTACTGAATTCAGTTTTGTTTCATTTAAATTATTTTTAGAGCAGATTCTTTGAGTTTGTTCAGAGAAAATCTTGTTTTAATTTCTTAATTCTTGCTTCTTTGGAGTTAAATTGTAGTTTCGTAATCCAGCTTCGCCAGGTTTAATCAACATTTGAAATTGGTTCACTGCAAAGAAATGTCTTTCTTCCCTCGACGGTGTCGATATTGGTAACTGAAACTTATGTTATTCATTTGGAGTACAATAAATCTTAGTACCTATGTTAGTCTTTGAAAACTGAAAGCACAGTAGCTTCTACTAATAGCAAGAAATTGCATTTGAAAAACGAGATTTTTCTGAATCGACAGACGAGCAAAAATCAAGGGCCGATTTGACAAAGGCGATATTGATACTGGAAATGAAAGTGCGCGTAATATAGAAGTCAGTAAAGTAGTGCAAATCTATGTTCAAGGAAAATCCGAATAGTCATTTTTGCCTACGAATGGTTCTTCAAAGAATGGAAAATACGAAGAAAAGTAATATGTGGAACCTTTTTGTCAGAGTATGTAACACATTGTTTTCGTGGAGTATGTCAGGTAGAGGTTCAGTACCTAATGCTATTTGTATGTAACATGTGTCTTAGAGCCTATCTGATTTTGAGCGGCTGCCTCATATTGTTCTCAGATAGGGCTGATCCAAGTGCGTTTTATTTTTTCTAGCGATTCACTCCCGATTTGCATGGTGTTTATGTTTAGACAAAACTTTGAGATTTCTTTACTATATAGGCTCTATGAATTGGTCTTACGAAGGATATCGTATTACCCAGTACTAACTGGGTTGTGGAAGTCAGATAGGCAGTCGCTCCATGTAAATACTGGTATTCAGCTGCATCCGGTTAGACTGGGAGCCGACCCCAAGATAGTTGGGAAAAGGCTAGGCAGATGATGATGAACAAAGTAGCTGAATGAATTTATCTATCTCGTAGTTAGTACAGGGAATATATATTCAGCGAAAGGGAAGCTGTATTCATCATTGTTTAGACAAATATTAAATTGTTTTGACTGGACTGCTTTTTGCTCTGGGCTCAGGCTCTATGAATTGGTCTGTATTTTGTACATCAGAATTTATATTATATCTGGATGTTTAGTTCTGAGATAGATAGCAAAAAAGTTCTAACATTCGTGTGATGTCGATTGCCGGTAGAAAAATATAAACTGCCAGAAATCATAAACGTTAAACTTTTTGTAAGAGAGCTCTATAAACTATTCGGTTGCAAGAGTTCCTAAACTTGGAGCAACTTTCCAGTAGCAATTATGTTGTACTCGTTTCACAACATTTAGGAAGTTCAGCTTCGGAAGTTTATTTTTGAAGTGAAAACTTCTTTAGCGGCGTTGAGCACTTTAAAAAAATTGTTCTGTAATGGGTATAAAATCTTAAACCCGCGTCAGGACACTCGCGTCAGGACACGTGACCTGATCGTAAGACGGATGGAGAGTAGACGATTTTGAACTTAACCTTCAACATTTTATGGTTTAAAATCATTTAAAGAAATTTGGAAAAAGCGTAAGACGGATGGACAGTAGACGATTTTGAACTTAACCTTCAACATTTTATGGTTTAAAATCATTTAAAGAAATTTGGAAAAAGCGTAAGACGGATGGACAGTAGACGATTTTGAACTTAACCTTCAACATTTTATGGTTTAAAATCATTTAAAGAAATTTGGAAAAAGCGTAAGACGGATGGACAGTAGACGATTTTGAACTTAACCTTCAACATTTTATGGTTTAAAATCATTTAAAGAAATTTTTAAATGTTTCCAATCAACTTTGAACCTAATGCTTTAGGGATAAAGCTGACAAATCTATTAAATAAATTTTAAAATAAAACTCTGACACCAGGTTGGGCATTTACAACATGAGAAAGAAAGATTCATAGTTGAAAGTTTGGAACATGATCGTGGTTTTATAACTCCTAGCGACATCTTGTAGAATGTAGTAGAAAGTACATTAGCAAATGCAATGAGTAACTGTTGTGAGAGACCGCTGGTAGATGGCGCTAGCACAAAGCGCCATCTATCTTTGATATTGAAAACTAAAATGATGCATTGATACAGAGAACACTGTTACTGGTAGGCGCGACAGTTTTTTTAGCTGCTACTAGAGGGCGTTGTTATAAAAAACGTTGTTATAATCAAGTTTTCACTTCTGCCGGCACTCCCGGAGTGCAACCCATCTTTTTTTTTATTTAAACGATGGACATGTATGAGATCCAAACATTTTAATAACTTAATCGTAGACAACCATCAAACAGACAGTCAATTTTAAATGTGTATTTAATATCTTATTAAACGGTTTCACATTTATTGACACAAAAAGATGTCACCATTAAAACAAACCCTTTTGATTTTCAATCTGTAAACTCCGAAAGCTTAATACACAAACGCAATATATGTCGTTTATCCAGTACATATTTTTGGGACAGATTTCAGTATAGCCAACCCTATCACCCGCCCTTTTTTGATTGAAAACAGACAAAAGGATTTTTTTCGTCGCAAAAAGGACAAATGCCTTTCAAATACCGACGTACCAGAAGATTTATACCCTCTCACGGATAATTCAATATCTTTTACTCTCATAATATAATGGAGACAACTTTGTTTTCTGGTCACGAGTTGAACCTTTAAAGGGCATGGAAATGTTCTTTGAACAACTCTTCGGTTTTAATCATTTCTTTCTTTGTTGCTTGAAAGCAAGAGTATGGGATCATGAAATATATATCTATATTGTGTTTGCCTTGTACTTAATGAAGATTCATATATTGTAAGGATTTCTTATGTCATTGTTCAAGTTTGGGATTTGACTTTGTGTACGGATGTTTTCCCATGTTGGACTGCCTCGCTGGTCTAGTGGTCGCAAGCGCGACTGCTGAGCATTAGGTCCTGGGTTCGATTCCCGAGTCGGGCAAATTGTTATTGGGTTTTTATTTATTTATTTAAACTTCATGTACAATAGTGGTACATAGGCGAACTTAATGCCACAAGGCATTCTCTACCAGTCAACCTTTGGGTTAAATAAGAAAACATTGTGATAGGGTACAAAATAAATATCAAAAAAATAACTTCTTGTTTTAGAAAATAACTTAAACAAAAATAAAAAAAACACTCAATCTCTTAATTACTTTTTGTTTTTCCAATAGAAATTTCTCAGTAGCAGCCACGGTGTATGGATTTGTGCCCGGGTTGACGGCATACCCTATAACATGGGACTTAAGCATAACTGGCGAAATGTGTGTACTATTAGGCACACCTCTGCCTTACCTTTCGGGAATTACAGGTGTGATGTTATGTTATGTTTTACCCTTTGCAATTATTTAATGAAAAATCTTCTTTAAACATGACCACTGAAATGACCTTGACGACAGTTTGCTCATGCGTTTTAATATTATTTGGTGTTCGAGTTTCAAAACGAAATGCCTAAACATTACTGCACATCGTGTAGGTAAATAACATAGAAAACATCGAATAAATAGATATTTGTACGTTAAAGAACGATTGAGAAAACAAACGTGAATTATTCAGACGATACTAATTATAATTTTAGCTCTGATGGAAACATCGATTTCAGTTCAAAATACCCTATTCATTGGCTAAATTAAGCCCAGCACAGTCCCAATGAAGATTTATGTAGTTCAGAAATCCAATAATGCTTTAAACGGGTAAAATATTTTGAAACTAGTGTTATAAGCGATCTTTATTCGAATGTTCAAATAGCCAATCTATTTAGTGCCAGTTTTCATGAACACTGGACGAAAATAGATATTTAACAGTTCACCAATCACAACATAAGGGTGGGAATTTTTTGGCGGCACGGTGACGCAGGCGTTGAGCTATTGGATGATGCGTTGCGTGTCACGGGTTAAAATGTTTGTAAACGCACTTACGATACAGGAGATATTCCTAGCGTAGGTGAATGTTCTACTAAAAAGAATACCCGATGCAAACCCAACTCTTGCGGGTGACCTAGCAGCTGATTTCTAGCAAAACAGGCATCGATCTTGACTCTAAATAACGACAAAAAATTGTCAAAAATGTAGTTTTGTAACTTATGTTGTTGCCATCTTGCATGCATGTATTTACTTGTATGTATGACACATGTTTAAGCAAATAAATATTATCTTATCTTATCTTATCTTATCTTATCTTAAAGGTAGCTATGCAGGTCAAGCTTACGTGACAGGATTGCCTGTACTGCAAGCCTGTGGACGGTGAGTAATGGGCTAGCTCGCCGTCCGTCCGTCTTATGACCAGAGGCCGTGTCGACGGCGCGTTCGTGTTCCACGCGCGCCTCAAAGAGATGTTAGTAAACCGGAAGGGTCCGCAAGGGCCGATGGCTGCCAGGGCTGCGGGACTGTTCGAAAGAGATACCGCGGCCCTGGAACACAAAGGGCAAAAGAAGGAACATGGATGGGTTTTAGTCAGTAAAAGTGTGACACTCCCCTCTGCTCCGCCCAGAGCGGGAGAAGTCATTGATGATTTCCCATCCGAAAAAAAAACAGGGTTGCCTGTACTGGTTCACCCGTAAAGGAAACCTGCACAGTTTTGCAGCATACACGCTCCGGTTTACCTGTACAGTCCAACTGTTCAGGCAAACCTGTCAGGTACACCACTTGTATGGTTACTTTTAGGATCTGCTCATCTGTCCATTTTTACGCAAAGTCTGGTTCGGTAATGTTTAGCACATTACTGAACCAGACTTTGCGTACAAAATTGACAATATTACTATTGCAAAAGTAACTTTCAAGTCAAAAAGAACAAAGATATGTAGGTAGAATGAACAAACAAATACGACAATAAAGAAACAATGACTCTACCTAGAGATCGGGAGAAAAGTAACATTCGAGATAAGATCTCTCCTTTGTGTAGAGAAAGGAACAGACAAATAAATAGCGAGTTATCTTGGACGAGCAAAACCGCGAGATGTCACTTAAACGTTAAGATAAAGCGAAACTTATTTTTAGTTTCCCCCTTTTGTTTTTCTTGTGATTTTTTGTGTAGTTTCTTATAATTATATGTAGAGACCATTTTTAATGTGACTGGTTTTTGTAATGCTGATGAGCAAAACCAACTGTTGCCAGTTTTTACTAAGACTAACACCCGTATCTATGGTCTAGTTTAAGTTATTACTTATGCAAGTTTCTATGCAATATACAAGTATTTAAGCGATGTAAGAACCGTCAAAGAACGCAAAGCTGAGAATTCTAACTTTTGACAGTTCTAACTTGAAGCAATTACTAAACTACAGAATAAAAATCGTATCTTAAATACACCTTTGTAAGACTGAAAGTCAGACTTTCAGCTTCTGACTACTCGTAACGATGGTCAAATATCTACAAATGATAGCCGGGACCAACGGCTTAACGTGCTTCCCGAGGCACGGAGTAATCTCGGTATGTAATGATGGTCATCCATCAATGGACCAACCTCGGCAAGCGCGGTTTAACTTTGAACCCGGGCGGCTGTTATTATTTGGCCACGAGCTCCTTCATGAGCAACGACCTCCTCCTATAAAAAAAAAACATCTGTTCCATATGCAGTTTTGTAGGAAACAGCAGATTTTTATTTTACAACCGATGAAAATTTTCTATATGGGGGTGGGGGGTGGGGTTCAGAATTATGTAGTACTGAATACGTGGTAACCGTTTTCGCGTCGGTGTCCCTTCAACCTCATATAAGAAGGTAGCAACAAAAGCAATTATAATAAGGACTTAGCTAAGTCCTCTTAGCAAAAAAAAATAATAATTTACCTATTATTATTATTTCGGTTTCTCTTTCGATGTAATCTTATTGTAAGTAAGATATTAGCGCCTAATCTGGTAAGCTTATTATTGTTATTTGTTATGTATTAAGTAGATAAACCCTTGATGGCTAATAGACATCATATTACCTACCTACTAATTTCACTAAACCATTTTGGTGGATTTGCCTTATTTCTTTTACATATTATATTCCTTCTTATAGATGCTGGTATTAAAGGTTCGCAGTAGGAATCGGTAAACAAAAGTTGAGAAACCACCATCAACTTATAAATGTGAAGCTTTAATTTTATTGCGAACAACACGGCAACATATCTCGCCTGCAACATGTTTCTCGCAAGTCAAAACATGTAGCTGAAAGTTGAAACATTAATGTGCAACTTTTGTTTCCAACGAATGCTCGTTGAGCTTCATAATTCCCTCTTACCTACTGAGTGGGTGTTATATTCTTGTGGTTTGTTGAACTTGGACATCTTATTCAATACCTAGAATACTGATTCACACATTTGTTTAATAAAATATGTAAAATTCTAATCAGATGGTCGTATTTTTGATGATACAAATCTTGTGAGTTCAATCACGATCGTGATTTAAGAGTTCAAAGAGTGTAAAAAAATTAAACGATATATGTGATGTTTACATATACCAACCAAAAACCTGTGACCATTGCGCCTTAGGCCGGTTCTGTGGATAGTCCTTCGGGAACCTCTCCTCACTCCACAGCATTTGCAATGACACTTTGTACACAGCCACATCATCAACGTCACATCCTACCGCCAAATCTAGCAACGATATCAGCAAAAACAAGATGGCGGCCATTCGACGTGTAACCGCCATCACGAATAGACGTACGCGAAAACACTGGGATTTTTTTCTACGATTTGTTTAAACGTTTTTAAGCGAAAAGGTGTTTTAGTTTTGAAATTCACTGTTTCCGTATGCGTGTAACGTCTTCGAAGAGGTACGGTGGACTTTTCTATTTTGGATTCTCGTTCTCTGCGGACAGAAATAAACACATTGGCGACGATCCGTACGCGTGAGCCGATGACTTGTGCGTGCATCTGGTTTATTTATATAAACCAAAACAGTTTCTTTCCTGTTTTGTAAGAAAACATGCAGTCGGAATCTGATGGTTACCTGCTTTGCTTCAGAATTTATAAAATATGGATGGATAAAAACTTAAATGCTAGAGTTGACAGATTATAAAAAAAGTTTGAATCTCACCTGTTTACTTATTTATTTATTTAAGGACAACCAACAAAGCATACACCAAAAATACATGTAATAGTACTAATGTTATTTTTACATTGTATAGTGTAGCCTTAATTAAAGGCTACCACGGCATGCATTGATTATAGGAGTAGGAAATGTAGTAACAAAACAGATTTTACTTATTTGGGTACATAAATACAATTAATTGTTAAGTGTAACATAAATCCGATATACAAAATACAAACGAAAAATTTATTAATTAGTTAATACTAGATTGGTTAGATTAATTTAATCAATATTTGGTTCGACGTTGTGTCGCTGTTGATATAACCATGATTTTTTTTTGTTATTTTATGCATAATTTCATTATACGAAATGCTAAAAAAGTTAGGGTTGTCAATTATCGTTGTTCACAAGAATTCTCAATCCATATTGACGTTCATTTTTTAAAAGCGCCATTAACGCTTCAATATTTTAAAAAGAAAATAAAATTTCAAATACAATTTAATCCTCTAGATTCCAATAAGTAGACGTTGAAGGGTCGCAGGTGTTAGTGGTTCGGGGGGTCTTCTGGACCGGGGGGTGAAAGGACGGGGTGTTCCTTAAATCGTGAGGCTTTTAACCCGTCCCAAGTGTCCACCTGATTGATTGATAGTGGACCTGTATCATTGGATTTTTGGGCAACTTTGTGATATATTATCTCGGGCTAAAGGCGAAATAAACCGACGATTTACTGGTTCATACTATAAACTATAGCGGTTCAATTTGGTTCAAACAAAAGCATCATGAGGAAATCGTCATGACCTGGAAATGAAAATTCGAAGACATGGGAGACCTACCAACCCGCATGGGGTCTAACCGCGGCCCTGGAACATAAAGGGCAAAAGAAGGAACATGGATGGTTTTTAGTCAGTAAAGGTCTGACACTCCCTTTCGCTCCGCCCCGAGCGGGAGGAGTCATTTGATGATTGCCCATCCGAAAAAAAAGGGTTAGGGTCTAGGAGTAGAGACTCTCAGAGCAAAGACCTCTTGTCCCAGAATGATTGATTAGGTATTCTGGATTCCTGAATCAAACTAATGAACATTTGTAAGAATCTTTCCGTATAGGTCAATGTTTATTAATATTCTTACATACCTACATCTATCGGTACAGGATAACCCAATGCGATAAATGTGCCTTAAAATTATTCCTAACTTAATTCCTTAATTGTTAATTAAAACTAATTAGTATTATATTATTTGTAGAGGATGTTAGGAATATACTACGACTACACGTTCCTATGTAATGTTCCCAAACAATGTCAAAAGAATATGCGGTCACGTGAGCGAAGCGGCGGGTACAACTACAAACTAATTTCAAACATAGCATTCGTTGTCTGTGAAATCTTTCATTTGCCGCAAATAACTATGTACTTAATTGCTATTCTATATATCTAACTAATACAAAGTAGAACAACAGAAGGCACAATAAAACTACAGCAATCTTTATACTAAATCCAACTTTATCCAGACAAAGTGAGTACGTCCTACTTCTAGTGGAATAATAAAAACTTGAAAATTATGCGCTTCAAACTTTTTCTATTGAGAGAGTTTCTCTCCAGATATTCTAGAGTTTGGTATAAAGCCTCGTCTATATTGGGATTCCATTTTACTTGTAACAATACAGGGTGGACGCGACACCGACTCGAAAACGGTTATCACGTATTCAGTACATCATTCTGAGCGGCTCACATAGAAATTATTCATCGGTTAAAAAAAAGCTGTTTCCTACAAAACTGCAATACCTACACTGTCAAAATATATGGAACAGGTGATTTTTTTTAATAACCGTCAGATTAATGTACTGAATACGTGGTAACCGTTTTCGCGTCGGTGTCCCTTCCACCCTGTATATTTTGTTTGACTATGTTATTTACTACCAAAAACTTGAACTACACGATGGATAAACACTCATAAACCTTCATTCAGATAGGGTAGAGTTTTCTTTAGCAAATATTGTTGCCATTTGGGCAACAATATTTGCTAAAGAAAGCTCTAAGAAAGAACGATGCGCCTATTTGAAAGGATGTGCTATAATGCTAAAACAATAAATTGTTATCAATGTGGATATGTATGAAAAACAGACCTTAAGTGATTGAAACAAAATAGGTTCAGGGAATGAAATAATATCCGATCTTGTTAATCATTCCGGTCTTGTTATGAAAATGTAATATATGAGGTAGATATTTATGATTTTGGAAAAACTGATCAAAAGCTATGGTCGAGCGAGACCGATAAAGGTTACTAAGCTCGTGTCTTGACTAAGACATGTTCCCAGCTCAGAAAAGTAAGCTGGGAATAACGCCAACGTACGTGCTAAGCAACGTTTATAAATCTCGGCTGAACTTTTGCAAATGAAAGAATAGTGAATCTGTCCGCGCATTTTTACACAATATCTTAATAAATTATAGCCTATGTATTATTTTTACGAATAAGCTATTATTTACTGTTAAGTTTCATCAAAACCCGTTCAGTATTTTTTGCGTGAAACAGTAACAAATATCCAACTGTCCATCCTCATAAACTTTCACGTTTATAATAGTAGCAAGAAGAATGTAACAAGATATTTTTTAAGTTATTTTCTAGAAAATACATAGTTCTCACAGAAATCCAAAGAACTTCACTGTCTTTTACATCAAGTGTTGGATAAAGTTTGAAAAGTTTATATTGCAGGGACGATGGCATTATCGGGCAGGGCAGATTAACTCGATTCATTGCCTGTACAAGAATAAATCGAGTTCCGTTCATTCCGATGAACAGTGAAGCGGTATCGATAAGGTGGTGGTGGAATTACTTGGATACGTTTGATAAAGGACATCGTACAATCTTTTTGTAAAAGATAAATAGGTGTGTGAGAGTGATAGTGAGAAAAATAAAATAGCAATTTGGAAGAGAGGGGTTTGGGAATCGAGTTCTTATCATTTTTGTGATTTGATATGAAGTGATATTTGAAAATATCAAAGACATTCAAATATTTACGAGCGATAGACGGGACAAATCGAAGATAATCGTAATTCAATACTTGTTACTATTAGTAATGTCGTGCATTCGTGTGTCAAAATTGAAAATGTTTGGGATCAACATTTTTATATAAAGTTATTCGCAATGTTCGCTCTATGAATATTTTAGATCTCTTTGGAAAATATAAAAAAATAGTAGTCTACTGGTATCGGGAACAGAGTCCAAGCTATTGGCGTCAGGGCTTCAGAGAGAGGAACCTCCTGACATTACGAACCGTGTCCAGGAGTACCGCTTTCTGAATCCAGCCCTTGAGCCAGCTGTCTAACGAGAATCTCCTCTAGTATTCGTCGAGGCTCTTGGCAATTAAGCCGTTGGCTGAAAAGACTATCGGCACAATGATCGCTGAGTTCACAGAAATCTATATTCTTACTACTGTAGTTTTATTTGTCGGACCAGTTATTCAGTTAATACACTCGAGAGCAATGAATCCGGGTCACTTAAAGAATGTTAAAAATCTCGGAAACTAAAAATGATAGGTTAATGCAATAAATTGTATTTAATAGACAATGTAATACTCCTTAAATGAAAGTAAAAAAAATATGAGTCGCCATACATTTTATTAACACAAAATTACATAAAGAAAAAAACTGCTGATCTCTCCTTAAAACAAAAATAGGAAACATGAAATTTTTGAACTTTATTACGATTTTCTTGAATTTTAATACTTCGTATTGCCTCCTCGTGCTTCCATTACTGCGTTTACGCGGTTTGGCATGCTGTACACCAAGTTCCTTATACGATTTTGGGGAATATTCTCCCATTCCTCTGTGAGAGCAATTTTGAGCTCACGAAGCGTGATTGGGGGAGGGTTTCGTTGTTTTACGCATCTGCCTAGCTCGTCCCAAGCATGCTCGATCGGGTTGATATCCAGGCTGCGCGCTGGCCACTCCATACGAGTAATGTTCATCTCTTGAAGGTAGTCATTCACAATCCTACCTGTATGAGGTCGGGCATTGTCATGCATAAATATAGCATCCTCACCTAAATTGACCATAAATGGACCAACGTGATCATTGAGGATTTCTTCCACATATCTTACGCTAGTTAAAGAGCCGTTTTCTATGATCACCAGCTCTGTGCGACTTTCAGAAGAAATTCCGGCCCACACAAGTACAGACCCACCACCGTAGGCTACTTTTTCTTCGATGCATGCTTGCTTGAATCTTTCCCCTGGTCTTCGATACACTCTGTGTCTTCCATCGTGCTTGTAGAGCATAAATTTTGATTCGACGGAGAACATAACTTTTGACCAATCTTCAATATTCCAATTTACGTGACTCGTATCGTGGGCATATCTTAGTCTTGAAATACGATGCCCACGCTCCAGTTTAGGGCCGTTTGCAGGTCTAAGGGGTTTTAAGTTAGATTCAGCAAGCCGACGTCTTACTGTCCATGCACTTGGGTTACTTCCTCCGAGGCGTCGAAACTGATTTGTGAGTTCAGTTCCTGTGAGAAAGCGATTTCGAAGCATGGTGTTCACCAAGTATCGGTCTTCTCGTGCTGTGGTACACCTGGTTCTGCCCGTTCCTGGTCTGCGTAGGTTAGAACCAGTTTCTTCGTAACGTCGGAGAACTCTTTGTACTGTTGACAGCGACACACCGACAGTCCTGGCTGTATCGCGCTGACTCCGGCCGGTTTCCAGCATTGTAAGTATTCTGGTGCATTCTTCAGGCGTAAGCGACATAATTTCAGCTTGAATAATGAATATAGAGCACTATCAACATGGTTTATGTACCCACATAAATGACAGATTACAAACAAAAGCAAAACCAAATGCTGTAATTTCGTAGTTCCATCTTCGAAAGTGGCCCTTTTTCAAATTTGTTTTTTTTTATGATATAACTTTACAATAACTAAGAAGTTTTAATACCTTCAATTAAGGAGTATTACATTGTCTATTAAATACAATTTATTGCATTAACCTAGCATTTTTAGTTTCCGAGATTTTTAGGATTCTTTAAGTGACCCGGATTCATTGCTCTCGAGTGTATTAAACTCTAACATGATAAAGGTAAATGCATCTGTTTCTATTAGAATATTCCTTTTTTGGATTACATATAGCATTGGTACAAACATAGGCATTAAAGCACGAGGCAGGGCCTCTACCGATATTGAAGTAAAAATAGTTGTTTTGTAACCACCCCAAGTTTCAATAACCACAAAACTTCGTCAAAGACCAATCTCGATCCTAAACTACGCTATCAATTCCAAATCTGAACCGCAAAACAAGAACAACAGGGCCTCAATTTCCTTTAGAAACTTGAACATTCATGCTTATAGAAACATCTTGCCCATTCCTACAACCCTGCCATAGATATTTTACCAACGCCTTTGCATCGCTGTCAAAATACAGTGATCTTTATGGTTGTAGCAATAAAGTTGCTGGTCATTTGCTGCCACTGATAAATCTGTCAAAATTATATTGATCTTTATTTTCATCACTGTAAGGTTGTTTTTGACTTGCTGCTGTCAGTGATAAAATAACTGAACCGTAGTACCCTAGTCCTTACAACAAAGCCTTCGTTCAAAATTCGAATAAACAAGGAAGCAAGGAGGTTGGAGTTCAACTCTTTCGATATTAAAAAAGTTTGAAGATTCTGTGGAAGGCTCATGGTTTGTCTTCAGCTTTTTGTACAGAACAAGAAATTGTTTTTCTTGGAATTTTAATAAGGATTTTACGGAGGATATTTCCTGAATAGTTGGTTTATTTTATAGTTTTGAATTGGACAGGCGTCTTAGCCCCTTTATGGATTTATTAGCTCCTTTTGCTATTGTTGACTAGCGCAAACATGATTGCGTTTAAGGTAGAAAGTAGCCTTTTTTAACGTTCTGTGGTAGTAGCTTTGCAAGCATAACGAAAGATCTATTGTTGATCACAATGTATTACCTACATAACGTACGCAAAATACGCTTGCACTTTGGAAGTGCAGTTACGGACACCAGCCAGTTATACAATAAAACTTTTTAAAATGAGACACATTATTTTTTCTTTTATCGATCAAAACGTACCTACAAGATCAAAGTGTTGCCAGCTACAAATATAAAGTGACGTTGTAATATTTAGCACGTGTTCCTCTTTTAGATGTTGCCAGCGCATACTACACTTAACCTAGTTTCATGGATCTATTTTATGAGTTGCAAGGGAAGCTTACGATAGGTATCTTATTATTTCTGTATCAGAGAGGAGTAGGTCGTAAAAATATGTATTCAAACGGCTTAGTGTACGTTCAACGAGCGCTGTTGACCTTTACAAGAGTAAAGGACTATCTGATTAGGACGCTCAACGTACTTTTTTGAGTGTACGTTCAACGAGCGCTGTTGACCTTTACAAGAGTAAAGGACTATCTGATTAGGACGCTCAACGTACTTTTTTGTTATTTTACATATTTTCGGGCTCATTATACAATACGGGGTGGAAGGAACAACGACGCATAAACGGTTATCACGAATTCAGCATATCATATAATTCATCAATAATTCATTAATTATTCCTAGAATGTATTAAAATTATAATAATAATCCAACGCGAAAGGTGAAGAAGAACCAGAGTAATCTGTTGTCGACATAGCTCACAGAATAAGTAAGCTGAAGTAGCAATGGGCCGTAGAACCGATGACCGTTGGGGTAGTACCTACGTGTTCTTGAGAGGAGACCGGGAATCGGCAAGCGTAAGGTGGGACGCCTTCAGGCTCGGTGGAGCGACGATCTTTGCTGGGTGACTGGTAGCAACCGGATGAGAGTTGCCGAGAATCGAGTTCAGTGGCGTACGATTGAAGAGGCCGATGTCCAGCAGTGGACTGTTGTAGGCTGATTATGATGATGATGGTGATGACCGTATGATTTAAATTAAATAAGTCTTTCATTGACGAGGAGTACCGCGCCAATAATAGCTCAGCAGTAGCTCAGCACTCTTGCAGTAGCAATAATGCTGAGCTACCAACCTACTATAAAGTGAGTCGTCTAAACGATTCAATTCCCAGTGAATATTTTAAACTTATCTCGAAATAGAGAACTGAACTTGATAGTTAGACTGGATTTATTTGACTTGGTCCATCGTCCGATAGCAGATCGTACGGAATTGAATTCACTTCGGGTTTGCTTCAACAGTTATAACGTGAACTATTGTTCAATGAGGTAGTATTACTGTTTAGTTTGAGTTTATAGGAAGTTAACTGCAGGGAGATGTAGGTAACTAATGGGAAATGAATGTTTTATACAAGTTTCAATCAACATTCTCCAGAAATTTACTGAAAACAGTAATCGCACCTATTAATGGGGCCAATTTTAAAGGAATTTTAGGAGCTGAACGAGTTGAGTTAAATCGCCTTTTTCGTTTTCCATCTAGCATTAATATTATGAATGATGTAGCCGGGGAATGGGGATTGAAGGCTTCATGTGTCAAAGCTTGACCCCGGTTTTCTCCCCTTTAAGTAAAGATATCTTTCTACCAAATATACTCAAAGTTTCGTACAAAAATACGTAGGCAATATCAGTATTGTATACTTACATGTCCGTTATATTCTTATCAACCCTAACTTCGAAAAGTCACAAAGATGGCAAAGAAAAACTTTTGTCGAACTCAGGATTATGCCATCCATGAGTTCGCTGACAATTGTCGAGTAGGGTGGCAACACCAAAACAAGTCCATTCGGAGGGTATAAAAACATATTGCGAACATTAACTCAGTTGCAGAGTGGGACTCTGTTCAGTTATGTTGGAAGCCGTAAACTTTAGCAAGTTATACGGGAATTACAATGTAGGGAATGTAGCCTGTAGGTGTATGGAGTATGAAGGGTTGTTGGTCGCTTTGTTGTTTGTTAGTTGTTTTCGGGATCTTTTAACAGAAAACCTACTTTTTGGAAGACTCTAATACAAAGGTATTCAAGAAATTGGCAAGACACAATATTTCATTAACAAATAACTTGTTTGATAAGGGTATTTAAGCTTGCTAAGCTTATTAGCTTTTTGTGCTTGCAGCTCTTCCTGTGCTGCAAGGACATAAAACTTAATGTTATTTAATTCCACTTGTGTGTTCCACAGTGTTTTAAAAATTAATTGTTTTCACAAAAAATAACTCAAGTTGTAACTTTTTATTCAAATGTTACATTGCTCATGTTGTTGCAATTTCTCTTAAATTGCTATTCCCAAGTCTATCATAACACGATGCATTCGCCTTAAAAGCATATCCTTTTTTTTCATCGGCAGCGCGGGGACGCATTTGGCTCAATTTCCGGTCCAAGGAAAAATTAATGAAGCCAGGATATTGCATGAAACCTTCCTGTGTAGACAGCTACCGTAATCGAATATGTTGCGATATTTTGTAAATTATTTATTGCCAGGCGAATAATTAAATCGGGATATCCGTATTTATATTTTGCGTGAAATGGTTTTCGGACTACTGTTAAATAAAGCAAATTGTGATGGAAACGTTATTGTGAAATTTATTTATTTATTTATTACTAGCGACCCGCCCCGGCTACACACGGGTGCATGTATTATACATATAAACCTTCCTCTTCAATCACTCTATCTATTAAAAAACCGCATAAAATCCGTTGCGTAGTTTTAAAGATTTAAGCATACATAGCGATATAGGGACAGAGAAAGCGACTTTGTTTTATACTATGTAGTGATATTAGGTCTACCAACAATTGTTCACACTGGACTGTATCCAGTGTGAATGATGTGACATGATTCATTCTTGAAAATAAATTATAGCGCAACAATTACTTATAGGTAAACACCACATGCACTAAACAATAACTTCAGAAAATATGCTAACTTAGTAAGCTAAGCGCCAATATTCAATTAGATAAAATTAAAATTGGAAATAGTGAAAAACAGAATTATGACAAAATTGATTAAAAATAAAATTGATTATTCTTTTACAATGACAACATTGGTACTTAGAGAAAATAAAATAAAAATTGCAATCGATGCTCTTGCGTAAACATATTAAAATAATTAAGTGTGTAACAGGAGTCTCTTTTTGGTCTGAGCTGGAGCAACGACAAGATTTTGTCACACTGCACATGTTAGCTTGGCATGTTGCTGCCAGTGTTATCTTGTAAGCGGCTTGTAAACGTGATGAGGTTGTTGCGGTACTACAAGTTGTAGAAATACAAAATGCTTTGAAAAGCGATCGTGACTTGTCCAAGTACTCTTGTCGATTTAATCGTACAATTGAAAGTGAACCTTAAGATGAAAATGCAGAGGTCGACAATACATCCAAATCTACAAAATTGCATGTTTCCATGTAAAACCCGAAGCACTCACATAATAATTAGTGAAACAAAACTATACGATTACCACACAATATTTATTACCACACTAAACATTCTAAACACCCCATAACACGAACAAAACTTTGTGATAATTAGATTATATGAAAATCCCTGTTTGCAAGTTAATATTAAAAGTTAGGTAGGCGTTTGGATTGGTCAACCGATCTATGAGAGGGTTGTCATGGTGACGAGAATAATAAAGGGTGATGGGGAGTTCATGAAGGGGTGCAAGAGCACGTACTATCCAAATATTTACATGATGAATTTATGCTTTATTATAAAGTAGGTAATAATGACCTGGCTGCAACTCGGTTCGAGTCCACTAAGGTATATTATAGATCCCATCAAAAACATAACATGTACAAAAATGCAAGTCTCGCAACGCAGTTCTTCTACCGTAAAAAGTTGTGAGATTTAATGTAAAACCAAGTCGGTTCATTTATTCAGTACCTGCCTATGTGAGCATCTATCCAACCACTTTGTCATAAATTGTTACCTAATTAGTAACTAACAAATTTTTATATATGTCAAACTCAAACTCAAAGCATTTATTTCAATTAGACCATTATAGGCACTTTTGAAAGTCAAAAAAAAAGCTAAGCTACAGTCACAGTCACAAGGCATAATAACTTGCGAAAGTACTGTAGTTGACCATTCCAAAGCGTAGATTTCTATGGAGAAGAATGGGCAAGATACTCCATGGACACTCCTTTAAATAGCTAGCAAGGTACTTGGCAGTCTCCGAGTTGAAATTGTTAACTGCCTTAATTCCAAAATCAAATATTTCATTTTTCATCCAGTCTGGTGTCAGGATATCATGATTGTCAAAAAATTTGAAACGTGTAATGCTGAATGAATTTTCGAAAATGTTTACTTATTTTCACTTTCGATACTAAGATAAAAGGAACTCGAGCAATATTTTATGCATGTATAGCCAGCGTTTAGGCAGAGCGTTTTTCAGTGTCTCAAGGAGTAAAAATACTTGATATACCTATTAGTTAGTTAAAAGATGTGCTTCTTTTGAATATAGAGCAGTTTTGAGTCTAGCCAATAACAAAATAATTAACAGTCGATTATTTTTGGCGTCCTGCAAAAGCGTAAACAGTTTTGATGGTAGTGGCGGGCAGACAAATAAATAATTCCAACTGAAATTCCACATTAATTTGTACCCTTAATGCGAACCGATGGGGCTAGGAAACACAAACAAGTCACAAAGGCTCCTTAATTGCCAATTTACTCATGTTTAACAATACTATTGTTTAACGCCAGGACTGGTCAATTAATTTATGCAATTAAAACTCTTGTGTGACAGCCGCTGTCAAATAAATTAGGGCTTTGCGGTGGACTGAAGGAATTTCAAGGTAATATTTCACTTGAAATATCTTAATTGTGGCTTATGAAAACCCTATTTATGAGTGTAATATCAGCAGAATTGTAATAGTTTTGGGTTGGGCGGGTAAAAAAGGGATTCTTAATAGTGGCTATTTTAATATATTAATATCTAACTTACCTACGTGATATTTTTAATCTTAGTGCATTAGCTTTCCGAAAACTAGGTATAAAGTTATTTGTCGTCTTTGCATAATCAGCCTAATGTTCACACTGCTGGGACACACGGCCTTCCTCTCTAGAGAGGAAATGGGCTATAATCCACCACGCGGGCCCAGTGCGGGTTGGTAGATGTCACAACATGTCTTCGACTTACACAAAGTAATGCGCCTGCCTGAGTTCGAACCCGCGACTTACTGTTCGTAAGTCGGGGCCGCCATCACTGGGCCACCGCTGCTCTCGTCGTCTTTGCGTTTGAGTTAAATGTCGACGTTTCGTTTCAAATAAAGGATTACTATGATTAAGTTCATTTTTTTAATTCTAAGATTCAGATGTTGAAGTTACATCGAGCTATGTCAATCAGTATCGTATAAAACTCTACCTAAAACGGAATGGTTGACAAGACAATGTAGAAGGAACTTTGTTTTGACCAGGAATAAAACACATAACGTAATCACAAAATAACAGTTTAATATTTCACTTCCAATACAAATTCATAGAATAACGGTTTATTATTTCACTACAACACAAATTCACAGTTGTTACTTCGCTTAGTGTTCAAAAGCGACTGCCCGTAATGGCGGACGAAGCGATTCCTCTTGCAATTTGCCACCACTCGCAGTGGAAAACCGTTAGTCAAAAACTGACCAAAAAATAAAGAATTAGTCAGTTTAAATACATTTACAAACTTTTTTTTTAGATGTTATCTAATATTTATTATTTAATCAAAATATTAATTATTTACAAACTACAAAACTATAATAGAAATAAATATGTACAGGTATAAAAGGGTTACAGGGCATCCAAAAATTCGTCCACATCGCTGTCAACAGGAAAAGAGTTTACAAACTTAAATAACTAATAATTTAGTATTACAGGATTATTTACACAGATTGAATTAATAAATCATTAAAAATATTTAAACCTAATAAATTCACAAGTTCATAAACTTCTTGCTACTTCTTGTTAATTATAATATGACCTAACATTTGGCATACAACAATCAGATGCTGAAGATAAGGTTGAGACTCACACAGACCAGGGAAACATGGATCAATAGGAACGTGGGGGAGTGGATGAAAGAAGGTTGCAAATTATTATGATGTTCCACGATTTCACCTTGCAGAAGCTCAACACGACATTAGAAGATTATCGTAAAACATAACGAAATATTCTGTTTTGCAATTTTCATTTTGGTATCCGTTATTCATAATTCCAAAGCCATCTGTTATCTGTATGAAACATCAAACCATTTTCCAAGTCCTAATAAAGTAATGAATTTACGCAAATCGACAAAACAAACGATGGAGGAACACGCGAGTTCGTTTTCAAAGATATTTGGCATGTTTTGTAGTCACGAGCTTTGCTAGTTACTGCTAACTTGGATGTAGTTTGGTTTCTATAGAAGCTTACATTTCTTACTTAGAAGTATCTAGTAACATAGTATCACACTAACATCAACCCGGTGGTCACCACTCACCCATGGACGGGGAAAATTGACCCCTTAACAGACGTACTCGTAACCCCCTGTGCAACGCCCGTTCGGCGCATTTCTGGAGAGACTGCAAAGGGAACTTCTCCGAGCCTTCATTCCACGGAAATGTACTACCGATAAATAAAACTATTCTATCTTGGAACATATAATTCTTAACTCAGGTCTAGGTAGGTGTAGGTATATATGGTCTACCTGTGAGCCAACATCAAAATTCGTTCAGCCGTTAAAGGTGAAAAAACAGTCAGCTACTTTCTGATAATAGTGGGTTTAAAAAAACCCTTAACGAAGCCAAAAGCCAGAACAAAGTTTTTGTTCTGGACCACACCTGGGAACCTTCTAGTAACGGAGATATTAAAAGATCAAAGTTCCCACTTTTAAAAAAAGTTTTTTTTTTTTTTTAATATAAGTTTTAATGTCACAACATTACTTTAAATACCTCCATAACCCCTGTACTATTCAATGCATCCATCAGCACAATGTTTTGAGTGCGTTACATTGAGTCCGTAAACCGTGATTTTACACCCCAAGTAAAAAACATTCCCACCCACAATTTTTGCGTAGAGTTACTTAGTTTGATGAACAGAACGCTTGGCTAACGGCTCCGTGAAGGGTTCGTTTGTACACTTTGTATTACAAATATGATAGCAGACATAATTTATAAGTAGCGATTTTTCTGTTCATAAAAAAAATTGAGATGATGAAAACGGTTTAGCTGATTTTCCCGTCAAACCGGGAGGTACGTCGAAAATGCACCCGCATCTCGCTACCTTGGGGTTTCTCAAACCTGCGGGAGGTCTTCAAAGGGTTGTTGCTTAGCTGGATATTGTGGGCTGGCAAGCTGACCGCATATGAAAGGGAGTTTTTTTTTTAGGAGAATTTTCTAAACATCACATGATAGATGGCTACGCATATACATACCTTACTACATACCTACGCAGGCACCTACTTATGAAACTGATACTTAATTATAAATGGCTATATAAACCATAAACAGATTGGACACTTAAGAGTGTCCAATCAATAAATTGAAACTTTGACGTAGTTTTTATTATTATTAGTAGACATGTGAACGATGTAATTTGCATTTATGATCGATATTAATGCATGCATGAAACCCAAATATTGAAATAGAAAGAGCTATTGCCTCTTATTCAAGCTCATATTTCTGTTTTTAGCCCAAACGGGACGTTAAAAGCTTTTGCAGTACCTACAAACTGTAATAACTCTTCAATACCTTCCATTTACGTACATCAAACAAATCCTCAACTAATTAACTTATCCTAGGTCAACTTCAAAACTGTTATTATAACTACCCATGAATGACAAAATAAAGATGGCGCTCGCTAATCCATCAAACTGCGCGTCACCAAGGATTAACCAGTAATGGACGTCAAACATTTACACAGGAGAAAACGTGCTCGTGGCGCGGCTACAAGGATCAAAATCATTTTCTTTTTAAAGTAGGCGTTTGCACCCTTTCGTCTTGGAGCCTGAAATATGTTAGTAAATATCGGCTGTGTGTTCGGTTATGTTTATACAAGCGGCTAGACTGGAAATCAAACAAAGGATTTATGTTTTACACTTTGTAGCACAGTTTCGGCTGTAAATATGACACACGATATGATACACGTGAGCTCTCAGTGTTAATTCAAAACTATGATGATAGACACTCGACCGTGTTTAAGATATTTTTTTGATCGCGTTCAATTTCGTTGTGGCAATTCGCCCTGATTCTTAACTTTGTAGAGTTTCGTTTCTGCCACTTACACGTATAAACTGTGTGAAAGTTAATTTCTAAAATATGATGTGTGTATTGAATGGAGTGTACAGCTAAGCGAGAAACATCGAGGCTAGATAAGTGCTCCTATATACAATTTTGCACCCACCCGCCCTGACTCGTAATGTGTCAGCGAGAGTGTACTGTCACTGTAATAGTTATCACAACTCAAGCCCAAGCCCAAAAGCGACAGTTCTTACCGGTACACAAGATTCGTATTAAAACATTGCTACATTAGCAAAAACAAACATAATAAAAGTACCTATCTCAATAAAGTTGTAACAACAAAGAGAAAGCAATAACCAATAAATATTCATCAGTTGACCCAAAACAAGCTTGTTAACCAAAATCAAACACTCCGCTGGGATTAATCGATCCGCTAATCAATCCGTCCCAACAAGGCGTTGAAAACTGAGGGCAACTTGAGATAACTCAAGTGTCTTCGGCCACATTACAAGATAGTTAAGCGTAGTTTACAAACTTGTGCGAGCTTTCGACCTATAAGTTGTATCGTTAACCCTCCAGTCCTTTACATGGAATGATAACGCGAAGATGTTGCCACGGATTATGTAGGGTGAGGTGGCATTCTTTGGGGGTTGTGTTTGCCAATGTGAGATTAGAGTGCATTAGAAGATCTTACATGAGTGTCAATATTTACCACGGAAGGAGCAGTTCGAACGGCTTGAGGCGTCACGAGAAATGTAGATGAAAACTTGCTAAACTGATAAGGTATAACTACTGGTGTTAAGCTGCATCTGGTTACACTGGAAGCCAACATAATTGGGAAAAGGCTAATCTGTTGCAGTTTAAGCAAAATATTGTATTTATTCGTGGTACAGCCCACGGATTAAAAAGTAAACCCAACGTAATTTTTCACGAGACGTGTTGCTGACAGATGCAAAGTGACGTCATATATTTACGCAAAATGTTTTCCCAGATAATCGATATGGTAGCTCTCGTGTCGGACATTGGTCATCCACCGCATTTTGGACAACAGCCAGGAGATCTGAGGAAAAAACACGTCGTTTAGACGCACAACTCACGGACAAACTACCAGGCGTTCATATTGTTGAGATGTAAACAGGAATTTGGGGGGAGGTTGCAAATTATGACATGTTTTGTTGCTGTAGAAATGTTTTCTGTTTACAGCCCCATATGAGGGGGGAGAATGGAAGGGGTCAATCTGTAGCGTGGTTAGTAGTAAGAGCCACGATAGAAGAGGTTTGACCAACTCCATTAGTTGTATTTAACTTTATGAACAGTAATATGCTTATAACATTCGTTCGTTTTAGCTCAGAATTAAATTTAATTAACTGAGAACATAGGACCTAAATAAGAAAGAACTTAATAAAACTACCATAGTACGTAATAATATCATTATATCAATCAACCACAGCAGACCGCAGTTTTTTTAACACTAGGAATTTCTCCTGTATCGCAGGTGCGTTTACCAACACTTAAACTCACACACAGAAACAGCCAAACCCGGAACAATTACCTGTAGGCCATACAAACGTGGTTTGGTGCGGGAATCGAACCCGCGACACGCAGCGCAGCAGCCAATCGCTCAGCCACAGCGTCAACCGTGTCGACGAATCGAAAGATTGTCGCTCCATCTAGCCTGCGGGTGTCCTACCTTACGTTTGCATAATCGCGATCTCAACTCAATGAAATAGCATTTAAAAGGTTTCAATTATACAGAGAGTTTTTCATACTACATGACGTCAATGTGTTGAATTGCCACTATATGCCTCATCTATCGTCAGCTTAGTGTTTGCATGTAATTAGTTCGTAGCTTGAGGGAAAACGCCGGCTATCTCTGAGTGACACACTGCTAAGATTAATAACAAAATAATTTGGGGGAAGAAGTTTCAGATCTTTGAATACTACATAACCAACAATGTTGTAAGTTAATATGACAAAGCTTTGATACTGTGACACAGGTATGACTTATTGTGTAATCATCTATCTTGCTCAAAACTTTCACAGAGTCTAGGAGAAAGAACAAGAGAGAAATACTGCCTCTGTCCAAGTTATTTGAAAAGCACTCGTTAATCCGGAAAAGTACCCACAAACAAAGGGATATGTACATTTGTCTAGGATCACAATTATGCCGATTAACCCATAGATCATCCCATTTGAAAAAAATTAAAAAAAAAACTTTCCTAGTTAAAGTAATTTGTAGGTACCTATCATCATTCGCCTGCCCTTATCCCGATTTATCGTTATCGGTCGGCGCACCATTTCTTCTTCTTCCATACTTCTCTTTTACTCGTCATCTCAGCAGTCACCTCCTTTCCAGCAATATCATCTTTCACATAGTCCATCCATCGTTTCTTTGTCTTCCTTTACTCTTATACTCATCAACATACTCATATTCAAAACTTTCCTCACGACATTTTCCTCATTCCTCCGCATCACATGTGCCAGCAATGCCCATACCAAGCCACCCGATTACCACACAACTTTTCAGTCACCAGTGCCACTTTCCGACTTCCTACTCGTTCTTATTTTATCCATTGGTGTAACACCAGTTGAGCTCACAAATAATTTGTATACATCAATGATTAGTAGATCCTACATAAAATTACGACAGTGTAATATTCCCCCAACTAATGTAACGTTTCACTTGAATGAGCCTAAAACTGGTTGGTTCAGTAACGTTAATTTCTGAAGGTAACAGTTTAATTTGAGGCATGATAGACGTAGCTAGGTAAACAGATATTTAAGGTGTCCAGCTCTTGGAAATGGAACATTAGATCTTAAACATAGTGCATTTGAATTTGTAATATTACCATCATTCTTAGATTGGTTTTAGTAGGTAAATATACGCAAAAGAGTAGTCATGTAATGTACATGTAATCAAATCAATTTGAAAGTACATAGTAAATGGAACTATAGAAATATATTCATGAGTTGATTGCTAAATAAATTATCTGTTATAAATGTAATTGAAATACGAGTACCTATTAGCTTAAAACATAAACTCACACATTGTCAATGTTCCTTACGAATCAAACGCATACAAATAAAAAGGTTACATTATTTCTTAAATAGATTTAACAAGAAGCGTGACTGCTGAGCATGAGGTTCTGGGTTCCATTCCCGGGTCGGGCAAAGTGCTATAGGGTTTTTCCATCAGGAATTTTTCAGTAGCAGTCACGGAGTTTGGATTTGTGCCCGGTTAATGGCTATAGGCTCGATTTTATTTTGACTTATGAAGGTTTATTAAATTAATAGTTAATTTAATTAATTTTAGGGTAGTTAGTTTTTATTTGACTGTTGATTTACTGAACTAATTTGTATTTCCGTTTATTTAATTGAAAAGTAATTGTGATTTCCGTTTGTTTCATAATTAGGATTTATGTTTGATTTATCTATACATATAATAAAACTGTAGAAAAGTCGTTTTTGTACATCAAAAAAAAATTCAAAAAAAATAGCCAGGGTGTTAAAGGACAACCAATAGAACCCATTTCCAGCATTTTTGGAATTTTTGTCTGTTTGTCTGTTTGTCTGTTTGTCTGTTTGTCTGTGTATTTGTTCGGGCATCACGTAAAATGTACAAAAGCAATGTAGATAACTTTTATACACAACGATTGAGCGTAACTTGGAGTAACATTTAGTTTTTGTTTCATTGCAATCGGTTCAGTCTATCAAAAGATATTTGAATTTAAAGTGTTACAGAAGTAAAATTGGGGTTATGTGCACTTGGTCTCACAACTTCCCATAACTTTTATACACAACAATATGTGCGTAAATTGAAGTAACATTAAGTTTTTGGTTTCATCGTAATCAGTTCAAACCATACAAATGAAAAGAAAGAAAAATGTAAATTAATAAAATTATAATAGTGTTTCCGAAGTAAAATATTAAAACAGCGCCATCTATCGAACTAAGACTGGACTATATCTAGAGCTCAACTGCGTGCAGCATTGAATATAGATATTCGATAGATGGCATTGTGCGTGTGACGACATTTTCTGATTGAGGCATGTTCAACTAAATACTGATGGAGAAATTCCTGACCTATAGGGTACGTGAAATTTGTCACAGCAGGTCCTTATTGCTATTAAAGAGATAGTTATAAATATACCAGGGAACCTGATCAGTCAATACGGTTTGCCCACACCAACAGTCGATGGGGAACGTATAAACAGAGAATACGTATCAGAAATTAGTTAAATACCCGTGGAACTCACAGAAATTTTACAAAATGGCTGCGCAAAGACAGAGGAACAGCGCCAGACGTTTGATAGGGTATGCTGCAGTGTAGAAAATGCCTCGGGTGAAATCCTGTTTTTAGACGCACCGGGCGGAACAGGTAAAACTTTCCTAACCAAAGTCATTTTGGCTCGAATAAGGAACTTTAGGAGTATGAAGAACAGGGTGTAAAGCTTTTCAACCCCCATTGAAAAGGGAGGATCCTCCTCCGGGTGTTATGTCTGGTGGGCTACTGCCCAACAGTTGTTGTCGGGTTCTTCTGTATAGTCTTAAGTCGCGAATAACTTGCGCGATGTAGAATTCGCGATTTTTAGTTTATGCTCTACGTCATAGATGGCGCTGTAGTACTTTTTGTAGTGCCGCTACAGAACCAAAATAAAATTTCCCCTGCTGTCGCCTCTTCAGGGATAGCAGCCACATTATTGCCTTTTTTTTTTTTTTTTTGGTGGGTGGGAAATCATCAAATGACCCCCCCCGCCCTGGGCGGAGCGGAAGGGAGTGTCAGACTCTTACTGACTAAAAACCACCCATGTTCCTTCATTGGCCCTTTATGTACCAGGGCCGCGGTATCTCTTTCGAACAGTCCCGCAGCCCTGGCAGGCACCGGCCCTTGCGCGCGCGTGGAATACGAACGCGCCGTCGACACGGCCTGCCCGTCGTCATACGACGGACGGACGGCGAGCTAGCCCGTTACTCACCGTCCACAGGCCCACGCCTACGGTGGCCGAGAGCCATCACGGCGTGGCCCCCGACGCCCGGTGCTTCTCCTCCCGCGGCGGCCGGGACGTGAGGTTGAGGCTATCTCCCTCTCACGTTCCACCGCCTCCTTCGCTAGCATGACTGCTTCGCAGAAGGAGGCGACGGCTTCCCATTCTCTCTCGCCCCGGACCATGGCTTGAACCAGGGCCGGACGCGAGAGGTCGCCGCCGCCAATCGCCGCTACGAGGACACGGCGGTGCTCCGCCCAAGCGGAGCAGACCTCCACGGTGTGCTCCACCGTGTCCTCCGGGCGATCCTCGCAATGAAAACACCCGGGCGTTTCCTCCCCCCCGATTCGGTGCAGGTACCTACCGAAACATCCGTGTCCGGTGAGGACCTGCGTCAGGCGGAAGGTGAGGGCGCCGTGGCGCCTCTCAAGCCACTCCTCAAAGAGGGGACTTATCGCCACTATCGAGCCACATTATTGCCTGGAGGAAAAACGGCACACACAACATTTATAATTCCTATCGACTTAGACCGCACGGAAAGCCCGGTTTGCAACATATCGCGAAATAGCGATAAAGCAAGGGTTTTATGCGATTGTGTTTTAATTTTTTGGGACGAGTACACTATGGCAAACCGCAAAGCTGTAGAAGCAGTGAATAGAACTTTACAGGACATAAGGCAAAATGACCGGCCGATGGGGAGGCATTACGGTGCGCTGTTCTGCGGTGATTTTCGGCAGACACTCCCGATAGTATCCCGAGGAACGAGAGCCGAAGAAATTGCTGCCTGTCTGAAGAGTTCTGTTTTATGGCGCAATATATCATCTACACACCTGAGTGTACATATGCGTGCACAGTTGCGAGGCTGCGAAAATGCACAGGAGTTTCCCAATTTATTGTTACAAATAGGCGATGGCACATACCCCGTACAAGAAGATGGAAAAGTTATTATATGATTGATAATCTCTGTTCTTGCGTTACATCACAACAGGAGCTAATTTCTTCTGTGTACGGAGATTCCACAAACATGGGATATCAAACCGGTTCTTGGCTATGTCAGCGAGCTATTTTCACTCCTCGCAATGTCCAAGCTGCGGTCATTCATTTAAAAATATTGATTCATGTGTCCGGGAATAGTAGAGAATACACCTCTATAAATACAGTTATGGAAGAAGATGACTTCACGTATACTACCCGGTAGAATTTTTGGATTCCCTCAACACACCCGGAGTTCCAGCCCACAAAATAGTTTTAAAAATCGGTGTACCAATAATTCTCCTCAGAAATTTATGTCCTCCAAACTTTGTAACGGCACTCGGCTCAAAGTCACAAATCTGCAGCATACATAATCGAAGATGAAATATTAACCGGTTGCGGCGCTGGTGATATTGTTTTTATTCCAAGAATACCTATAATTCCTAACAACTTTCCTTTCTCTTTCAAACGAGTGCAATTCCCAGTCAGTCTCTGTTATGCCATGACAATTAATAAAGCTCAGGGCCAGACATTATCCGTTGCGGGGGTGGACCTAAGTATTGGATGCTTTTCCCATGGTCAACTATACGTAGCTTTTTCTGGCGTAAACCCCAATAACCTTTTTGTGTACGCTCCAGATGGTTCCACAGCTAATGTTGTTTATAAAGAAGCACTAGCATAAATACATTGTTAAGTTCCGACTTCCACGCGAACGAAGTCGCGGGCACAGCTAGTGTCAAAATATGATTGCTTCTGTTTGCTCTATTACTAGGAATTTACTTTGATATGTCTAGAATTATTTAAAAGTCTAGTCTAAAGCGATGACTATTAGGTAGTTATTTTGATGTCTCCTGCCTTGCAAAATTAAATATTATTATTTTTATTCTTCCTTTTGCTACCAACCATTGTGAAAGAGAGGACATTCTTGGTTCACTTATCATGGAATAAACACCCTGAACTAGAGTAGGGTTTTCTTTAAAATTGTGCCGATATTTCCTGCTGTTTCTTATTTGCTGAGTAATTATGTAACTGTGTGAATATGTTATGCGACTCTAACGACGCCGACGGCCATGAAGCGCCGACATACACGTCTGCCTAACCCTTCGGGGATTACATTCGTGATGTTATGTTATTTACCAAGAAACATAAATACGGAATTTACTTACTTTATTTACGTAGGCATTTCCTTTCAAGCGGTGTAACCAGAAACCAATTATCAGAGCCGCAATTAAGAGGTACTTCAGAAACACGCTGTAAAACTTTTTAAATAAAAACCTCCCGACGCATGACACATACCGCATAACAAATAAAATCTCATATCGCGGTCACCCGTCCACATATTGTGGTCGTTTTTCGCATTTTTAACTTCGTCCGGTTTTCACGGGAGTTTTAAAAAATGTATAAAATCTCGTAATTCAGGACAGCAGTTTAATTATTTAGATTGTTTTGTTGATGAGTATCTGGTGGTATGAGGGTATGGGGGTGATCTGGGCAGTGGGCAGTCCTGCAGTTGCTAAAAAATTAAGTAACACGTGGCATGCATTTGTTTGACTGAGAGCTGCACTGGATCAGTAGTTCACGTAAGCGAAACGAATAAAAAAATAAGTGTGACTAGTGTAGGTAACGGACTAGTACAATATGGATGCCAGAGCAAGCGAAGCAAGCTCGCGACTTGGGGCACCCCGACTCCGGACAGGTTAGGTTAGGCTAGGTTGATTTTAGTATCTGGATGGGTCGCGAATGTCATGTGTAGCAGTTCTCGCGGCCCATCCGCAAAGGCGACAGTAGGCTCACGGCGGTGTTTTTTAGTGGGTGCAAGCCCCAACATAACCAATCCATCTCCCCGGACGGTGCGGTATGCGTTAGGCATTTTTCACCGCTTAATAAAAAAGAAAAGGTTGATTTGAGTATAGGTCAAAGGTCTAAATTTATAATAGGTGCATTACGATGAAAATGACTAACTGTAGTTTTCGGTAAAAGGCAACATAAGCTGATGGAAAAATATTACGTCAGCATGCTGTATTGATTTCGGAATTTTCAGTATTTTATTCGGTCGTCGCTTAATTCATATTCGCATATAAGTTGTCGGAAAATTAGTACATAAAGCAGTAAATTTCTTATTTTAAGAATTTTTTTTTCGGAGCTTTTATTATTGCCCTAAAAATATTAGCCAGTTAATAAGGTGGACGTTTGTAACCTTCAACATTGAAGACCCATGCTTTTGTTAAAGCTTTCTGTTTTCTAATTCTTTAGAAATTGAATTATACGATTATATTATTCAAAAACTGTACCAATTCGATTAAAAATTCAAGTTTAACCAAAAAACAAGATTGAATCACTAAAACGCTCATCCATTATAAAAGTTAAATCAAGCCTTTATGAGCCTAAATATTTATAGAAGCACAAATAACTGATGGGCTACCTTAAATCGAATTAACCGCGAATGAATAATTGAACAACATAACATTAAATCGTTCAGGAGCACTAAAAACGGATTCAATTAAATATTTAAGACAACGTAGCTTCCAATTGAAATGCAATTGTTTCATAATGATCGGGTTAATTAACAAATAACAATTTACGGGAACAATATAAGTATGTAGCAGCCCTAATTACTATGAATGCTTACTTCATTAATATTAGTACTCAATTTGCAATGATTTAGTGTACGAATTTGTAATCGAATTCCAGTTGAAATAGCTTTTGTAACATTCAAATGCTGCCTTAATCCATTCTACGCGTTTTTGAATTTTGGTCCCTAAGTTTATCAAATATGTACTTTAAGACTCTTTGATTTAGTTAAAGTAAGTAAAGTTTATTTATCAAAAAGTAATATTACAGTTGGTTTTATCAAGAAAGTAATTCACAGCAATAGTACATCAGGTAAACTATTAATAAACCTTTCTTAGCACATACTTTGGTTAACAATTAATCCTGTCAGTATCGGGCTGCTATGTATGGGAATATTTCTAAGTCAAAACACGTGCTAAGTGACGTTTATCATTCTCGCCCTTAGACTAAATGAGAGCACAATGAAAGCCTCGACGACTGATTTTCAAGTATCATAAATATGGTCTAATCCAATCTTGATCACACGACACAACTTAGCTGAAGGAGCCTTTCGTTTTATACAAGAAAAGCTCCGTGGAAATAGGTACTGCAGAAGAAGACTAATTTGTAAAAGTAACTTTATTTCCTTTACAGCACCTCCGCTGAAACTCTGCTTTATCATTTCCATACATATCTATTATAGCTCAGAGTAGCTCGTGGCTGTCATAACAGCCACTCAGATTCAGGTACGTAGGTTAAGTCACGCTTACTTAGGTTGATCCGTGGATCCGACCACCCATTACACACCGAGTTTCCTCCATGCCTCGGAAAGCACGTTAAGCTGTTGGTACCGGCTGTCATTCGTAGATCATTGACAGTTGTTACAGGTAGTCAGTGTCCCGAAAGTCTGACTGCCTCCTCCTCCTTCCTCTCTCCTCCTCTGTATTTACTTTACTTTACTTTACCAGTCTTATCAAGCTGTATCGTACTCGTATTACCCAGTACTAATTGGGTTGTGGAGGTCAGATAGGCTGTCGCTCCATGTAAAATACTGGTATTCAGCTGTATTCAGTGAGACTGGTAATCGACCCCAACATAGTTAGGAAAAGGCTAGGCAAATGATGACATAAACTTCTATCTTTATAAGGTTTTTATTCATATCTCCCCAGTTATTGCGACACTTCCCCTTACCAATAAAAGAGCAGTTCTTTTATAGCTTGGCAAAAAGTCTGAAAACTTTCCACAAACAGATTATTTAGTGTGGCGCGCCGATACGATCGATAATAATCCAATAGTCTCGTTGCTCGCTCGTCGAGTGCATTCTAATTGCTTTGTCGCCGCTGCATCGATTGCAAAAATTGAACATTTTGCTGACTTTTATACAAAGGAGGTCTTTTTGCGAAGGACATGAAACAAAACTAGCGAAAGTTTACTTTTTCATCTTATTTTATGTCATGATATTGAAGAATTGGAAACATGATGATTCATGGTTTCAAGATCAACAATAATGACAGCACCAGGCCTTTTAGTGGTGTGAGGTGCAACGCTTCTCATACTTCATTAAAAAGGGAGGTTCCTTCAAGCACACGGGGGTTTTGCATCCTTATCTCGTGGAGAACTTTGATTGTGCGTAGCAGAATTTTAAGTTAACATCTTAGGTCATAGATGTCGCTAGCGATAATTTTTTTTATTTGGCTGTGCCGCTATAGCCTCTTCAATAACACTTCATTTTGATCTTCGGATTTTGAAGTGGAGACGTCTCCACTCCAAAATCCAAAAATAAGAAACAGAAAAAAAATTAACTTCGGTGTTAAGGTCCGAAACTACCAATTTTAAACATCAAATCTCTTCTGTTACTTGCTACGAGAGCACAAATATCGATTAACACCGGTTGTTAGGGTCAGAACATGTCGCCTCGCGGTACGACACGACGCCGACGTCGCAACGCAACGTTGCGTTATGAGACGTCGAATAGGTAGGTGTTTTGGCCTTTACGCAGCCTCCCACAGCCATCAGCCGTTTTCTGCTGACGAGCAAACCGCCAGAAAGATCTTTTGTCACACACCAACTACTAACGATACTTGCTATTAACCCATGACACCCATATCAATTCCCCATAATAATTTACATAGTAGCAAGTACACCCAGAATCTGGAAGCTTCTGCCAACAGCCACTATCGCTGGTCAGCAAACCTTTATAGTAAAAAAACGAGAACACGCCGTGTCAACGCATTCATTACTGCCATTGATTTTCTTAGTGAATTTTCAGACAAATTGCGTTGTTTACGCCATGAATTCCATCGCCATTTGTTTTCATCATTTTGCATATACGTATATCTAAAGACTTCGTCTTCTGTGATATAACAAATTCATTGAGTCTGAAGATAATTTACGTTTAGTCAACAACGTTAATTTTGTGACTCATCAGATCAAACTGCCTAAGGCATCCACATAACAACTAGCTTTTGACGTTTCTGGGGATATATATATATATTGTAGTTTATAGTAATGGTTGTTTATAACTCAGTATATAACAGAAGTAAGAAGAATGGGGAGGCAAAACTATTCTTATAGCTGTTTGCGAAAATGATTGGGAAGTACGCAAAATAGTGCGACAATATTAAGTTGCTAAATCTGTATTCAGCTAATGTAGTATTTCATCCTATATTATCATTATGCGTGATCCCATTAATCGCAACGGTAACTCATTGTCTGAACCGCCTTAACCTACCGCATCTCAACACGGCTTTCATTCGTTGATCGTCGCGCAAACATTTATGTTTGAGCTTTGTTTGCGCACGGTTTCAGGGACACACTGTTTGTCGTTCATTTACACAGACGCATATACTTGACTGACGGATTTTACGCACAGTTCACACTGCTCGTGTGAGTGTGTATTTAGAACGTTCTTTAGGCATGAATCGCTGTCGTGGAAGTAATTTGTGAGCAGTCGAGTAAGCTTTATATACATCTACACTATGTTGGGGTCGGCTTCCAGTCTTACCGGATGCAGCTAAATACCAGTATTTTACATGGAGCGACTGCCTAGCTAACCTCCACAACCCAGTTAGTGCTAGGTAATACGATACCCCTTGGTAAGACTGGTTGTCAGACTTTCGGGCCTCTGACTACCTGTAACGACTGTCAAAGATCTACAAATGACAGCCGGGACCAACGGCTTAACGTGCTTTCCGAGACACGGAGGAAACTCGGTATGTAATGGGTCCCATCCACGGACCAACCTAGTAAGCTTTATAAACAAGGTGTTTTTAAATTAACTCGTGATACTGCAGTGTTGGGTCGGTATTTTGGTATTTTACTAACAAAAATAAACATCGTTATTTTATTAGAATAACATGTTTTTTAAAAACACAACTTTACTACTTCTTTGCCGGAAAAACTACAATAAATACGTTAGTAAAAAATATCGTAACTTACATAACATGTAACTAATACCCCACGATATTGTGTAAGGTCAAAACTGTTGTCCCTGGGGCGTGCCCACCAAGATTTACGATTCTACCCAACTTCGTACCGAGCAGATGGTTCAGTACCCAACACTTGTTGAGAATGTAAAACATGACTGTTATAACAGTTTCCAACTTTTCTTCAACATTTTTATGTGAAGACGTTTAGGGAGAGCAAGTTATGGTTCTCTTGTGTTTTGTTTTGGTGTGGTGAAGGATGAACGAAGTGTGTGAGGTAACCCGAATTATGAGTTGGAATTATTCAGAATATTTAAGTAATAACGAAACATCTTTCGTTCTTTGGAGGGTTAGGCCGAAGCGTGAAGTACTTCCGCATTAAGCCAGTTGTGTTTAATGAGGAGGGGGCTAGCCTGTTGCCATCAACAGGCACAACTGCAGACTCCAGGTTGAAACTGAGAAATTACTAACGGAAAAAATCAATAACACTGCTCTGCCTGCAGACCGAACTTTCAAGTCTAAGTTTCGAATAAACGACGGATACATTTTCTCATACGGAAAGCAGTTTCTTAAAAAAATATCTTCAGTAATCTTCTTTTAACAAAAAAATCTGAAAGTGCACTGAACTATGAAATAATTAACTTTTAATACACAAAGTTTGTTCGCTAACTTCAGTAGAAGAACCCCTTAATATCCAATATATCATTTTCACGGTTTTATGGAACTAAACTTTGATAAAGTTAAGTCTGAACTTAACGCTGCATAGGATGGACCGTAATTCAAGATAACTTAAGATTTAGATACGGTTAAGTGAGGCTAAGTTGGAGTTAAGTGCTAAGTTGACGGTGGTCCGGTGACGTAAATCGAATATTCTGTGGAGAGTTTAAAATTTAGTTAGGACTTTGAAAGTTTTGAGGTTACAGTCGATGTGACTGACCTTTGTTATGAAGAAGGGGACTGGAGGGGGGACTTTTTGGAAGAGAGTTGAATTTAATTCTGCGAGGAGGAACAAGGAATTGAAAAAAAGTTTTGTTTGTTATGACGGGATTTGCGAAATGGAGTATGAGAATTTATACTGGGAGGAATTGTTAAGTGGTAAAGGCGCTCGCGACCAACTTTTTCATGTCAGAGACACAAATACTTCAATTGGATTATTTTGTAACTTAGCGACAAATACCTTTGTCGTGAAGGTCGCCTGTAATCCCCGAAGGGTTAGGCAGAGGTGTACCTAATAGTACACCCACATTTCGCCAGTTATGTTTTTACGTCCACTGTAATAGGGGTCAAGCCTATTGGCATCAACTGGGCACAAATCCAGACCTCGAGGCTGCTAATGAGAGATTCTTGATTGAAATACCCAATAACACTGTGTCCGACCTAGGAATTGAACCCGGGACCCTCTGCTTAGCTGTTGCGCTTGCGACCACTAGACCAACAAGGCAGTCGAGGCATCGAGGAAAGCGGGAATTAGTTCCTAATATAGATAAAGTGGTGTTTCAAATGATGGATATAATTTTCATGTTTCATTTAAATCTTTGTTTTAAAAAACATTCGTTTTTCTACCAATAAAATATTGAATGAACACCTTAATGTTGCGGATTAGTATGTTCATGAAAAAATTTCGCCCGAAATGACTTGTGAAAGCAAATAAGCGACATGCAATGCAGACTATCAACTCCTCCCAGGTCCTCACAAATACTTTAGGTACATTCCTGAAGCAACACAACTTCATTTTATCCCTACATTGTCTGCAGCACTAAAATCAGCGACGTATGTCTCTTATCTTTGAAATAACGGTACCTTCTTTGTCTCAAAACTCTTTGCATACGTAGTTTATGCAAATAAGGCGTGAAAACAGGATATTTTGTTGGAAACCACAGTTCCCTTGGCAACGGTTTAGCACTTTATGTAAGCAAAATGCATAGCTTAACTTATTCAAGCATCTCGCGATACAGCGAGAAGAGATGGATGCGGTTAATTTTTGTTTGATCGCACAGACTGTGTCTGTTTAATTATAAAGGTTTCTTAGTAATAATTATTTAACCCTAATTTTGGGTTAGGTGTAAATGAAAATATTTGTCATATACTAGGTATAAACGGACCCTTCACGAAGCTGTTAATCAAGCATTCTGTACATCAAACTAAGTAACTCTACGCAAAAACTATTGCTGGGAAACGATTTTTTTTGGGTGAAAAATCACGTTTTGCAATAAAACTCAATGTTCGCACTCAAAACATTATGCTGATAGATGCATTGAATAGTACATAGGTCATGTTATAACATTAAAACAAGCATTTAAAAAAAAACTTGTGAAAAAATTGGAACTTTGAAACCCAATATCTCCGTAACTAGAAGGTTCCCAGGTTATGGTCCAGAACAAAAAGATGATCGCAATGACGAGGAGAATAAATGCATTTCGGCTTCGTTAAGGTCTTTGTACACCCTTTATTAGGTATGCGCGGACCATTAGGGCGTGGCAACACTTACCTATTAACTGAAATTGGGCAATCATGTACTTAACATCACATTTGTCGCTTTCGGTATCTACTAATGACATGTACCTAGGTAGGTACATGTCATTAGTAGATACCGAAATCTTCTTTTACTATTTTACAATCTATACTTTTAAAATTATTCCGCGGTTATTCATTTTCTGCAGCGCAGTAAGGTAAAAAAACAAATACGAGAAGACGCAGTTCTCAAACTAATTAATGCACGAGCAGATTCTTTGGCGACGTGGATCCTCTACAATAAATTAAGTAAAGAAGGGGAGGAGTAATTGACGACAGAAAACACTTCGTTCACCATTAGAAGAATGGTGAAATGGTTGGAATTGAAGTTTTTTATTTTTAGATTGACAACTGCACGTACTGCGTCAGTTTGTCGTATTTTAGCCCATTCATACCGCTCTTAAATAATGAACTATTAGGTACTCCTCTGCTTAATCCTTCGGGTATTACATGCGTTATGTTATGTTTGTAAGTTAGACTAATAAAATTGACATTGCTTATTGTGAATACATTTGCACGCCATGTTATGGCAGGATATGATGAAACTAATTTATTGTAACACCTTATGTACCATATTCTAGCAAATAAATAATTTTGATTTGATTTATTTGATTTGTCTAAAAAATGGAAATTGTAATTTGCGTTTTTATCAATAATTCTTCCTAACTTCCATTTTCAAATCGTAAAGTAATATGACCAAAACGCCGCCTCCAATTTTCCATCAGCCCAAACTCTGCCAGGAAGTTACGGTCTATAGGATGTTAGATATTTTTAAGACATGCACACTTCGCTGGTTATCCGAGGGTTCACTAGTCGGGTTAGAGTGGAAACTTTTGCTCAAAATACGGACTTGCTATACAGTTAGGGTTACCATTTCGAAATATAAAAAAGTCTTTATGAAAAACCGGTCATTTGCAAAAAAAGTCTGGATATTTAGCTTGTGGATCTTTCTTTTTCAGGCTTCATTGTATTATATTTTTTTAAAGAAACTTTTTTCTTTAATTTAACAAGGCTGGACATAGTCTGGCGGGGTTGGCATAAAATTGGACCTGTACAGACAAATCCACGCGTATGGTAACCCTATGAACAGCTGAACTTATACCAAATGCGCTGCATGTTTTCGGATAGCGCGTCCTCAATATTTTAGGTTTGGTGATCCTACATTTCTAAAGTTGTCTGGTTCAAACTGGGCATAGACTGACGTCGAAAAGACTAGCTTCTTCGTCTAGCTGGCACAACAATATTTTATTGACCCAAAGCTTTACCGCTTCCACGGCTTCGGCGGTTGTCTTCGTCAGTGGCAGTGCAGTCATCTCTTTGGCTGCATGTTTTGGGGCTCAGCGGGGAGGATAGTAGGTAGAATATAGTTTGAAACACAGCTCCACAAATCCACACACAAAAGACTAGCTAGAAAGTAGAAACTAATTCGCTTAACCCCAGGGTCCACTGCGGTGTAGGCAGACTAACTCGAGCGCTTAAACTGCGAACTCTAAATCCTTGGCTTCATCTGTTATATCCTCATTCCTGGAGTTAAATAGTAAAAGTTTTGAAGCCATAATTTGCGAGAGGCGAGGGGCCTTTGTGAAGCTGGAAGAATTACTGAGAATGTTAACAGTGTGTTTATTAATTGTATGATGTAAAGAGGATTTATAAAGGTACGTACTGTTTTATCAAAACGTGCCTAGTTGTTTCAAAATCCATTCTTACAGCGCAATTTGTCAAAACATTCCTCAGTTTTAATATCTGGTTCGCCATATTATAAAGGCGAGAATGTCAACTAAAAGAGAAGGCATTTCGTTAGCATTTGCAAGTTTTCTCCATAAATCTTGAAAGCAATCTGAGATTTGCTGCAGTGTTGTCAAAAATCACGTTTTAATAAAATTTCTGGGAAAATAGTAAAATGGGAGTTGGCAAAAGTAAAGTATTTTATCGTTTTATCTGCAGTCCTTGGGCTGAGCGATGAGCGGTTTTTTTAATGTGTAGCCCTTTACTGAAAGAAGCTAAATTGAAGGCTACGAAACGTTTCCACATTCTAGCAGGAGTTATATGGAGCAATGCATTACTGTCTATTAAAAGTACTTCGCAAGCTTGAGTATTTCAAGTGCTATGTTATTTTCTACGACTCTTGATACTGTCGAGAATACATTTTCAGAATCAATTATAGTGTTTCATAGCTCTAATCGTTGTTGAATGCTCCTGAACTTAAGTGCTATTAGAAAACTACAAACTCACATAGGTACTTTTTTAGGGTTCCGTACCCAAAGGGTAAAACGGGACCCTATTACTAAGACTTCGCTGTCTGTCTGTCTCAAGGCTGTATCTTATAAACCGTGATAGCTAGAAAGCTGAAATTTTCACAAATGATGTATTACTATTGCCGCTATAACAACAAATACTAAAAATAAAAAAAATAAAAATATTAAGGGGGGCTCCCATACAACAGATATGTTTTTTTTTGCCGTTTTTATAGATAATGGTACGGAACCCTTCGTGCGCGAGTCCGACTCGCACTTGGCCAGTTTTTTATTCATTTTCAGTCTTCTGCAGGGCATAGAAAAAGGAGGTCTAATTTAAAGGTAACTTCTAAGAGAAAGAATATTCTGCATCACAATAAACTACTCCTCATGTTCAGCTTGTACCACAACTCGAGTCCAGTAGTAGGCCGCCACGAGCCCGCCATATTGGATTACCGTTGACGAAATCCGCTGACGTAGCGCCCACGACCCGAACCCGTCACGAAATGCAACGAACATATTTTTACGCTGAAATTCCACTCAATACCGCTTGACCACGACCTACACGCTGGAGCGACACACGTGTTGTGACAGATAACAAACACGAAAGTAATTGCTTAGCGCATGCCACCAGACACCGCAACACGATGCGATGGTTCTCAAACAAGTGAGGCAAGCGCGTCTCGTTTGAGTCAAGTCACAAGTCGTATCAATTGAGGTCGTGACGGGAGTGTTATTGGTATTGTTTAGATTTTGGTTATAACCGAGCGATTTTTGGTTTACTGCGTTTTTACTGCAGCTGTATTGGGGTAGCATGTGCCGCGGCTATTCAATTTTTATCTGCTTGGAGGCAGTTTTGTGTTGCGTAAAAAGTTATGATTGGACCGAGCATTGGTTTTTACTGAGTTGGCGGTTTTGTTCGTAATTGGTAGGCGGAAAAGTCTACAAATTGAAAGCATGGCTTGACTTTATTGAGAATATACGGTATCGTATAAAGTTCTAAAATAGCTTTCCTGTCATGTCAAACCACATATGTCTGCAAATAATCTTCCTGAAATTCAAAAGAGAAATAGTTGGTTTAGTCTATCTGTGCATCGCGGGCCTGTGGACGGTGAGTAATGGGCTAGCTCGCCGTCCGTCCGTCTTATGACGACAGGCCGTGTTGACAGCGCGTTCGTGTTCCACGCGCGCCTCAAAGAGATGTCAGCAAACATGAGGGGCTCGCAAGGGCCGATGCCTGCCAGGGCTGCGGGACTGTTCGAAAGATTTACCGCGGCCCTTGAACATAAAGGGCAAAAGAAGGAACATGGATGGTTTTTAGTCAGTAAAAGTCTGACACTCCGCTCCGCCCACAGCGGGAGGAGTCATTTGATGATTACACATCCCAAAAAAAAAAGTCTATCTGTGCACAAGTATGTGCAATAAATAACGCTATTCAGACATGCAATCAGAATAAGCCATAAAGTGTACTTTTTCATTCCATTTATATCGTACTTTTTAATTGAACTTTTTGCCATATCATACCTGAACATAAATTCCCGGCCATTACAGTGTAGTTCAGGAAAATTAATAAAGCCAGGTATCCGTATGAAAATATTGGCGCGATCGTCGACTTGTCATAGGCAGATGCCGTCCGGATATTCAAAACTGTCCTCTTTATTAACACAGCCAGGTGTTTCTGACGTTTCTGATAACTACACTGTCTTATGAAAATGTTGTTGATTTGCCACAATTTTTTTTAGATAAATATCTATTGATTTTAATAAAGATTTGGCTTGCTTTGGTAGAATTTCACTAATGAAACTTACACATTTTAATCGCGTTCAAGAGCTATTTTTATTGTTGTGGAATTGATAGGTAAAATTTGCCAGTTCAGTTTACTAGAAGTATTTTTTCTGAGTACAAAGCTTTTTCAGTTATTTTTTTGCTCAGCAAATACTATTCTCTGCCAAATATGAAGCTACCGAGGTGGTTCTAAACTCGTAGATATGTCCATAATCACTGCTCTTGGCAGACCGTTTTGGCAATCTCAGCCGAATGTTGATAGTTTATGTGGGGTTAGTGCACTTAAATAATACGTACAACACATTTGCGGAGAAATGCGGTGAATAAATCTTATGAAACCTAAAATATGCTGTTACCATAATTTTAGTACCGAAGAAAATTGTACCGGCGTCTTCTTGGCTCTTGATTTACAAAAGACTGAACTGTTGGTGTTATTATTAACAGGAACAAAACTTGTTGCTAACTTAAGTAATATTTTCACCCAACCCGACGCGGGATTAATTACACCCATTCCCCGCAGGGATGATCTGTCTAATCCTGGAGTTCTACCCAAAACATTTCTCCCGGCATTTCTCTTGCCAACGATATTTTACCTGCAATTTCACAAAGTTCGCTCCAGCGCGCATCATGATGACGTTTACGCGGTAATTCAATATGGCGGCCGACGGAGCGTCACGGCCGCGGGCGAGACATAACCTCAAAATCACATCAACTCGCATTTGATTACTGGAAAATTAATCCGACGTGGCTGTTATGTGCCCCTGGTGTTTTGGTCAAGGAGATTACCGTCTGTGCACTGTTTATGGTAGATATATGGACGTAATGGCTGTCAGGTCCACTGGCGAGGGAGGCAAACTCAGCTAAGTGACATTAGATAAATAATAAACTTTAGGGTGCTGATAGTAGGTACTTTTAGGCAAAGTGCTAACTGTGGTGGCTTAGTCTACAACGCTAAATTTAACACTCCCTGCCTAAAGTAATACATTTCAGGGATAAATAAATTCGCGCAATTTTCAAAGTTTATAAAGAGCTTTTGTTAAAACAAAGGCTCTTTATAAAAAAATGATTGAGAACAGTCCAATTGCCTAAACAAACTAAAGCTGACCAACACCGCAAAGCCCCCAAATATAGACCGTCATAACGAACGAAGTATTTGAAAAACAGACAGGGGTACTGAAACAAGACAAACAACTAATCAGTCTGCTAATAAAATACTATGTTCTCAAATCCCAGGAGTGCGGCTGAGGTCGATACCACCCACAAATTGGTTCTCGTTAACATTTGGACGCGATTTCCGAATTTGTTGGCCCTTAACAAGCCGACCTCGGGAAGTTTAGCTGGCGAACAAAATGACCGGACATGCCTCAATTAGTGGATAGCGGAGCACCAAAGATCCTTATTGATTGCTGGATGTGCAATTAGTTTAATTGGCACAGTACTTTTTGTTACTTCACGACTTTGCTGTTATGCGAGTTCTTAAGTAAATGCTGCTTAAATCTAATGTCTACCTTTGGCATTAATATAATTTGACGATGGATTTTTGGGAAATATACACCCTTATTGAAGGTTCGAGTCGTTTGGAAAAAAGATAACAAGCCAGGTCAATCAAAACAAAATTTCGAAAGCTATCTCATTTGGTTTATAATGAAGGCATCCTGTAACGATCCTGCAATGTTGTTCAAAATCCGTTTTTCTCTGGAAGAAAAATAAATTAAATTTACTACTATTTCTAAACCATGTTGAGCGTGTCCAAAGTTCGGCGAGCTTTAAACTTGGTTCCGTGTCGGCATCGAGCACAATTCTGGGGCTGCTCCTAAACTTTTAAGTAGATGCTCATTTTCAACTGCCCCGAACTATCCATCGGTTGTCGGTTAATCAGCTGAGGAATAAGCTGGAAGGAGGGGTTCCAACTTTAAGGTTGAGCTGCGGTAATTTTAGATGTTGTTTTGTTAGTTTATTACGTGTTGTGTGTTTCTAACTGAATTGTTTTTTTGTAAGTATTTCTATTAGAAGAGGTGTACTTATATCATTTTGTTAGTCTATTCCCAGAAATACTTCTTTTGAATCTATAGATCACGTTCTTCCGATTCAGTTTAGGTACAAAAAATAAGGAAATACCCATCATATTCTAAAATCCCTACCATGATTACCTATAGATAGACCTAAATTGATCACTGCAGATACTATTACGGCTAGACTTAATTTGATTTTAGTAACCCGATAGCATAAGCATCTATATATCTATACATAGTTTACATTCTTGCATATCATACCCAGACACCACACACACTCAAAATACATGATTCGACGATCGCAGTCTCATTTTCAGGCCATTACATAGCAGGGCACGCCACGATAGTGGCGGTAAGTCCCCTCTTTGAGGAGTGGCTTGAGAGGCGCCACGGCGCCCTCACCTTCCGCCTGACGCAGGTCCTCACCGGACATGGATGTTTCGGGAGGTACCTGTACCGAATCGGGCGGGAGGAAACGCCCGGATGCTACAATTGCGAGGATCGACCGGAGGACACGGTGGAGCACACCGTGGAGGTCTGCTCTGCTTGGGCGGAGCACCGCCGTGTCCTCGTAGCGGCGATTGGCGGCGGCGACCTCTCGCGTCCGGCCCTGGTTCAAGCCATGGTCCGGGGCGAGAGGGAATGGGAAGCCGTCGCCTCCTTCTGCGAAGCAGTCATGCTAGCGAAGGAGGCGGCGGAACGTGAGAGGGAGAGAACCTCCTCACGTCCCAGCCGCCGCGGGAGAAGCACCGGGCGTCGGGGGCCACGCCGTGATGGCTCTCGGCCACCGTAGGCGCGGGCCTGTGGACGGCGAGTAATGGGCTAGCTCGCCGTCCGTCCGTCGTATGACGACGGGCAGGCCGTGTCGACGGCGCGTTCGTGTTCCACGCGCGCCTCAAAGAGTTGTCAGCAAACGGGAGGGGCCCGCAAGGGCCGGTGCCTGCCAGGGCTGCGGGACTGTTCGAAAGAGATACCGCGGCCCTGGAACATAAAGGGCCAATGAAGGAACATGGGTGTTTTTTAGTCAGTAAGAGTCTGACACTCCCTTCCGCTCTGCCCAGAGCGGGAGGAGTCATTTGATGATTTCTCACCCCCCAAAAAAAAAAAAAAAAAGGCCATTACATAGCATCATGCGCGAAACGAGTTCGCCGCATGGCGCCCTAATATCCATGTTTTACATACAAATTAATATTATGAGTATGACAGTCTGCAAGTGTAATAACACTTGTCGCGTTCACTTTAAATGAATTTTGTTTTTGATGACTTCTTATTTGATGGGTTAGGTCTTAAAGACGCTAATTTTAGGCTGTTGTTATTGCAGTTGTTTTGTTTGTAAATGTGTGTTAATTGCGTTTTGACAACTTTTTGTTGATGACTTCAAACTAATTAGACTGTTGTTTAAGAAAGGCTTATGTTTAACTTACCACCAGATATAGTAACATATAACAGACAAAAATAGTAAATGATCACCAAAATTAAACCCGCATTTTAATGTAAACTTATAACCAAAGTTTTAACATCTCGCTATCCTATTTAAGCAAACTGACTCCAAAAAAATCATTGTTAACCCACAAATAGTTAATGAACACCAAATTATGGTTGCATATTAGAAAATCAAAACTTTCCTGAGCAAATTTCAAAATAACAGCCGTCGTCAGTCGTTTTCGTCATTAGGTCGACGGAGCCCCGCTGAGCGGGGCTCCTATTTCTGTCTGCAGGGTTTACAGGAACCTAACTAACCGAACCTCGGGGTGCCCCTGTATGAGCAAACTATATGGCATAACTTAATATGGCATCATAATACTTTATTTGGTAATAAGCCTACATTTTATGGCAATGACAGTGGTTTATTTAGGTAGAAATAGTGCATTAATTTGCTCGCTAAGATTTGGTGATCATTTACTACATTTGGTGTTCGAATACAATTTGAAGTGCAGTCGTGACTAAAATAGCTAGTACTATTGTAATTTTAGACTTTATTTTTCTGGTGTCAAGTACCTATTTATTTTTGGTAAAAGAACTAAGGGTATCAAAGCATTTTATGGTGGTCATTATATTTAATCCCTTTAAGAAATATGTATTTACTTAATTGCTGTACCACTTCCATATACCCACTTGAAATTTTCTTGGAATAAAAATTATTCTTTCTTCAATTACTGAAGGAACAACAATTGAATATTCGTCATAACAATTTTTAGTTTATCAGAAATGGGTATTCTGAGAAGATTGTACAATACTGTTAAGAAAATATTAGTAGGTAGGTCTGTATTTTGTTATTTAACCATCTTCAGGGACTTACGAATATGTGTGGTTATACAAGGATTTACTCTTTCCCTACTTTCCTTATTAAACTTAGGTATGAAAAGAAAAGCGATTCTTTCTAAGTTATGAACCAAAACAATTCCTCAAAACGTTCTAGAATCGCCCACTCTCCAATAAATGCTTGGACACACAAAGTATTCATTAAATTACGAGTTTCGAAGTATAAAACAGTGGTGATGGTACTCGGCTCCCCGGGTCGTGGCGATGCATAAATTATAGAATTGCGGGGTATTAATACTGCCCAAGAGACCCGGAGGTGTTTCAATAAAATGTTTCGTTGAATTTATTAGCTCTCGCTCTTGGTGGCCAATTGACTGCTCCAGTTCCGGGGTGTGAATGATGGATGTGCTGCTTTGTGTGGAAATGTGTGTGTTGAACCTTTTTTGTGAGGTGTTGCCAAAGTATTCGTGGTTTTTGAGATTTTTTTGTGAGTTCATTAATAACGTGCATCAATAGCTACTGTGTAAGTCTTGGCAAGTCGTGATAAACTGAGACGATATCTCTAAAAAAAAATCTATGTAATGAAAGCACTTTTTGTCCTTAATCAAAAAAATCAAATCAAATCATTTATTACACAGATAATACAATCCAATTTGTTAGTAATGACCCAATTTTAATGCTCACCAATGCATGAGCGTGCTGTGAACCAGAATTCGAACAAGTAGTTTTTTTCAATTCATACGTACAGTCACCAGCGCGACAAGTTACTAAAAACTTACTTACATTTTTTTTTCATTCGATTTTGACCTTAACGTTCAACATTTTATGGTTCCTCTTCCTACTTACCTACTTTCTAAGTTTATGTTTGAAACACTGACATCAATGAAGGAAAATGTCGTGAGGAAACTTGGACTTAATGCAGGCAATGATGTTGGATACAGCAACTATGATCAATGTTCATCATTAAATTGGATTTAACCACAGAATATTGCCTTTCTTTATTTTTTTAAACTTGATTTGCTGGCTCAGTTATTTCCCAAAACAAATAACATCGAACAAGGGTCCAAATCTTTACTTTGACGTTTCGTTTAATTATCTAATCTTTCGCAAAGTCCAAACAAAGTCCGACAAACAAGGAAAACGCCTTCTAAAATTACGCTTCCCTACATTATGCCTCCAATAGGCTTCAATTCGAAGTTGTAAAAACTTTTCAGTACTTTCTCTTAATGAACTAACAAATGGCTTCGCGATACACAATGGCTTAATCAAACCGCATTGAGATAAGGGAAACAAAAGGCCCCCTTTTGAAGGGAACTGGGGCATAAGGAACAAGCTGTTTCTAGAATATTTGAAACGTTGGTAGTGACAGTTTTGATGGCAAAGTATAATAGTTTGAGATTGTGAAACACAGAATAATTTGGTGACATTCTGAAAATGGATAAAAAAAAACAGTTCACAATAGTCTAGACTACTAGCTTCACAGATAAATCTAAACACTTAAGACAATCAAGTTAATGCAATTTTGACGTATAGATATTTGCAGGTATAATAAAATGTAAGGTATGACGTCCTCTGGCTCGGTGGAGGGACGGCTGACTATCTTCCCAGGCATCTGGATCAGAGTCGATAAAAATCGAGTTATAAAAATGGCGTGCAATTGAAAACTCCAGCATTAGACTGCTCTAAACTCATGCTGATGATGATTGTGATGTGTATTTCGAAAACAAATACCTTCTCCCCAATAACCAAACAATCTTTCTTTCTTTTTCGTGTGGTTAGTGCCTAACTTGGTGTCAGAGTTTTTATGCCGCCCGTGGGCCTCTGACTTGGCTTTACATACCGTCGAGAAATATCTCTCAGGCATGCTGGTTTGGTTTCCTCACGATGTTTTCCTTCACCGAAGCAAGTAATAATTATACAATAAGCTCATCCAAAAATCATATAGTGAAAAGTAATACCTGAAGCTGATTGGGAGTTGATATCACAGCCAGCCAATAACTTACACCACACGACAACTCCTCCAAAAGCCTAATAAAAAGCGACAGGATAAAATGATTTATGGGATAACTAGATAAAGAGGGTGCCAAGTTGAGTCGACCCGCTTCAGGAAGATAAGACAATAATAATAGATTTGTTACTTTTGTCATTCGCAAGACAACCAACAAAAACGCTTTGAATGTCAGTACTAGTTGGAACTGACAGGCGAGTATTGTTGCTACGTCCCTAGTGGTATTGGCGGAACTGAGTTTCGGGTATGGAGAAGTATTTTTGTCAGTAACTGTAACAGTTCCACGGTAGAGCATACACCCTTTGACTTGATACGTCGAACGAACCTTTGTCAAGAACACTTTGCGTTCTTGGAACTGTGCAGGTACCTCTCACGAAAATTAGTCCGTTCAAATTAATGTTAAATTAACGAAATATTATTAACCTTTCTAGTGTTTCTGCTCTTGTAATTTGCCAACTGTTGCTTTCGATCTTTATGCATAGCATAGTTTTCTGCTCACAAGTTGTTTATAGTATAAAAAATATTGTAATCACAACTTATAAGTAAAGTAATTAAAGTCGCAAATGGTGGCAAAAATTTTATCAAGCTATAGTCCAATGGATTTAAATACAACTCTCGTTTCACGCCTCTGTAGTTAAATCGAACGCCTACTCGACTCGGCGTTTGATTGATTTAAACATAACAACACCACACTTGTAATTCCTGAACGGTTAGTTAGAGGTGTACCTATAAATAGTATACCCTCGAGCCCGAGCCTATTGACTATAACTAGGAAAAAAGCCAGACTCTGCAGAAATTCCTATTGAAACACCCGATAACAGATTGCTCGATCTGAAAATCTGACACTCGCTCAGATACATAGTATGATGATTCACCTCCTCCACTGCCAGACACTTTGTGTAAAGGAAAACCCTCGCCAGACACCTTTGAAGTATGTTGAATTGTAAGTGAACTTATGTCATTTTATATTAAATCTGATTTTTATATAATGTTCCTTGGGAAAGTATTTGTAGCGGTTTCCCTAGCCGCCAGACAGTTTTGCGGACGTCTGGCGGTCACACGATCTCCCACTGAAACACTATTGATAAAGGTCGGCCTTTACTACTAATAGATCTTCTATTTACCTAAGGTTACCTCACTATACAAATAATGTCTTTTTGAAAAAGTAATCAATCCCACCGATTTCCAACTATACCCATGTCATGAACACGCGGCTCGCCTAGATAATTGTATCAAATCTGAATGGATTCGTAAATCTAATCCACCGGGAAATAATTACTGCACAATAGTGCCCACTGTCACCGCGAGGTGGACTTCAGTCACTAAATAGATAGGTGCAGAAGGTCAGTTTTAAACACAACGCGCGCACACATAAAGAACATGATTTGTATAGCGAGTGCAATCTCAGATTCATTCGCTGATGCAGATACATTTGATTTGGCAGTGATGCATCATCTGCCTAGCCTTTTCCGAACTATATTAGTGTCGGCTGCCAGTCTAACCGGATGCAGCTGAATATCAGTATTTTATATGAAGCGACTGCCTATCTGACCTCTACAACCTAGTTTTTTTTACTTATCCTCTATTGCCCCACTGCTGGGCAAAGGCCTCCCCCATAGCCTTCCACTCTTCTCTCCGTGCGGTTTTCTCTGGCCAATCTCTCATAAACGCCTCTAGGTCATCACGCCAGGCCTCTTCTAGGCCTCCCTCGGCGACGACGCCCGTCTTCTGGCACGTTGAGTAATAAACATCCATTCATCCATCCATTCTCACAAACTTTCGCATTTATAATATTAGTAGGATAACTAAGCTAATTTCCATCTGCTAACACTCAAAATTACATTTTACTCGTGGCCATAATTATGCCTTAAAAACATATTTTCTTTCTTATTTACATAAGAAGCGGCCGTACGCTTCTTTGTGTGTGCCTGTTTTCATTTTTCATAGGGGCTGACTTTCTGTAACTATTCTGTGCCACTGTCACCGCTAGAAACGCTCCAATTATGCGCAATATGGGATTTCTCCACTGCCGATGTTAATTAATTGTCTGGTTGATTAATTAATCGTCATAAAGGCGAATTTGGTGATTTACGAGTTTTGGGTAGGTTTGTTTATGGCACTTTACGCACGTTGTATAGTTTGGAGATACAACCCCTGGGGTAAAAGGGTTGTTAAATGGTGACTATGAAGTGAAAAGCGCTTGGGACGGCCCTACGCAGGCGTAGAGGGACAGTTATTTCAGACCAACTAAAGCAGTTGCTTATAGCACTCGTTTCATTCATAGAAGTCTTCCCTAATGTTATTGTGCTTTAAACTTTGACAATTTATGATGGTAGGTAATGAATACAATATTTTTTCACCCTCTAAATGATACCTAAGTTCAATGGTCCGCCAACTACCGAAAATACCCCACCGCATCGACCAGAGTTCCAAAGCGTTTACCTTACCTTTACCTTAGAGGAAAGGGTTGCTGTAATGGAAACCAAACTGGCTCAGCCCCAAGTGTCGCAATCGTCGGATGTGGACAATCTAATACACCAGTTAAGGAGCGACATAAACGACCGTGACCAGGACTTGCTCGCCAATGATCTCCAAATCTCAAATATACCTGAGATTAGTGGAGAAAACCCTACCAACACTGCCATGTTGCTGGCCACTAAGATTGGTGTCAAACTCAAAGCGCGCGATATAGTGAGCGCCGAGCGTGTCGGTTTTTTAAAGTTGGGTTTCTTAATGTTGCGTCATTGGGCACGGGTCATGATGACTTTATCGGTGCACTTGATAGATATCGCTTTGATATTATGGCCATTAATGAAACTTGGCTCCGACCGGGCGAGGAGGGGCGCGCCCCGATAGTGCCCGGCTATCGCCTGCGCCACACGCCGCGACCAGCGAGTGTTCGTGCTGGCCGTGGTGGGGGCGTCGGGTTTTATGTGCGGCGGGGACTGAGCGTGCGTACTTGGACTAGCGCGGTCGATCCCAGGTTCGAATCGGTCGAACAAATGTGGTTAACTCTATCATTGAACGGCAAAAAAATTGCTATAGGAACAGCTTACCGACCGCCATGGTCAAATCTTATCCTCTTCCTCGATGCCATAACAGATTCTATTAGTTCTTTAGGAAATTGCGATCATTACATTCTACTTGGCGACTTCAATGTTAATATGCAGGACACGAATGGGATAAAAACGAAAAATGTTAATGAATTTCTCAATTGTATTAATCTTACACAGCTGGCCGCAAGCCCTACTCACTTCACAGCAACCAGTGGAACTCTGATCGATCTTCTGTGTACTGACTTGAGAGCAAGATACACAGCGGTAGAATCTTTCGGTTCACACAACGGCCATTCCATTATAGTAAGTGAATTTAATATTAAGCGTGATAAATTCAAACCGTTCATGGTAAAATCTCGGCCTCTTCAAAACGTATGCGCAGAATCATTTAACATAGACTTATTGTCATTAAACGTTGGTATTATTTCAACGCTCGATACCGTTAATGATATGGTACATGTATTTAACACCCTTATAACTTCCTTGTTTGATGCTCACGCTCCTATCAAATCATATACAGTAAAAGAAAAATCGTACCCGTGGATTACCGACACAATCAAAGTTATGATGCGTTTGCGAGACGAAGCACTAAATAGTTATAGGAAAACGAAGTCAGATTCCAAAAAAAAATACTACAAAGACCTAAAGCATTTAGTGACTAGTTCTCTATACAATGAAAGGACTGCGTATTTTAAACACAACATTAATACTAAAATAAAAAACCCCAAATTGCTCTGGAAAAATCTGAAATCCACCTTATTACCTTTTAAAACTAGACAAGACCTTCCGTCGCACTTTACAGATCCTGACTTAATTAATAGAAACTTTTTGATTGTTCCCGGTAACCCCGTAGCAAGCGCATCGCTTATGAATTACTATGTCGATCATAGCCATGGTGAGGCAATTTTTACAATTGCTCCAGTGGACCAAAACAATGTCTCACGCACTATCGCTAGTCTCAAATGCAACGCCGAAGGCTACGACAACATTAACCTGGACATGATTAATATGACTTTGCCGCACACGTTAAATGTTTTAACGGACATAATAAACCGCTCCATCGTGACGTCAACATTCCCTGACCAATGGAAAATTGCCTCCATTAGGCCATTGCCCAAAAATTCAAACCCATCAGACTTAAAAGATTTACGTCCTATTAGTATATTACCATGTTTATCTAAGGTATTAGAGAAAATCGTCAGCCGTCAACTTACGCTGTTTCTGGAACAAAATAACATTTTACCTGATTTACAATCAGGATTTAGGAAGCAGCGCAGTACATCCACTGCTTTACTGGATGTTACTGACAATATACTATCTGCCCAGGATCAGGGAATGTGCACAATACTGGTTTTACTAGATTTTTCCAGGGCATTTGACGCTATAAACGTTTCATTATTACTGTCAAAGTTGAAACATTACGGTTTCGACCCAGAGGCTGTACAATGGTTCCGTAGCTACTTAAGCAATAGGGAACAATTTGTTGACCTGCGTTTGAGTGATGGCACTACCCTGAGGTCGGCACCTATTCCCGTAGAGAGGGGGGTTCCACAGGGTTCTATTTTGGGTCCCATTCTTTTCATTTTGTACTGCGCAGATATAATAAAATGCCTCCAGAGATGCAAGTACCATATATATGCCGACGATGTACAACTGTATATTTCCTTCAGACCAGACGACTATGACAGCGCCGTTAAAAATCTTAACGAAGATCTTCAACGAATCGCCATTTGGTCTGAGGAGAATTGCCTGTCGCTGAACCCTACCAAAACTAAATATATGGTCTCTCTTCTCTTCTTCGTCGTCACACTCTTGGCAGAGTGGTCGTGGTCGTCACATCAGGGGTGGTAGCAAGCTTTACAATCCGTCGCCATTCCTCTCTTACTGTGGCTTTTCTTGCACATTCGTGGAGTGGACCATTGAGTGCAGTTTTAACTTGGTCGGTCCAACGCATTGGTGACCTGCCACGCGCTCTTGTACCTTCAACCTTTCCCTGTACTACAAGTCGCTCCACAGATTTGTCTTCTTGACGTATGATATGTCCAAAGAACCTGAGTATCCGAGATTGGACAATGGAAGAAAGACGCTGTGTGATTCGGAGTTCTTGGAGGATAGAGACGTTGGTTCGGAACTGTGTCCAAGTTATGCCAAGCATTCTTCTCCAGCACCACATTTCTAGAGCGTCTATCTTCTTTTTCTCGCTTTCTCTTAAAGTCCATGTCTCAGCACCGTAAAGAAATATGGGAAACACTAATGCCCTGACAAGTCGTACTTTAGTGGTCTTTGTGATGTTTCTGCTTCTCCATATTTTTCTAAGTCGATCCATGGAAGACCTGGTGATCGCCATGCGCCGTTTGATTTCATCCGCGCATCCACCGCTGTTTGTAATTAGTGCCCCAAGGTAGATGTATGATTGAATGACGTCACAATTCGCAATTTTAGTGACTTCGGGCGAGTTGTTGTTAGCTCGATCGACAATCATGATCTTCGTCTTGCTGCGGTTTATCTTCAAACCAAAATCAAGGCTCACCTGTTCCATTTTACTCAGCAGGGATTCCAGGTTGTCTATGCTAGTTGCAAATAAGGTGGTGTCATCTGCATAACGCAAATTGGAAATTTTATGGCCCCCAATGGTGATTCCGTCCGACCAATTCTCGAGTGTTATCCTCATAATGAGTTCCGTGTAGGTGTTAAACAGCAATGGCGACAAGACACATCCCTGACGGACCCCGGCACTTGGATGAAAGTGATTCGACAACACGTCGTCAGTTCTCACCGAAGCTGTTCCTTCTTCATAAAGTCTCCTAAGGAGGTGAACAAGATGTTTGGGTGTTCCCATAGCCAGGAGAGTCTCCCAAAGTACTGGCCACCTTACTGAGTCGAACGCCTTTGAGAAATCAACAAAGCAAATATAAGTCGGCTTATTGAACTCCCTGGCCTTTTCAATAATCTGGCGCACGCTTAAAATCTGTTCACGAGTACCCTTCCCTTTCACGAAGCCAGCCTGTTCAGGAGCAATTTCCTTAGATAAGTAGGACTTCAATCTTTCATTCAAAATATGCAGTAGAATTTTACTTGCGTGTGAAATTAAGGCAATCAATCGATAGTTACTGCATATTTTAGTGGAACCCTTTTTATGCAGAGGAACAAAGACTGTATGAGTCCATTCTCGGGGCCAAGTTTTTGTTTCCCAAACTTTGTTACACAGGGTATGAAAAATATCGATACCATACTCCCCTGATGCTTTGATGGTTTCAATCGGTATGGCATCCCTTCCTGTGGCTTTCCCGCTTTTTAGTCTTCTGATAGCGGCTCGCACTTCGTCCTTCAATATATATGGCTCTTTCTCTTCGTCTTTGGGCTCTGTCGGGAGATAGTTGTGAGCTTGAGGATCTTCGAATAGTGACTGACAGTAGTCCTTCCAGGACTCGGATATTGCAACTATTTCAGTCTGTAGCTCGCCTTGCGAATTTTCTATAGCCCATGTTTTAGAAGAAAGGGTTTTGGTGATAGATCTTATTTTTTGGTGCAGGTCACCTGTTTCATGTTTATCAGCGTGAACTTCAACTTCTGCACACACATTCTGTAAATGATTATTGCGATCTCGCCTACATGCTTCCTGTATACGAGCAGATATTGTGTTCAAGCACTCAACGTCTGCTCCTCGAGCTTTCATGTTCCTTCTTTCTTCCACAAGGGCAAAAGTTTCACTAGTCATCCAGTGTTGACGTTTGCTAACTGGTGCAGAGGACTTCGATTCCATCACGGAAGATTCGAGCAGCTCTTTAGCCTGACTCCAGAGTTGATCTGGGGATTCTGATTGAGTATCTAAGTTAGTCCATTGATGCCATTTTTGCATGATCGCAGCCACAAATTTAGGTTTGTCTGTAGGCTGGATTCTTTTTTGCTTCTCAATCTTCCTAGTAGCTCTGAGCTTGAGTTTAAATATATGGTATTTGGCACAAAACAGCAGCTGGCCCGACTACCTCTGACTTTTGACTTGGAACTAATGGGTGAACAGATTGAGCGAGTGAGTGAGGCGCGAAATCTAGGTCTTGCGATGGATAAAGCCCTCCGTTTTGAGAACCACATAGCAGACTCTGTCAGAAACTGTTTTTATCGCCTGAAGGTTTTATACAAGATGAGGCCTTATTTATCGGAACCACTACGGGAACAGCTTGTGGAAACCCTGGTACTATCTAGGTTAAACTACGCCGACACAGTGTATGGCCCGCACCTATTAGCTCGTACAGATCGACTCATTCAAAGAGTACAAAACGCTTGCGCGCGGTTTTGCTACAACATTCCTAGGCGAAGTCACGTAACTCCGTTTCTAAACAAGCATTTCTCGCTAAAAATGAAGTCCAGACGGAAACTACACTTGGCGTGCCTCCTGTTCGGTGTGGTTAAATACAAAAAACCAGACTACTTATATAATAAACTTAGTTGGTTAACTAGTAGACGCGAATGTGGGAGAAGGCAATGCGCACAACAACTCTCGACTCAGTCCCATAACACAGCAGCTTTCAGGGGTAGCTTTCGTTATGCGGCTTCCAAAATATGGAATAACCTGCCACCACCAATCAGAATGACCAGCACAATAGACACATTTAGAAAACGTTTACGGCAGTATCTAATGGAATCGCAACGGAAGTTGGATATGGTCACACTGAATGTCTCAATTATATGATGCACAAACTGTCCTACCTACCTATCTGACTAGCTTGATCACGGTACAATGTTTTATCTTTGTCGACCCATGATGCACAAAAATATACCAGCTAATGTATTCAATTATCTGCTCGAGCTCGCGTTCGGCTCGCTTAGGATTATGTCACTAAACTTGTGTCCTCAGCTGGACGGTGGGTGGTGTCGTGATATCCGCGGCGCCGCAGCGACATATCGCGTTTTGTGAGACCTGCGATATATAAAATAGCACACTAAAATAACTGCCTATTGTTTAACCGACACAAGTAAATATTGAAGCAACGCATGCGCACGTTCTTACCCCATGTGCCTGGCCCACTTGCATGCGACTGGAACAAACGGCGTCGGGATGGCTCCTTTCACTCATACCTGGCAGTGGCTGATCCTGAGTGTGATCTGTGTCTCTTCCTGGCCTTGAGTCTTAGCAACTGTAAATGCAAAAGCCAATCAAATAATGACAACGGTGTCTTTTCTATTTACGTAGGTATTTAGCACTATATTATAATAACTTTTAAACTAGCTTACCTTTTTATATTTTATGCTCCTCCTTTAACTACGTGTGTATTACTTTGCTCCATTGCCGTCGGAAATGTAATACCTTGATGCATTTATGTACCCACACAATAGCTATCATAATTATCTGCAAATTTTTTCCGTTTACTTTTCACAAATTTTTAGTATTTAGTCCATCGCGCTCGGCTGCTTGCAGCGTATTGAGTTACGAAGTGCACGGATTAATTAAATATTATGCGTTCACAAGTTAGGAACGTGCGAAACAGGTTTATGTTACTATGCATCCATTTCATCTAGCTAGGTACATTGGGTTTTTTGTTTTGTCTTGCACTTTTCTCGACCTTTTTCTTTAATATGTAGCCTTATTTGTTATTATTGTACACACATTTATTCTATTTAAGTACCTCATACACACACATACCTTATTAGTAACACATACACAATACACCTTATTGTACACAAATTTATTCTATTTAAGTACCTATTCATACGCACACATACGTTATTAGTAAACAAAGTACAAAACTGTTTTATGTCCGTCACATCACCATCTCAGGTCCAGTTGAAAACCAGCGTCGGGCACCAGCTGCTCGGCAGTTGGCTGAACTGGGCCTATTTGGCGCAGCCGTGAGACACACAACTTTTCCCCTTTTTTTTCGTGTTTAGATTTAAGTTTTTATTGTGCAGATTTAAGTTTTTTTTTTATTTTTTTATTTTATGTTGTGTGCATTTTTGGCATGTGCCAAATAAATGTGTTTTCTTTCTTTCTTTTCTTTACCTAATCACAAGATCCCAAAATTGATTACCGCACCATCTCGCTAACCGTTATAAATTATTACAAGTCTTTGGCAAAATCTATTGCGAGAAAGAATCGCGTATAATATCGGCCAGTCATGACCAGTAGGATTGTTCTCATCCAATCGGCTCGTCATCCTTTTGACCGCGAATGATCGGCAAGAAACGAACCAACGAACACTTCTTGCCGCCAAAATTACATTTTTTTCCTCAACAAAGAGAATGAGAATACAAATAAGTGGCTTTTTGTATGATGTTTATTTGTTCTCGCCTGTTTTGTGTTTATGAGTTACTGGGTTAATTCTCTGGACAAACTCTTTTTCTTACTACACAAAATACCTAGAGTGTAAAGGTCTTAGATGGTCTCTTGACTGACCCTTATAAACAACGTAAACTTTGCTAATAAGTTAACTGGTATCAACCATCTTATACTTACAAACACTTTTATATACCAAGAAAGTATTGAATTTGGCAAATACTTAATGTTTTTTTTTTAATCTAAGTAAAATTTTGCACTTGTTGTTACTCCATACGCTCGCTCGTTTTTAGGCAAAAGTCAGCCTCCCATTGCTGCAACAATTTCATCCGCACATTTAAGCCCTGCCTGACACACACAGCCGCGCTGACCGCACTGCACATTGTTTTATTGCTGAGCCGTCAGCCGTCACCGCGCTGACTGCCACCGTCAGCGTGACTAGGGTTAACTGAGAGCACGAGTGAGCTGGTTGAACAGGATTTGTTGATTGATAAATGTATGGTGCAGTTGTTTGATTTCAACGCACGGGGCCAGTGTGAGTCTCTTTGAGTGTGAGGCAGTGGGAACATTAACGCTATTTACCATCTGTGTTTCCTAGGGTACTACCACAAACAGCTGCAAAACGACTATCGTCCTTATACCGTGTATTCAAACTCGAACACAACATTTCTTCAAAAACAATGGTCGTCGTTTTGCTGTCGTTATGGGTTAAACCACATCCAAATCCACATTGTATTACACAATAAAGTAAAGGATTGGTTTTGACCTAAAAACGAGATTTTTTAAAATTTCAGCAACATCCTGACCTAATTCAGGATAGTTGCACACTGACCGCACGGGAAACGATATTTTATTTTCAGAGTGCCACCGCGTGCACTTTGGGCCGTCAGCGCAGCGTAACTAGGATCTAATGGATGGCTTGGGGTTAACGGTTGTGTTGCATTTTGATGCAAAAGTCACCGATTAATGTCTATATGATGATAATAAATGGTGCAAGATGATCAGAATGCATCACATAATTAGTTTATTGACGTTTGTGAAAAATGCGTCATTTACTCGGTTAATTCTCACGTATTCGTGCACATGGTGATCTCTTGTTATCTAGTTAACAAGAGTTTTTAATTCAAGGTATTCTTTCTAATATTCGATTTTGTTTTCTCATTTTCTAATATTAGGCCATTTTTAAGAACTGGTGTTCTGTACATTCTAAGCGATCAGAGTACAACCTTAAGTCTGGCTTAACGGCTCCTATGTGACACGACTGGCTTCCTTTTATCCCGAAGACAAGGCATACCTAATATATTTAAAAATCTTAACACCTTCAATGTAGTGCAGTGATAAATATACAAAGCAGAATACTCCATGTCGCTATACCGGGTGCTTTAAATAACTTTTAGTGCATTTTATTTAGAAAGCTTGTGAGATGCATAGCCTCTCGCTTACGGCTGAGGTGCTTTAAAAACGTGTTTAAATCTCGGTAAATCGGTCCAATATACGTGTTTGCGTTTAAATGGCACTCAATCCGGGAAAATATTGCGAGTAAGTTAGATTGTAGTCGGTTCTTGAGGAACTATTTACAGATACGAGTACGATGAAGATGGTGTCAATTTGTTTCACGACTTAATAGGGCACGATACCACACTTCGGGCATTACTGAGAATTTTTTTGATGCAAAATCCAACAGCATTTTGATTGACCTGGGAAGGAGTTTTGTGACGAGGGACGGCCCGCCTAAATCTTGGTCAGCCTTTGTTAACAGGTACTGTTAGCCTGCACCATGCCGCTGCTGGGCAAAGAATATCAAAGACTAGAAGTTTTTTTTCGATCCAGGGCTAATATGGACCCTTGGTCGTAGGTTTTGTCCAGCTTGTCGCCTTCAGATAAGGTCAACCTATAATAAATCACTCAATTCTTTGAGAGAAAAATATAATATACCTATCTTTATTATTTAGTCTCAAACATACCTAAGAAAAAACTCCAATAATCGCCAGCTAATTAACGAGGCTTATAGCTTTCCGCTTCCTCCCCCATGTATTCGTTTCGGTCAGTTTATCTCCGTCAGATCACTTATGTTGTACGTAATCCATCATTAGAAGCTGACCGCGACCCCTGCCATTTGCCTTGCCAATTTGCTATCGTTTATGGGTACTATTTTTTATTAATATTTTTTTTGGTTTCTTGCAGAGCGATTTGTTTACTCATATTTTTTTTCCAAAATATAGATATCATCTACTTACCTGTATTTCATAGGAAATATGTATTATACCATGGTGAAATAAACTATGAGATGGAGCGATCAAAAGTTTGTCCGTAGATGGGTGTACCTATTAAACATCGAGACCCATACGTGCCTTAGAAAGCACGTTATGGCGTTGGCCCCAGCTATCATTAGTAAACGGTTGACAGTCATTACGGGTAATCAGAATCCCGAAAGTATTACCACCAGTCTTACAAATGGCTATCGTAATACCCAGTAACTGGCTTGTGGAGTTCAAATAGGCAGTCGTTCCGGAAGTGGAAATTATGTTTTTTCTACTCCTCCACTATTCTTTTTTGATTAATTTCGTTGCGGGATCCAAGACAGTTAAATGGTTTCTCTGAGACTGCCTCGAGCTTCATTGTCTCGGCGTTTTTCTGGTGGTCGGCAATGTTGATTCTGGCTGTCAGGAGTTGCAGTGGTTTGTGAATAGTGTGGCGGGCTCGTCCCATGAAAAATACAGTCGCTCCCTGTAAAATACTGGTAATCAGAAGAAGAAGTTCCAGCAGAAGCTCTGCTGGAAGCTGATTTCATCATACGTAGTTAAGATGCAGTCGCTAGTTTATCCATGAGCCTGCTCTCATTCTCCGAGTCCGACTCATCAGCATCCAGCAGTCCCAAGAAGGACATTATGTCCAGCACTGAAGTCCACATTGTAGTGTTTACTCTCTCTTCCATGAGGAAGGCTAGGAAGATGATAGGTAGAAATATTGCATCAGCCTACTTTAAAGAATTCCAAAAATGAATTCGTGGTTTCACAATTCATAATACGACTGACCTTGACTCAGACTCAAAAGTAAACGTTATGAAATCACTAGACAGGAAGGTTCACTATAAAATATTATCGATATCAATTTTTTTCCAAACGATCTGTTCTATTTTTTCCACGCCATAAAAAAGTATATAAAAACAATTACAGGAAGTCCTTTCATTGTACCGTATCTTCTATCTCTCCGTAACTAATTACCTAGTCCTGAGTAGGTTATATTGACGCGAATCCTTGTCGGTCAGCTCATCCTGTTTATCCCCCTATCCGATGGCACGTGTCAGTAATCCGACGTTAGTGGGTGGATGGGGATTATGTGTTGTATTAGTTATATCGGGAGTAGGAGCGTGAATATACAGGGTTTTAGCTGTGGTACATTTCTTTGTATTAAAAAAAAAACATAATAGGTTATACTTTATTGTACAACAAAATTGTTATACTACTGGCTCTTTGGTTTATGAGCGAATGGGAATCTATGGGAAAGAAAAAGGAAATCTAGGGGAATTGTTTACGAATAAATTAATTGAAATGAAAGATGTTTAATAATATTCTGCTGTTGCTGAATGAAGCAGACAGATCATTGAGACATTAGTAATTAGGCTTAAAAAATCCAGTACCTGGCTAGAATTTCCATACCAGTCTTTTTACTCTGATTTGGGGCTCGATTTGAAAAAGCGAAGGGCCAACTGCACTATACTATGCAAACTAAAATTAGAACCTTAGGTTTTATTTTTTCTCATAGAAAATATAATGATTCTTGCATGAACAACTTGGAATATCGTCCTCCAATGTACAGACGCCTGCACATCAAGCTACCCGAAACTGTCAAATCCCAATCAACCTTGACCCTAATGCTTTAGCGATAACGTTGAAAATCTATTAAAGAAATTTGACAGATTGTAGTAGCTTGATGTGCTTGGCGTCTGTAATCACACGTCATCGTTCTGTGTCACAATAACTATCTCAATATTATCATTTCCTGAACAATAATTATCTCTACCATTCACTCCAGAAGTCTGAGGTCAAAAAGATCTAACAGTTTCAGTTTCAAATCTGCATTTTCAGTATTTTATTCCATCTCAAACGTCACTGTAGCGGTACTTAACTCGTGCTTACAGTGTTTTACTTTACATTTCTAAGTTTAATTAAGCGGTTAACTGCAGTATATAAAGTCGCTCAAGATAAACGGTCAGCCCAAGTTAGGAGATATCGCGATTTTATGTAATTGAAAAACGGATAGATGTGGGAACCAGAAGTGAAGGATTGGAGACCAGACAATCAGCCTATAATATTTCCACTGGCTGGAGCTCATGGCTAAATAATAACAGCCGCTCGGGTCGATCTTTACGTTAAGCCGCGCTTACCTAGGTTGGTCTGTGGATGGGTGACCACCCATTACTTACCGAGTTTCCTCCGTGCCTCGGAAAGCACGTTAAGCCGTTGGTCCCGACTGTCATTTGTAGATCTTTGACAGCCGTTAAGGTAGTCAGTGGCTCGAAAGTCTGACAACCAGTCTTACAAAAGGGTATCGTGTTACCCAGAGCTAGCTGGGTTGTGGTAGGTCAGATAGGCAGTCGCTCCATGTAAAATACTGGTAAACAGCTGCATCCGGTTAGACTGATAATTAATGATGTGCTTCTTCATCATCGAAGAACTGAACTTGGATCATATAAAAAATAGCAGGAAAAATACCTTCAATACAAAAATAACGCTTTTATCTACACTACAACAGAAATATTTCCTTACCTTCAGAATTTCCATCTCAGACATAAAATCAATCTTCGCCATCTGACCTTCCTATATTAGCCTTACGTCCCAGCACACCAATACACCAGTCTACCTATGTCACCCGAAAAATACAACAGAACAGTATAAGTAAAGAATTTATCGCCGTTTCCTTCTTGCTTAGATTAAGGCATAGGCCTGCGGTCCCTGGCCGGGTCGTTATAAATCCTGCCCACCTTACCTTGGGTAGAATTTAACCGCTTATTTTGGCGAAGCTTGTGGTTGGTTGCGCTAGAATGATTTTTAAACTGTTTTGTGGATTAAGAAGTCTTCTAACTCCAGGGTTGACTGGAAGATAATACTTTGAGGCATTCAATCCACCTTTGTATCACTATTATACATGATGTTAAAAAGATTCTTTCATGATCAATTGATCGCCAGCTGTTCTTTATTTGTTTTTTTTTAAAGTTCAATGTTCGCTGAAATCGCCAATCGTCTTGTGCAAACGTCATGATCACTGGTTATGTCTTTTTTGCACGCAAAGTGACCTTTGCCTTGTCTGTGTTATGCTGGCATTATTTATCAAATTGGTTTTATGTACGCATGCTTTTTTTTTAAATATTTTGTGAGAATTTATCGTGCATATATTGTCTCGAGTTACTTTAGATGTTATTCTCTTTTTATACAACTTTACTCACTTTCAAGTTTTAGTACGCGATCGTACAAGAATAAATTTTGATGCTCTTGTCTATGTCTATTGAAATCAGACGAGAGCGAGACACTGCCGCACAACATCGATCGAACTTCCAAACACTTTTTGAGTATGGCTTTTGTTTCAAAACTTTTTCATGCATCAGATATCAAAACTCAGACGAAAATCGCTTTTGAACTCAAAAATTAACTGAATAAAACTTTTCAGATGTCTTTTGAATGATAAAAAAGTTCAAAGTGTAATAGCTGGCCTCCTTTTCATTGTTCAGCTATCTTTGGGTTGAGTTGAAGCGATTACAATACCGCTTTGTCGCTGGCTCTCAGACTCTTAAATGTTCTGGTGTCGAATCGCTCCGAGGGACGCTTTTACGTCGCGACGCTGAAAGGAGTCAGTGCGGTACAACGAAAAGTAGTGGTCAGGGTTTGGTGGGGAGAGGTAGCGGGAGCGGGGGCGGGTTTGTGTTCAAACTTTTCTTAAAAGAGATTCTGTTTTAAAGTTTTTAATTGTGTTGCTATCCTTCATTGTATATGATGATCTGTGTTCTTCTTTAAGATGTGATTTAATAAGGAAGGTAGGAAATTGCATTATCTCCACATTCTTTAGAAAGACCAATTCTGATGTTATTACAAAAATAACCCTCATTTTTCATTTAAAGTAGATACACGCGCATTTTACCAATTATGCGAATATGTTCCATGTAATAAAGGGCAAGCTTATGGCCACCACAGTTCTGAACTCCAAGCTGTTAATGAGAAACTCCTGGCAAAAAAGCCGCAGAGTATTTTTGTTACCTAACCCTCTTACTCTCCCTAATGTAACCCCAGTTCTAAAATCTTATGCATAGCATAGTGCAGCTCCGTTTCAAGCTGAAACAGTCCCATTCAGCTTGTAAACATGCCGGCGAGCCGCCCGCATACGATATTCTGAACTAACCGCTTTTTTCACCAAAACTAGGCAACCCTCTTTGAGAAGTAGCTAGTGTGAAAATGTCACTCAGTGTGCTATTTGTTGATGGTGTTTTTTTTATGGGTCCATTTGTTCATAACTACTCGGATATAGGTTATAACATAATAGCGCCTGTATATGGTGAAAGCAGAAATTATTTACAGCGGGTAAATCTAGACACCAGGCTAATACTAAGGCAATGGATTCTCCTATTGAGGAGTCATTTGATGATTTCCCATAAATTATACGACCAGACTCCGTAGTATGGGTGTGTTCAGCCATGACGGGCGGGTACGAAGTGTAGTGCAGGAAGTGAATGAAGACACAGATAATAATTACGACAAACTTTCGGATACATACGTAAAAAACTTCTCTACAAAATGACCCCTCTCAGAACAAGTCTACACACAGCCATTTGTCACACATCATAATGTGCCGTATGCAGCACAACAAATTACTGCAAGTGCCACATATGCCATTAACGGCAATATTAACGAGCCACTGAAGGAACACTACACTAATGACACTATATCGCCCACCTGGCCTTATTTATGGCTTGAATGTGGCTCTTATTTTGAGCTTGGGACGGGCCTGTTTGGACTGACGTAAATGCTGTTAATGACGCTTGAACTGCTTCTACTGATTGCTAGTGCTACTGCTTTTAAAATGAGGGGCTGGGTCGCTGGTTGCAATGTCTTTCAAACTGTTTCGCATTTTTTACAATGTCATTCAACAAGATTCATTATCATCTTCAATCTCCTGACCTTATCCCAATTCATTTCAGGTCGGCGCAGCATGTCTTCTTCTTCCATACTTCTTTATTACTCGTAATCTCAGTAGTCACCTTCTTTCGTGCCATATCATCCTTCACACAGTGTACGACCCAATAATGCTCATACAGCAAAAGATGAATTACGCTAAATGTACTTTCTTAATTATATGTTAACATAAATTCAGTCGTCACTAAAACATAGCCACGAGCGGGTCGATCAATAATAACATTGTATCAAGTGCGGCTCAGATAACTAAACAATCGTAACTTAATTAAACTATTGAACCTAACAGTGGTTTTGTGTGAGTTAACTACCTTCCTACAACAACTACCGGGGCATCAGTAAACGACGAGAATACCCCAACACACAGTCCATCCATAATTTCTTTGGTCTTTCTCTACTCTAATCATTCAACATGATTGACATAAACTATACGGTAGCTTAATTTCGTCAATCCAATACATTTTATCGCTTATGGACCGTCACTTTATCTAGGTCCTCTAGCCGGGAAAACTTTAATTTGAGCCCGCTTGATGGCTATAGGCTTGCCCCCAATAATGAGACAAACAAAACGTAGGTATTCTTCGTAGGTAGAAATCAATATTTCGTTATGCTAAAGACCTTTGCGTACTTCGGGAAATACACACGCTGTGTTGTATCACAGAGTAAATAAAAAGTGCAATATAAATGATTGTTTGTATTGAAAATAGTATCATTTCCAAGTACCTACATAATGTTATTGTATCTTCTTTAAATAAAGATTCTTGGAGTAAGTTCACGGAGGGTCAAAGAACGTTATGGTTTCACGAGCTGACCTCTACGGTGTAAAGCATGAGGGGTTGGCGGAATCAGAGTGTTGAAGAGTTTGAGTTTGAGAGAGCGAGATAGAGCATACCTCCTTTGTGGCTGAAAGTTTGTTCATGGACTCAATACAACAAAATATATGTCAACATAGTCGGCGACTTTCGTTCCGTTCAGCTGACACGTCGGTGGCTTTGGTGTGTAAAGTCCACAAGACACTTGAGCTCCTTGAAGAAGCCACTCCAGGCTGGTTTTTTTATGGTAATCTATGAACCAACTACGGTCTCAAGTTGGAAACTGCAGATCCAATCTGATCGAATGGGTTATTGAACAGTTCCAAACAGTGTGAGTGTAGAGCTCTGAAACAAATAAAACTATGTCGTATCTTCAAAAATATAACAATTATACAAGTAATCACAAGTTATTTTTTCAAGTATTTTCAATTTCAGGCAGTATTCTTTGCAGAAAACCGCTACCTTCATTCGTTTATTCCGTTGCAGTTTGCAAAACAATCGTAAATATTGAATGAAGTCCTTACCTCGAGACAGACGCAGCTGCGACCGATAATATCAGACGATACGTGCAGTCGTGCAATGCATTTGTAGCACTGACCAATTGAGTGTCAATTATTAAATAGCTATTCATAAAATAATTGTGCGCAATGGTACTACAGAAAGAGAATGGGCAAAATTGCCCTAGCGTCCAATAGCGTTAAGGTATACCAATGGATAGATCTCTTTAAGGAGAACATTTATTATTATGGCGACTTCTCTCGATTCAGAGAGCGGAGCTACAAAGCTCTAAATATGAGAAATTAGGTTAAATTAAATACTGGTTATTTCGTCTATTTATTAACTTTCATTGATACTGTACGTTTCAAACATCATATTATAAGCCTATAAACGTCATTTTCAAAATATTGACATTTTAAATGCTTGTTTAGGAGCAGATCCTTACAGTAACATTAGATTGGACAGATCGTTAATGTTACCCCAACGCCCAATAGCGTTAAGATGTGTATTAATGGATTGATCTCAACAAGAAGAATATTTCTTGCTGTGACAACTTTTCTCGATTCAGAGTCAGAGTAGAGCTTCAGCTCGGTGCCCAATTAACTACCTAATTAGATCAATAAAACCGAACAGACCGAGTAGCAAATATTAATTGAAAGCTCTTTCGAATGTTGTATATCTTATTGCTATTGGTTACCCAGAAAATGTTAACTTCGGTGCTCAATTAGACACACATTTAGGTAAATAATTCCGAACATACTACGAATTAGCAAAAGTGGTGCTAGTAGCAAAAGTGTTCATTGAAAAGCTCTATTCAATAGTGTATATCTTATGACTATTAGTTGCCCATTATCTCTTAATTGGTTGTAAATAAAATCATAACTTCGGTGTTCAACTAGTGACCTATTTAGGGCAATACCTCCGAACAGACAGCGAGTTAGCAAAAAATATGTTAGTAGCAAAAGTTCTCATAGAAGAGCTCTCTCTAATGGTGTATATCTTATAGCTATTGGTTTCCCAGAAAACCTTAACTTCGGTGCTCAAATAGTCATCTATTCAGGTCAATAATTCCGAACGGAATACGAATTAGCTAAAGTGACGCTAGTAGCAAAAGTTCTCTTTTAAAAGCTTCTATGCAATGTATTATTTGTTATTACTATTGGTTACCCAGAAAACCTTAATTGGTTGCCAAGAAAATTTTAACTTCGATGTCCAACTAGTCAGCTATTTAGGTCAATGACTCCAAACTGAATACGAATTGGCGAAAGTCGTTAAATGGCAAAGGTTTTCCTTGAAAAGCTCTTTCCAATGGTGTATATCTTATTGATATTGGTTACCCAGAAAATCTTAACCTCGGTGCTCAAATAGTCACCTATTTAGGTCAATAACTTTGAACGGACTAGGAATTGGTGAAAGTCGTGTAAGTGGCAAAGGTTCTCCTTAAAAAGCTCTATCTAATGATTTATATCTTATGGGCTGTTGGCTGCCAAGAAAATATTAACTTCGGTGTCCAAATAGTCAGCTATTTAGGTCAATAACTCCGAACGCACATCGAACTGGCAAAAGTTGTGTTACTGGCAAAGGTTATATGTTATTAATATTGGTTGCCCAAAAACCTTAATTGGTTGCTAAGAAATTCTTAACTTCGTTGTCCAACTAGTTACCTACTTAGCTCTATAACTCCAAACGTACTGCGAATTGTCAAAAGTCGTGTTAATAGCAAAGGTTCTCCTTAAAAAGTTATTTTTAATTATGTATATCTTATGGTTATTACTTATACTTCGAAGCCCGTTCACCTTTTAGAAAAAAAATCTTACGGAAACGACGCTCTACACTGCTGAGCTTTTTCTATTTAACTGGATTATGCCAAATCAGGCTGAACTACTTGTATAGTGTAAATAGCGCACTTTTGGGCACTGGACATTTCAAATGTCGTAAAAGACATTCAATTTTAATGCCTCTTATGGCATTTGTTTCCACTGTCGATATTATTATGACCTTTCCCGCACTAATGTCAATATTACGATGGGTTTTTACTCTTTTTTTTTTTGTAACTGGAATATAAAATGATTGTAGGATTGCCCCATTTGTACCGTATGGCAAAATGTAACAAATACAACGCAGTCCGAAAAACGTGTGCCACATTTACTGTTCGTTCCCATAAAATAGATTGTATTTAATGCGTGCGTTTGAAAATATACTGCCGCCAAAGACATTCAAATATTTAGTCTTTTAAATCTCTTTGACTGCCGCGTATATTTTACAATCGCAGGCAAGTTAACTTGCTAACTCAGAGAAATGCTGGTTAAGTAAAATGTTTTTCACGAAAAAGTAAATACTTGTACTTCAAACGCTGAAATTCTAATACTCTATTGGCTGATTCTGCTTAAGCTTAAGCTAGGTGGATCATCATCTCAGTCTAATCGAATGCAGCTAAATACCAGTATTTTAATATACTATCTATAATCATACCTATGTTTAACAAAATAAATGATTGATTGATTGATTTAGATGGATCGACTGTTTATCTGACCTTTACAACTCAGTTAGTACATGGTAATAAATAGATACCCTGGTAAGACTTGTTGTCAGACTTTGGGGATCACTGACTACCTGTAACGATTGTCAAAGATCTACAAATGATAGCCGGGACCAACGGCTTAAGGTGCTTTCCGAGACACGGAGGAAACTCGTTCTGTAATGGATTGTCACCCATCCACGGACCAACCTTGGCAAGCGCGGCTTCATCTGAAGATCGACCCGTGCGGATTTTGTTATTTAGCCACGAATTTAAGCTAGGTACTTTAAACCAGACTCTCATATCTCTATATTTGGATTTTTTTGGTTCTCTAAAGTAACGTTTGGATATGTTTATTTGTTTTTCGTAATAATCACATAGATGGCCTATATTCCCAGCCTTAATGTAATTATTGAATGTATGCTCTCCGGCCCCCTTTTTTATACGTCTAAACAGAATAACAACTACATAGAATAGACTCCTTTCCCTTTTATTTGTACGCTACCTGTTTGGTCCCAGGGACCCTTCGGACAATGTTACTGAAACGTCCTCGCCTGAGGCAGTTGTAAGCAAAGGGTTACTTATTTGTAGCAAACAGGACAGCCAATTAAATAATTAGTAACTTTTTTTGTGAACAACCATTTTAAATTAAATTGAGCAATGACATTTTAAATTAATTATTTGTTAAATCAATTACTTATGCGAGTTTGATTATCAAAACACATAATATCATGATTTCTATCTTAATTCCGAGGCCAATGTTGTGTAAAACAGTTTTTTTTCTCTCCCTTATGTACGTACAAGCCGGGAAAGTAAAGAATAGGATGGTAGGAGGCCTGATAAACCATTACAGCTATGGTATATATATACATTGTGTAACTATCGAGACGACACTAAAGAAGGCTCTTTCATTCCTTCCAATACTCTTACTTTTATTTGCATAAAACGAAAAAAATATACAGGCAAAAAATATGTTTTATTGACTTTAAAGTAGAGTATTGAATATAAACTGCGTAGGTATTGCACTTTTTATTGAAAAAGCAGATTTTCTTTCAAAAGCGCTAAGTTACGATAAATGCTATGGTTTGTAATCATGTGCTGAATTGATGGTAACAGTTATGGCGTCGATGTCCCGTTACGTGTACGGTACGAGTATATTCGTTGTTTCAAAATGTCGTGCTTCTTTAATTAGTCTTGTCCTAAATAACATACAAACATAACCTTAAATCAAGCCTCTGAAAAGACACTGTGTGAGTGCAGAATTTAATTAATTCAAATTCAAGGTGTCCTATTCTGAAAGCCAGTTGCAGCAAGCGATGCAACACAGTTGCAAACGTTAATGGCTGACATTCAACTTTAGTGCGATGGCAGCATTAGTTTCTATGACTTGACTTTACAGAATAGTCCCTCGGGGACCGCATTACCGAATGTAAAGCGTTTTATCTTTTAGTGTTCGGGCAGATAATGCGGCGAAATGTTCGTTATTGTTTTTGTTTGTGCAGTTTGTGCTTGTTTCACTTGGTATGTTGTTTATGTTGTTGTTCTTATCTTTTAGTGACACATCTAATGAAAAATTCGCGACTACGATGGAGTTACCGCTAGGCCACTAATACGGACAAAACAAATAAAATGGGTTGCGTAGAACAAGCCAGGAGTCACCGCGAGTATACTTGCAACACGACGGTACGGGTAGTCACCCGAATGAAGGTAATGACACGCACTTTACGCAAGTTTGGACTGATAGGTTTCGTATGTTTCCTTAAAAATGTCTGTAGACTAAAACGCAGTATGAATCTAATAAAACCGCCGACATAATAGTTGAATTCCACAAAACACAAAATTATTGGAAACCATCTTCCCTCTCACACCCAAAAATTTCCAACAATAAGATTTCATCGGCAAACACAACATTTGAAAAAGTTCCCCAGCGTCTCCCCAGGGAAGGATGCAGCATATCCCCCACATCCGTTCCTCTCCAGTAAAGTATTTGCGAAGCGCTCCAACCGGAGCCGAACGCGAATCGAATCCCAAACTCAACGTTAGAATAAATAATTATTTTATACTTGCTTTATATATTGATTTGTTTGAATTGTCGTTGGTATTGATTTATTTGGGTTTTCTGTGAGCCTGGTATCGTAGCTATGGTAATCTGCCGTGTTTCTGGTTGGTACAATTAGGAACACCCAGAGAATAGAGAAGTAACTAATGCATCTGTCACAACTGAATAGGTACTTTTATAGGTATTTGAGCAAGGCTGATTGTCAGCTGAATGTTAAGACTCGTATGTCGGTGAGAGCCAGAATATTTGGAGAAGCTCATCGTCGTCGGCCAGGTGAACAAAAAATAATCCATGGATGATTCACAACCCGATGGAGCGACGGCGGCGCTGTGAAGGAAGTCTGCCAAACCAATCTGCAGACGTCTATTAGGACCACTCTGTTTTCCTTTTGAAAACAGAGTGATTTAGAGAGCTCTGGTGCACAAAGTGACGGTCACTAGTTGTCACAACACCTTGGTTGTTAGTGGACCTCGACAATCAGCCCGGTATCACTTCAGACTGACTATTTTTAAGTTTATCTAAATCTAAATCTTATTTATTCTATTATGGCTTATTAAAATAAAAAGACAAAATTGATTTTATGTTTTGTCTTTCTCTGAAACCACAATATCCTATTATTCTGGGGAAACATTGTTTACGACATGTCTACGTGTGTCCTTAGATACTTTACATAGAGAGCTAGACCTCATAGAACACAATTTATTGTCTCTCATAAATTTTTATTAAAAGCTTAACTTCAAATCCCCAGCACAAAAAGCCAGACTAACTGTATATTTTCGAGCCAACGTTTCCACTTGCACAAAAATCAAATTTGGAAAGTTTCAGAAAAGTTTGTGTTTCTTTATTTTCTCACTTAACACTTTGTTACCTTGGTACCTTATACGAGAATTGTTCTCGCTCGCTTGAGCACACGAATATATTGGAAAAGTTAACTGGGATACGAACGTACACTTGCATCGTCCGTGTATTGAGCACAAGTGGAAAATCGTCAAAGTTAAATTGGAGATCACTATCTGGGACTCGGATTTGAATTTCGAGATTTTATCCCCAATGTATGCTCATTGCTTGTTGTTGTATTTCGGCGGGCACTTGTTGTACGTGAAGGTCCTTAACCTTTGTGGCTAGTTAGCGCTTCAATATTGTTTTTTTGTGTTTCTGAAGTAGGCTGATGCCATATTTGAGACTATGTATGTTTATGTAACTGGAAATATCGTTACAGTTCGGCATTATCATTAACACTGAAAACGGGATATTTACCATGTTTACTGGTTGTTTTGAGTTCCCGATATTTCGGCGTTATTGCAAGCACACGGATTAACTGAAGTTATTGCGGGTGGGTGTTTATGAGCAGATCGATCTACCCTCTATCTTGCTCGTTTTCTTTCTTTTTTGTTAGTGACCAGGTCTAAAATGGCCGCTTTAGCAAAATCAAAATAGGATAAAACTAAGAATTACGTTTAAATTCATAAAATGGTCACAAGGTGACAATTCAAAATAGTAGGTACGTCTATGACCATTTTAACGAGAAAAACCATGCGACACTGCACTTACGAGTATGTGAACAGAAACATGTATCTTCTTCACACACAAAGGCTTCATCATAGCTTTCCTAGTTACATAACATCACGCCTGTAATCCCCGAAGGGTTAGGCAGAGGTGTACCCATTAGTACATCCACATTTCGCCAGTAATATTTAAGTCCCATGTAATAGGAGGTGACCCTGTTGCTATAAACCGGGCACGACTCCAGATTCCATGACTACTATTGAGAAATTCCTGATAGAAAAACCCAATAACACTTTGCCCAACGCGAAAACCGAACCCAGGACCTCATACTCAGCAGACTCTCTTACGACCACTAGACCAGCGATGCAGTCAACCTATCCATATAGTAACATGTCGCTAACATTAGGTCACTAACATTATCATCATATGCCTTGCCTTTTCCCAACTATTTTGGGGTCAGCTTCCAGTCTAAACGGATGCAGCTGAATACCAGTATTTTACGTAGAGCGACTGCCTATCTGACCTCCACAACCCAGTTAGTACTGGGTAATACGATACCCTTTGGTAAGACTGGTTGTCAGACTTTTGGGCCACTACTACTACTTACTTGAGCGACTACCTGTAACGACTGTCAAAGATCTACAAATGACAGCCGGGACCAACGGTTTAACGTGCTTTCCGAGGCACGGGGAAAACTCGGTATGTAATAAGTTATCACCCATCCACGAACCAACCTAGGCAAGCGCGGCTTATCCTCAAGATCGAGCCGAGCGCCTGTTCTTATTTAGCCACGAGCTCCTCAGGTCACCAACATTATCATTAACACTAAAATAAACTTTGTAGTTTATCCGTGATCAAGGTGCTTGCAACAGTGTCGAAATATCGGGAACTCAAAACAAACAGTAAACATGGTAAATATCCCGTTTCTAGTGTTAATGACAAAGATATTATATCTATAAAATAGTTAGTCTATATATAGTGGTAAAGAAAAGCAACTTTCATTAAGTTTAATAAAAAACGGGCATCATTCTGAGCCAAGAGTCGGTCATCTCTATAAGCCCTTAAGAATCCAGCAGCATTACACCAAAATGAAAAGTTAATGTCTGGAAATAACGTGCAATCAAGTAGCACGCACAAGCTCCATTTCCCGTGCATTTGGTCCTGTGGCCTCTCATGAGATTACTTAAGAGTCTAATACACTGTTTTGGTATTTTTTTTTGCCGTATTTGACAGCTGTTGGAACTAGCAGGAGTATTTTTTGCGGCTAAGATCGTGTCAATACCGATGACAAAGCGAGATGGATGGTGCTTAACTGTGCATGAATTTTTTGACGTGTGTTCAAAATCGTACTAACCCCGCCATTATGTTTTTCAATGCAATTTTATGCAACGCTCCCCGGTCAATGTTATTCAAGCAAATGTGGCACTGTATTTTTAGGGTTCCGTACCCAAAGGGTAAAAACCGACTCTATTACTAAGACTTCGCTGGCTGCCCGTCCGTCTGTCCGTCCGTCTGTTTGTCACCAGGCTGTATCTAAAGAACCGCGATAGCTAGACAGTTGAAATTTTCACAAATTATGTATTTCTGTTGCCGCTATAACAACAGATACTAATAACAAAATAAAATAAATATTTAAGGGGCTCCCATACAACTAACACGATTTTTTATAGATAATGGTACGGAACCCTTCGTGCGCGATTCTGACACGGACTTGGCCCGTTTTTTTTAATCCACTAACAATATAGCTGTTGTATCAAAGCTGTATTTAATCACAAAGCACAATTTTAAAAATAAAACAAAGTACCATTATCTGCGAACCCTCAGAAAAAAACAAAACAAAAATTTGGCATCTCCATCAAAACGTCATCGTTCGCAAAGGGGAGGTAGGGGAGATAATTAACAATTAGTTAATGGAACGGTAGGAATGTTTGCAGAGTACTCGTGGTCGCTTAGGAGGCCTGGGGAAAATGGAATACCATGTTGATGTTGTCTTAAAATGGATTAGTCGTTGAGTAGAGTGCAGTTTTCTATTACAGGGAAAACAATTTAAAGTGACGCGAGAAATTGCGATCCACTTTTTTTTCTTTAAGGTTGATGACTTTCCCCATTAGTAAGGTAAAGTCAGGGAACTAATAGTCTAGCAAATTAACTAGCAGTTTATATAGTAAGTCTATAATATAATCGTATCACAAATAGTCGTTCTTTCGCAGTTTTATGAAATGAGAAGCAGACAGCAAACTGTTGACGTTAGGATAATATTTTTCCCGACTTCAGATGAGGCTTAACTAACGTAATATGAGTGTGCTAAACACCTCTGCCCGACCCTTCAAGAAATACAAACCTGATGTTTTATGACTTGTTCAGACTGACCCTCATAGATACTTCTTTAAATAACTTAACCATACCACGTCACGTTCAGTTCATTCAACAGAATGCGTTCAATCTGAACAGGTTCATCTCTGTTCCCATGTACGGCTCAGATGGGTACTATTTGTTCTAGGTCGGTACACCACGGGAATTGGATTACCGGGGACTTATTGTTAGAACACGTTCGGGTATTAAAATGTGTTTGTTTTTGCTTTAGAAGATTATACGTCAGGCGTTGAGCGTTTGTTGTGGTAACGCGTGTTTAGAGGCTCTAGCGTATAAACGTGGATTTTTGAATCGAAAATTCCTTAAAGAATATCCTATAGCATTTTAGTTAAATTTTTTACATGCATTCTTAAAATTATGAAAATATTATAAGTAAAACGCTCTCGTCCTGAGCTTCAGAACTAAAACAAATTCCGTACAGTGCTGTGTCCCGATAGAAACGAAAGTGATTTACACGACCCCACGCTGACGTTCATTTTTGGATCGATTGATGGATGGAGAGGGAGAGGAAGACCAAGGAAACGATGGATGGATTTTGTGAGGGATGATATGCAAGATAAAGAAGTAAATGATAGCGCGACGGTTGACAGAGGAGAATAGAAGAAAAAAACGTGTTGCGCCGACCCCAAGTAACATGGTACAAGAGCAGGAAGATGATGATGATACCGACGTGCGTTTTTTTTGAAGTTTTCCAATTTAGTTATTGGTCTATCTAGAATCGTTAGACTATTCAACATTTTAACGCTTGCCAGGACTTTTAGACTGGATTCTTATAATATTTTGAACTTTACTGTTTTAACAATTCCTGAAACCAATACTAACTGTTTACTTATTCGCACAATTGCGAACGAAGCCCCATGTATGTCTGACCTCATCGAGTTTCGAGTTCACCACTCGTGAACCGTTATAGTCACTACTGCAACCTCAGGTTACTGTATTCCGTTCGTATACGTGTGCTTTACTCACTCACTTTATCTTCTTTCGTTTGACTCATCCAATTTGGTATTTTATGGGCTTCCAGTAGAAAGTTACGAATTTATTCAATCGCCACCATATCCTTCGGTGTCTCAAGTCGGACATTTCTTAGGATTTACTATCGACTTCAACGATTTTCTAATTAAAAGGAAACTACTGATTACAGAACAAACAAAGTAATGCATGGACTTGCAATAAAACACACAAATGCACAATATCAGGCACTTTTACAAAGGCATCATGTAAACTGAAAACACATTGATCATTTAAAAATAATTGACGGATGATCAAAAGTTTTCGCATCCCAATATTAATACCTGAAACACGGAACCAATAAAATTACAAACAATTAAATTACAAATAATGCTTTTTATGACTTTTCCTTAATTAATACGTGAATCAGCCGGTAGGCATATTTTGTTCATAATCGTATTAATGAGTCTATCTGTATGTTTTTAACATTATCCCGGTAACAATTAATACTCCGGTCTCCGGGTATGCGGTCGACGGTCTACTTATTCATTTAATTAACTGTAATGTGCCGCGGTTTAAAATTATTTTTGTAGTATAATATTTCAGCGTGAATTTAAATTGGGTATTTTAATGTTCTTTATTTTATATTTGAGTGATATTACGTTGTTTATACTGTTTATGGAATCCAATAGCTTGTCGATGTTAATTTTTGGATTATTTTTAACTACAATGTTTGGAATGGAACATTGCTTATGGGCTCTCTTATTTTCTTTACGGAAAATATGTATAATGGGTGTAAAAATACCCTTAACGAAAGTCGAATGGTACTTGTTCTCCCCGTCATTGCGATCATTTTTTTTTTTGTTCTGGGCTTTACCTTCCAGTTCCGGAGATATTGAAGGTCGAACTTTTTCACAGTCAAGTTTTTTTGCAAATACAAGTTTTTAGTGTTATAAATTTACTTTAATTATCTTCAATACCCCTGTATTATTCAATGCATCCATCAGCACAATGTTTTGATTGCGTTACATTGAGTTATGCATACAACAATAATCGTCGAAACGATGGAAAAACCCATGCATCCAAAGCAAAATCATTCAACAAACTCATCCACCCTTTTAAAAATTAATTCAATTTTGTTGCAACCTTCTTATTTATTCGTTGCGACGCGTTGGAGCGTCCGTAGGAATGCAGCCTGGAGGTTTATTTCAATTTATTGCGTTTACACAGGTCGCTGTAGACAGAATAACGATTTTGTTGTGGCGATATACCGAGGTGCCGGCTTAGTTCGCATGACTGCTCTCGACGTCGCCTTGGAAGTGTTAATGCTACTTACATTATTTTTCGTAGGAAAACAGTCTGTTTGAAAGTATATGCAAAGCTAGGCGACAGGCGTGCTGGCTGGCTTGATAGGTTCGACTTTTAGCTCAAAACTCGCTGAATATTTATTTTTGAAACACACGGCTCTGTGTAGGTATTTACCTATTCAAAGGTAATCTCTTAAAAAATATCCAACATTTAATATTTTAATCTTACGTAACATTAACGCAGCCATAAATACGAGTTGTAAAATAAAATAAATCTCAGAGTTAAACACATTTTTCCGTTAATAACAAAATGGCTGTCCTCATACAAAATGGCGGCGCTTGAGCAAATGGCCTCGCGTCACGATGACGTATGAATAGCTTAGCATAGATTTATAAGTGGGTTTAGAGAGATTCAAAGTTCCGGAGCGAGTATTTTCAGATTTCAACTTATGATTTCTAATTTTGAATGTTAAAGCTTAGGATTAAATTCTTACGCGTTATTAAATACTAAGATCTTTGCAAGGTCTAACTGATGTTCATATACAGGACTTCTTATGGTAGTGAACCGTTAACCACGGTAGTTAACAGGTTATTTAGAACTTAGCTTTGTCACCTTTTTTTACCTGCGTGATATTTCACTAGGTATATCTTATATCGACTTTGATTTTGAAAGGTAAACAATGTCCTTCTTGATCTAATATTTTCTTGCAGACGTTATGATTTCGTAACAAGATGTGAGTGGAAGAACATACATTTTTTTTGATGTTTTGTATCACCTCATGAAATGTAGGTTAGAGTGAAGTATGGCAGAAGATGACTTACTAAAAATGACAGGCAGGCAGGTTAATGATGAACGATGACTGCCTCATTGGTCTAGTGGTCGAATTTCTCAGTGTCAGCCACGGAGTCTGGATTTGTGCTCAGTTAATGGCAATAGGCTCGTCCTCTATTACAGGGGACTTAAACGTAACTGGCGAAATATGGGTTTACTATTAGGTAAACCTGTGTCAACCCTTCGAGGATTACAGTATGATGTTATGTTATGATGATTTTGTATTGAGTATCTCAAAAACAAACTTATACATTTTCATCTACAACTAATAGTTAGATGTAGTCCAACAATCTACTCTTTGTGATTGTGATTTTAATATTTGCTATAGTTGCATTAAAATTTTTCCTACTACTTAGAAAACTATGAAATTTTAAATCGAAATCATGTCACTCGTTAGAATTCGTTTCCATTTTCCGATCCTAATAGCTCTTCCCATCATCCAAAACGCTAGTTTCATAACAAACCGCGGCGTTTCTGGAGTGTAACCTTAATAACGTTTTCATGTCCTCTCGATCCTTCGCGTAGGATTTCATTCAGCTAAAAGCGAGAGGGAATGTAAAATTCCGAAACGTCTTCAAGTTTATATGTTTGGGGTAAGGGCATTGAACTCGGTATCCTTTTGAGTGACAATAATGAGAGTAGGGTTATCTGATATCTAAACGTCGTATTGTATTCTAGGTTTGAGCTTCTGAGTTATTATGAGTAATTGATTATGGCCATTTTTGCCACAACTCATCATCTAGCCTAGCCTTTTCCCAAACTATGTTGGGGTCGATTTCCAGTCTAACCGGATGCAGCTGAATACCAGTATTTTAAAGAAAGATAGAAAAAATATTTATTTGTCGCAGGAATATGACGTGCATCATACAAAATGACAAAAAAATAACAATAAACATACAACGCATTACAAATATTTTTACATTCAACAGGACGGAATAAAAAAAGTGACAACCAGGTTACTACTTAGCATGATGCTGTGCTATGGGAGGCACCCAGCACAGCGCTGGTTTGTGGTTGCTGATTTTACATGGAGCGACTGCCTATCTGACCTCCACAACCCAGTTGGTACTGGGTAATACGATACCCTTTTTTTCCGGATGAGAAAGCACCAAATGAACCCTCCCGCTCTGGGCGGAGCGGAAGGGAGTGTAAGACTTGTACTGACTAAAACCTACCCATGTTCCCTTGTACCACCATGTACCCTTCTTAGCCCTTTGTGTTCCAGGGCCGCTATTTCTTTCGAACAGTCCCGCAGCCCTGGCAGGCATCGATCCTTGCGGACCCGTTCCAGTTTGCTGACATCTCTTTGAGGCGTGCGTGGAACACGACCGCGCTGTCGACACGGCTAATATGATACCCTTTGGTAAGACTGGTTGTCAGAATTTCAGGCCACTACCTGTTACGATTTTTGCAATAACTGTAGTTCTTTAATGATGAAACGTCAATTTTTAATGAAAGACTGCTAACATGGCTAGCATGTTTCTGGTAATGCTGCTGATTTTGATGGGTCACCTGCTTGATTGCTTTTCTATGTTAGGTTATTGTAACTAGTGCAAAATCTAAGAAAGAAAGCTTAGAGCAAAACAAACATTTTTTAAATAAGCTTTTTTTATATTGGTGTGACGTAATTTTTTATGTAAGTATTTTTGTCAGCAAACCCTTTAAATTGATACTCATAATATCATGAGGTTGCATAAAATGCTATATTGGATTTAGAATTACGCCACTTAGCTAACCATGCATTGTCATCCAAACTAACCGTGTATGCAAAATTTCTGATCACTCGGTTGTATACTGTTTTAAAAATCAGTTGAAAGATTTGACTTAAACAAACATACAAAAGTTGTAAGTTAAGCTTGTACTTTGACAATTAAATTAATTGAATACATGTGCGATACATTTATAAATTCTAGCGAATATTACCGTACCGTTTTGCCTTTAGCGCAAAAAGATAACGAAAAGGTTGTACGGAATAATGAAATATCTTTTAAGCCAGCGCAATTCTTTAGAAGCTAATGGTGAGATGTTAAAACACTTAATCATAAAATATAACGGTCATTATTTACCTCCATTATACTTTTATATTATGAGATGCATAAATGCAAGCAGAAGAGCCATTTTTTTGTCGTAGTTTTTAGGGTTCCGTACCCAAAGGGTAAAACGGGACCCTATTACTAAGACTCCGCTGTCTGTCTGTCTGTCTCCAGGCTGTCATAAACCGTGATAGCTAGAAAGCTGAAATTTTCACAAATGATGTATTACTATTGCCGCTATAACAATAAATCATATCTGTTGTACGGGAGCCCCCCATAATATTTTAGTATAAATACTAAAAATAAAAAATAAAAATATTATGGGGGGCTCCCGTACAACAGATATGATTTTTTTGCCGTTTTTATAGATAATGGTACGGAACCCTTCGTGCGCTAGTCCGACTCGCACTTGGCCGGTTTTTATAAACATGCGTCTATTTGCTATCTCTCAGTATATCTATTTTAATAACTGGATCCCTGGTAACCTGTAACACAGGCTTCTTCAAAAACCTTCTTCAGGCTCCAGTCTCTTCCAATGTGGAATATAACATTAGTCAAAAAGATTGTTAGTCTTTAAGGAAACCAATATTGTGAAGAGAGCATAAATACACGAATTGAATTGAATAACTGAAAATCTTAATGCAATAAGCGAGAACTAATTATTTTCTACATTTATAACCGTAATCATTATCATAAATCTTTATTTTTCTTGACATCAGGAATGACAGGCGCTGGTTGACATTATACACAATCTTAGATAGAGAAAAGTGTCTGAAGTAGGAAGGTCCTGTGCTACAGATCACCTCTCCGGCTTAGATATAAGATTTTTATTTATAGCAAAAATTTAAGTCAATAACCAATACTGTAATAACAACACTGCAAGTACTACCGAGTCCACCGACGGTCGACCACTTTTCAACCTTATTGCTTGGCAGACCGTCAGTGGTCTCGGTAGTACCTACTTCCTATAGTTCCCTACAAATCAAACATGTTTTAATATTTTGCGTACCTACCTTTTATATGTATGTAAATAATTAATTACCGTATTTCAGCCAAATGCTGGTTAGGTCATCATTCTCTTGCCCAATTCATTTGGGATCGGCGCAGCATGTATGTTTCCATATGTGCCCATACTTCTCTGTTACTCGTCATCTCATCAGAGACCTCCTTTCTTGCCATATCATCCTTCACACTGTCCATCCATCGTTTCTTTGGTCTCCTCTACTCTTATACCCATCCATATTCATATTCAAAACTTTCCTCACGACATTTACCTCATTCCTCCGCATCACAAGCCCATACCACGAAAACCGATTACCACACAACTTTTCAGTCTCCGGCACCACTTTCAGACTTGCTTCGCTTAAATATGTAGGCAAGAACATATTGTAAATCTCCTTTAGAACTTCTGTATATTTTTTCAACTGACTTCACATTCAATGGATTACTGCGATATCGTTGCAAGAATCGCATTGGAGCCATACTCGCATTATTCGCAAAGAGGTCACATCTGGAATAGTATTGTCGCCCAAGTATCGGAGTGAGAATTCTTTGTCTTGCAACTGCGAAACTAATTACAATCGTCGCGTTTTTTAGTGTTCAAATAAATGGGTAATATGTTGTGCAGAGTTTTGAATCAGCTTTAAATTGTTTGATTTGCCACCATCAATACCAATACGTTACCAATGAAAGCCAATTACACACTGCTACTACACTGAAACTTATTATAAAATTAACACGAAATGATTTGATACGCATGTAATGTGTTAGCTTACAATAAACATAAAAACTGAAGTATTAATCATCTTTCGTGTTTGACTGTACAATAATTTTAACAATAACAAAGGAACTATTAAATAAAGCGCAAAACATGCCAATCACAATCTCATTTGTAAAGCTGCAACCCATACCTACAAATAGACAACCTAACATTAAAACAACACACTTTTTCAACAAGGACAAGTAAATTGAAATCATCTCCCAAAGAATTTTCTATTATACGCCAACTGGAATATTTGTATGCGCAGCGCGATACCGGACAGGACGCGGGTGTCCAAGATTTACGACCTTCGCAGGACAGTCCCGGACAGCGGACAGCGTTCGGACAACTCCGGTAAGATTAATTGCATGGCCCCACTATTCGGCCACTGTTGATTTTTAATCCGCATTGGCGAAATACCGAAATAAAATGTGAGTTTCAATATAGGTTCTCGGGTATATTACCGTTTTAATTTTCTCGCTGAATTGTTTCGGGATGGAATTTATTGGTGAATGGATGTTTTCATGGATGGACGTAGGAATGTGGTGGAGATAAAGCGCTTTGTTTTTTTTATCTGTTGTTCTGATTTAATCAGACTATTACACTTTTGACTACCAAACACGTACTAAAACTACTTACTACATTTGACAAATGAACTGAACAATAATGCTAAGAGAGGCGGTTAACAAAGCAAATACGCAACATATTTCCACAATAGTTACTATTAATAAATCATTTATCCTGAGTGATTTCTGATTACAGTGCATAAAACTACCCGGCCCAACACATGGTAGACGTCGTTAGGGTGTCCAAGATTTACTATGCGACAAATCCGACCACAGCCAAGATTAATTTGCCCATTTAGCATAAACACTGTCCGGACCAGCTGATTCTTAAATCCGTTCCGTTTTGCATAATGTCGTCCAAGTTCTTTTTAGGACAAGCTCAGCAGAAATTAGTATTTTCCATTGTTTGTTTTAATGGCTTAACTCGGTCGTTGACTTATTAGTTTAATCTAGATTTTAGTCTGTGGTTGGCAGTAAGAAATATGTAAAGAAGATGAGCTTTTAATCAAAGAGAATTATTGAAGTAATTTGATGAAACGCTGCTCAAAAGTTAAGTTAAGTTTACTTACAGTATCGTGAAAGGGTTCATAAAAGATGTACTAAATGTGAGCAAAAAAGTTAAGTTACCTTTAGACTAGCCGAACAAAATATCAATTTATCCTCACAGTCGTACCATAAGTATCTGAACATTGTGATATCAATTCCAACCACAAGAGAACGTTTAAGAAAAACTTTTCTATCATAAACTTCGTGATAGTTCACGGTAACCCGCGACCATACTGCCTTGTAACACGACAGAAATCAGTTAGTGAAATATTTATGGCATCTTGTCCATCCGTCTGTGTAAATACTCACAGATAAATATCGCGAACGTTCCGTGACTGAAAACGATCACAACTTTATGGTATATTGCGTTTTATTCAAGTTTTTATTGTGTTTTTTAACAAAATGGCCGCTCAATTTTTATAGCTGTAAACTTTTGCAATTAAAGGGTTATTTATTGATGTCCCCTTTTTAGAGTTACAGCGTGGGTTTTATGTTTTTGAAGCTTTTAAAAAAAGTTCTATGTATGTCCCTTTAGAACATAATTTTAGAATTAGGTGTTACGACCATTAAAACACTGCTTGTTGTAATTCTTTATGATAAATGCATGAAAGCATCGTGATTTTAAAGCAATAACTCGAATGCCTTACAATCTATCTCCTGTTGGAAAGAAACTAGTACATAACATAGCATCACGCCTGTAATCCCACGAAGGGATAGGCAGAGGTGTACCTAATAATACACCCACATTTGGCCAGTTAAATTAAGTCCATGTAATAGGGGGCGAGCCTATTTCCATTAACCGGGCGCAAATCCAGACTCCGTGGCTGCTACTGAGAAATTCCTGATGGAAAAACCCAATAACACTTTGTCCGACCAGGGAATCGAAACCATGACCTCATGTTCAGCAGTCGCTCTTGCGACCACTAGACCAACGAGGCAGTAAGCTAGTAATAGCTAGAAAATGTTCACTTGTTCAGTACGTAGAAGATACTTTTAGCTTCATGTTAAAATCACTCAAAAATATACTCTATCTTACAGCCCTTAAATCTAAATCTATGATCCGACGCGATATGTAAAAGGATCAAAAGTGTCACATAATATAGTAGATAGGGTAGGGCGGTGACTGCGGAATTTCCAACGCATTCCAAATTTAATTTGGACCGAATTTGTGGGGGCATTTGTGGAGCTGAGTTCTGATCAGAATTTAAATTCTCTCGTAAATAAAAACGTCATCATTCTTTTGGCTTTGCATTAAGTGTAATAGTTGTTTGGAATTGTTTTTCGCTTTCTATTGGCTTTTCGTGGTTTGGTGTAATTTTGGGCTTAGCTTAATAATTTACTGTTGCGTGAGTATAGAATTATCGATCGAATTTGTAGTTGATTTTCTATGAACGTTGATGTAGTATCTCTGAATTCATGTTCAGTTAATACTTTGCTGTTAGCAGGACTTACTTGTAGGGATTAACAGTGAAGTATTCATTTAACATGCATTGTCTATCATTGATTAAAACAACAATCAAAATTTTCAGTCCAACTATTTTTATCTCCAATTCGGTTTTGAATAGGATATCCCTTGGTGTAGGATCAGCAGGGTGTTTGCGTATCACATTCGCATTCCCGATAATATTCATTTTGTCAATTTTACAACATTCATAACGCTTGTTAAATTGTGGAGCAGACGAATTTTTAAAGCATAAGGACCAATGGATTTATTCCTTCAAAATCTTTTGGAATTTGATAGGAATTGTTTTACGCAATTGGGGTGCTGAACGCTCACATGAATTCCAATCCACGCCTGTGTATTTTGTACAGCAAAAGGGTTAAAACTGCCAGACAGTGCATTGCGATACGAGGGGTGGTGCGTGATTTGCGGGACTCGCCAAATTGAGTTTGATCCTAATATAATTTTCCGGGCAATTGCAGGGGCGAATACCGATCGGGCTACCACCACTGTCGGTAAAACATTATCTAGTCTATTTGAAGCTTCGATTATGTCTGGGTTTAAAATTTAATTCCACTGCAATTTTATACTTTTAGATTCAATTTCAAAGAAGAGATAAAACATTAGATACTGATCTTCCGATAAAGGTATCTACTCAGTAGTTTCAATGTAGTCGGGTTTTAAATATTCATCCATCGCAATTTTATATTTTAGGTTCAATTCCAAAGAAGAGTTAGGTAAATTATGAATGACGTTTCGAAATCCATAGAACTTAATTGAAACCTAAAACTGAATAGTAAAAAAATTGCTGATGCTGCATCGACTTAATACATAGTCAGTAAAGGTCATATTAGTTAAATTTTGTACTAAAGTGTAGAATACTACTCCTTACATACATAAGTTAGAAATCTACTGGCTTCTTCTACAAGTTTTCATGTTATTACAAATTCTCCAATTTTTAAATCTAAGGCGCAATCTTTCAAGCTTCAAGGTTGCGTACGTAATAGTTTTGAAACAGACAGTGCATTTCTCCGGGGCGGCGGTGACTGCGCGATTTGCGGCGCGCACCAAATTGGTTTGATACGAATTCTCCGGGCGTCTGCAGCCGATCGAGCGCTACTAACGATTCTCGAACGCTGGAACAAAAGAACAACGACATTACATAATGAAATCAGTTTTAAGGGGAATTCCCTTTAAAGTCGATATTCTTAAATGACGTTTTTATCCTGTAAGTGGGTCGGTGTTTCTTAAGACTACTTTGAGAAGAAACACTAAAAGAAATTCAGAGTATAAAGTTCACTTTGTCTTACCCACTCCAAACCAAGGTATACTGATCATTCAATGGTCCTAAAGTAGAAGAATATTGAAATTAATGAAATAGGTAGATTAAAGTGAGAGAGTGATGAAAGGGAGAAAGAGGGAGATCTTGATAACGACCCAGATATTATTTTGATTATAAAAAATAATGCGGAGGAATACTTAATTAAGGGAACTTCGATACGATATCGATGTCGTACGTAACGACTATAATGAACACAATTATAGCAATTTCTCGACTCAGCACATGTCGAACTCCTTGATTCGAGTCGAGGGACTTATGAAAATTTGGTGTCTTAAAGCCAATCCATATCGTTTTTTTTTTTCAACTTTTGACAAAGGATCTCAGTAAGTTCGAGAAAGCAACTCATAGTAAGAGATAGGGTAGAAAGTGAAATTGAAGGGCCGTTACACGATGACTGGCGTTAAGTTGGAATCCTGAGCTACCATGCAGGGTGCTGGCTGCTTGAAGGCATACCGTGTAGATTGCGAGGATTTTTCACATTCCTAGAGTGATTGCTGAGGTGTTAGTGCTATAAAGCGCTTTAAATTTTAGTTCGATGGCTTAATTGGAAATTTTTCTTTGTTGATTGTGCTTATTTATCTTCGCAGACATAATTGCAGTTTGGTATGTGTCTCAAGTAGCTTCATATCTTTTGCTTGATCAAAACATACATTTTTAATCAACACGCTCAACTATGTCAGATACATAATAAACGTTATAATTATTGACTGTCAGTAATACAGGTGCTCTTAACACCTCTGCCTAACTACTCCACGAATAAAAGCATGATGCTATGTTCCTTTTTGCTGTCGTACATTCAGACAAGTTGGGTATATAATAATAAATTACTTTACCCTCAAAATACCCTCAGACGTTTATTATAAGTTACGTCAAGCACTCTTGGAATAATAAACTGAAACGTAATGAAGATGTCTACAAAGTCTTTGGTACATAATATATTACTATGTTAGGTACAGTCACGACCACTAATATACAGGGTGGCAATTTAGTTACCTGCATTCTTCAAGCAGGTGAGTCTACTAGTATTATTAAACAACTTTCTTAAAGGAACTCATATTCAATTAATGAAAAAAATTAAGGTTTTTTATGTATGTAAACAACGTTGCCCGAAATGTTTTTTTTTTATATTATAAGATTATGGAAAAAAAAATTGGCCCTCCCATAGTAAATCAATCAGCTGGTACGGTAGTCAGTTTTGTAAGGGAGGGCTAAATTTTTTATCATATTTCGACCTATGTTCTTTGGGGAAAGTTGTTGAGTTTCATGAGCACATTCACCTCCTTCAGGGTTGATACCCCCCTTCCGTTACACGCTGTATACATACACTCTTAATAAAATTTTGCTGTGGTGCAGCTTGATAAAGGCGCGATAGGCTGTCTCAATAGCCAAATAGAAGGTTTCGAAAAACAACCAATGTCAAATTCATAAAACTTTACAGGAATTAAATAAAACTTATAAAAATGGAAATAGGGGAATAAAAACATCTTTTGATATTTAATTCACTTAGAGTCTATAAATATGAATAATTGTATCTGCAATAAAATCTTTAATTATTTTTAATAATATCATATTTTTAAGTTAAAAGTTTTTCTATTGATAAGTTTTGAAAATTTCTAAATGTTCTTCTTATGAAAATTTCTAAATGTTTGGAATATTACCAGTAAGAAAATGATAGTTGATGAAATAAAATAATAGTTTTTACTTATATACTTTATTTAAAACATTTAGGAGTCACAACAATCTTCATCAACCTCTACATTATTTTGGTTAGCACCTGGAATGACATTTTGACATAGGTCTAAATAATATGCCCTACTATCAGGCCTTTTAACAAAAGCACTTAGCCTAAGTAAACCATTTGCTTTTGCTACAGGTTTGGGTAAATTTTCAAAATATAGCTGCTTTAATGCAATCTCATTCTTCAGCCAGTCCACTATATCGTCACTTCTTTCAATAGCGTCCATTATCTACTCCAATCAATAACGAAAATTAACGAAATACATTAACATTATTCATTTGTTACTTAGTTTGACAGCGCGCCAAGACGATTTGTTGACTGACATGACAGGTGACAGTGACGGACGAACAGTCTACTTTTTTTTTTAAAAACCACCAATGTCCATGGACACAGGCTCTTTTTGCCAGATACAGTCTGGACGTTGGTTGTTTTTCCAGAAACACCTAAATTTTACCGCTACATTTCTCCCGCACTTTGGCAATTTTTGCATTATCTGCAATAGTCATGTTTTAGTATGAGTTATGGAGAATGCAAAGAGCAAAAAAAATAGAAAAAAATGTGTCATTGGTTATTTTAGCCACGGAATCTGGATTCGTGCTCGGTTAATGGCAATAGGCTTGCCCCTACTGGCGAAATGTGGGTGTAATATTAGGTACACCTCTGGCTAACCCTACTGGGATTACAGGTGTCATGTTATGTGTTCGTAACTGCATAGAATTACAACCTTTTAATGTGTACATACTAGTCATCGTGACTGTACATATTTATATAGATTGGTGGTTAGTAGACAGCGAATGGAAGACTTTATTACTTTTCAAGACGTGAAGCTGAACTAAATTAGGTTGAGACGTAACATGTCAATTATTGCCTCAATTGTCTGAGACCCAGACAGAATCAAGTGCTTCTAGTATTTTGTTTTTCAACTTGGTTTTAGGAGAGTTTTATTTTATTTCGTTAGTTTATTGAGTAAGGCTTGCTGTATTTTGCATATAAATTTTAGAAAAGTCAATGGCCTATAAATCTCAAAATTAACTTTGAGAACAATATTCTTCGAATCATTTAAGGCCTGACACAAACTGAAAACTATTTCACTCAGTATACATTTTAAGATCTGTTTTTTTTTAATTTTTTTTTTTAATACAAAATGGGCCTGCTCTTGACCTCGATCACGCCTGGTGGAAAGCGATGGATGAGGTCTATGATGAAACGAGCGTGCCCAGAAGATACCTGTTCACTCTTGCTTTGAAGGCAGACGGGTTAAATGTAGAAGGGAACACAGATAGTTTCACACTTTGGCTGTGCGCATAATAAACGTGGAGGAGAAGTGCGGAGTACGACTCATAGGGATATCAACCAAGTGTGGATGGTACGCCGCAGTACGTCTGCTAGTCCGGTGGTAAAAGGGTGATGGTGGGATCAGAGCGTGGAGCTCCTGCGCACACTCTCTCTGTAATAATTGTTAGGCACTGAGAACATCACTTGATAATTTTCATGAAGGCAATCATCATCAGCAGCTTCAATCACCAATAGCAGCAGTACACAGCTTGCCTTTTTTTACGCTACTGAGCTTGATCCTTGAGAATCCATAAATAAAGGGTGTAACAAGACCCTTAACGAAGCCGAAAGGCACTTGTTCTCCCCGTCATAGCGATCATTTTTTAGGGTTCCGTACCTCAAAGGGAAAAAACAGAACCCTTATAGGATCACGTTGTTGTCCATCCGTCGGTCTGTCTGTCAAGATCCTTTATCTCGGCAACGCGTGGGGGTATCGAGTTGAAATTAAAACCATATATTTACTCAAGTCTACAGTCCGTTGAAGCTGCGAAAAAATCAAACTTCTAAGTTAACGTAATAAAAACATACGGCTGTTTATGCCGCAAAAAACGTATATTTCGCCATTCTCAAAGGAATCAAAATTTATAGGGTACTTCCCGTTGACTTAGAATCATGAAATTTGGCAAGAAGCATGGTCTTATAGCACAAGTAATGGAAAAATCTGAAAACCAAAAATATGTAGTTTAATAAAAAAATACCTACAAGTTTATACGAAACCCTCGGTGCGCGATTCCAACTCGCACTTGGCTGGTTTTTTTTGTTCTAGACCATGCCTGGGAATCTTCTTGTTATGGAAATTTTGGGGGTCAAAGTTCCAAATTTTTCAAATGTTTTTTTTTTTTAACTAATGTTGTTACTATAAGATTTTTACTTTAAACATCTCCACGACCCCAGTTCTTTTCAATCCACCCATCAGCACAATGTTTTGAGTGCGTTACATTGCGTCCTACTGTAAAACGTAATTTTTCACCCAAAAAAAAGCCGTTTTCCAGCAATAGTTTTTGCGTAAAGTTACTTAGTTTGATATACTTATTAGTAATGCTTGGTTAGCGGCGTCGTCGAAGGTCCTGTTACACCCTGTATTGACCAAAGAACATAATGTATTGCTAGATCCAATAATTATAGGCTCACCCATTGGAACTTGACTGCGTCGTTCATATAGCAACCTGAGCCTTGTAAACGTAACTTAAATACGTCAATTTTAAAATAAAAAAAACACACGTTCCACATACAATATTTTCATAATTTTAAGAAATTAATCCTATCTATGGATGATACTGATTGTGTTTGTTTCAAACAATTCAGCTAAAAATGCTAAAGAACAATTGTATTTTCGATTCAAAAATCAATGTCTTGACGGTACCTTTACACCGGGCACTCTAGGGCTTCTGATCAACGAATTACAGGCGTGATTTTATGTTATTAAACGTGATAAAAAATAACCAAGATCTAGCCAGACGTGGCAAACGCTTTTACATAGCACCTTGCACATAGCACCTTTACATAAAATAAAGAAAAAGAAAGGTGTGTTACTGGCTGCTATCCAGCGATGGTCGTCACCACAGTTATGAGATTGCTTGCATTTGCATACCGTCTGTGCTAGACAGCTCGAACGAATAGTCTAGTTAGGCATCCTTCCACTGGATTATTTTAGAAAATGCCGGCGCTTTGTGCTACTGGTGAGGAAATTATCTATGAAAGTCTCCATTGCAGAAAACATTTTTGATCGTAATATCTGTCCCGAGTCGTTTGGGTAATTGCAAAGCGTTGATTAAACTCAAAATATGGTTTCTTAAATGTGGAGGTTTGTCTATAGAATTGTTTTTAAACGGCCGTCTCTAGCTGTGGGTACTGACCATGTAGCGTGTCTGTATGTTTGATATGATGTTGAGCGATGATGTATGCTTACCTTGGAGTCAATAATCCCTCAAGATTTGTAGATTTGAAGGCAACATTATTATTATATTTATATTTTTTATTTTATTATTTCCTTTATTCATCTTTTTACAAACTTTTTACATTTTTAAATATTAATTTAAAAATATGTAAAAATAACATTTAAAAATATAAAAATACATATAAATATATTTTATTATTCATTATATTTCCTTTGCTAACTAACAGCAATCCTTAGAATGTGTGATCTAGCGTTATTTGCTAACGGCTGCTGTTAATTAGCTGATTATAGACGCAAAACATCAACTGTGAAGATTCAATACCATTTCACTTCATAGATTAGTACGTTATATTTAAAACAAGCGACCCGCCCCGGCTTCGCACGGGTGCATGTATTATACATATAAACCTTCATCTTCAATCACTCTATCTATTAAAAAAAAACCGCATCAAAATCCGATGCGTAGTTTTAAAGATTTAAGCATACATAGGGATATAGGGACAAAGACAGCGACTTTGTTTTATATTATGTAGTGATAAACGTGCTAGTGAATGTAGGAAGGTATGGGTAGGTGCAGTCATCTAAACCAAATTGCAGCCCGAATGCTCTGTATCACATTGGCAATCTGGCTCGGTCTGGCTCATCGCGTCGCGTCCTACACTTGATTCTGCAGCCGGCTGCAACAGGGTTATCAAATTACCCGCAGGCATACCGTGTCCGTATGCCTGCAATATGCTTCCCGCCTTATGGACTCGTGAAGTGTTGCAGTTATTTTTTTCTGTTCATGGTGTTGTCGCCAGGGTTACTTAAGGCTGTGCATTCTAAGAGTTGCTAAAGTTGCAAAATTGTTCTCATCAAATTTCCATGATAAATAATTTAGTTCAACACAGAGTGATATTTTATTATTCCACTATTTGTGCTTATCTAGCGACGTCAGTTAGTATTTATAAATTAGGTAATTGCGTGGTCAGTTTTAGTTTCAAAACTATCTGATTAAAATTTTGCTAATTATGTATCGTATGTAAGTTCTGTTTGATTGCTTTGTTTTACCTATATGTACATAACTGAATTTGGAATGAAATTGTAATTTTGTAGGAAACAGCTGATCTATACAAATAAATAAAATTGAAGTGATATAAGTTTTTAAACTGTCATGGTCACTAACATTATAATTAACACTAGAAACGGGATATTTACCATGTGCGCCGAAATATCGGGAACTCAAAACAAACAGTGGACATGGTAAATATCCCGTTTCTAGTGTTAATTATAAAATTGAAGTGTCTGTTTGTAATATCAAAATTATTATTTTTATATTAGTATATACGGTACTTATAAAAAAACACATTTTTTTCAATTTTTGTCTGTCTGACTGTTTGTTTCGGCTTATCTCCGAAACGGCTGGACCGATTTTGACGGGACTTTTACTGGCATATAGCTGATGTTATAAGGTCTAACATAAGCTACTTTTATTTTAGAAAAATAATTTAATAAATATATATAATACCGTAAAAAAAAAAAACCGTTCCGTGCAAAAAAAATTCAAACCCTTGAAATTGGTAACAAAATTCGATTGAAAAAGGGAAGTAAGTTACATTTTTTTCAATAATAATTTTACGCGAACGAAGGTCGCGGGTAACAGCTAGTTTAAAATAAAAATACCGATGAAATATTTCTATGTTCGGGAGGGCCCCCCCCCCCCTCCCGAACATAGAAATATTTCGTAGTAGTAGTAGTAGTATGCTGTACTGAATACGTGGTTATCGTTTGTGCGTGTCCCTTACACCCTGTATAAAGGCACACATTGAAGAGGTACGGATTGATCCTTAAAATAATTATGTTCTATTCCGTGTTCAAATTTAAATACCTACTTGGATAGAAAATAATAATTAAGTTAATGTTTTGAATTAGCTTTTCGTAAGGAAAACATTATGGCTTTATCCGCCCACGTTTATAATTAATTAATGAATTGCTACTGTATTAATGCGTAGGAGGAGAAGCCTTATCCATGTTAAGATAATAATAATTTTTATACTAAATATTAATAATTTTATTGAGGGCACTTCGTTGAAGTGTGATCCCGATTTAGGTTCGCGTTAAATGTTTTGAAGCAGTAGGTACAAAAAGAAAATGAAATATTCACAAATCTTGCAACAACAAACAAGCAAGGTTTGTGAATCAGTGAACTAAAGAAACGGTACATTATTCTTTTTTTTTTAAATAAACTACAATAAATAAACTAACTAAAAAAAGGTATCGAAATGTATTAGTTACTTTATTTGGCTCATTTGGGTTCAAAAATATGAAAATGGAGACAAGTGGTTCGCTTTTTAAGATTTTTTTTTCACCCCGATATTTAATAGGATTAACTAACGCTTATGTGGAAAAGTCAAAAACAGAATTGATGACCCTAAGTCACGTAAAGCCATTAACTTAGTATCATTTACTACTTGTAAAAGACACTGCCATAAAATAAATAATAATAGTCTGTCTTCCATTACCGACTTACCTTGGCCTCTAGCAATTTGAACATAACTATGCCTTATCTGTAACAGTAAGAATCGCATTTTAAAATTTATCACAACTGCCTCATTGCTTGAGTGGTCGTAAGCGCGACTGCTGAGCATGATCCCCTGGGTTCTCAATCCCCGGGGCCGGACTAAGTGTTATTGGTATCCCGTCAGGAAAACCACCACGAAGTCCAGATTTGTGACCGGTTATGACAATATTTTGGTCCTCTATTCTATTACATGGGACTTAAACATAATTGGCGAAATGTGTGTAGTCAACATTGATAAAGAAAATTAATGCAATAATAAAACAAAACCATGCAAGTGAATCAAGACAAAGGGTACGTGAAAATATGTAGCAATTGTTCAGTCACAATGCCCGTATACATGCAGTCAGATCGTGTGTTGAATAAACATAGCTCTTTAAGTTAAACAAGTACCTACTGAAGTTTATTATTTTACTATTGCTGGTGTGGGTGGTCTGAGGATATGAAATAGCCAAGCAATTATATTCACGGATAAAAGCGGCTTTATAACTAGGTAGGTACCACAGTGCTGTAGTCGCTAAAATGGCGCTTTTTAAGAAAAGAGAAGAATGGTATCCAAGCCGGTTTCTAGAAACGCTTTTGGCCCTGGTGTTGGCATCGGGGTGGTAAGAGATTATTTAAGGGATATAAAATATCCAATGATATAACTCAGGTCATGTTCGACTTGTTTACCAATTTTTTTCGACATTCGTTTAGCCGGTAGAGAGTGAAAATGTACCAGGCAAAGTGCATTTCGCATTTGTAATATTAGTATGGATAAGTTAAGTGAGAGACTTTAAAATATCACAAAACCGGGCAAGTGTGAGTCGGACTCGCACATACAGGGTTCCGCAACACCAAGAAATATACCTACAATATTTTTAACGCTCATTCATCTCGGATTAAAAGGGCTGTGACGTACGAACGGACAGATAGACAGACGGACAAGAAGAATCTATGAGGGTTCCGTTTTTGCCATTTGGCAACGGAACCCTAAAACGGTGATTATACAGACGTCAACTATTTCTGAGCTTTGGACTACATTTATAAATAAACCACAAATATAAAAAAAAACACTGCTTTTGTTAAAATGTTTTGCTTTCTGACTTAATTTTACCTAAGTTCACCTCTATGAATATTATTTTCTACACATAATCAAAATTGACACAATTAGTTCGAAACACTATCTCACACAATATAATTATACCTACATAATAATAAACCCAAGTAATGTAAATTAATAGTGAAGTAAAGGAAGCGAACGGTTGCCTAGCAACAGTAATTGAATGTACCGGGACTTCCTTATTTACTCTACGCGTTTGTTCTCGAACTGTTAATTCAATAAAGCTTATATAGATAGCTAATGATAAGGCTCTGGGTTGGTATTGTCACTGTCAGTGTAAGGTTAAATAGTACATATGAGAAGTTCATTAAGGTTTAAGTGAAGAAGAAGTAATGTCGTATCGAATTTTGAATTTACTGCCATCTTATTTTGAATTCAGAAGAGTTTTTAACCATCGCTAGACTTATTAAGGTCATCCTTATGTCCTCCTTACTCTAAGTATTCTTATTTTAAAATAGGATAACTTTTTCTGAGAAGTAATCAACTTTTCAAAGTTTTTAAAGTCAAACTTCAGTTTTTGTTTATTCAAAAACAAGTTTTTAATTTCAGATCATTTTATGTTGGTGTAGATAAAATATGCTAGGACTGAAAAGTAAATTAAGCCTACAACTTTTTCATCAATAATGAAGCTGAAATAATTGCAATCAATAAAAACACTAATATATTTACCTATCGCTTTTCCACTACATGAACTCAGAATTCCTTACCATCATGATTATATTCCTTCCTGAGCTTATTAGTGTCTTTGTTTTCTAAGTACTGAGTTTGACCAACTAGCAGTTGTTGTTTGTGTTGTGTGTGTAATACTACGAAACTCCCACGGAGGTTTTATACTGCAGCTGTCGACAAAAACAAAACATTATGCGACGTTCTATTTTTAAAATAAATGGAATCACTTTTTAATATTAAGTCACGGTAACTTTATTGAGAACGTGGGTTGTATGACGTCCCCAGAGTGGTTCTTTGCGCAAATTAATGTCGATATTCACTGTGTTATAAAATGTCGTAGCCGCGTAGTTTTAATATCGTATTCCGCTCTAGAAAATAGGTTGATGCCATGGTGCACTCTATTACTTATGTGCTTTAACTTATCATTTTCTTGATGTATTTATGATGTTATTTTATTAAAAGTACGCATTAATGTTCTATCCAATTTATTATCCATTAATGGCGTCTTCTAAAACGAGTGAAGTAAAAGCATAAGACTCCATTTAAAACAGAGTTATAGGTATGGATTAGTGTGGAATCCGTCACTATTTTTATTAGTTACTATTTATTTAAATCAAAATTTTAATACAGAAAATTTCGCGACGAGTTCATTCGACTAGATGTAAAAGTAACAGGTTTTTACGAAATATTGATTATCACGTTCAGTCATGCATCAAGATTTAAAGCTGACAGGTTTCGTTCAAAATCCGACTTTAATCTTTTAAATCTAGATTTAGGACCAAGCATCGCATGTATCTCAGAACGTTCGGCCAGTCGAGATAGGGAGCTGGCTGCTACTCCAGTTTTTAGTGACGATTATGTGACGCATAAAGATGCCAGCCAAAGAATTTGTGACAGAACAGTTCGAAAGTTAGAAGCATTTATTTATGGCCGAACGACCTGATATCAGAACGTTCGGCCAACCTGAATTTCCATAACTGAGGACCTTAGAGAAACTATTACTGAATAAATATTTTGTGACGATTTAGTGACAAACAACCACTGCTTTACTTGTACTCGTAATGCCACCGGTTAAAAGTAAAATTAATTTTAGTTCCTAGAACATCAGGCCGTTCGGCCAACGTAAAATCTGCGTAACTGAGGACCTGAGAGAAACCGTTAATGAATAAAGATTTAGTGACGAGACTGAAACGTATTTTTATTGCTTTATTTTTTTTTTGTGACGGTCCCTCTATATAGTAAAATGAAAATTTAACATATAACCTCAAAACATTGGAATTATCGATTCCTCCACAAGGAAGAAGCCCAGAGAAACCGTTAATCAATAAAGATTTAGTGACAACACTGAAACGAACTTTTATTGTTTTATTTTTCTTGTGACGGCCCCTTTTTATAGTAAATTGAAAATGTAACATATAACCTCTAAACATTGGGATTATCGATTCCTCCACAAGGAAGAAACTTAGAAGACTCGTAAAACCCCTGATGTGTTATAGGTTTCCAGTGCAATAGTGTCAGTGTTTTTGTTAATTCAAGATTAATCTATAAAAATGCACTATGGCGGATGGCGACTGAAATAGGGTTACCATGTATTCTTACGAAACAAGTATTTATCGAGTAGGTACGTAATTACCTAAACAATGAAGCAAAACACGTCGAAATAGTTGAAATAAGGTGACGGTGTAGGTACCTATTGCAACAAAATAATACGAAATAGATACGCGGATGGAGGAATATGAGGAGTGCAGATATAAATATTTTTTCCTTAGATAAAATTAAGCATAGTTTCCCTCATTTTAATATGTGCACGTTATGAAGACTCACGCTATATAGGTATAGATAGATCCAGTAACATGAAGGTATTGAATAAAGCGTGAGTTTTACACATAACTTATTAAATTACTTACCACTCTAGATAATATCACTGCACATGTACTACCCACTTTATTTTATTTATGCACAGTACTGTACTACCTATTATAGCTTGGCGTTCAGAGGGCGCTGATCGGTAACTTCCCGGAACATATTGGTAACTAATCTGCACTCCTCATATTCCTCCGTCCGCGTATCTATTTATTTTGTTGCAATACCTACATCGTCACCTTATTTCAACTATTTCGACGTGTTTTTAGGTAATTACGTACCTACTCGATAAATACTTGTTTCGTAAGAATACATGGTCACCCTATTGCAGTCGCCATCCGCCATAGTGCATTTTTATAGATTAATCTTGAATTAACAAAAACACTGACACTATTGCACTGGAAACCTATAACACATCAGGGGTTTTACGAGTCTTCTAGGTTTCTTCCTTGTGGAGGAATCGATTATCCCAATGTTTAGAGGTTATATGTTACATTTTCAATTTACTATAAAAAGGGGCCGTCACAAGAAAAATAAAACAATAAAAGTTCGTTTCAGTGTCGTCACAAAATCTTTATTGATTAACGGTTTCTCTGGGCTTCTTCCTTGTGGAGGAATCGATAATCCCAATGTTTTGAGGTTATATGTTAAATTTTCATTTTACTATATAGAGGGACCGTCACAAAAAAAAATAAAGCAATAAAAATACGTTTCAGTCTCGTCACTAAATCTTTATTCATTAACGGTTTCTCTCAGGTCCTCAGTTACGCAGATTTTACGTTGGCCGAACGGCCTGATGTTCCAGGAACTAAAATTAATTTTACTTTTAACCGGTGGCATTACGAGTAAAAGTAAAGCAGTGGTTGTTTGTCACTAAATCGTCACAAAATATTTATTCAGTAACAGTTTCTCTAAGGTCCTCAGTTATGGAGATTCAGGTTGGCCGAACGTTCTGATATCAGGTCGTTCGGCCATAAATAAATGCTTCTAACTTTCGAACTGTTCTGTCACAAATTCTTTGGCTGGCATCTTTATGCGTCACATAATCGTCACTAAAAACTGGAGTAGCAGCCAGCTCCCTATCTCGACTGGCCGAACGTTCTGAGATACATAGCATCGCACTATTAAAATTGCATAATAGGTACCGATGTTCATTTATTTTCTACACCGACCTGTAGAACGCTAATTCAATTTCTTAAAACAGCGCCATCTAGTTACGTTGCGAGACTCAGTGCTCACGCCATTTCGTAATTAATTGGCAAATTAAACGTTTCATTTTTGGACGGTTGCTAGTAATGCGATCAAAGACTCGAAATAAGGTGTTCATTATTGTTTGAAAGGTAGGGGAACGTGACAATGGGGATGAAATGGGAGAAGGGGAGCTTCAGGTGGCTTTTAGTGTCTGTTTAGGGGGCGAACTAAGAAAGAATTCCCATAATTTGTTCTGGTTAGTCAGATTCCGTTTCTCTATGAGGATGTTGAAGCAAGAGCTGTTTTGGCGAAGAAGCATTTTGCGGAGCATTCCATTTTTTAAATGTTATCGTGCTCTAAACCGTTGCTCTATGTATGTTGCTCTATGTATGTCTTTGTGACTGATAATGACTATGTAGAACAGGCTTGAAAATTTGTGGAAATTGTTGTTCATTAGATTAGGTTTTAGTACAAATACTACCTACACCAATTTGTATAAATAATGCGCAGCTTAAAACGGCAATTCAAACCTACTGCAAAACAATGAATAATAAATATTTAATTATTTTCTTTTTACAATATTACACTAACAAAATAGAAGCCATACTAATTTAAAGTTCAATTAGGCGATTCAAGCCAACTTCAGCGATTTAGTTTGTGAAATACATGTTTTTATAACGAGTTCCTTCAAGTTTCGATGCATCGGGGTGGTATTTTAAAAGCGAATCATGTAAAACCTACGTGTGATAGGTTATTTGTACATTTTTCTCTTAAACGAGAAAATAGGATAACACCTCGTCTTTTAAAATAGGATTTTATACAATGACTTGAGTAAAATGCAATTTAAAAAAAAGAAGATAATATTCCACATGGAATGAGGAGCTCGTGGCTAAATAATAACAGCCGCAAGGATCGATCTTCAAGGTTGCCGAGCTTGCCGAGGTTGGTCTGTGGACCATCATTATATACTCAGTTTCCTCCGTGCCTCGGAAAGCACGTAAAGCCGTTGCTCCCGGCTGTCATTTGTAGATCTTTCACAGTCATTACTGGTAGTCAGTGGCCCGAAAGACTGACAACCAGTCTTAGGCTGGTTTTATAGTCACGCCGCTAGACGCGCCGTTGGGCAGCGCGCTGTTGAACAGGAACACCGAACGGCGCTGCTCAAGCGCGCGAATTTGAAACGCTACTACTACCCCAATACATATCCGAGCGCGTGCGCTCCGAACGGCGCTGCTGAAACGCGTGACTATAAAATCAGCCTTACCTAGGGGTACCCGTTTTACCTAATACTTAAGAGTGTTCTCGGTAAAAAAATTCAATAATCATAAATTCGGGGATTTTTAAAGTGAAATTACTCTATTTTGCCTGGGATTTGTAAAAAACTAATTTCAGTATCACATTAAGCATATCTTTAAATTGTATTTGTATAGAATAAAACATTGAAAAATGACAAAAGTTGCGCTGCGTTATTTATTAGTAACTTTGGAATTTTATATTGTCGATGTACTAATGTAATGTATAATTTTTTTTTTTGGTTTTCTGTATGCCTGAACCCCACTTAGAAATATTGTTTTTTTTTTAGTTATTTCTGCCGTAATAAAATATAAAAATGATGTTTTAGAATGCAACATTTAAGTAAAGGAAATGTATTTTTTTTAGGGAGTTTATGGATTAAAATTACTTTTCTATTCTATACAATAACATGAACAGTATCTTGCCTTCCGCCATGATTTTTTCCAGACTTCCACGACTCATTGTTGATTCACAATTTCATTCCGAAATTCAGCCTTCTCGCAAAATTCCAAAAACATGTGTTTAAAATAAGCTTTATTTTTGATAACTTTTGTCATTTTTCAATGTTTTATTCTATACAAATACAATTTAAAGATATGCTTAATGTGATACTGAAATTAGTTTTTTACAAATCCCAGGCAAAATGGAGTAATTTCACTTTAAAAATCCCCGAATTTATGATTATTGAATTTTTTTACCGAGAACACTCTTAACTAACTGGGTTGTAGAGGCCTTATTGGCAGTCGCTTCATGTAAAATACTGGTATTCAGCTGCATCTGGTAAGACTGCATGGAAGCCGACCCCAATCAATTTGGGAAACGGCTAGGCAGATGATGATTACCCACAATTGCAATTTAAATGCAACCATAATTATTAGTTAGTGTTTAAAATCTATGTTTATCAACATGATTCCTGTGAGCGACAGAAAAAAAAAAAAAAAAATGAGAAAAATGAGATGATGATGATGTAATGATGATGAGTGAGAATTATTATTAAATAAGTAAAGCTACCAAAGAAAACTACAAAAAATAAACTAGCAACCGAGTAGTCTCCGGCCTTGCTGCTGTGCTTATAATACTTATGCATCATTCTTTCACACATAGAATTTGAAGTACACCTACATACCACATTTCCCTGAAACGACTGCATATAAAAGCTATCATACTAATTCCTATATTTGTATGGCGTCAGTGGACTCGACTGTACGTATTCAGCGCCAGATTTCCCCAAGGAGCCGGGCACAGTCGCCGACAAACTGCAACAACTTGTCTGGGAATATCTGTGCACCGCTTTTTCTCAGCTATTTGCTTGGAAAAGCTTCAATTTGGACGTCTTTTTGTTACAATTTGTTGCCGTTTTCGCGATCGGACGTAATTTTTTTAATGATCTGTATTTTAGTTTTGTTTTTTTTTTATTCTAGCTTTATTTAAGTGGGTAGATAGTAGATGCGGTAAAAAAAAACTTTGTGGCGTCATTCCTCGCGCATCACCTTTTCTGTGCTATTTTCACTATAAAAAAACGTTGAATTGCTGGGATCGTATGTTCCTTTAGGAAGTTTTTTCTTATTTCAGGAATCCAATGAATTTGTTTTCAAAAGCATTTACGAAGCCGACTATGCCTGTGGTATATAGGTATACGTGTATGTGTACATGCTCAAAGCTATCTACGATGACAAAGCACGCATGCGATAAGGCTGTTGTGCACTGAATTGCAATCAACAGACTATTACGCTGCAGATTATGTTTTGTTGTTCTGGAGGTGAACTAGAAATGCTATCTTAAACAACAAGGGTTTATGATAGCATTTCTTTGAGAGAAAACAAGGCTTTAAACAATTAAAAACAAAGATAGCACTTGTCTGGCTTTTCAATTAATTAGACAATCAGAGTCCAATTCTGGGTGTTCTTTTACCTTTTGAGTTCAGTTTTATCACAAATTATAAAATATTGTTATTTTCATGGCGTTGGTTTTGATAGATAATTTGTTGGAATATTCACAAAATATATAATTCAATAGCTTTTCCGAATGTACGTCGGATAATTACCCCGCACGAAGCGTTGTGGCGGGATTAAAAATGTCGCTTTAAGGCCCGGACTCCACCAAAGCGGAGGCGAGAGGAGCAGAGAAGATACTTCGTTTGCGTGAAATTATTATAAAAATTTTTACTTTCGTTTTTGAATCGGATTTTGTTATCAATTTCAAGGGTTTTATTTTTTTCACATGGAACCCTAATTTTTGTTCTTCAAATAAAAGCAGCCTAAGTTAGACCTTATAACATCAGTTATCTACCAGTATAAGTCCTGTCAAAATCGGTCCAGCCGTTTCGGAGATTAACCGGAACAAAAAGACGGACAGAAAAAAAATGTGTAGGTATATATTTTCATATGCATTCAGTAAAAAGCTGTTATTTTGGTATTACAAACAGACACTTCAATTTTGTTTGTTTGTATGTATGTATAGATAACTACATCATGTCTCTCGTCTCTCCTGTGATTGGTTGAATCATGTTCCTCTCCGCTCCGCTCGTATCAGCTATGATGAAGTCCGGGCCTTAAGGCGTGAAAAAGTTACAGACGGACAGACATAGCTACTGTCACTATAATATACAGTTTGGATTGTATTTTAAACCGGAACTAGCACACCCACCATGCTTCATACTAGTTGACCAAAACACAACATCAACGGACTCTCATCTCATTTACTACCAAAATAATCCATTACGCAATAAAAATAACTGAATAGACACACAATAAGCATGTAAAAGCATTCAACCCAAACATACCAACATAGTTCCATCAAGCCATTGTCATTTGCGTGTAAAAATGTAATGCAGGCACACAATGGTAGTCTGGCTCACATTATACCGACCTGCACTGCCTTTGTCCTATAGGAATGCTCAGTTATTGTGTTCATAAATTGATTTATTGAATAAAGTCATTAACGTAGCCTTTTGTGAGAGAAATGTATTATGTATATTGGGAGTTTAATAAAATGTTGCGACACTGTGGATGGGACAGAAGTTTAATTTTGGGTGCGGCATTTTAGCACTGTTATGTCATTCTGACTTATACGTATACGTACCTTTAGAAAAATCGGTGTCATTATGTTTGGTTCTTGTACTGAATGAAGAAAACATTTTTATTCTATAATTAAAAAAAAACTCACTTTTGTTCCTTTTAGGTTTCCGTACCCCAGTCGGAAAAAACAGAATCCATATAGGATCATTTTGTAGTCCGTCTGTCCGTCTGTCAAGACCTTTTTTCTCAGGAACGCGTGAAGGTATCAAGCTGAAATTAATATCAAATACTTGAGTTTGCTATCCCTTGAAGCAATAAAAAAAAACAAACTTGTAAGTCAACGACATCAAAAGATATGACCATTTATGTCGCATACTTTGCGATTTGACAAGGGAATCAAAACCTATAGGGTACTTCCCGTGACCTAGAATCATGAAATTTGGCAAGAATCAAAGAGCTAAGTTCATCTCAACATTTTCTCGCCTTGGCCTACCGTGTGGCCTTAGCAGACTGATTCGACCATTATTCATGCGCGATACGGATAATTATTTCAGAAGTGTTAAAATTAATCCAGCTCCTAACTGTTTTAATGGGATAGCTCGCCGTCCGTCCGTCGTATGACGACAGGCCGTGTCGACAGCGCGTTCGTGTTCCACGCGCGCCTCAAAGAGATGTCAGCAAACAGGAGGGGCCCGCAAGGGCCGATGCCTGCCAGGGCTGCGGGACTGTTCGAAAGAGATACCGCGGCCCTGGAACATAAAGGGCAAAAGAAGGAACATGGGTGGTTTTTAGTCAGTAAGAGTCTGACACTCCCTTCCGCTCCGCCCAGAGCGGGAGGAGTCATTTGACGATTTCCCACCCGAAAAAAAAAAAAGCTCCTGTTTCCCCATAAAATAATGATGATGTCCCAAAAAATGCAGAGGAGCTCAACTAAAGTTTTTTTTTAATTTTTCGGGAGGAAAAGTTGCTTCCTGTTCTGTGCAAGATTAAAACTAAGTCCCTAACAGCGTTTGCGTAGAGTTGAATTTCGGCATTACGCTTACCCAATATCCGGCAACACGTCATGTCTGACGCGATTATGATTTATCTATTGTGTAAAATGATCGAGAGCCTCCGCGTTTATTGACACCGTTCCAAATTCACACAGTCGACGCATGTCCTTCCTGGTCAATATTTTTTAGGGGTAATCGGTATTTGGGATACCGGAAGAGTTTTATCGAGAGTTTGATGTGAAAATTGATATGGTGTGTTTTGAGCTGAATGTCGAAGAGTGCGTGAGTGTTGACATGACACTTCATACATATGTACATAATCTCACACTTGTTTCCCATGGCAGAAAACACAGAACGCCACCCGCTTCGATCCTTATACTCATTTTAGGAGTTGGTTTGCCTAATGAGATCCTAACAAAATAATGTTTTCTATCAAAAAACCTATTTGATCTCATTTGTCTTTTCTATTTATTACATTTCAACGTTGGATTAACAATAAACTTTGAAAGGAAAGGGTATCACCATGCTTCGCACGTACATTACCTATAGTTGGTCTATGTGTTTTAAGAACGGCAAAACTCGCATAGTATTGAACTTGTCAAAATACAGATGCTAAAAAAACGGCAATATTCGTCTCGAATACAACATAAAAACACACCCAAACAGTAGCTTGTAAAAATTTCGCACATCGAAACCGAAATAACCCCTAACCCGCTAACCCAGCGCACGATTATAACACAAACCCATAAAAAGGGATGAAAACCAAGTGTTATGAACATTGTAATTACTTTAGGGACCAAAAAAGGGCATAAATTAACATCGAAAAGGTCGAATATCACATGAACCATTTCATTTTCGTTTTGGTCATAGAATTTTGACGCACATAATGAAAACCCGGCACGTACGGCTTTCATATTAATATGTATGAATATGTGAAGCTTATATTATTTAGTCTGTGGGAATGGTGACGCATTAAATGAAATCTATTTGTTGTAAATGGGATTTAGTTTTGGGGTTGGTGTTATTCAAACATGAGCATTGTCTCCTACAAAAATGGGTCCTATATTGTTTGTGCATTAAGAGAGACCATCCTGTACGATTACTTACATAATTAGATTTTTCTGATCCGAAGATTTGCTCAGTTTAAGACTGTTATGGTGAAGCTTCAGATTGGATCGGATATGTACTACGTCTTATTACTTTCGGGTACGTGACAGAGTCAGATCTGATCGTCGTTTTAGAATCACAGTTAGTTCAAATTTATTAGCACAAATCTGACCTGGTAAAGGTAATAAACTGAAGGTCACTAAAATATGTTTTCTTTTTCAAACCCAGCCAGACTTCAGCCAATCAAGTCGTCGTTTGTAGATCACACGATATACGTAGAAAAAATACCTCCACAAAGTACCTACATTTGCTTTTGTTGAACTCACGAGAACAAATTCCATTCTACATAGAAATGGAGCTTTGTTGTATCTCGTATGTGCGAGAGAAACTTCCAAGGAGCTTTTACTCTTAAACGATATTTCATGGCCAACGTTTCTATCAGACTCGAGCCTATATTTGATTTTTATGATAACTCTACTTGGAATAGGTACTGGCTTAGTATTTTTCTCAGAAGAAAAGATACTTAGGCAACGGGTTTGGCCCCAAATTTCGCTAGTAATGTTCAATTATCTCCGGCTTACATTGACATATTTATGATTAAGTTCTTCGTAATAACGTGAGATTAACACTCGTTTTCACCAATACCTACTAAGCGGAACCTAATTGAACGCGTGAATATTATAGCGCTATTACTCTATTAGAATATCAATTCTTATTGCAGCCGAGCGAGCGTTGAAAATTAATCAGTGCGCTTCTATTTAGGCATTACATTAACGTGTCACGTTATTACGTGGGACTTAATTATGACTGGCTAAACTACTTTACGCCTCTGCTTACCCCAAGGGAAATATAATTATGTCAAGAATGAGAGCAGCAACATCGTCATATCTGCTAATTGCAATTGCAATCAGCTACCCGTCTTTCAAAAATGTTTATTAAGACCATTTCCAGTTTGAGATCATGCTCGAAATGGATGTTAGTGAATTGATAATGGTGACTATTATGAACGCGCCGTTTGCTTCCCTCGCGTGAATACCGTCACGTCGCATGCTCTTAAGCAATACTCATACGATACCGCTCATCTGCGCGATCGGGTAGATGCAGCGCAGTTTTTTTGCGCTGCGCCGCACGGTGAGCCGGTGAGTGCCGGTCGTCTACGCAGTCTTGCGGTGTATGTGTGTTAGGTATCACTGGATTTCATATAAACCAATGCTACGTGAAATCCGGTTCACCGCCCGAACGCGTGAACGAGCGGTACATAACATCAGGCCTGTAATCCCCAAAGGGTTGCGCAGAGGTGTACCTAATAGTACAACCCTGATTTCGCCAGTAATTTTAAGCCCCATGTAATAGGGGCGAGCCTATAGCCGTCAACCGGGCGAAACCAGACTCCGTGGCTGCTACTGAGAAATTTCTAAAGGAATACATTTTGCGCAACTCGAACCCGGGGTCTCTTACTCTGCATTCGCGCTTGCGAACACTCGGCCAACGAGGCAGCCTAGTGGTGTCGTGTGATAATCATCTCGGAAATTTCTTTCATTTGTTTTCTCCGCAGTCACCATCGTAAGCCAAACGGTAAAAGGTAATAAAAAGTCTCTTATTATTATATTTTCAGGAGCATATAAGCCCTAATTACGTTCGCTAACTAAAGTCATCAACCGCCAACTAATTACAGGCACATAACCACGGCCATACTTCACAGTTTTATGACTACCCTCCATAACACAAGAATATTAGTACCTAACTACCTACCAGCATTTAAGAAATTACGTGCAATCAAATTAGAAGTAGGTACCACCGGTGCGAGCGTTCTCTTGGACACAATGGCGAGGTGATAAATTTGAGACAATTGCTCTGGGAATGTTCCTGTGACTGGATATATATATCGTACGTGAGACGAATTAATTACTTCATTTTAGAAAGATTTTTTAGAGGAAAAACTTGAGTATCTCGGAGAATGTTGAAAGATTTCTTTCAACGGTGATTCGGAACGAGTAAATGTTGGTCTAGTGGTCGCAATTGCGACTGCAGAGCGCGAGGTCCTGGGTTTGATTCCCGGGTCGCGAAAATTGTTGTTGGGTTTTCCATAATGGAATTTCTCAGTAGCAGCCATGGAGGCTGGATTTGTGGCTGGTTAATGGCAATAGGCCCGCCCCTATTACATGGAACTTAAACATAATTGGCGAAATGACCCACATTTCGCCATTTATGTTTAAGTTCTATTAGGTACACTTCTGTCTTACCCGTCGGGAATTACAGGCGTAATGTTATGTTATGTAATGACGATGTTCTGTTGTTCAGTTCGTAATGCCAAAGTACAGTTCGGTTAGAAATAAAAAAGGAGAATTTGTGAGAAAGTCAATGTAGGTTGAAATTTGTACGTAAGTATAGGTCACATGTGAATACACACTTCTCAATAATATTATATCTTTAAGTGATCACATACCCATCTTAATTACTGCGAAGTCTTCGCTCAATGGAATGAGAAGAATAAGAAAATAATTTCATCGACTTTGGCAGACATTACAACAATACAAACTATACTCGTGTTTAATATAGAGAAGAAAGAAGATAGGCAATATTTCGAATAACTGACATTCATGACTTGACTCAAGAAGTTAACTAAGTTTATATTATGGTCGACTCTTCACGTGACTAGAGGGCGGGCCTATTTTTTGGCCAAAGAATCAGCATTGCCATCCAACGTGGTAATGCTGCCAGCCTTCTGAGCACTTTTCCTGTTGACAGCGATGCGGACGAATTTTTGGACGCCCTGTAACCCTTTTAAGTGTACATATTTATTATTATAGTTTTGTAGTTTGTAAATAATTTAAGTTTATATTTGAATGTCTGCTAAAACGCCTTAAACATATCGAACCATGGACACCTTTCTTATCACAAAGAAAAACAAGCAGCAGACAAAGAAGCAGCTTATTGTCATTGCCAACCGACTGCTGCGAAGTAGCAAAAAATAATACGAAAAACCCCGTCAGCATCCTATATTTTTCTCCTCATTCAACGTTACCGTATCCTCGCATACTTAACCTCTATCGATCGATATAGAACTACCCTTCTCTAAGATATTCCACCACTCGGAGATAACTGTCCGTTCTATCGCAGATCATGAGATATTTATGCAGCTGAGGGTGTTTAACGAGCGGTGTCCTTCCATGGACGCTGTTCTATCAATATTTATTAAGAGGCTACTTTGTAAAGTCACCATAAGTAAGTTGTGTCGAAGTTAACATGAATGTCACTACACGTAGATAGGTTTAGGAGCTTCCTTTTCTCTTTCAACTCAAAAAGTCCTATATTCATGCATCAAATTCAAATCCTTTTCAGAATATTTAGTAAGGAAAAATGATTGCTTTAATAAGTTAAATCTGTACTAATAATTATTATAAAGCGGAAAGTTTGTATTTAGGAGGTAATCTTCGGAACTACTGATCCGATTCCGAAAATTCATTCACTAGCAAGAAGCTACCTTATCTCCGAGTGTTATAGGCTATATTTAAAACGTTCCCGTGGGTTAATTACCGTACATAACGGGAGCGAACCCGCGGGCTAAAGCTATTACTTTATCAATTAAATTGTCGAATCCAAACGACAACTGTCACCTTTTGACAGTCGCCTTAAATAGCTTTATTACGGCAAATTCACATGCTCACTGCTAAATACACTCGAGAGCAATGAATCCGGGTCACTTAAAGAATGTTAAAAATCTCGGAAACTAAAAATGATAGGTTAATGCAATACATTGTATTTAATAGACAATGTAATACTCCTTAAATGAAAGTAAAAAAAATCTGAGTCGCCATACATTTTATTAACACAAAATTACATAAAGAAAAAAACTGCTGATCTCTCCTTAAAACAAATTTAAACATGAAATTTTTGAACTTTATTACGATTTTCTTGAATTTTAATACTTCGTATTGCCTCCTCGTGCTTCCATTACTGCGTTTACGCGGTTTGGCATGCTGTACACCAAGTTCCTTATACGATTTTGGGGAATATTCTCCCATTCCTCTGTGAGAGCAATTTTGAGCTCACGAAGCGTGATTGAGGGAGGGTTTCGTTGTTTTACGCATCTGCCTAGCTCGTCCCAAGCATGCTCGATCGGGTTGATATCCGGGCTGCGCGCTGGCCACTCCATACGAGTAATGTTCATCTCTTGAAGGTAGTCATTCACAATCCTACCTGTATGAGGTCGGGCATTGTCATGCATAAATATAGCATCCTCACCTAAATTGACCACAAATGGACCAACGTGATCATTGAGGATTTCTTCCACATATCTTACGCTAGATAAAGAGCCGTTTTCTATGATCACCAGCTCTGTGCGACTTTCAGAAGAAATTCCGGCCCACACAAGTACAGACCCACCACCGTAGGCTACTTTTTCTTCGATGCATACTTGCTTGAATCTTTCCCCTGGTCTTCGATACACTCTGTGTCTTCCATCGTGCTTGTAGAGCATAAATTTTGATTCGTCGGAGAACATAACTTTTGACCAATCTTCAATACTCCAATTTACGTGGCTCTGGGCATATCTTAGTCTTGAAATACGATGCCCACGCTCCAGTTTAGGGCCGTTTGCAGGTCTAAGGGGTTTCAAGTTAGATTCAGCAAGCCGACGTCTTACTGTCCATGCACTTGGGTTACTTCCTCCGAGGCGTCGAAACTGATTTGTGAGTTCAGTTCCTGTGAGAAAGCGATTTCGAAGCATGGTGTTCACCAAGTATCGGTCTTCTCGTGCTGTGGTACACCTGGTTCTGCCCGTTCCTGGTCTGCGTAGGTTAGAACCAGTTTCTTCGTAACGTCGGAGAACTCTTTGTACTGTTGACAGCGACACACCGACCGTCCTGGCTGTATCGCGCTGACTCCGGCCAGTTTCCAGCATTGTAAGTATTCTGGTGCATTCTTCAGGCGTAAGCGACATAATTTCAGCTTGAATAATGAATATAGAGTACTGTCAACATGGTTTATGTACCCACATAAATGACAGATTACAAACAAAAGCAAAACCAAATGCTGTAATTTCGTAGTTCCATCTTCGAAAGTGGCCCTTTTTCAAATTTGATTTTTTTATGATATAACTTTACAATAACTAAGAAGTTTTAATACCTTCATTTAAGGAGTATTACATTGTCTATTAAATACAATTTATTGCATTAACCTAGCATTTTTAGTTTCCGAGATTTCTAGGATTCTTTAAGTGACCCGGATTCATTGCTCTCGAGTGTATTTACTTTCTGTGACTCATTATTTTAAGACATTGATTTTAAAATTCTTCATGTAGGTACTAAGATTTTGAAACCGCGACCCAATTCTCAACGTTTATGTCAAATAATACCTTATATTTTTACCAATTTAGCTTGAATGTGGAATAAAGGAAAAATAATTGGTAGAGAACAAAGGAAGACAGGCCAATAAAAGGCCCTATAGTTTTAGATAAGGAAAAAGTTGGAATTGACGACCCGTATCTCGGAAGATCTACTTATATTCCTTGATTAATTAATCTTTTCTTCCAAATTGATTGGCTCCATCAAAGGAGACAGCCTGAATTTTGTTAATTTGATTCTTGCGTGGCAAGAAGCTATAGTAAATTTCATGTGGTTTACTAATTTTCGGATGATATGCCATTCGAAAGGACTCGGATGAGACCTACCTTTGGATAAAAGTTTATTAATGGTCCACACCAGTTTTTCAAATTTTGGTGGCCCAGAACTTCGCCACTTCCACGCCACATCTCAGAGGTCAATTTGAATAAATGTTTTGGGTACAGATGGCAGGATAGAAGTTGGAACATAGTGCAATACAGCATGTCTTCCATACTCTGCTGCCGTACTAAAAAATCTGCTTTTCGATACATTTTGACCGTGCAGGTATTGCACTTGTGTAGTCAAGCTTTTATTTTCAATGACCATTATTAACATTACACCTATAAACCTTTTTTTGTGTGTGGGGGGGGGGGGGGAGTCAGAATGATGTACTGAATACGTGTGGTAAGCGTTTGTGCGTCGGACACGGTGTTCTTTACACCCTGTATAAAATAGATTACACTAAATAGTTCACAAAAATTATACAAAGCTACCTCTTTGACCCCTAAGACACAAAGTTCACAAAAATCACAAACAACTTAATGTAAATAATGTACAGTTTATAGAGTTCAACCAATAACATAACCAAACATAAACCCTAGACAATCAGAGCTTTCAAATTAGAATTTCTGAATAATTTCTACATAACATTAACATAGAAAAGGTTAATATAGTTTGAGAACATAAGGTCGTATCTTAATGAACGTCTGGCTTTAAAATGCTGATACAATAATTTAACATTTAAAATCAGCATTTTAAAGTACCTACCACTAATTTCATTTTGTGACAGATCTCCTTTGTGCGTGCAACGTCTTGAAATTTTTAATATCTAGTAAACCGCTGTCGTTTTAGTTTTAAATCTTTTATAATAATTAATATGTCTTGTTGCAGGATTTTGAGCTTAGGTGCGTTGTCTTGCTTTGAAGATAGTGGTAAAATTATGACTCTAATTATAATTTAATTTTGTGTACAAATTACTTTGCATTTGAGTTTAAATCTCACTGTCTCGTTGCTCGAGTGGTCGCGCAACTGCTAAGCATGAGGTCCTGGGTTCGATTCCTAGGTTGGGCAAAGTGCTATTTGGTTTTTTCATCAGGAATTTATATTTTTCTTTAGTTGTTTTCAATGGACTCGCTCCATATTACATGGGACTTAAACTGAACAGGCGAAATGTGAGTATACGAACTCAACTGCAAATTAGGCATTAAAAATGTTCTTTAAGGTGGAGTAATTATTTTATAATAGCTTATGGATAATCCAAAATTCCGAAAGGGCGTTTGTTATTCACCAATTAATTTGGAGTCAACTAAAGAAGATTTTATAAACCTAACATTCATTTCAACCAAAACTAACTTCATTTAAACCGAGTTTGATAAAACTGAACATTTACTACAATAATTAACAGCAACAGCTCACTAATAAACAGAAGTCCCACTAAATGACATCATATATCTGTCAGTGTGTTTGAAAGTTTTAAAAGTAAGTGTCGGTTTCTTCATCTATTTATTTTATGCATTCTGGCCGTTGATTTTGTGCCAAGCTAATTTATTTTATACAGGGTGAAAGGGACACCGACGCGAAAACGGTTACCACGTATTCAGTACATCATTCTGAGCCCACTTAAATAAAGAGAAATCATCGGTTTTAAAAAAAAATCAGATGTTCCATACATTTTGACCGTGTATTGCAGTTTTGTAGGAAACAGCTGATTTAAAAAAAAATAATCGATGAAAATTTTCTATGTAGGGCTCAGAATGATGTACGTGGTAACCGTTTTCGCGTCGGTGTCCCTTCAACCCCGTTTAAAGGGAGTATAGGAGCTGAGCTATGGCAGCTCAATGAAAGATCAAAAACTTTTCTGCGTATTTTGCAAATGACAGTTCCATAGTAGGTCGTAAATTAATAAACGATAGGGACTAATTCTGTTTGTTTTAAAATTATGATTTTCCAGTAAATGTCACTAAGATAAATATTGGTTGCTAGATATGCAATAATATGATTAATTTTATTTATTAATCATCGCGTTTGTAATCGCCGAAGACTTAGGCAGAGGTGTACCTACTAGTACACCCACATTTCGCCAGTTATATTTAAGTCCCATGTAACAGGGGGCGAGCCTATGGTTATAAACCGGGCACAAATCCACCCTTCGTGGCTGCTACTGACAAATTCCCAATATAAAAACCCAATAAAACTTTGCCCGATCCGGGAATAGAACCCAGGATCTCATGCTCAGCAGTTGCGTTTGCGACCGCTAGGTCAGCGAGGCAGTCATTACTCGTACCAGTAAATGAATACATATTACTACTGATTGTTTCTGTTGTGTACTATCATACGACCCAACAATACGATACTATACAATATTGAAAATAATTTTCGCAGACTACATTAGGTCAGTCCCCACGAACGCCATCTCAGCCACCTTTTGTATTAAAAACGAATTTCTTTTTTATTGAATTTGTTGACTTAGTTCTGCTCTTTATTAAATTCGGCAGCATTGGCACCTTTTTGTTGGAATAAATTGAATCGCAGCTGTATTTGAATCTTTTTGTGGTTTTGGTTCTGAATTTAAGTCCCTATTTGTAACGTTATTTTTTTTTAAGCGCTGCATTATTTAGATACACATTTAAAATGTTCATTAAGCTTTTGTAATTGCTTTTCCATAACATTTCTTTAATTATATCTATCTGTTTAGAAGGTCATTATTTTAATTTGTTTTTCATGAACATAAATTAATTATTCAATATAAACTTTTGAATAAATTTAATGAAATCAGAGCTTTTAAATTATAAACGAGTAGAATACGACACCTGGATGGCACAACGTTATCAGCGTATCGCAGACAGGTAATCTTCAGAGACTCTCACACTTGAAACTAGAAAAGCACGCACGAACTACTGTTATCCCATTACCAGTAGCCCAAATAAACATCTAATTCTTTCCTGCGCACCTCTGCATGCTGCTCCATCTCTCTCATGCACACGATTCCGTCTCTTTCCAGCTCGATTCGGGCTTGGAACACTCGGTCTGAGCTCCTAGTTTTGTCCGCGAGCTCGCGGAGTGCGGACGTGTCGCTTGTCAGCCGGTCTCGCTCCGATACGATACAGGCGTGTTTTCACCGGGATATTAATGAAAATTTGATGAAAACTCCGTTTTGACAGCACCGTACGTCGTTACACGGGCATAGACTGTGTCTTTAATTAAACTTTGTGTGGAACAAGGATCTGAGTGTATAATGTAACCGTTACAAACACGGTGAGTGCAACGTTTTCAGTGCCAATTTCAGGTAGATAACGTGACTGAAAATTGTCTTTCGTCGCGTTCACGTCGAAGACGATTATTCGGTTCCCTTCGTTTTGATTCATTTGTTCTGTATTGTTCTTTTCTGTCATCTTTTATGATGTAAATATCTTTTCAGACTTATTCTGTTTTTATTCATGTTTTATTATCTACCTGTTGTTTGAGTTTATTATGATCATATTGTCTTTCATGATCAATGCTCTTTCTCGATGATGATTTCTTAGACATTTCGTTATATTTAATAAAGCTCTACAGTTTGTTTATTCGGTAAACACTTTTTTTTTTAGATATATTCATTTTTATTTTTAAATTATGATGGTATCTAGAGAACGTTTTTAAAAGTTTTTCGCTTTATGTACAACAGGAGCATTAAACTTGTGCTGTTATTTTTATTTAAATGACAAAAACATCGAGTGTTCTTGCTCAGTATTTTGAACAAACTCAAAAAAATCAAGATTAAAAATCTAATGATGATCTGATGCAATAATATCTCAGCATCTCTGGCAGGAATATCTAACATCGAATGAAACAAACACGTGTTTGATATTCATATTCGATTAGTGAAATTAAACATTCAGATAGGTGTGGCTATTGTCTAGCTTTAAATGATACTATGAATAAAATGACTGTGACAAAACACATTGTTGTCAGGAATTAATGGCTTGAATATAATGTTAACATTATTTCGGTCGTAGTCCAATTTTAATAAATTAGTGTTCAGTTTTTCAATAACAGAAATATTTTTGAAGTGTGAAAGCTAACTATTATATATTAGTTCATAAGGTACGATGGGGTTGGCATATCCGTATGGACAAAATCCCCTTTATGATCAAAAGAATAAAAAAAAAAACAAACTATTTTATATTGTAATCGTACGCAAAAGTTTTAATGGCTAGCCTTTAGGCTTAATTATGTAGGATTTAATCCTAATGACAATTTTCTGTTGATTTATTAGATCCAGGTACGAATATAAAAAAACTGTTTCCCTGCTTAAATTGCAAATCCTATCAAATTAAAATCCGGCCTTTCCTTCTAAGTGATACTTTACATTTCACTTTCCACTCTTTAAGGAACTCCACTGTTCCCAAAAATCTTCAAAGTACTTTAACAATGTAGCAATTTTATATTTTATTTTTATATAAATTACATTGTCAAAGGGAACAGACGAAATTCAGTTTTATTAAATAAACCGGCGCGCACCTACAAAGGCCGTCTACCTAAGCCTACAAATTTTCGTAGCACTTGTTTATTCTACGACGCTACGCCGTAGCGCGTCGCTACGGCGGAATCTATTATTATTATAGGCCTGTACCCTTTTCGTATTGTGTCATATCTCACATTGCTTCGCTTTATTTTGTTTATATAAGCTCGTTATATGAATGTGAATAGTTTCGAGGGATATGGGATATTCGAGATACATAAAGTCCAATTTTGTATCTCCGTAGGATAGGGAACCCGAACTTTATATCAGCTTTGATATCGAAATCATGTGATTATTTCATTATATTTATGTGTTTTGTGTGGGTATGTTAATATCACTGTAAGAATCACTTTTGAAAAAGTTTGAGAGCTAATTCCCTTATTATCAAGAACCTTACTTTCAAACCTAAACTCAACTCAATCTGTTAAAAATTGTATGACTTTTACCACCATTATTGATATTAGCGACTGCCTCGTTGGTCGAGTGGTCGTAGTCGCGACTGCTCAACATGAGGTCCTGGGTTCGATTCCCGGGTCGGGCAAAGTGTTGTTCGGTTTCTCTATTAGGAATTTTACAGTAGCAGCCACAGAGTCTGGATACGTGCACGGTTGATAGCAATAGGGTCGCTCCCTACTACATAGCACTTAAATATGACTGGTGAAATGTGGGTGTGCTATTAGGTACACCTCTGCCTAACCTTTCGGGTATTACAGGCGTATTGTTATGTTATTGACATTTGATCATCTTTCTGATCTATTAGTGTCGATGGTACCTTTTACACCAGTTGAGCCCAGAGTAATTGTCACTGAAATGACATTGCTACTCGATTTAGAACAATGTTTAATTAGAATCAGAGTTGATTTTCACTTCTTTGTCCACAAGTTAAATAAAAACTTGTTTCATATTTTCTCAATACATCTATTTCCTCACGTTTTAGCACGCAAGTAAACAAACAAAATTCACACTCGGCGAGTGGTATTGCGGTTACACTACACATAGAATATTGTTTGACACGGTTCGCGTTTGGTGTACCGCTCGTATTTCATTCGTGATGTCACAGGTTTTGTTAGTCTATGTCATTAATGTAACATTGGTAGGTTAAATTATTTATTATTAGTTTTCGTTACTGTGAGACGGTTCGTTGCAATATTTTCCAGTCCAAATTAATTATGGAAAAACCCAATAACACTTGGCCCAACCCGGGAATCCAACCCAGGACCTCATGCTCAGTAGTCGCCTTGCGAACCCTAGACCCATTAGGCAGTTGTTTTCATTGTAATAATCCAATATTGTTAGAATAAGATTTCTGTATTCTGGACGACTTTAAACCCCTTAGCAAAACGGAACGAATTCAAATTACAAAACTACAATAGGAATGAACATATCAATCACTTACTGATTCATTTCATTTCACTAATTACAATTGACCGGGTTGAAACAAGAGTATGACGAGTATAATTATAATGGTAAAATGCTGAAAGTACTTATTAATTAAAACTACCATTCATCAACTTCAATATAAATGGAACGAACATTAAATATTATTTAATTTCACATTTACCAGTAGAGGAGCTCGCGGCAAAATAATAACAGCCACACGGGTTGATCTTTAAGTTAAGCGGCGCTAGCCTAGGTTGGTCCACGGATGGGTTACCGCCCATTACATACCGAGTTTCCTCCGTGCCTTAGAAACCACGTAAAGGCGCTGATCCCGGCTGTCATTTTTAAATCTTTGAGGTAGTTAGTGGCCCGAAAGTCTAACAACCAGTCTCACCAAGGGGTATTGTATTTATTTAGTACTAACTGGGTTGTGGAGGTCAGATAGGCAGTCGCTCCATGTAAAATACTGGTATTAAGATGCATCCGGTTAGACTGGAAGCCGACCCAAACATAATTGGGAAAACGCGAGGCAGACGATGACGGTAACCAAAAGCACATTCGTAATCAGATATTTATAAAACAACTGAACAAACGAGTTCATATTAAATTATACCCAGTAATCGTCGGCAGATAATGCGAAATTTAAAAATGAATGATAAAGGAATGTACTCTACAGGCAAGCATCAGCATTACGGGCAAATTGCACGCTTCCGGACAATTCGCGTAATTGCTGCAATTCTCCTTTATTACATTAAATTGTTCGCAACGCTATAAGCTTTCTTCTTGCGGTTATCTACGTCGTAAATGACATTAAGTTATTTGAGCTTCGCTGGTTTCAGATGTGTAGCTACGGAATTTCCAAAGAAAAAGTGATTTGTAAACATGTAACTATAACATTGTCATATAAACAGTCAAGGAAATATATTGCTTAACGGTTGTGAAATTAGGGGCTATATCGTACGACAAGACCCTATACGTAACAATTCCTTCAAGAAATAACGTATAAAATCGAAGTAGTATTCAGGACCGAACATTTATTATGTTAAACACTGAATAATAACAAGAATAAACTTATAAAACATTAAACAATGTAAATAAATATGCACACAGCAGAGTGAAACAGATCGCCTGTCATACGAGTACTGCATCCATATTATATAATTGTTAAAATACAAGTACAATATTAAAATACTCGCTTTTTTTACGTTAACCTTTTAATTACTTCCACGGGTAATGAACGCGCATCTATCTAATGAATATTATATCATTAACCTTTTGTACGTCAGAGTATAAACGCACGCGCGTGCCCTCCACGCCAAGCCACAATTTCACCTACCATTTTGTCACACATTTGTTTCGTTTGGCGTACAGGGCACGCGCTTGCTTGTCACGTATATGTGACAATGGCTTTCAAAAGGTTAACGAGAAGTAATCGTTATGAATATAATCTAATTATTTCTTGATGGTATTATTGCTTAGAGCCAAGACGTGACTGTTGACCTTAGTGTGGAGGTATTAACATAATACTCCTTTTCACGACTGCTGCTCTTGTGGATAAGGTAGACGCACCTATACCGATGTTATGTCAATAAAGATTATATAAGGTCCCATTAAAATAGATGGGCAAATTTTAATACAGCGTTCAGTATGTCTAACCAAAGATATCCAAGCAAGAAAAAAACACTGATTAAATTGATTTCATTTTGACTTTAAGTAATAAATCGCCGGCACTCTAGAATAACCACATCCACAAAACGGTCAAAACAAAATCACTTTAATCAGTGATTTGTTTGCTTGGATATCATTGGTTAGACGTACTGAATGCTGTGTTAAAATTTGTCCATCTATATTCATGAGACCTTATATTAGACATTCAAGAGTAATCTTTCTAGGTATTGTTAAAAGACATTGATTTACCTTAATGTACCATGACCTTAGTATCCAATTCCAATGCTCTCTTCACGTCAGTCAATCTTTTAATCAAGTCGATGGATAGGGTAGAGGCACCTATCTACGTCTATTATATCGATAACGTGGCATTGCAGAAGTCTGCCACGCGAGCTCACGATTAACCCTATTGGTTGCGTTTATTGATTACTTGGTGGAACGACAGTTTCAATGAGGATAGTTTTATAGTAACAGAATCAGAATCATTTATTTGTTAAATATACATAGGTATAAACATTAGGGATCTTATAAATAGTTAAGGTTCTTGCTATGTTTTGTCGTTACTGACATACAAATTAGAATAGAAAAAAACAATTAAAATTCCAAAAAAAAAAGATTACAAATAGAACATGTCAATTAAAATAAAATAAAAAATCACAAATAAGAAATGTTAACAAAAATTAAAATCTTACAAATAATAAATCACATATATAACATCACGCCTATTTTCCTCGGACGGGTGGGCAGAGATGCAGTAAGCCCTAATTTCGTTAGCGCCCTAATATAATATGTTTAGGCACTGAAATAAGAGGCAAGCTGGGTTGCTACTGAGAAATTTCTAGTTTATAGATATGAATTTGCTCGACCTATTTCTTTTTTTTATTCACGGGGAGAAACCTTCAAAAGGCTACCGGTCTTTAGGTATAAGACCTGGGAGTGTGGGATTTCCACCTCACTAAAACCACCCCGGTGCTCACCATCATGCACATGGGAGTAGGCACCGTTTCCTCTTAAAAGACCTGTCCGGAGCCCCCTCTGTGCAACGCCTGTTAAGGCACATCCCTGGGGAGATTGTGAACGGTGCAAGTGTGCACGGCAGCACGTGAATTTACTCGACCTAAGAATTTAACACAGGGTAATTTCCTTTTCATAGCCTCCTCACTTATACACCATTATTTTTAGGTCCTTCTGGAACCGAATACCATTAACTCGATCATCGAACTCGAAACGATTGGAACTATTTTTTTCAAAAAGTAACAAAAAAAAAACACGTAAAAATAAATTTAATGTTTTTTTTTTGTGAAATAATGAGAATCGATCGATTAATGAATTTTTCAATGGGTATCGTTCGCATGTGTTGCCGATCGTGGATACGTTTTACACCCACATACGCATTTGAGTTCTCATTATTTCACAAAAAAAAACATTAAATTTATTTTTTCGTGTTTTTTCTTTATTGTTACTTTTTGAAAAAAATAGTCCCAATCGTTTCGAGTTCGATGATCGAGTTCATGGTATTCGGTTCCAGAACGACCTAAAAATAATGGTGTATAACTTATCTTACATATCCTCACGCCTATAATACCCGAAGTGTTAGGTAGAGTTGTACATAATAGTACACCCACATTTTGCCAGTGATGTTTAAGTCCCATGTGATAAAAAATATAGGAATAATGATAATTGATATAATATAAACTGTATAACTGAAATATTAAGTATTCCATTTTTTTAAACGATTTAAATTGCAATGCCTTAACAGGCAACTAAGTTCTAAGAACCTACCTATTGTTAACATCTTCAAAATACTGTACACTTAGTTCGCAATAAAGAATTTGAATTTGAATTTGATAGGGAGCGAGCCTATTAGCCGGGCTCAAATCCAAACTTCTTGGCAGTTACCGAGAACGGTTCATTTCGGCATATCAATACATACAGAAACGGAGTAAGCACAATATCAAATAATTTGTTGCTACTGAGACTTTTAATTTAGGTATTGACGCAAAGACACCGTTTTCACTAGGCGACATTTAAATATATATTTATTTATTTATTTAAACTTCATGTACAAGAGTGGTACATAGACGGACTTAATGCCACGAGGCATTACATGTATAAATAGAGTATACTTTATTCCTGTATTAGACTGCCTCTTGACCTCCTGGTCCTGGGTTCGATTCCCGAGTCGGGCAAAGTTGTTATTGGGTTTTTCCGTCACGAATTTCTCAGTAGCAGCCACGGAGTCTGGATTTGTGCCCCTTATTATATGGGACTTAAAAATACCTAGCGAAACGTGGGTGTAATATTAGATACACCTCTGCGTAACTCTTCGGGGATTACTTTATTGTACGCCAAAATAACACAGTATTTTTACATTATTGTAAAACCTTTAGGTATAGTTAATGGCGGTCTTATCGCAGACAGCGATAACTTCCAAACAACTTTTCATCATTCTATTCTTATCAATAAATCAAATAGAATTTAAATTTAATATTCAAATTTTTCAGAAATTTAACTAGCTCCATACTGAATGTGTCATGATAACTTGTTCATACATAATGCATGGAAATGTCATTGACATTGATATGGACGTCGCCGCCGTTGTTTTAAAATTATCATAACATTGTGTATTTTAATCATATTCCGTTTCAATTGAATACCTAGGGTTTGTATTAAATAAAAATCATTGCGTGTGGCGGTACGTTTTTTATGATAAACTAGCTTTTGCCCTTGGCTTGGCATCGCTCGCGTTAGTTTCGAATTTGACAGTGAATTCGGGTGGTACTCTGCTTGTAATAATATAATTCAATCATGATTCGAAAGACACGTGGCGCCATCTAGAACGTTATTGTTCTTTTCCTCGAGAACAGTACTTTTTTTTTCGGGATGAAAGGTAGCTTATGTCCGTTTCTATACCTGACAACGTATATATGCAAAATTTCGGGATGATCGGTTCAGTGGTTTAGGCGTGGAAAGGTAACAAACAAAGAAACAAACTTACTTTCGCATTTATAATATAAGTAAGGCCTAGTTAGGATTAGGATAAGACTGTATACGACAGGCCGTGTCGACCGACGGCGCGTTCGTGTTCCATGCGCGCCTCAAAGAGCTGTCAGCAAACTGGAGGGGCCCGCAAGGGCCGATGCCTGCCAGCGCTGTGGGACTGTTCGAAAGAGATACCGCGGCCCTAGAACACAAAGGGCAAAAGTAGGAACATGGATGGTTTTTAGTCAGTAAAAGTCTGACACTCCCTTCTGAAGTCATTTGATGATTTCCCATCCTAAAAAAAAAAGTATAAGACTGTATTACGTGCTTGGTATTACTATCAGGTACGCCAGCATAGCCCTTCGGGGATTACAGTCGTGATGTTATGTTAATTGCTTGGCTGATTTCTTGGTTATGAAGTGCCAATGGGTTTTTCCACCAGAAGTTGATATGAATTAACACTATTGTGTTAGCCTAGGCTATCCTCTATTTCCAGAGGGACGGCGGACTTGGGGACGTCCGCTGCCCCCCCCCGTATAACTGGACCCAAGGTGGTGGCGCGTAGTGTTCCGCGCGCCCCCCTAATGGCGTACCGGAGGGAGGACACCTCACTCCCCCCGCAGACTTGAGGAGGCCCGCGGAAGCGGGCCGGCACTAGCCGGGGATCGTGGAAGGCGCACTAGTTCCCATGATCCCCAGTGCAAGTGTGGGAAGGGAACACCGGGGTGGTTTTTAGTCGGTTAGAGTCCGACAGACTCCTCCGCCCGCCCCAGGGCGGAGGACATCCATGTGGATTTTCCACCCCGGAAACAAAAAAAAAAAAAAAAGGCTATCCTCTATTACTCGTACATATGATATAAACGCACCTGGCTTCTGATGAGATGACGATTATTAAAGAAGTTGAAGAAGACATGCTACGCCAACCTCAAATAATTTGGGATAACAGCTGGAGAATGATGATGATAAACTTAGCTGGCAAAATTTGGAGATACTGTAGTCAAGTACTAGTGGCGAAGGTTCCATACAACTCGATTCCTACCGGCTTGCTTTTGAAAAATGGCACAGTCAGTATTCTATAGACAAATAATAATATAATCACATTAAAGATAATTATGTACTCCGACTTACCTCTTACAAAATTGACCCTTCACTACTGTTAAGTCCTCTCATACGTTATGTTGTTTGATTTGATTGCAACAAGCTTACCTATTTCATGGGCTTGAGACATTATTGGCTTAAGCAGTTAATAGCTACCTCTTTTTCTCCTGTTATCGAGATTACAAGAGCGACCTTGTTTTCTATTTTTATAATCATTTAAGCACCCTATTTTATTACTTGTTTAGACTAAAACCGTCTTTTTTTTCGGATGGGAAATCTTCAAATGATCTCTCCCGTTCTGGGCGGAGTGGAAGGGAGTGTAAGACTTGTACTGACTACAACCCATCCATATTCCTTCTTTGCCCTTTGTTTCAGGGCTGCGGTATCTCTTTCGAACAGTCCCGCAGCCCTGGCAGGCATCGGCCCTTGCGGACCCTTTCCGGACTACGACCGTCTAAGTTAATATTTGTCTTGAAATTGAAATCCCGTGGCTAGAATTGAGACCGTTACATGACGTTAGTTAGGCTCACTCCTTTGGGTGACACCTAATACCGTAATTGATAAACTGTGGGTATTCGGGTCCTTTGTTAATCCTACCGAATTTACAATTACAGTTTCTGTGCCTAGTGATCTTAGCTTAGGTTTGATAGGTATCTAAAGCTTGTTTCACAGAGAGTGCGTAGGTTGAAATCCCTTGTTAGGTTAGATACAAGTATTTTTGGGCATGATTGTAATTTGTTTCAGTTATCTTGTAATACGTAGGTTTATGTTCAATAAAAAAGAACATTTATTTTGACGAAGGCGTACCTTTTCATTTACATTCTTATTAAATCTGCAACTAATTCTATTTTATTCTAAACTTAACATTTCGATAGTAAAGAAAGTCTTAATTCAAACGGTCAGGGGGTTACTATGGGCTGCGGGACTGTTCGAAAGAGATACCGCGGCCCTGTAACACATAGGGCAAAAGAAGGAACATGGATGGGTTTTAGTCAGTAAAAGTCTGACACTCCCTTCTGCTCCGCCCAGAGCGGAAGGGGGTCATTTGGTGATATTCCATCCCAAAAAAAAAGAGTGTTACTATGACGTTTTAAAGCAGGAGTAATACCAGTGTGGGAAAGAGAGAGCTATACAAGTCGTCAAGCGCTATCTTTTTCCCACACTAGAATTACTCCTGCTTTAAGACCTCATGGTAGGCCACCAGGAGCAATGTTGCAAAGATCACCTAAAATACTGCAAGGTATTCATAATAGGTGAAATGCGCTAGCTGACCTTTCTACCAAGCTATTCACAAAACAGTTTCGAGCGAAAACTTTCTAACATCAATCCTGGCAGATTGACATGGAACCAAAAAAAAAGAAATGAATGATCCGAAATGACAATACAAAAACACTTTTCATTTCTACCGTTTTGTCAGTAGATTTATGACGCCCAGTTTTTTCAATTGCCAACAAAATATTTAAATTCAGCCACTTTTCATTTGCCTCTGGCATACGCCGTGATTTAGGGCTGCTACTCGTCGAATTTATTATCTGCGTAATTTTCTTTACGAGGAGTGACTCTAGTCGAGTGGAATTTTATTGTTGGGGCAACCCTAGCTTTAATATCGTGAGGTATCAATGGGCGGGATTTATGGGACACTTTTGGAAAACTTTTTGCTTTTTAATTGGTGTAGAGTGCCTTTGGTTCTGGCTGTCATTTGTAGATCTATGACAGGCGTCACGGGTAAAGGTTTTACAACCATTGCAGCATTATAAAGGTGTACCGTGTTAACAAATAGCTAGGTTATGGAGGTCAGATGGTCAGTTGCTCCATGTAAAGTACTGATAATTTACCTGCATCCAGTTTGACTGAAAGCCGACTCCAATATTGTTGGGAAATGGTGAACTGCTGCAAAGTGTATTTCAAAGCTTCTTGAAATATAGCTGTAAGAAATGTATGAATTTGAGGATTAAAGAAAGTTAAAGAAACGTTAAAATTCTTTGGTTGGTACCTCTTATTACAAGTCATGTTTACTATAGACTCTCCCCAATACGGTTTAACTTTGTGGTTATACAAAGTTAGACCCTACTAAAATATCAAAAGAAAAAGGGTCGAAATACCTTTGATAGTTCACTTTGAAAACAGTTTACCTTTGACGCACCACTACATTGTAGCCACGCATGAAAGCACATAAGTAAACATGTTGAAGCTCTTAGCTTAAAATTTTAAACTTTATATTTTTATTTCTCACCCTAAGTTTTACAGTTTACGCTTTTTTAATTTGTCAGAATTTTATTCAATCCACCTTTACCTCTCATTTAACCATAAAAAGTTTTGTTGTAACTCTCTTTTACTCTAATGTCACAATGCTCAAAGTTGTAACCTTTTAAAAATGGAACACCCTCGTGACGTCTGTAAAACTCGAATCAACTGAACGTCGCGTCGCAAAGGCGTTACCTACGCAATGTAATTTGCGAAAGTCATAAAAAATTAAACGAAAACTTTTACTCCACGTTTACATCTAGGTAACATCTGTCCAAGTAAAAAAATGAAATAACTTGGAAAGATTAAGAATTTTTTTACACCTTCAATTTATTCTACGCTTTAATACAAAGTCGCAACGTTGAAAATCGCGTTTCATTAAGATTAGGAAATCGGAAAATCTCTCGCGGCTTCTACATAGATACTAGATAGAGACAAGTTGAGGCTTTCTCTCCAGAGGTTTTATGCCCGTCACGCTTCCAGCCAGCTATAAAGCGCTTTACGTTGAAAATTGAAAGTGACTTTAGCTGTAAAACGTACCGGTGAATGTGAAGCTCACGAGGAAAATATCAATTTTAGCGTCAGCGCCCGCAGCGCTTTTATGTATATTCCCTTAAGTTTTTTTGTAGTGAAGTTTGAAGTTATAAGTTGATTCCGATAGTAAGAATGTAGTTGGGGAGTCGAAATTGAAAAGGAGGATACATAAAGCTGAAGCAGGCTTGAATGTTTATAATAAAGTGATCTTTTTGACGCAGCAAAAGATGGAAGCAAATTCACAAAATTATGAACAATACCGCAACCCGAATACATTGTCCAATTCAGTTGTGTCAGTCGGTCTTGGTGTAGGTAACCTAATTTTGTTGGTTGTGCTTTAAAGTAATGTAATCGCTTTGCATTTCCAGAAATCAAGATCCTTTCCGGTCCTAATTTTAATCTAGTTTGATATAAACGTGATTTGTATTTTCTGGTAGAAATTCTGATTTTCTCAACTTCATGTTGCGAGTCGAAAAGGATAATTTATTGTTAGCTCTTTTATACAATTTACAGTTTCAGACAAATAACCTGTTTTCTACTTTGAAGACAGCGCACGTGCATTTTAACGTTCTTAAAGTTTTTCGACCCAGTTCTTAGTCCGACTCATTTAGTAGAAGGTAGTTTGCGACGGTCAGTCATTTAAAATACAATATGCATAATCATAGTCATAAGGTTATATTATATTGCACAAGTGTGTATGGAGAAACAGGTGCGCTCCAGTAGCGTAGGATCAATTTTTGTAAGAGGTAACCCGAAGTACATATCTTTAATGCGATTATATTATTTTCCTATGGAATACTGACTGTGCCATTTTTCAAAGGGAAGCCGGTCGGAATCGAGTTGTATGGAACCTTCGCCACTGGTGCCCTCTCTGTTCCTTTTACTCTCATAGTCCAATGGGACAATCCGACACGAGTCACGATCAGTGAGAGGCCAGGCGTAAGTTAAGCTTAACGTGCTTTATCATAGAAATGGTATCATATCGCCAACTTCCGAACTCCAGGCGGCTACTGAGAAATTCCTAATTTAAAAACCCAGTGAAGAACCTAGAACAAGGGGGTAGTGGTAAAAAAATGTATGCATGGAGAATATAATCAATATTTACTCGTATGTATTTTTAAGGTTCCGTACCTCAAAAGGAAAAACGGAACCACTTATAGGATCACTCGCGTCTCTGTCTGTTCGTTTGTCACAGCCAACTTACTCCGAAACTACTAGACCGATTAAATTTTGGTATACATATGCAAGTCGGTGACCCAAAGACGGGCGTGTAACGTAAATTAATGAATTTTAAACATAAGGGCCACTTTTGGGTTTAAATTAGAAAATGAATTAAAAAGTTTTGCAAACTATATCGTATTACATATCAAATGAAAAGGCTTAGGTATTGTGAGCATCTATAATATTTTTTTTTATAATTTTAATATAAATAGTTTTGAAGTTATATAAGAAAATAGGCGAAAATTGACCGTCCGTAACTCCGAAACTACTGGGACGAAAATTTAGAAAAAAATACAAGAAATAGTTCTTTGCCTATTTATAGATTACAGGAAAACCTATGAGAAATCTTAGATTTAAAAACGACTTACGGAATTTAAATATTTAACGTACGGAACCCCTCTCCACGCAATCGCACTAGTCCGGTTTTTTATGCATAAGTTCTATTTTAGTAAAACAGTTACGCCAGGCAGTGTAAATTAAATGATGAAGTCCGAAAATTCTACGAGATTCGTAACAATATCACTGTCGATAGATTTAAACGTAAATTTAGACCTTAAAAGCCCTTCATGCGACATTAAACAGTTCAGCATTATGCCTCTTAATCCCAGAATGTCCTAAAATTCACGTTCCATGAATTCCACGACGCGACGGTTGAACGATTTTATTTTCACATAAATTACTGAACCCTTTTGGCTACCTCTACAGTATCTAGCGATTGGAGAAGCGATCTTATCGGTGACGTAATGGATTGGACGACCAGAATATTGAATATGTTCACGAGCCTTTGGGCAATTTGAAAAGATAATCTTTTGTTGATGTACCTACTGATGTGTAGTTATGAATATTGTGCTTTGTAGTGTATTCTTGAATTATATCTTGATTAGGAAGTTCAAGATTAAAAATATAATGTTAGAGGTACAATCAGTGACTTTTGATCGACGATCTTCAGCGACTAGCTGGAGATGTAAAATCTCTCTTTCAAATTCAGATTTTGACAGCCGATTTGTCGCTATCGATGTCCACAATCAGTACTAAAGATTTTAAAATTTCCAGTCTGCAATCAAGAACGCCGAGTGTAAACCTACCAACATCTTTGCTCTAAGGAGTCTAAATAAAACATACTTGTGGTAAACAACACTGCATCGATCAGATTTTAATATGGTCAATCTATTTGTGACACTGAACCTGAATTACTGTAATCCGAAGATACACGAAGGTTTTCGATATTGGAAATCACGTTATGGAACTCAAATGGAGTTGGGCGGGACACCTAGCAAGGCGTGGTGATGGCAGGTGGAGTAAAGCTGTGACCGGTTGGCGTCCAAGGACTGGAAAGAGAAGTGTTGGTCGCTCGGCGGCGAGACGGGCAGACGACATTGTTGTCAATGGGAATATCCTGGATGAGGCTGGCACAAGAACGTGGAGCTTGGCACAGGCAAAGAGAGGCGTACACCTTCCTCATATCCTTTGACTCGATCAAAACATTTTTCCTAATAATATTTTCAAACTCGACAATAAATATGACCAACGAATTCCAATTACTACGAATGTTCAGATAGGTCAGGTACACTCGTCGACAAAAAGTCATGCCAAAACTGCGGTACAGTTGTTAACCTATTTCATGTGGCCTTCCATATTTTTGCAGTACTCAGCTTTTCAGGTACTCAGGGGCCGCTGAATTTAAATTGTTGATGTTTAAAAGCGAGTGCTCTGTTTTTACTAGGGTTGGAAAAATTTAGATCCTAATAATTTAATAGTATTTTCAGCCTACAATGTTACCACTTTCGTTTGACTGCCTTATTGGTCTAGTGGTCGCAATCGTGACTGCTGAGCATGAGGTCCTGGGTTCGATTCCCAGGTCAAGCAAATTAATATTGGGGTTTTCCATCAGGAATTTCTTAGTAGCAGCCCCGGAGTCTGGATTTGTGTCCGCTTGATAGCAATTAGCTCGCCAGCTATTACATGGGACTTAAACATAACTGGCGAAATGTGAGTGTACTATTAGGGACACCTCTGCCTAACCCTTTTGGGGATTGCAGGCGTGATGTTTTTTTATAAATGTTTCTCTTGTCAGTGAAAGGAAATTGGCCGCAATCCACACGGATGGTAAATGTTACATGTCTTCGAATTTTCGGGTATAGATCATGTAATTTTCCTCACGATGTTTTAATTTAACCATTTTGAGGGCAGCAGTGATTAAGTAATTAACACAAGAAAAGTTTCTGCATTGGGTTCGAATCTACGACCTACGAGTACTTACTGCTCGTAAGTTGCAGCCGTTTTGATGGGCCACCACTCACACTGCAAGCAGTAATCAGGTGGTTTCATGAAATAATTTCAATTGTTTTTATCTTGCAAGCCACATCAAATCGTATTTTTAAAAAATATTTTAATCTTAATGATGATTATATTAAATTTCATTATTTTGTCTTTGGTCAACCCTTGTAAAGCAGATCTTCTTTTACGCGGTTTGAGCCAACCTTTTTCCTTGGCCTATGTACCGTTACATTAATTATTTATTTTCAGGTGAAAGGTTCCGCGGCTTGTCTTCAGGGATTGAAAATGTTTAAGCGTGTATGATTTTCTGGTTAGAGGGAAGTTGAATAGGCATAAAATCCCGCTTGTCGTCTCTGAATAATTTATGATCCTTTCCGTCAGATTTCATTAATGAAATCTTGGGTTTAAGGTTTATTTACTTATGTCTGGATTATTTTTATATGCTGGCCTTGGTTGGACACATAAAAAAAAGCAATTCACCAGCATTTATTAATAAACTGCTAAAGGATTTAGTTCTATTTTGCAAGAGAGCCTAAACAAAGTAAAATTCTGTTGTGAACAACGACGAGAAAGACTAAAATACAGCGTCTATTCAGACAATCAAATCTCCATGGGTCCAACATCTAAACGCGAAAAAAAGCAGTAGTTCTATACATTTGGGTCGAGTAGGTCGTGAAGTTATGTACGGGTCAGCTATTTTTTCCGCGATTACGATGGTGGTCTCGTGGAGAAAGTAGTTCAGTGTGATGGTCTGAATCACACCCTGAAATATGACCACACCTATCTGATACACGCTGTTTATAGATCTGACAAAAGTTCCTAAAACCTTATATAAATCCTGTTGAAAATCGTTGTTGAAATACGATAACCTCTGAAAGCAATAAATTGGCACCCGTCCTCAACTCAAACACTTCTTCGTATCTTTTTTTTACGTTAATTTAGAAGTTTAATATTTTCGCAGCTTCAACGGACTGCAGACTTGAGTATAATAATATGGTTTTATTTTAACTCGATACCTCCACGCGTTGCCTAGATAAAGGATCTTGACAGACAGAGAGACGGACGAACAATAAAGTTATCCTATAAGGGTTTCGTTTTTTCCTTTTGACGGTACGGAACGGAACCCTAAAAATACTCCCCTTACATAAAGAAATAAGTGCCCATATCAAGTACGATCAACCAGTCAATTTACAATGTTTATTTCGTGTTTACCAACTCATTATGCCACAGAGTATAGTGACCTATATTGGCCAGTTCTCAACATCGTTCGCGCTACTGGCACACTGTTACTGCGTTGAGAGTAGTAGAGTAGTCTTTCATAGACCACGGAACCATTAGGTACATTTTATATAGCAATCATTGAAGTTAACTTGTTGTTTTTATTTTGTGCTTGAAATGCTCTTTTAAAACATTGGAAGTGCATTCGTGGTCACTTCGTATATTGTAGCTATTGGGGGATATTTATTTACAACTAGCTATTTCCCGCGAACTTCGTGAGCGTGTTAATATTATAAAAATATTACTTCACCTACTTGAATCGGAGTTTGTTAACAATTTCAAGTGGTTTAATTTTTTTGCACGTAACCCTAATTCTTTTTCATAAATAAATGTAGTTTACTCCTTATAACATCAGCTATCTGCCACTAAAAGTCCGCCAAGATTGGTCCAGCCGTAACAAACGACAAACAAAAATTTTAAAAAATGTTTTTTGTTAAGTACTGTATCTACTTTCATAATATTTTATTATTTAATTTAATTTTATTTATTTATTTTATTTTTACATTTTAGGAAAGCTTACAGACTAACAACAATATATAACTAAATTGCTAATTACAAGCCTCCAATAATGCATTCAATAAAAAGCTGTTATTTTGAAATTACACACAGACTTTAATTATTTGTATGTATGTTTAGATATATGACGAGATGTTCCTTTTGACTTGGGTCAATACATTGCTGCTAGCAAGGGAGTTAGTTTGTTTATTTTATCCCCTAAGAATTAAATTGTATATTGTACGTGCTTACATTATTTATTGGTCCACATTGATATTTCATGTAGCCGTGTTCCTATGTGTGATTTTGTGATAGGGTTGAAATTAAAATCTTCGGAAAAGAGAAAAAATAAAAAATTCGACGCCAGGTTTCGCTAGACATTTTCACGAGATCGTACATAAAACTCTCCGAAGCAAAAACAACTTGTAATACTATTTTCATGTCTATTAGAAAACATATTTTCTCTTCTCAGAAATCGCGTGTGATTTAAAAAAATACTCTCCACAGATAAAAAAAGTCTAAACATCGCGTGTGTCACCCAACTTTTTTGAGGCATAGGAAACTACGCTTACAGCCAAGTGATCTCCCGCTCGATATTCGTGTCCACACCAAAATAGACTTGAAACCAGGTCATCGAACGTTGTCAACTAGCGACCACCGACGCTTCTAAACCTCAAAGATAAATTTATCAGTCGACAAATTGAATTCCAGTCAATAATGTTTGGTGTCCCGAAGTAAATCGGGTTAGTGTTGATTTTGTGTAACGTGGAATGTTACGTTGGTTCGGTAATGAGCGCTGTCATTGTTGCAATACGGCCAATGGGAGTAGCAGTATGAATTCGTATTTCGGTTTCATGCAAATTGTAACATGATTATTTGAGTCTAAACCTACACGATAATGATTAAGGTTTAATTTTCAAAAAGTAAATTATTCAGTGTTCCAAGGCATTGTGCCTATCCAAATATCCGATAAAATTGTAGTTTATATAATGCTTGAATTAATGAGAAATTAATTAATTACTGTTACTGGTGTATAACCGTTGCAATTAATAATAATAAATAAATAAATTGTGCTAGACATTTTTTGGACTATAAAAAAATAAAATGTGAATTCAGAACGCTCATTCTACGTTCACATTCCAAAATGCTATAGACAATTAACTCGAATTGCTCATCAATAATTTGCATTATTCTTTTATTAGGAGTGATTGGGCTAATGACCGCTTGGTTATTGAGTGGAGACCGAATCCGCATACGTAATATAGTATGCCCTCAAGCTAGGTGGAGCGACACTCTTCACAGAACGGCTGGTAGCAGCTGGTTAGGAGTTGCCGAGAATCGAGAGGACTATGTCAAGCACTGGACTACTGCAGGTGATGATGAGTTAAAAGTGTGGCATAGGATCAAGGTGACACCGTCAACTGTCATCATAATTCTCTTGCATTTATCCCAATTAATTTGGAGTCGGCGCAGCATGTTCCATACCTAAATAAGACAAGTCATACTAAAAACTTCTCAAAAGATTCTTTATTTCAGTCACCGACATATGAAATTGAGATAACCAAATTAATTAGCACCTTAAAGTCTAGTACAGCGGTTGGACACGATAGCATTTGTAACGATTTGTTAAAACAGACTAAACATGTTATAGCAAGTGCTTTAACACATTGCAACTTTAACATATCCTCCGGCGTTGTGCCTGGTCTCTTCAATCTTGAAAGCACGGGATTCGTGTCAGCCAGTTAACTAAATATAGGCTAGTGAACTATTTCCCTTCTGAGTGCACTATCAAAGGTAACTGAAATGTCGCTGTTATTTTGTAATTAGTTCAGTTATAGCTAATATAACTAGCCACTTAGCCGTACTTGGGAGGAGACTAGACCTCGCGAAACAGGGTATCCTAGTTTTGAGTTTAGGGAGTGTTTATACGTAAAAATCTAGCTCATTGTTTTTTTTTTTACTAGCTTTTTAATATTGTACCATGATATGCAAACTGAAGAAAATTGTATGTATTTAATTTATTTATACCGCGATGAAAGGACCTACAGGTAGCTACTGGCACGTGTGAAATTTAACTTAATATCCGCAAAAGCACGTGTTGAGGTATAAATAAATATGGAGCAGTAATCCGGTGTTACGTGGCACGTAATAATTATCTTTGCCGGGACATTCACGTCTGAAATAAACGCTGGACTTTCTGTGTCACTGGGTTAAAAGTGTTCCACAAGGTCGCTTGCCAATTTTAGGGATACTTTATTCGTTATTGTTATTATTTTAGACATTTTTATGTTGCAATTCAACTAAAATATTTATAATATTCAATAATTTATTGCAAGGTAACATAAAATATCATGAGATCTTGTAAAATAGTAGAAGAGAATGTAAGCTTTTTAAAACTTTTATTCTGTTGATATAGACTATGCCTCTTTTGATACCGTATTTTAAATTATTAATAGTAGAATTAACTAAAAATAATTTAAGTAATGAAACTCAATTCTAGAGAAACAGAATTTTCTCAAAAACTTTATTATTTTGTCTTTGAAAACTAAAACTACTGGCAAATAACAATAACAACCACAAAACGAAAAAATCCCCGAAAAAAAAACATACCATTCAAAAAAAGAATCTCATCGCACAGATCCACATCAATACGGTTTTCCCAACGTTTTGTACGCTACAGTTGAACTGGTGTAATAATTTATTCATGAGCCCACTTTCCACTGAATGAATAGGTTTAAAGCGTGGGTGTGCGAGTGAGTCCCGTAAGTTACGCTCGTAAATAGAGGCGGGAATTGTAGTTATGTGCGCGCTTGTCATGTTTTGTTTAGTTAGTCATGTTTTTGTGAGAAAATAGGGCTTTAAGCTTTATTCTAGGCGAAAAGAAACGATAATTTTATTAGTTTTGGACCGCGGTTCACAATTTTTTTTTTTGCATTTAGTGCTAAACATAATAAAAGATTTTATTACCATTCTTTTAAAGAATTGAAATAAACAGAAACACGTTTAAATTCGAAAACTATTTAGAAAGTCGCTGTTTTTGTAAGTAAAACTTCCTTCCACATTGAAGCCTCTGCTACCACTTCTTAACAAACATAAGAACGAATATATTCAAACATTATGATAAGCCGCCTCATACTTTATCAATCCCCACTCCAGTTGGAATATTATATTCGCACATCACGGTTGTCACCGATCACTACATATTTGATGCGCTCCGATTTTTTGAAGCGGCACAAATCGATCAAAGCCAACTCTTTGATATTTCCCCTTTATCTTTGAATAAACGTCTTAAAATTATCTGTTTATACACTGGAAGTAACGAAAATAACTGGAACGGAAAGCTTATTTCAATATTTTGTGTCTTTGACTTTTGATAAAAATAGATTTGTCTATGAAATTACTTTCGTTTATTTGAATTTTTGATGTGAAATTAGGTTAGCTTTTGTTTGTGGGTGGATGACCTGTTAGTCGTAGTTGTGGGATGTTTGTTTTACCCTGTTTTGCCCACATCGTGGCAGAGAAATCGTACGACTTACGTCCGAAGGTTTCTATGGGCAATTTTTAGTGGAAGACCGAAGTAACTGTTTATAAAATAATGATAATACACTCGGTTCATTACAATGAGACTTAAACATAACTGGCGAAATGAGGATATGGTATATCGATATACCACATCCTCTATGTCAAAACAAAATTAGAATCAAAGCTGTTTTCAGTAATAGCTTCTATTCATTACAATGGGACTTAAACATAACTGGCTAAATGTGGATATATCTCCTAACTATTGAGTTTGAGAAATACATATTTATTTATATGCACCTATAGTGATGTGATCTTTATGTGATTTACCTACAAAATTAGGATCAATGCTGTGTTCAGTACCTATAGAGTCTCAACTGGAACTCAAAACATAACTGTCGAAATGTATACTTACCCTTTCGGGAAATACGAACCGATGCGATGTCAATGTCGTATACCTACAAAATTTGGATCAATGTTGTTTTCAGTGTAATGGTGTTCGACGCTCATCTCATTATGTTCTAACCGGTAACCGGGTCAACAGCCCGGCGTGGGTCAGTTTCCAGCTCCACTGACAAATTAAAAGGGATTGTCTGCTATGATTATGAACGATGTATTTACGGGCTAATCCAGAATAATTCTGGATTAACCCGCAAATACATTTTCAACGTTAGAATGTTACAAACATAATTATTATGTTTATAGCATTCAAACGTTGAAAATGTGTGAGAATTGTTGATTTCATGTTTATTTAGATACACGGCAGTGTGTCAGACGTCCCAAATAAATAAGCGTTATTTTTTTGTGCTATAAAATAGGTTAGTAAACCTTTAAAAACCGTCGATTTTTTCTTGCAATTCTACCCTTATAAGACTTTTCTTCAAAATCAAAACAAACATTTGTGAGACAAAAGTTTTTTGGTGTGATAATTATACCAAATAAAATTTTGGTGCGAATAAAGACACAATAAAATTATCTAAGTTTCAGTCTTCATCAAACAGACAAATTACGATTGATAGTTCAATAAAACTCTTAACGGCCTTCAGATAAAGTTTAAATAAGGTCACAGAATTACGTCTACATTTTAGACCCCAATTTATTTATTATTAACATCAGACTTGTCAGTCAAATGTAATAGAAATAATAATTGATAAACTAATTATTGTGTAACTAAATTATTCATCTGGTAATACCGGCCGACTACCTGAGGTCCGTAGGGAAATCAAATTATCTTTCTCAACTGAACATAACGTAGCTTTTAACATTGACAGCTCATGTACAGTGACTGATTAATCATTTAGATCGGATATTACTGTTGAATAGTAAATAATATTTGTGTTATATCTCATTAATATTCCAGGGGTATGATTTTCGTTCGAGTTTTGAGGTGAATGTTTGATCGAGGTTTTAGGTTCTCATCTTGAAATTAATTTTGACTTCCGTAATATTTGACATCGTCAGTTCAATAATTAATGTTAATTTTGAATGACGAAGGTAACTGTGAAACTAGATGCGTTGTCATAGCTGGATTGGTTCAAAACCTGATAATGTAATTTTTCTTTTCCCTGCTGTTCTTTAAGCTGCCTCGTGGGTCTAGTTGCCCAAGCGCAACTGCAGGGCCAGGTTGATTCCCAGGTCGGGTAAAGTGTTATTGGGTCTTTCCATTAGGAATTTCTCTCAGCAGCCACGGAGTCTGGATCTGTGCCCAGTTCATGGCAATAGACTCGCCCTATTACATGGGACTTGAGCATAATGAGGTATACTATTAGGTACACCTTTCCCTAGCCCTTCGGGGTTACAGGCGTGATGTTATGTTCTTTTCAAAATATGTAGCTTGACTTCATTGATCAGATTGGGACTAGCTATAGGTACTCCATCTACTATGAGTTTTAACTGACTGTCGCCTTTGAAATTAGATTTTGAACATTTTATTTACGAAAATGTATGTGTGTACACAGAAGACTTCTTGGTGGAAATGCTCTCTGTTTACAATTATTTGTTTCTAGGAGATTTTTTGTGTGTTGTTTGTTGATGTCTCATTATTTACAACGTTGATGCAAAAGCTATTTACAAGAGCCCACCTAAGTAGCTGAACTTTACACCTCCAGTACTTAAAACAAATAACAATACTTTCGAACTACAAAATTCTCCTTATCGACTCACAATTAACATTTTAAAGAGACCACGACTTGACTGAAGCTAGTTAACAAGCCAACAGTTTTGGAAGACTCTGAATTATTAAAACTTCATTAGGAGTTGGGTGGCAACGTAATTCTGCAGTATAACTTTGGGCAGCCTCTGTTATATCTCGATGAGCTCGCCCCTTAAGGCTTTGCACACACCAAGAGCAGCGAAACATGAAGTATTTCCGACATCATTGAATAATGCACTTTATATCCTAATTACATAAAGTCCTATGTTTAACGAACATCTTTGTGAACACCAAACGGCTTCCCGAACGTTCCAGAGCAATGATACATGTGCTGTATTACACTGAAAATAAAGTTTATTATACATTGCCAGCAGAAAACCCTCTCTCTGCTCTACTGTCCATTCGGTCCGGTCTGCGCCGAGTCTTACGTCAAGTGCCAATGTTGGTTCTTGTTAGTTTAAAGTTGTTCAGTTTTAATATTCTGAATTTATGTTCAACTTAGTACAATGCGGTGCAGTTGGAGTGCTTGCAAATGGATGAGGAAATATTGTTGGTGAAAGGATATAGTTTTGGGGACAGACTTGAGGGGAACTGAAATTGACAAAAGATTTTCTTAGTAATAGTATTTCTAGGTAGTGGACTGTAGTTATATTTCAATAGGTATCACTATATTGTAAAACAAACATTGGGGTTGTCCAATCTCAATTGGCCAGATTTTGAGCCCATAGCATGCCACATAACAATCATGGTCACAGTGGTTTTTGAACTGACTAAATTTAAAACATGTAGTTTAGTATTTTTGGTTGTTGGTCAAGAGGTCGCAAGCACGTCTATTGAGCATGAGGTCTTAGATTCGATTCCTAGGTCAGGCAAAGTGTTATTGAGTATTTCCAACGGGAAATCCTCAGTAGCAGCCACAGAGTCCCGATTTGTGCCCGGTTGATTGCAATAGGCTCGCCACCTATTACAAGGTCAGTATTATAGTGTTAGGTACATCTCTGCCTAGCCCTTTGAGAATTACAGGGGTGATGTTAAGTTATGAGGTTATCTAAGCATGTACGCTACTAATACTACCCATGTTATATACCTCCATCTCACCAGACACCTATCGGTTACCAAAACATACAATATCCAGACGATAGGACATAAAGCAATAACTTAATCGAATTACAGCCCTCTTGGGAACTGTGCGATGAAAAACAACAGAAGGGGGAGTTATAGCAAGTTGGACAACAGTTCAGGGGAGGCACGGCTAAAATGGGATTAATAATAAACTGTGGAATTACTAAAATTATGTTATTGGATCGTGTTACTGTAAACTCGGAGTAATCGGTACATTAGTGGTTATTGTCACAATTAAAGACAGTAATTATGGATTACGAGTATTTTCTCCGGTACCTTTGGGACGTTTTTAGAATAAAAATTATTGTCTAATGATGATGGAGAAATAACTCTGCTTTTACTATTGCAGCCTTTAGTAAGTTTATTAGCTTGATATTAATAGTATAGAGCGTATCAAAAAGATGTAGTCACATTTAAGAGAATTCAGATTGAACAAACATAATTTATCATGAAAAAATAGTCAGATGTATGAGACTATGTTTTATAAGGGACAGCTGATTATTAATAATATATTATATCTGATAGTTGTTTTTTTTTCGTCATTACCATTATGGTCCCATGAGGAAAGTTGATCAGTTTGATAGTGTAAATCGCACTCTTAAATATGAGCCCACATTTCTGACAAGCTGTATTTATAACCAAACACAGACGTAGCACCTTTTTAGTAAAAGAAAAGAATCTACAACACCCTGAAGACACCATCAAAAGCTTTTTGCAAAAATGTCACCCAGAACCAGACTTAATGAACCTCTAAAAAATGTTGTAAGTGATTCAGGAAAAAGCTTGGAAAATTTTCGTTAAAAATCCACGGAAAATACTCAAGAAAATATCTTAAAAGACGTTTTGCGGTGGAAAAGTCAAGTCACAATCGTCTTAAAACGATCTTAAAGTTAATGTTTCTTTGAAAGTTACCCCTAAATTATGATAATAGTGTCTATAACAACATAGAAGTACAATTAAGTATTTAAAACGGGATATTAAAGTTGCCAGTATTTGTATAGTAGACGGATCAAAAGGGATTACTTTGGGAACAAACTAATACCCCACTGAAGGTCTGGAGAAAAGGAATCTTTAATTAAGTGGTATCTTCTCTTTGAAACCTAACATAATCGAATGATGATATTATTTTAACAGGGAATGGGTCAAATTATATTTAACTCTTGGTGTCCCAAAATATGGTGTCAATTGTAACCAATTAACCTTGACAGGTTGAAATAATTTATTAATAAGGAAGCAGTTTTCAAAATTTTATGTAGTCGGATATTTGAATGTAAATGTCTATATGGAAAACCTGCCGTGGCAGTTTTGGTGGGCAGCTAGGTAATACACGACATTTCTAAACGATTACTCGGGTTCATGGAACTGCTGTAAAATGGTATTTATACCTGTTTTGTGTTATTTTACCATTCGCTAAAACAATCCTCCGTCCTCAATCATAAAAAACCGGCCAAGTGCGAGTCGGACTCGCGCACGAAGGGTTCCGTACCATTATCTATAAAAACGGCAAAAAAATCATATCTGTTGTATGGGAGCCCCCCTTAATATTTTTATTTTTTAGTATTTGTTGTTATAGCGGCAATAGTAATACATCATTTGTGAAAATTTCAGTTTTCTAGCTATCACGGTTTATAAGATACAGCCTGGAGACAGACAGACAGACAGACAGCGAAGTCTTAGTAATAGGGTCCCGTTTTACCCTTTGGGTACGGAACCCTAAAAACACAAAGATTTCATACTCTCGACTCAAATCAATTTGGTGAACATCATTCTAGAATTCGGGACCGAACATCTAAAAATAGATTGTAATTTGTAACAACATAGCCGTCACGTACGTACGTGTACCGAACCCCAAAAGGATTGATATAATAATATCGTGGCAATATTTCATTTTATGAATAAAAAATATAATCCGCAGTCTGCGAATGTCAGTATTAGGTCCCTAGCGATAGGCGAGCCTATCAATATTTTTATTTGTCAGACAGGCTTCAATTCAAAAGTATATATCAGAAAATTGATAGCACTACCCTGGGAATTAAAAATGTGTAAAGGGTCTGGTTACGTCATACAAGGAAAATATGGCTAAGTTACACAAGTGAAGGGCATATAGAACAGACTCAATCGCTTTTCTGGCGTTTCGTATGGCTGCAGCGACCTTCAGCGAGATATGTTTTTTTTTTTGGATTATTTCAGTGCACTACATTATTGACTTTTCCGTAATCGTTATTGATTGTAGAATATCACTTTTTCTAGGCCGTCCGTATTGAAAGAATATGTAGTCACAATTACTTAAAAAAAGAGTAATTTCAATCACCTTAAAAATAGAGGACCTGATTTTTTTTGTTGTAAAACATACGCTATGGCCCATCGTTTACAATGAATCGCGTCATGTACGAACTGCCATGGAAATATTAGAGTTATTTAATATTTTAGCTAATCTACTCATTGCTGTCAGTGTGATTAGTTTGTAAAACGGTATTTTTGAGTAACGTCGCGTACGACAGGCCTCAGAGAAAAAATACTTATTAGATATTTTAAGATTTACTCTATGAAAGCGCAATGCCCTCTAAACAACTCTATTAAGCGAACAAATACGAAACCACCTTTTCCTTTCAAATTCCAGTTTCAGTTGGTGAACTAGTAAGATCTTTCATTGAATTCAATAAAACTCCCATATTTTAGCCCTGCAAATATATTCGAATCACGCAAGTTAATTCTTTTGAAACTGCTAACGTTCGCTGAAAAATACTGCAAAATATAGTGCGGTGATTACACGTTACCAATATCGGAATGCTGAGGCCGGGATTTAATTGGAAACTTATATGTAGTGTATGATAGTGTAGCTACCTATAGTTGTACATGGATAACGTACATAGTTGAAATACCTCGAGATTCTAGGTAGTGTTTATCGATACGTGTGCAATAATGGATTATGAAACACTAGTGCCAGAGGCAGGCTTTCGTATATCTTTTGACATTTACGCTTCTAGAGAACTGTAAACAAACGGAAAAACTTTTTCTTTCTGCGAATATTCTATATATATAATATAGATTACTTTAGAAATAAGCATCACCTTTGTACTTATTTTTTCTGTTCCTTTCTTCTTTTCTGTACATAGTGTGTACATAAACTGATAAGTAATTAAATAAATATTTCGCGCAGTAAGTTTTTTTTTCTCCACTGAAATCCAGCTTTTAAAGATTTCCATACGTGTAAATTTGACTCTCCTTGTTTACATGGTGATTTATTTTATATGAAGATAGAACTGCAGCATTTTAGAATGTTATAATATAAATAAATAAATAAATATCCCTGGACATTAGACATTAAAACACACACATTCTGGACATTAATATCAGCCTAATCTTCTATGCTAACCCTAGGCTTCCAGTCTAATCAAAGTCTTAACAATCGACTTTGGGTATGTTATTAAAAGTGTCAACAAATGAGAGCAAACTGTCTTCAATTGAAGCTGTCTAACAGTCCTACATATACCTCACTACGTTAACCTAAACATAATCGACAACTACAACACAACGACAACGACATTGACGGTATTTCGCCCAGTAAATTCAGTATATATTATGCTTTACGTACGCAACGCTTAATAAAAAGTTAGTACGATATAAAGTCCATTGAATTTTATTTCCTATTAAACAGAAGATTAAATGTTCCGTTTAGTTCTAGATGAAGTAACTTTTCTCGTTTGTCGTCTTGTATTTTATTAAATTAGATTTTGATACAGTATTGTGGACTGCTATAGTGCTGCAGGGATCTTTTGGCGCTTATTTAATGACATTTTCAGGAGCGTACTGAACAAAAATTTTAAATTACCTGTAGAAATTATATTAGAAGAACAAGATGGCGACGATAGTTCTGATTCTACTGATACCATAAAAGATCCAAGGTCAACTCCATCGCAGGCACTTCTTATTTCCTTTTTTTTTTTAATGAAAAGAAACGCTATAGAGTTAGATTTCAGATGGCATTGCTAACCCTTACCATAAGAACGAAGTCCCATCAACCCTCCCACTGCCAACACAATACAGCACCAACCTAACCGCTCTTATTTTAAACGTGGAACGCATAACGAATAGCCTGTTCGGAATAAAGGGCCGTATGCTGACGTCATGACACGTCAGCACATACTCTTTTGAAATATTGGCAAAATATTGGCAAAAAGAGGCCGACACCCTTCACAGACATGGTCCCACGGTCCCACGGACCGCGGCCTAGCGAATATTTATGATCGCTCAATATGATAACTGAGAGGTTGAAATTTTTGCCCAATTCGGAATATTTCGTCGATGGCATTTGAGGGTTGAAATATTGTTTTTGTTAGAGCTTGTTAGGAGGTTGGAATTTTAGGGTCAATTAGGTCGGTGGACCGATTTGTTGGGATAGAACATTGATCGCCTATTATTATGTGCCAGATAAATTGCTGAAAATATTTTTCTGTAGAATATAGTGTACATCTTATTACCTTATATCTATTGCAAGCTTCTGTTAGTGCAAGAATAATGAATGAATGAAACCAATAAACAATTATTGTTTTAGATATGGTTCTACATTTAAAATGATCATAAAAAACCCAAGGCCATTAAAATAAAGGTACGCTTAAAAAAAAAACAACTCTAGTACCAGTTATAGTTTGACACAGTTACAAAAGCTGTAGTGATGAATATTCCTGTATTTTTTCGTTCCAACACGGTAGTATCGTTTTTATTACAATTATTTTGTGCGGGTTTGCTTTAAACAAATACGTTTTTTCATGAAGCTTTACGGTTTGTGGTTTTAACGAGGGAACTGTGGAATATGTAGGTCTATTTATTGGGGTATATTGTGTGGGTTTAAGTGAGGGTCAAATAAGTGGGCGTATGTATTTATAAGTTTGAACGTGCGTAAAAAATATTATAATACCTAATATAGAACTTAAGGACGACATTTGTCATGGAAGATTGTTTCTTTTTCTGTAGGTAGGTAGGTTGTTATTTAATTGTATTATTTACGTTTTTTACTACATAACATCACGCGGCACTCCTGTTTTTTCCCCGAAGGGTTAGGTACAGTTATTATTTTTCTAACACAGAAAAAAAATATTTTCAGTAAACAAACACATTCCTAGAACTCATTGAATTCTTACATTTAGTCCAAGGTTGTCTGTATTTATGATCTTAATATCTAGACTTTCGTTCAAAATCTCCGATACAATGTCTATTTAGAAGTACAAAGATCCAAAATCAATACCGTTTGAACTCAGCAAATTCATCAACATCAGCTGCCTAGCCTTTTCCCATATATGTTGGGGTCGGCTTCCAATCTAACCGGATGCAGCTGAAAACCAGTATTTTACATGGAGCGACTGCCTATCTGACCTCCACAACTCAGTTAGCACTGGGTAATACGATAACCCTTAGTAAGACTAAACTTCGCAATTCTCGAAGAAAAATAAAAGACAGCTTAAAGTCAAGTGCCTAATACACACGCGACAAAAGTTCCCGAGAGATTCTACCAATATCTCACCTCAAAGGGACAGAAATAGACCGGTCATTCACCCAGTCTCAGACAGTCAACTATTTCACTAAACACATTCATTCATTGGTTACCTACGGTGTTGTAAAATGTAGGTGTGAATGTTCGTGAGAGATGTGTCAGTGTAATAGTGGACAGTACTTAGATAGGCATTTGTTTTTTTACTAGATTTTGGTAAAAACTGGAACATTTTCTTACGCTTTTTTATTTATCGTTGTCGTAGTCGGTAGGTATTTAATTGTACTTGGAAGAGTCGGTCAAAGAAAATGTTATTTTAATAAATAAAAAGATTTAATGAAAATAGATTCTAGTACGATAATATTTTTATTCACTTCAATATTCTTGCCATACTAACATCAAAAATATTTCCTTGCAGGTACAACGGTGAAATGTTGTGACATCAACCACTATGCCTTAGTGTTGTGACATTGTCGATAGCCGATATCGAAATGGCGCGGTTGTTACTAGTGATGTTGCTGCCGGCGCTTGCCGCAGCGGCAACTGGTGAGACTGACGTGTGTAATCCGGATAAAATGACTGTGTACAAAATGGTGCTGCATACATACTGGACTCGGGAGAAATTCCCGAAACATTACCCGGATTGGAGACCGCCGGCGCAGTGGTCGAAAGTCTATGGTGAGTTTAAACCCTTAACTCTGCGTAGATACTTAGATAGTATCAAGTTTGTATGATATTTTAAGATGTTTTTGTTAAGATCTAGACGTGAAAACTTTGTTAAAGCGAACTTTCGTATGGTAAGGAAGTACACTAGCCCGACAATTACCATTCTATGTTCAGGCATAATATCCACTTGAATTTGATTTCAAACATGTATACAGGATTTTTTGAATATACATAGGATATTTGGTATGAAAATGTTGAGTCCAATTTCAGTTCATTCGAATCCACTTGTAATAATTCCAGTGTAAAATACTTCCGTACGTAATTAAATATGAGCCAGCTGCAAAATGTTAATCAAACACGGTAGCTTGAAATATTTAATGTAATGAAACACATATTCCAGGAAATAAAAATAAATAAAATTGTGCATTAAGTACGAATCCAATAATATTAAAATAAATATTTGTATTTTAATCTTTATCTATTTACTTCTAGAAAATCTGAAAAATTGTTTGAACTATGATTTGGCAGATACTGGTAGAGCCAACAATAAAAAAAACAACTTTATTGTAACAAAAAACAATTCATTATTTGAACAAAACATAAAACTTCTATCCACTGAAAATTCAATGATTGAATACTATACACTAAGAATCACGAATCATAAAAGACGTGAAAAATAATTGCAATCACTTCAAGCAGTCGGCTCTCGGAGTTGCCAGACGAATAAATTCCAACCATTTGTGTGAATTTGCGTGAAATAACCGGCAATGAATAAATTATACATTCATAAAACATTCTTACTGTTCTTACTAGTTATATTAATGGCGAAACTTTTGATGTTCGTTGAAAAATCTTCGGGGAGCGTTCTAAACAATGTACCTTGGTAATTTGAACGTTATTCATCATTTTCTTTATTCATGGGCCGATTGTAGCCCCTTGCTGCATGTTAGGGCTGGTACATGTTTTTTAAGCGAATTCTAATTTAACTAATACTGTTTTAAGTTTTCGTGGTTTTTATCTAAACTTACAATGTCACTAACGGGATATCTTTCGGCATTGTCAACTATTGTGTTCTCCCGATATTTCGACGCTGTTGCAAGATGATCGAGAGATCCATAGTTGAAACTTACGAAAGATATCCCGTAAGTGACAGTGTAAGTTTTTGTCTTTTATGTATAAATTTATCAAACATTAGAGACAAGTCCCGTTTTTTAAGAAAATTTGCGTTTTATTGTTGATTTAAATCTGTCAAAATACTATTTTTCTACATTTTTCTAGATTGCGACTTTGATTTAAAATGTGTTTTATTTACGAGAATTTACAAAACGGAAATTAACAAAAACCTACTCGTAAAGATTTTTGAAGTTGGTTACATTTTTTTTACGGAAACTTCGGTTTTTACAAGCCATTGTTACCCTACTGCATTACTAGGTAGGTATAATAAAAAAACATAAGTTTAACTTACTTACTTGCTTAGCAATTCTCAGGCCACCTAATTTTTTTCTATGTTGTTCTTTAGATATATAAGACGTGTTTTATTTAGGCAGTTAAAATAATGTGTCACCTGAAAGACAGCCCACGCATTAATATGTAAGGTTGACATTTCAGAAATATCTTCAAAGACCTGGCGACATTTAAAATACATTGAAACTCAAGACTATTTGAGTAATGTGATTATCTAATTACGTTATATTTTCTTCACTATTTTGAAGTAAGGATGATAAAATATAATTTATTTTAAATGTCATCTAGATAACATTTGAGACACATAAAGAATTCTGAACTCTCAGAACATTTTCTTGAAAGTAAATTAGCTTAGATATTGAAGTCTACTCGATTTTTATTTATTTATTATTTCTGGCCAACCAACAATTATATAAGTATACTGTTACATGTTAAAATAAAGATTCTTATGTCAAAGGTTAGTATTACAATTTCTTATAGGTTAGCACCGCATGCCCCATAAAGTAATAAAACTTACAGATATAATAATAGTCTACAGTAAAATTTTAATCAAAGTTTAAGAACATTTTAGACGTACATAGACTCTAGACGTACATAGACTCTAGACGTACATAGACTCTAGACGTACATAGACTCTAAACGTACATAGATAAAATATAAGTAGGTATAATTTTTTTTTTTTTTTTTTTTTTATCATTATTTGTAATCTTTATTTTTTGTAATGAAAATGAAAATATTACAGTACGCAGTGCGTACTGTCAAAATAGATTCTACTAACGACTAGTTTGTTAACTTTATACTACCAATAATACCTCAATGAGAACAGTTTACAACCTCGCGATTACACATATACCTATCGTTTTGATTGTCAGCAAGTTTAGTTTAATATTAATTATCAAAGTCATAAATACAGGGTGGTAGGGAGACCGACGCACACGCAAATGGTTACCACGTATTCATTGTATTAAAGGAATTTTTCATCGGTAATCTAAAAAAAAATAGCTGTTCCATCCACTCGTCCGTCGGTGTCCCTTGCGTTTTGATAACGACGTTATTAGTGCATCTTTCGACATTTTTATGACTAGTTTTCTACAACTTGTCTTTAGCTAAGTAATTCTTGTTTTAGGTGTAAAAAATAAACAAAACTAGAAGACACAACATGTACATTACATGTTTTATACTTTAGTGTAAAGTCGTGGTTAAGACAACCTCCTCAATTCCATGAAATCTTCCATTTTCAAACGATCCCTCGGTTAAAAACACAGCGGTGTCGGTTAACCTCTGGTTCCCTTTATTGTTTCTGCTAATGGAGCTCCATTCGTCGTTTGTTCGTGCCGATTCTGAGAACAGCTGACCACAATGTGATAGGATCATGATTCATACGCTTGATAATGTTACGTGCAGTACTGACTGCTAATGCATGTTGTTATTGTTTTACAAATTGTTAGGTACGACTGGCTGTACGTTTTCTTGTTAATTTTTTTTTGCATTCGTTTTTGTATTCAATGTGTTCCTCGAATGTTTTTGAGTTAAGTTCTTTCCTTCGTGCATAACTAGTGTGAGGTCTGCGTTATTAGTATCAAAAAAATATTACTGTTTTAAAATTTTAAGGAACTTAACTAACGCGAGCGAAACCGCGGGTAAAAGCTAGTTTATTATAACGATCAAACTACCAGTTATTTTCCTTTTCTGATCAAATCTGGGAATAAAACAAAATATGGACACTTAACGCACCCAAAAATAATGACCTCATCATCCAAAGAATAAAATTAACAGAAACATTCTATTAATAATTCATGTGTGAAACATTCATCATGTCACAATAACACTCTAAACTAAAAAAACAACCTATTTACTAAAACAGGAACTTAATTAATAGGCATACCACAGAAAGCGACAAGAATATACTGAAGTATTTAATTGACATAGAAACACGACACGATTAATATAACTCATTTATTTTATGACACACCAAGTGTTATAAAAGTTACAAAGGGGCCATTTATTTTGACACGAGACTGGTCGGGTTTGGCATTTTGCCAGGAATGGCTGCCACCTATCGACAGGGGCAGGAAATGTGGTATCGACAACACTATTATATTTCAGAGAGCTTATTGAGGAATGGGGAAGAAAAACTGTCTATATTTATTGTTTTTTTTCGAAATTGAGTTACAGCAGTTTACTTTACAGAGTCTAAAAGGTGTAAACGGACCCTTCACGAAACTGACAACCAAGTATTCTGTAAGTAAACTAAGTAACTCTAGGCAAAAATTATTATTGCTGGGAAGCAACTTTTTTGGGGTGATTAATCGTGTTTTGCAGTAGGACTCAATGTAACGCATTCAAAACATTGTGGTAATGGATGCATTGAATAGAACGAGGGTCGAGGAGGTATTTAAGGTAAAGTTAAAACATTAGAAACTTGTGAAAAATTTGGAATTTTGACCCTCAATATCTCCGTAACTAGAAGGTTCCCAGGTATGGTCTAGAACAAAAAAAATATAGCAATGACGGAGACAACAAGTACTTTCGGCTTTTCGGGATTCACTGCTGCTTTAGTATGCATTGCATGAATGAAGAACTTAAAAATGAGAATAATAATATGTATTTAAAGTTCATATTTAATATGCCCTGGATAGGACGTCCCGCGCACTGCTGCGCGTGCTGACCGTAAATCGAATGCATCACCCACGGTCGTCGGTGATGAGACTGTATAATCAGCGGAAGTGCGGGGTTCGTGGCTTCTTAAATGCTAGGACCCTACACAACCGTGAGGTATGCAGTCTCATGGAATACTTCCTAGAAGCCGACGTGGGGATGCACCGAGATGTGGTCTCAGTGGATAAGGGCCTTAACCCGCTCTCCTTGGCTAACGAGAACTGGCGCAAGCCTAGAGTATTAGACACTAATGAACGCAAGGAGGTATGGCAGGGCAAGGAGATTCACGGACGCTTTTACCGGGCACTACATGGGCCTGATGTAGACTTCTTAGCGTCCGTATCTTGGCTGCGCTTTGGTGACCTATTCTGGGAAAACGTAGGTTTTGTCTGTGCAATAATGGATGAAGTTATGATGACGAATAACTACCGGAAATACATTGTGAAGGATGGAACGGTTGACATAATATCGGGCATGTCACCGTCCGGGAGAATCGATCCGACACGTTATTTCTGGGTGTTCTCGTCTGGCTAACGGAGAGTACTTGCATAGACACAACCTCGTTGCCAGAATTATCCACCAGCAACTTGCTTTGAAGTACAACCTTGTGGAATCAGAAGTGCCATACTATAAGTGTGCGCCGGACCCAGTTCTCGATGATGGTAATATCACTTTGTATTGTGATCGACCTATCGTCACTGACAGGACTATTGTTGCCAATAAGCCTGACATTGTGGTGATATATCGATTGGAGCGTCGCGCAATGATTGTTGATATAACGGTTATAAAGATAATCAATTCAAATATGTAGATCTGGCTCGCGAGTTTTTCGACAGGTGGGACGTGAGTACAGCAGTCATTGTGCCGATAGCCGTGTCGGCCAATGGCTTAATAGCCAATAGCTCGACCAACATCTGAGGAGGCTCTCACTGGGTAGCTGGATCAAGGGCTTAATTCAGAAGGCAGTACTCCTGGACACGGCGCGTATTGTTAGGAGGTTCCTCTCTCAAGAGCCCTGACCACCGGTAGCTCGGACACTGTTCCTGATGCCGGTGGGCTACTATTTTCTATATTTTTAAATGTTTTTTATATAGTTTTTGTTAAATAAAAATATTTAAAAATGTATTAGTTACGAGAAATAATGAATAAAGGAAAGAATAATAAGATATAAAAAATGAAAATATCAATGTACGCCTCTTTACCAGCGAAACAAAACGACAACATACTTCTAAAACAATAAAAAAGTATTTTCAAGAACCAAAACAAATAATCAACACGGACCTTCCTTTCAAACATCGCCCGTTACCTAATTCATTAAACTAAAATTTAATTAAAATCAAATTAGCAAAATACTTGTTCAAACTTGCGTTACAGGATCAACATAAAAGATGGTTCAGTCAACCAGTTTGTTGGAACTCTCATAAAATCGGCTTTGATGTTCGCGATGAGATCGTCTAATTACTGCCGGATTCCCTCAGCCTCTAAAGTTTACAGGGAATACAGCCTTTAAAATCTAAAGGTACTGTGAACACGGTTGAGTTTATGGCTAAGAAGAGATGTTATTACATATTATGTACTTGCATATTCAGCCTATAATGTTCCCACTGCTGGGACACACGGCCTCCTCTCTAGAGAGGGAATGGGCTATAATCTACCACGCGGGCCCAGTGCGGGTTGGTAGATGTCACATGTCTTCGAATTTTTGGTTCTAGGACGTGCCGGTTTCCTCACGATGTTCTCCTTAACCGTTTTTGAGAGCAGTGGTGATGAAATAAATTACAAACAAAGTAATGCGCCTGCCTGGTTCGAACCCACGACTTACTGTACGTAAATCGGGGCCGCCACCACTGGGCCACCGCTGGTCATGCCGCTGCCGCATGTACTTGAGTACGTAATTATTCTTTCATTTAACTGTTAGACTCATTAAACTGTTGAGTGCTCAAAATACAGTAGTGTTACCTTTAAAACTACCTACTTCAATACCTTATTAACAGGATTATTTCTGTACTAGCTATTGCTCGCGGTTTTGCTCCCATTATGTACAGCAATGAACCCACGGGAACGTTTTAAATGTAGTCTACGACACTCGGGGGTAATGGAGCTTCCCGTTAGCTAAAGAATTTTCGGAATCGCATCAGTACGAGTAGTTCCGAAGATTACCTATCGCCGCCCGCGACTTCGTCCGCAAAAATTGCGATAGCTCGGCTAACATGCATGTTATAAATATAATCTAAAGCCTATGGCACTTACAAATAACGTAGCTTTCTGCCAGTGAATTTTAATAATTGAATCATTAGGTCCAGAGATTACCCCTACATTAAAAGGACCCATTAAAATAGATGGACAAATTTTAACACAGCGTTCAGTACGTACCAAAGACTTTCAAGCAAAAAAACACTGATTAACGTGATTCTGTTTTGACCGTATTGTGGATGTGTTTATACTGGAGTTTCGGCAATTTATTATTTTAGGTCAAAATAAAATTACTTTAATCAGTGTTTTTTTTGCTTGGATATCTTTGATTAGACGTACTGAACGCTGTGTTAAAATTTGTCCATCTATTTTAATGGGACCTTATATAAAACAAACAAATTTTACCTCTAATATTAACTGTATAGATTATGGTACAGTTTTTATGATACAAGTAACCAGTAGGCAACCACTCACCCGTAGGCTCCATCCAATTTCCACACCACAGTGAAAATACATTTTGTTCCCATAAATTACCTCCTTTCTACACACCGAACATATTTCATTTACACTCTCTAAATAATTCATCCGTGTATCCTCACTTATCTATTCTTTTTGTAATTCTGTTCCCTTCGGGTCGAGTATTATTATTTTATTAAATAAGCCGGTAGTGGGTCGCCCTAAGCTTTGGAAGCCGCTACAGACTTCCAACCTAATCAAATAATTAGTGCGACCCAAAATACCCCACATAATATGAGGTTTTTGTGCTAATATTCCAAATAAGATTTTTATTCGGGATAAAGGGTAGGCTTTTATAATATATGAGAACATTAAATCGCCGCCTGTGACAGCTTTTTAAAAATTATTGTAATGTGGATTTTTATCGCTTAATTTGTATGAAGTTTAGTACCATTTTATACGTTTTTTTGCACGATTAGGCTCGAATAAAATATGATAGTAATTTTAGTATTCTGTTGGACATTTTTAATTTTGATTGAGGTGTTCGTATATTATGTAGTTTTATACGCTTTACATCATTTTGAGTATTATATTTTCATTAAACCATTGGTTCAACCAATGGTTTCATCCAGCTTTTCTAGGTAACCCTGTTAGTATTGTTTTCGTGGAATTTATTGTTGGTTTTGTGACCTATTTCGACATACTTAAGAGTGGTTTTATTAGTCACTAATATCTACAACAACTAAAACAATGAAAACTAATACCCTATCAATTTATATAGGCAATCCATAGATTTTTGAATTACCTACTTCTTCTTCAAGAGCACAAGGTCGTGAACTTGTAGTTTGTCTAAAGAAAAGTATTTACACGGTTATAACCAAATTGTGTTACTCGCTAGTCACGTAACAAATTGGTCTGGTTTCTTTTGTTTTGCATATTCTTTATCTTTTATCTACATAACAACACGCCTGTAATCCCTAAAGGGTTAGGCAGAGGTGTACCTAACAATACACCCAAGTTTCGCCTGTTATGTTTTTAAGTCCCATGTAATAGAGGGCGAGCCTAATGCCGTCAACAGGGTACAAATCCAAACTCCGTGGCTGCTACTAAAAAAATCCTGCTGGAAAAACCCAAGTACACTTTGCCCGACCTGGGGATCGAACCCAGGACCTCCTGCTCAGCAGTTGCGCTTGCGAACACTGTCACTGTTACTGCCAGGCAGTTACTGTAAGCGAGGCAGTCTTTTATCTAGTAAACTTTACTTGTCACATGTTTTCGGCAGTCCCACGTATAGGTGCCAACATACGAGTAGACCCATACTTCCTATATGCTCAAGATGAATCAAGTGCATAAAATCAAATAAAAATTCAGTAAAATAATAGAGAAGTAAACCTGTCTATTTATGCAGGCACGCTATGGGTAGATTTTAACATAATATACTTGCCTAATGCGTTTTCCAATCCGACTTCACTTCTCAACGCATTTTATAATTTATCACAGCCATTAAATAATACTTAAGATAAAATGCGCGAACGCTTTCACAGTTATCAGAGTAAGGGATGACCAAAATCATTTTGTGAAGGAGAAAATAAATCGTTCACGTTTGATTTATATCTTTTACGCACAATTTAATGTCCTGCTTAGAGCGAGATATTGATACGAGTGCCCGTAATACTTTCGAAAAAAAAATGGTTTTCTTTTTTTCATTTTCTTTATAATGACTTTGTGGCAACCTTATCCATTGTAAATGTAGATTTCCCTTACTTGCCTTTCTAGAATTTTCGGGTTTATTTAAAAACCTTGCTTAAAAGTTTAGTGGCGTTTGATTTACGCCTGTATAACCGAACATTTTTTACACAGCAATCGTGACATCATGAAAAAAAAAAATCAAACAAATATCGGCTTTTTTCAGATTTCGGTCTGCCTTCGCCAAATTAGTGCAGATTATTATACGATTTATTTCTAGATTATATTATTTGTGCACCAACACCTTCTGAAAAAAAAGAATGTCTGCATTATAACTTCCTTCGAAGCTATCCCTCAGATAATGAAATAGTGTAGACGATTATGCGGAAAACCAACCAAGAAACTCCACGTTCATATTTCACAAAAGTTACGAAATTAGAATTCCCGTAATGTAAGATCTAGTGAAATGGAAATTTATTACTAAACAAATGAACTAGAATCCCCTGCTCATTACTCCATATTGCTCTATGTTGCTCCATATTGCTCAACGAGATATTTAAATAGAATAGCTCACGCATTGTTTGTTCACTCGCTGTGAAGTCAGATCGCGGTCTCTTTGTTATTTGAGCGGTGTCAAGTTGTTGTTTTTGATGGTACTGACGGTTAAGCTCTGTTATTTCTCGTTTCGCTCCGCTCGCAACTGAACTACATTTTACATAGGTTATGATATTATACCTATCAGTATGCTTAAGCTAAAACAGATTGAAAGAAATTTCAGTAACACGGAATTAAGAAGAATAGGAAATTTAAACGGTAAATAGCCCACCATGAATCTTTGTAATCTTGGAAAAGATCATCATCATCATCATCAGCCTATAGCAGTCCACTGCTGGACATAGGCCTCCTCCATCGCACGCCATTCAACTCGATTCTCAGCAACTCTCATCCAGTTGCTACCAGCCACCCCGCGAAGATCGTCACTCCACCGAGCCTGAGGGCGTCCCACCTTACGTTTGCCGATTCGCGGTCTCCACTCAAGAACACGTCTACCCCAACGGTTATCGGTCTTACGGCTAATATGACCGGCCCATTGCCACTTCAGCTTACTTATTCTGTGGGCTATGTCGGCAACTCTGGTTCTCTGTCGAATCACCTCGTTCCGAATGCGATCCCTCAGAGAAACTCCAAGCATAGCCCGTTCCATAGCTCGCTGGGCGACCTTAAATTTATGGACCAGCCGTACCGACAGTGTCCACGTTTCGGCTCCGTAAGTCATAACAGGCAGGACGCACTGATTGAAGACCTTAGTCTTTAGGCTCTGTGGAATACGCGACGAGAAGACCCGGCGAAGCTTCCCAAATGCTGCCCAGCCCAGCTGAATTCTTCTATTAGCCTCCCTCTCGAGTTTGCCCGAGGTACACATATTCTCGAACAACCTCGAGAGGACCGCCATTGACAACAATAGGTCCTGGGGTGACGTGTTCGTTGAACATAACCTGGGTTTTGTCCAAGTTCACCCTGAGACCAATGCGTACAGAAGAATCAACTAGGCCATCCAGCATCTGCTGCAAGTCGTGCAGCGATTCAGCCAGTATGACGATGTCATCTGCAAATCTCGAGTGTGAGATGTACTCGCCTTGGAAAAGATAAGTTTCCTAAAATGTAAGTTTACAGTTTACATTTAATCCTACTTTGGCTGAGCTGTCTTTTTTGGTAGCCCCTTTTCTTCCACTAATGGGACCAATGCATCCTTTTGACAGAGTGGAAGCCTTAGTCTTAGCAGTAAGAACATGTAGGCTACTGTGTGTCATCAAACGCCTTGCTGGCTATATCTGCTTTGTCACGCCACCTAAACTAACCCAAAACATTGCAATTTTTTGTCTTCACACTGTTCACCTCACCTCGTTCATTCCTCGCTTAGCTCTCAATGGAACCATACCCTCATCAACACTAGAACCATAGATGAGTTCCATAGATCAAAGGTTTGAAGACTTCAAGACGTTCCGTAATGGGAAACTGTAATTACTGTTTGTTTTCAAATGTCACTATAGAGTATTGTTTTAAGACGAACGATGTTTCTGCTAATTCTGCCGTTATTTCTTATGAAGGTGTGTATCTAGTTTGTTCCAAACCATTTTAACAAAACGTTTGGACATTTGACTGGGATATTTAGTTACTAATTAGTTATATTCACTTTAGATATAGGTTTATGGTAAGACTAACCGCTGTAGACTTGTAGTGCGCTTTTCGAAGAGAACTTTTCAGTACTTAATTTAAAAAAAACGACGAATCGTCTTCGCTCAAATATTATGTATATTTCTAAACTCCCATTTTCTCATTAACATTCTTCTCATAAAAACGTTGTCATCACCTACCCTACGATATTCAAAACTACAACGTCTTCGTAGTATTAAAATTACATCACATGTGTCATCCAATGGCGACTGGCGCCATTACTCAGAGCTTGGCACCGCCTCAGGTGACCGGCCGTGGATAATTGGAGGGAATCTCCAAGACAAATTGACAGCCGGCTTAACGGCAGGTTTCCTATTTCTGTAGACTGTAGTGGTTGTTGCCGATGCTACGTTGGCGTGTACTGAGATTACGTGACTATTGTATTATGTTTCGTGACGATTTTCAGTAAATGCTTGGGTATAGGTATTGAGTCTATTAGGGCGTCAATACTTTGGTGAGTAAGATAAAATCAATTTACAGTACATGCTCGTAAAGAAGAGAAATAGATTTGGCACAAAAAACTGTTACAATTTTTGAGTGAGTGAGAGGTTCATAAACAGTTAAATATGTCTGTAACTTTCCCACTTGTTAGACATAGGTCCTCCTCTATGAGTAGTAAGCTGAAAGCCACCACGCAGCCGTGGCCTAGTGCAGCTTGGTGGGTGAGACACCACTTTGATTCTAGGACATTCATTCATCAATTTGTGAGCGTTTATGATAAAATAAATCAGATCAGAGACAATGTCATTAAACTTATGCCATCTGAACAACCGCCTACAGTACTTGCATGATCACAGTCCCGTTCACACATGCTTATTTTATAGTTAGAATAACATTACCACACCCAGAAACCGATTCTAGCAAAGCAAAGCGCACACAGAATTCGCCACGATAGCCACAAAACGAAGAGACAATAACACTAAACCTCGAATAGGTCTACATTCGTCTTTTTACCGTCCCCCGCCCACACATTCGATTGTTTGACCGCGCTTACGTCAACTGTTTCTCATTATCAGAAATGATGTTTATTTAGGTTAACGTGGTTTTATTCCTCGTTTCTTTTGTTTTTATTGTTGTAGTTTGATTTGGTTTGGTGTGAGTTGGTAGGTACACTCATTTCTTGATTGACGACATGACAAGACGAGAAGTTTAAATGTCATCATAACGTTTCATGAGATTTTACTGGTACGTTCTTCATTCTCAATAGAAAAAGAAGGATCATCCGACCAGACGGGTATTGTATCTGGGGACTATTAGCTACCCGAACGTTGTGTTGTAGGGTTGTACAGTTATGTACAAGTGAATCGCGGGGAAAAACTTTGCTTACGCGATGTGAGATTTTCATTTTGACTTTCAAAAGTGCCTGTAATGGTCTAATTGAAATAAATGCTATGAGTTTGAGTTTTTTGAGTTCATGCGTTGTGATCGAACCCAGGAACCCTCGCTCAGTAGTCGCGCTTACAATCACTAAACAAACGATGCTCTATGTATTTTCACCAAGCTCTCTTCAAAATGAATAAAAGAGCCCTACAAAAATTAAATATTACTTCAATTTTCGTGTCTTTGATCGTATAAGTAATTGGATTGGAAAAAAAGTTCTTTCAATAATCGTAAAAGCAGTTTTCCTAAGGCTTTGATCAGGTAATTAGGATTTTTATAGACTATCTGATTCAGGACGTTTATTGAATATTGATATAATGGTCCTGATTTTATTTTAATTGACAAAAATCGTCGTTTTGCGCGACTCTCGTTTTTGGTCGCAAGCATTTCTGCTGGGCATGAGATCCTGGGTTCGATTCCAAGGTATCGGTTAAAGTATTATTGAGTTTTTCTATCTGAAATTTGTCAGTCGCAACCTGTAGTCTGGATTTGTGCCTAGATAATGGCAAGAGTCTAAACCCTTATTACATGAGACTTAAACATAACTGACGACTATGGTTGTGGGCACACTCAATTTATTTTTGACTAACGCTTCGGGTAAGCAAGTGTGATGTTATGTATGTATCAAAATATATTATTTTCCATACTTACAAAAATTGATCTATCGGTTCTTATACAAACTGAATCGTGCCTGTTTCTTTTGTTTATTTTATTTCCAGAATTTATTTATGTAAATCATTATGATTACCTACTCGTAGTTAGTAATAAGTCGAGTGGTGACATGTTCTAGTTAAAATACCTATTAGTTTATAGTAGCTTGGAAATTCTGAACCCATTTTCAAATTCCAAATACTTTTTAAACGTTCCGCCATCTATTTCCATAGACCAATAAAACAAATAGACCAAACTAATCATGATCACGCTTGGCAGGTGCATTTGTGGCGCGTATTAGGTGATTATGCACCTGTGCAGTATTAATTATACGGCGGAATCCTTGATTTAATCCTTTGGCCTCATATCTAACACATTCGTGCGTCTGTAGATATTACAAGATAAAGTTGTGTGTTGAAAATTTCCGCCATGTTGACATGAGCAAGTTAGTTTGTTTATTTTATGATCTTGTTAGGGCTTGTTGACAACTCAAGTTTGTCAAATGTAATTTGTTGTGTTGGTCATGTTTGATTGTAAATCGAGTAATTTAACGTTTCTGTATGAGTCTTAGATATAGTAATATGTACTAGGGCTTTGATAAAATTTGTACGCAATTTTGTGTGCTCTTTTGTATTCTAAGCTATGGAAACTTAACTTTAAACCTATGAGATACAAGAAAGAGGGGTGTTATAAGACTTAAGTATCGAAAATAATGTTTGTGAAACATTTTCAATTTCTTGACAGAGTCCTTCAAATTAATCTTTTTCTTAGCGTGTCCACAACAAAAATTTAATGTGCCTAGCTCGAAATTCAGCCACGCGTACCTCGCTCACTGACGTAGCCATACGGTCATCAAGTGCGCAGGTGTCAGGGCATGCAGCGCTAGCTCGCCGTCCGTCCGTCTTATGACGACAGGCCGTGTCGACGGCGCGTTCGTGTTCCACGCACGCCTCAAAGAGATGTCAGCAAACAGGAGGGGCCCGCAAGGGCCGATGCCTGCCAGGGCTGCGGGACTGTTCGAAAGAGATACCGCGGCCCTGGAACACAAAGGGCAAAAGAAGGAACATGGATGGGTTTTAGTCAGTAAAAGTCTGACACTCAGAAGGGGTCATTTGATGATTTCCGATCCCAAAACAAAAAAGGGCATGTGGCGCAAGAAATATTGACCATCGTGATATCAAATATAAATTCAGAATAATGAAAATTATCTATAATCGCATCACACAAAACCACTTTACGTTCTCTTATTTTTCCAAAGGACTCGCTGAAATATTAACCGAAGTATTAATCAACGAAGTACTTATAAAAACACCTGTAATTTTTCATACCTTCATATATTAACCCAGATCAAATGAATGCTAGCATTTAATCGCAAGTATTTTTCTAGAAAAAAGAAATATTTGGTAGCCGAAACCGTTGGGTCCGGCAAAACAAAACCATTCGTTTTGAGGTGGGCCTGCCCCTAATTGCTATCGTCAGGCTATGTATATGCATACGTATATGTACACAGCCTTATGTTTGCCTAACAATATACTGACATATTTGATGGACGATAAATTAATGTCATGTAGAGGCTAAGAATAGACAACGTTGGGCTATTGATTGATTATATTTGTAGAACGAAGGACTATAGCTTTCTTTTGTTTTTACTGGCTGTTTGTGGCAGTGGCATAAATTATTTTTAAAAATAAAATATTTTGTTCTAAACAGGTCTAAGATTAATACTATTCATAAGTGTTATTTTATTTAGCAAATGACCAAATCATGTTCAATTGTCCTCGCTCCTATTTCGTGTCTTATTAGATTTGCTTCATAAGATCTGAAAGTTACTTAATTCCAGTGTGGGAAAGAGATGGCGCTAGAAGACCTGTATAGCTCTGTCTCTTTCCCACACTGGAATTACTTCTGCTTTAAGCCGTCATAGTAACCCCCAGACACCCAATTAACATTCCAGAAATAAAGAAAACATAGGGTGAGGGGTCTGACTATGTAGTTTCACAGCTGGGAAAAGCCTTTCCGCACGATTTCCAGTTCTTTCGATACAAGGCTAATGTTCCCTGATCGGTTGATTTTGTTCAGCTCGTCCCGCAATCTTCTACGAGGTCTGCCGCGTCACTTTCTGGCTGTTAGGACGCCACTTTCAGATTAGAGACTTAAAAAGAACGTGTCTTTTAATAGCACCACATGATATTTGTCATTATCACAAACTTTTTATCTAATAATGCAGAATTATTAATGTACTTACATTTATTAATATACCCGCCTACTGGGTTCAACGCCCTTTAGTGTAGTGGTGACACTTTCTACAGAATTTAATTTAAGTTCTCTGTTTACTCTGTGTGGATTATCTAAGGCCAGGTATTTACCACAAATTCATAATCGATTTAATATATTCTGTAGCTCCACGTTCCAGTATGGATTTTGGTATTTTAATAAACCAAACACGTAGCATTATGTTAGAATAGCAATTTCTGATAATTTGGTGTCAATCTTAGGTACATTTTGTAAATGCTTTGACGTCACAAGTATTGATATAGCCATTTTCAGTATCTTTGTTGAGTCAGCCACTCACTGCTGTGAACATGAATTGTGCAGTCTGTTGACAAATTTTTGTGTTGATAAGCTTTTTTTAAAACATTTTTAAGTCTGAAATATATCTTTACTGAAAACTGTCTAGTCTGAAACAGAAAACTAAGTTTATTTTTGTTAGCCTAGAATTTCCCATTAATGGGTAAAGATCATATTTCCCATGAACTGCGAAAATAAGCAAATCTATGTACTTCACTGTACTATGTACGCTTTGCTTATTTCCAAAAAAAAATATTCCTTCAATTTTCTAGCACAAAAATTTCAATTTCACGCCGTCTACCCGGGCTATGAAAACCGTAAAATCCGAAATACTTTGCTGACTAACTCCCAATAGGTTAGAAATACACCTGTCTCTGAATACAACAGTGGAACATAATTACGTATTGCAATGTTTATCAAATGCTGTACGCTTGCCAGTTGGCAAGTACGCTGCTCTGCTATCGCTGTGTGAATCACTTGTACGATGTACGAGCTTTGTAGTGCGGGTTCCGTATTGTTTTTTTTAATGTTAATGTGATGTTTTGGACTTTATTTAGTACTTACAGTTTTTTAGAGAAAGGCTTGCCCTGTATCACATAAGACTTAAACGTAGTCGGCGAAATTAAGGTAAACTTAGAGGTAGCTCTGCTTAACCCTTCCGGGATTACAGGCGTTATGTAAGATTCGTTTGGCTTTTTTAAGCGTTCCGGTTTTTTATTGCTTACTGTAAAAAAACAGTGTTCGAAGTGATAAGTATCTTTATAATATTAAAAATCATAAAACAATAGTTTAAACAATAATAATAGTTTATAAATATTTTTAATTAAAGATTTTAGTAGCGAAATTATCATTTGTACTTACCTAAGTAAAAAGAAAATAAAGAGTTTAGTTAGAATTTTCTTATAAAATAATTATCTTAATCATTTCAAACCCTGAAAAAATTCATTTAAACAATTCGTGGTTTTTATTTTAAGTAAATAAGGTGTAAACGAACCCTTCATGAAGCCGTCAAAAAAGCATTCTGTATAGCAAAATAAGTTACTCAACGCAAAAAATATTGCTGGGCAACAACGTTTTTTTTTTGTGTGAAATGTCACGTTTTACGGTAGGCCTCAATGTAACGCACGCAAAACAACAGTGATGTATGCATTGTTGCTGAAGTTTTTTTATTTATGAGAAAAAAAACTTGTAAACAAATTGATCCTATTATAAGGTACTTCAATTAGCTACAGCTAAGTTTACGTTGCCGAACGGATCTCGGTTCAAGTATAAAAGTAATATTGATCGTGGCGATGTGTAGAACCTGGTATTCCGCTACAAACACAGCACTTTCGTCAGCATTAATTAGTTCTTCTTGATTGAAGATGGGAAGCATGCGAAACACACAGCCATATTGGAGACAATAGTGTTACAGTACAGTTACAATCTGTGTAAATATGGTGTTGGTAGTGTCATGTTCTGTCGCTTTGGTTTTATCTATTATCTGCGTTAAGATAAAATATGAAAAATGGAAAAGCTTATTAAAATATAAATAAAATTTATCATAATATGGATCCAAATTGCGGAACCCTGAATGATGAGCGATAAGATAATAAAAGTTATAGCGCTACACTTCACTTTTATTATTTGTGACATTTGAACATCTGAAACGCCCTATTTCATGTAATAAAAAGATATAAAATATTGTACTGAATTACTCGACCCTGATTACATAAACGATTATTCTGGAAATAATTTTCATCTCGTTTTCATTTCAATTCAGATGTAAACCTTTTTTATGCGTGATATTCCATTTTCAAATATGTAAATTTTTTTTCACATGTCGCGTCTTGAAATTCAAAAGAAGACTGGTAATCATTTCTCTTAAGTTATAACTTTACAAACAAAACTGCCAGCTTACTTTTGCGAAGCTTAATTTCGAAGAAAAGAAAAAAAACTGTTTATTAGTGTTCCACCTTCAAAATTAGAGCAAGGTTGTCGTCTCATTGTTTTCTTTTTTGCGAACATTGAGTCAGTATTGTTTTTTTTTATTTGCGTTTATATTTATTCCTGTTTAATGACTCTTATGTAGGTGATTTGGATTTAAAATAATTGTAGTAATAACTCTTCATGAACGCAGCGATTAATGTTTTCTTCTTGTACATGAAATAAATTAGTCAGAATTATTTTAGGTCCTTAATTAGTTAGATTTTGGTTGCAAGCAACATATTATTAAATTTTTGAAAATATTGCATTAAATCGTTTTACCACAGCATTTGTAGTATACTTTATAATGTCTTATCCCAAAAGTTTTGCAAGATTTTAACAACCAACACTTATAAACAGTATCCACAATCATTTTCTTTGATGCTGGCTATGTCTACATTCTCATAATAGTAAATTATGGAGTAATGACAAATAATTAGTTATTGCCTAAACTATCTTGCCGCGACATTTCAAATTAATTAGGTACATTATTACACTTGTGATAAAGTTATCATAATTATTAATTATTTTCCAAAATTAAAAGTTGGACAACTTTGAGTTAGTTTCTCTTTGTATAGATTCATAATAGGCGTAGGTCTCAGACCTTCAATTGAACAAAATAGCGCTTTTTCGGACGAAATATTTATTAATTGGGTTATTTTTGTTTATTTTCTTCTCTATTCATCAAAACACTAGACAAAAGAAAATATTTCAGAAGGACAGGATGAAGAATAAGGAATAGAAATAAAACAATATGTTTTCAGCAGTCACTTTGGTGCGTTTTGCTATAAACCACTATATTTGGTAGGTACCTACTATTCGCTACGCCGACTCCGACCCCGGCGTGGCAGTTCCTGAGGAAACCAATCATGACAGACAAACGCGAGTATACATAACAAAGGAATCTAATCGTTAAGTTTTTCAATTTAATCTACGAAACCCTAAACATGTTAAGTCAAGTTCTTAACGAAGACTTGTACAAACTTGTGTTTAATATTTTTACAAGGAGCTGTTTGCAAAGTAATTTGTTACCCCTTTTTTTGTACCCCTTAGCAGTTTATCCGAGATTTAATAAGACTTCATTAAGTATACTGTTCCGTTCCGTACCGTAAGGAAGGCAATCGCGAATATTTTGTAAATATATTTTTAATTTCAGGTTTTGTACTTTTAACATTGATGCTTTTATAAAAGTGTTTTTTGTTGTTGTATATTTTCCCTTAATGTTTTTAGGAATAATTAGATAAAAACAAGTAATCTTTTTTAAAATCCATGAGCGTTGTTACCACGTTCAAGTGTGTCATTGTCTTATGGGGTGAAAGGACACCATATTATTATTTTGGGTTACCACGTATTCAGTATATCCTTCTGAACCCCACATAGAACTTTTTCATGGATCATTTTAAAAGAAAACCAGCTGTTCCATACATTTTGACCGTGTAGTGCAGCTTTGTAGGAAACAGCTGTTTTTTTTTTAAATAACCGATTGATGAACTTAATGTACTGACTACGTGGTAACCGTTTTAGTGTCGGTGTCCCTTCCACCCTGGATTTATATTCAAAGGCACACTTAAACGTCAAAATTTTAATTATTATAATTATCTGTCAAGATAAAAGCAATAGTTTGTTTGTTACCATCACTGTTAGTTCTTGCCGGGTCACGGCTTAACGCGTTATTAACTACATAGTTAGTAATTCAAAATCAAAATATTTTTATTTCACATAGGCCTACATGGGCACTTATGAAACGTCTACAAAAAGGTGCACGGTTCGGGTTGGTCGTTTCCTGTGGAGAAGAACCGAAACTCCATGGTTACTCTTTTAAAATGATTAGATTTTACAATATATCATGTTACAGCATTAGTACTCAAGTATGGGGGGACAGCATAGGCCCGACAATAAGTCGTTGCTTACTATACAAAAAAAACGGAAAACAAGATAAGAGGTTAACAAACGTTAACACACCTCTAAGAATCTACAAGGCCTACACTGTTCACACATTCACAAACAATCGTTAAAAAGAATCTATATGTTACGGCTAAAGATGGGTGTCAACATAAACTTAAGATTAGCCGGCTAAACTCCGACGTCAGGGGCACCCCGAGGTTCGGTTAGTTAGGTTCCTGTAAACCTTGCAGACAGAAATAGGAGCCCCGCGCAGCGGGGATCCGTCGACCTGCTGATGGAAACGCTAACCCTAGACGGTCGACGACAGGGGCATCCCGAGGTTCGGTTAGTTCGGAGTTTAGCCGGCTAATCTTAAGTTTATGTTGACACCCATCTTTAGCCGTAACATATACAAAGGCAAGAATATATTTTATAAGACTAAATTAAACATGTGACAAAAATCTCCATCGAATTATCTACTAGTGCTGTGACATTCTGTCCAGTCTTATCAAGGGGTATCGTTTTATTCAGTGGGTTGTGGAGGCCAGATAGCCCGTCGCTCCACGTGAAATACTGGTATTCAGCTGCATCCGGTAAGACTGGAAACCCCGACATAGTTGGTCCAAAGCTAGGCAGTTCATGCTGTGACATTCTGACTTGACTTAGTGTCGTGGATGGCAGGCCTTACTAATAATAAATAGTAACTCATGGAATAAACCTTTGAAAGTCTAATGAACGCCACAGGCGACGCTATCAACGTGACCTCCTGGGCCCAAATAATTTAACATATACCCCAGCTTCGGCAGACTGTAGATTTTCTATCGTCCGATAGTTTAGTCGGGTAAGGCAGCGCACACTTTTTTTTTTGTTCCGGTGTGTCAAATCCTCACGGATTGCTTCCATCCTGGGCGTGCGGAAGGGTCTGTCAGACGCTAACTGACTAAAAACCACCCCGATGTTCCCTTCCCACACTTGCACCGGGGATCATGGGAACTAGTGCGCCTTCCACGATCTCTTAATCTGCGGGCCTCCTCAAACTAGCGCGCACACAAGGCAACTAAACGGTTGCGTTGGTGACAAATGCGCAAACGAGACCAACAGTTGGTTGATTGCGCTCGAACTATTTGCTAGTTGGCTTTTGAAGAGACGCGTAGACGCTCGCAGCGTCGGCCGATAACACAATCGGCAAGTGTGCGCGCGCGATAATAGCCCCATACTGATCTAGTAGTTGGCCGATGTTTACAGTATAGCTTGAAGGTTTCATTGTGTTCCCTAACGTTTTTATCCATAATTTAAAGTGCCATAATTATATTTTTTTGTCCTTATCATCATTTGTTCAAATGATAACTTACCCGAACTTAATATCACATACCATAAAATTGAAATCCCTAAATACTATGTGTCCTAAATCCGTTTGTCATAAATATTAACGACTACGTGACGCGCGCTCGCTAGGCTCGCATTTAACATTACACACCCACTTTCTGTCACAAATGTCGCTCCGCCGGCCTTCGGCCTACGCTCCTCACGCCGGCTAGCAAGACTCTTAGGAAAATTGCTGATTACCCATGCGTTGCGGTAATAAAATAATACACATTATAATATAATACAATAATTAAGACATATGACTTTACTTCATGCAAGATTATAAAATTCAATTATTATAGTGCTCGATATTATGACAAAATAGTTTTAGAAGTAAAGATAATTATGTAAAACAAAATTTCGTTTTTTTGAACATTATGGTTACTGAAGTTAAAAGCAAACGTGTTATGGATAATGATTTTCGGACAAAAAATTTTAGGAAAAGAAACGGAGTATCAGTTTGAAGGCAACCGTGTAGTCCACCAAACTGATGTATCGACCGACACCGAAATGTTATGCGCACTTGCATGTCCATACTGATTAGGAGCCCGACTAAACTATCGGCCGATAGGAAATCTGAAGTCTGCGGGGAGTCTATTACCAAAAGGGAAATATGTCACATCAAATCATTTTCCTTTCCTTTCCTTTTTTTGCTTAAGTAATTAGGTTAGTACTGTTAGTGTTTACATTGACCACCAGCTGATCCAATTTTCTAGGCACCGTAGTACATAGCCACTTTCCATACCTAAGTTCTTCAATCGGTTTTCCAATTACAACCTGCTAACCATAATAGATTTCTTTTAGCGATCATACCGTCCTAAATGGACGGTATGGTCACCCTTTGCATTTTGTTTGCGGCTGTACCTTTTTATTTTCATGGTGTAGGGACTGGTTCATATTGAAGAATACTCTACTTAATTCTAATCTTCACTTTATTTTGTCATCAGGTGTATCCCACGACCGATCGTACGTGCTCTTCCGACTGGGTCGTCGTGTTTCGGCTCCAGTTCGTCAGTTCGCCGAGTCTGGTCGTTCGGACGCACTCGGGTCCGCTCCGGGCACGCTTGACGTGTTCGGAGGACCCGCAGTCGGGCAGGGCGCGGGGAGAACTGAAGCTGAGTTCTTTGTTGATGGCAACCATTCAAGGGTAAGTACTTTCCACTGCTTTTGAAAACGAAGAAGGAAAAGATCTTGAGGGCATGCACTAGAAACAAACTTCCAAAGCATACAAGCAGCAAGCACCATGCACACGCATGTGCCCGAGTGTGGCCTTCGCAGAGAGGAAGCCTAGGATCAGCAATGGGATCTTATAGGCAGATTATGCTATGCTTATGATACCTTCACTAGGTACCATACCGTCCTACAACGGACCGTAACGTATTGTCGATAAGATTGATAAGTTCCACCGTGTTGACTGCGTAGCGAAAAACGCAGCGTGCATATGCGCCCCACAAGCTTAACTGTTAACCTGCTGAAGAGAGCCTGGTGAGAAGCATAGGATCGGCCGTTTTGGTGATGGTCGCCGAGGCCTATATCCAGCAGTGGATGTTGATGATTATAGTTATTCTTCAAGAGAAATGCTAGAAAGTAAAATTGAAATCAAATTTAATTAGTCTGGCTTACTAACCAACTTTTATTTCCTACATGCAAAGGCCACATGCGATGACATGAATTAGCGCCCACTAATTACCAATTAAGCCTAATGTTCTCATTAAATGTCATTAGCTTAACACTAAGTGGACTGGGTAGTGAAAGAGGTCAACAGGAGTTATTGTAATTTATGTGATTGACCACATACCACATAACTCACATCTTTTTCCCATGGTGGTAAGCAGGAACCACAGAGCACCACCTGCTGCGATCCTTACATACTCCTTTTGCCTCATCAACGTTCATACACCTGGTGGCCTACCGCGAGTTCTTAACGCGATTCAATTTACGCTCAGGGATCGAGATGGCGCTAGACGACTTGTATAGCTCTGTCTCTTTCCAACAGCCTAAACTGGATCGCATTAAGAGCTCGTGGTAAGGCCTCTGATTATAAACGCATGCTGGTTGCGAGTACTACGCACCTGATCTTTCTGAAGAACCCCACCAATAGATCACATCCCACAATACTCATTAAATAAATCTTAAAAGCAAATGAGGTCATGAAGCCAGTCTATCTAAATATTTAATGATAATAATCGAATTGGCACCGCTAAAAAAGACCTTAATCCTATGGTACGATGATCGAGAACGTTCTATCCTAATTTTTTCTCACATGGAACCTTTACGGGAAACAGAAAAACACGGAAGTATTTCCACAGCACTTAGTTATTACAAGGAAAATCTATCTAAAATTGACTATTCCAATTCGTATATTTCCCAACGGGTGAGTTCGTTCAAACTAAATCCATATATACATCATGTTCCTTTTAGTTTTACCGTTCCACGAATTGGGATGTCATTTTGAATGCTCGCGTGTTTAAATATACTGAAATACTAGAACAGTCCAATGCCGTTATTGGAACTTTATTCGGAAAACCTTCGATAAAATTTTCTACCACATTCCGCCTGTTCGGAACCTACAATATTGCCATTAAAATGAACATTTCGCGAACATATACAGCAATAACAGCATCATTACGCTTTACAACGTTTTAAATTCAATATTTATGCCGCAAACCAATTAAATATCGGGTTTATCGAAACAATTTGACACACAAATATAAGCGAATCGCAGCAAATTGTCTGATTTTATTAGTACCATTATTCCCGTGGTCCTGACTGCAGTCGTAATCGAATGCAATAAAGATGAGGCCTCAATAATTTTGCAATTAAAATCGGCAATGGATAGCGCAATTTTGTGATAAGGGCGCAGTTACATTCGCGTTTTATTCGGCTGGACAGGACACGGGACTTTCGAATTCATATTTATTTCGATGTGGAGATTTCCAAAAGCTTAAGCAATTAGTGTTATAATATTATATTTCAGGGAATGATGAATGTTTTTCCTGACTACCAAGTATTTAAAATGTTGATAAATTTGCTCTGTGTGGCAGATATAACTGAACAAATACACAGTATTGCAATTAACTATATCAGATAACAGAAACCTCGTTTATGTAGAAATAGTTTTTACTTCCTTAGTTGAAAGCTTGCGCCATACCGGGAAACTCAAATCAGTCTTTGTACCAGTCAACAATGCACCCCACAGAAAGGAATAAAAAACGTCAAAATGCAAATGTCATGTCGTCATCAAACAAGACATGTCGTGCCCATGACATTAAGTGTGTCACCCACCCTACAAGAACTTTACCCCACAATACACACGGGCAAAATCTATTTGCACTAGTGGAATTGCACTCCCAGCCCTCCCAACAAACAATGCCCAAAAATATCGTATTTCATCACTAATTAATGCTTCCCGAGCAAACACCAATTACGATACGAACAAATAAAAGAACCGAATCGATGCCGTAATAAAAGGGAGTTTTATCGAATCGAGAATCGTGTTTGTTGTTCTGCCAGTTAAGCCTAATTTCGATTCTTTACTCGTTAATCGGTATGAGTGGAAATCGATTATCGAATGAATTTGTTTGAGGTAACTGTTGTGTGTTAATTAATGGAGGGTTATGTGATTGGTCCGCTGTTTAAGCTTTATTATATCATTAAGACCGCTCGTGTGAACAATTAATTAAATATTCGAAGTAAAACATGGAATCATTTCAACATTTTATAGGTACTGGTCTGTAATTTGTATGGTATCCATTTTAAAGAGTAGGTATTCTATAAGGCCATCATTGGATGATTACGATAACAATCAATATCGATGATATGAGACAGGTATCTTGGGACCTTGGGTATCCAGATCTATCACAACATGACATAAACATGTAGCACATACCTACAACACAACCTTGTAACGTGAAATTCAAGCAAATATTCTGTCCAAAAATGTTTAATTAAGTGCTTGCCAGCGAAATGACATTAACTCTAGCAGCCCGGTGCTGCCATGTAGAAGCAACTCAACATACCTTAATACTAATGAAAGTGAATCATTAAGGAAATGAATGTCGACGCAGTACATAAGATAATTACGTCACTCGTGCTTAGTTCACACCGCGCCAGTACTAGCGCAAGTAGCTAGTACAGAGTAGGCAATGGAGCAAAGTTTAATAGTGGAACAGTTATTACTGGGTGAAGTTATAAGCGGCAGTAGAGGTTATAGTTATTAAAGTTTCGTTCGTGTATTGCTCTTTTGTTCTGCTGAAGTAGTTAAGTTCGCTCTCAAAAGGCGCACGGGGTAGTCGACGTAATGAAGATTTTCTTTTAATATCTCTGAAAAACTTTATATTTTAATTAGTTATATAAACTTCTTAACATATATAAATCTTAGAAACCACCCCACCGATTTCAATGACATTTTGCCAATATGCCAATTGGTCAAAACAAAACCTCAAAACGATAGGATATTTTAAATCCGATAGCTGGTGCCGTGCGAAACAGAGGCGGGTAGCTAGTAGAATATGAATTAAAAGTTTTTACTTTAACTTATGATTTTTGTTATAAACTCGCCCACTCTCAAAATTAATGAAACGTATCTTCATCTTTAACTCTCGCGTCACGGTAATTAACTGGACGGAAAAATAAGCAAACACCTGAACTTGGCACACCGGCCGTGGAAGTAGCGAAGATTTGCCCCAAAAAAAAATCAGAATACTGTCATATCAGCGACACGACGAAGAGGAATGTGCACTTAGTGATCTTAATTTTTTTCAAACAACAGCATTTGGAATCAATTTATTGTTCTTTAGTAAAAATAGCACTTTCCTAGCTCACTTGTTGACTAACATCATGACCTAAACAAAACATAGGGCGGAATCTCGCTCACACCTCAAGAAGGCTAATTAATTAAGGCACGCGGTTCTTTTAAAATAATATTTTACAAAAATATTATTTTATAAGAACAGCATTTGTTATGAATCAATTGTTCTTTAGTAAAAATAGCACTTTCCTCACTTGTTGACTAACATCATGATCTAAACAAAGCATAGGGCGGAAGCTCGCCCACACCTCAAGAAGGCTCATTAATTAAAAGCACGCGGTTCTTTTAAAATAATATTTTTGTAACACCTTCATTATCGGTTCTCTATAATTAAAAGTTTTTATTTGTAGATTCGAAGTGACGAACACCTGAAGCAGTTTGACCTATTTTAATGGAAGTTTCTGCTCTGCCTCGTTAGTAACATTTATGAGAGTTTTTCTGATGAAAATGTATTTCTACCTGAAAGTTCGATAAGTTTATACGTCTATTTTTAGACAATAAAGATACAGAAGTTATGGTTATATGATGGCTCACACAGCTTCTTCCTACTCATTAGTTTGAGAAAAAGTACTCACGACAATCAAAAGCTCAGTTATATTGGACTTGATCTGCAAACTTAAGAGCGAAAATAAAAACGTTACGATTTTTATCATAGAAGTGAATACTATTAAGTTTTTCCTTTAATGTACATAACCGGTGAAACCATATTTCACACAACCACAACAAATAAAATTTAATACAGCAAAATAAACAATACTGCGAATCGTAACTACATTTCATTTACCAATACAGCGCCTTGAAATTCCCTGAGCATCTTGACAGCAACAATACGAAAATTCTATTCCAACGTCGAGTTAAAGCTGCCTTCATTTTACGACTACAATTCTCAAGTTAACTGAGAATTTCTTAACAGCGAGCCATGAGCAACAGTAGGTATACTGTAAGGGGGACAACACACGGGCGTTGTGGAACGTTGTGACTACGCAACGCTCGAAAATGTGTACGCGCAAAAATGTCAGGAATGAGCGTTGTTGCAACGCAATAGCGACGCTAATACATCGCATCGGCATCATTTAAAAAAACGTTCAATGATAATATTTTACAATACTACGCTGCGTTGCGTTGTCGCTCCGCAGCACCCCTCCCCGCTTAGTCTCTCTTGCCCCTTGTCCACCGTTTCAATATAGCGTTTTTTTGTTTATGTAATCTCGTCATATTGTCATCTGCTTAACTGCTATCCTGTGGCTGCCTCGAGCGTTCAGAGCGAGACGAGCGAGACCTCCACCCAGAGCATTGCACTGTGTGACATGTTGTTCTGATTTCTATGAAGAACGACGACGCTTCGTCACCGATTAGTCGCACAACGAACCGCCAACGCCTGTGTGGCATCTCCCTTAGCTGTTGACAGAAAACGTCTGACTGGCTCAGTGCACATTGAACTAATTGGTCTGTTAGTTCTGTTACCCTTTAGCTAACAACTTGTAATGGTCACATTCTACAATTTACTTCTCGTTATTTCATTTGTCGCTGTTAAGTTTAATGTTATTTTTTGAAAGGAAGAAACTCTTTTTGTGAGAATAGTATAAGGGGTACCTACGTTTTATAAATATCTGTTGTTCTGACTTGTTCTACATAAATCAAGGTAGTTCAAGGATTCAGGTGCTACAAGGGTGTTTTGGCGCTCGAATGACGTCAATAAGGCGATAGTTTTACCAAAAGTGACCTACTGACAACGCATTTGGCAAAAACAAGATGGCAGCATTACTTCTGATTTTCACCACGCGCCAAAAGGCCCTTGTACAGTAAAACGACAAGATTCCAGACTGACAATCTAAGGCTTAGCCTAATAACGTCAAGGCACCTAAACCAAACAATCTCCTAAAATGCTGTGCCCAGTTGCTAGTGCTGGGACCACTTTAGGGGTCACTGACAGTCAAAGAAAAAACAATTTATGACTGAAAACTGGATATTTACCATGTTTACTATTTGTTTGTTATGTTAGTTTAAAAATTTACATAACAAATATATGAAACTAAAACAAAGTAGACAGCATAAACGGTCATAAATACAGGTTTAAAATAACATAACCAATATTCGTATCTGCAATGATAATAATCGAAATAACGTGATTGGCATCAATAAAATAATTTACGTCACACGTAAACGAAAGAACAGCATATACAAGTCTCATTCCATCTCCTTCTATCTCCAGCCTTTAAAGGGAGAAAGAACATGACCTAAATTGCAAGCAATAATTCGTAGCAATAATTGTTTTTTTGTTGTCATTGTAATTTCAAAAGCAATATTTTGTCGCAGGTGTCAGTAATGGCTCGGATGATCCCGTCCCCTGATTGGTTCATTGGCGTGGACAGCTTTGACCTGTGTGTCGATGGGAACTGGCTGGACAGCATTACTATTGAGGTAAGTATGGAAATGAGGTCTTAAGAGTGAATTCTGAAAGCTGGCAACTTTGCAAATAGCTGTCTCAATTTTTCGCTGTTATGATGAATTTCTAAACGAAAATAGAATATTGATCTGTGTTGCACTACAATGTTGATAATAAACATAAAACTAATATAGTTCCACTGAATATTTAGTTTTAGGTGCAAAAAATGCACTGGAAATCATCCAAATGATTTTTGATATCTAAAACTGTTACAACACCTTACCCAGTGTTAACACAGAGCAAACATAGTTTAATTCAGTAATATTGATAATATTTAACCGCAATTTGCGACATTACCAAATTTCAGACAGCACCTTATAAGTAAGTCATCAAAAAATAGTAGAAATTGTAGAAACTAGGAAGGACGTTGATAAGAGTTTCTAATGCCCCACTAGTCATTGGCCTGGCACCACAAAACTACTAACTTAGTAAAGTACTAAATACTTTAATCCTCTTGAGAATTGAATCTAAGCCAGTAAAAGTCCTGAAGGGAAACTAAGGTTGATAATAAACTGCCCGGCAGTATTTACTTGTGCAGACCCCAGACGACTCGATGATTAGCCAAGCGAAAGGAGATCACAATAAAGAAACTATGGATATAAAATAGCATCTAATAGTTATTATTATAAGAACGCCATGTCTCACGGAAAAAGAATTCCCTGTACCCGAACAGCATGATTTAATCGTGAAGAAATAATATACAGGGTGACAAGAACACCGACCCACAAACGATTACCACGTATTCAGTACATTATTCTGAACCCTCCCATCTATTTTATAATATCCGCAAATTCAAAAGAAAATTGTATTTATTTACAACACCTTACCCAGTGTTAACACAGAGCAAACATAGTTTAATTCAGTAATATTGATAATATTTAACCGCAATTTGCGACATTGGCAAATTTTAGACAGCACCTTATAAGTCAACGAAAAAATAATAGAAATTGTAGAAACTAGGAAGGACGTCGATAAGAGTTTCTAATGTCCCACTAATTATTGGCCTGGCACCACAAAACTAGTAACTTAGTAAAGTACTAAATACTTTAATCCTCTTGAGAATTGAATCTAAGCCAGTAAAAGTCCTGAAGGGAAACTAAGGTTGATAATAAACTGCCCGGCAGTATTTACTTGTGCAGACCCCAGACGACTCGATGATTAGCCAAGCGAAAGGAGATCACAATAAAGAAACTATGGATATAAAATAGCATCTAATAGTTATTATTATAAGAACGCCATGTCTCACGGAAAAAGAAGATTTCCTTGTACCCGAACAGCATGCATTAATCGTGAAGAAATAATATACAGGATGACAAGAACACCGACCCACAAACGATTACCACGTATTCAGTACATTATTCTGAAACCTCCCATCTATTTTATAACGTTCGCAAATTCAAAAGAAAATTGTATTTATTTCTAATTGATAAGACGTAGGTATTACTCTATCGAAGAATTTTTAAGGGATCCCTTCTTTTCGCATAATGTTCTTTGTCCTAATATACTTCGGCATAACGATTTTGGCACAATTTGTTTTGTCATAATAATACTTCGGCATAATTTTTTTAGGCATACATTTTATGTTGGCATAATCATCTTAAAGACTAATTTGTTTTGGCATAAATTTGATTCGCATAACGTTAGTAGGCCTAATGACTATTAGCATAATAATATTTAGGCACACAAAACATTGTTGGTTAAAAATTTAATATGCTGTGCAACAAAAGTTAGTGACAGAACCGAATTGCTGCAAAACCGACTCCACGTAGTCTTGTTTGTCCTACCCCTAGAGTGTAATTTAAAATCGCGTAGGCGCGTAGGGGTGAAGCGGCCCGCGGGCTGAGGAGCAGGTGGCTGCGAGCGAGCCGCCGCGGCTGAGGCTGGCCGGCGAAGCCGGTCAACAAGCCGAAGCTGCGGTGGTGAGCGAAAGCCGTCTGCGACGATTAGCACGCGTGGGGCCGCCGGAGGCCCGCAGCACCGGAGCCGTGACAGAAACCCTGCCTGCTGCATGTTGCATGCTCGCTTGAATGCTGCATGCTGCATGCTTGCTTGCATGCTGCATGCTTGCTTGTTTGCTGCATGCTTGTTTGCATGCTTGCTTGCATGCTTGCTTGCATGCTTGCTTGCATGCTGTATGCTTGCTTGCTTCATGCTTCCTACAGCGAAAAAAAAACCCACAAAATTGTTCAATACGGTATAATTATTATATTAATATGTTATTTATTACCTGATTCAGGAGATATGGCTTTTTTCCAATTGTCGAAATAAATTGGTATAATTATCCTCTTCGGGCAAAAAAGCTAGGGCGTATAAAAAAGTTATGCTTTAGAACTTTATGCTTAATAAATTTATGCTTTAGAATATTATGCTTCATCATTATTATGGTTAGAGAAATTATGCTTAAAAAATTATGCGTAAGCTGTTATGCGTAATTATATTATGCGAAAATATAATTATGCCAAACAAAATTATGCTAAGTTATATTAGGTCTTAACATTTTATGCAAATGGATAGTGAACCAATTTTTAAATGACAAAATATGACATTGACCTTTTATTATAATAATTGAACATTGACATACATGTAAAAATAAATTGTTATTGATGAATTATTGATTAACATTTAATTGACATTATTTACAAAATAATAAAATATGACATTACGAGCCTTTTTATATAATTTACCATTGACATACATGTAAAAATAAATTCTAATTGATTAATTATTTATTAATAGTCATTAAATTCACATTATTTATTTGAACTTGGCTTTGTGTTACAGATTCAGACAAATTACTAAAAAACTAATTAAACATTTGTAACCAATTTCATTGGTAGGACATAGAGCTCGACTAAAATGTATACATAAGACCTTTATTATAATACCTGTGTTCACAAATAAAGATTGATTTTATTTTATTTTGACCGTATATTGCGCAGTTTTGTAGGATACAGCAGATATTTTTTTTAATTATCGATGAAATTTTTTATTGGGGTGGGGGGGGGTTAGAATAAACTGAATACGTGGTAATCGTTTGTGCGTCGATATCCCTTCCACCATGTATAGCTACGTAACACCTGAGACACACGGCCTCCTCTCTAAGAGAGGGAATGGGCTATAATCCACCACGCGGGCCCAGTGCGGTTTGGTAACACCTTAATGCACGTCAATGTCAGAGACCACATCGTAGAGAAAAATTACCATGGACACTATCACAATACCCAAGAACATTGTTCCTTCACATTATTTCCTTCGCAGGTGGACCCACTAGACGCAGGCACAGACAACGGCTTCACGTTCACGGCCCCCAACTGGCCGACTGCCCCGCAAGGAGTGGCATACCGCATCACGTCCAAGTATCCATCGCATCCAGCTGGATCCTTCTTCTATCCACATCTAAGGAGACTACCACCTATTGCTACGTTCCAGTTTATAAAGGTATTATTTTCTGTTCGGTTTCCAGTTACTGAAACTTAGAGCTAAATGTTAGCTTTGAAATTAATAAAATTACAGGAAGTTAATTAGAAAATCGAAGATGATATTGGTAGATTTGGCAAAAATATTTGCGTCACGACCTTTGGTGTAAATTAAATGTTTTCCACATTTAATTGCCAGTTTTATAACTAACACAACTTAAGCTAAAAAGAATCAAAGAACCTCAAATTTGATTCACTATTTCTAACTCATTAGCAAACTTACTCTATACATCCAATCTCGATATTGGTATTGCAATATCAATGTTTAACAAACTAACACTAAATTGAATAACTTGAAGTATTATTTAATCATGTTTCCACTGTAATAACAGAACTTTTTTTTTAATCAAAGCAGAAAACTGTTTTCCACAAACAATGAACTAAACTTCATAAAGTCGATAGCAATGAATTTTCTATTATATTGAAAATAATTTCTAACTTTTGGTATAAGGGCAAATCATCATCATCTTCGTGCCCTTGTCCCATTCTACTTGGGGTCGGCGCAACACGTTTTCTTCTTCCTTCTCCCCTATCAGATGTTACGGCATAATTTACTCCTTTCTCTTTCATATCAGTCTTCACACAAACCATCCATCTAAGGACAAAGGCAAAAGGCAAATGGGGGGTATAAGGGCAAACGTCATCCATAAAACTGAAGGCGATTAGCACATCTAACCATCGTTCAAGATCTGTCAAAATTCTCTGATCCCCAATTTCACCGGCGACATCTTCTCTTAAACCAATTGAATCAAATTTTAAAGCTTGCGTGACTAATTCTTGATCCAAAACTTACCAACTATTTTAACATGTGTTATTGTAACAGCTACGCGAATATGAACTCTCGGAAGTATTCCATCGTAACACCGACGACCGAAGATACGACGTCTTACAACTGGACAAGATGAACCACAACAACATAGATGTGCTGGACGGCAACAGGGCTCTGTCCATTGCTGAAGAAGTGGAGAGAGCTGAACAGGCGCCCAGGATATACTCTGAAGGATCTATGACCACGCCGGATGGGGCTTACTCGTATTATTCTATGTAAGTTAAAGTTCTTTTTTTGTTGGGGAAATACACTGCTTAACCAGCCGGTTGGCGCAGTGACTGCAAAATTTTCTAACATATGTCCAATGAAGGCTCTATTTAGAAATATCGAAGTTTGCGACAGATTTAACAAACTGTAGGTAACTAGAATATTCGAGCAATTTGAACGTAGCAACGGATTGTAACTCAATTTGTTCTATTTGCATTTTTAATGGACTACGATATTTTTGAATATTATTTGTTCTATAATGTATTTGTGAGCTTTATATACAATCAGTGTTGTCAATCAATTTCCAATTATTTCTCGTAAGTTTTCTAAATTCAATTTTCCTGAAAGGTATATCCTAGCCAAACGAAGACAGTCTTACAAGCGTAAAGATCTCATGCACCAATAAGTTGACGTTTACCAAACAATTAGTTTTGTAAACTATGCCAAGTTTTATCGCTAGGAGCGATTTAATCCTAAAATCAAGAAGTAATAATTTCATTTATCTTACACCCAACACAATAAGCTTCAAAGTGATGTTCAAAGAGAACGGTTACTTCATTCTCCCTCCACACTTTAAAGACGACACTCAAGATCACACTTCAAAAGTCTCTTCAGAAAAAATCTAATTGCACTTTTCCTGTAGAACGAACACGACATCGAGCACGACCGAAGAGCCTCGTTCGGCTAACGAGCTCCCGACTTCGGCGCCTGCAGCTAGTGAGAGGTCAGCGCTTAGGAGCCTGGCCCGCAGGTACCGTGCGAGGAGGCGACGTAAGCTCCGCGCTGACAACACCGACCCGGCTGAGCGGAGGAAGCGGAAAAGAGCTAGTGAGTCTTTACTATGTTATTTATAAGCCATTGGATGGCTAATAACCACCTCTAGAGACAAAGCCAAAGCTGAAATGTCTCAAATGTGCCCGTTTTTTCTCCAGCACCGTTAAAACCTAAATAGGCACGATACGGTGTTAGTTGACGTATTTACATCAACTCTGCTAGGCGGTTTATGCAACTTCGAGGAACCCAGAAAATTGCACAAAGTTGGGGACAATGCTCTGCAGCTTAGTCTGAAGTTAAATTATGGTGAACCATGTCATGGACACATAGATAAAACGGGTCGACTTGAGAACCTCCTCCTTTTTTTTGGTGGTCAAAAAGTATTTCTGCTTAAAATGACTAAAAAATAATTTGATCTTTTGTTAATTATTTGACTTCTAGACAACATTTGCCAAAATGATCTTATCTTAACATCGTCTATGTCCACGTAAAAGCTTCTGCAGAAACATAAAAGGGAATGAAAGCCGGAAGGTCGGCATTAAACATACGCATCTTAAGTCGACCTCAGTTAAACTCAGGTCATTGCCTTCCTTAATCCTGGGTCTCGTTGACTTAATATCGTATATTTTTTCATACTAACCCAGAGAGTTTCGGTGTACTTTCAGATCATTAAACATCTGAAAGATGGCTGAGGTCGGTTTCTTGTACTTACAGCCATTTGTAATCCGCAAAGACGCATGAATTACTTGTCTTCTTCATAAAATATTCTTGTTGCTCTAATGGGCATAAAGACATACGTGTGTGGGTGTTACTTATTTTTACTTAGCTTATCTTCTCAAGACTTTCATCTTGCGGGGGCTTAATCATATTTTTCCTATTTATAGCATTCTACTTAGTACTTCGCAAAATCTCAAATATACGTTTCCCACAGGACTGCTAGACTGCCGGGTATCAGAATGGAGTGAGTGGAGCCCATGCCGCAGTGACGGTGGCTGTGTGGGCTCAGCAATGCGTACACGCCGAATTATTCGACGACAACGGCCCGGAGGCGCGCCGTGCCCGCCCACCGCGCTATCACGATGGTGCGCGACCAACTGCACGGCGCAGCAGACACGCGAAGACTGGCGAAATAATCTCACGTAATTCGTGATTTGAATTTCGTGTTATTCAGTTTTCAAATTTGTTTATTTTTTTTTTTATTGGTGCCATGGTTTGGAGATAGGTTTTGATTAAGGACTTATTTGTGGTGGAGTCATTCTAGTATCTGTAGGACGAATTACGCTGTTCACAAGTGTATGCATAATTTTAAAAGACATTCTTCTAAAAATGACTTTGCTGGCTCCACCAGACAAATGTTGGATGAACTTGACTCCTAAGCATGAGGTCGGTATTAATAATAAGGCACAATTCTTGTTAGTGGCCAGATTCTAATACATTTATTTGTGAACTTTCCTTTTAACTATTTATGATGACTGTTTATTATTTAGCATCTGTGTCTGTCCGTCCAAGTATAATTTTGTTTCGATTCCATTTAATCATTTCGCATTTCAATTTATTTTTGATGTAAAGTGGCGTGGCGTGTAAAAATATAATAAAAATGTTGTATAAAATAAAAATAGTAAGAGATGACTGTCAATGTTGAAAAATAATAGATAGTATTCGGTTCATTAACGCTGTACTTAATTAAGCTTCTTTCGATTTTGTTTGTTGGTCAATTATTGTTAAGGGTGACTAAGATTTAGGATTTGTAAGGAAAGTCACGTGGCGTTACATCGTAACTGAATAATAATTTGAAAAATAAAGTGCTTCTGCGCCTTGAAAATATTACAAACAAATATTTCTTCCAAAATACTTTAGAATGACGCTTTCCAATCTCTTAGAATCATATTGCAGAATTATTTTTAAAAAGTTTATCTATTAATCATTACAGATTTTTGCTCTAGTACAAAAATGATGTCGTGTCTTATGCTATTGAAGATAAATAAAGAAAATAATAGATTTATAATTTTAATTTATTAACAATTTTCCATTACCTTTTTCAATACGTCTACTCATAGATCCCTGACAATACTTTGGGAGTTAATAATATAAAAAATACATATCGTTTACTTAAGTGTTTAACTTCGTGACAGTAATTCAATAAAAGTGTAGCAATTATTTTAGTGTAAAATGGATCCAAAGATGCAGCTTTTATTTTTCATACAAATAAGTGTAAAAACTTTTAATGAAATATAAAAATGAACACACTTCTTGGCAACGGGTTGAAGGAAAAGAGGTTTGTTTATTTTTATCAGCTAATAAGTATTAAAGTAAGTCTGTACTAGGTAAGTTTATAATAGATTAATCACAAAGCCTTCTGTGAGACTATTGAATTTCATTTGAGATTGTAATTAATTTTAATATATATAATAAACATTGGAATTACAGTGCTTGGTAGATGTTGTATAGTGCCATTCATAGAAGCGGAGCGGACAAAAAGCGATAAAATTTCCCATTTTCGCAATTGTACGGGAAAAAGTTGACGATGAGATTCCTCTCCGCTTCGTCTTCTTAGAAATGCGATTGTAATAGCATTTTCGTTACACCAAAATAGTGGAGGTTCACATTATAGAAACTCTTTAGCAATTTGCTTTAAATGCCAAAGAACTAAGTTAGATTTAATTTTCAACCGACAGAAGTTTCTCTAAGATCGATTCACACAAAACATCACTGAGTATAATTTCTAATTCGTCCATACTCCACAAATTTTCTGATTTATAATTTTGCTCAAAATACTAAAACCTCTTTATTCTAAACCTGTTTGTGTGATTTGATCTTAATATTTAGGCAAAGAAAACGTTGTCAAAACATCTAGTTAATAAAGAAAGCTATAGTTTTACTGTAAAATAGAGCCAAAAAAGCTGAAAGTGTTAACCTTAGCGTAATATTCGGAGTATGTGTATTTTTTACAATGTAAATTATTCTGATTTCAGTAATAAAACATCTTGAATAAAGGAGACTTGTTTCATTTTTATTGTAACTTTGGACGGGAGAAAAGATGGTGGGTTTAAATAGGTCAATCTCTTGACTTATGGACTCGGGTATAGAGGCTGCATTTTTCTGTAACAACTGTAGCAAGCTCTCTTAAAATAAAGTCGTTGTTTTTGTCTGAGAGAATCTTTATCTACGAAATAGACGGCGACATTTTAGAAGTAGATAGTCCTCTTGTTTTGTCAGAGAAATACACGGACCCTCACCACGGTATAGCTGATGTTTTTAATTTCCATGAAATTGGTTTTGATCGACTGATAATTTTATCTCATAAATGTTTGAATATTTCTGGCATGTGAACACCGCGGCTAGAGCGTACAAGGCGTGCTCTGGACTCTGGAGGTCCAATTTGCAAAACAGGCTCTATTTCGGCAATAAAGCATTCAATCTTGGCTTCACGCCCATTATTTGACAACAGAGTTAAATTCATAATGGTTCTTACCTTATTTATCAGTGTCTAAATATATCTAGATCCCGCAACGCTATAAGACCTACATTTATATCTACTTCTCTTGAAGAAATTCTCACATCAATGCTCATAAAATAACAAATGGAATAATTTTCTCTCCACAAAAGAATCAAGGCATGAATGCACTTTGAAGGAAAGATAGAAGTAAGAAAATAAATGTAGACTCTTTAGAAAATAGGTCAGAGCTTCTTAGGTAAGTGGACAAGCTTGTTACCTGTTACGGTTCATATTACAATAGAGAGTTATTTGCTATCTCAAGCGAGAAATGATCTGGAGAACCTATTATTTTTCTTATCAATTTGATTCTTGACGACCAAAACGCAAACTCTAAGCATTTATTTCAATTAGATCGTTCCAGTACATGTACATTGTACTTAAATTGGTTTAGCATAAGGTAAGTAGATGTGTACAGTTTTTACCAACTCACACTTTTTCCCGATTGCATTTATAGCAAAAGGCGAACCTTATCCTGGAACTAATCCAAAATGAAGTAAGAAACAACCAGTGCCAGCATGGTTGGCGCAGTGGCTGAGCGATTGACTGCTGTGTTGTGTGTCGCAGGTTCGATCCCCGCACGGAATAAATGTTTGTATGGCCTACAAAATAGTTGTTCCGGGTCTGGATGTTTGTGTATATGAGTTTAAATGTTTGTAAAAGCAGCCACAATACAGAAGAAATCTAGTGCGGGGCGGGGCAACGTTTAAAAAATAAAAATGTAAAACCGAATAACACTTTTCCCAACTAGGGAATCGCAGCCAAGATCCAAGATCTCAAATTACGCTTGCAATCGCTAAATCGCAGTTGATACAACAATAATATTCTGAAACCTGACTAGTAGACTAATATACTTAAGAAACTTAGGTTAAAATAATATATTTAGATACTCAAGCTTCTTTTTGATTGAACTAGCCTTAAAAAACCGTAATAATTTACAAGGAAAAACGCCAAAATAACAAAAAGCAAACAAGCAAAAAAATACAACAAAACAATCTACCTCCCAGTCCTTAGTACATTTTACAAAACTTTTTACATTTTGAACCAACGAAGCTTACCTGAGCGACACGGCTTCATGATGTGAATTACACTCATTCTTATAAAATGAAAGTGCCGCTTTAAAAAAAGTATCTTCATTTGTGAAGGATAATTGCCCCATTCTAACACAACATTAGCCTTCCAACTTTTAATAGGCTTTTTACTCCGTGGAATAAAACGTAACGTATTTTGTTACGTTTTTTTTTGCAACCTTTTTTGCGTTTTAAGGAAAATTTGCTGGCGTTTTTTATATGGAAAGTTTTTGCATATATTCGGGTAGGAGCGAAAGGTTTAATGAGGGTAGCTTAAGAAGTTTGTAGTCTAAAAGAGAATAACTATTTTTTGACGTCATGATAACGTCTTTAAAATCGATGTACACCGACTGCACGCACGGAAAAGCATGACTCATTGTCACGTTCCGCCTGAGCCGAGCGTGCAAGCGAGAGCGCGGAACAAGCGATAGAGAGGCACGATCGGCCTAAGCGTTCGGCTTGTGACGCATCTATCTCTCTTCCACTCCATCGGCCGATGCGTCCATGACGTTATAACGTAAAATTATTGTCCGTAAACCGACTTTACAGACAACTATTTTTTTTCGATAGCCTTGTTTATCCCACCGCTGGACAAAGGACTGGCCCATATTCTTCCAGGTACTCTTCTCCTATTAACAATGAACTATGTAAATCCGGGAAAAATGATTTACAACGATAAACTGCGACCTACTCATATTGGTCAATACTGTTACATTGACTGAGAGGGAGAGCCGTGGCGGCCCAGTCGTTGCAACAAATTCAAACCTGCATAGCGTGAGCTTTGTGTTGTTTGTTTTGTCATTCCCCAAAATACATCTCATATCTGCACTGGGCCTGCCGGATTTCAGCCCACTACCCGCAGCATTTAAGGCAGATTTTTCATTAGTTAGCCAAGCATTCGCACAAGAATTATAGAAAAAGAATCCTACTAATACATATTATAAATGTGAAAGTTTGTGAGAATGGATGTGTGGATGTTTGTTACTCTTTCACGCATAAACGGCTGGACCGATTTGGTTGAAATTTGGTATGTAGATAGGTTATACCCTGGATTAACATATAGGCTGCTTTTTATCAACACACCACGCGGGCGAAGCCGCGGGCGGAAGCTAGTTATATATAAATGTAAACACAAACTCACGCAATTTACCCATGGGGGTAGGCAGAAACCACAGAACGCCACCTGCTACAATCCTTACATACTCCTTTCGCTTCATCGACGTTCATACACGTGGGCATACTGGTCATACACGCACACCGGTTGTTGAGACTTACACATGTAGATGTCGCTTACGAAGACGATCGAGAGTGCGCTTGATTTTCACTCAATGTGCCATTATCTAATTAATACTACTACTAATATAGAAAACTTTGTGGAAACTATATTTTCGAGTCGTTTGGGGTTGAAACTCTGGGGCCGTGGGGTCCTAGTGCTCATAGCCTCTTTACGGAAATTTCGAAACGCCTAGTTGACGCTTCCTGTGACCCAAGAGCTGGCTTTTACCTTGGCCAGAGGCTAAGTGTTGCCATATATGTAATGTGGCAACGCCGCCAGTCTCTTGGGCACATTACCACACACACACTCACCATTGACAGCGTTGAGGAGGAGCTTTTCGATGCCCTTTTTTAGTTTGTTGTTAGTTTATTTATTTGCATAATAATCAGCCTATAATAATTATCCCACTGCTGGGTCGCACGGTCTCCTCTCTAGAGAGGGAATGGGCTATAATCCACCACGCGAGCCCAGTACGGGTTGGTAGATGTCACATGTCCTCGAATTTTTGATTCTAGGACATGCCGGTTTCCTCACTATGTTTTCCTTCACCGTTTTTAGAGCAGTGGTCATGAAATAAATTACACAAAGTAATGCGCCTGCCTGGGTTCGAACCCACGACTTACTGTTCGTAAGTCGGGGCCGCCACCACTGGGCCACCGCAGCGGTCTAGTTTATTTATAGCTGCTCTCTAGTTTATTTAATAGTTTTAATCTGAAATAAATCAGTTTTTCCTCTTCATTTGTTTTTCTGTTTTTCTTTTAATCAGTTTTTCTTTAGTTCTTCATAGAGAGAACTCTAATACTAATATTACTATTATATTAATACTACCTAGAGCTTTTAATATTTTTTCACAACGCTTGCAGTCCATTAAATTGGGACTAATTAAGTTCACTGGCAATATCGAGAGGTTTTCAGCAGAAAATTAGGACAACGATTAAACACTAGACTTTCAAAGGATAGGTCATGTGAAATATGAATAATCTAAAAGGATAATGGACTAGCGTTTCATTTTACAGCACTTAAAATGAAAACCTTACATGTGTATTTTTTTCTAGAGTGTGCTTAAGTGCTTGTTAAAACTTAAAGTTCATAATACTATGTATGCTTCGACCTGTCTGAGGTATTTGCAAATTGATAAGATATCAAACAAAATTAGAACTTTGGCTTATTATCTTATGATGCAAATTATGATGACATAAATGATACGACTGCAGCTGAAGTCAGCCTCAACTCGGTGGTGGTGGTAATGCTTTGACTCTCTCTCTGACCAACGTGGTTCGGAGTTTCAACAAAAAATAAGCAATCTTTTTAATGGTTTTGTTATCACTAACGTGTGACATGTTCACGAGCACTAATATGTATACTCTTAGCTAAATTCAAAGACCATTTTACATAGCACAACATCACGCCTGCCACGCATCATCGAAGAGTTAGGCAGAGGTGTACACCCACATTTCACCAGTTATGTTTAACTAGGCGCAAATCCAGACTCCGTCACTGCTACTGAGACATTTCTGATGGAAAAAAACCCAATAACCTGGTAGACCCGGGAATCGAACCCGAACGTGATGCTCAGCAGTCGGGCGTGCAACCACTAGACCAACGAGGCAGTCCAAAAACCATTTTCTGGTGGAATTAAGATTGCAAACACTTAAAATTACTATTAATACAGTAGCAGACATTTTATTTCAAAAGCTAAGTATATCTGTTAGTGCTCGTGACGACCTAACTTCCAATTACACGGTATGACAGCTAGAACATGGTGATACTATATGTGATTGGCCTGTTGGTCTAGTGGTTAGTGACCCTGACTGCTAGGACGGAGGTCATGGGTTCGATTCCCACACAGGACAAATCTTTGTGCGATGAGTACGATTATTTGTTCTGTATCTGTATAATTTATGTATAATATGTATGTATTTAGAAATATATAAGTATGTTTATCAGTTGTCTGGTTGCCATAGTACAGGCTCTGCCTAGTTTGGGATCAGATGGCGGTGTGTTGGTTGTCCCAAGATATTATTATATTATATTACAACAATATAAAACCATTCATTAGGGATTGTACATGTACATAATGGTCCTTAGGTAGAACCTTACAAAAACGTAACTAGCGCCACAAGTTAGGAGTAATATCTTCAAAGTTATACCCAGGTATCTATCAAAGATTGATACCAGCTCCAGCTCAGTTCATAACATGAAGTTAATAGACCGTGAAGTCTAGATAAGAGATAGATTGAACCAATTCAGTTAGTCAGTTCTAAAGTGAGACACTTCATAACTGAAGTCTAGCAAATGGCGTCTTACTCAAAGATATTGTTTGATTGAAACAGTGAAGGTAGAGTTTCGTGAATGCTTGCAAGTCTGGATTTTAAGTTAGCTTGGTGTGGAATACTGGCCAACACAGTGTGGTTGGGACTTTGATGATCAAAAGGTTACCACGTATTCAGTACATCATTCCGAACGCAACTATGTAGAATTTTTTAATCGGTAATTAAATAAAAACAGCTGTTCCATACATTTTGACCGTGTAGGTATTGAACTTTTGTACCGATGAGAAACTTCAATGTGAGGGAGTACTGAATACGTGGCAATCGTTACCGCATCGATGCCCTTTCTACCATGTATACAGTGTGATTGGCTACATATGGGCAATACTTTAAAGGAGTGAAGTACTCATAAATAATAAGCAACTTTTACCATGGGACTACCTATAACCGTGAAATATTCATGCAAAAAAAAATCTGCTTTAGCCTACATCTTATCGAGATACGCGACCAATAATGTATGGAGCTATTGATATTTTTTTTGCGATTTCATTTTCAGTCCCGTAGCAAAAGTTGTTAATTTTCATGATTACTATACGGCCCTAAAGTATGGACATGTGATGAGGAGGGAAAAATCGCATGTGAGTAAAAGAGTGATGAATATAAACGTTGATGGAAGGAGAGGGAGAGAAAGACCAAAGAAACGATGGATGGATTGTGTGAGGAATGATATGAAAGATAAAGAAGTAAATGATAGCGTGACGGTTGACAGAGGAGAATGGAAGAAAAATACGTGACTCGCCGACCACAAATAACATGGGACAAGGGCAGGAAGATGATGATGACTTCACGCCCCTAAAGTCTTGCCCACGTTTAACAAATCACCCCGTATAAGTACAGAGGGAATTTGTTTCATGGTCGTTATACAGAAGCATGTCACTCTTCTCACACAAAATCATTCTTCTGCCCTTATCCCAATTTATTTGGGGTCGGCGCAGCATGTCTTCTTCCATACTTCTCTATTACTTGTCATCTCAGCAGTCACCTCCTTTCTAACCTATATTATTATCATCCTTCACACAGTCCATCCATCGTTTCTTTGGTCTTCCTCTACTCTTATAGCCTCATCTACATTCATACTTAACAACTTCCTCACTACATTTTCCTCATTCCTCTGCATCACATGTCCATACCACTCTTCTCACTCAATCCAACGGATTTGAAGGTAAATCCATTGCTTCATTTATGTTTGAAAATTTTGTCTGCTCGACAGACGATATTGTTGAATGGTCAAAATTAATGGCATTACAGGTATGCGGAGCAATACTTCGTTGATCGATAGACCACAAACCCGAACTTAGTAAATATGAAGTCGGGGCAGATGATATCATCTGCCTTGCCTTTTCCCATCTACATACACAGCATACATATTTTTACATGGGGCGACTGCCGATCAAAATTTTCAAGACTGCATATTTTTATCGTGACAAGTCACATGATAGTATTTGAGAAAAACGGTCTCTAGCAGTTATTGTTTACTTGTTGATTTGCTGTGTCACTAGAACATATATGTAAATACCTAAGCCATGACGTGAACTATTTAGATACCTGTTTGTGACGAAGCTTGAGTACCTGGATGGGGCTAAACAATACAGCCTATACTTAAGGTGAGCAGACTGCTTAGAAAACCCTAACATCATGAAGTGTAGCAGGGCAAGCCAAGCATGTAGACTTGTGTGAATGTACCACCATACCTACACATCTACCATCCATCAAAAGAAAAGACTAAAATCCATACAATCTTAAAAAACCGGCCAAGTGCGAGTTGGACTCCCTTTAAAATTTAATTTATTTTTATTATTTTTTGTTATAGCGGCAACAGAAAAACACATTCTGTGAAAATTTCAACAGTCTAACTATTACGAATCATGAGATACAGTCCGCTAACAGACAGACGGACGGACAGCGGAAGCTTGGTAATGGGGTCCTGTTGGTTACCCTTCGGGTGCGGAACCCTAAAAAGTCACCCTCCCGTAGTGAATATAAGATAAAAATAGATACGTCCTATAATAATGAAATCAAAACTCTATGAAAGAGCACCATTTCCCATAAGGAAATAAAGTCTTAATCTAGGTGAGTAGGTAGCACTAATAGCTCTGTCCAAGTTTTACCAGCGAACGCATTCAAACAATTTATTCTATCTAACACGGTGAAATTCCAACTCTGACTTATAGAGATAGAGTTGAATTTTCAGCAAAGGTGGGTATTCCAAGTTTTGTTCTGTTTAATACTATTTTCAAGAAGAGTTCGTTACACAGATAGAATCTTTAATTTCCTACGTTAGCGCCAGTGTCAGAGTTTTACAAAAGGTCCCTTGTATCGAATGTCGTGTCGTTTGGAATTGTGAATAAATTAGCTTTTCAAAGGGTTTGAGCTTTTGTTTTGAGATGAGGATTAAAAAGAAATTGGATTTGGATGATGAAGTGATTAATGGGCAGATAAATTGGGAGTGTTTAGATGCGCGCTGTTATTTTGTTGTTTGGGCTCAATTTATATTAAGAGGTTTTAATTTTAGAAGGATACAGCCATAGTTAGTATATATTGGAAATTATAGACGACATTTTTTTATTATAAACTAACGACCCACCCCGGCTTCGCACGGGTGCATGTATTATACATATAAACCTTCCACTTCAATCACTCTATCTATTAAAAAAACCGCATCAAAATCCGTTGCGTAGTTTTAAAGATTTAAGCATACATAGGGATATAGGGACAGAGAAAGCGACTTTGTTTTATACTGTGTAGTGATTATTGCCCCCACTAGGATGATTTCTCCTGTATCGTGGGTGCGTTTACAAACATTTAAACTCACTCACCCAAACAGAAAGACCCGGCACAACTATCTGTAGGCCATATTAATATTAGTTCCATGCGGGAATTGAACCCGCGACACGCAGCGAAGCAGCCAGTCGCTTAGCCACTGCGCCAACCGTGCCGCCAAACCGTACAGGAGAGTTACTATGACGTCTTATAGAAGGAGTAATTAAAGTGTGGGAAAGAGACAGAGCTATACAGGTCGTCTAGCGCCATCTCTTTCCCACACTGGAATTAAGAGCTAATCCTGCTTTAAGAGGTCATTGTAGGCCAACAGTTTAAATCTAACTATTAAATCTACGGTCTTGAAATAGGTACACCTATTTCAAGACCATAGATTTAATAGTTAGATTGCAAACAGTAGCTGCAATGTGTGCTCATAAGGCCTACCTATTACCGTGTGACAGTACCTGTAACACAACGAAATAGGTACACCTATTTCAAGACCATAGATTTAATATTTACGATTGCAAACAGTAGCTGCAATGTGTGCTCATAAGGCCTACCTTTTACCGTGTGACAGTACCTGTAACACAGAGACAGAATATACTTATAGGTATTGTTCTACAATAAAAATAATCTCGTAAATTAATAAAACTATTTAAAAAAAAACTGCTTCACAATTTTCCAACACGTAATCTTCTAACAGTGCCTATTTTATTTTCAAAAAAAATAAAAACGTCAAGAAAGAACCACAAAATCGCTCACGAGTTTTAAATTTCGTGACGATCAAAGTTCGCCGGTGTTGAATGCAAAAGATAAGCGATACAGGACCGGAAGTTACTTCCTGTGGCCGTTCGAACATCGAACGTTATTCATGGCCCGAGCCCAGAATGAAAACTTCCGCTGGGAGATACATGACGAAACTTCGCAGAAATTGTCAGAGGTAGGGTAGCATTGTCTTGGGATGGGGTTGGGACTGTCCCGGTTTAAATTCAGACTACAGTACATAGACTGTCAGTTGTTTAATGCAAACAAATAATTCAGTTCGAGTAACGTAACAGACTGCTTCGTTGGTCTAAAACTCGTTTATCTAGGTCGTCGGTTCGATTCCCGAGTCTAGCAAAGTGTTATTGGGTTTTTCTATCAGGAATTTATCAGTAGCAGCCACGGAATCTAGATTCGTGTCCGGTTGATGGCAATTGGCTCGCACTCTATTACATGGGACTTAGACATTACTGGCGAAATATGGGTGTGCTTGTTAGGTACGCCTCTGTCTAACCGTAGTTTACAGGCGAAACACTTGAGCATGGGGTTGATACCTAAAACTAGTCAAGAGGAAACCCTTCGGGGAATATAAGGTGTGATGTTCTGTTAAGCTATGGAAAAAATCTAAACATGAAGCATGGCGTCTATGTTTAGATTCCATAGGTATCAACCCTATGCTCAAGCGTTTCGCCTGTAACCAGTGAAACAAAACCTTTATCTTGTTCCTACCGAAATCCTGGTCACAACACTAAAAGAACCAATGTTAGTTCAACGGCTACTATTATTGGAATTAATTAAGAAAATAAAGATTCCAATGAATGGATCGTTATCTTTTCGCTGTAGCCTTTAGTTGAGGATGCTATTAGTAACAGGATGGAGCATCGATGCAATACAAAATTGTTCTCGTATTTTAAGAATTGGAGAAACGAATAGACGATTCTTTTCTGAGAGAAAGATTTAAATACAGTGATTTCCTTTATTCGTTTTTCTAACATACCTATTATTTATATTTTTAAATATTTTTACTAACAAAAATTATATAATACAGTGAATACAGCAGTCATTGTGCCGATAGTCGTGTCGGCCAATGGCTTAATTGCCAATAGCCTCGACCAACATCTGAAGAGGCTCTCGCTTGGCAACTGGATCAAGGGCTTGATTCAGAAAGCAGTACTTCTGGACACGGCGCGAATTGTTAGGAGGTTCCTCTCTCAAGAGCCCTGACCACCGGTAGTTCGGACCCTGTTCCCGATGCTGGTGGGCTACTATTTTTTTAATATTTTTAAATGTTTTTTTTTTATATTGTTTTATATTTGAATATTTAAAAATGTAAATAATATGTTAAAACATTAATAAACGAGAATATCATAAATAAATACAGTTTATTGTTATTGAACTGTCTTTTTAGTAAAAAGTTTGGTGTGTCTGGAAACTTTTCTGTTTAGGTATCCATTCCCATTAGGTACCTATCTAAATTACATGAACTACGATATTTTTTAAGTTAAGAAAAATTAATTCCAAATGAAAACTAATCAATTGTTTTCAGTGGTTGTTTGTGTATGTGAGTTTAAATGTTGGTTTACGCACCCACGATTCCTAGTGTTTGGCGAAGTTTATAAAAAGTAAAAAAGTGCAACTTTCAGAGCAGAAACCTAAACCTTATTACGACCTCACAAAAAATACTAAAAATCTCCTAAGCATTGTGTCTGAGGTGTGACCAGTATCATAAATAGCTTTCTCAAAAAAAAAACACAAACAGTAGGAATTCGAGATTCTGGTTCCGCTATTTTTAAACGCACAAAATGTGGGCCCAATAAACTGTCAGCTGTTTTTTATTCTGAATTCGAAATGCGACAGAACTGAAGTTGCCACGTTTAAAATTCCTTTTTTATGGCCAGTATCTGTTGTGTTTTTGGGAACAATATTTACATGGTAACCAAAGAGTTTTATTTATTTACGATGTAGGCACAAAAACTTTTTGTTTACGACTTCTTTCAGCCAGTATCAATCATCCACCAAACCGCATTGACCTGCAGGGTGCTGCGTGGTCAGCGGTTCACTGCTCCTCACAGAGAAAAGGCCCGTGTTCTAAAAGTGAGAGCGTTGCTGATTTTGCTTATGCTAAGTGTGTATCAGTCAATGATCCGCCAGAAAGGAGAGGTCAAAATTGATATAAAATTCCGAAATCCTTACTGCATAATTTTGTGACAGCTAATTATTATAAATAATGTCTAAATGTGGGTTTGTTTGTTCGTTTGTCAAGCCTTAACGGCTAAATAGATCTGAAAGTTAGCACACAGATAAACTGTGACCTGAGTTAGGATAATTTTGTACCGAGCTCGACGAAGGCGAAGCCGCGTGCAAAAGCTAGTTACATAATAAATATGTTGTTTTACTACCACCAGACGTTTTCCGCACTCTATGAGGAAAATCCCGTAAAACCTATTCATGGTCCCCTGTATAGGAAACTGATAAATTATTGATAGTGAACGGAAGGTAATCTTATTTCCTCTCATAATTCCCCCTACTTTATTCGTGCGCCTCAAATGTGACGGGAAAGGAGCTTACGCCGGCGGCGGCGACTCCGTCTGTTTTAAATTAGAGATAGGCGATGCAAAACACCATCACAATATTATATTTTAAATATATAGCACAATATACAAGTTTTATTTAAGTTTAGACACCGACTCCTGACATTTGGGGTAGACGTATCCTTTAGTCGGACCAGGAATCAGCAAACGTAATGTGGGAACTAGAGCACAGGAACCGGTTTTTCCCGATTCTTAAAAAACCGGGAATTCCCGGTATTTTATTTTGTAAAAAGTTCTGTTGTAGGCAACCCGGGTTATTTCGGGTTTTCGGTTATTTTGTTTATGGTTCTTATTGATCTGTGAACTGCGCAGATCAGGCACACACGTCGTCGTTTCAAATGTAGAAACATGAGCTAGTAAATTTATTGTATTCTCCCATGACTTATTCATCAAATTCTAACATAAAAATTTAGGCATTCTCCTTAATTACAGGGTTTCTTGGGTTATGGAATTGGTAGAATTCTCATTCGAAAGTACCCTACAATGGGTACTTTCGAATGAGAATTTTTGGTTTCTTAAATGTATTGTATAAAATTCTTCTGAGATATAATTTTACATTTTTAAATGATCTTAAAAACAAAAGCATAAAAAACAATAAAAAATTTAATAAAAAATAGTAGCCCACCGTTACGTAAGCTGGCATTGACAACAATAGGTCCTGGGGTGACGTGTTCGTTGAACATAACCTGGGTTTAGTCCAAGTTCATCCTGAGACCAATTCTGATTAAAGAGTCAACTAGGCCATCCAGCATCTGCTGCAAATCTCAAGTGTGAGATGTACTGTTCAGCACGTTGGGATATGTTGTGTTTGCTGGTTCTGAGTTTAGACGGTCATTGTGGCGTTTTCATAGAGACTTCTCAGCACTTGGATGTACTCCAGCTTCGAAACGACAATATACCCACCAGATTTGGTCCACTGTCGTCCGGTGGCTCCTCCCAAGTGATTGGACGAACACTTTAGACCCCCGGTTATGCTCAATCGCGTTACTATTGAGCGTGTGATGGAGCAACGAAGGTCGCGTCGTACCAATTTTGTAATGGTTTTGTTGAGTACCCGTAGTTCTGCCGAACTGATGGGTGGGTTTTCACGTCGTTCCGTCATCCAGTCCAGAGTCTCCTCCGAAAGTTTGAACTTCCTCCCTAGGAATTCCACCATTTGGTCAAGCGCCTGGGATAATACTATAACCTTTGTCATTTTTATTTATTTATTTATTTATGTACACACAGATACTTAACAGGACAATATATTAACATAGAAGAGCACAAAGGTAGGTACTGCTTATAATTAAACATATTATACGGTATTTTTTTTTTTGCTTATTTTTGCTTATTATTTTTTTTTATTTTGCTTTGTTATTGCTTATTTTTTTTATTATTTTTGCTTGCTTTTTAATTAACAAATAGAGCAAAAGTATATTTTAAATTAAAGAAAGAAAAAAACCCAAAATACTCGAAAAACCCGGGTACCCGGTATTGGGTAAAACTCGAAACCTCTATAGCATTCAAAGCTGAGTTCAGAAATTCCATTTGAGTTGATTTGTATGAACATTTCTGTGCACTGCACAAAACATAGTCCGAAATTCGACCCGTACCTGTCATCATAGATCTCAGGCTTTGAAATGGCCGTTCTGATTCGACTTCCAAACAGTCTGCCAGGATTTCCGTTACAATAATTATATAGACAGAATACTCTCTATTGTATGTAGACTATAATGTAGATTACAAAAACAATCTATAACTTCACCAAAACACAACAAAGGAACAAACAGACAGGTTAAGATTAACATAATTAATCTACCAAACACGTACTTCGACATCCATTGCCGACTTTCCAACTTCCACACCAATCAATTTCCACACAAACCCAGCAATGTATACCATAATAATATCACCATCGTGTGTCGCAGCCATAAGACCCCTTGCATGTCACGGAATACGTCAGAGATAAGAAATGCAAATCCTCTTACAAATACGTAGGGGTGTTATCTACGGGCAATTTGAGGGGCACAACCTAATGCAATAACATTGCGGAAGGGAGCAATCTTAGGGGTAAGTGAGTGATATGAGTTATGAGGCAGAGACGAATAATATGTTGTTTGTGGAACTATTTAGAGGTAGGATCTTGTAAGATTTTAAGGGACCCACCAAATGCCTAGCCTTTTCCAACTATCGTTATGTTAAGGTCGGCTTCCAGGCCACACCGATGGTATAGCTGAATACCAGTGATACCTACTGACTATTTGCCAGAATAAAGGCGTCAGACTACGCGTAAGAACTGTCAAAGATCTTCGATTGTCGTCCACGGCTCAACTTCGGCAATTATTGCTTAATTTTGACAATGGACCCTTGCGGCTACGATTATCCAATGAGTTCTTTCTTGCTTTAAAAAAAAAGCAGTCGTTTTGCTTATTTTTGTCTTGGTCTCACCACCAAGACAAAAATAAGCAAAAAGACTGCTTTTTTCAAACATTTCGCTATTCACAGAAACGCAAGAACACTTATTTTAGAACTTGTGACCGCTCTGTTGCAGTAATTTCTTTAAAAAAAAACTTAGAAGCTACATCCTGAAGTAAAAATCGTACATTTTATCGTGGCCAAACGAGTATTCCTTTGAATAACGTGACAAAGTTTGACATTGGATGATTCGCTGCATTGTAAAAATAATTGAAATGGTCTTTTCTTAGCCGAGTATCTTAAAAATCTGTCTTCGATAGGTAATTTTCCAAGCTTCTTTAGATATTTTGATGTAAGGAATATTCGTGTCAGACTAAAAGTAGTTTGTTTGAAAAGAGAATTCCATGGAAATTCACGAGATAATGTGGTTTAGTAGCGTTTTGAAGTGGAGCTTAGTGCTTACCCTAGTTTAACAGTAAAACAGGCATCTTCTGGGCACGCTCGTTTCATCATAGACCTCATCCATCGCTTTCCACCAGGCGTGATCGAGGTCAAGAGCAGGCCCATTTTGTAATAAAAAAAATCAACGGGTTGCACTCCGGGAGTGCCGGCAGAAGTGAAAACTTGAAAATTAACGTTATGCATTTTTAATATTTTTTAATGGTTAGGGAATAAATTTGCACGAATTGCTTTAATTACCAGTATAATGGTAGGTACTATCATTTATGTGGTAAAATACAATATTCATTTATTTCGCTATCGTACACAAACCATGTCAATTTATATTACATTAAAAATTTAACACTTCAGAACTCCCTCCGTCTTACGAATTTTCGATCAGGTCACGTGTCCTGACGCGAGTTTAACATTTTTTACCCATCACAAAAACTGCACAACGCAGCTAAAGAAGTTTTCACTTCAAAAAAAAAAAGAAGGTAATTTACCTATTTGAATAACAGTAACTTTTACAACACTCATTACCTACCTTCGAACAAAGAGATTTAAAAGTAGCCTGCGACAAAAGCAGCAGATTTTCTAACTGTGAAACACGATGAGAAAAGAAAGAAGTAAGTAATAAGATGTCATACATCTAGAATTGTATTCTGTTCGAGACAAGTTTTGTGCAGTAACTTTACTAATAGTACTAGGCTAACATAAGCTCAAGGTGATATTTATTTTAATCTTTCTGGGTTCTATGATTCTGTGATGAAATACCACCTTGAACTCATGCCATCCTAGTACTTTGTAGGGTGCATCATATGTGTATATCCCTCAATGGCAAAACATCCGTCTTACGCTTTTTCGATCAGGTCACGTGTCCTGACGCGAGTTTAAGATTTTATACCCATTACAGAAAAAGTGCTCAACGCCGCTAAAGAAGTTTTCACTTCAAAAAAAAAAAAAAAAAAAAAACGTTAAACTAGGAAACGTACTGTATCATAATTATTTTCACACTATTTTGTACGCAACGAATAGCTGAAAATCAAAACAATTTGCCATTTTAATAAGCAAGTCTTGTACAATCAGGGAAAAGTTCTACAGGGATATTTTGGCGCTAGAATGACATTAGTAGAGGACATTTGAGGAATTGAAAAAAGAAAATGGCGGCATAAATTCAGATTTTGAACTCATGTCAAAACATTCCTGTACAAGTATAGGTTAAAGCAATATCATAGAACTCTCAAAGAAAGGCAGTTACTTGATTCTTCAGATAATATAAGTTGACAGTTATTTTTTTCCTTGCTTTATTTAGCAGTATAAACAATTCAAAAGTAAAGGGTAACATTGAAATAAGAGTTTTGAGTTTACATCAAACTGACTCCATCTTTCACAAAAAATTCTCGTCACTCGAAAATCGAGCAATATTTACATACTCGTACATACGATTCCTATAGCCATATTAACACAATGCCAGTGTTCCCGACAGCCCTTGAATGCTGATGACGTGTACAAAGGGGGCCCATATAATTGGGTTACAGTTATATACCCCAGAAGTGAGACTGATTAATTTTGGGAAAACCCCTTATCAAACAACACTGATATGAGATGGCAGGTGGACGGGCTGGTGTAGATAGTGCGGTTCTAATTCTAATATTGTTGGGAAACTGTACCTGAAGGATGGAATGTTGAAGGTAGCGCCTGTATAAGAATAGAATAGAATAGAATTAATTTATTTATAACCAACTTTTACTAACAGTTTACACCACATATACAAGTTATTGGTTGAACATAAAAATCAAGTAAAATTACATAAAGTTTACCAAAATTAGAATTAAAAAATAAAATAAAAATAGTAACAATATTAGGAAGTACAATTTGGTAGATGTAGGAGGAGCTCGTGGCTAAATAATAGCAGCCGCTCGGGTCGATGTTCAGGTTAAGCCGCGCTTGCCTAGGTTGGTCCGTGGATGCTTGACCACCCATTACATACCCAGTTTCCTCCGTGATGAAACTAAAACTACATCATTAGATTTTTGGAAAATCAATATCCCTAGCCACTAATAGTCATCACTATTGGCGCCAACTCACTTATAAGTTCTAATTTCAATTGTTTACTTTTTTTTGTTTTACTTTAGCCTTCATTCAACCGTGAAGAGTTAGAAAATAAAATAAAATTAGAACAATGTTGTAAAGACAATGCTGCACTGCGGGTGTCATCAATCAAGGACATTTATTTAAAATGTGAAAAAACATGAAATTTTACCTTTTCTTTAAATTTGCCGAATGTCATTACTTCCCAGAATTTGAACATAAGCAATACATACTATCGAATGGTGTAACAATACATAGTTTTTTTTTTCAAAATCAACGGATTCGATTCCTGGCTGGAAAAAAAAATCTAATGATACAGTTTTAGTTTTCATCAAAATCGGGCTCGAGACTCCTTTGATTATTTTTCACTTTTCCTCATAGTTTCGGATTTGGCCATCTATGCCCACTTGTAAAATTCACCCTGTATACTTTCTTATGCAATGCATATGAAAATATACAGGTTAATTTCATATTATGCATTCAATAAAAAGCTGTTATTTTGAAATTACAAACAGACACTTCAATTTTATTTATTTGTACAAATAGGTTCCTTATGTTCAGAGTTGAATCTGGCTCAAATTAAGATCCGGGTGCGCAGGTACGAAAATAATAAAACATTTTAGCCATTTTAGTAAAAAATATGTTTTAGCCACCTTGGTCTAGAGTTGTATGCTAATGGATGTCTTAGGGGAAGAACCTAGGCATAAAGAAGAAGGGCAGAAATTTGTCTGGTTATATTTTAGCGACCGTAAATATCACAAAAACGAAACAAATTTAATTATTTTTTTATGATTTTTCAATTATTCACTTTATGTCTTAAAAGCCGGAGTTAATTTATATTAATAAAAGTATATCAACTGCTTCGGAACGAGATACGCGAATTGTTTTCATATTATAGTGGTGTTACACATACAATCATTATGAATGTTATTATCTGTACCGATTTAAATGAACGGTCGATTCAATTGATCATTCTAGGGTTGGTTGAATTATTAAAATAATTATTGAAATGCAGTTATTCTATCTCTAATCAACCTGATTTGATCTTTATGTAATATTACTTTTAAATCTAAAAAAGGAGCATAGGATCGATTCAACATTGTATCGATTTTACATTAAATCGATTTTAATTGTACAGCTCTACTTTTGTCTTTGACAGTGACCGATTGACAGTTGGATGCTACAGAATTCCTCTGCGTGTTCCGTTTCGTTCGTGTTTTGTGTGTTTATTCGGTTTACTATTAATTTCCAAAATTCAAACTCCGATATCTTTGTTTTCCGGCTTTTCCGAATCAAAATAGACTCGCTTGTAGATTCTGCTACTGACGCCGAATCTTTAGACATATTTTTTACTACGGGATGCTTCAATTTAATTCCAGACAATTTAAAGTAAGGAGATTTGCCATTGTTCTTTGATTTTTTTATTATCATACATTTTACTATGTTGAAAGACGACGAAATCTCAATCTGCTATATTACCACCCAGGACCCCAGGTACTGTAATATTGGAATTTATTTGTCTGGGATGTTTTGTAGTCATGCCGCACTAGTGCTTGTCTGAGGGAAACTGGTTGTGATGTAATGCTGGTAATCTCAAACGTGACACAATTTGTTTTCAAGATATTCAGTCAAAAGTGACAAAGGGTTATACTGTGAGGTATCACAGTGTCTATCTTGAAACGAGGGCGGTTGTTGTCCTATGTTCTTCAAAATCCATGTCTACGTCAAATAAGGGTGTATACGTCAGGGTGTCCTGGAACATAAAGGGCAAAAGAAGGAACATGGATGGGTTTTAGTCAGTAAAAGTCTGACACTCCCTTCCGCTCCGCCAAGAGCGGGAGGAGTCATTTGATGATTTCCCATACAAAAAAAGGGTGTAAACGACCCTTCACGAAGCTGTCAGCCAAGCATTCTGTACATCAAACTAAGTATTTACGCAAAAATTATTGCTGGGAAACAACTTTTTTTTGCGGTGAAAAATCACGTTTTACTGTAAAAATCAATTTAACGCACTCATAATATTGTGTTGGTGGCTGCATTCAATCGTAAACGGGTCATAGAGGTATTTAAAGTAAAGTTATAACCTCAAAACTAGTATTTAAAAAAACTTGTGAAAAAGTTGGAAGTTTGACCGTATATCTCCGTAACTGGAAGGTGCATGGAGCAAACCTACGAAGGTGTACTCCAGAACAAAAAAAATATCGCAATGACGAGGAGAATAAGAATGTAGCGGTACTACAAAAAATACTACAGCAACATAGAACAAAAAGTACTACAGCGCCATCTATGACGCAGAGGATAAACTAAACACCGAAATACATCTAAATCCTGCATCGCGCAAGTAAAGTTATTCACGACTTAAGAATATATAGAAGAACCCGACAACAACCGTCGGGCAGTACCCCACCAGACAATAACACCCGTCTGGTCGGAGGATCCTCCCTTTTCTATGGGGGATGAAGAACTTTACACCCTGTTCTTCATACCCCCAAAAGTACCTTTCGGCTTCATTATGGGTATTTTTCACACCCTTTATAAATTTTTACAAAACATAATCCCATTTCGTCTATTTAAGAGACCGCTTCGATATTTTAATAATGGTTTGACGAGTTTTAAAATTTGGGGTTATTCGAAACAATCATAGGCAACAAAAAAAAAATATACAACGCCACAATAAGTAACAAATGTACTAAAAGTTTATTTACTAATTAAACTCAAGAACTGGGGCCCAATTCTGTTCCTACAATAGTGTCAGAATGGTCTGTCATTGATTTCATAATTGTTGATTTTGACTTGTCAAAACTTGTCAAAATCAACAATTATGAAATCAATGACAGACCATTAGAATTACCATTCTGTCTCTATTGTCGTCTATTGTAATGGCAGAATTGGGCCCCTGGTCGATTGGTGACGATTTGTTCGTTATAATATGGAGTTCGATTTTATTTTGTTTTGAATTTGGGATAACGCATGATTGGTACTGACATTTTAGACGAGTTTGAATGTACAGTTGTTGTTTTGGGTTTTCAGTGGTTGCTGCTGCTAAAACGATTACGCAACAAAATATGATCTAAATATCATAAAATCGTACGGTATTAGAAGTATACTAAAACATTTGTTACACGCTATTTAAAGACCGTTCTCATCTCGGTAAACATCTAATTCAGAGTTAAATAAGTCCTCGATTGAGAAAGGCGTATTGTTATGGTTCTAAAAGTACCGTACACTCAAAAACACATTTGCAAAAATAGCTCTAATAAAATAGCTCTTGAGTTTAGTTTAAGATCTGCATTAGCGTAAAGTGAATAATTTTGGGAACAGTCTCAGAGAAACCTTAGCGTGTTACATAAAATAGGGATAATTACGTCTATAAGCACTCTATCACTCCATGATATATCATCAAATATTTAGCTAATTACTAGTAGGTACATGTACTAATGAACATTTACATGAGCAAATATTAATTCACGCTGTAATGAAGATATTGTCGTTCCGTCGCGCATCGCCCTAATCTCGGAATTTCATGCGCCCGAAGTATGCGGGAAATCTAGGACAACCAAGGATGGGGGCTGGATTCAGAATATAGTAAACAAGACCAAGTTTTGTTCGGGATTAGAATTTTAAGACTAGATACTAATTTCTTGACTGTATTTCAATTTTATGTTCTTTTGTAGTTCTATAACTTGTTTTACAATTATTGGCCAGAGGCGGTCGTGTTTAAATAATAACAGCCGCTCGGGTCGATCTTTAGGTTAAGCCGTGCTCGCCTAGGTTGGTCTGTGGATGGGTGACCACCCATTGCATACCGAGTTTCCTCCGTGGCTCGAAAAGCACGTTAAGCCGTTGGTCCCGGCTGTCATTTGTAGATCTTTGCCGTTACAGGTAGTGGCTCGAAAGTCTGACAACCAGTCTTACCAAAGACATCGTATTACCTAGTACTAACTGGGTTGTGGAGGTCAGATAGGCAGTCGCTCCATATAAAATACTGGTATTCAGCTGCATCCGGTTAGACTGGGAGCCGACCCCAGGATAGTTGGGAAAAGGCTAGGCAGATGATGACCATGTTTACATTTTAGTCCAAGTCTGAATCTAGCCAATAAATACTTCTTGTTCCCCTGCAGTTTTGTGTATAAGTCTTTGACATTGATTGTCACTGAGATGAGAATACAACCAGAATTTTAAAGCTTTTTAAAATATGGTATATGGCCTTCTGGTTTATGTTATTGAGTCTCACCGGAGTCCCGGACGGTTTAAAAAACTTAGTGTCTCTGTAACTTTCCTCTACCGCCTTGTATCAAAGTCAAGACATCATCTGCCTAGCCTATTCCCAACTATGTTGGGGTCGGCTTCCAGTCTAACCGGATGCATCTGAATACCAGTATTTTACTTGGAGTGACTGCCTATCTGACCTCCACAACCCAGTTAGTACTGGGTGATGCGACACCCCTTGGTAAGACTGGTTGTCAGACTTTCGGGCCACTAATTACCTGTAACGACTGTCAAAGATGACAGCCGGGACCAACCGCTTAACGTGCTTGCGAGGTAAAGAGGAAATTCGGTATATAATGGATAGTCACCCATCCACAGACCAACCTAGGCAAGCGCGGCTTAAAATGAAGATTGATCCAAGCGGCTGTCATTATAATATCAAAGTCTAGTAACAACATAATAAAAACCGTGACATACACTCAACAAGCAACATAAACACTGTACCAGGAACAGGTGGCCCATAGAAACTAAAATAAACAAACATTAAAACTCTTCACATTACACTGTGGAAAACATTATTCTTTATTTCTAAGGAAATCATAAACAAGGCTGTGTCATTCTTGCCCACAAATCAAAAGCGGCTTACGTACCTTTAAATAAACAAATTTATGAAGCACAGTCCTGAAACCTGATTCCCATCTTTATTTCTTTCAGGATAAGAGTGAGAGAAAACATGGTTGGTTGTTAATGATAAGTTGGCGTCCCCTTTCCGGACTTACCTGCACGTTTGTCTGTCATATATAGTTGTTTATTGACTATTGTTTTCATGTTTGTAGTTCATGTAACATTAAATTAATGTTCGCAAAATGACATAGGATACGATTTGTTTAAAACATGGGTGTTATTAAGATATGGGGACAGGACAGCTGTCTGGTTACTTTTTTTAAACTTTCTGTAAGATAATGAAGTTTCTACTGTTCTTTGTAATACATAAACCTACCTCAATCTTATATGGGTTACATTTGTGAGTGTATACGTGTATGTTAATATAACCTGTTGGTTTCATGGTTGTTTTCTATTTGGTCCAGAAAAGACAAAAAGGGATTATTTATTATTTTTTCAGACTACAATGAGGTCTTATGTGTTAGTAACAATATGACTTAGCCCATGTCAGTACTTAATAACTAGAACAGATCGGGTGCGATTAGTTAGCGCCCACACTATCGATTATGGTTGACTGGTAGAGAATGCCTTGTGACATTAACTCCGCCTATAAACAGTCGACACGTCGACATCTAATTGTACAGTTTGACAGTTTGTGATAACTTGATGTGCTGGCGACTGTACCAATACCTAATTGTACCTACACGAAGTTAAAAAAAAACGCATTTAGCAAGTATCAAAGAATCTGACCCTTTGTCCAAACCGCTGGATAAAACCACTTTTCTGTTGCACAATATTTCGTTTTACTTAGTACAGTCGGTCGCCTGTTTGTGGTAACACTTCACCCGGAGCTGCACTCGTAAAGTATATATTAATAAGAAAACACGGCCAGCTTATCCAGTATAAGCTGACCACGTAATTAAATGAAACTTTAGAAGTAGGCAGAAATCACAGAACACCATCCGCTACGATACTTACATATACTTCTTTCGCCTCGTCCACATTCATACATCTTGTCAAACACGGAAACCGCGCCGGTTGTGAGTGCTTCGCACCTGGACGCTGGACCTCTCTGAAGAACCCCACCGATAAGGTAATTCTGGTAATACTGTAATATTTAAATCAAAATGTTGGTATCATATTATTTCATGTTCTAGTAAACCCTGAAAATATTAATGTCAGTGAAGTCAAACAATACATAAAATCAAAAATAATATACATCATCACTGAATGATTTGTTCATTGACTCGCCAATTACGCTGTGGGATTGTCATACGAGTCATAATTAAATTATTAATATTAATTACAGAACAGGGACTAAATAGGTCAACAGTAAAACTGAGTTTCGTCACAATTATTAGGTTTCATGAATAACTTCCCTAATGGAGGAGCTCGTGGCAAAATAAAAACAGCCACTCGGGTCGATCTTTAGGTTAAACCGCGCTTGCCTAGGTTGGATCGTGTTACCCAGTGCTAGCTGGGTTGTGAAGGTCAGATAGGCAGTCGCTTCATGTAAAATACTGATATTCAGCTGCATTTGGTTAGACTGAAAGCCGACCCCAACACAGTTGGGAAAAGGCTAGGCAGATGATGATGAATAATTTCCCTAATGGTCCGATTGAAGTTATGTTTTCGGTTTTATTGATGGTAACTTTTTATTAAGATAGAATACTCTTTATTATGTAGACCATACAAATTACAGGTATTACAATTTAGAACGAATAAATAGGGTGACTTATAGGGCGGTCTTATTGCTAAAAGCGATCTTTGGAAGACAACCTATGAATATATTCAGGGAGGAGGCCTACTTTGAGCTGTTTGGTTTTTATTATTTTTCTAAGTTCTAAAGGATCGAGATACGTAACTTAGCGAAAAGCGAAACTTTAGATTCGTTATGTCAAAATCAATGTTCCACCGCACTTACTGACGGTCGACTACTTTTCAACCCTATTACTCAAGGCTTAAGAGAGAAAGTGGTCGATCGTCAGTAAACTCGAAAGTTCCTACTTTTTCGTGATTTTGACTTATTGAAACATAAGTTTAAGCTACGCTTCGTCTGTTTATCTAACCCTTAGTCATTCTGGATAGGTAGTCAAGTTTTTTTGGGAGCGTTATTATATTAAATAAAAGAGTAGAGTTACGTGTGAGCAGAAGCGCATGCTCTCATGTAATGTCCAATACTAATCCTAGTCGCTACATGTGGGGCTTAACGCTACTTATCTGCTAAGTTGACAAAAATGTATCGAAGGTTCTAGAGGGGCCACCCTAAACTGCAACGTAGCATTTTATGCTCTCACGGTGATCGCGTTGTGGTTCAGGTTGCATAACTCCTCCCTCCTCAAGAACGAAATTATCAGAATTGTTAAGATTCGGATCATTTCGCTGACAGTTTAACAATTTGATTTTATATCTAAAAACAAGAAAGGTTATGAATCCTAAAGCTAGAATTACATATAGAAATACCGTGCCTAAGCTAATGGTTTTTGTGTTAACTGCATTATAATTTTCACTATATTTCACTTTGTTCATTTTCACCACTTGAGCTAATTCTTTTAGCTCGTCTAGATTTATACCTTTCATATTCACTGCACTGACACTATTGATGCGTTTTTCAGGCTTCAACTCTGGTAGCATAACGATTGGAATTGATGGATAATTCAGATGTGTTAGAGAAAATTGGTGTTTTTGTAGATGTATGTGCCCGACGTTAAACGTACAAGCATCGTCCAGGGTATCTATGTATGTTCCTTGTAGAGACTCGTGGCTCATGACGTCATCATAGCATTTTCTACTTGCTATAAGGTTATATTTTGAATATAAAATCCAACTTTCGCGGCCAATTCGTTGAACTTTCAAATCTTCAATGTCAACTGTGTGCTGCTCGCATGCACTAGTATTAGAGTGGAACTTCATCAATTGTTCTTCACAAAATGGTTCTATATGGGTCACCACATCATCTTCGGTACATAAGAATTTTTCATCTATTGCAATCTGTGCACAGGCTTTCACGACTGGTATGTAATCAGAGTCTTTCACCAAAAGGTAGGGATATTTAGGAACGACTATTACAGTTTCATTTAAATCTGTGTTAATAACAGGTAAGGAGTAAAGTTTAAAATAACTGTAAGTATTGTTTTCAATTAGCGGAATCTCTATTATGAACGTAATCTGGTTTTGTTTAATATAAGCTTTAACAGTAATACAGTCTTCAAATTTAACTAAATTATTTTCATTTACAGTATATAACAGATTTTCTGTCTTGGCTATAGATTGTAACATGTGCAATAATTCAGTAGAATTAACAATCGCTCGATGCAGTACAGACACCTTACTAAATGCTAAGGCTGTTTCAATCTCACTTAAAATTATATTAATGGTTCTAAAACTAGCTAAAAACATATTAAACATTCCTAAAATGTAAGTAGAGTAAATAGAATTTTCTTCTTTAGTAATCAAGTTTTTAACTAATCTCTCAATCCTTTTTTAAACGTTCATCCAAAATTAATGTGTTGTTGTGTAAGATTTCTGTACTGTTGACAAAACCATCTAACATTTTGGAGACCAAAGTAATTTTTTTATCTATTATTAATTGATCGTTTTTTAACTGAGAGATGAGTGAATCATATCGGATTGCGTCACTGTGATCTAGATTACCTGTAACGATTTTAATCATTGACCCAAGTGGATCAATTAGTCCCCGCTTGAATCTTGTAGCTGGTACCAGTTGCTGGAATTTTTCAATTGTCCTATCCTTTAGGTAATCTGTTTGAGTACGAATGCCTAAAAACTTATGACTGTAAGGTTTGTTAACATCTACTAATTTACTGAATTCATTATACTTAATTAAGCTTAATTCTAGATCATTACCTAAACTATTTAAATTTAAAAGTTTTACAATTAACCACTTATCTACTTGCTTATATGCCTGTCCTTTTTTCACGGGAAGGATACCGGGGTTTTTCTCAACCTTTTGAAGTTGAAGGGCCCATGTTATTTGCGCTACTGCCAATAGCGTAAGGCACCACCTGCGCAGGACGTTTAATATTTTTAATTGGGACTTTTGTGTTTCTAGTGCCAATTGTAATAGGGATAACATTATGTTCTACATTACCGCTAACAGTTGCCTTTCTATAGCGTGGCTTATCTTTACTTAATCTTTTGTTAACCTCTTTTGCATAAATTACGTCGCCTATATCAAACTTTTCACTTGTCTCACCACCTTTACTAATTCTAATCTTTTGCTTTGTTGATATCATCTGATCTGATATATAACTATAGAGTCGTTTAGTACGCTTCGCATGATCTTTTAGTAATTGTTGTGTATAGTTTTTATCGAAATTTGCACTTAATATAGAATTTGAATCTGTATGACCGAAAACAACTTCGAATGGTGTCAAACCTGTCGTTGTATGTATGGTATGATTATAAGCCATTATTGAGTAGGTCATAACGGAGGCTGCATCAGTGCATTTTCGATCGTATTTGGCTAAACGGTATATTTCTATGATAGTCGAATGGAAACGCTCTACTATGCCTGTTGAATTTGGGTTATTAGGTGTACTGATATGTAATTGTATGTTGTACATTATCATTAATTCCTTCAATAATTCGTTGTTAAATTCACTGCCCGGATCGCAACTAATTTTCTTGGGGGTTCCGTAAATGGAAAAATATTTAATAAGTGCACGTATTACTTCGGGCGTAGATCTGTTCGATATTTCTATTGCTTGTCCTAATTTACTAAATGCGTCGACTAATGTAAGATAGTAAACAGATTCTATAGCAAAAATGTCTATGAAAATTTCCTGAAATGGTGCATTTTGTGTTTGAGTTAACTGTAGAAAAGGCTTTATGGGTTTTCTGTCATATTTGGTTTTACGGCATGCTTCGCAATTATTTATTATGGCTGAAATCGTCTCTTGCATGTTATTCCAAAAGTAATTTCTTCTTATCCTAGACATGGTCTCTTTTATACCTCTATGGCACGTTTTTCCTTCATGATGTTGTAAGATGATTTCTTTTTGTTCCTTTTCATCTTCAACGAAAACTACACGCTCTGTACATTCCATGAATTCTACCATTCCCTTTTTAAATAACTGTATTATAACTTTATTAAATTGTTTCCTATGCTCTATGCTTTCAAAATATATGAAGTATTTAATTTTACATTTAACACATTCTTTTAAAAACTGTTTAATTAATTCATCATTATTTATTGGTAAAAATACTTCAACAATTTTTTGTTTGTCACGGGAAAGATCTGTAACTTGGATATCGTTTTTATGCCAGGTAAAGACTAATATCTGGTTCGGTTTAGTGTCTATTGCTTCTTGTAATATTGGAATACCAATAGATTCCATGTCTTCAGCCGAATGTACCGTGAATGTTTTATCTTTCACAGGAATGAGTTCATTTCTATCGTATTCAGAACTAGCTGTTACAGTAACAGACAAATCCGAGATAGAAATTGTTCTGGAGTCATCACTATCGTTGTCAATTAAATTTTTTATTTTATGAGTAGCTTGGATTTTTGCTGATCCCTGTTCTTTCTCATCTATATTAACTTTCATAGATAAGTCATCTTCATTTGAACCTAATGCATTTAATTTAATACGTGATAGGGCATCAGCATTTGTATTTTGCTTGCCATTTTTGTATTTTATTTCAAAATCATATTCTTGAAGACGAAGTCGCCAACGAGTGAGCTTGCTATTCGGCTCTTTAAGGGAATAGAGCCAGGCTAAGGGTCTATGGTCTGTATAAATGATGAATTTATTACCATAAAGGTATGGCCGGAAGTGTTTTACCGCCCAAATGATCGCTAAAAGTTCCCGTTCTATCGTACTGTATCTAGTCTCTGTATCACTTAAGGTTCTACTGGCGTAAGCTACTGGCTTATCAGACCCTATGGTGCCTTGCGATAACACTGCGCCTAAGGCATTTGACGAAGCATCTGTAGTCAAGATGTAAGGCTTATCTGGATCGGGGTATTGGAGTAAAGGAGCATTAGTAAGAAGCTCTTTACATTTTTGGAACGCATCTATGTACGCTTGATTTATAATAATTTTGTTCCTTTTCTTTAAGCAATTAGTTAATGGTTGTGTTACCTTAGCAAAATCTCTAATAAATTTCCTGTAATAACCTATCAAGCCCAGAAAACTTTTAATTTCTGTCACGGTTTTTGGCAGTGGGTAGTTAAGGACTGCTTTAATTTTGTCATTATTAGGCTTAAGGCCATCTTTAGTTATAACATGTCCTAAATATAGAACTTCTTTCCGGAGAAATTCGGATTTATCAAGTTGAATTTTGAGGTTATTCGACTTCAAACGATCAAAAACTGCTCTTAATTTCTGGATATGTTCGGCCAGTGAATTTGAAAATATTATAATGTCATCCAAATAAACCATGCAATGGATTCCATGTAATCCTCGTAAGACATTGTCCATTGCCCGCTGGAAGGTCGCTGGAGCGGTTTTAAGACCAAAAGGCATTCTTAGAAATTCAAAGTGTCCGTTTTCGGTGCTGAATGCTGTTTTCTGCCTGTCAGTTTCGTTAATTTCTATCTGATGATAGCCGCTTGCTAAATCTAATGTAGTAAAGTATGTACTTTTACCTAATTTATCAAACAGATCAGTGATATTGGGAAGTGGGTATTTGTCATCAACTGTTATTTCGTTTAGCCGTCTGTAATCAATTACCATTCTGTATTTAATTTCTCCTGATGCATCTGTCTTTTTTGGGACTAAATGAACTGGGGCTGACCAAGGTGAATAAGATTCCTGAATTACATTTGCTTTAAGTAACTTCTCGATTTGATTTTTTATTTCTTGCGACTGACTAGGGGGCTGTCTATACGGCTTGACGTAAATGGGATCTTCATTTTTCGTCCTAATACAATGTTGGACTTGGTTCGTGAAACTTAATGGAATGCCGTCACAATAGAATATATCTTTATATTCTAAACATAATGTGCTAATGGCTTCACTTTTTTCAGCTGACATGTGATTCAAGCGAAGCTTCTGTAAGTTATCTGTTAATAAGTTCTCTATTTCAATATTATCAGTTTCTTTTAAGTTATTAACATCGCAATTATGTCTACAATCCTCATACGGTTCAACTTTAAAGGGTTTAGTAATGGCTAATTTAATTGGTTTGTCAAGGGTATTTTGAATTATTGTAGTAAAGTAACCGTCTTTACATTTAATTAAAGCGCTGGGCATACGCACGCCTTCAGTAAATTCTCTAAGATCCACTAAAGCATCACCAGAATGATAATTTGCAGGGATTTTAACTCTTTGTTCTGATCGAGGGGCTAACTCTAATATATGTTTATTCTTATCGCGCATAATTGGTATTACCATAGTTTTGGTTTTCAAGACCTCATTTTTCAAATCTATTACTGCCTCTACGCTATGTAAAATATCATTACCTAATAAACCATCGAAGCTAGAGTCGACTTCATAGATATGAAATTTGTGAGTTTCATTAACATTAAAAGTCGGAAATGCTGGAATCAAAAGTACTTGTTCATGTCGGCTTGTACCATGAGTACTTCTTACTTCAAATGGGTCGTGATAAATATAATCGTAAAAATAATAATAGGCTTTTCCCGGATTGATAAATGATTTAGTACTACCCGTATCAATCATAAATTTGGCATCTATTTCTGGTATATATATGTACGGCAATTTAAGACATGAATCACAATTTAAATGTATTATTTTTCTATTTTTTCCGAGGCCAATAGTTGAAAATCCTCATTATTTTCCGTTGTAAATTCCTTGTTAATTTCTTCCGAATAATTCTCAACTTCATTTTCAGTAAGAGGGCTAAAATCGTTATAATATTCATTGTTAAATTGGTAATCGCAGGGAAATTGACTATCATCGTAATGGTCAAGGTCAAGCTCATTTAAATGAAACCCTTTTATATAGGCCTGGGCTGGAGGCGCTGTACGCATTGTGACGTCACTAGATTGAATTTTAGGTTGCTGAATACCGGATGCATGTAAAGGCTTATTGAACGATTGATTCTGGTTGCTAAATGACTGTAGAGGTTTATTAAATAATTGTTGTTGGTTTCCAAATTGTTGAGGGCGCATCCCAAATTGTTGCGAACGTATCCCAAATTGTTGCGGACGATAACCAAAGGGTTGACCTTGAAATCCAAATCGTGGAGGTCGCATCCCAAATGGTTGACCTTGGAAGTTTCCAAAATATAATTTGGGTTGTGTATTTGGTTGCGCAAAAATAGGTTTATTATTATTAACAGGAGTATTATAATTATTTGTGCCGAATTTAAACGCTTGCGTATTATTTGGTATGTTACTGGAGGACGGCAGCAATGTTTTATTTCGGGCATTATATTGGTCATGGAAGTTGACCTCTTCTAATACAAACGATAAAGCTTCTTCCAAAGTGGACGGCGCTTTTAATCTCACAATACGCACCATATTTTCCGGTAGATTATAAAGGAACACGTTTAAAGACGTATTATTATAAATGATTATTTTACTTTCACGCATACTACTCGATAATCTATTAACTTTTGATATTAAAATACTACGCACTGATTGAATACGATTGCAAAAATCCAAAAATGATTCACCGTTTCTTATACGCATGGTTTCTAATTCAATAGCTAAACATTCTTCACTTCTGGGGTCTCCAAAATGTTGTATTAATAACGCCTTAAATTCTTCCCATGTAACAATATCCTCGCGCTCACTGATAAGCGCGGCTGCATTCCCCGCTAATCTACTCGTTATGGAATGCATTACATACAAGTTTTGCTCGTCACTTCCTTTGTATTTATTTATGATATATTCACTCTTACGTATAAAAAGATTTAAATGGCGCTTATCGCCGTCAAAAATAGGAATAATTTTAATCATTTCATTCGGAATCATAATAATTTTTACGTGATCTTCCATTTTAAACACTATTAATTAGCTTACTTAACACACACTAATAATCAAAAGTACAAAAGCAAAAAGTATAGAGTTCCTTAAAACACTTCTTAATACAAAGTAATAAGTATAATCATTAATCTATTAAAACTTTAAACAATTTATCTGATTACATTATTTTTTTTTGAATTCATCAACAATATTTTAATATATTTTTTTATAATATCACTTCAAATAATTTGTTCTATCACTAAACTAGCCTTACAGATTTTATGCAAAACCAGATAACGTTATAAAGCGAGACGTCCAATCGCAAAATAACAAAAAAAGGAAATAGGAAAGGAAGGTGAAAATTTGGACTCACCAGCTCGCCTTTCTCAATTTCAGCTCCAACATGACGAATTTGTTTGGTCCGTAGAATCACCACAGCTGCTTTCAGGGCCACCCGAACGCGGAACTCGAAAAAGTTTTACTTCGGAAAAACGCGAAGGACAGCGCAACTCTATTCGGCGATCCTACCGGCTGCGCCAGTCAAGTTTTTTTGGGAGCGTTATTATATTAAATAAAAGAGTAGAGTTACGTGTGAGCAGAAGCGCATGCTCTCATGTAATGTCCAATACTAATCCTAGTCGCTACATGTGGGGCTTAACGCTACTTATCTGCTAAGTTGACAAAAATGTATCGAAGGTTCTAGAGGGGCCACCCTAAACTGCAACGTAGCATTTTATGCTCTCACGGTGATCGCGTTGTGGTTCAGGTTGCATAACTAGGTAGAGCATGGTCATGTTATAAGTACGTCCATTTTCTTGCCTAAACAAATATATCCATAAATATTATGGTTGCAATTGGAACTGGCTTCATTTTGTTACACTTTCATTAATTATACAGGGTGTTAAAGAAATTGCGTGCCATAACTTAGGGGTAGGTTCAGTATAAATAAAAACCCAGAAAAAATAAATTGAAAATACAAAACATAAAAAAAAATATTGCAAGATCAACCTAATTTAGTACTTACTAACTTAAAACAGAAATCGTTTACAATTAAAATAATTTTAATTTGTTTAAATGCTTTAATTACTTACTTAGTATCGAACGCGTTGTCATTTTGTCCTTTCTTTAACACCCTGTATAATCAATGAGCTTTCTTGCTGATTAGAATATTTCTATCTATTAACATCCACAATCTTAAGGTGAATGCTCCAACCAACCCGCGAAATTCAAATTTTCTTACGTTTTTTGCAATTTTCAGGCCAGTGCTGGGTTGTATGTTGATTAAAATATTATTCGCGGCTGTAAGACATATGTAGTTACAGAATTATAATCATCAAAATCATCAATAAAACGCTCTAAGTTCATAAAGCTGTAGGAATGACTTTTTCTGCTTTTTTTTTGTTCCTACGCCTTTAAAAAAAAAAAAAAAAAAAAAAAGATAAATTACACACCCAGATACAGAACAAATAATCGTACTCATCGCACAAAGATTTGTCCTGTGTGGGAATCGAACCCACGACCTCCGTCCTAGCAGTCACGGTCACTAACCACTAGACCAGCAGGCCAATCAAATGTCTTCGAACTTCATCTTTGTGAATCAAATTATAATTTATTTGAGTGATGATGACTCAAATTCATATTTGAAACCTGAACGAAAGGCCTGCCTATACCCACGCTCACACGCAAACAAGCCCGCCGCCCGACTCCGCCCGTCATTCGAGCCCTCTATCCTCCACTAGGGATTCGTGTTCATTATCATTTGTATTCACTGAGACAGCACCTGGAGTTCTGTCGGCCCAACAAGATTTATGACGTCGCAAACAAAACTTTCCCTTTGTATGGTAATGTTTCTTTGACGTATTTTTGAGGATTTCTTGTTTTGAACAATGATTTTAGAGGTGTCTCGCTGTTTCGCGTTTAGGCCGTTTATAAATTAGGAGGCTGATAATGACGTGGATGTTTCCAGTTTCTCGTCAACTATAGATTTAAATTAAATTAGCTGTTGCCCGCGATCTTCGTTCGCATGTAATTATTATAAAAAAAATATTACTTCGCTTTCAATCAGATTTTGTTACTAATTTCAAGGTTTTTTTGCAAGGAACTCTAATTCTTATTCTAACATAAAAGTAGCTTATATACTCCTTATAACATCAGCTGTTTGCCAATAAAAATCCCGTCGAAATCCGTCCAACCGTTTCGGAGATTAGCAAGAACAAAAATACAGATAGACAAAAATGTTAAAAAGTGTTTTTGTAATTAGTGCCGTATTTAATCTCATATGCATTCAGCAAAAAGCTGTTATTTTGATATCACAAACAGACACTTCAATTTTATTTATTTGTATGTATGTATGTATAGAAGAAAAGGCATTGCGAAAAAAGGTACATGTACACAAGTAGGTTGAGCTCTATCAACAGCAGAACTTTAACGATGTGAACGTTGCCTGATTTTGACTAGCAATAGAAAATAACGTGAAGGAAAAAAATCGAATGAAGGTGAGTTCTGGTTCTGTCATGCTCAATATTCTACGAAGCGGCATATATGCGTCTTTATCAGGAATTCTACGAAATGACTATTACCATCTAAGCTACACAACTAAATCACTGGGCATTTACGATATGCCGTGGTCAGATAGTTTAATAGGCTTTTGTTATTTCGACTATCCAGGCATAGACCAATTACCTACGTCATAACAGCACACAATAATTAAACCTGGATCTGAAAATGACAAGGGGTCTAGAATCATTTGCGGGGAAGTTGATGTGAAATTCTAATTGTGCGTGGCTGGTCAACCAATAGATGCAGTGCACAAGGTATAAAATTGATTGACCTAAGAGAAAATTGCGTAACACACATATCTAATGCTCAACTAGCTATTAGACGCGACCTTCGTTCGCGTAAAATTGTTATAAAAAATATTACTTCCCTTTTTTTAATCAGATTTTGTTACCAATTTCAAGGTTTCTATTTTTTTGCACGGAACTCTAATTCTTTTTCTAAAATTAAAGTAGCCTATGTTGGACCTTATAACATTAGCTATCTGCCAGTAAAAGACCCTTTAAAATCGGTCCTGCCGTTTTGAAGATTAGACGGAACAAATAGACAGACATACAGACAAAAATTGAAATCTGTGTTTTTGTTAGTGCCGTATATACTTTCATATGCAATCAGTAAAAAGCAGACACTTCAATTTTATTTCTTTGTATAGAGTATAGATGCATTTCGATAATTTATAAATATTCATTGAATGAAATATTGAATGAAATATTCATTGGATGTATGAAAAATCTACTCGGTAACGTAAATACGTTACCGAGTAGATTTTTCATACATAGGACGCAATGGATTCCTTTAAATCTTTCCGATTTTCTGAGTAAGTGCTTGATTTCCATATGGAAAACGAATAAATGGTTACTAAATACATGAAGATTATGATATCGAATCCATCCCGTTTTATTAACAAACCCATTCCGTTTCATTAACTATAACTGATCAGCTGAAAATGACATCGTCTGTAGTTGATTGATCATGCTGTCATGTAGCGATATTAATACTGATTGTGTTATCGTTCAATTAAAATCTGAACGTCAACAAGGAAACACCATATAATGGTATTGTATAATACAGGGTGTAAACGGACCCTTCACAAAGCCGTCAACCAATCAAACTAAGTAACTTTACGCAATTTTTTTTTTTACTTTTCGACTTTTTTTGGGGAGAAAAATCAGGTTTTACGATAGGACTCAATGTAACGCACTCTTTACATTGTTCTGATGGATAGAGTGAAATTACGGGGGTCGTGGGGATGTTAAAAGTAAAAATCTTACATTAAAAACATGTATTTAAAAAAAAACTTTTGGAAAAGTCAGATTTTGATCCCCAGTGTCTCCGTAACTATAAGGTTCCCAGGTATGATCTAGAACAAAAAAAATATCGCAATGACGGGGAGGACAAGTGCCTTTTGACTTTGTTAAGGGTCTTGTAACACCCTTTATATAAATATTACGAGTAACTATACATATATTGTTATAACAGTATCTGCGTAATCAAAGCAAATTGATAACGCTTTTGATCCTCGTACGGTCTAAACAGAATTCAGTTGGTTATTCAATAATAACAGGCTTTTTCAATGCATTTAGAAAGAGGTACTAGCGAGATGATGTGGACAAATACCACATAGGCTGATTAAAAAAAAAAGACTAGGTATCTAAAGGTCTTACTAGAACTAACGTAGCTAACAAAATCTTAAGAAGTAAAGTCCAAATAAATGATGAATGCTTTCGACTAGCCGTCAGCTTCAGAGTTTGGAACCTGGATTAAATCGATTAGAATAACATCATGTGCCTAGCCTTTTCCCAAGAATGTTGTGTCTGTTTCCAGTCTAACCGGTTGCAGCTGACTACCAGTATTTTACATGGAGCGACTACCTATCTGACCTACACAACCCAGTTAGAACTGGGTAATACGATACCCCTTTGGTAAGACTTGTTGTCAGACTTTCGGGCCACTGACTACCTGTAACAACTGTCAAAGATCTAAAATTGACAGCCGGGACCAACGGTTTAACGTGTTTTCCGAGGCACGGTTAGAGTAACAATCTTTATCTCTACATAGTATAAAACAAAGTCGCTCCCGCTGTCTATACGATTAGATCTTTTAAATTACGCAACGGATTTTAATGCAGTATTCAGCAATAGATAGAGTGATTTAAGAGGAAAGTTTCTATGTATTTGTATAATATCTACATTGCACCCGTGCGAATCCGGGGCGGGTCGCTAGTAGTTAATAATAATAATAAAACGATGTCCTTAACAGCCTTCAAAGCTCCCATTCACAATACACATCAAGTGCAGACGTAATGATATAGGTACCTTATACCCCATTCATATGCACCCTACCTGCACAAAGCTTCCAGTGGTCTACAACTATACAGGACCACGTATAGACCTCAATAGCGCACTAATTTTAAGTGACGTCATTTAGCCATTGTCTGTCCACTATAGTAATCGTTGCTCTCCAATCAGTCGCCACTGAATGCAAAAGGATCAAGATCTTTATGTAAGTAACATACATACATAATTACATAAAATAACGCTTGCAATGGGTGGCTATTAGGTTCACTTCTGGGTTATGTAAGTGGGTTATTTTTTAGTCCCATGTAAAACAGAGCGAGCTTATTGCCATCAACCGAGACGAATGCAGACTCCTTGGCTGCTACTGAGAAAATTTTGATCCACAAACCCAATAACACTTTACCCAACTTGAGCATCGAACCCACGACCTCATGTTACGCACACGTACTAGCGACCACTAGACCAACCAGGCAGGCGTCGGCGTCGTGTAGAGGTCTTGTAGCAAAATGTACATATAGAAATACCACAGTGTACCAACACTTTTAATTCTTTCGTATTCATCTTCCAAAGAGATGACATCTATACAGGAAACTGAAAGGAGTTCATTATCATTTCTTTTCATTCTAAACACCTGAGATTTGCTGCACACAGATCTTTAAAAGTAGGTTATAAGTTCAGTAACGTAGGGTCTAATATCGCTTGAATAACGGTTAATGATGAAGTCGAGATTTTCTGACGGTTGTCAGAGGGAATAAAAAATTGGTTGAAGCGAGTGTGAAATCAATGGGGATTTGTGTGACCGTTCTCAGGTGTTCTAGAGGCATCGTTAGGAAAGTTTCTGAGGTTTGTGAAATATTCTGAATTCTCATTTTAAGTAGGTACCTAGTGTACCAGGGTATAAGAACGAGTCGAGCGTTTTTAGGTATATATCTCTTTGTGAAGTTATTATAAGTACGGGACATAATTTATACAAGGTGGTAGTGACACCGACGCTAAAACGTCAACACGTATTCAGTACAGATTTCTGAACCCTTCCCCCCAAACAGAAATTTTTCATCAATAATTTAAAAAAAAATCAGATGGTCCGTACATTTTTACCGTGTAGGAATTACAGTTTTGTAGGAAACAGCTGTTTTTAGGGTTCCGTACCCAAAGGGTAAAACGGGACCCTATTACTAAGACTCCGCTGTCTGTCTGTCCGTCTGCCACCAGGCTGTATCTCATGAACCGTGATAGTTAGACAGTTGAAATTTTCACAGATAATGTATTTCTGTTGCCGCTATAACAACAAATAACAAAAAAACAGAATAAAAAATATTTAAGTGGGGCTCCCGTACAACAGACATGGTTTTTTTTGCCGTTTTTATAGATAAATGGTACGGAAGCCTTCGTGCGCGAGTCCGACTCGCACTTTGCCGGTTTTTTTACTGTTTACCGTGGTAACCATCTTAGCGTCGGTGTCCCTCCATCCTGTATAAAAAAGAAGGTATGAAGATACCTACGTATTCTTGTGTGACATTACACAGTAATGTTAAGTATTCGCTTATATGTAGGTATGTATTATTAGTTTACAAGCAGACAATCACTTTGATTTTTCATGGACTGCCCTTTTTACGATTTTCAACCACAAGACCTATAATTTCTAACATGATAATAATTAAATCTCCTCGCAATACATCCCTACAGTATTTAACTTAGTTTACAGTATCCTTAAAGTTGTTTATTAAGAGCGTAGTTCCACAAAACAATCATCACGCGCTGTAAAGCACTTTAAATCATAATTTATATGTAATTAATAACAGTACAGCCGAGAAACGAGGAATAATAAATTTTAATTATGACAAATGACGTCACTGTGCGCGGTAAATCGCTAGGGTTGTTACCGAAGTGCTAGTAAATTACCCGAGGGATGGGTAATCGTAGGTAGAAGTGGGTGACGATAGAATTTAAAGGGTGAATATTGATAGGGAAAAACAGCAGTGGTGTACAGTGATTAAAGCGCTTTACTTGTTTAAATTTTAAGTAAGGGTTGTGCTGGGTTGTTGGGCTGGGTGAATTATGTTTTGGTTAACACCTACTGCAGATTTAATGTGGAAGGGAAATCCTAATAAACCAATAGCTAATATTGGATAAATTATTCCTAAACAACCAAATGTTTCATTTTTTCCTCTTTCTTCGAAAAAAATATAATTTTATGAAATTACTCCACAACCGCAAATTCAGGCTCGATGGAGTGACGATCTTCGCGGGTAGGCTCGTAATAACTGGATTAGAGTTGCCGAGAATCGAGTTGATTGGCGTGCGATTGAGGAGGCCTATGTCCAGCAGTGGACTGCTGCTGCTGTAGGCTGATGATGATGATGTTGACTCCAAAACCTGGTAAAATTAAAATATAAACACCAGGGAACAGTTTATTTTATGAGAACCACCAAGTCTGGTTTAATTGATAGACTGAAATCATTAAATCTATCCTACCTACCGAAATCAGAAACATAGCCTACCTAAAAGTTTGACCAGCAGTAAAATTACCTTCAAGGAGGTTACTATGACATCTTAAAGCAGGAATAATTCCAGTGTGGGAAAGCGACAGAACTATACAGATCTTCCAGCACCATCTCTTTCCCACACTGGAATTACTCCTGCTTTAAGACGTCATAGTAACCCCCCTGAAGATAATTTTTTCCACCTCCCTGGTGTCAGAGTTTTTTTTTGCCTCCCAAGGGTCTCTGACTTGGCTTTACATGCTGTCAAGAAATATCTGTCACTTCTGTCAGGCATGTTCTCTCGATGTGTGTGTGTGTTTGTGTGAACGCTGGCATAAGATTAAAACAATCGCAAATGATTTAAACTAATCAAATTCATAAAGCGTGATGCTATGTTTATTTATTAAACAACTAGCTGTGCCCGGCATGTGTTGCAATGCACCTTTGCCTACCCTACCTACTCTACCCTACCTACCTACCCTACCAACCTACTCCACATATCAGAACCTACCTGCCTACCTACCTACGCACCTTACCTACCTACCTTCCTACTCTGTCAGTAGCGGAAGACGCCAAACCCATTTTATTTAAAAACTCCTTTTTTCCTTGAACTTTACAGATAATTATCTGTAAAGTTCAAGGAAAAAAGGAGTTTTGTGTAGTAACAAAACCCCCCAAAAAAAATGAGCTATATATACTCAAAATATGAAATTGACTGCTTTATATACAAAGGAGATTGAGCAAGTTACTATGGCACTTGGTTGCGCAACTTTTGACAAAGTATAGTAATGAAAATTAGAGACAAAAAAGGGCATACTTTAAAACAAGGTTAAATTCAAAATTACATGTGTTGGGGTTTTTGAAAAAAAACATAAATTGATTTATGTTACATCTCAAAACAATTTGTTTTGAAACCCTATTAACTGGCAAATATGAAATAATATGGCTAAACACATTGATCTAGAAATCCTCTCAGAAAAACAACATTTCTAACCATTTATCTGTAAAGTGTAAATCAACAACACAAATTACCCTTTAACTAATTATAAGAATTGTTTAATAGTTACTTTCACATTATTTTCTTTTTATTAACAACGGGGAATATAGCCTGAAGTTGTCGTTCATCTCGCCTGATGGTAAGCAATGATAAGGCTGAAGATGGAAACACACTTCATGGAATCCAACCACAGAGGGACTGGCTATCTTACCTTTTACTGTTGGAAAACGTTTCAAATTGTTATGACGGTAGATTTAGATTAGACGGTGGTAGCTAGCCAGGTGGACTTAAAACTAAACTAAACTTAGATTTATTGTATTAAATACTAATTAAAATTAAAATAGAAACCCCACAAATTATTTCAATGAATTTAAGTCAACAATCGATTAAAATCATATTATGAATAAAATTATGCATTAACTCAAGTGGCCATACGCGTCAAAAAGTGAATCTATAAGTGCTCAATCTCCTTTTCCGAGAGCTGAAAGGACAAAGAAACGACCGAATAAAATACTGAAAATTCCGCAGCATTTGCAACGACCATTTCACGTAATATGTATTTTTCCACCAGCTTAAATTGCGTTTTACCGAAAACTACAGTTAGTCATTTTCATCGTAATTCACCTGTTATCAATTTAGAATGAATCTAAAAAATAAATAAAACAGGAATAAAATCAACGTTTAGATAAATATCCAAATGTTGTAATAAGGCGTAGTCGACGTAGCCCCACCACGTGGGGCTCTATTTCTGTCTGCAGGGTATAAAGTAACCTAACATGAAGGGGATGGCGGGGTCTTAGTTTGCACGCTTCGCTTGCTCTCAAGACCCCGCCATAATCTTCTTCTCTTTTCTTTCATAATTTTTGGAAATTTAGTTTATTACTTCTCGAATTGTAATTGAGTTGCGCATGAGTAAGCTCATGTTTGTTTGATAAATACAAAATTTTTGTCGGTTAATTTTGTATCCATTTTCCAGTAATTCTTTTTAACTAAGGTTAGCATTACAGTCAATCACAGATCGTTGGAAGTTAATTTGTTTTTTGGAAGCTTTATTATTTCCCGTTATTCTGCTATTCGGGGCGGAGACGAATCCAAAAAATCAGAGACCATTAAAATCGGTCCAGCGTTCTTGAGTTTTAAATGGTGTAACTAACCCGACTTCGTTTTATATATTACTAGCTGTTGCCCGCAACCTTCGATCGCGTGAAATTATTATTAAAAAAAATATTATTTCACTTTTTGAATCGGATTTTGTTACCATTTTCAAGCATTTTAAAGTTTTTGCACGGAACCCTAATTCTTATCCTAAAATAAAATCAGCCTATGTTAGACCTTATAACATCAGCTATCTGATCACGTCAAAATCGGTCCAGTCGTCCAACAAACAGACAGACCGACAGGCAAAAATTGACTTAAATGTGTTTTTGTTTTAAGTGTCGATATATTTTCATATGCATTAATTAAAAAGCTGTTATTTTAATAATACAAACAGACACTTCAATTTTATTTATTTGTATAGATTTAGAGATAGAAGATAGATACAGATTGTTATAAATCTCTTGAATAACTTTAATAAAAACAAACAAAATATTTAAAACAGTTCAAATCATAGCAAATTATCCGAGGTGTAGCAACGTGGGGAGAGGTCATTGAACTTTGTTTTATGAAATTCAGGCATTTTCATTGGACGTTGCTCTCTCTAGAAAATGTTTGAAGTAAGAAAATTAAGTAAATTATGCTATTGTTTTAGAAAATGTTGGACAAAGTTATTCCTATGGGCTAATTACCGAACTCTTATGTATTTCGGTGTGGTGTCAAGGCTTAGAGACCTAGAGCCTAGAGCCTAGAGGCTAGAGGCTTGGGTCTAGAGGTTTGTCGAATTTTGGAACATTTTGTTTATTTTGGCTACTGTAGCCGACATCTAAGTTAGTGTCTAAATAAAAGCACTATTTTAAGCTTTCAAGGTTTAAAACTAAACATACACCTTACTTACTTAACTTAATAGACAAAGAAAGAGGGTCGACAGATGTGTCTGCACCTAACAATTTATTTTCCATTCACCCGCATTCTCCAGTCAAACCACGATCATAGCGCTTTCAATAGCGTCGTAATATCGGGAGCTCAAAATTATGAACAATCACGGAAGATATCCCGTAGTGACACTATAATTTTAAATGCACTCTGTCGGTTTTTTTTAAGCTTGGGTCACTGATAAAAATTATAATACCAACTCGCTAAGAAGAAGAATTCCTAAATATTAGCGCATAAGTTTATTTGGGATATCACCAAGCAGTTGGTTGACTCCTCACGTGGCCAGAGGGCTGGCTTTTTTTAAGCCGAAGAATCAGCATTGCTATCCAACGTTGCCTTCTTGGCACTTTTCCTATCGACAGCGATGTGGAAGAATTTTTTCACGTCCTGTGATTCTCGTTTTGATACTTGTTCATATTTTTAGGAATTCATTTTTCTTCTTAGTGTGTCGATGACAATCTAAATTGAGACAGTCCAAAATTTGGCGACGAGTTTTTCATTTTCAGTAGCATCCATCAGCTCCTTTGATCTGGCTTAATATTTGTGAAAACAGTAAAAAAACATTATTGTAGCATAATGTTTTGTAACGGTGACATTAGTTACGCATAAAACACTCATGTTTTGTCAGACACGGTTACATGTCAACCTGAACATCACGAGAAAACTACTGTTTGGTTTTACTAAACAATATACACACCCACATAGCCTGTTATGTTTAAGGTTTTTGTATCAGGGCGTGGGCCGATTCACGTTCAAAATAAACCAACAAAATGTATTTATTAATACAAACAAGTCATCATCATCATCTGCCTAGCCTTCCGTGAGTATGTTGTGTTGACGGTGGTTATTAATGGTTCAAATAAAAATATGGTTGCACTTATAACCGATTTATTTTGGTCAGAGTTTCCACCTTGACGGTTAAAAAACGACTGCTTTCAAATACCCTACTCATCGACTTTTAAACATTTCTACAAAAACCAAAACATTACAATCAAATTACTCAATAAGCTGTGTAATATTAATTAACTACTAATAACAAAATTATTGATCAATTATCGTTAAAATTTTAACTAATTATAATATGACTAGCTGCTACCCGCTACTTCGTTCGCGTGGCTATTTAGGTGTGTATGTGTGAGACTGCCTCGTTGGTCAAGTGGTCGCAAGTGCGACTACTAAGCATGAGGTTCTGGGATCAATTGCCGGGTCGGGCAGTGTTAAAAAAATGTTTATTTAAATTATATAAAGTTCTAACGCACATGATTTGGAGATCACCTTTTAAGCAAGAAGATGGTTGTGTTAGGTGACTCCGCTCTTCCACTTAACATTAAACAATGTATGCAATTGAAAAAATACTATAAATAATAGTGTTATTGGGGTATTCCATCAGGAATTTCTCAGTAGCAGCCACGGAATCTGGATTTGTGCCCGGTTGGTGGAATAGAATTGAATAGGTTCGCCCCCTGTCACATGGGACTTCAACATAACGAACGGCGAAATGTGGGTGTACGATAAGGTACACCTCTGCCTAACCCGTAGGGGATTTCAGGCGTGATGTTATGTTTTGTGTGAGAACTGACTGGCTGATCAAAATGCGATAATGTAGGTGATGACTTCAAAATGCGTCCTTTTGGGTACTGTAATTCTGGGCGCAGAGATCGGCAACAAAATTAAATGAGGCGACGATATGGCTTAAAACCGTTTATTTTGGCGCTATACAACCTTCTTTTCAAAGTAAACCATCAAACGCCTTGTTGGGCACTATTTATTCTAATACCGTTCTGTATACAACATTAAATGACTTATTATTTTCCGCAAGCACGTGAAATTTTTGGGCACTGAACAAACAACATATAATTGACCGTGTGAGAAGCATGGAGTGCACAATTGAATGCCTGTCACTTTTATGGTTTGGCCCTGGAATTGTTGATCGTCATTGTAATAGCCAATTTTAAGGGAAATTGTTACCTCTTAAATTGAAATGGTAAGTTATTTGCAATAATGGGTATGCGGGGACTTATTGTATAACGGGCTGGTGTCCGCAACTCCACGACCAATGCGCGTATTTTGCGTGTGGGTGGGAAATCTATTCGATCCACCTCAGCTCCCCGAGAAAAGCCAGCAGCGCCTTGATGTCGCTGACAGTCTCGCGGAGAGTACCTGGGTTACCGAAGTACTTTGCCCTGTATGATGCAACCTCTGGGCAGTGCAGAAGCACGTGGACTGCTGTCTCATCTTCGTCCATGCAGGCTCGGCACAGAGGGCTGTCTATGACTCATATGGCATAGAGGTGTTTGTTAAAAGAGCCGTGTCCAGTGATGGCGGCTGTAACAGTGCGCAGCTGTAGTTTGGTCAGCCGAAGCGCTTTTTTCGTGAAGTGGCCGTCGATGGTAGGGAGTGCATCCTTGGCCTGCCTACACTCACCATGGTTTAGCCACAGTTTGTGGTGTTGTTCACTGGTTCGTTTCCTTACCAGTGTGCGTAGGTACCCGAAGGGGAGTGGCAGTATGGGTTCAGGTCCCACTGCTGCCATGCTTGATCCCCTTCTAGCGAGTTCGTCCGCTGTATCGTTGCCTCGGGACTCGCTGTGTCCTTTTATCCATTGAATGGTTATATTATTGAGATTACCAACCTGGTTCAGACGTTGATGACACTCGTGTATTAACCCAGAGTTGACTGTGTGGTTGTTTAATGCTAGTAGTACAGCCATGCTGTCTGAAAGTATGCGAATTGAGTGGTCCACAACTTCCCTGGCTAAAATGGCCGATGCCGCCAGGGCAATGCCCATACATTCTGCCTGAAATACCGTGTTATGGATCCCCAATGGTGCGGCTATGTGTATGTTGAGATCTTCCGAGAAGACTCCAGCTCCAGTGCCGGTACCTGTCTTAGATCCATCCGTGAAGATCCGTACTTCCGCGGGGCTTAGACCCTCACAGCGGTGATCCTCGTGGAGTTGGATTTTATATTTTTTGTCGAATACGAATTACTTGGGTATCCGATCGTTAATAGCTTTCGCTAGGGGGAACTCTGTATAAAATCCTTCCAGTATCGCGGTGTGTTGTGTGTACTTCTTACCCCAAAGTTGAAGTGTTTCAAGACGTACTGCCGCCATCGTCGCTTCCTGCTGTATGAACAGATCGAGCGGTGGGAGCCCCAACATGGCCTCCAGAGCCGCGATCGGGGTAGTCCGCATGCAGCCTGTAGTCGCCATGCAGGCAAGTCTCTACATGCGTTGCAGTTTGATGGAGGCTGGTAGCTAGTTTAGTGCGGGGCCACCAGACCACTGCCCCGTAAGTAATCATGGGTCGGATCACCGTGCAGTATAACCAGAGTATTATTTTAGGGGATAGGCCCCACTTCTTACCTATCATCCTCCTGCATTGCCTAAAGGTTATGCAGGCCCTGTTTAGTTTGTTGTCTAAATGCCTGTGCGGGGACTTAAAACGCTCTCTCCATTAGCAGCTCAGCTGTGTGATACGAAGCCTGGTGCCGTTGCACAGTCTGGTTTCATCAAGGTTTCGCATCACCAAAACTGGTACGCCAAATTTAAGCTCCAGCTGATGGGACGGCACGCCCGATAACTCAAGGGAGTTGAGAAATTCAACGGAGTAGGCAGTACTATCATCATCAGCCATCACAATGATATGGATGTGTATACTTGTTTGTTTTTTTTACTGACCCACTCGTTCTTTGGCGCTAGCACAGCGGTTGGATGGGAAAATTCTTCGGAAAATAGAATTTTCCCATCTCCTTCGGATTCCAGACGACCCTCTCTCATTTGCAGCAGCTTATTCGCAAAGACACCTGCTTCGTGGTCGTTTTACAGTTGGACGCGCATGATGCACGTAATATGGAGCTTTTCAATTCAGGAGGTTTTCACAGTGGCGACGCCATGAGACATGCGTTTCATCCGCCAGTGTGCCCCTTTTTTATTACAAAATGGCCCCTCTTATTAACTGGCAGTATCTGTCTAAAGTCGGCTTTTTAAATGACCCCTCCTCCCGCGCTGGGTGGAACGGAAGGGAGTGTCATCCATGTTCCTTCTTAGCGCTTTGTGTTCCAGAGCCACAGTATCTCTTTCAAACAGTCCCGCAGCTGCAGCAGGCATCGGCCCTTGCGGACCCCTTCCGGTTTGCTGACATCATTTTGAGGCGCGCGTGGAACACGAACGCGCTTTCGACACGGCCTGTCGTCATAAGACGGTTGGACGGCGAGCTAGTTAATTACTCACCGTTCACAGGGTCTAAAGTCGCTGCGAACATTTTGATGACGCCACCCATCACACCTGGTTGCCGCGGATGTCCTGCAAGCTGCGGTTCAACGCCTCTAATGCATGCTTGTGCGACATTGTGCACTCGTCCCAAACTACTTCCCCCGTTTTTGGTGATATTGCATGATGGGGCGTATCTTCGCATGCAAGATTCAGCGGCAATTTGAAAATGGAATGTGCAGTCCGACCACCCATAAGCAAAGTTGCAGAAATGCCTGAGGAAGCCACAACCACAGTTATATGACGACACGGTTGGCGCAGTGGCTGAGCGAATGGCTGCTGCGTTTTGAGTATGTTTTCATTTTTAAACTTTTTAGAGATTTTTTTTGTACAGTGTAAATTGGTCAATTTTCATTCATTAATTTATGATTACCTGTCTTTTGAATGGTAAAAAAAAACGAAAAGTATACATTAATCTATTTTGTAATGATTTGAAAAACTTAAAGCATAAAAATAAAACAAAATACCTAAAACTTACAAAAAGTGAAAACTGGTTGGGGATCGAACTCGCGAATCATGTTTATTATTTTTGAAAATCTAATAGCATTAAAAAAAATCACAAAATGTGAATACTGGCTGCGATTCGAACTTGCGAAGCTCGGTTTACAGGGCGGTCGCTGAACCGCTAGGCCACTTGTACCTGTGACAAATCCTTTGACATAGCCGTTCTATTCTAATGCATGCTATGACATTTGTCAGTTGTCAAACCGTCGCCAAGAATTGTCACACAGTAGCCAAATTAGATGGCGCTGTATGTCCGGAATAAATTTTATTTTTTATTTTATTTTTTGTAATAAAAACGATCCTATGTCCTTTCTCAAGTTCCAAACTATGTCTGTACCAAATTTCACACAAATCGGTTCAGTAGTTTAGGCGTGAAGCAAAGACAGACAGACAGACAGACAGAGTTACTTTCGCATTTATAATATTAGTTTGGATGAAATTATTTGGACTCTGCCTGGAGCTGTTTATTTACATTTATATTTCTACTCGTACTCGTAACTATATAATAATAGACGCTTGGGTCGATCTTCAAGGTTAAGCGACTCTAACAGAGTTCGGTGTATGGATGGGTAACCATCTGTTACATACCGAGTTTCCTTCGTGCTTCGGAAATCACGTTAAACCGATGGTCCCGGCTGTCATTTGTAGATCGTTGGCAGTCGTGACAGGTAGTCAGTGTTGGAATACAAAAAAATATATCCATCCCACTTGAGTAGTTTGAGAGTCTTTCTCTTTCATACTTTTTTTTACATTGTGCATAACTTTAATATAGTTTAGATGCCAGTGTACCGTCTGCACCAACCGAGAGTGCACACACAACTCTCCTGCCAAATAATTGTAATAAATTAATAAGTGGAAATTATAACTGTGTCTCTCATTGGTTCTCAAAAACCAAACAATCAGTGCCCCAAAGAGTCTGACAACGAATCTTACCAAGGGGTATGTTGTATAATTATTAAGTGATTTTTAAGTTTGATTGTTAGTATGTTAAATAATCAGAATACTAACTATATGGCACCTTCTGCTTGTTAGCTTCCGGTGCGCCGAATATCCAAACTAATATTATAAATGCGAAAGTAACTCTGTCTGTCTGTCTGTCTGTCTTTGCTTCACGCCTAAACTACTGAACCGATTTGTGTGAAATTTGGTACAGACATAGTTTGGAACTTGAGAAAGGACATAGGATCGTTTTTATTACAAAAAATAAAATAAAAAATAAAATTTATTCCGGACATACAGCGCCATCTAATTTGGCTACTGTGTGACAATTCTTGGCGACGGTTTGACAACTGACAAATGTCATAGCATGCATTAGAATAGAACGGCTATGTCAAAGGATTTGTCACAGGTACAAGTGGCCTAGCGGTTCAGCGACCGCCCTGTAAACCGAGCTTCGCAAGTTCGAATCGCAGCCAGTATTCACATTTTGTGATTTTTTTTAATGCTATTAGATTTTCAAAAATAATAAACATGATTCGCGAGTTCGATCCCCAACCAGTTTTCACTTTTTGTAAGTTTTAGGTATTTTGTTTTATTTTTATGCTTTAAGTTTTTCAAATCATTACAAAATAGATTAATGTATACTTTTCGTTTTTTTTTACCATTCAAAAGACAGGTAATCATAAATTAATGAATGAAAATTGACCAATTTACACTGTACAAAAAAAATCTCTAAAAAGTTTAAAAATGAAAACATACTCAAAACGCAGCAGCCATTCGCTCAGCCACTGCGCCAACCGTGTCGTCATATAACTGTGGTTGTGGCTTCCTCAGGCATTTCTGCAACTTTGCTTATGGGTGGTCGGACTGCACATTCCATTTTCAAATTGCCGCTGAATCTTGCATGCGAAGATACGCCCCATCATGCAATATCACCAAAAACGGGGGAAGTAGTTTGGGACGAGTGCACAATGTCGCACAAGCATGCATTAGAGGCGTTGAACCGCAGCTTGCAGGACATCCGCGGCAACCAGGTGTGATGGGTGGCGTCATCAAAATGTTCGCAGCGACTTTAGACCCTGTGAACGGTGAGTAATTAACTAGCTCGCCGTCCAACCGTCTTATGACGACAGGCCGTGTCGAAAGCGCGTTCGTGTTCCACGCGCGCCTCAAAATGATGTCAGCAAACCGGAAGGGGTCCGCAAGGGCCGATGCCTGCTGCAGCTGCGGGACTGTTCGAAAGAGATACTGTGGCTCTGGAACACAAAGCGCTAAGAAGGAACATGGATGACACTCCCTTCCGTTCCACCCAGCGCGGGAGGAGGGGTCATTTAAAAAGCCGACTTTAGACAGATACTGCCAGTTAATAAGAGGGGCCATTTTGTAATAAAAAAGGGGCACACTGGCGGATGAAACGCATGTCTCATGGCGTCGCCACTGTGAAAACCTCCTGAATTGAAAAGCTCCATATTACGTGCATCATGCGCGTCCAACTGTAAAACGACCACGAAGCAGGTGTCTTTGCGAATAAGCTGCTGCAAATGAGAGAGGGTCGTCTGGAATCCGAAGGAGATGGGAAAATTCTATTTTCCGAAGAATTTTCCCATCCAACCGCTGTGCTAGCGCCAAAGAACGAGTGGGTCAGTAAAAAAAACAAACAAGTATACACATCCATATCATTGTGATGGCTGATGATGATAGTACTGCCTACTCCGTTGAATTTCTCAACTCCCTTGAGTTATCGGGCGTGCCGTCCCATCAGCTGGAGCTTAAATTTGGCGTACCAGTTTTGGTGATGCGAAACCTTGATGAAACCAGACTGTGCAACGGCACCAGGCTTCGTATCACACAGCTGAGCTGCTAATGGAGAGAGCGTTTTAAGTCCCCGCACAGGCATTTAGACAACAAACTAAACAGGGCCTGCATAACCTTTAGGCAATGCAGGAGGATGATAGGTAAGAAGTGGGGCCTATCCCCTAAAATAATACTCTGGTTATACTGCACGGTGATCCGACCCATGATTACTTACGGGGCAGTGGTCTGGTGGCCCCGCACTAAACTAGCTACCAGCCTCCATCAAACTGCAACGCATGTAGAGATTTGCCTGCATGGCGACTACAGGCTGCATGCGGACTACCCCGATCGCGGCTCTGGAGGCCATGTTGGGGCTCCCACCGCTCGATCTGTTCATACAGCAGGAAGCGACGATGGCGGCAGTACGTCTTGAAACACTTCAACTTTGGGGTAAGAAGTACACACAACACACCGCGATACTGGAAGGATTTTATACAGAGTTCCCCCTAGCGAAAGCTATTAACGATCGGATACCCAAGTAATTCGTATTCGACAAAAAATATAAAATCCAACTCCACGAGGATCACCGCTGTGAGGGTCTAAGCCCCGCGGAAGTACGGATCTTCACGGATGGATCTAAGACAGGTACCGGCACTGGAGCTGGAGTCTTCTCGGAAGATCTCAACATACACATAGCCGCACCATTGGGGATCCATAACACGGTATTTCAGGCAGAATGTATGGGCATTGCCCTGGCGGCATCGGCCATTTTAGCCAGGGAAGTTGTGGACCACTCAATTCGCATACTTTCAGACAGCATGGCTGTACTACTAGCATTAAACAACCACACAGTCAACTCTGGGTTAATACACGAGTGTCATCAACGTCTGAACCAGGTTGGTAATCTCAATAATATAACCATTCAATGGATAAAAGGACACAGCGAGTCCCGAGGCAACGATACAGCGGACGAACTCGCTAGAAGGGGATCAAGCATGGCAGCAGTGGGACCTGAACCCATACTGCCACTCCCCTTCGGGTACCTACGCACACTGGTAAGGAAACGAACCAGTGAACAACACCACAAACTGTGGCTAAACCATGGTGAGTGTAGGCAGGCCAAGGATGCACTCCCTACCATCGACGGCCACTTCACGAAAAAAGCGCTTCGGCTGACCAAACTACAGCTGCGCACTGTTACAGCCGCCATCACTGGACACGGCTCTTTTAACAAACACCTCTATGCCATATGAGTCATAGACAGCCCTCTGTGCCGAGCCTGCATGGACGAAGATGAGACAGCAGTCCACGTGCTTCTGCACTGCCCAGAGGTTGCATCATACAGGGCAAAGTACTTCGGTAACCCAGGTACTCTCCGCGAGACTGTCAGCGACATCAAGGCGCTGCTGGCTTTTCTCGGGGAGCTGAGGTGGATCGAATAGATTTCCCACCCACACGCAAAATACGCGCATTGGTCGTGGAGTTGCGGACACCAGCCCGTTATACAATAAGTCCCCGCATACCCATTATTGCAAATAACTTACCATTTCAATTTAAGAGGTAACAATTTCCCTTAAAATTGGCTATTACAATGACGATCAACAATTCCAGGGCCAAACCATAAAAGTGACAGGCATTCAATTGTGCACTCCATGCTTCTCACACGGTCAATTATATGTTGTTTGTTCAGTGCCCAAAAATTTCACGTGCTTGCGGAAAATAATAAGTCATTTAATGTTGTATACAGAACGGTATTAGAATAAATAGTGCCCAACAAGGCGTTTGATGGTTTACTTTGAAAAGAAGGTTGTATAGCGCCAAAATAAACGGTTTTAAGCCATATCGTCGCCTCATTTAATTTTGTTGCCGATCTCTGCGCCCAGAATTACAGTACCCAAAAGGACGCATTTTGAAGTCATCACCTACATTATCGCATTTTGATCAGCCAGTCAGTTCTCACACAAAACATAACATCACGCCTGAAATCCCCTACGGGTTAGGCAGAGGTGTACCTTATCGTACACCCACATTTCGCCGTTCGTTATGTTGAAGTCCCATGTGACAGGGGGCGAACCTATTCAATTCTATTCCACCAACCGGGCACAAATCCAGATTCCGTGGCTGCTACTGAGAAATTCCTGATGGAATACCCCAATAACACTATTATTTATAGTATTTTTTCAATTGCATACATTGTTTAATGTTAAGTGGAAGAGCGGAGTCACCTAACACAACCATCTTCTTGCTTAAAAGGTGATCTCCAAATCATGTGCGTTAGAACTTTATATAATTTAAATAAACATTTTTTTAACACTGCCCGACCCGGCAATTGATCCCAGAACCTCATGCTTAGTAGTCGCACTTGCGACCACTTGACCAACGAGGCAGTCTCACACATACACACCTAAATAGCCACGCGAACGAAGTAGCGGGTAGCAGCTAGTTAATAATAATTATGGTGTCTAGACCTGGCCGCACGTGTTGCTTTCGTTATTCTAAATCCAAACTAATATTATAAATGCGAAAGTAACTCTGTCTATCTGTCTGTCTTTCTGTCTGTCTGTCTGTCTTTGCTTCACGCCTAAACTACTGAACCGATTTGTGTGAAATTTGGTACAGACATAGTTTGGAACTTGAGAAAGGACATAGGATAGTTTTTATTACAAAAAATAAAATAAAATTTCCGCCATCTATTGGTCAAGAGTCGGCATCAATTCAGTACTGAAAATTACGCGATATAACCGAACTCGACGCGGGCGAAGCCGCGGGTGGAAAACTAGTATTTAATAATAAACTAACCTCTTTTCAAATATGGGTCGACGCGACGTGACAAACAGTCGAATAATTTATATTTTCTAAGGAAGTTCAATCAATCAATTCGAAAATACAAAACAACGTGGAGTAGATTCAAAATACACGTCGTTCATCGATGGTATTTTTAATCTTTGGAAACAATTACGAACTTCATTAAAAGCTTTATTTTAAAATTAAAAAAGTGCTTCTAGAATCTAGACCTATTTTAAGATGTTGAGTAATTCAACATCAGACATGGCTAAGTAAATAACAAACTACTAGCGTTTGTTAATTAATCATCTTAGCGTGGTTGTTCGGGTTCCGTACTCAAAAAGTAACCGTCGCAACCCTATTACTAAGCCTCACCTGTCCGTCCGTCTGTCCGTATGTCAGCGGACTGTATCTCATGATCCGTAATAGGTGGACAGTTGACATTTTCACATAATGTGTTTTTCTGTTGCCGCTATAACAACAAATAATGAAAATAAATTAAAAACAAAAGGTTCCCCGACTACGATGGTATGGAACCCATTATGCGCAAGTCCGACTCGCACTTGGTCGGTTTTTTTCGTATTTGATATCTTTTTACAACCACTAAACGCATTTTGATAACACCTAAAAGAAGTAGCTTTTCACTTCAAGAATTGAATTCCAGTTCTACATCTGGAAAATATTCGAATCTTACGATTTAGGTGTAAAATAATCCTCTAAACAGGATTAAAACGAACCCTATGCTAACGCGTCATAAAACAACCCGACCAAATATAATACACTCAACACCCTACTACGCAATATGATAGCTGTGTACATCTCAATGTATCCGTGTTATCTAGTTTCAGATCGAGCTGCGTTGACTGATGGCTTGCAGTTCACACCGCACGTTGATAGATGTTACGTCGGTACAGTGGTAGTACGGGAGTGTGGAATGAAAAATTTATAATTGGTATTTAATTGGTAAGTACTTAGGTACGTGTATTTACGACTGTCTCATTCCTGAGCATAAGGTCCTGGGTTCGATGCCCAGATCGGGCAAAGTGTTATTGAGATTTTCCATCAGGAATTTCACAGTAGCTGCCATGGAGTTTTGCTTGTGCCCGGTTGATGACAATAGGCTCATTCCCTATACATTACAAGGGACTTAAACATATCGGGCGAAATGTGAGTGTACTAATAGGTACACTTCTGCCTAACCCTTGGGGGATTACAGTCGAGATGTTCGGTCCTCCTAAGACAACCATAACTACTAGCATTTTTACAAACAAACGATTTCCAGAAAAATCACTAAGCTGGAAATAAAGCCTCTTAGAGAGTGTCAAGATTATTTTTTGTATTAGGTGTGTTTATGATTTTCTAGTTCCATTTATGTTGGTATAAGATGAACACAGTATAGAGTTTAGCACGTATTCTCAAAACTGACAATACGACAAACTAGACACTATACTATACATTATACAGCAAAATAACCCTCTTATGTCCGTAGCATTGTGTCTTTCTGGTAATTTTATAAACCCTGACAAAATACAGTAAGCTTTTCACTGCTAAACCTCTTAGAGGTGGTAGAGGGCGGGTATTTTATAACTTCTGACACTCAAAAAGTCGTTTAAAAAATCTGAATACATGACATCAAACGTTATAAAGTGCTGATATAACCGATTTTTAGTCTTTGAATTTATTTAAATTATTAATTCTAATTCCACAATCCAGCTCCTGCGCTACCACCATAGGGAGGGAAACCAGCGAACTACGAAACACCCAAATGCTCATTTACCCGTTAGTGATAAATAGGCTTGTATGAATTTCGAGGAGACGTGGTGGCGCCCCCTGCTGTGTAATGAATATATAGGTAATGAACCAATCTTTACCTGCCGCTAAGTGAAACCGAGTGTGGATAAAGTATAGGGATGATTAAGAAGAAAAAACTGAAATAAACAATGAATTCCTTAGGTGATTATTGTCGATACGTTTTGAGATTGTTTTTTTATTTAAATAGTCACCTTCCTGTTAATAGATTTTATGATAAAATATTATGAGATAGACTAAATAGCATTAATTGTAAACAAAATAATTATTATTGAAAATATGAAATGGTAAGAAACCTGAAATGAAACAAAATGAAATGTCATGCATGATATTTAATTACCATACCAGACATCAACTGATACATGATAAATGTGCAATTAACCGGGATAATATCTATTTTCACATTCATTAATTAAAAATGAAGCCTGAAGTCGACTATTTATTCAATACTTTCAGTACGGATGTCCAAGCTGCATTATAAAATCATGAAAGAGAGGTTATTTCAATTGAAATACCGAGTAAAAAATATTGGAGGTATTTTATAAAAATTCAAATAATCCTGCTTCCATTTCATGAATGTTGTTATCGTGGCAAAGGCAAAGACATATTTTGGGACTTGTCATTTATAGACACTGTCACATTTTTATATTTTGGCCCAAGTCATATTGGTATTAGCACCTATTTAATCATCATCTTCCATTTTTTTGGGTTCCGTACCCAAAGGGTAAAACGGGACCCTATTACTAAGACTTCGCTGTCTGTCTGTCTGTCTCCAGGCTGTATCTCATAAACCGTGATAGCTAGAAAGCTGAAATTTTCACAAATGATGTATTACTATTGCCGCTATAACAACAAATACCAAAAATAAAAAAAATAAAATATTAAGGGGGGCTCCCATACAACAGATATGATTTTTTTGCCGTTTTTATAGATAATGGTACGGAACCCATCGTGCGCGAGTCCGACTCACCTTGGCCGGTTGTTTTTTTGGGATGGGAAGTCATCAAATGACTCCTCCCGCTCTGGGCGGAGTGGAAGGGAGTGTCATACTTTTACTGACTAAAACCCATCCATGTTCCTTCTTTTGCCCTTTGTGTTCCAGGGCCGCGGTATCTCGTTCTAACAGTCCCGCAGCCCAATCAATCATCATCTTCCTGCCCTTGTCCCATGTTACTTACGTCGGTCGGCGCAAAATGTTTTTTTCTTCCAGTCTCCTCTGTCAACCGTCACGCTATCATATACTACTTTTTCATTCATATCGATCAACACACAATCCATCCATCGTTTCTTTGGTCTTCCTCTCCCTCTCCATTCATCAACACTTAAAATATATATGTTCCTCACTCTTTTGGCACCTATTAGATGAGTTACAAAAATTGTTAAAACAATCCGTTCCATTAACATTGACCCACAAAAGTGTCTATTGAATAGTAAAGAAGTATAATTAAAATCTTGGACAATTTATACGCACTACGTTACCTTTTAATAACAAATACACTATTCGATTGAATTAAAACCGTGCTATCAGATTTTTAGATTTCAGATTCAGGGCAGTGGCTTACACCCGCCCCACCTTACGAATTGTAGGTCCGTGGGTTTGAAGTGTTCCAAGCCTCAGGCAGGTGCATTATAACAATACCAGCCTATTACTGAACCACAGCTGCACAAAGACCTCTTCTCAAACAACAATGTATGAATGAATGTGAAACAAAGAGTAATTCACGATGGTGATGGTTGTGTAATCCACGACGCTGCCACGCTTGCTCAAGATAGGTTTCCGATTCCAGACTTGTAATAACTATAAGTTCAGGTTTCCTCCCGATGTTCCCTTCGGCGATGATCCAAAATAAACTTAGAAAGTACATTCGACTTGAAAAAGTCACATTGGAAGTACCAATGTGACTTTTTCAAGCCCGGATTTGAAAACACAACCTGAACCATGAGAGGCGAGGCCACGATCTCTGGGTGGTGCATAACTTTATGCAAATTTATTTTATCAATACTGCTCTCAAATAAGGAAACTGGCATGTTCTATAAAAGATGTGACACTGTGACATCTACCAACCCGTACTGAGCCAGCGCGGCAGCGTGGTGGATTACACAGCCCACACTTTTTCATAGAATATAGAGAGGAAGTCACCGCATCAGCAACATTACACGACGATTAAACTTTATCGTAAAACTATCAGATTTTATCACAGACAAAACTTTCGCCGTCACAACTAAACCCAATATTGATTTATCCTTCTACGCTATCGCTAGAGGAATGATATTAGAATATTATGATATATCAATTTTCAATATTGGAATCTAGAACTAGAACATTCGATGTGTTTTTATTTTTCGGTTTTTATTAGAAGTAGATATTTTTATCAAGTTGAATTCTTTTGTTTTTGGACGTAGAATTAAATTCAGCATTGGTTAATTTTTTTTGGGTCTAATGGCCAGACACATATTGCAATATAAATAACGATCAATAGTAACTATTCGTCCTCTTATTTTCATTCGTCGTCCAATACAAATAACATATCATAATGCTGATATGTAACCCTCGTAGGGTAGATTTGTTACCACCACACAAATTTCACCAGATATGTAGGTATAAATCCCATCAAATTGGGTACCAACCTGACTAAGCTCCATCTATAGGCACAAATGCAGAATCTGGTTGCTACTGAAAAAGTCCTGAGTGAAGAACTAAATATTCCGGAACTCTAACTCAAGACTTCATGCTCAACAGTAGCCACTAGACCAGCGAGGCTGTACATCATTAAAAAATTCGTGAAAAAAATCACCACCACCTTTTCCTAACTATGTTGGGGTCGGCTTCCAGTCTGACCGGATGCAGCTGAATACTAGTATTTTACAAGGAGCGACTGCGTATCTGACCCCCTCAACGATGTCAGACATTTGGGACACTACCTGTAACGACTGCCAAGATCTACAAATGACAGCCGGGACTAACGACTTAACGTGCTTTCCGAGGCACGCAGGAAATGGTGAAAAAATTACACCATTATACGTAAATCTTCAGCAATCACCCATGATTGAAGATTTTACTTCTATCTTACAAAAGGCCCCCAATTTGAAGGCGCGCAGGCCCGACCCTGTAAAAAATTAACGCCTTCATTAGTACTTGCGCACAATTTTACTCTCTTGTAACTGGCTTTCAATTAACTTAATAGGCATGTGCCAGTCACGATTGTTAGCCAATTAACTAATGAAGTTGAGTCGGCCGTACTGAAAGTTGCAGCAGAAGGTCTATTCATAACATAACAACAAGGCGCAAACATTAGACATTACTGCAACATTTTCAAAACAATATTTTGGATAGTCGTAAACACCACTGCCGACAGTACTTCAGGAGCGGCTTTTAAACTAGTTATAATATTCGGTTCAACACAATGGTTTAGTCTATGGAGAGTTTTCATAGTATTATAGGCTTTTTAACTAAGGGTGGAAACAGCCATAGGACAAAATGTAGTGGAAATGCACAATCTTACAACAAGCTTTTGGCCGCAGCTTCGTCGGCATGAAGGTCGTAAATTATCCCACGGGGACGGACTTCTGGGTTACAGAAGCATATGTTTAATCCCAAGTCATGGTCTATACAAGGTGTAAATAGACCGTTCAAGAAACCGTCAACCAAGCAGTTCTGTACATCAAACTAAGTAACCCTACGCAAAAATGATTGCTGGTAAAAGACTTTTTTTTAGAAGGAAAACTAATGTTTTACGGTAAAACTCAAAGTACTCATACTCAAAACATTGTGCTGGTGGATACATTTAATAGTAAACGGGTCATAGAGGTATTTAAAGTCAGTTTATAGTCTAAATAACGTGTATTTTTTTCAAATTTCTGAAAATATTCGAACTTTGACGTCCAATATCTCCGTAACTAGTAAGTAGGGACTATAACAAAAACAATATCGCAATAACGGAGAGAACAAGTCCCTTTCGGTTTAGTTTAGGGCCTTTTTACACTCTTTGTAATAGACCGACAGACGGACAGATTTACTTTCGGATTTAAAATATAAGTATGGATTTCCACAACAATGAATAAAATTCTATTTTATGAAACTTCTACACATACCATCATATTGCACGAGTTCCGGGAATGATTTCACGCTGTCGACAGATTTGTATGACGAGTCCTATCTCGCTTTAAAAAGGGGATTTAAAGTGGGACACGCCAGTTCATTATATTAGTGCAAATTGTAGGCTCGAGGTGGATTCGGTTTTTTCTTTAGCTGAGAGTTTTGCCGTCGTATTGTATGATCGAGTGCTTGCATGCATTTGATAAACTAATGAGGTGTAAGGAGTTTTCAACTTTGCGACGATGAAGTATCGCCATCCAATTGACTTTTTGTAGGCAAGAATAATGTACAGTCATCAGCTGCCAAACTATCAAATTATCTCATTCCATTTTGAATTTAACCATCAATATTTTATGCTTTAAAATAATTTGGAGAAATTTGACAGTTTATGGTATCTTGATGGTTTATTCCACTATGTTCACCTGTGTGATATCACCCGGGTGAGTTAAGCAGATTTTTTGATTTCCTCATTTCAACTTGGAAGAATTAAATAAATGAATTTTAAAACTAAAAAAAGAAAAGAAAAGCAATAACCTGAAGTCACGTGATACGTGCCGTGTACTGAATCGCAACTCTTCAACTGTACACATCGTCGATTATGTTTATTATCCTTTATATTCTGCGCCGCGTGGATATATTATACGTTTTAATAAAAAATACAAACGCTAATTCAACAAAACCTCCCGTAGGAACCTGCTTCCATTCACAATGACCGCACTTAGCGTGCACGTTTACCCTACATTCGCCATGTGTTCGCAGCATTAGAAGGCGTCACAGAAGTGAGACGGGTCGACATATAAGTTGCATTAGTGAGCCAAGAGCTTCCATGAAAAAGTGCTTTGACCCTGACCCATTTAATCCGTATATAGGTAAGTTTTAAGGTCACTTGTCCTTTGTCACTCAGCTTCACTGTGTCTTCCTGAAATATTTTTTCTTAGCCTTGACATGTTTCTAGTTTCTTAAAGCACTTTGTGATAGACCTTCAACTACTTTTTCAAAACAATAGAAATACGAGTAGGTAAGTACTAATTTTCTCTAATTCTTTATTGAACTTTATTGTTCATAATCCGCCATTTCCACAATAGGGGTTGGTTTCCAGTTTAACGAGATGCAGCTGATTACCAATATTTTACATGGAGTGATCTGATCTCCAAAACCCAGGTTGATTTTCGGGCTACTGACTCATCGTTACATCAAAGATCTTCAAATGAAAGTTGCGACCAACGACTTAAAGTGCTTGCAAGATGCTGAGGGTTGAAAATTGTTCCTTAATTAAATTCAAGGGAAAATGCGTCAATTATGAAAAGGCGTCAAAATTAAAACAAAACCATTGCTTCTTGAATTGACAGAAAAAAGGGGGAAGTGTTTTTTGCTTTGTATTCCAAAAATATAATATTAACAGCTCAGCGCCGACTATCAAAAACAAACGGAGTAATCAAAACGAGAAGGAAAATGAAAGAAGAATTAATTAAGTCGGGCTTTGTTCTATTGCTATAATACTTGAGGTCCAATGGACTCCCTTAAATTAATCGCTCGTAATCAAATCAACAAGAGATCCCTGCTGGTGCCTTTAATATAAATTGGGACTGTTCTTGAGATAGTGCTTAAAGATCCCTTGACGTGAATGCAGGGACGGATTAAGATTGTTATTTTGCAGTGTCAGTTACATATTTAGGGTAGTCTTTCTTCTGTTTTCGGCCTTTTGGTAATTTACTTGGGTTATCCCCAAATGATAAACGAAATTGGAAACGCATGGGGTGGCTTTTGCCCAATAGTGGAACAGAGTACGCTGACATACAAAATCCTTTTGTGTGGTATCTATTTTTATAGGTAAGGTTATACTTCGGCTGTAGGCTTCATACTTCTTGTGCTTTTAATATTGGTATACTTGTGCTTGGGAACTTATTATAAACTGACTACAATACTTACCTGAAGACTTTCATTCCTTCGCCCCAGATCACTGTAAGGAAGTATCGACGACGACAAGGTAGGATTTCTTTAGACTATACCTACAAATGATATGTTTTTCTCATGGACGGTTATTAGTTAGGATAGCACATGCTTTGGTTGAAATAGCAGTCGGTCAACAAGGTGGTAACCAGGCTACTGATACTACCTATGCTTTATTACCTACCTATACCGACCAAACGTTAAATTCATAATTTATTTAGCAATTTAGTTCGTTTATTTCTTGGAAAAACAAATGTTTTATTCAAAATGCTTTCCATTCTGACATGCGTCAAACCCAGGTGCTAATTGTTTGCAAATTGTTAAAATGTTGATATTCCAATTTGTTGGAATAGGCAACGAATTTCAATACTGAAAATATTTTTGTACCGACAATCAGCAATTTATTTTTGTGATCCGATCTGCATTATTTTTGTTAGGGAATCCGATTTATAATTGGTTTCAACAAACGCGAAAATGCTTAAATATGCGATTTTATTTTCCTGATTCAAAGCAATTACTGAATATTATGAATAGGAAAGAGCAATATTTTATTATATTCTGACGTTAGCTTTTTTGAACTTGTCTCGCACTGTAAATATTTAATAACAATAAATGCTCTTTTATTTCTTCTTATGATGGTAATAAAGTAGGAGCAATTTCGGACCAGTATTTGTTCCCAATTTTGGTGCAAATTAATAGTCACAGGGATATACACCTATTGCTTATAAAATTGATCTGAAAAAAGTAAAACAACATTGGCTTTCCATACAAAAACTTATCTAAAGTCTGCCTCATATCCTTCAGTGTTAAAACATCGATTTAAAAAGTGTCAGTTTTCACCCACTTCAGTTCAGTGTTAGTGGTGCATTTGATCCGGCCCTGTACAAAGGAACCCCTGGGATCTGTCTAACAATAAACTTGTGATAGGCTTTGTTAGTGTTTCGTCATCAACTCTGTGAGCTATCCGAGGCACCCAACTTTTTGTTGACGCAAACAATATTCGTCAAAGCATAGTTGGTTTTGTCCGAATCATATAGGAACGCAACGTTACCATGTAGTAGTAATCAATATTTCATTTTCTTTTCTGTATATATCTTGTAATGTGCTTCGTTCAAATCCCTTAATAAGATATATAAAGAATAACTCAAATAAATATGTAAGTTCTCCAAACAAATTACAGGGATATTAATACAATGTTACATATAGGATGACACAATGGGCGATCTTATCAGTAAAGCGATATTTTCTAAAAAACCTTTGGACGGATTTAAGGGAGAAAGACGAGTGTTGGTCGTCCGGCGTCGAGATGGGCAGACGACATTGTTGCCATTGCGGGAATATCCTGGATGAGGCTGGCACAGGAGCGTGGAGCTTGGCACAAGCAAAGAGAGGCCTATACCCAGCAGTGGGTGAAATCAGGCTATGGATGATGATGATGATGATGAAGGGAGAAAGAGAGACAATACTAGAAACACTGTTTTAAGCGTTCACGGTTTAAAACTAAACTTATACTGACACTTACGGGGTATCTTCCGTGATTGTTCATAATTTAGAGCTCCGGGTTTAGTCCCGCTTAGTGTCGAGTTCCAATAGAGCGCGTAGCAAAAGACAAAGAAAGAAGGTAGACAGATTTGTCTGCTCCTAACAATTTATTTTCCATCCACCCGCATTCTCCAGTCAACCCGCGATCATGGCGCTTGCAACAGCGTCGAAATATCAGGAGCTCAAAATTATAAAATCACGGAAGATACCCCGTAAGTGTCAGTATAAGTGTGTTTGCGATTGGGCGCTCTTTGTGTGGCTCCACATCGCTGTCAATGTGGTGAAGCAGTCGACTGCCTCGGATACCATGGCCTTTCTTGCAGTAAGAGTGCAGGTCGAATTGCGCGGCACGCTAGCATTAATGATCTCATCCGTCGTGCTCTTGCCACCGCCGGGGTGCCAGCTGTCTTAGAACCCAATGGCTTGGCACGCGTCGATGAGAAGAGACCAGATGGTATGACCATAATGCCATGGAAGTTGGGTAGGCCTTTGGAGTGGGACGCAACTTGCGTCGAGACTCTTGCGCCATTCCATCTTCCTAGCACAGTGGACTGCGCTGGGGCGGCTGCTGCAGGTACTGAAAACCTCAAACGGCGCAAATACAATAATTTAATTGGTAGTTATGTGTTTGAGCCATTCGGGGTTGAAACACTAGGGCCATGGGGTCCGAGTGCCTACCTAGTATTTCGGGAAATCGCCAAGCGGTTGGTTGTCTCTTCACATGACCAGAGGGCGGGCCTATTTTTTGGCCAAAGAATCAGCATTGCCATCCAACGCGGTAATGTTGCCAGCCTTCTGGGCACTTTTCCTGTTGACAGCGATGCGGACGAGTTTTTGGACGCCCTGTAACCCTTTTCTATTTGTACATATTTATTACTATTATAGTTTTGTAGTTTGTAAATAATTTAATTATCTTTGAAATAAAAAAAAATCACTATGTAAACATGATTAGATAAAGCCAATAAAAGAACACATAAATAAAAACGTTTTTGGGTCCGAAATCAGAGAGAGAAATAGTATTAGAGAATCATATCATTTGATTGGCGCATTGACCGCATGCCTTTGAAATTCAGCCAAAACATAGGGCATTATGATAAAGCGATATTTCAAAATACATAAACCAAACTAAGTCCACATAATAATTATGTATTTATTGAAATCACACACTCATAAATCAGGATTACAAAACACAATGGTCAGTTTTGAAACCATAACTCATACGTAACTGAATCATATTTTATTAATATTTTCTCATTACTACAGTCAAATTCGCATATCATTAACAGTATTTTAACCTTTACACGTTAGAGCTCTGAGGGCTCTCATGACACTTTAGACATAAGGCCTCTTATGCACGATTAAGAGAGGGCTGGATCTCTAAAGCCCTTAAAGACTTGTTGTGTTCTTCAGCCTACTTTATACTCCGGATGAGGAGTACAAGAGGGGTTTCAAAGAGCCATTACATCTGTCTGCCTGTGCCAAAAAGTTTTTTCGTTTTTCACGGCCTTACAAATCTGAAATCTAAAGTCACACTCGTTAAGTTTTGCTCTAAAGTCGACTCATTAGTATTTGATTTGTTTCAAAGGCTTTTTGAAGACTTGGATACCAAACGACTAACGATTTTCTAAAATGTCATTCAGGATTTTTAAGTCGTTAAATAGTTCTTAGCTGGTGAGTAACCTAAATTTTTATCATTATAATGTCCGTTATTTATTTATGTACACATACAATACTTAACAGGACATTACATTAAGAAAGAAGAGCACAAAGATACTGCTTATTTCATAAGAAATTTCTTCCAGCAGACCTGCGAGAGGAAAGTTGGATTAGAAATGTAGACACAGTGTGTAGAAAAGGCAAAACAGGAAAATTGCAATTAGAACTTAAAACAAAAATAAACCTATATAAAATAAACATACACTAAAATATACACATATAAAAATAAATACTGGTGTTATAAATGTATACATACCTATAATATATATCCAGAATATTACAGTATAGAGGAGAGGTAATGCTCTTTGACTTGCTATTGTTATTGTTGGGTATTATATTTAGCGAGAGGGCAACACTGACTGAACTGAAAAAGAAGTGCTCGGTGGTAACATTGTTGTATTTTAGGTTCCGTAATAAACGTGTGTGCATCTAAACAATAACGAGTGTATTAATTAATTACACTTACGAAAACAATATATAAGAGTTATAGTCTTTATTTACTCAGTAAATGAATAAGTAAATTGTGTTTTTGGTCTATTCAGCCGTGATTCAGGCATGAAATAGTAACAAACAGACAGTAACTCTGTTTTTATAATAATTTAGTATTCATAATTAATATTAGTAGGTACTTAGGAAGTATGTAGGTATTGACTAGCTACTAGTAAGTTGGGAGTTGTTGTTCAACAAGTTGTGTGTAAAATTTTAATTGATCTAATATTGTAAGTAGCCAAGCAGCTATAACTGCTCAAACTCTTTGGGCTAAAATAAGTACGCAAAAAACACGAAACAGCGTTCCCAAATAACTGCGGGATATAAACCCAATACATTGCCCTTGAAAACGCCAATACACAACAGTACCGCATGTTTCCAACACAAAACAAATATTTTCCAAAGCAATACACTCAAACGAATTTTCTCAAGCGACTCCCAAACAATCGGAGATGAATTGTGAGGGTAATATTCTCTTGCCAAAGACGAGAGCAATCGAGCAATTTTTTGGGTCATAGAATGATGAGAATGGAGTGCTAAACTGAGTCTACCCATAAATATTTTTAATAATTATTTTGTCCTTTGGGACGGAACATCAATAGTTTTCATCAGCCCAATTTTCTAATACCTAAGTAAGAACATAAAGGAGACATCAGCTTAAAGCAATAATTTGTCGACAACATAACTCTGCTCTGATATGGACCAAACTAGTCACTGCTTATGGTAAACTTGGCAAACACCACTCTCTATTCGCCCGTATATTAGCGCTCCATATCCACTTACTTACTCCATGTTCAGGCTACATTTTTACCAATTTCGACACGTTCCGTTGGAATTTTTGAAAAAAGAAAGTTATTGGAACAAATTCAAGGACGGTGATGTGGTATAATTTGTGGAACTTTTTCAATTTGACGCGTTGAGTTTCGGGTGTATTTTTTGCGCTGACCCACTTTTTTACGGAACGCGATGATGGGTGACAGACAGCACTTCATTTGCTTTCACGTGGCGTGTATGGAAATTTTAGCTTGGGTTTATCCAACAGATTCAATTTGGCAATCAGCACTTTTTGTCAGCCAAGGGGACTCTTGCGGCCTTTGGAGTCAATTGGGGACCGGTTGGACCAGGAAACACACGTACACCGAGGCGAAAAACGAACAGATCTTAATTCCAACTTTTATTAATTGTCTGAACATAATATGGGTATCAAAAATTAAAAAAAACTTACTTCATCAACCTAATTTAACCGTTCTAACGTTCCACGTGAGATAGTAAACATCAGGCACATTCTTCTATTCACAAACACAAAATTACTCTCACACAAAAAAGGTTTCAAAGGTTCTATTTCCGTAAACGTGTACGACCCAAATTCAGTGCTCACGAAGCGTAGGATGCCATCTTTCTCAGTGCATAATGTATCACCACGTGCCTCGTTAATTGGTCGGCGAAACGGAACAAATGCTTAGAAGAACAGATAATAGATAGGTTCAGAAGGCTAGCTTACACAACGAGCGAACACATAGTTGTAGGCGCGTACATATTGATAGTATGCCACACGTCACACTTCGACCTTGAGTTAACCCAGTGTAGTACGAAGTTTCAAGAGAATCACAGGCCAGCTTATACTGGTTTCTTCCCACTAACATGTCGTTCAATCACACGACAATTTCTAACGAACGCCAGTCGCAAGTGCACTCGCTGCACTCACACATGTCTAAGTATGCATGTCTTTTCGGTCGTTGAATACACCTGGCCTTCTGTTTCTATATATTCTGTGTTCGAGTCCTTTCAGGGGACCACTCTAATTGGGCCCATTCAGAATGCCCAACGTGACCAGAAAAGCCACGTTGTTGGTAATTTTTATGGTTTCATGGTTTACGAATTAATGGAGGTAATATAGGGGTTTCTAAAAAAGGTGGTTTTGTTTTTGTAAGGGTATCATTTTAATGGGTGTGTGGTCCCTGCATTGATATGGAAATTAGCTTGTGTTGTATCAAATTATAAAATTGGGGTTAGGGGTAACAAAATTGGGGAGGTAATATTTTATATTCGTTCAGAAATTTTAATCCCACTAGTAACAGTCGATCGCAGATAAAAGGAGCAAAAAAACAAAACTAGTTACTTCTTCAAATGCCAATCATCCTAGGCGTAGTCATGTGATCATGCCTTAAGTAAAACAAAACATATACACCTTACGTCTCCCTCGTATAGAAGATATCTAAAAATACCTGAAGCAAAAGTTTTTAATTAGCACCATTTCCATTCAAACTCAAAGCATTTATTCCAACTAGACCATTACAGGCACTTGAAAGTCGAAAAAAAAGCTAAGCTACAGTCACAGTCACAAGGCATAATAACTTGCGAAAGTACTGTAGTTGCATATTCCAAAAGCGTAGATCTCTATGGAGACGAATGGGCAAGAAACCCCATGGACACTCTTTTAAATCAAAATATTGTTACAAAATCTTGGTTACATCATTCATGTTGATTAACTACAAACAACTTTTCCTATAGTTTTCCCAGAACTGAAACGACAAAAAACTACTGTTTCATTGGTCTAGTGGTTGCAAGCGCAACTGCTGAGCAGGAGGAAGTGTTATTGAGTTTTTCCATCAGGAATTTCTCAGTAGGAGCCACGGAGTCTAGAATTGCGCCCGGTTGATAGCAATAGGCTCGCCCCCTATTACATGGGACTTAAACATAACTCGCGAAATGTGGGTGTACTATTAGGTACACCTCTGTCTAACCATTAAAGCAATACCTAATATTAAACAACTCAGCTGTATAACAAGACACATACAGTGCTAAGCACTACAGTACTACAGATGACATTCTTACAAATCGAAATTTTATTTTCGAGAAAAGTTTTAAAGCTATAAATCCGCGCTGTCTTCAGCTTTCCAAGCAAACGTGCGATAACTTGGATTATCGACATTTGAAAATTGCTTTCACGAGTACTCGCTATGAATTGATAGTTAGTAATAAGGAGTAACGAGATGGAAAATGTATTTTAGTTGGAGAAAGTGATAGATGGTGACATAATAAAGATTTATGCAAACTTATGGGCCAGCAAAATTATAATCAGACTGAAAAATGTAAGTTCTGTTGGTACATATTTACCAAATCATTAGACAAATGGCAATCTTATCGTCCACTTTACTGGGTAGTAAGTAGATTAATATTTGTTTTGATATATATCCTTACTAATATTATAAATGCGAAAGTAAGTTTGTTTGTTTTTTTGTTACCTTTTCACGCCTAAACCACTGAACCGATCATCCTGAAATTTTGCATTTACGTTGTCAGATGTACAGAAACGGACATAGGGTACCTCTCATGCTGACAAAAAGTACTGTTCCCGCGGAAAACTACAATAACGTTCGTATGATAATAGATGGCGCCACGTGTCTTTCGAAATATGATTGAATTATATTATTACACTAGCGACCCGCCCCGGCTTCGCACGGGTGCATGTGTTATTCATAAAAACCTTCCTCTTGAATCACTCTATCTATTAAAAAAAACCGCATCAAAATCCGTTGCGTAGTTTTAAAGATTTAAGCGGTCAAAGGGAAATAGGGACAGAAAAGCGACTTTGTTTTATAATATGTAGTGAAGCAGAGTTCAACCCGAATTGATTGTCAAATTCTAAATTAACGCGAGCGATGCCGCAGGCAAAAGCTAGTGATATGATATTTATTTATAGCTTCTTCTTGAGTGTACATCCATCCACATACTTTTAACTAAAACACTTTATTGCTATCTTGTTTATGTTCATTTTTAGGGTTCCGTACCCAAAGGGTAAAACGGGACCCTATTACTAAGACTTCGCTGTCTGTCTGTCTGTCTCCAGGCTGTATCTCATAAACCGTGATAGCTAGAAAGCTGAAATTTTCACAAATGATGTATTACTATTGCCGCTATAACAACAAATACTAAAAATTAAAAAAAATAATAATATTAAGGGGGCTCCCAAACAACAGATATGATTTTTTTGCCGTTTTTATAGATAATGGTACGGAACCCTTCGTGCGCGAGTCCGACTCGCACTTGGCCGGTTTTTTTTTTAGTGGCATCTCGCAGGTGAGGCTGGCTTCTGCTTAATCGAACTATCCTGTGGGTACCTTGAGTGTAAGCCTTCTGCTAGTTGGTGTTCTAACATAACAGTAGCAGAATTTATAATAGCTTGCACTAACTCTTGAATATTACACTATTAAGTCTACTTGGCACCGTATCGGGAAAGTTAAAGAAGTCAAACGGAATAGTTTATTAGGTCATGTGGAAATTTTGAGTAATTTAAAGCCGGACATGACTAATGCTGCTGTTCTTTGACAAACCTGCAAGTAAGTATAGTCTGAAATAAAAGGGTTTGACGAATTGGTAAATGTATTCGAAAACCTACCTATGGATGGCAAATTGTAGTGCCTCGATTTAACCGAGAGCAATGGATACTCAAACTCAATTTTTTTAATTTAAAATCACTCAGAAGTTTTTTCATTATATTAAAGTTATTCACGTGATAATTGTTGGAAAAACTGGTGAGATATGAAGTAGAAGCCTTCTAAATGCAGATTAACGTGTTACTAATTATTTTTATAGAGTGATATCATGAGAATTCCACCTGAACAGGGTATGTGTACACTTTCATCAGATACTTTCCAAACAGACTAAACAAACTCTTAGAAGTTTACATTGTACTTTCCTTATTAAGTCTCCGCGAATGTTTTGCTTTGACAATCTGCTTACTCGTGTTTTAGTTTTCAAAAGAAGGGAGCATTATGTTCTTTCCTTTAAAGGAGATTCTTTGAAATGCCTTGTGTCTGTCTGTGCTTGGAAAAATAATGTTACGGTTTAAAGGGGGAAACTAAATCACTCAGCATTATTAGAGTAAAAAGTACCCTTGCTCTTTTCTCAATACCCAAAACTATGTTTCGTGAAGTAATAGTAATACAAAATCATTTTCACGCTTCTACTAAGAAATTCTTGATAGAAAACCAATTAACACATATGCCTATGAATCGACTCCATCGCACATCCTACCGTCGACAGTCGAGCTTGCAACCACGTAACAACGAGACAGTACTAATGCAGACTACTAGATATAATGTTAATGAAGAACCACCGCTTCTTCTTCCAAATTTTAAAAACAACTTACTCCCATATTTTGACCACCTACCAGGAAAGCAGTAACAAAGAAGTCTGTAGCTAAAACAAACCCATGTTGTGTGGAGATCTTTACGGTTATAGCCAGCATGTTAGCGCTCTCAGAATTGTTGTTGATGCCACCCAAACAACGGTACTGGCCGGGGAAGTTTCAACCCTAAACTATGTTTATTGCACCGCATAACATGAACCGTATATTGCGAATAAGATTTTTAAAGTTCCGAACCGTTCCCAGTCCGGTTTGCGTACTACTAAAGTTTCGTTATTTTTATTAAACGAGTTATTTGAAAATGTTTCGTTGGATAAAGTTGAGGGTTATTTTGTTTTGCTTTTGTTTGTAGTTAGTGTGGTTGAGGTTTGAGTTTATTGTGATGAATGTGGATTGTGAAAGTAAGTGTGGTAAAATTTATAAATAATATTCATATGATAATTCATTACCAACACACATGAATTGGCTAACGAAAATGTATGTCATCAATCATTGAACAATAACTCTGATTGACGCTTGATATCAGTAGCTGAACCAATGTTAATAACTAAATGCAACTGGTCAATGATACTAGAGATAAAGATGAATGTGGTTATTTCTTTTCGTAGATCAGTACCACCAATATTCTACATAGCATAATCAGCCTATACTGTTCCCACTGCTGGGACACATGGCCTCCTCTCTATGAGAGGGAATTCCACCACGCAGGCTCAATGCGGGTTTGTAGATGCCACATGTCTTCGAATTTTTGGTTCTAAGACATGCCGGTTTCCTCACGATGTTTTTCTTCACCGGTTTTGAGAGCAGTGGTGATGAAATAAATTACACAAAGTAATGCGCCTGCCTGAGTTCGAACCCATGACTTACTGTTCGTAAGTCGGGGCCGCCACTAATGGGCCACCACTGCTCTCTACATATTATATTCTACATAGCCAATCAAAATTATAAATTCTTACTTATATTTAAGCTCGAATAATCCATTGCAAGATAAAATTTAACGTTGCAACTTGGAAGTAAATCTGAAGGCCCATGGGAATTGAAATATTTATGTTTATTTTAGTACACCCTTAACCTTTGTTTATGGCTTCTGTGAACATGTGACCCACGTTATCTTGAACATGAACGTGTAATCTGGTAGAGGCGGTTATTCCACGAATAAGGAAATTGTTTCTCCATATTTCATTGAAAAAGTCTTCAAAATAAGTAACATAATAAATGCTAAAGGAAAAACTGATCAGTGGAAAACGTTTTTCGTAATACGACACCATTATTGCCATAGATAACGCCCTGATTGCATTGCACAATGTGAACTTGGATTATACATATTATAGACTAGAAATTGCCTAGATTTAGTGAAATGGTAGACCTTAATGAATATCTTATGGAGCCTAATGGGTGCAGTAAAGGTAGAGAGGAAGACTTATTAGTGCTAAGAATTCTGCTACTCCTTGGAAAACATCTCACTAGGAATAATTCTTTCGTTTTAATTAACAGATAGTTAGATTTTTCTGATGAATGAAACTGAATACCTACCCACCCATTACCTGGTATTTACTTTGTGTAGAACTTTAGACATTTCATGTGATATTATAAAACTTGAAATACCTATGTAAGAGCTGTGCACACCAGTGACAAATTCACTCTAGATTATTAAGTTTAATTGTTACATTACCCCAAAAAATGTATTAGTGAATAAGTCATCTTTTCCTCGCCTTCACCCAAATTTTTTGAGGTCATCATAGCATGTGTTCTTCCTTCATACTTCCAGTTATTCATCGTCTCATGAGTGTAGAACTATCCATGCAGCCTCCCAAACGTAACTTACAAAAACCAAGGCATTAGGAATGCACCCCAAAACCGTTCGACTTCCGGAATTAGGAGACATTTGTAAGGGCGATGTACCACTGAATTTTACACTAGGTAATGCAATCAGCTAAGTGCATTAGTCACACCAAGTTACAGAAGTTAGTGACTTAGTATAACTTGGCGTGGTTTCGTTCAACGTACTTGAAAGCTCAAGTTTGAAGTTTTTGAATGAATATTAGATTTTCAATCCTTAGGTGCGGTGTTAAGAATTACTTTGGATGTGACTTCGGAAGTGGAGATTATGAGCTCCGTATACTATTCATGAAGGCTCGTCGAACTTTGCAGTTATTTGGTGGTTCATCATCATTTGCCTAGCCTTTTCCCAGCTATGTCGGGATAGAGCACCTAATTTTTTTAATCCAGTTGAATCCTGCACTTTGTTGAAAAGTTTTTTCAGCAACAGACAAGGTGAAGCTGTGAATAGTTTTGAAGCTAAATTTACAAGAATTTCCAAAATAACACTATTTACCACATATTTTCTGTATCTGCTTAAGATGGTAGGTAATTCAGCTTTAAATAACCGACTTGTTAGTGTAGATGTCGCAAGCGCTACTGCTAAGCATGAGGTCCTACGCGTGCGACTGGTTCAATTCCCAGGTTGGGCAAAGTTTTCTTCTGTTTTTTCCTCCAGATATTTCTCAGCAGCAGTCTGGGTCCCTCTATTACAGTAAAAATACACCTCTGCCTAACCAACATAACATAACATGCAGCCTGTAATCCCCTAAAGGGTCAGTCAGAGGTGTATCTAATAGTACCTACACCCATATTTCGCCAGATATGTTTGAGTCCCATGTAATAGGGGGTGAGCCTATTACCATCAAACGGACGCAAACCCAACCCAACCATCTCAACTGTTAATAAATGCTTAAGGCCTCTAAACACCGTAACATCTATTTTTGTGCGAATCGATACCAAGGGTTCAATAGCTAAGCTTAAATCAAGAGGCTCTTACATTTTAGAGGTTTCCTTCGAATTTTTCACGGCGCCCTGAAAATTCTAATGAAGAGACGATGAAATCAATTTGGAAGATCAAAGATCCTTTGTAGTAATTAATAATTTTATGTTCGGTATCGTTCGGATATGACTTTTGAGTTTTTCTTTTCTTTTGCTTCGTTTATTAATAGATGTTCGTTGTAATTTTGTTGAGGAAGGAAGTCGTGGTGGATGTTCAAGGAGTGTTTTTTTTATTATTTCACTCTTTTCTAAAAATATTTTTTAAACTGTAGCGAGGACCTTTTGACGCCCGAACGACGACGTTTATAGGAGGCTGTTAGTGAATATTTGTCGAACTGCTTTGTGACATGATGATGACGGAATTAGTTCAGATTTTAGCCACGTGCCAAAAGATTATTGTACGGTAGATTGTATTTTTACACTTTACTTGCCTTTCCTGACGTGCGTGATGATTGATGAGACATTCTGGGTATAAGATTAATTAGCAAATGAGTATTTGTCCATTTTAGTACCTTATTACCAAGTCACCTAATTTTACCAGTACATTACATAACATCACGCCTTGTAATCATTCCCCAAGGGTTAGGCAGAGGTGTACCTAACAAGTACACCCACATTTCGCCAGTTATGTTTAAGTCCCGTCTAATAGAGGGCGAGCCTATTTCCATCAACCGGGCACAAATCCAGACTCCATGGCAGCTACTAAGAAATTCCTTATGGAAAAACCCAATAAAACTTTGCCTGACCCGGGAATCAAACCCAGGACCTCATGCTCGGCAGTCACGCTTGCAACCGCTACACTAACGAGGCATTCCTCACCAACGAGTTTTACCAGTTCCTACCAAAAATAAATGTACTATGAAATCCTCCAAAAATATGTTCAAAAACTCTTGAATATATTATTACCCCGGAAAACAGTACTTACTTAAGTCTATTTTCAGGCAAAAATAATTGTGAAATCTTGGGCTCGTTTTGTCAAAAACAGAAGACAATAAACAAAAAATATTTTCCATTTACAAAAGACGTTTGTCGGTTGGTCAAACGCGAGCCACAAATCAGCGAGCAACAACTTATGGATTATAATTCAAGGATAAGTGTCGCTTTCAGCGCTTTATTTCGCAGCCATTTTATTTGTAGTAGGTAGGTACTGCTTTTTTCAATTCACCGTAAGAAAAAGTTTTTTAATGCAAACGTGATTTTTCCTGTAACCTTACCATAAAATAACTATGCTTGTTAGTTATAAAAGGGAATCTGCTGAAAATATTTTTGCATTCTGAGAAAAAATAAAATCAAGTTTCTAAGGATTGATCCAATTAAAATTAGTTATATTTACTTATTGAACAAACATCTTTTGAAAAATAATTCTAGTTCCAGTCATGTTTTTTTTTAAATAAAAGTAAAATCTTTTTTCTCTTTACCTAACGGCTCTAATACGAGTAACATAAATTAAGTACAAGAATCCAGCGCTTTTTTTTTTGTTCTAAATACTAATCTTCTTATTTGTTGACAGCGATATAAATAAAAATTGTTCGTAAACATTTTCTATTATTTGTTCAATTTGAGTATGATGTATTGGATTCATAAATTTTATTTTAGACTTTAGCGTTTTATTTGAAAGCCTGTAGTCTAACCTTTGTGTAACTGTGTACAATGTAATTGCGAGATTGTTCAAAGCTTCGCGTACGTACTATCTACTTTTATACGTAATAATTACTTTCAGGTTACAAACTATGTATTGTACTTGGAGCAGGTAACATTTTTTCTAAACAAATGTAATTCGTTAAAATATTTTAAAGATTAAGTACCTAATATGGGAGCTGGGGTGGATCGAATAAATTTTCCACCCGCACACAAAATACGCGCATTGGACGTGGAGTTGCGGACACCAGCCCGTTATATAATACAATACAAGTACCTATTATGCAATTGGAATATGACAAATCAGTAGCCCACCCGTGTTTTTTTTTCAGTTTTTATATAAATCAGATCGTAAAACAGAAGTCATATCACCTTGAAGGACTGACTTCAGTACACCGTACCTACTCGCCTTTTGAAGCAGTTTTGTAGATTAACGCAAGTCCTTTAATCAAAGAGAAATTCTCCAGTAGCTCGTCAAAGTCTACCATCAGGAATGAAATACCTACTTGAAGATACTTTCACCTATATTCCTTACAAAGAATACAAAATAATTTGAAGAAACGTAACACACAATATGCGTACAGTGCAAATCTCAGAATTTGACTGATTAAATCAAGGGCGTAACTCATAGAGGGTGACATCTTCACAGTGCTGAAGTTCAGGGTTGATATCTGAAGTAAAAAAGATAAGATTTCGGAATCATATATTATCGAAAATCGAGAAAATCGTTTCGGTATTACGAAACTATTGTAATGCTGTAGTTATGAAAACTGTTGCGGAGAATTTTTACTCTTCTTTTTTGAAACATTTTGTGTGGGTGATAAATCTTCTAAATTAATTGATTGTGAAATGAATCAAACTTAGAGATTGTAAATAGTTAAATTAACTGCCTATGTATCTCAACACCTGGGATTTTTGTCGTCCAAAAACTTATTCTGATTTGATATTTGAGACTTGCTTGGTTTCATTATTTTTCGGCAAAGCGATCTATGACACGCGTAGTTGGTAATGGCCATTTACTTTTATGGATTTTTTGTGATAAGTGCTTTAAATTAATATTCTGCGTATCCCAAAACTGGCTACGTAACGTTGAAAATATGTTTTGTCTAGAATCTATACCTACTAATAAAAAAAAAACAAAGAGTTTGTGCTAAGCTCGGGAAACACCATTTCTGATTTGAAAAACGAATTCTTTTTGCATTTGATAGCCCAATTTTTGAGGAAGGTAATACATAATGTATTTGAACGTTACGCGACGACCATTACGAGCCGACTAAAAAGTGAAACGACGGAAGAAAACGCAAGGCAGAGCTTTGAGGGCTTTGATTACCTAAAGGTAAACAAAGAACAATGCCTTTAACCTTTAAAAGGCTGTATTTCCCCCTAACTCGCGAAAGAAAGAGATCTGGGTAAAAAATAGTATAAGACAGTAGCAAATAAAACCAAAGACCAGTTACACGCACTACCTGGTAGCCCTACGTTCTAAAAGTAATTACATTTGCGTACGTATTTAAGCACGCTCCAGGAAAACGTGCAAACGTCTCTTCTAATTTTCTACCCACTCTTCAGTCCTCAGGGAGGACTATTTAAATAACCTAAAATTGGATTCCGAATCAACCGGGGACTCACTGAATGAATTCATTGGCTGAATATTAATTTGTTGATCTTTGTAACGTAACGTCTTATAGATCAGATTGGTGTGTTGGTTTAAGATAAAATACTTTTTGACTTCCTTTTTTGAAGAGTTATGGCGAGATCGTTGGTTTCGATACGATGAAATGTTGTGGGTGTTATGGACTTGCTTTTGCCCGACCCACCTGTGTGTGTGTTTTTGATGGCATCTGTTCAGCGGTTAAGGCGTACAATGGCAACAGACATTGCTTCTACGTAGTAACTTTGTTAAGTGGGATATTTCTTAAGGAATAAAGCTATTGATATCTTCTTTCTCTTTCACTCCATCTTTAATTTCTTTCAAGACCTTGCTATGACAAAGTAATTGTTATCATTAACACTAGAAACGGGATATTTACCATGTCCACTGTTAGTGACCATGACAGTTTAAAAAACTTATTGTAATTGTTGTTGTTTGACAAAATTATACTTAACACAGGGCATCTCGAACACTATGAGAGTGTGGAGCCCTAACACAGGATATGCCACACCCTCTCCTCCCCGGCATGCACCACTAACAGCACCTGGCAGGACTTATATGAGGAAAATGATAGAGCTGATCAGGTAGCTACGAACTGTTGAAAAAAAACTGAGTCGTCGATTCGAGAAGAAGAACAAAGACAGCTCTTTATGTTCAGACGCGAATTTTGGAACATATTATATTATTTATATTAGGAATTTATCCAGTCATTCAGAAACGGTGGTAAATATTCAGTATAACAAATATTATAAACGTGACCCACTAACACAAGAAAACCGCCAATACATACATTAACCATTCATCCATTACATCATTTCAGAAACTTCGCAGAGCCTTGTGACGTCACTGAATCCAGAAAATGCGTACAGTCCTGTCACAGTTACATCACCTCAACCCTTGCATCGTTGTTAAAACCACAGTGCTGTAAACCCCGAAGGGTTAGGGAGAGCGGTACCAAATAGTACACCCACATTTTGCCAGTTACGTTATATACGGGGTGAGTCTATTACCATAAACTGTGCACAAATCTGAATTCCGTGCTACTGAGAAAGTCTTGATAGAAAAACCCTATAACACTTGGCCCGACCTGGGAATCGAACCCAGGACCTTATGCTCAATAGTAGCGCTTGCGACCACTTGATCAACGAGGCAATCTATTCATGTCTCAAAAAGGTTGATGTTGACTCAGAATTATAGTGATCTTCATTACCACGATATTAAGGCTGCTAATAGATTGAAGCTGTCAGATGTACATACTTAAATGCGAAAAGACTGTACATGTCACGTGTAGTGCTCCGAGAGAGCAAACTTAGTAATTACAAGGCAATCAAAGTGCAATAAACTCTGTGCACACATACTTGCACATGAATTTAAATTAGGTATCGAGAAATCGCCAAGCGGTTGGTCGACTCTTCACGTGACCAGAGGGTGGGCCTATTTTTGGCCATAGAATCAGCTGCCAGCCTTCAGGGCACTTTTCCTGTTGAAAGCGATCCGGACGAATTTTTGGACGCCCTGTAACCTTTTTCTACTTGTACATATCTATTACTATTATAGTTTTGTAGTTTGTAAATAATTTAATTATCTTTTAAATAAAATTAGGTATCTATGTTACGACGCAGGTGTTGAGAATAAGGGGCCGTCTCCACGAGCGAGAGAATCGTGACGATATGATCGTCGTGCCACGTATTTCTATACACTCTCTTAGAGGCCATCTTCACGAACAAGAGAATCGCGGCGATATTATCGCACACAAATACGTGGCACGACGATAATATCGCCGCGATTCTCTCGTTCGTGGAGACGGCCCCTAAGTACTTACTTTTAGCGCTAAAAGATTAGGCTTTCGGAAATGTGGGTTATTAGACAGTTACGTAATACCTTACTACTGAGCTCATTCAAACATTCAGGACTGCCTCATTGGTCTAGTGGTCCCAAGCGCGACTGCTGAGCATGAGCTTCGGGGTTCGATTCCCAAGTTGAGCAAAGTATTAGCAGCCATGGAGTCTGGATATATGCCCCGTTGATGGTAATAGGCTCGTCCCGTATTACATGGAACTTAAACGTAGCTGGTGAAATGTGGGTGGAGTATTAGGCCCAGTTGGTTATTAGGTGGGTGTATCTCTGCCTAACCCTTCCGGGACTACAGGCGTGATGCTATGTATGTTCATTAAAAAATTTAGCCTTGTAGGCGAAACTTCGATTGCTAGGCACGTGAATCTAGAGTTCCGGATTTGATCGCAAGGAGGAGAGATTTTCTTATTGTAATTTTTCAGGAGTAGTCTGAATCTTTATTTATGCCCGGTTGACGTAAAACAGACTCACCTCGTCCTAAGTAAATAAATATTGTAGTACTTAAAAATAACTGGTAAAATGTGGATGTACTAAACTGCCTGATCCCAAAGGTAATACTGGTCTATTTTAAATAAATAATATAAATAAAAAGCCTTAAATACACAGAACATATAAACCTGCTTAGTTTAACAAATCATATTAACATTACACATTCGCTCCATAACATTCATGCATTACATTACGAGCATTTATACTGGTCTATTATTTTGTAATAACTTTGTAATTACGGCGAGTTTTCACATTCTTTAAAAAGCCAATTAACATCATATGCAAGATTTCACTATCTCAGTTTTTAAAACAATGAAATGTCTGACTATAAATCAATGTCGACCCATTGAAGTTAAACAGAGAGATATCTAATTGGTTCTAGAACCAATTAAAATCTATAACTTAAACCTAGCACTCTATTTTACTAGACAATACAATTTTGAATGCCATAGACATTATAATAATGACGCGTTAGTGCTGCAATTAAATACATTCTACTACCCATTAGTGGTCCCAAATTAAGCTTTTGAACGTAAAAACATCTTTTATAATGAAGCGTTTTCATAATTAACTGAGTACTTAGTTTCCATTGAGACCTGTTGAATAATGAATGAATAATTGAGCATGGCAATAATACAGAATAGATAGATACTGAAGGTCGACGCCATACAGACATTTTATTTTTCTTTTTGCATCACTGTCAAACTGCAGTGAGCTTTATTCTTGTAGAAATAAGGTTGTCAGTGACACCCCTTAAAAAGTGCAGTGAACTTTACACTCGTTGCAATAAGGTTGGGGTTAGCTGGTCACTGACAAGTCTATCATCATTAAAGTTTTTTTTCTACTTAAGTTAATGAAGAGGCAGTCGTCAAGCGGTGGACGTGGTGCTAGATGAGTTCCTACCCTTCATTGCCAATATTGACGTAAATTCGTATGAACGTCTATTTGCAGTGAACTGGGGGAGCATTTCAGAAATGCGATTAAGACAATTTGACTGTAATTTGCGAGCTTAATATCTCGGAACATCTGATAGATGGTAGGACGAGAGTTGTAGCGTCGTATTAAGCATAATATGAGCCCAAACTGAGAAATACTGACTTAGTGAACTTAACGGGCGTGGCGAAAAATCCCCCTTCCTTTTCACACACGAATTAAAGAACCAGTAACTGCAGTGTCGCCCAAAGGGACACTGCCAGCCCATATTTTTTTATTACAGTTTAAAATTGCCGTACGTAATACACGTCCAGCCTAAGTTCAGGTGGCGCTGTTTGCTAAAAGATATGTCATCCACCTGTCAACTTCAGCACATTTCAAACTTAGTTCCAAATTCGACCGTGTGTCAAGATATGTTGGCCTTTTACAAGTATGAGCCTCTGTTTTCACTCGCTTTGTGGAGCTTCTATAACTATCTATTCTGTGGTAATCGACTGTCTAAGGATTGTTTCGCGTGTTCCAACTGTGAGTATTAATTTTAATTGGTCGAATTAAGAAATAAATGGTTTTATTGAAGATTTAACGGTGTTGTTCCAGTTTTTGATCTAGAGGTCCATTAGTTGCCGTTAGAGGTTGTCTACGATGCTGATAACTCAATTTTATTTTTTATTTACATTCAAATTTCACAATTATCTCTTTTTTTACTGTTTCGATTTAAGTTTTTTATTTTATGTTGTGTGCACTTGTAGCATGTGCCAAATAAATATGTTTTTTTGAGAGAAGAGAAGCCGCGAGAATAAGCTAGTTTTTGAAAATTCATAAAATAATATCATCAAAGTATACTTAATTCGTTAACACTGACAAACTGTCCTAAAGTGAAATGACAAAACTTCTGCCCAAAAAATAACACAATCACAAAACCAATTATTACAGACCAGCATTGTTCTGAAACTAATTTCAGAAATTAGCTCCAACTAATTCCTTCTAGCGTATCCAAAGAATTTCGACCTAGGAATAAATCCCAAACCTTCCACTCCCAACACATAACTTCCGAGCGTTCCTTTGTGAGTTCCAAATCTATAAAATAAGGCATGTCTAACAAATGGCCAAAGTTTGAGAACGAAACCTCAGACTCTTTTGTTGGTATTAAATTCTACTAATTTAGGGTAGATTGGCGGGCCGTTGGTAATGGAAACTTGTCGAGTGTAAATTACGGGGAAGGTAGGGAAAAATATCCCAGTATATTATATCGGTTCGGTCCTATACCCAACCCAGATAATAATTATTATACTGGGATATTTTTCTGTTATGGTTTTCTTAAGTTCACCTAAAAAATACTAGACGTCTACCGCTCGAAATAAACTTATTTATAGCGTAAGAATACTTATATCTTTTTAGGAAACGTCGAAATCGGATACAGGGTTGACTCCTTGTTCTTTTTGTTAGAGACAAGCTTTTGTCCGCGTCTTCGCTCGTGAATTATTTATTATTTAGAATTTGACAATCAATTCGGGTTATACTCTGCTTAGAATAATATAATTCAATCATGATTCGAAAGACACGTGGCGCTATCTATTATTATAAGAACATTATTGTTCTTTTCCTCGAGAACAGTACTTTTTTTCGGGATGAAAGGTACCCTATGTCCGTTTCTGTACACCTGACAGTGTATATGCAAAATTTCAGGATAATCTGTTCAGTGGTTTAAGCGTGAAAAGGAAACAAACAAGCTTAGTTTCGCATTTATAATATTATAATTAGGATATTATAAGTTAGGATAGGAAGGATTAGGACGGTCTGCTCATTTCTTGTACTTGTACACACGGCGACACATTTAGCTATACATTTCCAGTATAAAATGGCCTCGCTTTTTACAGATTTTCCGTACAATGACAGATCCGCTTATACTGTTTTTTTATAGTTTGGTTGGTCGTCATCTCGCTATTATTTTACCTGTGACATAAACCTTTTGGCAACGAAAATATAGTTCACTGTATTCCAAAATCAGAGGTGATTACTGGACAGTACCAACATATTGTTTGTGAGTACCTATAACAAGACAAATAAGGTCCTATTTGCAAAGCTTAATATGCACCATTCTAAGCGTTTAAGAAACTTGCTCGCTCAGTAAGCAAATACAAGTGAATTAGATTCTCCAAGCACTTTGTCTACCATTGTAGTAGTTGCTTGTAAGCTTGTGGCTAACGACGCATGGTCTGCAGTGGTGCATGCTTCATCAACTATGAATATAATCTAACTACACAATCGTGTGAGAGCACCATCGCATGAATCTATAAGATTATCTTGTATATTTAGTATTATGCAGATTATATTGTCTTATAAATTGTGCTTCTATATTTGCATTCAATTTTTCATGGCATGTGCTTTGTGTTTTTATACACACATTTTTATGGACAAAACTAATTAATTAAGCTCGTCACAAAAAATTAAACCAAAATGCTTTAAACCTGTTGCATTTTAAATTCAAATATCGTTCGAATTAAAGTTAGGTACAGTTGCCAGCGCATCAAGTTAACAAAAACTGTCTTGTCATTCGATTTTGATCTAAACAACCAACATTTTATGGTTCAAAATCATTTGGAGAAATTTGAATTTTTTTTACGTCCCTCTAGGCTTCTGAATTCTCAACGCTCGGCTCAACGATATAAGTTCAAAATCCAGTGCCCGGTAAAAAACATCACGTGTACAATGATATATAAACTATTACGTACTTAATTATCATTACACTGAAATCTTTTATCATTTCTGAAATCTATCATTGCATCTTTTAAAGTGAGTATAATTATAATTAATTGTAGGTATAATCTACAAGTACCTCGACCGCCTCGTTGTTTGCAAGCGCAACTGCTGAGCATGAGGTCCTGGGTTCGATTCCCAGGTTGGACAGTGTTCTTGGGTTCTTCCACCAGGAATTTCTCTGTGAGTGAGTCTGGATTTGAACCCGATTGATGGCAATAGGCTCGCTACCTATTGCATGGGACTTAAACATAACTAGCGATATGTGGGTGTACTAATAGGTACACCTCTGCCTAACCCTTCAGGATAACAGCGTGATGTTAAGTTATAATTACGTATATTAATTATAGATATACCTAATCTATATTCTTAACAAAACAAAAGAAACCTTACCACTCATAACTTAACCTTACCATTCAAAAACACAAACCAACCGCAACCCTAAAATGATTTTTCATAACGGTCACTTGCCAACCCTAAGTAGCAGCAATAAATTTTATAAGCGATCAAACACGGCCCTTTTTGAGCCACCAACCGTCTTAAGGATGTCCCAAGCAAACATGAAAGGGGCGAACAAATATCGACCTCAATGGGGCAGGCCGAGCATTTAATGAACAAATGTTTTCACCATCTTACAATCAATGCTTAGGGAAACGTCGTCGGTCATTTTTTTCATCATAAAAATGAAGGCAAGCATGCCCTAGGGGTACTTTTTATTGTGGGTCTCACAAACCGGTGACAGACGAAGTTTGGCTGCTCTTTATAGAGCTAGGCCTTTGAGCGCTGTGATGTGCTGCAGAAAGGGAACCGTGGCATTTTTTTTAAGAATTAGTTTTACTCAAGTTTATTTGATAGATTAAGGTTTTTATTATTCTTTTAGAGATCAAAGTTTATTTTTTTATTTTCGATAATCATATTTCATATTAATTACTTCCGTTTTTATTTTCCAAATAAAAATATCTTTACAATAAAACGTTCCAATTCTGTATTACAATTTCCAAATAATCAACAAATGCGCCCTTCACCTAAGCACACATTTCTGCGGTCGAATTAAAGGACTTACCGCGTAAATTAATGTCGGTTACCAGGTCCTGGGTCACAGCAGTGCTACCCTCATCTTTCGTGGGGCCCATTTTATTTAAAGAAGCGAAAGTTCGAGGCGAGCGCGGCCACGCGTAAACATTTACTTGAAAGGTTTATTGATGTTGGTGACCGCTGTTTGGTTTTACAACCAAAGAAAGACTCCCCCTTTATAGAATTTGCGAGTTTCCCTACGCGGATTATTTTGATAAGGCTTCCAAATGCGCGCTTTTTGGATATTATTTTATATTGAAAATGGTTAGGCGCTTCAGAGGGTTACGGCAAAAGCAAAGGGTCGTATAATACCGCTTATATCGACCTAACTAAAAGTCCACGCCAAAGTCTGGCACAAGCTAATAAACAAATACTGTAATCAAATAAACTCTATAAAATATCGCCACAATATCCTAGTTTTTTTCCCCCAAGAGTACAATATTCCCGAAGTTAATACTTCAAGTACTAAAACCCGAGTTAACTTCGGTAATTTGGCAGCGGAACCAGTTACAACGCTCAATAGTGACTGTCTAACAATATTGGTGAACTCTCAAAATGGCGCCGGAATTCTCTGGTCGGACTTACGCGAAACTTCTTTAAAGACTTGTCCTCATTAAGAATGTTAGGAAAATGGAGTTGGGGCTATGAGAATCATAGGTATTGAGGTCACACATAACTTCTTAAACTTTTCGACTTTTTGGGATGTCTCTTATTTTATTTGTTCTAACTTTTAAGGGTCTCAAGAAAGATGAAGTCATTAGAAAAGTCTGTGACAACAAACCTTTTTAGGTACGTAAATAGATGCTAAATTCTATAAACGCCCACATCTTATTTTCACGTATCAGAGTTGTTATTCGTTTTTCTCATACAATTTTACAATGGCTTATCGTCTCATAAGCGACAACAACTGCAATACAACGTAAATCACGTACTCTACATGGAGAAAGATTTGTACGTGATTTACTTAATAACATTTATGTCACATCAAACACATCGTCTTTTTCAATAAAGCTCAGATCATTCACTCGTAACATTCCCTCTGCATCATTCACATCAATGCCTCCAAAACATTAATCATGCAAATAATAATTTTGGGCGTCATAAGAGCCTGTTTCCTTTGAGACGGCGCCACATTCAAATTCATTGCACGCTGTTAGTCGTGTTCCCGTGTGACTCTCAATTTGCATGCATAGCCGCTGTCTGCAGCATGAGAATCTGAATACAACAAGTGTATTAATTTTGTATTTTTTAATCAAAAATATGCACGGCTACTGTGGAATTTTTAAAATTGTGTTTTTTTTTTGAGTCGTGACGGTCCAAGAGAGGTTCGTTGTCTTCCGTTGCCTTGTTGTTTTTTCGGTGTCAATTTGTTGCTGTAACAAAATAATATAGCGGTTCCGCTGTGAAATTATTTCTTTGTATAAATTGTTACATCGTTTATTGAAACCACCTAAATTCTCAAATTCTCAAGATTAAGTCTCATATTCGCATTCCCATGAAAAACACAACACAGAATCCAATATAACATATTAATTAAACAAACCTTTTTCCTGAAAAGAGGAAAAATAAAAACCTTTTACAGCCTGAAATTTTCACGACACGTGAATTTTGCAGAGGGGAGAGAAGCATACGGCCCTAATTCGCTTCGGAAGAGCTGCCTTCATTTACAAGCATTGTGTTCCCCGGATTATATCCCCCCTTCCCCCCATTCACAATAGCCGATCCCTCTTCGTAATGAGTGGAATTATGACTTTTTTTCGTCCGAATCATTCTTGAGCCGTGTTAAGGGGACTTTTGAGCCGTAGTTTCATGTTGATTGGGAGATTAAGGTTTGTAACTTTAAGGACAAAGTAATGAGACGTGTAAGGTCTTAAGTGGGATTAGAATGGAACTGGATGTTTGCTTTTAAAAATACTTGAGTAAGTAAATTGAGTAGAAGATTCGTTAGAAGTGAATATTATGAAGAGAGACTTTTAAAAACTGTTAATAGGGCAGGAAGCGTCATGCGTCGTTTCAAAGTGAGCTGGTTTGCAATTTCATTACGCTTAGTATCTTATTAAAACTAAGTATGGTAAAGAATCACCTAAACCTCAGTTGTAAAATAAACTAAACTTAAATCAATTAAAACCAAATAAAAACTCATCAGAAACCACCCCATTTTAATCGTAACTGAGAGATTGAAAGATGTCCACTAAGTTTGTGGGAACTTTGTCATTTCTTTCATGCAAAATTACATTTGAGGAGCCCTCTTACGAATGGGGAATTTTTAGGGACGCGATCACATTGAGCGTAGCGAATATTAAAAAAGTTTTCGACGTTAAACTTGGATTGTCTTTTTCAAAGGCTGTTTACTTCTAGAGGGTTTATTTACTTAGTTTTTGTTCCCGGTAACTTTGGTTTCGGCCTAGTTTAGACGTTATTGTATTTGTGTTTACATACTCGCGTCGGATTAAGGAGTTAAAGTGACATCTTCTTTTGTGAGAAGGTCCGCAATATTGATATTGTTTCGACTTTTGTTTGTTTAACATTGTCTGAGTCAAAACTTGACGAAGAATGTCAATTGTTGTAGCAGTTAAGAAAGTTACAGCCGTGATGGGTTTATACAATGTTATTGTAGTTCAATCTTATTTTTCTCGGTGTATCGTTTAAAAAAAGTCTTGTGTAGGGACTACAGGCAGCAATGTGCTAACGCTGCAAATGGTAATATTCCCCCGCGCATATGGTTTAGCAGGCAGTCGTTTGCGCCGCGCCGAAACGGTAACACTGTATTAACCCTGTAACGTGAATATCAATAGACTGGTTTATGGACTTGTGCATTTTATTTACTCTCCTCACTACAACCACATAGCGACCTCAACATTGGTGACCCCGACGTGATCTTATTAGCGACGTGGTTGTGTGAGATAAATTCGGGCAGTGCGTTAGTGTAAACGAACAGTAAGCAGCAAGTTTATAAGTAGTGCGGGAATAGGCGCGGCAAACGACTCCCCGTGGACTTGGGACCTATCTGCGGGAATTTCAAGGGTCCCACGATGCAGACACCACCACCAGCAGCAGGCCAGGTGGCCAGCATAAACGTCACAGACAGGATTCCTATGTTTTGGACCGACATGCCGCGGATGTGGTTCGCACAGTTCGAGTCCGCCATGGAACCACAAAAGCAGGGGGACGCAGCGAAATTCCACCTGGTAATAGCAAGGCTGACCAGGGATGCACTTCAACAGGTTAGCGATTTGATTTATAAACCCCCCGCCGAGAACAAATATGGCACACTAAAGCACAGACTGCTGACGGCCTACGAAGAAAGTGCCGAAAGACAATTTCAAAAATTAGTCGGAGAAATGGACCTGGGCACTCAACGCCCTTCACACCTGTTACGGCGTATGTCAGAGCTGGCACAAAACACCGAAATATCCCCAGAGGCCTTACAGCGCTTATGGATTGCGCGCCTACCAGGATCATTGAAGGCCGTTCTTTCGGTATGTCAAGACCAAAAATTAGACAAGCTGGCCGAAATGGCAGATAAAATCATGGAGAACTTAAATAATGGAGAGGTAGCCGCCATTTCTGCGACAACGTCAGCAGCAGCGACGGACGTAGCATCGTTGATTAGCGAAATAACCACCGAGATGAAGGAGCTACGAAGAGAAGTAAACGAAATACGTGGACGCAGTATGGGACGAGGAAACCGGCACAGATCGCAGTCAAGATCAAGAGGTCCACGCCGCACCCCAGAGAGTCCAGAGTGGTTGTGCAGCTACCACTATAGGTACGGGAAGCAGGCAAGGAGGTGCACGAAACCGTGCAATTGGAAAGAAGGCTCAACAGCGGAAAACTGAGGTCGGTGCTGTCCTGTTCGGTGGGAGACAGCGGGGCCGCCACACAGAACCATCGTTTGTGCGTAACGGACCGGAAGTCGAGAATCAGTTTTTTAGTGGACACAGGAGCGAACGTCTCAGTTTTGCCAGTGCATAGTGTTAAAAATTGTGTGCGTTCGGAAAGCGGTTATAAGCTGTACGCTGCAAATAACACGGAGATTAAAACATTCGGTATAAAGGTACTAGAACTTAATTTAGGCTTACGCAGAGTTTTTAAATGGCCGTTTATTGTAAGCGAGGTCAAACAAGCAATTTTAGGTGCAGATTTTATAGAGTCGCATAAATTAGTGATAGATTTACATAATAAGAAGCTTATAGATAGTTTGACTAATTTAAGGGCAAATGGGTCAGTCATACGGTACGACGAAGCGTCGGTTAAGAGTATACAAGATAATAATCCCTATCGGGAGTTGTTAGAAGAATTCGCGGAAATTACTAAACCAATGTCATTCAGAGAATCGCCAGCCCACGCAGTAGTACACCACATAGTAACAAACGGCTCCCCGGTACACGCGCGTCCAAGGCCACTACCGCCGGACCGTTATAATAAGGTAAAGAAGGAATTCCACCTAATGCATGAATTAGGGATATGCAGACCATCGCAAGGAGAGTGGTCTAGTCCGTTACACGTCGTGCCTAAAAAGGACGGACAATTACGCCCGTGTGGTGATTACAGAGCGCTCAACGCGATAACAAAGCCAGACCGTTACCCCATTCCCCGAGTAAGTGACTTCACATACATTTTAGCAGGTAAAACTTGGTTTTCGCGACTCGATTTGAATAGGGCATATCATAACATAGCAGTTGCAGAGGGGGACATCGAAAAAACAGCCATAGCAACACCTTTTGGTCTATGGGAGTTTCCACGCATGACGTTCGGATTGAGGAACGCAGCACAAACATTCCAGAGGTTCATGGACCAACACGTACTAAGAGGTATAGAGCGTATAGAGAACACAGATGGTAAGTCAGCACTTTTTTGTTACATCGATGACGTAATTGTAGCTTCAGACAACGAAAACATACATAAGGAGCATCTCCGTAAGCTATTTAAACAGTTCAGCGACGCCGGAATAACCATAAATTTAGGAAAAAGCGAATTAGGTCAGTTTAGAGTAGAATTCCTAGGTTTCGAAGTAACGAAGAATGGAATCAAGCCGATACCAGACAAAGTTAAGGCAATTGCAGACTACCCACGGCCGGATACAGTAGAGCAACTCCGTCGTTTTCTAGGTATGGTAAATTTCTACAGGTCTCATTTACCACACGCTGTGGTGCACCAAGCAGAGCTCAATAAGTTTTTACACAATGCAAAAAAGAAAGATAAGACAAAAATACCATGGGATAGCGCGAGTATAACAGCTTTCGAGCAATGTAAAGCCAACCTGCAAACAGCAGCTACACTGAGTCATCCTAGTGCGGACGCGCCCTTATCCATTATGACCGACGCGTCAGACACATGTGTAGGGGCAGTATTACAACAAAAGGTAAGCGGAACGTGGAAACCAATCGGATACTTTTCAAAACAATTATCAGAAGCGCAAAAGAAATACAGCACGTACGACAAAGAGCTAACCGCGATTTACATGGCCATGGTTCATTTTCGCAACTTGGTAGAGGGGCGGCAAGTCACTATTTTTACAGATCATAAGCCCCTAATGTACGCGTTCACAAAGGTAGGGAATAATAAGGAAATTCCAAGAAGGGCTAGACAACTATTATATATTAGCGAATTTACAAGCGACATACAATACGTTAAGGGGCCGGAAAATATTGTTGCTGACGCATTATCGCGTGTAGAGTCCATTGTTTGTCCAACGGCGCTAGATTTCAACGAATTAGCTCAAGCGCAGGCACACGATCAGGTTACGGCCGGACGCGACGTTAGCAGTAAGTTAGCATTTAGGTATGTAGTTATGCCGGACGGCGATAGGCAAATATATTGCGAAATGTCAACGGGTACTGCCAGACCTTACCTAACAGGTAAGTTTAGGAAATTAGCATTCGAAAGCGTTCACAACATCAGTCACCCAGGAGTACGTACTACACGTAAGATGACAACACAAAGATATTTTTGGCCGGGAATGAACAGAGACATTAACGAATGGACAAAAGCATGTATTCAATGTCAAAAAGCAAAGGTTAATCGACACACAATTTCTAAACTAGCTAGCTTCCCGCCATGTAGCAGATTTGAGCACATACACACAGATATCGTAGGTCCCTTGCCCACGTCACAGTACGGGCACCGCTATTGTATAACTATTATAGATCGTTTTACGCGTTGGCCTGAAGCAATACCAGTTACAGACATTACAGCTGACACGGTCTCCAAAGTTATCTATGAGCATTGGATATGCAGGTTTGGGTGCCCAAACAGGATAACAACTGATCAGGGTAGGCAATTTGAGAGCGACCTTTTTAACAGTCTTATGAGATTTTTAGGGGTACAAAGAATTAGGACAACACCTTACCACCCACAGAGCAACGGGTTAGTAGAGAGGTGGCATCGTTCATTGAAAAGCGCATTGACCGCACGTTTGACAGGTAGCATGGATTGGGTAGACCAACTGCAAACCGTTATGTTAGGGCTTCGTGCAGCGTGCAGAAGTGACACAGGTTTTAGTGCCGCGGAGATGGTATACGGCGAAACTATTAGGTTGCCAGGAGATTTTTTCCACGTGGAAAATAAGCAGGCCAACGACCCGAACACTTATGTAGGGCAGCTTAGGCAAACAATAAACAAGCTACGGCCCGCGTCAAGAGCGGGTAGCGATACGCGTAATATATTTGTAAGTAATGATTTAAAGAGATGTACACATGTTTTTGTAAGAAATGAGATCATGAAAAAGTCCCTTTGTCCTACGTATGACGGCCCATACAAAGTAATAAGTAGAAATGATAAAATTTTTAGAGTACAGTTGTCAAATAGAGAAAGCGATTTATCAATAGACAGACTAAAGCCCGCGTATTTATTACAAGACGTTGATCAGAATGTTGACACAGATTGCGCACAGAAACGTTTAGACAATAACATTGAAATTACTGAGGATAAATCGCTTCCGCCTATAGAACGAACCACGCGCAGTGGCCGCCGTGTAAAGCCACCGGTGCGATTTTTGCTACCATAGCTTATTGTAATTAGATCTATAGCAACGTATAAATCACTGTGCCAAATTTTGCGAATCATTAGAACAAACGAAACATAATACTAAGTACCAGTCGTATAAATAATAAATTTAGCAAAAATGGGAAACTATAACACTAAAAACGAGGAGGTCATAATCGCCCAACAGGGAGCTAATAACGCGAAACATGTCGGAGACTTAGAAACTAAACTAGAGAACTATGGTATAATAATTATAGTGATCGCCATCGTCCTGTCCATTCTGACGATTTGTTTGTGCGGAAGACAATGTTGTACCGGTACTAAGAAATGGATAAGAAAAGAGTTGACAACTATATGGCCTGCAGGACCCGCGACCACAGCGACCCAGCAGTCGGCTATCCCACGAGATTCATACGCGTAAGACCAACGGTACCGGAAACGCAAAATACGGCACAGGGATAACAGTGTATGATAAGCGGATATGTAATAACTATAAGTTTTAGAGTTAAGTGAACATTGTATTGAAAATAAAAATGTGGAAGTGGTAAAAAGAAAACTTTGTTATGTGAAAAGAATCTATTGTATTTCAAAAAGTGTTAGCGATAACAATTATTAGCAACATAATTAAGATTAACAATGTATAACAATATATAAATGTAGGTATGGGTCAATTATATTTTGCTGTTCGATCGTAGGTCACACCGCAGGGTTTGTGTTGTTGGTAACAGGCCACAATGATGCCAAGACAGGACAGCAGGATATAAGAGACCAACAGTTATTATTTTTTTTATTTTTTTAAAAAAGGGGGGAGGTATGTAGGGACTACAGGCAGCAATGTGCTAACGCTGCAAATGGTAATATTCCCCCGCGCATATGGTTTAGCAGGCAGTCGTTTGCGCCGCGCCGAAACGGTAACACTGTATTAACCCTGTAACGTGAATATCAATAGACTGGTTTATGGACTTGTGCATTTTATAAGTCATCATGACTCTTCTGCCCTTATCTCAATTTATTCGGGGTCGGCGCAGCATGTCTCAGCAGTCACCTACTTTCTAGCCATATCATACTTCACATAGTCCATCCATCGTTTCTTTGGTATTCGTCTATTCTTATAGCCATCTACATTCATATTCAACATTTTCCTAATTCCTCCGCATCATTATGTACATACCACGTATTGTTGTTAGTATTTAAATAAAAAGGTTTTGTCTTATTCACTGTGTAAGGGTGTTACCACACCAATCAATCGATCGACATCGGTCGACGTTGATATATAGATAATGGCTGTCGCTGACGTCGACTAATCCATTCTACCATCGATCGATGGCATCGATCGACGATCGATCGATTGATGTGGTAACACCCTAAGGAGCAACAGGACACACACCTAATATTCAGTACATGGTTATGTTCTAGTAAACATTGACCGTGAAAACGGTTTTTTGGGGCATAGTTAGTGAGAAAAGATTTTTATAAACTTGGTTTTGATAAATCTATACATATAATAAAACTGTAGAAAAGTCGTTTTTGTACATCAAAAAAAAATCCAAAAAAAATAGCCAGGGTGTTAAAGGACAACCAATAGAACCCATTTCCAGCATTTTTGGAATTTTTGTCTGTTTGTCTGTTTGTCTGTGTATTTGTTCGGGCATCACGTAAAATGTACAAAAGCAATGTAGATAACTTTTATACACAACGATTGAGCGTAACTTGAAGTAACATTTAGTTTTTGTTTCATTGCAATCGGTTCAGTCTATCAAAAGATATTTGAATTTAAAGTGTTACAGAAGTAAAATTGGGGTTATGTGCACTTGGTCTCACAACTTCCCGTAACTTTTATACACAACAATATGTGCGTAAATTGAAGTAACATTAAGTTTTTGGTTTCATCGTAATCAGTTCACACCTTATAAATGAAATGAAAGAAAAATGTAAATTAATAAAATTATAATAGTGTTTCCGAAGTAAAATATTAAAACAGCGCCATCTATCGAACTCAGACTGGACTATATCTAGAGCTCAACTGCGTGCAGCATTGAATATAGATATTCGATAGATGGCATTGTGCGTGTGACGTCATTTTCTGATTGAGGCATGTTCAACTAAATACTGATGGAGAAATTCCTGACCTATAGGGTACGTGAAATTTGTCACAACAGGTCCTTATTGCTATTAAAGAGATAGTTATAAGTATACCAGGGAACCCGATCAGTCAATACGGTTTGCCCACACCGACAGTCGATGGGGAACGTAACAGAGAATACGTATCAGAAATTAGTTAAAAACCCGTGGAACTCACAGAAATTTTATAAAATGGCTGCGCAAAGACAGAGGAACAGCGCCAGACGTTTGATAGGGTATGCTGCAGTGTAGAAAACGCCTCGGATGAAATCCTGTTTTTAGACGCACCGGGCGGAACAGGTAAAACTTTCCTAACCAAAGTCATTTTGGCTCGAATAAGGAACTTTAGGAGTATGAAGAACAGGGTGTAAAGCTCTTCAACCCCCATTGAAAAGGGAGGATCCTCCGACCAGACGGGTGTTATGTCTGGTGGGCTACTGCCCAACAGTTGTTGTCGGGTTCTTCTGTATAGTCTTAAGTCGCGAATAACTTGCGCGATGTAGAATTTAGATATATTTCGATTTTTAGTTTATCCTCTCCGTTATAGATGGCGCTGTAGTACTTTTTGTAATGCGGCTACAGAACCAAAATAAAATTTCCCTTGCTGTCGCCTCTTCAGGGATAGCAGCCACATTATTGCCTGGAGGAAAAACGGTACACACAACATTTATAATTCCTATCGACTTAGACCGCACGGAAAGCCCGGTTTGCAACATATCGCGAAATAGCGATAAAGCAAGGGTTTTATGCGATTGTGTTTTAATTTTTTGGGACGAGTCCACTATGGTGGATGTGTGGTGTGACAAGAATGGATAAAGTAAGGAACGAATATATTAGAGGAAGTTTAAAAGTTGCGCCAGTCACAGAAAAGTTGAAAGGGAATCGACTGTCTTGGTATGGACATGTGATGAGGAGGGACGAATCGCATGTGACTAAAAGAGTGATGAATAAAAACGTTGATGGATGGAGAGGGAGAGGAAGACCAAAGAAACGATGGATGGATTGTGTGAGGAATGATATGAAAGATAAAGAAGTAAATGATAGCATGACGGTTGACAGAGGAGAATGGAAGAAAAAAACGTGTTGCGCCGACCCCAAATAACATGGGACAAGGGCAGGAAGATGATGATGATGATGAGTGCACTATGGCAAACCGCAAAGCTGTAGAAGCAGTGAATAGAACTTTACAGGACATAAGGCAAAATGACCGGCCGATGGGGAGGCATTACGGTGCTGTTCTGCGGTGATTTTCGGCAGACACTCCCGATAGTACCCCGAGGAACGAGAGCTGAAGAAATTGCTGCCTGTCTGAAGAGTTCTGTTTTATGGCGCAATATATCATCTACACACCTGAGTGTACATATGCTTGCACAGTTGCGAGGCTGCGAAAATGCACAGGAGTTTCCCAATTTATTGTTACAAATAGGCGATGGCACATCCCCGTACAAGAAGATGGAAAAGTTATTATATGGTTGATAATCTCTGTTCTTGCGTTACATCACAACAGGAGCTAATTTCTTCTGTGTACGGAGATTCCACAAACATGGGATATCAAGCCGGTTCTTGGCTATGTCAGCGAGCTATTTTGACTCCTCGCAATGTCCAAGCTGCGGCAATTAATTTAAAAATATTGATTCATGTGTCCGGGAATAGTAGAGAATACACCTCTATAAATACAGTTATGGTAGAAGATGACTCCACGTACTACCCGGTAGAATTTTTGGATTCCCTCAACACACCCGGACTTCCAGCCCACAAAATAGTTTTAAAAATCGGTGTACCAATAATTCTCCTCAGAAATTTATGTTCTCCAAACTTTGTAACGGCACTCGGCTCAAAGTCACAAATCTGCAGCAAAACATAATCGAAGCTGAAATATTAACCGGTTGCGGCGCTGGTGATATTGTTTTTATTCCAAGAATACCTATAATTCCTAACAACTTTCATTTCTTTTTCAAACGAGTGCAATTCCCAGTCAGTCTCTGTTATGCCATGACGATTATTAAAGCTCAGGGCCAGACATTATCCGTTGCGAGGGTGGACCTAAGTATTGGATGCTAATCCCATGGTCAACTATACGTAGCTCTTTCTCGCGTAAACAACACCAATAACCTTTTTGTGTACGCTCCAGATGGTTCCACAGCTAATGTTGTTCATAAAGAAGAACTAGCATAAATAAAAAAAAAATATTTGTATCGGAATCCTCCAACAGCGCTTCGCACTAAAAAATACATTGTTAAGTTCCGACATCCACGCGAACGAAGTTGCGGGCACAGCTAGTGCAAAATATATAGAAAAACCTGCCTACACCATAATTATATAGCTAACACAACAATACAAGCATTTTGCTAAGTTAATAACAACGACTGAAACAAACTAAGTTCTAAAAGTAATTAACATCTCCACATTGAATTTAATTATGTAATCTTAAGCCACGGAGCCAAGTCCAGACTTGTTTTATTCGACTTTAAAATTCAATTCAAAATCTCAAAGTTAAGTGCTTAAGCTTTTAGACTGGGGTAAGTTATTACATATTTATTACATTTTAGGCACCTTTTCACTTTTACCCTCAAATTTATAATATAAATATGAGGTTAAAAGTGAAATGTTTCTTTGGGAATAGTTTACTATATTATAGTACACGCGCGCGCCTGTGGCCACTGGTACGGGACGATAGTAATGAGACAGAACGGGGGCGGCGCGCGGCGGGCGGCGGCGGCGTCACGCGGCAACAGCTGATAGATCACAGGAGCGCGTGCGCGAATTTCATACTGCTGGCTGTACTTCGGTGAGTGTGCCCAAGAGCTCCACGAGATCATTCCACCATCTCCCTTCTTCTATCGGGAGTCCAGACGTACTGCGGGTTATCACCCATTCCTCGTCGATGTTCCAGACATTCCCACGAAGAACTTTGCTACATCGTTTATTATGCGCAGAGCCAAGGAGTGGAATTCCCTGCCTTCGTCGGTGTTCCCAAATTCATATGACCCCAATATATTTAAGTCGCGAGTTCTTTTGGGTTACCTCGTTCCATCTTCGACCTCATCTCTGTCCTCAGGACTAGATTGAGGTCAAGAGGGCCTACTCTACATTAAACATTTAAAAAAATACGGCTGTTGTGTTATTGTGATACTGATAACATGAATGAGTATTTAAAAAAATGTTTCTTTGGGAAAGTTGTTTGTTATCATGAGTACAATCACGTGTTTAAGTATCGGTCACTAATTACCAGTCACCCTATATACTTTGAAGATTGTGGCGTACAGAATGAGTTGAAATCTTCATACTCAGTTGACTTTTACCTCCATAGTCAAAATGTCGGTGTTTTTTTCTCTGCTTGTTAGGCACACTTGTGCATAACATGACATCAAGCCTGTAATCCTCGAAGGGTTAGGCAGAGGTGTACCTACCTAATACATAGTACAACCACATTTCGCTAGTTATGTTTTTTCCATATACCTAATAGAGGGCGAGCTTGTTGCCATCAACCGGGCCCAAATCCAGACACCGTGGCTGCTACTGAGAAATTCCTGATGGAAAAACCCAATAACAATTTGCCCGACCCGGGAATCGAACCCAGGACGTCATGCTCAGCAGTCGTGACTGCGATCACTAGATCAACGAGGCAGTCACTGCACTTCTGCATAATCTTTCGGAAATAACAAGCGCGATGTTATGTCATGTGTGTGCCCGAACTTTTGTATGTTGCCGTTATAAGACGAAATCAAACCGTGGAACTACATAGTTAATATTTTGAAAAGGAAATCTTCGATAAGTTAAGTTTCAATCGAATTCTTAACCATTCTTAGTAGTTTTCTTAAAGTCTTAAATCTCACCAGTCCAGGGGTCGAACCACTTCGGGTATGGCTGTTTTAACCCTTAATTGAGTACGCCTAAAAAGTAACTAACTAGTAACCAAGTAGTAACTAAGTAGTAACGGTCACTTGGGGTGCGTGACACCCCGATCGTATAAATCAAATAAGAAATACATGCAAAATCACAATTATGCTCGATACTTGATCATAAAGGACACGTGTTTTTTGAAGCTAACGGGAACTTCAGCGATCAAAATTCAGAATTTAAAATTTCTAAACCTTTAAGGATGCGCGACTAATTAACGGTAATAATAGTGTATGTCAAAGCTTATCGTTAAACTAAACCATGTTTGTTGAGACTTACCCTTTCCAAAAGCTACATTTAAAAAAACCTTTTTTTGACCTCCTTTCTATTTAACCAAAAGACTCCTAATGTTGATTCAATAGGCCATGATCACCTATTTAAAATCAGGGGCCCTTGTTTCAAAGACCGCTTGTACACTGTCGTGGCTTTTTTGTGGGACCTCAAGGGATTAACTGTAATTATGTTGCCTTTTATGTTAATTCTGGAACTACAGTTTATTTTGTGGCCCTCTCTAATAAAACTTGTGGTCGAACAAAGTTGTGTTTGGTTTTGCGACAATTTTCTGACAGCAAGCAGGTTAATGTATGAACTTTAAGGTTAAACACACATGACCTTTAAAGATTATTTTGAACTCGTAAACATCACAAATGTCAAAAAATATGGCCACTAAAATAAGTAAGTTATTATCAAGATTTTTTATACTATTAATGGACGTTGTAAATAAATTGGAAGGCAAAGGAATCGGATTAGTCAGCTTGCTCATGTCATACGTTCCGATGGACAAATCCGAAGGGAGGGAATCTTTTTTAAGGTCCTAGAGTAAAAGAAAAGACGCTTATAAAGTTTACAAAAGCGAATAAAAACCATCATGAGGAAACCTGGAGTTATAATTGATGTAAGTCTGAATTCTCCAAACCACCTTGAGTAGGCTGTAGGTAATAAATAAAAGGTCTAAATGGACGCTCACGATGCCGTCAACCAAGCATTCTGTACATCAAACCAACTCTACGCAAATTTGTTGCTGGGAAACGACTTTTTGTTGGGGTGAAAAATCACGTTTTATTACAGTACTAGCTGTGCCCGCGACTTCGTTCGCGTGGATGTCGGAACTTAACAATGTATTTTTTTGTGCGAAGCGCTGTTGGAGGATTCCGATACAAAACATTTTTTTTTATTTATGCCAGTGCTTCTTTATAAACAACATTAGCTGTGGAACCATCTGGAGCGTACACAAAAAGGTTATTGGGGTTGTTTACGCGAGAAAGAGCTACGTATAGTTGACCATGGGAAAAGCATCCAATACTTAGGTCCACCCCCGCAACGGATAATGTCTGGCCCTGAGCTTTATTAATCGTCATGGCATAACAGAGACTGACTGGGAATTGCACTCGTTTGAAAGAGAAAGGAAAGTTGTTAGGAATTATAGGTATTCTTGGAATAAAAACAATATCACCAGCGCCGCAACCGGTTAATATTTCAGCTTCGATTATGTTTTGCTGCAGATTTGTGACTTTGAGCCGTGCCGTTACAAAGTTTGGAGGACATCAATTTCTGAGGAGAATTATTGGTACACCGATTTTTTAAACTATTTTGTGGGCTGGAAGTCCGGGTGTGTTGAGGGAATCCAAAAATTCTACCGGGTAGTGCGTGTCGTCATCTTTTTCCATAACTGTATTTATAGAGGTGTATTCTCTACTATTCCCGGACACATGCATCAATATTTTTAAATTAATTGCCGTAGCTTGGACATTGCGAGGAGTCAAAATAGCTCGCTGACATAGCCAAGAACCGGCTTGATTTCCCATGTTTGTGGAATCTCCGTACACAGAAGAAATTAGCTCCTGTTGTCATGTAATGCAAGAACAGAGATTATCAACCAAAATAACTTTTCCATCTTCTTGTACGGCCCGGTATGTGCCATCGCCTATTTGTAACAATAAATTGGGAAACTCCTGTGCATTTTCGCAGCCTCGCAACTGTGCACGCATATGTACACTCAGGTGTGTAGATGATATATTGCGCCATAAAACAGAATTCTTCAGACAGGCAGCAATTTCTTCGGCTCTCGTTCCTCGGGGTACTATCGGGAGTGTCTGCCGAAAATCATCGCAGAACAGCACCGTGATGGCTCCCATCGGCCGGTCATTTTGCCTTATGTCCTGTAAAGTTCTATTCACTGCTTCTACAGCTTTGCGGTTTGCCATAGTGCACTCGTCCCAAAAAATTAAAACACAATCGCATAAAACCCTTGCTTTATTGCTATTTCGCGATATGTTGCAAACCGGGCTTTCCGTGCGGTCTAAGTCGATAGGAATTATAAATGTTGTGTCTGCCGTTTTTCCTCCAGGCAACAATGTGGCTGCTATCCCTGAAGAGGCGACAGCAAGGGAAATTTTATTTTGGTTCTGTAGCGGCACTACAAAAAGTACTTCAGCAACATAGAACAAAAAGTACTACAGCGCCATCTATGACGCAGAGGATGAACTAAAACTCGAAATATATCTAAATTCTGCATCGCGCAAGTAAAGTTATTTGTGACTTAAGACTATACAGAAGAACCCGACAACAACTGTAGGGCAGTAGCCCACCAGATATAACACCCGTCTGGTCGGAGGATCCTCCCTTTTCAATGGGGGTTGAAGAGCTTTACACTCTGTTCTTCATACTCCCAAAGTTCCTTATTCGAGCCAAAATAACTTTGGCTAGGAAAGTTTTACCTGTTCCGCCCGGTGCGTCTAAAAACAGGATTTCACCCGAGGCGTTTTCTACACTGCAGCATACCCTATCAAACGTCTGGCGCTGATTCTCTGTCTTTGCGCAGCCATTTTGTAAAATTTCTGCGAGTTCCACGGGATGATAACTAATTTCTGATACGTACTCTCTGTTAATACGTTCCCCATCGACTGTCGGTGTGGGCAAACCGTATTGACTGATCGGGTTCCCTGGTATACTTATAACTATCTCTTTAATAGCCAATAAGGACCTGTTGTTACAAATTTCACGTACCCTATAGGTCAGGAATTTTTCCATCAGTATTTAGTTAAACATGCCTCAATCAGAAAATAACGTCACACGCACAATGCCATCTACCGAATATCTATATTCAATGCTGCACGCAGTTGATGTCTAGATATAGTGCAGTCTGAGTTCGATAGATGGCGCTGTTTTAATATTTTACTTCGGAAACACTATTATAATTTTATTAATTTACATTTTTCTTTCTTTCCATTTATAAGGTGTGAACTGATTACGATGAAACAAAAAACTTAATGTTCAATTACTTCAATTTACGCACATATTGTTGTGTATAAAAGTTACGGGAAGTTGTGAGACCAACTGCACATAACCCTAATTTTACTTCTGTAACACTTTAAATTCAAATATCTTTTCATAGACTGAACCGATTGCAATGCAACAAAAACTAAATGTTACTCCAAGTTACGCTCAATCGTTGTGTATAAAAGTTATCTACATTGCTTTTGTACATTTTACGTGATGCCCGAACAAATACACAGACAAACAGACAAACAGACAAACAGACAAACAGACAAACAGACAAACAGACAAAAATTCGAAAAATGCTGGAAATGGGTTCTATTGGTTGTCCTTTAACACCCTGGCTATTTTTTTTGGAATTTTTTTCGATGTACAAAAACGACTTTTCTACAGTTTTATTATATGTATAGACTAGCTGTGCCCGCGACTTCGTTCGCGTGGATGTCGGAACTTAACAATGTATTTTTTTGTGCGAAGCGCTGTTGGAGGATTCCGATACAAAACATTTTTTTTTATTTATGCCAGTGCTTCTTTATAAACAACATTAGCTGTGGAACCATCTGGAGCGTACACAAAAAGGTTATTGGGGTTGTTTACGCGAGAAAGAGCTACGTATAGTTGACCATGGGAAAAGCATCCAATACTTAGGTCCACCCCCGCAACGGATAATGTCTGGCCCTGAGCTTTATTAATCGTCATGGCATAACAGAGACTGACTGGGAATTGCACTCGTTTGAAAGAGAAAGGAAAGTTGTTAGGAATTATAGGTATTCTTGGAATAAAAACAATATCACCAGCGCCGCAACCGGTTAATATTTCAGCTTCGATTATGTTTTGCTGCAGATTTGTGACTTTGAGCCGTGCCGTTACAAAGTTTGGAGGACATCAATTTCTGAGGAGAATTATTGGTACACCGATTTTTTAAACTATTTTGTGGGCTGGAAGTCCGGGTGTGTTGAGGGAATCCAAAAATTCTACCGGGTAGTGCGTGTCGTCATCTTTTTCCATAACTGTATTTATAGAGGTGTATTCTCTACTATTCCCGGACACATGCATCAATATTTTTAAATTAATTGCCGTAGCTTGGACATTGCGAGGAGTCAAAATAGCTCGCTGACATAGCCAAGAACCGGCTTGATTTCCCATGTTTGTGGAATCTCCGTACACAGAAGAAATTAGCTCCTGTTGTCATGTAATGCAAGAACAGAGATTATCAACCAAAATAACTTTTCCATCTTCTTGTACGGCCCGGTATGTGCCATCGCCTATTTGTAACAATAAATTGGGAAACTCCTGTGCATTTTCGCAGCCTCGCAACTGTGCACGCATATGTACACTCAGGTGTGTAGATGATATATTGCGCCATAAAACAGAATTCTTCAGACAGGCAGCAATTTCTTCGGCTCTCGTTCCTCGGGGTACTATCGGGAGTGTCTGCCGAAAATCATCGCAGAACAGCACCGTGATGGCTCCCATCGGCCGGTCATTTTGCCTTATGTCCTGTAAAGTTCTATTCACTGCTTCTACAGCTTTGCGGTTTGCCATAGTGCACTCGTCCCAAAAAATTAAAACACAATCGCATAAAACCCTTGCTTTATTGCTATTTCGCGATATGTTGCAAACCGGGCTTTCCGTGCGGTCTAAGTCGATAGGAATTATAAATGTTGTGTCTGCCGTTTTTCCTCCAGGCAACAATGTGGCTGCTATCCCTGAAGAGGCGACAGCAAGGGAAATTTTATTTTGGTTCTGTAGCGGCACTACAAAAAGTACTTCAGCAACATAGAACAAAAAGTACTACAGCGCCATCTATGACGCAGAGGATGAACTAAAACTCGAAATATATCTAAATTCTGCATCGCGCAAGTAAAGTTATTTGTGACTTAAGACTATACAGAAGAACCCGACAACAACTGTAGGGCAGTAGCCCACCAGATATAACACCCGTCTGGTCGGAGGATCCTCCCTTTTCAATGGGGGTTGAAGAGCTTTACACTCTGTTCTTCATACTCCCAAAGTTCCTTATTCGAGCCAAAATAACTTTGGCTAGGAAAGTTTTACCTGTTCCGCCCGGTGCGTCTAAAAACAGGATTTCACCCGAGGCGTTTTCTACACTGCAGCATACCCTATCAAACGTCTGGCGCTGATTCTCTGTCTTTGCGCAGCCATTTTGTAAAATTTCTGCGAGTTCCACGGGATGATAACTAATTTCTGATACGTACTCTCTGTTAATACGTTCCCCATCGACTGTCGGTGTGGGCAAACCGTATTGACTGATCGGGTTCCCTGGTATACTTATAACTATCTCTTTAATAGCCAATAAGGACCTGTTGTTACAAATTTCACGTACCCTATAGGTCAGGAATTTTTCCATCAGTATTTAGTTAAACATGCCTCAATCAGAAAATAACGTCACACGCACAATGCCATCTACCGAATATCTATATTCAATGCTGCACGCAGTTGATGTCTAGATATAGTGCAGTCTGAGTTCGATAGATGGCGCTGTTTTAATATTTTACTTCGGAAACACTATTATAATTTTATTAATTTACATTTTTCTTTCTTTCCATTTATAAGGTGTGAACTGATTACGATGAAACAAAAAACTTAATGTTCAATTACTTCAATTTACGCACATATTGTTGTGTATAAAAGTTACGGGAAGTTGTGAGACCAACTGCACATAACCCTAATTTTACTTCTGTAACACTTTAAATTCAAATATCTTTTCATAGACTGAACCGATTGCAATGCAACAAAAACTAAATGTTACTCCAAGTTACGCTCAATCGTTGTGTATAAAAGTTATCTACATTGCTTTTGTACATTTTACGTGATGCCCGAACAAATACACAGACAAACAGACAAACAGACAAACAGACAAACAGACAAACAGACAAAAATTCGAAAAATGCTGGAAATGGGTTCTATTGGTTGTCCTTTAACACCCTGGCTATTTTTTTTGGAATTTTTTTCGATGTACAAAAACGACTTTTCTACAGTTTTATTATATGTATAGATATAGAAGACTCAATGTAAGCACTTAAAACATTGTGCTAGGTATTTGAAGTAAAGTTATAACATTAAAAACTTGTGAAAAAGATAGAACTTTGACCCCCAATATCTCCATAATTAGAAGGTGCCCAGGTATGGTCTAGCTAGATAAAAAAAAAGATCGCGGGTTGCTTTTCGGCTTTGTTAAGGGCACTTTTACTCCCATTATTTACATAGATGTTATGATTATCTTGGCATAGGCGTCAGCATAGCTTAAAATTTTCACGTCATTTGGTCAGTGGCTGTACAGGTACAAAGTTGAATTAATAACGCTATCGAAACACCGCATTTTTGCTGAACAAGATAACAAAAAAATATTTGATGAATTACTATTGTTGCTCTCAATGGTACCAAATCGAGCACAACTTCATAGGTCTTCTACTGACACACTAGCCATGTTAAATACTCAAATAGACAAAATTTCTTTTTCATTCCATCAATTAGGTACTAAAAAGCATAATCTCTTAAATGCACAAAAACATAATTATTAACTGTCAGTCCAGGTAATCCATTCATCTACTTCAGCAAAAAACTGACGCTGTTCAATAAAAAGGGACCATTAATTTAACGTAGGTGCCTTTACAATAATACATATCTACTTATAATACCCATACACAAGCTTTCACCAAAATATACGCGGACTGTTAATTACTCTGAAAACCTGAAAGAGGAGACTGGAAATCCACTCCACGCAATTTGAATTGAAATTGGCAAACGCCACGCCAAAGTACGAATACCGCACCACGAATTTGTTGGTACTGGAAACGCCATTAGAAAAATGTGATTCGATATTTTTTTTTTGTGAAAAAAAAATACTAGGACTTTTAATCGTTAACTGACTGGTTTTTTTTTTTTTTTTGGTGGGTGGGAAATCATCAAATGACCCCCCCCGCCCCTGGCGGAGCGAAAGGGAGTGTCAGACTCTTACTGACTAAAAACCCATGTTCCTTCATTGGCCCTTTATGTTCCAGGGCCGCGGTATCTCTTTCGAACAGTCCCGCAGCCCTGGCAGGCACCGGCCCTTGCGGGCCCCTCCCGTTTGCTGAAAACTCTTTGAGGCGCGCGTGGAACACGAACGCGCCGTCGACACGGCCTGCCCGTCGTCATACGACGGACGGACGGCGAGCTAGCCCATTACTCACCGTCCACAGGCCCGTGCCTACGGTGGCCGAGAGCCATCACGGCGTGGCCCCCGACGCCCGGTGCTTCTCCTCCCGTGGCGGCTGGGACGTGAGGCTCTCTCCCTCCCACGTTCCGCCGCCTCCTTTGCTAGCATGACTGCTTCGCAGAAGGAGGCGACGGCTTCCCATTCCCTCTCGCCCCGGACCATGGCTTGAACCAGGGCCGGGCGCGAGAGGTCGCCGCCGCCAATCGCCGCTACGAGGACACGGCGGTGCTCCTCCCAAGCGGAGCAGACCTCGACGGTGTGCTCCACCGTGTCCTCCGGGCGATCCTCACAATAGTAGCAGAGCATGCGGTCCTGGGTTCGATTCCCAGGTCGGGAAAAGCGTTATTGGGTTTTTCCATAAGGAATTTCTCAATAGCAGCCACGGAATCTGGATTTGTACCCTGTTGCTGGCAATAGGCTCGCCCCCTATTACATGGGACTTAAATATAACTGGCGAATAGTGGGTGTACTAACAGGTACACCTCTGCCTAACCCGTCTGAGACTATAGGCGTGATGTTATGTGTTTTAATCGTATTCTATATATTATTTTGGCAGTGCAAGATATTTCTACCAGCTTTTAACAAAATGGGTAGTCAGCTGAAAAAAATGAGTGTAGATTACAGGAATTCTTTCTTGATGTAAAAAAAACCGAATTTAATTTACATAAGAGATGAAATCTATAAACAAAACCACTAGCTTCCGTTGAACCACAATTCTGAAATGGGAACTTAATTGAAGGATCGTCCAATTCCATTCGCCCTACATCCGAATCTCCCCGATGTGATCGATGTCCACAAATTAGCCGCGACACCCAACCGCTGCGAGACCGGTGATTTTTCACGCCCAACTTTTAAAAGGTTTCGTGTAGCTAAGCATTTATCATCGTGCTATGTGTTTCTGTCCAAATCAGATGTATTAAATGATTCAAATTGCGGTTGGGAAGTTGAAGTGCCGTGATTATAACGAAGTTTTTTTGAGTTGCTAGAAAAAGAGAAAGTTGTGCAATATAGGCTTATATTGCACAACTTTCTCATGTTAGCCAGTAAATGTAGGTATATTAAATTGAAGATGAAAAACCTTCTTAATTTTGCCAATTAATTAGCACTGACGATTGCATGATATATATGTTTATGACTATGACAAAACTATTCATGCCTAATGCATAATGGATAACATTTTTGAATTCTTAGACCCCTTGAAAATCTAACATTAGTCACTAATTATATTCGTAATCATATCAATAAAATCTTTGGATTTCTAAAACTTGGTTTAAATACTGACCACTAGTAAGCAAATAGTTATAACTGATGAATCAGTCTGTTTCGATGGTGGATTTTCATTCAGTTTTGTTAAGGTACAGATTAGCGTTGTCCCGGAAAAATCTTTGATTCAATGCTATATCCAGTACTTAAATATCCACATGTAATATATTAAATGTTGTAAGTAATCTAGACTGTAAATCTTCCCGTATAAGGAACATTTTGGCAATTAATGGTTACAACATTAGAACAGTTTTCGTAAGATGTCTGAGGATACCTAGGTTTGCTGCTATTATTGTAACGAAAGGGTTTCGTCACCACAATTCGGTCCAAATGTTGGTAGATGTTTGAAGTGCAGGAATTTCTAGTTTCTCTAAAGATGAACTTGCTTTATATATATCACTAGCTTTTGCCCGCGGCTTCGCCCGCGTGCAGTTCGGGAATTGCCCACGGGATCTTGCCTACTTCTGGGATAATAAGTAATCTACATCTATTTGTATCAGACTGTAATCTATCTCTGTGCCAAGTTTCATCTAGATCTGATCAGCCGTTCTGGCGTGATTGAGTAACAAAGATCCATTCATCCAAACTTTCGCATTAATAAATAGTTTATGTAAGATATATATGTAATATTAGTATTTAGGGTTCCGCACCTCAAAGGGAAAAACGGAACCCTTATAGGATCACTCGCGTGTCTGTCTGTCTGCCTGTCCGTCTGTCACAGCCAATTTACTCTGAAACTACCGGACCGATGGAGTTGAAATTTGGTACATATATGTAAGTCATTGATTCAAAGACGGACGTATAAATTAATGTTAAACAGGGGAGCCACTTTTGGGTCGTAAATAAAAAAATGAAAATAAAAATATTTCTAAACTACATCGTGTTATATCAAAAACTGTGATACACGTGTCTCATAATTTTAATTGAAGAGTGATGTGTACATTAAGTTTTGAGTCAACCGACCCAGAGAATATTAAGTTTCACAGAAAATTCAACCCCCATTTCAAAACAAAGAATACATCCTTCAAATTTCATGTCATTAAGACCAGTGGTTGATATATCAGTCAGTCAGTCAGGAATTTGATTTTATATTGCGGGATGATTTTGGAAAAACTGTAAGTAGAGTATGTAGACTTTCAAGTCTATCGACACCTAGAATAGAAAGTTTCACAGAAAACTCAGCACCCCATTTTGTCCTCTTAGGGGTGGAATTTCGGTGCTATCATTGCGAGGATCGCCCGGAGGACACGGTGGAGCACACCGTGGAGGTCTGCTCCGCTTGGGCGGAGCACCGCCTTGTCCTCGTAGCGGCGATTGGCGGCGACGACCTCTCGCGTCCGGCCCTGGTTCAAGCCATGGTCCGGGGCGAGAGGGAATCGAAAGCCGTCGCCTCCTCCTGCGAAGCAGTCATGCTAGCGAAGGAGGCGGCGGAACGTGAGAGGGAGAGAGCCTCACGTCCCAGCCACCGCGGGAGGAGAAGCACCGGGCGTCGGGGGCCACGTGATGGGTCTCGGCCACCGTAGGCGCGGGCCTGTGGACGGTGAGTAATGGGCTAGCTCGCCGTCCGTCCGTCGTATGATGACAGGCCGTGTCGACGGCGCGTTCGTGTTCCACGCGCGCCTCAAAGAGATGTCAGCAAACGGGAGGGGCCCGCAAGGGCCGATGCCTGCCAGGGCTGCGGGACTGTTCGAAAGAGATACCGCGGCCCTGGAACATAAAGGGCCAAAGAAGGAACATGGGTGGTTTTTAGTCAGTAAGAGTCTGACACTCCCTTCCGCTCCGCTCAGAGCGGGAGGGGTCATTTGATGATTTCCCACCCTCCAAAAAAACAAAAAAAAAGGGGTGGAATTTCGAAAAACCCTTTCTAAGTGGACCCTTTGCCACTGGTAGGTACCAGTGGCGAAGAGTAAAAATTGAGTCAGGGGAAACCTAAGAAAAAATGAGAATTGTTTTTTTTTTCCTATGTTTATTTGGACCTCATTTTCGTTATCAGTGACCTCAAAAACTATAAAAATGATAACCCTGATGAAAAATCTAAAAAAAATGGTGGGTGCCATTTAGAATTTTCATTTTGACCTAATTTTCGATATCAGCGACCCTGAAAACCATGAAAATGACATCCATGACGAAAAAACCAAATATTTTCGTCCGCACCATCTTGGATTTTCATTTTGACCACATTTTCGTTATCAGCGACCCCAAAAACCACGAAAATGACATTCATGAAGAAAAACCAAAAATTTTCATCGGCGCCATCCTGAATTTCATTTTGACCTAATTTTCGATATCAGCGACCCTGAAAACCATGAAAATGACATCCATGACGAAAAAACCAAATATTTTCGTCCGCACCATTTTGGATTTTCATTTTGACCACATTTTCGTTATCAGCGACCCCAAAAACCACGAAAATGACATTCATGAAGAAAAACCAAAAATTTTCATCGGCGCCATTCTGAATTTCATTTTGACCTAATTTTCGTTATCAGCGACCCCAAAAACCACGAAAATGACACTCATGACGAAATAACTGAATTTTTTTGCTGGCGCCATCATCGATTTACATTTTGGCCACATTTTCGTTATCAGCGACCCCAAAAGCCATGAACATGACACCCATGACGAAAAAACCTAAAATCTTCATGGGCGTCGTCTTGAATTTTTATATTTTGACCTCATTTTCGTCATTGGCGGCCCCAAAAACCACGAAAATGACACCCATGACGAAAAAACCGAAAAAAAACAGGACTGAATTTCATACTGGGGGATGATTTTGGAAAAACTGTGATACACATTTCTCATAATTAATCTCTTCTTAACTGAAGAGTATGTACACAAATTTTCAATTCAATCGACCTCGAGAATAAAAAGTTTCATAGAAAACTCAACACCCATTTTCACCCTCTTAGGGGTAGAATTTCCAAAAACCTTTTCATAGTGGATACCTACTCTTTACAAAGAATACGCCCTCCAAATTTCATTTCTCTAGGGCCAGCGGTTTGGGCTCTGCGTTGATATATCAGTCAGCCAGGACTTTGAATTTTATATTGGGGGATGATTTTGGAAAAACTCTCTCACAATTTTAACTGCAGAGTATGTACACAAACTTTCAAGTCAATCGACCCCGAGAATAAAAAGTTTCACAGAAAATTCAACACCCCAATTTACCCTCTTAGGGGTGGAATTTCGAAGAACCTTTTCTTATTAGATATCTACTCTTCACAAAGAATACACCCTCCAAATTTCATTTCTCTAGGGCCAGGGGTTTGGACTGTGCGTTGATATATCAGTCAGTCAGGACTTTGAATTTTATATTGGGGGATGATTTTGGAAAAACTGTGATATACATTTCTCATAGTTTTAACTGAAGAGTATGTAGACTTTTAAGTCAATCGACCCGAGAATAAAAAGTTTTACCGAAAATTCAACACCCCATTTCTCCCCTTTAGGGGTGGAATTTCGAAAAACCCTTTCTTAGTGGATACCTACTCTTCACAAAGAATACACCCTTTAAATTTCATGTCTTTAACACCAACAGCTTAGGCTGTAAGTTGATATATCAGTCAGTCAGTCAGGACTTTGAATTTCATATTGAGGGATGATTTTGGAAAAACTTTGATACACGTTTCTCATAATTGTAACTGCAGAGTAGGTACACAAAATTTCAAGTCCATCGACCGCGAGAATAAAAAGTTTCATAGAAAACTCAACACCCCATTTTACCCTCGTAGGGGTAGAATTTCGAAAAATCCTTTCTTAGTGGATACCTACTCTTCACAAAGAATACACACTCCAAATTTCATTGCTCTAGGACCAGCGGTTTGGGCTGTGCGTTGATATCTCTGTCAGTCAGTCAGGACTTTGAATTTTATATATATAGATAATATCTACTTAGCTTTTGACCAGCTGACAGTTCTGACATTCACGCGAGCTAAAGCTTGCATGAATGACAGAACTATAATAAAAAGTATCATCAATCTTACGTAATGTAACCATTATTGTAAACATGTGCTTTCGCAAACGTTTTAATACGACTTAGTTACTACCACGAGCTCCTTGTTAGAGCAGGTTATCTTGTAGCCTGAGACATCCAAGAATCTCCTTGGAGCAATCAAGTAATGAAATCAATTTAACAAGCACCTTTTATGTCATACCTCAGATCAAAAAAGTCCTTAACTCACAATTCATCAAATAAAAACGAAGTGCAAAAATAAAAAGCGAAAGTATACACCAATCTCCGAGCACCTTGGAGCATAAAGGGTGAACTTTCCATCAGTCAGCGCTTGTCGAGAGACATGAATAAACACAGGCCTCAGGGACTCAAGCGACCAATGTGTCACAGAATAGATAGGTAACAGAAGGAATGCTCCTTGTAATGAGTGAAAACGCACGCAAGTTCGGACGTGTGCAAATACAGATCTCAAAATGTTTCAAGGGAAGTTTAAACAAATAAAATATTGAAACAAAGCAAGAGCTATAGAATTATTTGCTTCAATCAACTCAGTCTGGTTGCACCAGGGCTTTTGTTAGCACCGCAACACCTTGTCCTCCGCAGTTGTAAATCTATATTATTAATATTATAAAGAGGGAAAATTTGTTTGTAAGTTTGTATGTAGTAATCATCGAAACTACTGATCCGATTCCGAAAATTCTTTCACTAACTGGAAGCTAAATTATCCCCAAGTGTCATACATTTAAAACTTTCCCTTGGGATAATTCCATCATAACGCTACCGAAGCTGCTGACGTTTAACTAATGGGAAATCTTTCTCCTCTTCTAATCTCTCTATTCTTTCTTCTTGAAGGTTTTACACAAAGAGAATTTATTAGAGGGAATATACAAAGTGCATTATTTTGCTTCATCTAAAATCTAAACCAACGATTGAAGTGTGTCAAGTGACCGCAGATTTTCACTTATTGTATGGAACCAACCTTTTGTAAATATCTACTCTATGACGCGGGCGACCTCTGTGTTTCTTTTATGGCCTTTCATATTTCGGTTGCAGCCTTACAAGTTATGAAGAGAAAAAAAATCACGTCATTTTGGACTGAATGTACCCTGAATTAGGGGTTTTGTTTCTTGTTTCTTGGATTTTTATTGAATGGAGTTATTAGGCTTTTAAATGTTGCTTAAGGAAATGAGTAGCATTATGTAAATGATTCGTTTGCTGTTTGGTGGCAAGGTGAATAGTATTACTCTGTGTAATCATGAGTTAAAAGAGGGTTATAAATTTAAACGTTAAGCACTCATGAATTCAGTACCTACTTATTTATTTGAAACTTTTCAGACTTGTTTAAAGTTTCGACAATTATTTTCGTACTGAGTTTTAGAGACTGCGGCTGTCGTGGAATCTTTAATTAAGTACGATACGGTGTATGGATGAACGGCAAAAAAGGGCATGCCCTTATCAGCCTGCCTTCTGAGATTACGTCAAGTTTAATTGTTTCAACAGGATATCACTATGGACATTAAAATACGGTAATTCTTTCTTAATACGTAGCATTGAGACATTAAACCGCATATCAATGATACGTAGCTATTAATATTTACGAATCTTCATGAGACAGTTAACGTCAAAATCGGTTACTAAGGTCCGGTTGTTCGTACATTACAGTAAAGTAAAAGTTAAAATTTAACTGTTGTCAATTTTGACCACAGTTAAAAAAATAACGTCGGTTATCTTCATATTCAGTTGCCCAGAAATATTTTACGCGGCGGTTAAATTTGACGAGGGTTAAAAGTGTTGTCAGTACAATTTCGTGTACCTTCCCTTAATTTTCGATGGGTAATATTTTTTCGACTGCCAACATTGTGTTAGCTTTCAAGTTGACACTGTTGTTTGGAAAGAAATATTATTTGTTGGTGATTTAAGTTTCATATTAATTCTCCTCTAGTACTATCTTGATAGTTTGGAGCAGTTTCATGAACTATGTCCATCTCCTCGTAAACATCTACTAAATCTGGAGGTTGTTCCTCATTCATCTTACGACAGATGTTGTGTAAAACAGCTGTTGCAACTATTATTGCTTGCATATATTTCAAATTGACTCTCAACTTGGATCCGATTGCAGGAAATCTTCGTTTCCAACAACCAAATGTCCTCTCAACCACATTTCTAGTCCTTATTTGGCTTTCATTATAAAGATGCTCCCCTGCTGTTGTAGGGTTTGCTAGTGGCGTCAAAAGAAATGACCTCAAGGCATATCCTCTATCACCTAATAGCCATGTATCACCAAATTCCCCATCTTCCATTCTACCTTTGATGTTGCTTGAATCAAATATGTGACTATCGTGACTTCCTCCGGGCCATCTTGCAACAATATTTTTGATATAGCAATTAGCATCAGCAACAACTTGGACATTCAATGAAAATGAGTCCTTTCTATTGCGGTAATATTCTGCATTATTGCCACCAGGTGATTGTATATAAACATGTGTGCAATCTATAGCACCTATAACTTTTGGAAAGCGGCTAATATTGTAAAAGTTGTTTACAGTGGCTTTCCTCTCATCTTCATTTCTTGGCATATAAATAAAATGGGATCTCAGATTAGCTAATTCCTTGCTCACAGTGTGAATAGCTCTACATACTGTCGATTTGTGCACTCCTTTTGAATCCCCAACACTTCTGAGAAATGATCCAGATGCGTAAAACTGTAGAGTTAACAAGACTTGATCTGCAGATGTAATTGCATTGTTTCTGAAAAAAGTGAATGAGCATACATAATTAGTTGTTAGGTATTTTAGAGGTTTTACCATGAAACTAAAAAATTGTTTCTAAAAACCATACCTATTAATTTATATGGATAAAAATTGACTCACCTCCTGGTCAAACGTTTGAGTCGTGAATCTAATAAATTTACAAGCACTTTAGCCAAATTCCTCGACACTCTGTAGCGTGCTCTAAAATCTATTTCCTCCCATAAAAAAAAATCAGTTCGTGGCCGAAAATGTCTCTGTCTTTGTCGGACTACTTGTCCAAATATGAATTCGTCATCAGAAGAACTGTCTTCATTAATTAAATCCAAAAGAAAACGCTCCGATCCCATTTTAAACGGTATTCGGAAAGAAATATTTTGTAAATAACCTAAAAACTGTTACCGTTAACTTCAAATTCTACTATCGTCAAAATTTAAACCACCCCCACCCTGTCGGTAATTTTGACCGGCGTTAAATCGGTAATTTGACCGCTCGTTAAAGTAACCGCTCCTTCAACAACGCTTTTTAAATTTGTCCCCCGGTTAATTTTACTTTAACCAAAACTTAACCCTAGAGTTGACGTAACCGAGCTTCGAGCAACCGGACCTTAGTCTGACAAACCAGGTTGTAAGTTAGACATACAACCTTACTACTAGTTACATATACATAATTATTATATTTCATACCAACATTTATTTCACGATTCAATTTGACCGGGTGAACACAGGATTTCACAACTGTGAAGCAATTTGTGTCCTAACGTAAACGTGGCTCCTCGGGCGGACATTAGGAATTGGTCGAAAGTTACACGTAGTTAGCGGCATGTCCGTCCGAAACGGGTGGGCGGGTGGCGGCTTCAATTTCTTGCGAGCCGTCAGCCGGTTGTCCGTGTAAGTTATATGAGAAGAGCGATTGTCTACTTGGTTCTCCTTCGTTCTCTTTCTTCTTTTTCGTGTGGTTAGTATCTAATCTGGTGTCAGAGCCAAATCTAGTGATTTTATGCCACCTATCAAAATCAAAAGTCATTTATTTCATAAACATATTTTACAAAAACAGAATTAGTGATTGGAGCCTCCCTTTAAGCAAGTAATGCCTGTATTGGGAGACTCCGCTCTTCCATATCAAATATTATTAGATTAACATACAATAATGTGTGAGTGTGTGAGTATATGTGTGTGTGTCTATGTTTGTGAATGTGTGAGCAAGTTTGTGTGTGTGTGTAAAATAAGTGTGACAAAAAGTAATGTGAGGTGAGTACGTGCCACCGTACTTCCACTATCCTTACAACACTTAAACACATTTATTGAGAGAACCGCCAGTCTGCGGAATTCACTGCCGGTTGTTCTGCTTCCCGATCATTATAATCTACATCTCTTCAAAGTTCAAGTGAATCAGTTTCTCCTAAGTAAGCGTGCTCCACCCTAGGCCGCATCATCGCTTCACATCAGGCGAGTTGCGCCAAACGCAAGCCTATTCAGTTTAAAAAAAAAAAACTAGCACTCCGGGAGTGCCGGCAGAAGTGAAAACTTGATTATTAACGTTGAGCATGTTTGATATTTTGGAATGGTTAGGGAATAATTTTGCACCAATTGCTTTATCAGTATAAAAGTACTATCATTTATGGAAGTGCCCTTAGACTGCCTTAGTATGGGAACCAGTGTCGCCAAACTCATACACTTGCAAATTAAAATGAACATTCCAATACACAGAAAACGATAAAACATAGCAATGATGCAACTGTAATATTTTATTTATAAACAAATTACTGTCCTTGAAAAAGCACTAACTTATTATGTATAATTCTTATTTTCGATTGTGGTTCAAAACATTGTTTGGTACTATGGTGAATACGGGTTTCGAAGTAATGCATTGCGATTGATTTAATGAGGAGAGTTCTGTGATTCCCTATAAAAGGCTGACTGTCGAAATGGTCATTAATAAATATATTAATATTGGTACGTGTGCATTCCTTGTAACACGATAATATAAGTGTTGACATCACATTTTTCTCATTAAAAAATGAATTTCCTTTATGTGAACGCGCTCGAAATATCTTTTCTGCCAATTCACAGACTTTATTTAAGTCAGTAGAAGGATAAATAAGGCCTCCTTTGTCTCTTCTAGCAATGATTCCGTGATTTTTTTTTTAAATTTATTCATGACCATGGATACATGTCCTTCAGTCGTAATGATTCCGTGATACTTATCTGTGATCAAAGCCAAAAGACAATCCTCACATTTAATAACTTTCCTCAACTTTCTTGCAATAAAACCAGCAATATAGGTTATTATTTCTTTAGAATAAAGAGTAAGCCTAGAAGGATCTGTTAAATAATCATGATCTATGTTGATCATAGGATCACATCCTAAAGATTCATGCGGTAGCAGCAATCCACAAGTTTCTTATTTCGGGTTTATTCGGAAATCTGAAAATTTAATAAGATTTTTTATTATCTTTCATTTTTTGCGTCAGGTGAGTGCAGTTATACGAATTAAAATCGTATAATACGTGTGTTACTAACATAGATTTTAAGTAGTGCGTATTACTAATATCATATGAATCAAGGTCGGAAGAGTATTTTTTTATAGACATTGCATTATTCGGTATTACCCATATTAAAGGGTAAATTCCCCGTCAAAAAGTGGCAACACTGAATTTTGAGGTAAGATAATAAAATTATTGCAAAAATCACGATTATACGAGATTTATCCATTAAACGAATTAGTTGGTACATTACTGCGACTATTTTATGAGAAATAATAGGACACAAAGCGATTGAATACTTAAAAAGATCTAATACTTACGAGTGAAAGGACAGTCCAGCAATCTTCATCAAACTATCACTTTTACAGTTTATTACACTGCACCTTACCATTTTGCACAGTTGCACAAATGTACTGTTGTCGAATTAAGCTCGAAAAGATCATATAATGTGTATAATTTCGATGCAATTGTTAATAAACAAATTGGATGTCAATCTGGCACCGCCACAAACGTCAAACTTGTTGTGCACTGACAATGATGTGCTCAGCCGACACGCGATAAGGGACAGAAATATTTATACTCTGTCTCTTTTCTTTGCTAGTGACGTTTATATGTTCTTCTTTTTCTTGTGCGAATGCAAAGGAAGATATCCAGCAGTCTATAGAATACTCTGTCTACGGTTTTTTCTATTCCGTGTTTATCCCTAAAGCATTAGGTTCAAAGTTGATTGGAAACATTTAAAAATTTCTTTAAATGATTTTAAACCATAAAATGTTGAAGGTTAAGTTCAAAATCGTCTACACTCCATCCGTCTTACGCTTTTTCCAAATTTCTTTAAATGATTTTAAACCATAAAATGTTGAAGGTTAAGTTCAAAATCGTCTACTCTCCATCCGTCTTACGCTTTTTCCAAATTTCTTTAAATGATTTTAAACCATAAAATGTTGAAGGTTAAGTTCAAAATCGTCTACACTCCATCCGTCTTACGCTTTTTCCAAATTTCTTTAAATGATTTTAAACCATAAAATGTTGAAGGTTAAGTTCAAAATCGTCTACACTCCATCCGTCTTACGCTTTGTCACGTGTCCTGACGCGAGTGTCCTGACGCGAGTTTAAGATTTTATACCGTAGACAGAGTATCCTATAGACACCGGCAAAGCGTGTCGCAAAAAGAGACAAAAAATAAATACGTCACGAATTTAGGGTTACCGGGTGAGGAAAAATTTACCCCACAATTTATGAGAATTGGAAATTAGTACGTAAGACAAAGCCTGAATATGCCAATTGCATATCCGTTACCATCGGTACGCAAAGGCATGCGATGCGGAGAAGACATGCTGCCGAACTCAAATTAATTGCGAAGAGGGCAGGAGTGACGATGGATGATGATGATGTGGTTCTAAATTACTGCCATTTCTGATGTGATAGTAGGTTCTGGGTTTGTGGGTAAATAATAGAACATGTTCATTTTTAATAAGCTTTTATTGATATAACACATTATTGTCCTTTAAATAAAACAAGCTTCGTATGTTTCTAATTTTTTGCTTAGGTTCAAATCCTTTTGTTGCGTGATGTATACGCAGTTCAAAATAGTGCATGGCAATTGCCTTAATAAGTAAAACTTTGTGGTTTCCAATAAAAGGTTGACTTTCAAAATGATTATTTATGAATTCTTCTTTCTAATTAACTTATATTCTTCTTTTTAATTCTCAAAATGTTTGCTGCAAATTTTTGATGACGGTTTTGGTGTCCAATCTGTTCGTCCTGTAGCTACAATCCAATGCTGACGTAAATTATCAGGTTCAGGGAAACTGCAAAAAGTCATTAAATATTTCAGATATTTAATTAATACTCACTGCAGAAGCCATCATATTATTATTTCCCATAATAGTGGGTAATAATTTATAGAAAAGTTGGCAACACCAACGTTTTTAGGTTAGAATTTATAATTGAATAATAATTGTTATTTTTGTGCTTTTTAAGGATGAATCGTACGTCTAGCGTACATTATACACAATATATGAACATAATAAAATGTTACTGAATGCCTAGAACTGATAAAGAGTGGCATACTTACGAATGAAAAGACAATCCTGGGATTTTCGTTCCACTATCACTTTTACACCCTTTAACGCTACACCACGCCATTTTTTTTGTATAAATGGTTGAAATAGTAAGTCTAAATTGTTCAAAACAAAATATAACATAAATTACTTAACATATAACACGTAAAAACTGTATTTTAAAGGTAGACGATGGCTAGCTGCACGTCAGCTGTCAAACTTTGTTTAGCAAACTAGTGTGCTGACCTTGAAAAAACGTGGCACGCTCGATGAAACAAAAAATGTTATCGTTCTGTTTCATTTCTTTACACGACATCGGCATAAGTTGTTCTTTTTCTTGTGTGAATGCGACAAAACATATCAATTAGTCTATAGCATTCTCTGTCTACGTTTTATACCCATTACAGAACAATTTTTTTAAAGTGCTCAACGCCGCTAAAGAAGTTTGCACTTCAAAAACTCCGTTCTACTTTTAAAAACCCGCTTGCCGCTTATGCGTTGTAAAAAAAGCACAGCCAAGCACAACGGAAGTGAAGCGCCGAGCCGCGGAAATTGGCCGACTTGGCGAATTAAACCGATACACAGCTACCAGCTATTTTACAATTACCCCACCTTTGTTGGAACAGCCCAGGAAATCTGATGATGAAGTTATTTTAAACCGATTATGCTGTTCTGTTGATGAAGCCGACACGACGGTGAAAACTAGTTTTCCTCTAGGGTTTAACAGACAGAGATATACAGTCCTAAGTATGTGTCCTTACTGCTAGAGTTTTCAAACATTTTTGATGGGTAATTAAGTTGAATGTAATTCATTCAAATTAATTACCAAATACTACATGGTACTAATTACGTCAGTTGCTCGAAGCTTGGGTGACCTATTCGTTTCTTAGGGATCCGTACCTCAAAAGAAAAATTAGGTATACTCTTATACTACTTATTTACTTTGTTAGTTGTCTGTCTGTTTGCCATGGTACTTTTTCTCAGGAACACGTAGAGGTATCAATTTGAAATTTATAGGTATCAATTTCTCGGGTCATCAATCTCTTTCAGCTGTGAAAAAATCAAACTTTCAAAAACCTGCCCGTTGAGCTAGAATCATGAAATTTGGCCAGAAGCAATGTCTTAAAGCACATATAATGGAAAAACACTATTAATATGTATGTAGTTTAATAACAAAACAACAAGCCTGCAATAAAAAATTGTACGGAACCCTCGATGTGCGAGTCCAACTCGCATTTGGCCGGTTTTTTTATCATAGAAATTCTGTACCTCAGTTTTCGACCATATCGTGACTATGTCGACAGAAGAAAACTTATCCACAGGCATTCAAAGTAACTAACACGTACTAAAAACCGTCCAAAAGTTTATACCCGGCCCATTGCGAACAGCTTAAACACATTATTGTTATCTATCTGATCAACATATGGCCTAAAATGCATCCCTGTCAATCATTACTTCCTAGTCTACTAAACATGTAGGTACCTATTATAACAGTCCCACATTTCAATCTGTATCAGTATTGAATTTGCGAATCACCCGTTTACGGCACGCACGAAATAAATAAAGATTTAGCAATGCGTATACAGAAATTCAATAAGGGATTCCATTTTATAACAGACTAGCTGATGCCCGCGGCTTCGCCCGCGTGGATGTCGGTTAACCACCAAAAGTAATCATGAAATTTTGATCCCGTTCCCGCAACAAATGGGAACCTATTCCAGGGATAAAAAGTAGCCTATGTCTTATACCTATGTAAGATACACAATTCCACCATACATCATTTTGTTATATCTCAAAGGTTTTAGGCAGTGTTTTCGTTAAAAGCTCCCAGACGGCTTATTTTTTTTCGACACCTCCAACAAATATCATTATATTTTAGCCAATGTATACAAAAACTTGACAAATTATATACTAAAACCTTCCTCGAGAACCACTCTATTCATTGGCTTAAACAACATAAAAATCGGTGCAGTCGTTTTTGAGTTTATCGCGAACAGACAGACAGACGCGGCGGAGGACATTGTTTTATAATATTTAGTGATGTAGAAAATATACGTACTAGGTACTTGTTGCAACAGGCACAATAGTATAATAATATGACTTACGTTACAATTCGTAAAAGGCACTGATTTAAAACGGCCGTTGTATTAAGTAGGTTTGGTAAGTTAAAAATTACAAAATGCTTGTTTACAACAAGTTCGGCAGTTAAAACTTGGCAGTAAAGTAACCAAAAATAAGTCGTAAAAAATAATAAAATGCATCATTTAGTAATTATACTGAGCAGTAATGTAACTAAATGGGCAGTTACGTGTGGGCAGTTATTCGTCTAAAAAAGCGTAGTCAGCATAGCCCCGTTACGCAGGGCTCCTAATAACATAATAACAGTTCAAAAAATTAGTTCCTCTTCGTAAAATGGTCACAAAATGACATTCCTATTATTAACTGCGTTGAAATTCCTATTATTTGAAGTTGGATAGAGAGAGCTAATGACAGAGAAGACTGGCGTTCCTTGGGGGAGGCTTTTACCCGAACGGGGTCCATGCATTTATTAACTACAAACAAGTAATAATTAGATAAATAAGATTTAAACTAAGTACAAAATAGAAACTAACTTAGTTATTAATTTAGAGTATTTAATATGTACTATGCATGGAATTAAATAAAGCTTATTATTATTATTTATTATTATTATTATTATTAACTGCTTCTGTGAACATATTAAGGATTTTAACGTGATTCATATTATTGTCCTATTATGATTCTGCTATATCGGCCATTTTAGACCCCCTGAAAAAATAAAAGTTGAACGTCCTGGTCGGTTAAACTTTATATGTATACACGAGCGACTATTGTATTCCGGTTTTATGAACACTACAGATATCAACTCATCAAGTCTGTGAAGTTTTGCTACTTATTTTAATTTTACCCTGTAGTAGTTGACGTTAGTCATTTATGTATTTATTATATTTAGTACAGCGTAAGTATTCATACTAAATTAAGTCAAGTAATCCTTTTACTTTGTCTTCTCACAGAACCACAAAAATTCTAACATTATCGAAGTTCAATCAAGGGTTGGCTCCACAAGCGCGTTAAACATCGTCCAAAAGTTCCTTCGATAATGATCCTTTAAAATAGCTCAAAAGAAGGTTTTATTTCTACCCCTACCTCCTTTGTTCACCGTAGCTGGCACCTGTAAATTGCCAGGACTGAGAGAAATAAAAGCGAAGTAGGCAACGGCATGTGGAACAGTGCCAGGTTTTGGCTAACTATGATGCACCGTGAGCAATGCAAGCTACTTAGAAATTTCCCTGTATTGTGCCTTGAAAAATCTAAGTTAGTGGATAAAAGTTTTCGAATAACTAGGCAACAAAACAAACAACATTTAAAAATTAAAAGTCCAAATAAAATATCCGGTAGTACTTCAAGTTTGTGCTTGAGATTCCCAATCACCTAGTACGAAGAATGTTTATGGAAGACTTTTCGATTAAAATAATTCAGCTTAAAACAATAATCAGGAAGAAGGTCTTTAACTTTTTGAACGCCAGAGTATAAACGCACGCGCGTGCCCTCCACGTCAAGCCACAATTTCACCTACCATTTTGTCACATATTTGTGTCCTTTGGCTTACATAGCACGCCCTTGCTTGTCACGTAAATGGTACAATGGCGTTCAAAAGGTTAATTACCATCACAAAATAACCTCCTATTTCAAAGCATTCCTCTCAAAACCAAGCAATTCCAGTATTTTAAAATCCATACTAAGGCAATTCAATATTTCAGCTGTCATTCTTAAATCCTTTGAAAACAAAAGTGCCTCTTAAATCACCCTTCTATAAAGTCGAGAGACAAATATACAGCCATCAATCGAGTTCACCAAGGTTTTATAGGATCACTAAGAACTTTTAACTCGAATCATTACGATTTTTTTAATCAATTCACTGAGATTTTTGAGTAGATTCACTGAAACGTTTGTTGGTATCATTAGAATCTGCAATTGTATCGCGAAACTGATCAATTGCTCGAATAGAGCCATTTCCAAATTACGGCAAAGAGCGATAAGTTTAACTACAGGTTTTATTGCGGAGCGCTAAAATGCTGCTCAGTTGCTAGATTCCAGATTTATTGTTCTGAAGCAAGGTATACCTAGTGTAGGCAAGAGTGTAAAACAGACACCTGTCCCATCGTCGATGAGGAAACGTCTAGCTATCGACTATTTTTTCGGTCAAAATTCCTAACAAAATAAGTAGTAAGAAAAAACAAAGAAAGAAAAGAGTCTATAGGTAAAAGTCTGTACGTCACGCGTCATTGGAAGAAATATATTATTATATCAACAGTGTTGATAGCTGACTGTTTGTTTTTTCTGAAGTCGAGTCTGATTTTTAAATGATAGATTCATTTAAAAATCAGACTAGGTTCACTAACCTGTCAGTAAGATACGTCTTATAGATTATAAGTAATAACTACAAACTTACCCAAAACATAACCCCAATACATATCCAAAAATTTTTTTTAAACGTAAACCAGCGCCATTTTAGCCCATCAAACGTCGTAATACGAAGTGGAGTCTTGAACAGAGAGGTACTCATTGTTATGTATCCGATAGACGCGTCATACCCGACGGCTGAGCCCCCTCACGTATCTATCACGCCTAACTCAGCCCCGCAAGGGGTTTCGGATTGAAAATTCAGAATGGTTATCTTTTAATTCGGGTGTCACTCAAGTTTGTGTGGATGCTGCGCATGGTACCAAGATTTAGCTATGATTATTTACGTTTGAAATCCTCCATCTTAAAATTATAAAGTTTATATTTAAACTTTACAAACGTAAATAATTTCAACGATGGAAACTGCTAGGTTGACCAGAATTGATTTTTTCTTTAAAAAATCTTACGATAAAACAAATACAATATCTAATATTAACAACTTTTTCGCTCTTGTTTCAACAATATAAATTGACCGTACGTGTCAATATTACAATTTATTTGTAAACTATTGAAAAGTCGAGCGATTCTGTCCAGGTTTCTGGAATTCCCCTAAAAATCAATAAAATTGGGTTTTCCCATTGCGACACTTTCAGCAGGCACTACGTACTATATACCTGAAGCTATTCTGTAAAATTCCCTGTGTTCATCCTAATTCAAACTACCGCATACAATTCAAAAGCTTTTTACCCGACTGCGCGACGCAAAGGAGGGTAATGTGTTTATCAGTCTATGTATGTATGTATGTTTCTTCCTATTTGGCGTTGTGGAGACCGATTTTGATGATTCTTACGTCAATCAATTAGTCTTTACCTTGCAAGTGTCAATAAAGACATGACAATAATCAAAATTCACCACAGCGACAACCAGACGCCATATTGTCAAAATTAAAAACTCGACGAACAACGTCAAGTAGGGTATCGTTGAATAGGTATTTATTTTAGGTCCCTTTCATCATTTTTCATTTTAAATAACAGTTTAGAATATACACCATTAGTTTTAGGTCGTTCTGGAGCCGAATACCATGAACTCGATCATCGAACTCGAAACGATTGGGACTATTTTTTTCAAAAAATAACAAAAAAAAACACGAAAGAATAAATTTAATGTTTTTTTTTTAATAATGAGAACTCAAATGCATATGTGTGTGTAAAACGTATCCACGATCGGCAACACATGCGAACGATACCCATTGAAAAATTCATTCATCGATCGATTCTCATTATTTCATAAAAAAAACATTAAATTTATTCTTTCGTATTTTTTTTTATTGTTATTTTTTGAAAAAAATTGTCCCAATCGTTTCGAGTTCGATGATCGAGTTCATGGTATTCGGCTCCAGAACGACCTAAAAATAATGGTGTATAACGATTTAAAGTTGTCTAAACAATCATTCTCACTAATTCTAAACATACTTTAGTGTTTCGCTATTCTGCCCTTATTACGCGGGGATTAATGTAAAATATTTATAATATAAATTGATAACAAAACTGGAGGATATGTTAAATATTTAACAATCGGTTTTGGATCACGAGTTATGTTATGAAGAAAGGAGAATGGGCAAAATTGGCCTATTTTCCAATAGCGTTAAGATATATACCAATGAATAGATCTCTTTAAGAAGAATATTTCTTATAATGGCGACTCTCGATACAGACTGAGAGTGGAGCTACAGAGCTCTAAGTAAGAGAAATTAAATATTGTTATTTCGTCAATTTATTAACTTGCTTTGATACTGTACGTTTCCAACATCATAACATAAGCCTTATAAACTTCCTTTTCAAAACTATGACATCTTAAATGCCGTTTGAAACAAATGCTTACAGTAACAGGAGGTTGGACAGATCGTTAATTCTACCCCAACAACCCAATAGCGAAAAATGCGAAGCATATAGTAATGAATTGATCTCCTCAAGAAGAATATTTCTTGCTTTGACAACTTTTCTCGATTCAGAGTCAGAGAGGAACTACAGGACCACGGTAATAATATCTACAGTAGTGTATCTTCATACAAAAGGTCGGAACGCGAGTCATACCTACACGCCTCCAGTTTGGTATGCACTAAGTACGCAACGAATCGCGAATGCGCCGTACTGACTAACGAACGTAGTGATGGTTTTCTAGGCAGTAAGCGTGCGATTTGTGAATATTTGATTGAAATAAGTACAAGTATTTACTAAATAAGTTAACTAAGTTAAAATATATTAACCAAGTGAAAGATATTCCCTTTTCTCCTCCTTGGCCATGTTTTCCAAAAGTATTTTTACTTAAACGTTTTATCCGAATGCGGTTTTTTTATACAATTAAAATTATATATAAAGCTTTCCGTAGTCTCAGTCGAGGCTAAAATATCTCTAGTTCTACTAATCAAAAGACATAGCTTGTATTTTGATTGAACCTTCCTATTGCCAAAAGTTGTGTCAGTAGTAAAGGTTCTCCTTAAAAAGCTCTTTTCAATTATGTATATATTATGGCTATTGGACCTTGGGGCAGATGCCCATACTTCAAAGCCCATTGAATGTTAACCACGGTCTTGTTAACGGAGCAATGGGAGTTATAAGGAAAATTGAGTGGCCAGCTCTTCGGAGGGACCAATTGCAACCCGGGGAATTGCCACAGGCTGTTTATATAGTATTTGACGACAATACAATCAAATGCAATGTTCCTGGAATAGGAGTCAGAATCGAACCATCAACGATAGAATTCGATGCACTTCGTGGACAGGGTAAGATAGAGTGAAAAATGTTGCCATTAGTATTGTGCTGGGGTGTAACTGTACACCAAGGTCCAAGGAACTACTTTGGACCGAGCTGCGGTTGACTTAAGTTCACGCATCTTTGCTAAAGGTAAGGTAAGATATTTAGTTTTGAGCCCGGTTAGGTCTCTTAGAGGAACTACCTAATAATCATTAGCTTAGACCACCGAAAATTACTTAATAATTGAAATGATGACAAGATTGCGAAATTTACCGTCTCATAATACTAAAAACGAAGTCAATGAATCCTGACTAAAAAGTATAAAATAAAATAAAATATTTAATAAAAAACAAAAAACCCGACTGCGTAAAAAAAAAATACCTGAAATAAATATAAACTGAGAATAAAAAAACAAGTACAGTAGTTTAGAATGTTGTTAAAAGTAATACTGAACAACTACACCATTGAAATAGTTTTATAATCGGTACACACATCAAATCATAAATTCTTATGCAGAATAGAAGAATTAACAGTTGGGACCCATTCTTTTATTTACAAAATAACGTACGTAAAATTAACAGTTGGGACCCATTCTTTTATTTACAAAATAACGTACGTAAAATTTAGAATAGATTTTATGATTTGTTTATGTGTGTATCGATTATAAAACGATTTCAATGGTGTAGTTATTTAGTATTACTTTTAACAACATTCTTAACTACTGGGCTTTTTTTCTCTTCTTAGTTTTTATTTATTTCAGGTATTTTTTACGCAGTCGGGTTTTTGTTTTTTTTTTAATATTTTAAAGGAATATTTAAAAATGTATGAACATTTGTGTAAAAATAAATGAAGGAAATAATGTGTACTATTAGGTACACCTCTGCCTAACTCTTCGGGGATTACAGGCGTAAAGCTGTGTGAGTATACATTGGTAAAAAAATGGACATCACAGAGTTTTACACAAACAAAACAATGACAGTGTTTAAAACCTAAAATAAAAAAAAAAACATCAGTAAACATGACAGTGTGACACTGTTTACATTTTTGTATTGACATTGACGGCAACTCCTATCTAGAGTTCAACCAACTTATCGATGCAGGTGGGTAAACACAGAACTAAAATCAAGTTACCAAGTTTGGCATATCGATACATTTTTTCTTGACAAACAGTGCCACCTTAAACTGCAAACGTAAAGTGGTCATATTGTACTTAGGTTACTAACCTAATTCAAGTGCACCTGTGTGAACACTGGTATATTGTGTGCTAACATAATTATGTACAAAGTCAATGTATGTAGGAGAAAGTTATTGACATCATTTTAAAGGACATAGAATTCTGTATCTGAATGAATGTGTATTTCTGTAACCACTATGTTCAACAAATAATAAAAATAAATTAAAAATTAAAGTTGGCTCCCTTACTACGATGGTACGGAACCCTTCATGCGCGAGTCCGACTCGGACTTGGCCGGTTTTTCAATTTCATTGCCACTTTTTTTTCAGACCAGAAGCAAATGAAAGTCAGCTACACAATATTGTATCATCGTATTTCATATTAATGTTCAGGTGCTTGACCTTAGCTCAAGAAATATAGCCCTTATATTGCGACAGAAAATAATATGAAACTTGTCGGATCCATTCATCCGTTGGGATGTTTTGTTCAGCTTTGTACTCGTTAGATCTTCCGTTTTTGGTTATTGGCTTTTTTATTTTAATCATACTAAGTTTCAATGTTTTGGTATTGATAAGTAATGACCTGTTGATTCTAAAGGTTTAAAATTGAAAACTTAAATATTACAAAGTTATCTATTGAAATACTTGATATTCGTCTGTGTTGATATTGAAAAAACTAACACCTACAACCACACACAAATAACCGACTTCCAAAATAAAGTCGGAGGCAAAAAAGTCAATGAAACAATCAAATTCACCGACTTCCGAAAGTAAAGTTTTAGACTTTTTTGAGTTGTTTTAAAAGTCGGTTTGTTTTTTGCAAAAAAGTTTTCTATTTTCCCCATTTTAGGTGTAAATAAACAAAACAACAAAACAAAATAACATAAATTATTGACATGAAACAATTTTACATTGTAACTAGAAGTTACTATGGAACCATCATGACGTCAACATAGACCAAGAAGAAAAAATACGTATTAAAGGAGTTAACTCATAAACTACTCAAGCAAAGCTAATGAAATTTATACTGTACCACCGAGCGGGCTTCCTCTAACAATTGAAAAGAAACATGTAAAATCGGCCCAGTTATCACGGAGTAATCCTTATAGATAGATCTATACAGAAGTCGATTAATAAAACCAACTAAAGTACTTATTCAAACACAATCAATTACCTCAAGACCTTACGAGTAAGTAAAGTTCCTGAGAAGTCGCAAAGTTTGTTCTGAAGTTGGTAGCGGAACAAACCACATCGGTCCGTTGCACCCACGTAAAATATTGACTGGAAACAAGATTCAGGACTACGGCTTGTGTAGTGAGCCGTGATTGTGTTACTAACGATATTGAGTTTATATGGAAACTATCGGTTGAATTATGCTCCGTTGCACTGTTTGTTTTTGAAGAATGAAACATAAAAACTCTCGCCTTTTCGAAACCTAGAAACTATGGAGCAATACGTTCTTTCTACATGCTCTACAATTCGTATATCATACTTTCGTTGCTTTTTAAAAATTAGTTCATTAATACGCGAGTGCCAGTTGCGAATATTAGGTTCTCACCTGACCATTTAATTTCAATTAGGAAGAAATACATTTTTCCAAAGAAACTTTCCATTTGAATACATGCATATTAATTTCAATGACTGTGCTATGACTGACTGGTGTCTTTTATTAAGCGGGTAATTTGAATGTTTTAATTTTTGTCTTGTGATTTTTGAATGTCTCAATTTTTTTATTTTAACTTATTATAAATTTGAATGTTTTATTTTATCTTATTGTATTAATTTTGATTGAATTTTAAATTTTATGTTATTTTGATTCTGATTTTAATGTTAATTTTAATTTTGATGGTAATTTATTTTATTTATTTTGTTTATTTCTTTTTTGGTTTTATGTTAATTTATTTTATTTTAATACTGATTTTAATTGCACTGTATGGATCATGTTATCTGAATTAAATGAATTTTATTTATTTTATGAAAAGTAATTTTAGTGTTTTTGCAGTGGATTAATAATCCTGATAGTTTATTTTATGAGTATCGCGATCTATACACATATAAAATTCAAATTCCTGACTGACTGACTGACTGATATATCAACGCACAGCCCAAACCGCTGGTACTAAAGACATGAAATTTGGAGGGTGACATATAAAAATTCAAAGTCCTGACTGACTGACTGACTGACTGATATATCAACGCACAGCCCAAACCGCTGGTCCTAGAGACATGAAAAGAGAATGCTCATGGAAGTATGGAATCCCGTACCATGCTGCATCAAAATCAAACCTTGTTTTTTATAGACTACACTGATCGTATTAACTCCTACAAAAATTATTTTTGAAAAAAAAACCCGCGTTTCAGAGTTATTTTATAAAATCGAAACTAACCTAAAAAGTAGGTCTATTTTTTCGACGCTACCAACGACGTATTTTAACACACATACATTACATTATTGCTCTAAAAACAGCGTAATACACTAATATTAGTAAGAATTACGAGTTAAAGTAACATCCACAGTATGCTTGACTGAAACTCGATTTTATTTTAGACCTTTACATTGCCAATAGTCAGTCAGTACAGTACAAATGTCAGATGCCACAGATAAGATAACTATAAACCATAGAGAATAGTAAGTGCTATAAACTAGTCGGGATTTAGGGATGTAATCGATAAATCAAAATCTTTAGGCTGAGAAAATCTATTTTGTTGCAAATAGCAATAAACCAAACTAAATCGATTTGGTGTACTGATCTTACTTAATTGTAATTAATTTTAGAGTCCGCTCGACAGACAAGGGTTTGTTCAATTGAAACGGAACGTCATTTATATTCAGTTGAAACGGAACGTCATATAAAGGGAGTAAAACAATATTCGTACTTTTAAACTCGAAAAGTATATTTCCAGTTCAAAAATCAAATCCCCGACGCGTAATGCCGTAAAAAAATATGAAACTAATTACTATAATATTTTGGTTTTTAGGCGCGAGACTTTTTGGTACCAACTTTGGTCATTGTCCTTTGGAGGGTGTATTAAAAAATTTGTGTAGACACTTTTCAGTTAAAATTATGAGAAACGTGCATCACAGTTTTGCCAGAATCATCCCCCAATATAAAATTCAAAATCCTGAAACTTGGCACAGAGTTAGATTATAGTCTGGTATAGCACATAGATAACTTATTATCCTACACGTAAGATCCCGTGGGCAATTCCCGAACTCCACGCGGGCGAAGCCGCGGGCATAAAACTAGTTAAGTTATAAGTAGGTACGCAAAAACATTGACCAAATACAGCGCCAAAAATTATCAGACAGAACACTGTTTTAAGCTTTCACGTTTTATAACTAAACTAACACTGAGCTCGTGGCTAAATAATAACAGTCGCTCGGGTCGATCTTTAGGTTAAGCCGTGCTTGCCTAGGTTGGTCTGTGGATGGGTGACCACCCATTACATACAGAGTTTCCTCCGTGCCTCGGAAAGCACGTTAAGCCGTTGGTCCTGACTGTCATTTGTAGATTTTTGACAGTCGTTATAGGTAGTCAGTGGCCCAAAAAGTCTGACAACCAGTCTTACCAAGGATATCGTATTACCCAATACTTACTGGGTTGTGGAGGTCAGATAGGCAGTCGCTCTATGTAAAGTACTGATATTCAGCTAGATCCGGTTAGACTGGGAGCCGACCGCTAGATAGTTGGGAAAAGGCTAGGCAGATGATGATGTCACTTACTTTGTTTTTGCCATCCACCCACATTCTCCAGTCATCCCGCGATGGCGCTTGCTACAGTACCGAAACATCGGGAGCTCACAATAGTTGAAAATCACGGAAAATATCCCGTAAGTGACAATGTAAATACCAACCAAGATTTTAACGAAGAAAACTCTCCAAAGTTTTGGCTTACCTACCATTCTGTAAATCGAACAAAATATCGGAAAGCAGTAAGGGACGACTGTAAAGAGCATCCGTGGCTGCTGACTCTCAAACGGCCCACTTTGCCAAGTAAACACGTAAACTTTACTGAAAAACTTTCGCGAGGTGACGACTTTGAAACTTTGGGACCTGCCTTGTTTGTCTTTTACGAGCACCTTCGGATTTCGTAGTGGATAACTGACTTGCGTAAAGTTTTGGGTTCAAAAATCGTTTGGGTTCTGTTAATAAAATGAGATGGCTATATGATAAAAGAAAAGAATAAGAGCAAAATTGATAACTTTCCACGTGTAAGTAAGCTTACAAAACAAATAGGTTATTCTGTATATGTATCGCAAAATGGCGCTGTTAAATCGTTCGACTTTAACCGAGATTGTATCGCCGTAATGCAAAGTGCGATAACATAATATTCGTTGCCAAAATCCTTACACCATGGCAAGAACACATAATATTTTTACACATGAACCCATAGACAGTGACACGTGAACGAATTCATCGCATACCTTGATGACTGGAGGCGGTGCGTAAACTACTGATATTTCACATCATTACCCCGGTGATGCGCCGAGTTTTTTCTTCTACTCATTTCCTCCCTGCGTTCGGAGGAAATGCTGTTTGTAAATATGAAAAAGTAAATATATCTCCCCCACAAGATACGTCGGAGTCTCTCAGCTGTAAGACGATTTTAGATAGAAAGCTACACTGCGTTTATCGATATGATTATTACTTCCACGATGATGCTCCTACAAAACACATAGCACATGAATTGCTATCGTTTAGAAATCAGTTGTTGAGGCAATTAGCTGGTCGTCTGTTTTATTCACTACCACTTCATCAATCTCACTCTGATCTCGATGAAACAAAACCGTATAATTTAATACTTTACCTTTTTGATCGTAATAGGCAAGCTGAGGCATACCAAGGTATTTCATAGATTGACTAGGCAGGGTAACTAAGTACATATGATACAGTAGACCAAATATTTTATACAATGCCTGGATAAGCTCAGCTGTAATTGTATAGAATGACTAAAATATTCTATTCCTACAATTACTAAATTACTCGCACTACGCCCGGGATTTCATCCGTAAAAATTGTGATAGCTCGGCCAATACGCGTGATATAATTTATAGCCTATAACACCCACGAATAATGTAGCTTTTTGCCAGTGAAATAATTCTTATAATTGGATCATTATTTGCGGAGATTACCCCCTACATACAAACTTACCAATAAATTTTAACTCTTTATAATATTAGTATAGACATGCTTTGCCGGTAACATCTACACAGATATCCAAAACACAAGTCTACTGAAAGAGACATTGAACCAAACGGTATCATGTGTCGAGCGTACATCCGTTGACACACAGGCGTATCTAGTAAGCTGACGTCGTGTATCCACATCGCATATAATCCGACGCGAGATTGACTAGTAGCCTCCCGGGCCCGATTCCTAGCCGAAACTTGCAGCTGATAATACTGATTTGTGTTGTGGTTTACGCTAGTTGTAGGTATATTCATCATTGTCATTTCTAACTTTAGTTTCTATTTTTATTCATACCTATATACCGAGACGATCTGGACGCGTGCCGCATGGGTTGGTTCGAGGAGGCACGGGAAAAGAGCTCATAGAAGAAATTGGGGGAAGTCATTGCCCAGCAGTGGGTCAGAAAAGGGAAAAAAAACTATACAGCTACATTTTTTTACCTAAAAGAAACTACATTAATGCAAAAAAGACAGATCCTTTTTGGGCTCATTCACTCTAATATGTCATGAACATGATGTATATATAAATCTTATTTGGGAAGAGACTGGACCCCACGACACAGGGTATCCTAATAAAATGGTATTAATATAATTATTACAAGCTTTTCAATATTGTACCGTTTTATCTGAACTACCGTTTTGGGGCTACCGCAATGAAACAGCAGTGGGGTGTGTCACAAACTATGCTCCATATCCTATCTGGCCCTCATATCCCAAAAACATGTAGCCCAAGTGACCTCTGCGCTGCCGCCGACGACGGGATGGAAGTGGCGAATGGCGACACGAAGAAGGTCTGAAATTAATAAAAAAATATTTATTTAATCATTCATAATAAGTATAGCCTTTATGAATTTTTCACGGGATTGAGTGACCGCCACTCAAGCCTACATTTTTTGTTTTATCCAGGTTTTTAACTATTTGTGAGCCAAATATCACAAAATCACAAACTCACAAAATCATTAAATCAGTTTAGTAGTTTTTGCGTGAAGAAGCTTAACTACTAAGCAGATTAGCAACAAACATCCATCCATCTATACATCCATCCGTCCTCATAAATTTTTGGATATATATTAGTAGTAAGTAAGAAATTGCATGTACGAGTAGCATGCCAATAGTAACTGCTCCGCGCCTTGTGAGGCTGCTGCGAAGGAAAGAAGAATCGCACATCCGTGTCGCTATACGCAAAGCGCATTGCCTGAGGTCATGAACGGGGCGTACGAGTTTTTAAAGAATCACTCAATTTTCAAAATACAACAGATTACGTAAAAAAACAGAGAAATGATAAAATAGCCATTTACCGGGGTGGGGCCAGGAAAACTCGTGTTTCTGATTGGAAAGTTGCTCTTTCCGGCCAATTTTAATGCCGGTTGTAAATATTTAATTTGTTGCCGAAACGAACAATAATTCTGTTAACGTCCGCTTTTGATGGTAGAGTACTTGTTGTTTCGACGAGAAAACAATTTTAACTTCATTTAATTTTACTTGACTGAATTAAACTTTAGCATTCTATGGGTTTTCGTTATAATTCATGAACTAGCTCTTACATTCGGCTCATAATATTTGACTGGTAACAAAACTGAAACTAATGGTTTATTTCAGGCGTTACCGTTTGTTTAGGCGATATCTAAATAACATAACACGTCGCCCGTAATCCCCGAAGCGTTAGGCAGCACTGTACCTATTAGTACAGTCACATTTCATCATTTATGTAAAGGTCCTATACTACCTATTAGTACACTCACATTTCATCATTTATGTAAAGGTCCTATACATTAGGGAGCAAGCCTATTGCCATCAACCGGACCCAAATCCAAATTCCGTGGCTGCTACTGAAAAATTTCTGATGGAAAAACTCAATTACACTTTGCCCAACCTGGGAATCAAACGACTTCATGCTCAGCAGTTGCGCCTGCGATCAAGGCAGTAACGAGACAATAAATGTTTTAAGAAAAGCGCATTCATGGATTATTTATCAGCTCTCGTTTTAACACAGACTTACATTCCTATAGTCATTCACTAGGCGTTAAAAAATAAATAAAAATATATTTGGTAATATTGGTCACCGCTGTACTAAGGTACGGTTTCTTTTTTCAACAGTACCCCTCGAGGCCTCGACCCGTATACAATCGTTATTGGTCCATCTAATAGGGGTCCTTGCCTCCTCGCATTGTAGGTTTACGTTCCCAAGAAATAACTGAAATAACAAGATCATTTTCACGCCAACACAGATTTTAGTGCACTAGTACCCCAGTACTAAGCTTAGTTTGTTTAAGTTCTATAGGACAATAGAGGACAGGACTATTGTCATTGACCGAATACGAGTCCAGAGAATTCCTTCAATTAAAAATCCAAAAGCGTAAGGATTTACCCCAGAAAGCGAAGAATAAAAATATCTTTGTGCAAAATCCAAAAAGCGTCATTCAGAAAGTTCAAAGTAATATTCAACAGGTGTCTTCGTCTTACTTTGTCTCTTCAGATAAATTACTTCACGCAATACATATTGCGCATACGCATATATATTGGAGACATCGATGAACGAAAACAATTCCAATAACATGACACTAGATGGCACCACGGATAGCATGCCAAATATCTCAGATTTTGAGAACGATGAAATTCAGGAACTAAAATCGCAAATCGATAAACTTAATTCTGATTTAAAGGCAGCCCATGATAAAATAAATGAGCTATCTATAGAAAATATGGATTTAAAGAAAACCATCTCAGACAGCACCAAATTTACGACAGTAAGTACACCGGATATAAGTTCCAAACGATCCACCCCGAAAAATAATAAACAAAGGAAGAAACTGAATATTCCCCAATTTTCAAAAGAAAGCACACAACTGGCAAAATCGTGTGCAAATGTTCCTACTACTCCTGCAGAAATTGACACTCCTTCACAGTCACCAGCAACCAAGAAAAAGCTCAATATACAAAATGGACACACTGAGGCACTTCAATCCCAAGAAGCTGAACTGTATAACCAGGCTAAAAACACCAAACATAAACTATGTATTGTGAGTGCAAATAAAAATAACAAGATTTTGTCTATAGCCGAGAATACGTTTCAGAACTATGAATTATGTCATTATGTTTCCCCAAATTGTGGCACGGAGCAGCTTATCAACAACTTGGAGAAAAAATTAATAGAATATACAATGAATGATTTCTGCATTATTTTAATTGGAGAAAAAGACTTCCATAAAACTGAAAATTATGTGGACATAATTATAAAACTGAGAGTAAAATTGCAGAAAATACAGCACACGAATATTATAATATGTGTTCCTACTTTCAAATTAAGTGATCATCCAACATTGTTTAACTGGCGCATAGAGACCTTTAATAATCTACTTCATTTAGACTTGCAGACGCACAACTATGCAATGGCTTGTGACTCTAATTTAGACTTGTGTTACGATTTTACAATGTTCTCTAAGTCCAGTAGGAAAATAAACGATCGTGGTATGCGAAATGTGTTTCATAATCTGTCGTTAACTATAGCTCATTATAATTCATTTCCTCAACAAGAAAACATAGCTGACTACCAAACAAGCATATCGTCTCCACGATGCGATTTTTTTCTTTAATCACATAAATATAATTCACCAAAATATTGCTGGTCTCTTAAGTAAGTCCGACTTACTGGTTATTTATGTACAGGAATTGTTGAGTAAACAAATTAGTTTGGATGTTATATGTATAACCGAACATTTCATAATGTCTGGCCAAGAGAAACTTTTACACATACCAAATTACAAGCTAGCGGCATGTTATGCTAGACAAAACATTAAGCGCGGTGGATCCTGTATCCTAGTTAAAAAAGGTATCGAATATAAAGACCTGCCTGACATTGTGAGACATTCGGTAACAGGAGTTATAGAATGTTGCGCAATTGAATTACCTTCACAAAAACTCACAATCCTTTGTGTGTATAGACCACCAAAAATCACTAATCTACACCAATTCTATGAAATTCTAGATATTATACTTAAAAAGATTTCTAAACCAAACAAAAAAATAATTATGTGCGGAGATTTTAATATAGATATTCTGAAAAAGAACAGAATTAGCAGGGATTTTGAATATTTTCTGATGAACTACGATTTAAAGCTAGAAATAAATAAACCGACCAGACCTCATAGTAAAACTTGCTTAGATAATTTTGCGCACAATTCAAAACAAATCTGCCAAAGTGAAATAATAGATTTCGGATTATCCGATCATACGGCTCAAATATTTACAATGAAAGTTAATAAGTTTAGTCAAATAAAAACTTGGAAAACATCAAGACGAGACATATCTGAAGAAAATTTAATTATCTTTAGAAATCATCTCCAAAACTTATCGTTTTCAGATATATATAGCACAGAGGATCCAAATGTAGCCTATGATAATTTTTTAGAAATATTTCAACTCCTGTATGATCTATGCTTCCCCTTCAAAACAGTCATATTGAGATCTGAAAAAAAGATCAAATGGGTATCTAGAGGTATTAGAATCTGCAGTAAAAAACAACGCCAATTACTCTGGAAACAAAGACTTAATCCTACTAGTGAAAATAAAACGACATTTAAAGAGTATTCAAAAAAATTTAAAAAAATTGTCAAACTGACCCAGAAAGCACAGAACAACTTTCTAATTAAAAATTCCAAAAATAAATCTAAAACATCCTGGCAAATAATAAATAGTACAAAATCTATAACTGAACCCATAACAAGAATAAAAAAACATGATTTAATATTAACTGACCCTAATGAAATAGCTCAATCATTCAACGATTTCTTTATTGATCAGATCTCAGATCCACCCCTGAACACAACTAAAAATACTGTAAAAATATCGTATAACCCTCATTCTATTTTCATGGCCCCTGTTGTCCCTCAAGACATTACAAAGGTGATCAAATCACTAAAGAACAAGAAGAGTTATGGATATGACGGTATTTCGACAAACGTTATAAAATGGGTCTGCTCTACTATAGCTAACCCTCTAAGTCACATTATTAATGCAAGCATATCCGCTGGAATATTCCCCGATAGCCTTAAAACCACAATAATTAAACCACTCCATAAGAAGAACAATAAAGAAGACATGGCTAACTTTAGACCAATAGCTTTAATCCCAGTATTTTCTAAAATCATTGAAAAAGTAATTTATGAGTCATTTTATACATTTCTGTCGAAATATAATATATTATGTGAGGAACAAAAAGGTTTTCGTAAAAATAAAAATATAAATATGGCCATATACGATCTAATAAATAAAATAATGGTTAATGTGGATAAAAAAATACCAATTTGTACCATTTTTACCGATATGACAAAAGCTTTTGATTACGTGAACCATGAAACGCTTTTGGCCAAACTTGATGCTTACGGTATACGAGGGAATGCTCTACGTCTAATAAAATCGTACCTAAGTGGACGTCTTCAACGTACAGAAATCTCCAAAATATGCGCCAAATCAAAACGTGATGTTAAATATTTATCCGGTCCTAGGAAAATTAAATATGGCGTTCCGCAGGGCAGCGTTCTAGGGCCATTATTATTCTTGCTGTATATAAATGATCTACCCCGTCACATACCTCACCCTTGTGTGTTATTTGCCGATGACAGTACGATCCTAATAGACTGCCTCAATAAAGAGCTTTATGAAGATGAAATAAATAATTCTCTAAAACTAATAATAAACTGGCTCAACGATAATAATCTTATCATAAACCTCAACAAAACAAATATAATGCATTTTTATCAAAAAATTCTTCCTTTAAACCTAAAAATTCATTACAATGGACAAACCATTGATAGCATTAACGTGGCAAAATTTCTGGGTATATTGATTGACAGTCAACTAACTTGGAAACCGCAGGCTGAAGAAATATGCAAAAGATTAAACACGTCTGCGTATGCTCTCTACAATCTGTCCAAGAAAGTTAACGTTGATACATTACTGGTTGCATATCACGGTTTGGTGGTCTCTGTTCTAAGGTTTGGTGTAGTATTCTGGGGTAACTGTTCCGAAAGGGAATCTATATTTAAATCCCAAAAACGGTGCATAAGATCCATTTTCAATCTCAAGGTTACAGATAGTTGCATTCCTTTTTTTAAGAAACACAAAATTCTAACTTTTCCTAGTTTATACATTCTCGAAGTAGCTATATTCGTTAAAACTAACAAGCATCTATTTCCTGCATTAAATGATACGAGGATGCGAACTACTGCCATGAGATCAAAATATCAGAGTCTATTATGTAATGGCAGATATAACACTGCTTTGCTTAAAAAAAACATTATTGGTATGGCACCTATTATATTTAATAAATTGCCAAATTGTATTAAGGATAAGCCCTTAATAAAATTCAAGAAACTCCTGTCGTCGTTGCTGACAGAGAAATGTTATTACTCTGTTACCGATTTTATTGGAGATGAACTGTAACATTTGCTTCACTTTATTTCATATATTATGTAAATAATTTTAGACGTAGCTGATCCATGATCTCACTTTATTTTAAGTACCTAGTTTCTAAATTTTTATCTGTAAGTCAACCACTGTATTTTTTGTATGCCAACAGGCAGAATGTATTGGGAATATATCTGAAACTAACACCATTATTGTAACACCTGCATTCTATACAAATAAATTATTATTATTATTATTATTATTAATAGCAATTCTAAAATTTGCTGACGCCTTCGAAATGGCGTCCCGGACCGTTGTGTTGATTTAGGTACTCTAAAGGTGTCTGGAATAAAGCTGTAGGAGTATCTGAAATATTCCTTCCATGTTTCGAGTTGAAAAACGTTTAGACGTGACTCGTAGAGAAAAGTAAAAAGGTTACCTTGATAATCGAAGACATGTTTTGAATAACATTGAAAGAGGGATTGCAACATTCAAATTCATAAAAAATGCAGGCCGTGTTATTATACTACTATTAATAATAAATTTAAAAGGAAGTATCTTTTGAATCTATAAGCTTGTAAAAAGTTCTTATGAAGTTGTTTTGAAAATGTATAGTCCTAAACGTTACTTAGCCGATGAGAATGCCATCGGGTACAGGCTTGACAAAGACATTAATAAAAACTGGCTACTTTAAAGGTAGGTACTATAGAAAGAGCTCTATATACAGTAACTATAAATAGGTTTTCACCCATCTAATCAGATCCAACTAGATTGCCAACTTCATTTTCCAGACTTGTTGTACAAATTCAACGGAGAAAATTTCTTTTCGTGTAATTTGCACAAGCTTGGGGATAACTAGAAAAGTTCTCCACAAGAAAAATATGAAAAAAGACGTCTTCGAGCGAGACGGATAAGGGCAGGTATTAACACCAACGTAATGGGATAAGGTCAATGTAAACCAGCCCTTACAGTAATTGTAGAGGTTGTTGAAAAGACTGAGAATTCGGAAAAAGGAAAAGTAAGTTTAAGATTTTAAAAACATTTAGGTATACAAATTTCATACATTTTTAAATATTAATTTAAAAAAAATGTAAAAAAACATTTAAACTATAAAAATTGTAGCCCACCGGTATCAGGAAAAGGCGTTGCTCCAGGCATTCCTCAGGCATTGCTCCAACTTTGCTTAAGGGTGGCAGGACTGCACATTCCATTTTCAAATTGCCACTGAATCTTGCAAGCGTAGATACGTCCCATTATACAACATCACCAAAAACGGGGGACTCCTTTTGCTGCAGTGTTTTTAGAAGTGGAAGTTAATAGTATGGGACGAGTGCACAATGTCGCACAAGCATGATTGTGTTAGAGGCGTTGAACCGCAGCGTGCAGGTCATCCGCAACAACCGGGCGCTAATGGGTGGCGTCATCATTTTGTTCGTAGGCGACGTTAGACCTTGGGAACGGTAAGTAATGGGCTAGCTCGCCATCCTACCGTTTTATGATGACAGGCCGTGTCGACAGTGCGTTCGTGTTCGACGCGCGCTTCGAGATGAGAGAGAGATGCCAGCAAATCGGAAGGGGGCAAGGGCTAGAGATACCGTGGCTCTAGAACACAAAGGGCAAACAAGGAACATGGATGGGTTTTAGTCAGTACAAGTAGTCGAGAGTGTGTAGTGAGTAAGTGTATGATGTGTGTGGTGTGTAGGTGTAGGGTGTGTGTAGTGAGAAGAATGGGGTGTGACCAGTACACATCCGTTGATGGTTAGATACAGACTTATATTTATAACAGTACCTTTATTACTCGTATTATCTCTGTAAATTACCCAGTAAAAGATCCTCAGTGTCATCATAACTTTGTGTTTGAAGATAATCTCTAAGTAAGGTTTTGCATTTATATTTACGGCACGAATAAATTTTGAACTTTTTATTTAGGAGGTTGTACATATTAATGCTACTAACGTAGAATTGGCGTTTGGCAAAGGCTGTTCTATGGCGCTCGTGGGGGAAAACATTATGCTTAAGCCTGCCAGTCGGTTCCTTTGGAGGGCGGGCAGAGTGTTTGCGTAGGGTCGACAGGAGCACACAGAGTTGCCTGACTGTGAGTACCTTGCAATCAGAATAGAGCTGCACAGTGGGGTACCTACGTGGAAGAGTGAGCATTACCTTAAGAACAGCTCTCTGGGCTCTCTCAAGGCGGATAAATACGTTTCGGGACCACCACCCCAGACGGGCAAACAGTACGTTAGGACAGACCGACATAGGGCAAAATATACTAATTTTAACGTTTCGTTATCAGCAGAGCTTCGTAGTTTTTTGAAGACATATATTAGCTTACGTATGCGGGACGTGACTCTGTCTATATGTAGGTGCCACTTGAGATGCAGATCTATGAGTACTCCTAGATACATTACACAAGTGGATTTGGCGAGGAAGAGGCAGTTATACTGCGTTAAGGATCCGCAAGCGTGCGCTTTTAGGGTAAGGGAATCGAGGGACACAGATTCGACCGAATGGCAAAGGGAACATACACAGATTTATCAACATTTAAAGTGAGCCAGTTATCTGCCAAACATTTCATTACGGCGGAAAGCGCAGCCTCGGCGTTTTGGTATGTCTGGGGCCAGTCATAACCATCTACAACAAGGGCAGTGTCATCCACGTACGTAAATATCTTACAATTTTTGAGAAGCAGTTTGCAGAGTTCATCAATATAAATGAGAAAAAGAGTAGGCCCCAGTATGCTGCCTTGCGGAACGCCGTATGTGATTGGAAGCACATCGCTTTCGTGTGGGCCGATTTTCACTGTTTGGGTACGATCGCTAAGATAGTCTGCGAAGATTTTCAGTGAGTGTCCGCGTATTCCAATGTTTTCCATTTTACTCAATAAGGCTTGGGCAGAAACGGTGTCAAATGCCTTTGACAGATCAAGGAAAACTCCCAGGCACTTGTGTTTTCCATCGAGCATCCTAGCCACGTGACTAGACAAATCCATAACCGCATCTTCAGTACTAACTCCATTTCTGAAACCATATTGATTATTCGCTAAGATGTTGTTTGCGTCGAGAAAACTGGTCAGGTTCTTATTTAATATTCGTTCTAAGATCTTTGACATTGCTGTTAGAATTGAGATTGGACGGTAGTTATTGACGTCATCTCTGCGCCCAGTCTTGTGAATGGGGTGAACTACTGCTTTTTTTAAACGCCGTGGGAAAGACACCTGCACTTATACACAGATTACAGATATGTGTAATAATCGTAACCAATACGCGTCTCGAGGCCTTTAGTATTTCAGACGGTATAGAGTCTAAACCAGTGGCACAAGCAGACCTAAGACCCAAAATAATGGAGTCAACATCGTCTTCAGTTACCTCGAAGAGGGCCATTGAGCTACACGAATTTGAATTCAACACAGAGTTTGGTACCATTGAGGGTGGTTTAAATTTCGACGCTAAGCCACTGCTTACATTAGCAAAAAAGTTGTTCACATGATTAAGCGAGGTTTTAGCATTATCAAATAAATGTAACAGGTCAAAAGAGGGAGAAGATTGAATTTGAAGATCTGAGACTTTCCTAATAACATTCCAAGTAGCTTTAACATTATTTTTTTGCATTACGAAACTGTTCCTTTTCATACAAGCGTTTAAGTTTTTTCAGCAGGAAATTACAGAAATTACGATAGCATAGATAGCATAGATAGAAGTTTGTTTTCGTTTGAAAGGCCTCTTAACCAAGAGTGTTCTTAGCTATGTTTCAAGGAAATCTGCTCGGTCGTTCGAAGATCATCACCTCTTTTTTTGTTGACGAAGAGACATAAACAACTTCCTCAGGTTTGATCGATTCGAAACTTGAAATCAAACTTTACACTTATCAATTAAAAATAAATAGTTTATTTTTTTAACACAAACCACAGCTATGTAGTACAAACCTTGTTAAAGTAAATAAACTATTTGTATTACAAAAATATGATAACGTTTTTTTTATTACAAAATTGACCTGCTCTTGGCTTCGATCACGCCTGGTGAAAAGCCTTGATCTGATGCACTGGTATCATCAGAATCATGAAGTACGAGTATCGTCCCCAACACAACCACAAAATAAGTTTAGGTATATTTTTTAAAGATTTTTTGTGTCGTAAAATAATAGGTTATATTTACATTTTTAAATAGGTATTTCTTAAAAAAAAAACATTTTTTTATTTAAAAATATTTAAATAAAAATGATCTGCCGCTGTCCAACCTACGGGTGATTAGGGCTCCAGAGACGAAAACCTCCTCAAAATGAGAGCCCTATCGAGGAGTATTGACTTCTGAATTAGGCCCTGTTTATCTATACACAGTCATATAAAATTCAAAGTCTTGACTGACTGACTGATATATCAACGCACAGCCTAAACCGCAGGTCTTTTTTTTTTTTTTTGGTGGGTGGGAAATCATCAAATGACCCCTCCCGCTCTGGGCGGAGCGGAAGGGAGTGTCAGACTCTTACTGACTAAAAACCACCCATGTTCCTTCTTTGTATCTCTTTCGAATAGTCCCGCAGCCCTGGCAAAACCGCAGGTCTTATAGACATGAAAGAAGAGTGTATTCTTAGTGAAGAATAGTTATTCACTAAGAAAGGGTTTTTCGAAATTCCACCCCTAAGAGAGTAGAGTGTGGAATTTTCTGTGAAACCTTCTAGTTTCGGGGTCTATTGACTTGAAAGTCTACATACTCTTCAGTTAAAATTAAGAGAACCGTGATCAGAGTTTTTCCAAAATCATCCCCCAATATAAAATTCAAAGTCCTGGCTGATTGACTGATATATCAACGCACAGCCTAAACCGCTGAAACACGAAGAGAACGTATCCACTAAGAAAGGTGAAATACGGCTTGAAAATTCAACCCCCCATTTTACCCTGTGAAACTTAATATTATCTGGGTCGGTGGACTCAAAAATTGGTGTACACACTCACTCTTCAATTTAAATTATGAGACACGTGTATAACAGTTTTTCCTAAATCATCCCCCAACAGAGTCAAATAGGGCTTCGAAACTCACGTAGACGCGCTTGGTGCGCAGTATTCCGCAGGGCATGCGGGGCGCGGGATTATTTATTTATTAGTAAGTAGGTAGGGTTTCTCTGTGGTAGACGTGTCTGTAAATACATGTGAAATCCCAATTTTCGCGTTGGCTCGTTATACGTGATATTGATATTAAATATAATGTTAAAGAATATATTGTTGGAATCTATTTATAGACTTACTTTATATAGATTCCTAATGAGTCATTTGAATATCGTCACTGGTGTCCAATCTCAAACTAAGGTGTCACATAATGTAATTGGTATTACTATAAACTAATATTTGCAAGTTATAGGTCAGTACATGCAAAACGTCTGTATTATTCAAATAAAATTAAATACTTTCACTATTCTTTATTACCCACTCAACTTTAAATTGAGTCCAAATTGAGGTAGACGTCGAGGGAATCCAGAATAATCTAATCTTATTATTATTTTAAATGCAAAAGTAAATCTGTCTGATACCTGTTCACGAAGCAATTACTGATTGGATGTCGACCTTGGTTAGAACATACGATACTTTTTGATCTCGGTAGGACGCGAGTGCAAACCGCGAGCAAGAGCAAGTCTTAATCATTCAATAAATGCAATATTGTTTTCTATGACGCAAGCACGTTATCATTGACCTAACATAGCGGACAACAATGTCATAACACTATTATTTTAAATAATTATTTAGTTCTGCAACTATTTAACTAAGTAAATAAATATTTAAATGACAACTGCCTCATCTGTTTCAAAACAAAAGTTATTTGTCTGCATGTTGACAGAATTCAATTGGCAGCTGTTTTTCCATTCATTGTAAGTTGTTTTTGAATTAATTTAGTTATTATATTACTGTTTACTTTTACTGATGAATAGAAAAAAAAAAACATGTTATGACGTTAATTTCTCTAAGTAGTACGGTATAAAAAGAGCGGTTGCAACAATTTTTACTATCATTCGCTTGTATCTGAAGTGAAGTGAAAAGATCCTTACTTTGAAAATGCGGGCTAATATTGTAACAGTGGTTTTAGCAATACTTGCAGTAAGTACTTTAATACGAATATTTAATTCCCACTTAAAACTATTATAATAAGGACTAGCTGTGGCCCGCGATATTCGTTCGCGTGAAATTATTATGAAAAAATATTACTTCGCTTTTTGAATCGAATTTTGCTATCAATTTCAAGGGTTTTAATTTTTTTGCACAGAACCCTAATTATTTTTCTAAAATAAAAGTAGCCTGTGTTAGACCTTATTTAAAAATGTGTTTTGTTAGAAGTACCGTATTTCATATTATGCATTCAGTAAAAAGCTGTTATTTTGATATTACAAACAGTCACTTCAATTTTATTTATTTGTATAGATATAGCTATCACATTGTATTCGTAATGTTTCCTACATATTTTTTTCTTTTGTCCTTTTTGTTGGGAGACAGGCCTACTCTCATGAGAGAGTGTGGGCTGTAATCCTTACTACCTTTAGTAATTCAGCACGCGGGCCCAGTGCGGGTAGGTAGATGACACATGTCTCAGAATTTTTGTTCGAGTTCCTTCACCGTTTTAGGAACTCTGGGGGAAAGGGGTCTAAAATAGTCATTTTATACTGAACGCAATGTGGCCCTCTGTCCGATTATTCGTGTAAAACCGACTTAATATTATTCGTGATGTTCTTTCTTGTGATGTTTGTCTTTCTCTCACGTAACGTAAACAAAACAAACGAATTGAAGTGATTTGTTTAAAGTGGTATACTTAGGCTCGCATCGACACCGCCTCAATTCGAGCCGTTCGATATTCTGTCTATTAAACTCCATACTGCTACGCACTACATGGGCTGCGATTTCTTCATACAAATTTTGACGAAATCGTTGTTTCGTATTCCCCTTTTTTCTTCCTAAATAATGCTTCTAGACACGACCCTGACATTTCCTTCTTTTTTCCAGCAACTAATAAGAATACAAAATATCTCCAAAATTGACAAAAAAATACCCCATTTTTACTGCCGTCATTAGAGGACTACCATACAAATTCTAAAATTTTTTAGCATGAAAGAAATTGGTAGAAACCTAGACATCCTCTTTTTTAATTTTAATCATTGAATCAGTTTTCGAGGAGAAAAAAGGGTTTTTTTTGTGATATAATCGGTCTGAACTGCATCTGTCCCTATCGCTCTCTACGGGGGCAGGCTTGACGCAGCGCAACGGCAATAGTTTCTTCAAACGCCTATTTTTTTCAAATTCCTCGTAGGCCATATTAAGAGGGGATCCTCTTAATTTGGTTCGGGATCAGCTGGTAAATTGAGGCGAGGTGATGCCAAGCCACCGCACTGCTTATAATCATTCTATGAGCTTAATACCTAAAAAAATACATGCAAAAAAGAAGCTAGTTTGATGTGTCAATAAGAAGTATATATACTTTTACATAATAATATTTAGTATCAATATCACGTATAACGAGCCAACGCGAAAATTGGGATTTCACATGTATTTACAGACACGTCTACCATAGAGAAACCCTACCTACTTACTAATAAATAAATAATCCCGCGCCCCGCATGCCCTGCGCAATTGGGATGATTTAGGAAAAACTATGATACACGTGTCTCATAATTTTAATTGAAGAGTGAGTGTGTACACCGATTTTCGAGTCAACCGACCCAGATAATATTAAGTTTCACAGGGTGAAATGGGTGGTTGAATTTTCAAGCCGTATTTCACCTTTCCTATTGGATACTTACTCTTCGCGGTTCAGCGGTTTAGGCTGTGCGTTGATATATCAGTCAATCAGCCAGGACTTTGAATTTTATATTGGGGGATGATTTTGGAAAAACTCTGATCACGGTTCTCATAATTTTAACTAAAGAGACTAGACTTTCAAGTCAATCAACCCCGAGACTAGAAAGCTTCACAGAAAATTCCACACCCTATTTTACCCTCTTAGGGGTGGAAATTCGAAAAACACTTTCTTAGTGGATAACTATTCTTCACTAAGAATACACTCTTCTTTCATGTCTTTAAGACCTGCGGTTTAGGCTGTGCGTTGATATATCAGTCAGTCAGTCAGGACTTTGAATTTTGTAATAAAAAAAGGTTATCATATTTTTGTAATACAAAATACAAATACTTTATTTACTTAAACAAGGTTTGTACTACATAGCTGTGCTTTGTGTTAAAAAATAAACAAATTATTTTTAACTGACAAGTGTAAAGTTTGATTTCAAGTTTCGAATCGATCAAACCTGAGGAAGTTGTTTATATCTCTTCGTCAACAAAAAAAGAGGTGATGATCTTCGAACGGCCGAGCAGATTTCCTTGAAACATAGCTAAGAACACTCTTGGTTAAGAGGCTTTTCAAACGAAAACAAACTTAATCAAAATCGGTGGAACTATGATGCCACAGACAGACACACAAATTCACGCTTCAAACGTATAACACCCTTTTTTTTGGTCGGGGGTTAAATAAAGAAAAATAAATGGAATAATAAAACACTACACGTAGGGATAGACAGAGGTAAACCTAATAGTAACACCCACAATGCACTGATAAAACACTAATAAATGTTATAATTTGTTTCAGATGTGTTACATTACACAAGCAGATCCATTATTGGGTACGTATAGTCAAGATATTATATAGTTTTTTTTAAAGCTATTAAATACGTAGCCGCTGAGTAGTTTCTCTGACAAAATCAAATCGTTTAACTATTTCATTGGAAAAGTTGCTGAATATGACGGGTAGACTCGCCTCCTTGAAGACATGGAGTACTTGAAAAAATTTGAGATAAATTTTCAATAGTGTTGAAATAATAATTTCAATACTATTGAAAATTTATCTCGCACCGTAACTCGCATCGTATTTTTCTGACGGAACAAATATTTGTATGGCCTACAGATAGTGGTTCCGGGTCCGAATGTTTGTGTATGTGAGTTTAAATGTTTGTAAACGCACCCACGATACAGGAGAAATTCCTAGTGTGGGGCAACGTTTTAAAAAACCTAAAACCACCTTCTATAAGCGCGGCGTCGTATTCGGGTTCGCCAAACTAAATGACTCCGTGACCAAAGCGGCCAATAAGGTGGGTCACGGATTTCAAAATAAGATACTGCCGTCTCTACAGACTGCCGGCTACAAACGTGCCGATTCTGTGCTATGGATATGATATCTTTAAGTATAAAATGCTTTAATTATAACAAATTATTTCATTATTTTTAGGGTTACCGGGAGGTGACAGTGGCGCTTTGACACCGACTTCAAATTCATCAAATACTTCAATAGCGTCCCCAATTAATTCAGGACCAGCAGTAATTGTCGTGACAGTGAATAATGATACAATTTTGAAATTGTAGTGTAGCATCACTACGAGCTCCAGGCCACCACCACTAAAACTTCAACTAAGCCATCTATTAATTCGACAGAATGTCCATGTAAAAATATGAAGACAGAAGCAACCATTTCCACTGTAACTACGGCAGAGCCATCCAAACTTTTATGAAAATGTAGCCTTTGAAACTAATAACTCGTTCATTATCAAATACGTCTCCATAAACGATCAATACTAATTCGTCAATCGCCTGATCTGCCAAGAGGTTTAGACAAAGTGACATGGTGATCGCGACTGTCAAATTGTACGGGAAATCGACCTCATCTGCCTTGCCTTTTCCCAACTATATAGGGGTCGGCTTCCAATCTTACCGAATGCAGTTATATACCATGCGCAAGTTTTTGTGCACACTTCTGTATTGCTTGCACAGCTGGCGGTTGAAGAGTATTTTTATTAAGTTTGTGAAATGTAACATTGTCTACGTGATTGTACAACCATAAATGCTTATTTACCTAAAGACGAGAACAAAACAATAAAACGGAAAATAAAGTCGAAATTGTAAGTGCTTTACCACTTCCAACAACAATTCCTAACAAAATAAAACTTCACTTAGGCTGAAACAACGTAAGTGAAACATGAAACATTACCTTGTAGTTACTTCATAAAATGTTTACAGTTTTTAAGGAACTTTTAGACATAATTTTTTTGCATTAATAATTTATTCACTTGCATGTGTTGAGACCGTTATGCTATTTCTGATTAATTATTTACTTTATTTTATACTCTAATAATTATTTTTTAAATAATTTGTATAACTACACATGATTGTAACGCATATTTATGTTTAATAAATTTTATTTTCAACTGCTTAATTCAGACACTTTATTACCTTGGCCTTATCTCTATGCTCTGCTCTATAGATAATCTAATAATCTCTCCTATCGACACAAATCTACACACAAACAGACAAATTGTTCAGCTTTATAATAATAACTAGCTGTTGCCTGCTACTTCGTTCGCGGAGAAATTTTGGTGTGTATGTGTGAGACTGCCTCGTCGGTCGAGTGGTTGCAAGTGCGCCTACTAAGCATGAGATACTGGGATCGATTCTCGGGTCGAAAAATGTTAAAAAAATATTTATTTTAATTACATAAAGTTATAACGTACATGATTTGGACATGACCTTCTATGCAAGGAAATGCTTGTGTTAGGTGACTCTGCTCTTCCACTTAACATTGAATAACGTTTACAATTGAAAAACTACTATAAATAATAGTGTTCTGGGTTATTCCATGAGAAATTTCTCAGTAGCAGCCATGGAATTTGGTTTTGTGCCTGGTTGGTTGAAATAGGCTCGGCCCTTATCTTATAAGAAAATAGAGCACAATTATCGATTAATGCCTGAACTAGGTTGAATTTGTGTTTCAGGCCACAAGGTGCATAAATGCCTACTTAAAATAAATAAATTAACATGAAATAAAAAGTAAAGTACTTTAAAAAAAACTTACATTAAATATAATATATAATATACTTACATTAAATAAAATTTAAAAAAAAAAACAGCGTGCAGTTTACTTGCAGACAACAAGTAAGTCTTCTGTTTTTGCATGCGATAAGGGTTGTAATTATAGACTTTTTACAGGTATACAATAATTTAACTCAAATGTACTTAGTTTTCTATTCAATCTATTGCACAGAAATGGGTCGAAAAATGAAAAGAATCTTTCCACAAAGGCATGTTCGGAGGTTGCATTAGAAATGCATACAATACCATTACGTCTCTTGTTAGTATTGTCAGCATTATACGTGAACATGGTGTGCTGTTTTAAAACTAAGTGAATAATGAATAGCTGGCGCACAGTCAGCACGTTGCAGGATTTATACAGCTGATCTGTGGTAAAGTAAAAGCGATGGAAGTTTGCTACCTTTAAAATTGCTCTTTGAGCTCTTTCAAGGGGAAGCAGGATAGTTTTTGATGCGCCAGCCCATGAAATCGTACAGTTATGAATTATAGATTGACATAGGGCGAAATAAACTTCTGTGATCAATTTTGAATATGCACAAGTTCGTATTTTTTAAATACGTATATTAATTTGCGCACGCTTTTAGCCTGAATTTCAATATGATACTTAAAAGAGAGTGTGTCGTCTGTTATATAACCCCGAAGTATATTTAATGTTACAGGTTTTGAGGATAGAAGGACAATTGCACATGTTGACTGACAGATTATCACATTGATGGGCATATAAATGGAAGTTAGCAGTGTTAAGTTGAGGCTTGCGCATGGAGAACTGAATATATTTTGTCTTGCATTAAGTGTTAGTAAATTGCTTTGAAGCCAATTAGTGACTGAATTAAAACCAAATTGAGCGGTTTCAAATAGTTCGCTGCTGTTTTTAGCAGAAAATATTAGAGCCATGTCATCAGCATATGAAATGATTTTGCCGTGCTTGATATTTAGATTACACAATTCATTATTATAAACCAAGAATAGGGTAGGGCCAAAAATACTCCCTTGGGGAACATTACATCCAGTATTTTTCTGCTTATCGCTCGTAAGGTTGTCAATCCAACGCATGGAGTGTATAATTGAATGCCTGTCAATTTTATAGTTTGGCCCTGGGATCTGTTGATCGTCACTGTAAAAGCCAATTTTAAGGGAAATTGTAACCTCTTAAATTGAAATGACAAGTTATTCGGAATAACGGGAATGCGGGGAATTAAAACACTCTCTCCTTTATCAGCTCCGTTTTTATAATGTTACTGCCCAGCTCTGTGATACGAAGCCTGGTGTCGTTGCACAGTCTGGTTGCATCAAGGTTTCACCAGAACTGGAACGCCCCTTAAATTGCCAGTGTACTCCACCAAAGACATAAACTTTGAAAAAATTGGGAAATTCAACGGAGTAGGCAGGACTATCGTTGTTCAACCGTGAACATATCATAGTTACAAGCGCCAACAACAGCATCACAGCGTCAGCATTAAGAGCGACATACATTCGTTCCACGCGCCAGCAACACCAGCACACCGTCAGCGCTAAGAAGTGGCCTACTGAGATCTATATTTATCGGCTCGATACACACAACACACATGTAAATAATAATAATATTTTGGGACAACCAACACACCGCCATCTGGTCCCAAACTAGGCAGAGCCTGTACTATGGCAACCAGACAAGTGATAAACATACTTATATATTTCTAAATACATACATGTTATATATAAATCGCACCCAGATACAGAACAATTATCGCACTCATCGCACAAAGCTTTGTCCTGTGTGGGAATCGAACCCACGACCTACGTCCTAGCAGTCAGGGTCACTAACCACTAGACCAACAGGTCTATCATAGCTATCAATGTGTATTTACTACAAAATGTGTATTTAATTAAGTTCATTATATGTAATAAATTAGTCATCAAGGTGGGTCGAGTTTGATTCATCTCCTATACCTCCTCTTACTGTGGCCAAGACACTTTTAGCCATCATCGGTCCTATGAGTCTGTGGGATCGGCAGTAAGAAAACCATTTCCTGTGTACATTGCACGACGTACACAAACTCCTATTCCTACTCAAGTTCCGTCCGTTACCGTAGGTCTCCTTGTAACAGACTTCCCTCACGTAAAACCAGCGTAACTTACGTTTGGTATGGTTCGTATGGTAGGCTAGGGCGTTAGGTTAACTTAAACTAGGGTGGTAACTAGGTAGGTAATTACTATAGGAATAGAATAACTAGGGTGCTAGGTAGTTACTGTAGGGCTAGGTTTATAATCAGTCGTGTCTTAGGTACAAAACCAGGCTCAATTGTCTCAAAACGTAGCCACATCGTACGAACTTGGAATAACGGCCGTCCTAAGCCATAAGTCCCGGTGCGTAGAATCGTCATTAGCCATCACAGTGTCTATGGATGTGTAGATAAACTTTTGAATCGCCGACGATCATGTCAATTTTTTTTTGTTAATTTACTGAACCACTCGTTCTTTGGCGACAGCCCACTCACACAAGCTCTCTACATTTTTTTTATTTTAACCTTCTAATTGAGAAAAACCTGCATGATAAGTTCATCATCTGTAGCCAGTGGATGGGAATGTTCTTCGGAAAATAGAAATTTTCCATCTGCGTCCGATTCCAGACGACCCTCTCCCATTTGCAGCAGCTTATTCGCAAAGACACCTGCTTCGTGATCGTTGTACAGTTGCTCGCGCACGTGCCCGTAATATGGAGCTTTTAGGTCCAGGAGGTTTTCACAGTGGCGACGCCATGAGACATGCGTTTGTTACATTCACTGATTTGCTCCTCTCAGTAACTGGCAGTCTGTCTAAAGTCGCCTTTTAAGGCGCACTTCCGACCACTCGACCGCCGAGGCAGTCTCACACATACACACCAAAGGACATGGCTAAATTGAAGTATGGACGACTGCCCCCGCAATGAAAACGCATATATAAACATTGTACCTAGCAATATGTAATGCTAAATAGCTGAAATTTGTATTTTGTAATTTAAAAAGTTTCAGGAACTTTTAATATTTGCACAATCCTAAAAACAAAATCGCGCAACTCCTACGACAAAGGTACAAAAACTTCAAACAATGACATTGCTATAAACTTTTATCTAGGCGTTTTAATGTGTCTGCGACGATTTTTATTGATAATTGTGTTTTTGACTGGCGATTTTGCACTAAGGTACTTGAAGTAAATATCTACATAGGGGTAATTGCAGCAAAAAAAAACTTGATACATTTTGGTAATGCAATATGTCTCTTCCCTAGCTGTCAGTATGCCTTGACCTTGTCATGTCAAACCAAAACAAAGCATAAAAATACAACTAAGAAACTTTTTTATGTTTATTAGTTCACGAAAGTTATAAGAAATTATTAAACACTAAATAATTCATGAATTAATATTTAAATATTACTGGTTAGTGTGAGGTTCCTATTTGTGCTAGTCATGTTGGGGCAGTCGTTTAGCCATCTCTTTTCTCCGCGAACGAAGTAGTGGGCAACAGCTAGTTATTATTATAAAGCTGAACAATTAGTTTGTTTGTTTTTTTTGTGTATAGATTTGTGTCGGAATACAAGTAATAGAGATTGTAAAGAGATTATAAGAGAGATTATTAGATTATCTATTTATTGTAATCTCTATCCAGAGGCCCTACTATATCTAAAAATATTTTTTCAAATGAATATTGTGCCGTTGTGGTTATAACCATGGGTTCTTTTACCATAACCGTATACTTTTGTTTTTGACAAATAGTACATTTTTTACCAAAGTTATTTATGTCCTTTTCAAGTCCTGGCCAGTAATAATATTTTTTAATGTTGTTAAACATTCTTTTTGTTCCTGCATGGCCACTTGTGGGTAATAACTGAAAGTCATTTAAAATTACCCTCCTATCTTCTAAGTTATCTACTCTTTGTATATTATATTATATAAAATACATAAATTGTGGTCCTTCCCATTTAGTATATCGTTTAACCTCATTTGTTATTTTTTCTACGAATACGTTGTTGTATTTGTTTTTCACAAAATATATTTCATGTATTTCATTGACCTTGCAGAAACTGCCCATTGCTCTCACAAATGCGGCTGGCGTCAGTTGTGATCGAGCAGATGGATTTATATATAGCACCATTTTTTCATGATCATATGAAAATATGTCATTTTCCTTAGATATTCTATTTGTTTTATGTAGCCTACAAAACAAGACAAAACAAGCCTAAACAGGCTTGTTTTGTCAATGAATTGCAGCTCTACTGCAGTATTAGGCTTATTAATTGTTCCTACAATCCTTGCTTGACCTGGGACACAGTTTTCTGCGGTATCTTCAGGAATATGAGAAGTTTGTTCTTAGACATTCGTACATGCTCTTTAAACCCTTCGATGATATTGAAATTCGAGATGAGGCATCGGCGGCTGCATTTTGTTGACCTTTGACATATTCAATTACATAGTCATATTCTTCTAAACATAATCTAAATTTGAGTAGTCTACTTGACGGTTCCTTTAAACTAAATAAATATGCCAGTGGTTTGTGGTCGGTGACTATTTTGAATGGACGACCATGCACATAGGGTCTAAAATGTTTTATGGCCCATACTATGGCCAGGAGTTCTTTCTCAATAGTCGGGTAATTCCGTTCTGCTTTGTTTAAACTCCTACTGGCGTATGCGACTGGCCGACGATTGCCATTGGATAAAACCGCTCCTATCGCGTAACCTGACGCGTCAGTTTGTACAATAAACTGATTTTTATCTGATTAATCCGGATATTGGAGAACTGGTGGTGCAGACATACATTCTTTAAGTGTCTGAAATGCCTTTTGTGCATCACTATTAAAATTAAATTCTACAATTTTCCTACACAACATATTTAAACTGTTTGCAATTTCTGCAAAATTCGGAATAAATTTGCGGTAATAATTCGCTAAGGCTACAAAACGCTTTACTTCTTGTTTGTTTTTTGGAACTGGATAGTTTTGTATAGCACTAATCTTTTCTGGATCGGGTAGCACGCCGTTGTCTGTTACGACGTGGCCTAAATAGAGCATTTCCTTTTTAAGAAAGTCGCATTTAATCGGATTTAGTTTTAAATTGACACTGCGTAATCTTTCTAGAACTTCGATTAGGTTTTTGTTATGGTTCAGTAAGTCCCGTCCCATTATAATTAAATCGTCGTGATAACATAAACATTTTTCGTAATTGAGGCCCGCCATTGCCATTGTCATCATTCGGGCAAATGAGTTTGGGCTTGTCTTAAGACCCGTTGGCATTCTAGTCATTTGACATTGGCCTGAATGAAAAGCTGTAAATTTTCTACTATCGGGTTCGAGTTCCACATTATAAAACCCTTGACTTAAGTCTAGGTGCGTAAAATAAATGCAACCAGAGAGTGCGTCTAATATTTCGTGAATATTTGGCAGAGGAATTTATCATTTTGTACACAGTTATTTAGCTTTCGGTAATCAATAACTAGACGCCATTTCTTTTCTCCGTTAGTTTTCTTTGGTACTAAAAGAACGGGACTAGACCATTCGCTATTACAAGGTTCAATTATACCTTGTTCAAGCATGCGGTCAATTTGATTCTGTATTTCCCCTTTTTGTGAATGTGGGAGCCTGTGAGGTTTGCTGTACATTGGTCTAGTACCGGGTTGTATTGTAATTGAATGTTTGTATATAGTTGTCGTAGTGAGCTGGTCTCCTTCGAGATAAAAGATATCATTATATTTTGCGCATATTTTTCTAATACTAATTTGTTCCTCCTTATTTAAATGACCTAATTTTAATAATGGTAGCAGTTTTTTGACTCGTTCTGCACATTTACTAGGCTTGTCAAATGTACAAATATTGTAATCACTTGCCTTATGTATCTTAGGTTCAATCTTATGTAAATAATAATCATTTTCTGTGGTATTCAAGATTCTAATTGGTAACTTTCCATCCACGGGGTTCGCCAATGTACTTGCTAAAAATATCCCGTTGCCTATTTCCGCCGCGCAGACTACACAGTCCTCCGCTAGGTCGGTCGTAATGTAATGTGTACTTTCGGTCCTAGCCGGTATAGTTAGCATCTCATTATGTTTGGTAATCGGCAAACTAATTTCTATATTATTATTACACATAACTAATGAGTTATTTCTAAAGTTAATTATCGAATGATATTTGCTTAAAAAGTCTTGGCCTAAAATACCACTTGCCTTACAGGGTAAAGATGTAAATACGTAGAATTTATGGTTTAGAATTTGATCACCTGCTCTTAATTCTAGATAAAGAAAACCGATCGCTTCAATTTTTCCACCAATACCATTTACAACCAGCTTCCCTTTTTGGATGGGTACATTCAACTTAGCGATGTGTTTATATTTTATGGCCGATATGGAAGCACCCGTGTCGATTAGCCACGTGTTTGTAAGATTATCATGTTTAGAGTGTAATGAGATATGATATTTTTATGCCACTGCATGACGTCATAACGCTTTTATTCACGAAAAAACTCTTCTGAATTATCATTATTATTTTCTGATTGACTTGCTCGTGGGTTTGCATCTGTCAAAATATGCATATGTTGTTGTTGTTCCTGGTTATTAGCTTGGTTAAAAAAATCCTACATCTAGTTCCACGGTTTGATGCACCGCGGCCGCGAGTCCTCCATCCACCGCGGCCTGTTTGCGATGTTCGATCATCCCTCTGTTCCGCGGGGGGGGGGGGGGTTGCTTGTCCTCGTCCCTCGTCCGTGACACCCCCTGACCTCTGGAATTCCTATATTGGTAGTTGCTGTAATTATTACGACGCATTAATAAAATTAATAAAATGTCACCTGAAGTGGATGGAGTTGAAACTTCCCCATCGATTGCTGCTTGTATGGCATCACTTAAAGATGTAAATTGTCGTGCTGCTATTATAGTGCTTAGCCGACGATTTCTCAATCCGTCGGCAAAACTTTTAATGGCTAATTTTTCGTTTATAGGCTTCAATATACCGAAATTAGACTCATTGCCTTCTGATTGGGAAATCGTCAAGTCAACAAACAAATCAGTTATCTTCTTACCGTAGTCATCTTAGTAAGTTCGTTTTGTTTCAAATTGTACAATTTGTGTTGTAGAGCCGTTGCATTTTTTAGGCAACAGGCATGTTTTCATAGTCTTGACTAACTCATTTACACTGTCATACTTTGTATTAAGTTTGAGTTTCGCACACTGCGAGAGTCGGTTTTTTATTACAAAATTTATCAATTTCATTTGACCCTTTGAGTCAAGTTCCGTTTGATAGTATTTTATCCCATCAATGAGCTGTTTCGTATTTGTGCCGTCGTTATTTAAAACTGGTAACAAGCTCAAGGCGATTTTTAAATCAAATTTCGCCATATTTTGCTCTACTATCGATACTTATTACACATATCTAAAATATTGTCATACAAATTAACAGAATCTTTGTTTAATTCATTAAATTTACGTATTAATTAGCAAACTTACATTGTCTAAGCTGTCATTGAAAGTACTCAGTAATTTATCGGCCTCTTTTAGCTTTTTCAAAACAGTTTCACCTCTTTGTCTACTTGGCCCATTTTTATTAAATATATTCTTATCTTACCAAGGTCATTGTACAGCTGTAATAACTCCTCATACATAACTGTTCTAAATTTTATAGTTCATATACCTGAATGGTGATTATGATTCCACTGCTTAGGCACGCGTACACTGTCCATATTAGAATTGCCGCACTTTCACACACTTATTAGGACACAGAACTCACAAGAACACTAGCCGAATTGTATTATTTGTTGCACGCCCCTATGATATCAGGGACCCTGGTTGGAAGCATGGACCCGACACTCCTCGCTTGCAGACATGCCACAAGCACCGCCGTGGTTCCTTCTGGATCGATCCGAAGAACGCCTTAAGATATGCCTCGTTATCTGCTCTCGCGCCCAAGACTCATGACATTTCTTGTGAATTTGATACATGAAGTATATTGCGCCGAGGAATAAAATCGTGCAAATGATTGTTAACACGATAGGTACTTATGGCCGACAAATGAAATCTGAATTCCTCCACCGTCGCGGTGTTTTTAGCGGCGGTATTTTGATTGAGAAATACCTCTTCATTAGTTACTTTTGAGTTGCACATGATTGAAAGTCACTTTTAACGTATCTCTCACTCAAACAGTTGCCGCGCAGAGCAAAGTGTACACTAATCGCACACATGATTCAAGCCCTGTTTAGTGGCAGGGTCGCCATGTAAGGACGGGTGTCAGATTGAATGAAATATCACAAGATATGTTACAAGACTGCTCTTTATTATGTGAATACACGGGTTATATACTTGGTTACACACATTGTAATAATAGGTACATACATACTACATCACAATACAAATATTTTAAAAATAATTATAAGTGTTTAAAATAAAGAAAATACAGATTTATTTTGTTAGGAATTGTTGTTGGAAGTGGTAAAGCACTTACAATTTCGACTATACTTTCCGTTTTATTGTTTTGTTCTCGTCTTTAGGCAAATAGGCATTTATGGTTGTACAATCACATAGACAATGTTACATTTCACAAACTTTATAAAAATACTCTTAAAATGCCTTTTTAAGGCAACGCTTTTCCAAAGTCTGAGATATAAATAAAAAGTTTGGATACAATAATAAAATAAAATTTCATTCAATATTTACGGGCCTATATAAAAATATAAATGCAAATCTACTGTATACAAAGAACTTCTGTTTTACTTACATTGTTCACATTATTTACTTTATTCATAACAATAATACTTTTATATAATTGCCTTTATTTATAAGCTGTACGTCACTCACTGGTAACACTTAGACCTTGAGCTGGCCTGGCGTAGTACGGAGTTTCAATAGAACGCGAGGCCAGCTCGAAGTGGTTTTGTTAACACCGACGTCTGACCTGCTTTACTCAGCAAGGACTAGAGGTCGAAGCCATGCCACTCAGCGTCAACTGAGGGCCTAGTCACGGAGACCGTCTAACAGCGATAACAACAGTATGGTTTGATGTTCAAAAACAAAGTGACATTTAGGTAGCGCATGTCAATTTTCCTTAGTAATGAAATACGTAAAAGATGAAGATGGAATGGTTCTTTCGGATGATGAGAAAATTAAGAATAGGTGAAGGGGTACCTTGAAAGACTGAAGAATGAGGAGAATAACTGGAACGGTGTGCTGGACAATAAACCATTGAACGAGGAAGAAGAATGAAGAATGGTAAAGCGTTAGGACCTGACGATATACCAGTTGAAGTTTGGAAGTTATTACGGGTGGATGGATGGACGTGGTTAGCTTTATTCTTCAATAAGTTGTTGCTGGAAGAAGCCATACTCGTCAAATGGTGCAACAGTTTGCTGGTGTCCATCTTTAAAAACAAAGGTGATGTGCTGGAGTGCAATAACTATAGAGGAGTAAAGCTAATGGCACATACATAGTATGAAAGTTTGGGAGAAAGTTATTGAAAGAAGACTGAGAGAAAATAGCGAAATGTTACGTAATCTATTCGGTTTTATGCTTGATCGGAGAACGACAGAAGCCTTTTTTGCCAACCGCCAGCTGTGCAAGCAATACAGAAGTGCGCACAAAAACTTGCACATGGTATTCATTGACTTTGAAAAGGCATACGACCGGGTACCTCGTGTGGTGAGGTGGGAGTTGAAAGAGAAAGTCTGACTACCAGTCTTATCAAGGGATATCGTATTACCCTGTACTAACCGGGTTGTGGGGTCAGATAGGCAGTCACTTCATGTAAAATACTGATATTCAGCTGCATTCGGTAAGATTGGAAGCCGACCCCAATATAGTTGGGGAAAGGCAAGGCACATGAGGTCGATTTCCCGTACATTTAGACTTTTGACAGTCGTGATCACCATGTCACTTTGTCTAAACCTCTTGGCAGATCAGGCGATTGACGAATTAGTATTGATCGTTTATGGAGACGTGTTTGATAATGAACGAGTTATTAGTTTCAAAGGTTACATTTTCATAAAAGTTTGGATGGCTCTGCCGTAGTTACAGTGGAAATGGTTGCTTCTGTCTTCATATTTTTACATGGACATTCTGTCGAATTAATAGATGGCTTAGTTGAAGTTTTAGTGGTGGTGGCCTGGAGCTCGTAGTGATGCTACACTACAATTTCAATATTGTATCATTATTCACTGTCACGACAATTACTGCTGGTCCTGAATTAATTGGGGACGCTATTGAAGTATTTGATGAATTTGAAGTCGGTGTCAAAGCGCCACTGTCACCTCCCGGTAACCCTAAAAATAATGAAATAATTTGTTATAATTAAAGCATTTTATACTTAAAGATATCATATCCATAGCACAGAATCGGCACGTTTGTAGCCGGCAGTCTGTAGAGACGGCAGTATCTTATTTTGAAATCCGTGACCCACCTTATTGGCCGCTTTGGTCACGGAGTCATTTAGTTTGGCGAACCCGAATACGACGCCGCGCTTATAGAAGGTGGTTTTAGGTTTTTTAAAACGTTGCCCCACACTAGGAATTTCTCCTGTATCGTGGGTGCGTTTACAAACATTTAAACTGACATACACAAACATTCGGACCCGGAACCACTATCTGTAGGCCATACAAATATTTGTTCCGTCAGAAAAATACGATGCGAGTTACGGTGCGAGATAAATTTTCAATAGTATTGAAATTATTATTTCAACACTATTGAAAATTTATCTCAAATTTTTTCAAGTACTCCATGTCTTCAAGGAGGCGAGTCTACCCGTCATATTCAGCAACTTTTCCAATGAAATAGTTAAACGATTTGATTTTGTCAGAGAAACTACTCAGCGGCTACGTATTTAATAGCTTTAAAAAAAACTATATAATATCTTGACTATACGTACCCAATAATGGATCTGCTTGTGTAATGTAACACATCTGAAACAAATAATAACATTTATTAGTGTTTTATCAGTGCAATGTGGGTGTTACTATTAGGTTTACCTCTGTCTATCCCTATGTGTAGTGTTTTATTATTCCATTTATTTTTTCTTTATTTAACCCCCGACCAAAAAAAGGGGTGTTATACGTTTGAAGTGTGAATTTGTGTGTCTGTCTGTGGCATCATAGCTCCACCGATTTTGATTAAGTTTGTTTTCGTTTGAAAAGCCTCTTAACCAAGAGTGTGCTTAGCTATGTTTCAAGGAAATCTGCTCGGTCGTTCGAAGATCATCACCTCTTTTTTTGTTGACGAAGAGATATAAACAACTTCCTCAGGTTTGATCGATTCGAAACTTGAAATCAAACTTTACACCTGTCAGTTAAAAATAAATAGTTTACTTTTCAACACAAAGCTCAGCTATGTAGTACAAACCTTGTTAAAGTAAATAAACTATTTGTATTTTGTATTACAAAAATATGATAACCTTTTTTTATTACAAAATTCAAAGTCCTGACTGACTGACTGATATATCAACGCACAGCCTAAACCGCTGGTCGTAAAGACATGCAAGAAGAGTGTATTCTTAGTGAAGAATAGTTATCCACTAAGAAAGTGTTTTTCGAATTTCCACCCCTAAGAGGGTAAAATAGGGTGTGGAATTTTCTGTGAAGCTTTCTAGTCCCGGGGTTGATTGACTTGAAAGTCTACATACTCTTTAGTTAAAATTATGAGAACCGTGATCAGAGTTTTTCCAAAATCATCCCCCAATATAAAATTCAAAGTCCTAGCTGATTGACTGATATATCAACGCACAGCCTAAACCGCTGAACCGCGAAGAGTAAGTATCCACTAAGAAAGGTGAAATACGGCTTGAAAATTCAACCCCCCATTTCACCCTGTGAAACTTAATATTATCTGGTTCGGTTGACTCGAAAATTGGTGTACCCACTCATTCTTCAATTTAAATTATTAGACACGTGTATAACAGTTTTTCCTAAATCATCCCCCAACAAAGTCAAATAGGGCTTCGAAACTCACGTAGACGGGCGCTTGGTGCGCAGTATTGCGCACGGGGGGCGGGATTATTTATTTATTAGTAAGTAGGTAGGCTTTTTCTGAGGTAGACGTGTCTGTAAATACATGTGAAATACCAATTTTCGCGCTGGCTCGTTATACGTGATTTTGATATGAAATATAATGTAAAAGATTATAATTATTGTTGGAATCTATTTATAGATTTACTTTATATAGATTCCTAATAAGTCATTTGAATATCGTCACTGGTGTCCAATCTCAAACTAAGGTTTCACATATGTAATGTAATTGGTATTACTATAATAATAGGTCATAAATATATAGGTCAGTACATGCAAAACGTCTGTATTATTCAAATCAAATTAAATACTTACATTATTCTTTATTACCCAATCAACTTTAAATTGAGTCCAAATTGAGGTAGACGTCGAGGGAATCCAGAATAATCTAATCTTATTACTATTTTAAATGCAAAAGTAAATCTGTCTGATACCTGTTCACAAAGCAATTACTGATTGGATGTCGACCTTGGTTAGAACATAGGATACTTTTTGATCTCGGTAGGACGCGAGTGCAAACCGCGAGCAAGAGCAAGTCTTAATCATTCAATAAATGCAATATTGGTTTCTATGACGCAAGCAAGCACGTTTTCATTGACCTAACATAGCGGACAACAATGTCATAACACTATTATTTTAAATAATTATTTAGTTCTGCAACTATTTAACTAAGTAAATAAATATTTAAATGACAACTGCCTCATCTGTTTCAAAACAAAAGTTATTTGTCTGCATGTTGACAGAATTCAATTGGCAGCTGTTTTTCAATTCATTGTAAGTTATTACTGTTTACTTTTACTGATGAATAGAAAAAAAAAACATGTTGTGACGTTAATTTTTCTAAGTAGTACGGTATAAAAAGAGCGGTTGCAACAATTTTTACTATCATTCGCTTGTATCTGAAGTGAAGTTAAAAGATCCTTACTTTGAAAATGCGGGCTAATATTGTAACAGTGGTTTTAGCAATACTTGCAGTAAGTACTTTAATATGAATATTTAATTCCCACTTAAAACTATTATAATAAGGACTAGCTGTGGCCCGCGATATTCGTTCGCGTGAAATTATTATAAAAAAATATTACTTCGCTTTTTGAATTGAATTTTGTTATCAATTTCAAGGGTTTTAATTTTTTTGCACAGATCCCTAATTAAATTATTTTTCTAAAATAAAAGTAGCCTGTGTTAGACCTTATTTAAAAATGTGTTTTGTTAAAAGTACCGTATTTCATATTATGTATTCAGTAAAAAACTGTTATTTTGATATTACAAACAGTCACTTCAATTTTATTTATTTGTATAGATATAGCTATCACATTGTATTCGTAATGTTTCCTACATATTTTTTTCTTTTGTCCTTTTTGTTGGGAGACAGGCCTACTCTCATGAGAGAGTGTGGGCTGTAATCCTTACTACCTTTAGTAATTCAGCACGCGGGCCCAGTGCGGGTAGGTAGATGCCACATGTCTCAGAATTTTTGGTTCGAGTTCTTTCACCGTTTTAAGAACTCTGGGGGAAAGGGGTCTAAAATAGTCATTTTATACTGAACGAAATGTGGCCCTCTGTCCGATTCTTCGTGTAAAACCGACTTAATATTATGCGTGATGTTCTTTCTTGTGATGTTTGTCTTTCTCTCACGTAACGTAAACAAAACAAACGAATTGAAGTGATTTGTTTAAAGTGGTATACTTAGGCTCGCATCGACATCGCCTCAATTCGAGCCGTTCGATATTCTGTCTATTAAACTCCATACTGCTACGCACTACATGGGCTGCGATTTCTTCATACAAATTTTGACGAAATCGTTGTTTCGTATTCCCCTTTTTTCTTCCTAAATAATGCTTCTAGACACGACCCTGACATTTCCTTCTTTTTTCCAGCAACTAATAAGAATACAAAATATCTCCAAAATTGACAAAAAAATACCCCATTTTTACTGCCGTCATTAGAGGACTACCATACAAATTCTAAAATTTTTTAGCATGAAAGAAATTGGTAGAAACCTAGACATCCTCTTTTTTAATTTTAATCATTGAATCAGTTTTCGAGGAGAAAAAAGGGTTTTTTTTGTGATATAATCGGTCTGAACTGCATCTGTCCCTATCGCTCTCTACGGGGGCAGGCTTGACGCAGCGCAACGGCAATAGTTTCTTCAAATGCCTATTTTTCAAATTCCTCGTAGGCCATATTAAGAGGGGATCCTCTTAATTTGGTTCGGGATCAGCTGGTAAATTGAGGCGAGGTGATGCCAAGCCACCGCACTGCTTATAATCATTCTATGAGCTTAATACCTAAAAAAATACATGCAAAAAAGAAGCTAGTTTGATGTGTCAATAAGAAGTATATATACTTTTACATAATATTTAGTATCAATATCACGTATAACGAGCCAACGCGAAAATTGGGATTTCACATGTATTTACAGACACGTCTACCATAGAGAAACCCTACCTACTTACTAATAAATAAATAATCCCGCGCCCCGCATGCCCTGCGCAATTGGGATGATTTAGGAAAAACTATGATACACGTGTCTCATAATTTTAATTGAAGAGTGAGTGTGTACACCGATTTTCGAGTCAACCGACCCAGATAATATTAAGTTTCACAGGGTGAAATGGGTGGTTGAATTTTCAAGCCGTATTTCACCTTTCCTATTGGATACTTACTCTTCGCGGTTCAGCGGTTTAGGCTGTGCGTTGATATATCAGTCAATCAGCCAGGACTTTGAATTTTATATTGGGGGATGATTTTGGAAAAACTCTGATCACGGTTCTCATAATTTTAACTAAAGAGACTAGACTTTCAAGTCAATCAACCCCGAGACTAGAAAGCTTCACAGAAAATTCCACACCCTATTTTACCCTCTTAGGGGTGGAAATTCGAAAAACACTTTCTTAGTGGATAACTATTCTTCACTAAGAATACACTCTTCTTTCATGTCTTTAAGACCTGCGGTTTAGGCTGTGCGTTGATATATCAGTCAGTCAGTCAGGACTTTGAATTTTGTAATAAAAAAAGGTTATCATATTTTTGTAATACAAAATACAAATACTTTATTTACTTAAACAAGGTTTGTACTACATAGCTGTGCTTTGTGTTAAAAAATAAACAAATTATTTTTAACTGACAAGTGTAAAGTTTGATTTCAAGTTTCGAATCGATCAAACCTGAGGAAGTTGTTTATATCTCTTCGTCAACAAAAAAAGAGGTGATGATCTTCGAACGGCCGAGCAGATTTCCTTGAAACATAGCTAAGAACACTCTTGGTTAAGAGGCTTTTCAAACGAAAACAAACTTAATCAAAATCGGTGGAACTATGATGCCACAGACAGACACACAAATTCACGCTTCAAACGTATAACACCCTTTTTTTTGGTCGGGGGTTAAATAAAGAAAAATAAATGGAATAATAAAACACTACACGTAGGGATAGACAGAGGTAAACCTAATAGTAACACCCACAATGCACTGATAAAACACTAATAAATGTTATAATTTGTTTCAGATGTGTTACATTACACAAGCAGATCCATTATTGGGTACGTATAGTCAAGATATTATATAGTTTTTTTTAAAGCTATTAAATACGTAGCCGCTGAGTAGTTTCTCTGACAAAATCAAATCGTTTAACTATTTCATTGGAAAAGTTGCTGAATATGACGGGTAGACTCGCCTCCTTGAAGACATGGAGTACTTGAAAAAATTTGAGATAAATTTTCAATAGTGTTGAAATAATAATTTCAATACTATTGAAAATTTATCTCGCACCGTAACTCGCATCGTATTTTTCTGACGGAACAAATATTTGTATGGCCTACAGATAGTGGTTCCGGGTCCGAATGTTTGTGTATGTCAGTTTAAATGTTTGTAAACGCACCCACGATACAGGAGAAATTCCTAGTGTGGGGCAACGTTTTAAAAAACCTAAAACCACCTTCTATAAGCGCGGCGTCGTATTCGGGTTCGCCAAACTAAATGACTCCGTGACCAAAGCGGCCAATAAGGTGGGTCACGGATTTCAAAATAAGATACTGCCGTCTCTACAGACTGCCGGCTACAAACGTGCCGATTCTGTGCTATGGATATGATATCTTTAAGTATAAAATGCTTTAATTATAACAAATTATTTCATTATTTTTAGGGTTACCGGGAGGTGACAGTGGCGCTTTGACACCGACTTCAAATTCATCAAATACTTCAATAGCGTCCCCAATTAATTCAGGACCAGCAGTAATTGTCGTGACAGTGAATAATGATACAATTTTGAAATTGTAGTGTAGCATCACTACGAGCTCCAGGCCACCACCACTAAAACTTCAACTAAGCCATCTATTAATTCGACAGAATGTCCATGTAAAAATATGAAGACAGAAGCAACCATTTCCACTGTAACTACGGCAGAGCCATCCAAACTTTTATGAAAATGTAGCCTTTGAAACTAATAACTCGTTCATTATCAAATACGTCTCCATAAACGATCAATACTAATTCGTCAATCGCCTGATCTGCCAAGAGGTTTAGACAAAGTGACATGGTGATCGCGACTGTCAAATTGTACGGGAAATCGACCTCATCTGCCTTGCCTTTTCCCAACTATATAGGGGTCGGCTTCCAATCTTACCGAATGCAGCTGAATATCAGTATTTTACATGAAGCGACTGCCTATCTGACCCCACAACCCGGTTAGTACAGGGTAATACGATATCCCTTGGTAAGACTGGTAGTCAGACTTTCTCTTTCAACTCCCACCTCACCACACGAGGTACCTGGTCGTATGCCTTTTCGAAGTTGATTAATACCATGTGCAAGTTTTTGTGCACACTTCTGTATTGCTTGCACAGCTGGCGGTTGAAGAGTATTTTTATAAAGTTTGTGAAATGTAACATTGTCTATGTGATTGTACAACCATAAATGCCTATTTACCTAAAGACGAGAACAAAACAATAAAACGGAAAATAAAGTCGAAATTGTAAGTGCTTTACCACTTCCAACAACAATTCCTAACAAAATAAAACTTCACTTACGCTGAAACAACGTAAGTGAAACATGAAACATTACCTTGTAGTTACTTCATAAAATGTTTACAGTTTTTAAGGAACTTTTAGACATAATTTTTTTGCATTAATAATTTATTCACTTGCATGTGTTGAGACCGTTATGCTATTTCTGATTAATTATTTACTTTATTTTATACTCTAATAATTATTTTTAAAATAATTTGTATAACTACACATGATTGTAACGCATATTTATGTTTAATAAATTTTATTTTCAACTGCTTAATTCAGACACTTTATTACCTTGGCCTTATCTCTATGCTCTGCTCTATAGATAATCTAATAATCTCTCCTATCGACACAAATCTACACACAAACAGACAAATTGTTCAGCTTTATAATAATAACTAGCTGTTGCCTGCTACTTCGTTCGCGGAGAAATTTTGGTGTGTATGTGTGAGACTGCCTCGTCGGTCGAGTGGTTGCAAGTGCGCCTACTAAGCATGAGATCCTGGGATCGATTCTCGGGTCGAAAAATGTTAAAAAAATATTTATTTTAATTACATAAAGTTATAACGTACATGATTTGGACATGACCTTCTATGCAAGGAAATGCTTGTGTTAGGTGACTCTGCTCTTCCACTTAACATTGAATAACGTTTACAATTGAAAAACTACTATAAATAATAGTGTTCTGGGTTATTCCATGAGAAATTTCTCAGTAGCAGCCATGGAATTTGGTTTTGTGCCTGGTTGGTTGAAATAGGCTCGGCCCTTATCTTATAAGAAAATAGAGCACAATTATCGATTAATGCCTGAACTAGGTTGAATTTGTGTTTCAGGCCACAAGGTGCATAAATGCCTACTTAAAATAAATAAATTAACATGAAATAAAAAGTAAAGTACTTAAAAAAAAACTTACATTAAATATAATATATAATATACTTACATTAAATAAAATTTAAAAAAAAAAACAGCGTGCAGTTTACTTGCAGACAACAAGTAAGTCTTCTGTTTTTGCATGCGATAAGGGTTGTAATTATAGACTTTTTACAGGTATACAATAATTTAACTCAAATGTACTTAGTTTTCTATTCAATCTATTGCACAGAAATGGGTCGAAAAATGAAAAGAATCTTTCCACAAAGGCATGTTCGGAGGTTGCATTAGAAATGCATACAATACCATTACGTCTCTTGTTAGTATTGTCAGCATTATACGTGAACATGGTGTGCTGTTTTAAAACTAAGTGAATAATGAATAGCTGGCGCACAGTCAGCACGTTGCAGGATTTATACAGCTGATCTGTGGTAAAGTAAAAGCGATGGAAGTTTGCTACCTTTAAAATTGCTCTTTGAGCTCTTTCAAGGGGAAGCAGGATAGTTTTTGATGCGCCAGCCCATGAAATCGTACAGTTATGAATTATAGATTGACATAGGGCGAAATAAACTTCTGTGAGCAATTTTGAATATGCACAAGTTCGTATTTTTTAAATACGTATATTAATTTGCGCACGCTTTTAGCCTGAATTTCAATATGATACTTAAAAGAGAGTGTGTCGTCTGTTATATAACCCCGAAGTATATTTAATGTTACAGGTTTTGAGGATAGAAGGACAATTGCACATGTTGACTGACAGATTATCACATTGATGGGCATATAAATGGAAGTTAGCAGTGTTAAGTTGAGGCTTGCGCATGGAGAACTGAATATATTTTGTCTTGCATTAAGTGTTAGTAAATTGCTTTGAAGCCAATTAGTGACTGAATTAAAACCAAATTGAGCGGTTTCAAATAGTTGGCTGCTGTTTTTAGCAGAAAATATTAGAGCCATGTCATCAGCATATGAAATGATTTTGCCGTGCTTGATATTTAGATTACACAATTCATTATTATAAACCAAGAATAGGGTAGGGCCAAAAACACTCCCTTGGGGAACATTACATCCAGTATTTTTCTGCTTATCGCTCGTAAGGTTGTCAATCCAACGCATGGAGTGTATAATTGAATGCCTGTCAATTTTATAGTTTGGCCCTGGGATCTGTTGATCGTCACTGTAAAAGCCAATTTTAAGGGAAATTGTAACCTCTTAAATTGAAATGACAAGTTATTCGGAATAACGGGAATGCGGGGAATTAAAACACTCTCTCCTTTATCAGCTCCGTTTTTATAATGTTACTGCCCAGCTCTGTGATACGAAGCCTGGTGTCGTTGCACAGTCTGGTTGCATCAAGGTTTCACCAGAACTGGAACGCCCCTTAAATTGCCAGTGTACTCCACCAAAGACATAAACTTTGAAAAAATTGGGAAATTCAACGGAGTAGGCAGGACTATCGTTGTTCAACCGTGAACATATCATAGTTACAAGCGCCAACAACAGCATCACAGCGTCAGCATTAAGAGCGACATACATTCGTTCCACGCACCAGCAACACCAGCACACCGTCAGCGCTAAGAAGTGGCCTACTGAGATCTATATTTATCGGCTCGATACACACAACACACATGTAAATAATAATAATATTTTGGGACAACCAACACACCGCCATCTGGTCCCAAACTAGGCAGAGCCTGTACTATGGCAACCAGACAAGTGATAAACATACTTACATATTTCTAAATACATACATGTTATATATAAATCGCACCCAGATACAGAACAATTATCGCACTCATCGCACAAAGCTTTGTCCTGTGTGGGAATCGAACCCACGACCTACGTCCTAGCAGTCAGGGTCACTAACCACTAGACCAACAGGTCTATCATAGCTATCAATGTGTATTTACTACAAAATGTGTATTTAATTAAGTTCATTATATGTAATAAATTAGTCATCAAGCTGGGTCGAGTTTGATTCATCTCCTATACCTCCTCTTACTGTGGCCAAGACACTTTTAGCCATCATCGGTCCTATGAGTCTGTGGGATCGGCAGTAAGAAAACCATTTCCTGTGTACATTGCACGACGTACACAAACTCCTATTCCTACTCAAGTTCCGTCCGTTACCGTAGGTCTCCTTGTAACAGACTTCCCTCACGTAAAACCAGCGTAACTTACGTTTGGTATGGTTCGTATGGTAGGCTAGGGCGTTAGGTTAACTTAAACTAGGGTGGTAACTAGGTAGGTAATTACTATAGGAATAGAATAACTAGGGTGCTAGGTAGTTACTGTAGGGCTAGGTTTATAATCAGTCGTGTCTTAGGTACAAAACCAGGCTCAATTGTCTCAAAACGTAGCCACATCGTACGAACTTGGAATAACGGCCATCCTAAGCCATAAGTCCCGGTGCGTAGAATCGTCATTAGCCATCACAGTGTCTATGGATGTGTAGATAAACTTTTGAATCGCCGACGATCATGTCAATTTTTTTTTGTTAATTTACTGAACCACTCGTTCTTTGGCGACAGCCCACTCACACAAGCTCTCTACATTTTTTTTATTTTAACCTTCTAATTGAGAAAAACCTGCATGATAAGTTCATCATCTGTAGCCAGTGGATGGGAATGTTCTTCGGAAAATAGAAATTTTCCATCTGCGTCCGATTCCAGACGACCCTCTCCCATTTGCAGCAGCTTATTCGCAAAGACACCTGCTTCGTGATCGTTGTACAGTTGCTCGCGCACGTGCCCGTAATATGGAGCTTTTAGGTCCAGGAGGTTTTCACAGTGGCGACGCCATGAGACATGCGTTTGTTACATTCACTGATTTGCTCCTCTCAGTAACTGGCAGTCTGTCTAAAGTCGCCTTTTAAGGCGCACTTCCGACCACTCGACCGCCGAGGCAGTCTCACACATACACACCAAAGGACATGGCTAAATTGAAGTATGGACGACTGCCCCCGCAATGAAAACGCATATATAAACATTGTACCTAGCAATATGTAATGCTAAATAGCTGAAATTTGTATTTTGTAATTTAAAAAGTTTCAGGAACTTTTAATATTTGCACAATCCTAAAAACAAAATCGCGCAACTCCTACGACAAAGGTACAAAAACTTCAAACAATGACATTGCTATAAACTTTTATCTAGGCGTTTTAATGTGTCTGCGACGATTTTTATTGATAATTGTGTTTTTGACTGGCGATTTTGCACTAAGGTACTTGAAGTAAATATCTACATAGGGGTAATTGCAGCAAAAAAAAACTTGATACATTTTGGTAATGCAATATGTCTCTTCCCTAGCTGTCAGTATGCCTTGACCTTGTCATGTCAAACCAAAACAAAGCATAAAAATACAACTAAGAAACTTTTTTATGTTTATTAGTTCACGAAAGTTATAAGAAATTATTAAACACTAAATAATTCATGAATTAATATTTAAATATTACTGGTTAGTGTGAGGTTCCTATTTGTGCTAGTCATGTTGGGGCAGTCGTTTAGCCATCTCTTTTCTCCGCGAACGAAGTAGTGGGCAACAGCTAGTTATTATTATAAAGCTGAACAATTAGTTTGTTTGTTTTTTTTGTGTATAGATTTGTGTCGGAATACAAGTAATAGAGATTGTAAAGAGATTATAAGAGAGATTATTAGATTATCTATTTATTGTAATCTCTATCCAGAGGCCCTACTATGTCTAAAAATATTTTTTCAAATGAATATTGTGCCGTTGTGGTTATAACCATGGGTTCTTTTACCATAACCGTATACTTTTGTTTTTGACAAATAGTACATTTTTTACCAAAGTTATTTATGTCCTTTTCAAGTCCTGGCCAGTAATAATATTTTTTAATGTTGTTAAACATTCTTTTTGTTCCTGCATGGCCACTTGTGGGTAATAACTGAAAGTCATTTAAAATTACCCTCCTATCTTCTAAGTTATCTACTCTTTGTATATTATATTATATAAAATACATAAATTGTGGTCCTTCCCATTTAGTATATCGTTTAACCTCATTTGTTATTTTTTCTACGAATACGTTGTTGTATTTGTTTTTCACAAAATATATTTCATGTATTTCATTGACCTTGCAGAAACTGCCCATTGCTCTCACAAATGCGGCTGGCGTCAGTTGTGATCGAGCAGATGGATTTATATATAGCACCATTTTTTCATGATCATATGAAAATATGTCATTTTCCTTAGATATTCTATTTGTTTTATGTAGCCTACAAAACAAGACAAAACAAGCCTAAACAGGCTTGTTTTGTCAATGAATTGCAGCTCTACTGCAGTATTAGGCTTATTAATTGTTCCTACAATCCTTGCTTGACCTGGGACACAGTTTTCTGCGGTATCTTCAGGAATATGAGAAGTTTGTTCTTAGACATTCGTACATGCTCTTTAAACCCTTCGATGATATTGAAATTCGAGATGAGGCATCGGCGGCTGCATTTTGTTGACCTTTGACATATTCAATTACATAGTCATATTCTTCTAAACATAATCTAAATTTGAGTAGTCTACTTGACGGTTCCTTTAAACTAAATAAATATGCCAGTGGTTTGTGGTCGGTGGCTATTTTGAATGGACGACCATGCACATAGGGTCTAAAATGTTTTATGGCCCATACTATGGCCAGGAGTTCTTTCTCAATAGTCGGGTAATTCCGTTCTGCTTTGTTTAAACTCCTACTGGCGTATGCGACTGGCCGACGATTGCCATTGGATAAAACCGCTCCTATCGCGTAACCTGACGCGTCAGTTTGTACAATAAACTGATTTTTATCTGATTAATCCGGATATTGGAGAACTGGTGGTGCAGACATACATTCTTTAAGTGTCTGAAATGCTTTTTGTGCATCACCATTCCAATTAAATTCTACAATTTTCCTACACAACATATTTAAACTGTTTGCAATTTCTGCAAAATTCGGAATAAATTTGCGGTAATAATTCGCTAAGGCTACAAAACGCTTTACTTCTTGTGTGTTTTTTGGAACTGGATAGTTTTGTATAGCACTAATCTTTTCTGGATCGGGTAGCACGCCGTTGTCTGTTACGACGTGGCCTAAATAGAGCATTTCCAGAAAGTCGCATTTAATCGGATTTAATTTTAAATTGACACTGCGTAATCTTTCTAGAACTTCGATTAGGTTTTTGTTATGGTTCAATAAGTCCCGTCCCATTATAATTAACTGGTCGTGATAACATAAACATTTTTCGTAATTGAGGCCCGCCATTGTCATTGTCATCATTCGGGCAAATGAGTTTGGGCTTGTCTTAAGACCCATTGGCATTCTAGTCATTTGACATTGGCCTGAATGAAAAGCTGTAAATTTTCTACTATCGGGTTCGAATTCCACATTATAAAACCCTTGACTTAAGTCTAGGTGCGTAAAATAAATGCAACCAGAGAGTGCGTCTAATATTTCGTGAATATTTGGCAGAGGAATTTATCATTTTGTACACAGTTATTTAGCTTTCGGTAATCAATAACTAGACGCCATTTCTTTTCTCCGTTAGTTTTCTTTGGTACTAAAAGAACGGGACTAGACCATTCGCTATTACAAGGTTCAATTATACCTTGTTCAAGCATGCGGTCAATTTGATTCTGTATTTCCCCTTTTTGTGAATGTGGGAGCCTGTGAGGTTTGCTGTACATTGGTCTAGTACCGGGTTGTATTGTAATTGAATATTTGTATATAGTTGTCGTAGTGAGCTGGTCTCCTTCGAGATAAAAGATATCATTATATTTTGCGCATATTTTTCTAATACTAATTTGTTCCTCCTTATTTAAATGACCTAATTTTAATAATGGTAGCAGTTTTTTGACTCGTTCTGCACATTTACTAGGCTTGTCAAATGTACAAATATTGTAATCACTTGCTTTGTGTATCTTAGGTTCAATCTTATGTAAATAATAATCATTTTCTGTGGTATTCAAGATTCTAATTGGTAACTTTCCATCCACGGGGTTCGCCAATGTACTTGCTAAAAATATCCCGTTTCCTATTTCCGCCGCGCAGACTACACAGTCCTCCGCTAGGTCGGTCGTAATGTAATGTGTACTTTCGGTCCTAGCCGGTATAGTTAGCATCTCATTATGTTTGGTAATCGGCAAACTAATTTCTATATTATTATTACACATAACTAATGAGTTATTTCTAAAGTTAATTATCGAATGATATTTGCTTAAAAGGTCTTGGCCTAAACTACCACTTGCCTTACAGGGTAAAGATGTAAATACGTAGAATTTATGGTTTAGAATTTGATCACCTGCTCTTAATTCTAGAATGATTCTATAAAGAAAACCAATCTCTTCAATTTTTCCACCAATACCATTTACAACCAGCTTCCCTTTTTGGATGGGTACATTCAACTCAGCGATGTGTTTATATTTTATGGCCGATATGGAAGCACCCGTGTCAATTAGCCACGTGTTTGTAAGATTATCATGTTTGGAGTGTAATGAGATATGATATTTATATGCCACTGCATATTTTGACAGATGCAAACCCACGAGCAAGTTATGCGTTATGGCATGACGTCATAACGCTTTTATTCACGAAAAAACTCTTCTGAATTATCATTATTATTTTCTGATTGACTTGCTCGTGGGTTTGCATCTGTCAAAATATGCATATGTTGTTGTTGTTGTTTCTGGTTCGCGGGGGGGGGGGGGGGTTGCTTGTTCTCGTCCCTCGTCCGTGACACCCTTTGACCTCTGGAATTCCTATAATGGTAGTTGCTGTAATTATTACGACGCATTAATAAAATGTCACCTGAAGTGGATGGAGTTGAAACTTCCTCATCGACTACTGCTTGTATGGCATCACTTAAAGATTAAATTGTCGTGCTGCTATTATAGTGCTTAGCCGACGATTTCTCAATCCGTCGGCAAAACTTTTAATGGCTAATTTTTCGTTTATAGGCTTCAATATACCGAAATTAGACTCATTGCCTTCTGATTGGGAAATCGTCAAGTCAACAAACAAATCAGTTATCTTCTTACCGTAGTCATCTTAGTAAGTTCGTTTTGTTTCAAATTGTACAATTTGTGTTGTAGAGCCGTTGCATTTTTTAGGCAACAGGCATGTTTTCATAGCCTTGACTAACTCATTTACACTGTCATACTTTGTATTAAGTTTGAGTTTCGCAGACTGTGAAAGTCGGTTTTTTATTACAAAATTTATCAATTTCATTTGACCCTTTGAGTCAAGTTCCGTTTGATAGTATTTTATCCCATCAATGAGCTGTTTCGTATTTGTGCCGTCGTTATTTAAAACTGGTAACAAGCTCAAGGCGATTTTTAAATCAAATTTCGCCATATTTTGCTCTACTATCGATACTTCAGTCGATGAATTATTACACATATCTAAAATATTGTCATACAAATTAACAGAATCTTTGTTTAATTCATTAAATTAACGTATTAATTCCTCGTCTTTTAATCCTGTTTTAAGCAAACTTACATTGTCTAAGCTGTAAAAACATGAAGACAGAAGCTCCCATTTCCATTGTAACTACGGCAGAGCCATCCAAACTTTTATGAAAATGTAGCCTTTGAAACTAATAACTCGTTCATTATCAAACACGTCTCCATTAACGATCAATACTAATTCGTCAATCGCCTGATCTGCCAAGAGATTTAGACAAAGTGACATGGTGATCACGACTGTCAAAAGTCTAAATGTACGGGAAATCGACCTCATGTGCCTTGCCTTTCCAGAACTATATTGGGGTCGGCTTCCAATCTTACCGAATGCAGCTGAATATCAGTATTTTACATGAAGTGACTGCATATCTGACCCCACAACCCGGTTAGTACAGGGTAATACGATATCCCTTGATAAGACTGGTAGTCAGACTTTCTCTTTCAACTCCCACCTCACCACACGAGGTACCCGGTCGTATGCCTTTTCAAAGTCAATGAATACCATGTGCAAGTTTTTGTGCGCACTTCTGTATTGCTTGCACAGCTGGCGGTTGGCAAAAAAGGCTTCTGTCGTTCTCCGATCAAGCATAAAACCGAATAGATTACGTAACATTTCGCTATTTTCTCTCAGTCTTCTTTCAATAACTTTCTCCCAAACTTTCATACTATGTATGTGCCATTAGCTTTACTCCTCTATAGTTATTGCACTCCAGCACATCACCTTTGTTTTTAAAGATGGACACCAGCAAACTGTTGCACCATTTGACGAGTATGGCTTCTTCCAGCAACAACTTATTGAAGAATAAAGCTAACCACGTCCCTCCATCCACCCGTAATAACTTCCAAACTTCAACTGGTATATCGTCAGGTCCTAACGCTTTACCATTCTTCATTCTTCTTCCTCGTTCAATGGTTTATTGTCCAGAACACCGTTCCAGTTATTCTCCTCATTCTTCAGTCTTTCAAGGTACCCCTTCACCTATAAACTGATTAATGGATAGCATTAAATAGTATTGTTGGAGCTGCTGAAGATTGTACAACTATCTTTGCATTGTATAGATTCAATTTCTTTTGGTATTATATAACCGCATAGCCCATATTATGTGAGTACTATGTAATAGAAAGCTATCCTTCGTTGATAACCTACGTCATTTTTTTTTTTTTTTTATGACTTGAATTTGCCCTGGCGGTTAAGTGTATGTCATGCTCACTCAAATGTCTCGCTGATGGTGGCGCGTGTGTCGGATCAGTTAGTTCCCTTCAAAATGGTTGAGTTGAATGGTGCTGATACATGCGTCATGTTCGTGAACGGGCGCTGTCAGTTGTGACTGGTCATCTCTTGGTTGCCACGGCTTATTTGAATTAATTATTTTATTTTTTGAATTGTTCTTTTCCTTGTTTTTACTATGGACACTTTTAACGTGCACATCTTGCTACATCGCTCTCACATAATGTACCATCTAAACATGAATGATGTAACCAAGGTTTTGTAAAAATATTCTGATTTAAAAGAGTGTCCATGGAGTTTCTTGCCCGTTCTTCTCCATAGAGATCTACGTTAGGGAATGGGCAACTACAGTACTTTCACAGTTTTTATGCCTTGTGACTGGGACTGTAGCTAAATTTCATTGTTGTCTTTGTTTCGACAGTTCAAAAGTGCCTGTAACGGGCCTACTTGAAATAAATGCTTTGATTTTTGATTTTGATTTCTTAATTTTCTCATCATCCGAAAGAACCATTCCATCTTCATCTTTTACGTATTTCATTACTAAGGAAAATTGACATGCGCTACCTAAATGTCACTTTGTTTTTGAACATCAAACCATACTGTTGTTATCGCTGTTAGACGGTCTCCGTGACTAGGCCCTCAGTTGACGCTGAGTGGCATGGCTTCGACCTCTAGTCCTTGCTGAGTAAAGCAGGTCAGACGTCGGTGTTAACAAAACCACTTCGAGCTGGCCTCGCGTTCTATTGAAACTCCGTACTACGCCAGGCCAGCTCAAGGTCTAAGTGTTACCAGTGAGTGACGTACAGCTTATAAATAAAAGCAATTATATAAAAGTATTATTGTTATGAATAAAGTAAATAATGTGAACAATTTAAGTAAAACAGAAGTTCTTTGTATACAGTAGATTTGCATTTATATTTTTATATAGGCCCGTAAATATTGAATGAAATTTTATTTTATTATTGTATCCAAACTTTTTATTTATATCTCAGACTTTGGAAAAGCGTTGCCTTAAAAAGGCATTTTAAGAGTATTTTTATAAAGTTTGTGAAATGTAACATTGTCTATGTGATTGTACAACCATAAAATATGCCTATTTGCCTAAAGACGAGAACAAAACAATAAAACGGAAAGTATAGTCGAAATTGTAAGTGCTTTACCACTTCCAACAACAATTCCTAACAAAATAAATCTGTATTTTCTTTATTTTAAACACTTAAAATTATTTTTAAAATAATTTGTATTGTGATGTAGTATGTATGTACCTATTATTACAATGTGTGTAACCAAGTATATAACCCGTGTATTCACATAATAAAGAGCAGTCTTGTAACATATCTTGTGATATTTCATTCAATCTGACACCCGTCCTTACATGGCGACCCTGCCACTAAACAGGGCTTGAATCATGTGTGCGATTAGTGTACACTTTGCTCTGCGCGGCAACTGTTTGAGTGAGAGATACGTTAAAAGTGACTTTCAATCATGTGCAACTCAAAAGTAATTAATGAAGAGGTATTTCTCAATCAAAATAGCGCCGCTAAAAACACCGCGACGGTGGAGGAATTCAGATTTCATTTGTCGGCCATAAGTATCGTGTTAACAATCATTTGCACGATTTTATTCCTCGGCGCAATATACTTCATGTATCAAATTCACAAGAAATGTCATGAGTCTTGGTCGCGAGGCATATCTTAAGGCGTTCTTCGGATCGATCCAGAAGGAACCACGGCGGTGCTTGTGGCATGTCTGCAAGCGAGGAGTGTCGGGTCCATGCTTCCAACAAGGGTCCCTGATATCATAGGGGCGTGCAACAAATAATACAATTCGGCTAGAGTTCTTGTGAGTTCTGTGTCCTAATAAGTGTGTGAAAGTGCGGCAATTCTAATATGGACAGTGTACGCGTGCCTAAGCAGTGGAATCATAATCACGATTCAGGTATATGAACTATAAAATTTAGAAGTTATGTATGAGGAGATATTACAGCTGTACAATGACCTTGGTAAGATAAGAATATATTTAATAAAAATAGGGCCAAGTAGACAAAGAGGTGAAACTGTTTTGAAAAAGCTAAAAGAGGCCGATAAATTACTGAGTACTTTCAATGACAGCTTAGACAATGTAAGTTTGCTAATTAATACGTAAATTTAATGAATTAAACAAAGATTCTGTTAATTTGTATGACAATATTTTAGATATGTGTAATAATTCATCGACTGAAGTATCGATAGTAGAGCAAAATATGGCGAAATTTGATTTAAAAATCGCCTTGAGCTTGTTACCAGTTTTAAATAACGACGGCACAAATACGAAACAGCTCATTGATGGGATAAAATACTATCAAACGGAACTTGACTCAAAGGGTCAAATGAAATTGATAAATTTTGTAATAAAAAACCGACTCTCGCAGTGTGCGAAACTCAAACTTAATACAAAGTATGACAGTGTAAATGAGTTAGTCAAGGCTATGAAAACATGCCTGTTGCCTAAAAAATGCAACGGCTCTACAACACAAATTGTACAATTTGAAACAAAACGAACTTACTAAGATGACTACGGTAAGAAGATAACTGATTTGTTTGTTGACTTGACGATTTCCCAATCAGAAGGCAATGAGTCTAATTTCGGTATATTGAAGCCTATAAACGAAAAATTAGCCATTAAAAGTTTTGCCGACGGATTGAGAAATCGTCGGCTAAGCACTATAATAGCAGCACGACAATTTAATCTTTAAGTGATGCCATACAAGCAGTAGTCGATGAGGAAGTTTCAACTGCATCCACTTCAGGTGACATTTTATTAATGCGTCGTAATAATTACAGCAACTACCATTATAGGAATTCCAGAGGTCAAAGGGTGTCACGGACGAGGGACGAGGACAAGCAACCCCCCCCCCCCCCGCGAACCAGAAACAACAACAACAACATATGCATATTTTGACAGATGCAAACCCACGAGCAAGTCAATCAGAAAATAATAATGATAATTCAGAAGAGTTTTTTCGTGAATAAAAGCGTTATGACGTCATGCCATAACGCTTAACTTGCTCGTGGGTTTGCATCTGTCAAAATATGCAGTGGCATATAAATATCATATCTCATTACACTCCAAACATGATAATCTTACAAACACGTGGCTAATTGACACGGGTGCTTCCATATCGGCCATAAAATATAAACACATCGCTGAGTTGAATGTACCCATCCAAAAAGGGAAGCTGGTTGTAAATGGTATTGGTGGAAAAATTGAAGAGATTGGTTTTCTTTATAGAATCATTCTAGAATTAAGAGCAGGTGATCAAATTCTAAACCATAAATTCTACGTATTTACATCTTTACCCTGTAAGGCAAGTGGTATTTTAGGCCAAGACCTTTTAAGCAAATATCATTCGATAATTAACTTTAGAAATAACTCATTAGTTATGTGTAATAATAATATAGAAATTAGTTTGCCGATTACCAAACATAATGAGATGCTAACTATACCGGCTAGGACCGAAAGTACACATTACATTACGACCGACCTAGCGGAGGACTGTGTAGTCTGCGCGGCGGAAATAGGCAACGGGATATTTTTAGCAAGTACATTGGCGAACCCCGTGGATGGAAAGTTACCAATTAGAATCTTGAATACCACAGAAAATGATTATTATTTACATAAGATTGAACCTAAGATACATAAAGCAAGTGATTACAATATTTGTACTTTTGACAAGCCTAGTAAATGTGCAGAACGAGTCAAAAAACTGCTACCATTATTAAAATTAGGTCATTTAAATAAGAAGGAACAAATTAGTATTAGAAACATATGCGCAAAATATAATGATATCTTTTATCTCGAAGGAGACCAGCTCACTACGACAACTATATACAAACATTCAATTACAATACAACCCGGTACTAGACCAATGTACAGCAAACCTCACAGGCTCCCACATTCACAAAAAGGGGAAATACAGAATCAAATTGACCGCATGCTTGAACAAGGTATAATTGAACCTTGTAATAGCGAATGGCCTAGTCCCGTTCTTTTAGTACCAAAGAAAACTAACGGAGAAAAGAAATGGTGTCTAGTTATTGATTACCGAAAGCTAAATAACTGTGTACAAAATGATAAATTCCTCTGCCAAATATTCACGAAATATTAGACGCACTCTCTGGTTGCATTTATTTTACGCACCTAGACTTAAGTCAAGGGTTTTATAATGTGGAACTCGAACCCGATAGTAGAAAATTTACAGCTTTTCATTCAGGCCAATGTCAAATGACTAGAATGCCAACGGGTCTTAAGACAAGCCCAAACTCATTTGCCCGAATGATGACAATGGCAATGGCGGGCCTCAATTACGAAAAATGTTTATGTTATCACGACGATTTAATTATAATGGGACGGGACTTACTGAACCATAACAAAAACCTAATCGAAGTTCTAGAAAGATTACGCAGTGTCAATTTAAAACTAAATCCGATTAAATGCGACTTTCTGGAAATGCTCTATTTAGGCCACGTCGTAACAGACAACGGCGTGCTACCCGATCCAGAAAAGATTAGTGCTATACAAAACTATCCAGTTCCAAAAAACACACAAGAAGTAAAGCGTATTGTAGCCTTAGCGAATTATTACCGCAAATTTATTCCGAATTTTGCAGAAATTGCAAACAGTTTAAATATGTTGTGTAGGAAAATTGTAGAATTTAATTGGAATGGTGATGCACAAAAAGCATTTCAGACACTTAAAGAATGTATGTCTGCACCACCAGTTCTCCAATATCCGGATTAATCAGATAAAAATCAGTTTATTGTACAAACTGACGCGTCAGGTTACGCGATAGGAGCGGTTTTATCCAATGGCAATCGTCGGCCAGTCGCATACGCCAGTAGGAGTTTAAACAAAGCAGAACGGAATTACCAGACTATTGAGAAAGAACTCCTGGCCATAGTATGGGCCGTAAAACATTTTAGACCCTATGTACATGGTCGTCCATCCAAAATAGTCACCGACCACAAACCACTGGTATATTTATGTAGTTTAAAGGAACCGTCAAGTAGACTACTCAAAGAAGAATATGACTGTAATTGAATATGTCAATGGTCAACAAAATGCAGCCGCCGATGCCTTATCTCGAATTCCAATATCATCGAAGGGTTTAAAGAGCATGCACGAATGTCTATATGACATGTAATGACACGAGCACAAATCAAAAAATTAGAACAAACTTCTCATATTCCTGAAGATACCGCAGAAAACTGTGTCCCAGGTCAAGCAAGGATTGTAGGAACAATTAATAAGTCTAATACTGCAGTAGAGCTGCAATTCGACAAAACAAGCCTAAACATGCTACATAAAACAAATAGAATATCTAAGGAAAATGATATATTTTCATATGATCATGAAAAAATGGTGCTATAGGTATATAAATCCATCTGCTCGATCACAACTGACGCCAGCCGCATTTGTGAGAGCGATGGGCGATTTCTGCAAGGTCAATGAAATACATGAAATATATTTTGTGAAAAACAAATACAACAACGTATTCGTAGAAAAAATAACAAATGAGGCTAAGCGATATACTAAATGGGAAGGAACTGGTTATGTATTTTATATAATATACAAAGAGTAGATAACTTAGAAGATAGGAGGGTAATTTTAAATGACTTTCAGTTATTACCCACAAGTGGCCATGCAGGAACAAAAAGAATGTTTAACAACATTAAAAAATATTATTACTGGCCAGGACTCGAAAAGGACATAAATAACTTTGGTAAAAAATGCACTATTTGTCAAAAACAAAAGTATACGGTTATGGTAAAAGAACCCATGGTTATAACCACAACGGCACAATATTCATTTGAAAAAGTATTTTTAGACATAGTAGGGCCTCTGGATAGAGATTACAATAAATAGATAATCGAATAGTCTCTCTTATAATCTCTTTACAATCTCTATTACTTGTATTCAGACACAAATCTATACACAAAAAAACAAACAAACAAATTATTCAGCTTTATAATAATAACTAGCTGTTGCCCACTACTTCGTTCGCGGAGAAATTTTGGTGTGTATGTGTGAGACTGCCTCGTCGGTCGAGTGGTCGGAAGTGCGCCTAAAAAGGCGACTTTAGACAGACTCTGCCAGTTACTGAGAGGAGCAAATCAGTGAATGTAACAAACGCATGTCTCATGGCGTCGCCACTGTGAAAACCTCCTGGACCTAAAAGCTCCATATTACGGGCACGTGCGCGAGCAACTGTACAACGATCACGAAGCAGGTGTCTTTGCGAATAAGCTGCTGCAAATGGGAGAGGGTCGTCTGGAATCGGACGCAGATGGGATATTTCTATTTTCCGAAGAACATTCCCATCCACTGGCTACAGATGATGCACTTATCATGCACGTTTTTCTCAATTTGGAGGTTAAAATAAAAAAAATGTAGAGAGCTTGTGTGAGTGGGCTGTCGCCAAAGAACGAGTGGCTCAGTAAATTAACAAAAAAAAATTGACATGATCGTCGGCGATTCAAAAGTTTATCTACACATCCATAGACACTGTGATGGCTAATGACGATTCTACGCACCGGGACTTATGGCTTAGGACGACCGTTATTCCAAGTTCGTACGATGTGGCTACGTTTTGAGACAATTGAGCCTGGTTTTGTACCTAAGACCCGACTGATTATAAACCTAGCCCTACAGTAACTACCTAGCACCCTAGTTATTCTATTCCTATAGTAATTACCTACCTAGTTACCACCCTAGTTTAAGTTAACCTAACGCCCTAGCCTACCATACGAACCATACCAAACGTAAGTTACGCTGGTTTTACGTGAGGGAAGTCTGTTACAAGGAGACCTACGGTAACAGACGGAACATGAGTAGGAATAGGGGTTTGTGTACGTCGTGCAATGTACACAGGAAATGGATTTCTTACTGCCGATCCCACAGACTCATAGGACCGATGATGACTAAAGGTGTCTTGGCCACAGTAAGAGGAGGTATAGGAGATGAATCAAACTCGACCCAGCTTGATGACTAATTTATTACATATAATGAACTTAATTAAATACACATTTTGTAGTAAATACACATTGATAGCTATGATAGGCCTGTTGGTCTAGTGGTTAGTGACCCTGACTGCTAGGACGGAGGTCGTGGGTTCGATTCCCTCACAGGACAAATCTTTGTGCGATGAGTACGATTATTTGTTCTGTATCTGGGTATGATTTATCTATAATATGTATGTATACTATTTAGAAATATATAAGTATGTTTATCAGTTGTCTGGTTGCCATAGTACAGGTTCTACCTAGTTTGGGATCAGATGGCGGTGTGTTGGTTGTCCCAAAATATTATTATTATTCCGTTTATTCATTTTTAAACATACTCTTTACATTTTTAAATATTTAAATATAAAACAATATAAAAAACATTTAAAAATACAAAAAATAGGAGTCCGCCGGTGTCGGGAGCAGGGTCCAAGGTTATTATTATTATTATTTACATGTGTGTTGTGTGTGTATCGAGCCGATAAATATAGATCTCAGTAGGCCACTTCTTAGCGCTGACGCTGACGGTGCGCTGGTGTTGCTGGCGCGTGGAGCGAATGTATGTCGCTCTTAATGCTGACGCTGTGATGCTGTTGTTGGCGCGTGTAACTATGATATGTTCACGGTTGAACAACGATAGTCCTGCCTACTCCGTTGAATTTCCCAATTTTTTCAAAGTTTATGTCTTTGGTGGAGTACACTGCCAATTTAAGGGGCGTTCCAGTTCTGGTGAAACCTTGATGCAACCAGACTGTGCAACGACACCAGGCTTCGTATCACAGAGATGGGCAGTTATATTATAAAAACGGAGCTGCTAAAGGAGAGAGTGTTTTAATTCCCCGCATTCCCTTTATTCCAAATAATTTGTCATTTCAATTTAAGAGGTTACAATTTCCCTTAACATTGGCTTTTACAGTGACGATCAACAGATCCCAGGGCCAAACTATAAAAGTGACAGGCATTCAATTATACACTCCATGCGTTCGATTGACAACCTTACTAGCGATAAGCAGAAAAATACTTTATTTAGTGTTCCCCAAGGGAGTATTTTTTGCCCTACCCTATTCTTGGTTTATAATAATGAATTGAGTAATCTAAATATCAAGCACGGCAAAATCATTTCATATGCTGATGACACGGCGCTAATATTTTCTGCTAAAAACAGCAGCGAACTATTTGAAACCGCTCAATTTGGTTTTAATTCTGTCACTAATTGGCTTCAAAGCAATTTACTAACACTTAATGCAAGACAAAATTTATTCAGTTCTCCATGCGCAAGCCTCAAATTAACACTGCTAACTTCCATTTACAAGCCCATCAATGTGATAACCTGTCAGTCAACATGTTCAACTGTCCTTCTATCCTCAAAACCTGTAACATTAAACATACTTCGGGGTTATATAACAGGCGACACACTCTCTTTTAAGTATCATATTGAAATTCAGGCTAAAAGCGTGCGCAAATTAATATAAAGGGTCTTTCAACAAGGACGGGTCGATGTTGAAATTAAATAAAACAAGCTGTATGTGAGATATTAAAGAAATTATTGTTTTATTTGAAAGGTCCATTTATGCCATTATTTATGAAATATGACATCGTTTAAATGTCCACCGCGGCTTCGAACGGTGGCACGGATCCGAGAGGTCCAATTTTCAATTACTCTACTGCATAGATCCGGCTGAATCTGAGCGATGGCCTGCGTTATGTTGACTTTCAGGGCATCGGTTGATTGCGGATTATTGGCATAGACCTGCGACTTGACAAAACCCCACAAGAAAAAGTCTAGCGGGGCCAAATCGCACGATATTGGTGGCCAATTCACGTCACCTTTGCGAGAGATAACCCTACCCCCGAACCGTTCATGCAGAATGTCCATTGTGTCGGTCGCTGGGTGGCACGTAGCGCCGTCTTGTTGGAACCTCATGTTGTCCACGTCCATATCGTTCAATTCAGGCCAAAAGAAATTGTTAATCATTGATCTGTAGCGCTCGCCGTTAACAGTAATGGCCTCGCCATCATCGTTTTCGAGAAGTACGGACCAATGACGCCGCCGGACCAAAATCCGCACCAAACAGTAACTTTTTGTGGATGCAGTACCACCTGGTGAACCTCATGTGGGTTGTGGTCGTCCCATATACGGCAATTTGCTTATTAACAAAACCATTCATCCAAAAATGCGCATCGTCGCTAAAGATGATTTTCCGCCAAACTCGGGGTCCTCTTCCAAACGTTCTGTAGCCCAGTCAGCGAACAAACGGCGTTGTCTATGGTCATTCACTTGGAGCTCCTTGGCTCAGTTGGATCTTGTACGGGTGTAGGCCCAAGTCCCGACGCAAAATTGGCCAAGTTGAAGTCTGCGAAAGGCCGAGTTCTTGTGCACGGCGAGAAATCGGCTGCCTCGAAGTCTCCTGCACACTCTCACGGACAGCAGTGACGTTCTCGGCCGATCTGGCGTTCCTTTGACGTAAGAGTGTTGGTTGGTTGTTTACCGAACCACTAATCGTCTCGAATTTGGTCACTAAACATTGGAGAGTCGACTTTGAAGGGCCACCGCGTCTGCCGTAAAATCCCACCATTGGCCATTTTACACTAATTTTGATAATAAAGTTTTATCATTTCGACGTGCTGCTCAATCGTGTAACTTGCCATGGTGATTTGGCATCAGTAACTGAAGAAATAACAACGCATTTGACAGATGCCACCCAACAACATGACCGCCACAAACTTTCAACATCGACCCGCCCTATTTGAAAGACCCTTTACGTATTTAAAAAAAATATAAACTTGTGCAGATTCAAAATTGATCACACATGTTTATTTCGCCCTATGTCAATCTATAATTCATTACTGTACGATTTCATGGGCTGGCGAATCAAAAACTATCCTGCTTCCCCTTGAAAGAGCTCAAAGAGCAATTTTAAAGGTAGCAAACTTCCATCCCTTTTACTTTACCATAGATCAGCTGTATAAATCCTGCAACGTGCTGACTGTGCGCCAGCTATTCATTATGCACTTAGTTTTAAAACAGCACACCATGCTCACGTACAATGCTGACAATACTAAAAAGAGACGTAATGGTATTGTATGCATTTCTAATGCAACCTCCAAACATGCCTTTGTGGAAAGATTCTTTTCATTTTTCGGCCCATTTCTGTGCAATAGATTAAATAGAAAACTAAGTACATTTGAGTTAAATTATTGTTTACCTGCAAAACGTCTATAATTACTTTTTTACAACCCTTATCGTATGCAAAAACAGAAGATTTATTTTGATTAAAAAGAGTGTCCATGGAGTTTCTTGCCCATTCTTCTCCATAGAGATCTACGATTTGGAATGTGCAACTACAGTACTTTCGCAAGTTAATATGCCTTGTGACTGTGACTGTAGCTTAGCTTTTTTGTTTTTGACTTTCAAAAGTGCCTCCTGTAATGGTCTAATTGAAATAAATGCTTTGAGTTTGAGTTTAAGACTGTTGTTGTCTGCAAGTAAACTGCACGCTGTTTTTTTTAATTTTATTTAATATATATTATATTTAATGTAAGTTTTTTTATTTTAGTACTTTACTTTTTATTTCATGTTAATTTATTTATTTTAAGTAGGCATTTATGCACCTTGTGGCCTGAAACACAAATTCAACCTAGTTCAGGCAATAATCGATAATTGTGCTCTATTTTTTTTTAAGATAATTATTTTATTGTAAATGTGCCCCTTTTAATAAATAAACGATTACATTATAATTATTATTCAATTGAACATTCTCACACGGTCAATTATATGTTGGTTGTTCAGTGCCCAAACTTGCTTGTGAAAATAATAATTCATTCAATGTGGTATACAGAACGGTATTAGAATAAATAGTGTCCAACAAGGCGTTTCTTCGCCTCAACGCTATTTAATTTTGTTTCGGACCTCTGCCGCCCAGAATTACAGCACCCTATAGGACGTCTTTTGTAGTCATCACCCACATTATGAGATTTAATCAGCCAGTCAGTTCTCACACATAACATAACATCACGCCTGTAATCCCCGAAGGGTTACGCAGAGGTGTACCTAATCGTACACTCACTTTTCTCCAGTTATGTTGAAGTCCCATGTAATAAGGGCCGAGCCTATTTTGACCAACCAGGCACAAAACCAGATTCCGTGGCTGCTACTGAGAAATTCCTCATGGAATAACCTAAGAACACTATTATTTATAGTAGTTTTTCAATTGTAAACATTGTTCAATGTTAAGTGGAAGAGCAGAGTCACCTAACACAAGCATTTCCTTGCATAGAAGGTCATGTCCAAATCATGTACGTTATAACTTTATGTAATTAAAATAAACATTTTTTTTAACACTTTTCGATCCGAAAATCGATCCCAGGATCTCATGCTTAGTAGGCGCACTTCCGACTACTTGACCGACAAGGCAGTCTCACACATACACACCAAAATTTCTACGCGAACGGTAGCGGGCAACAGCTAGTTATTATTATAAAGCTGAACAATTTGTTTGTTTGTTTGTTTGTGTATAGATTTGTGTTGGAATACAAGTAATAGAGATTGTAAAGAGATTATAAGAGAGACTATTAGATTATCTATAGAGCAGAGCATAGAGATAAGGTAAAAGTAATAAAGTGTCTGAATTAAGCAGTTGAAAATAAAATTTATTAAACACTAGCTTCTGCCCGCGACTTCGTACGCGGATCCCGTTGCTTATGCCAGCGACAACGGGGTCGTCAAAATCGAAAATCTGAAACGTCTGATGTAGAATTCTGAGGCCCGAGGACGGGAAAACAACGGGATGAGCGAGACGATTGGAGTCGTTCCAGATCATTTATTTCTGTATGTCAATAGGAAATGCCCATCAGACTAAATAACTTTTGCTAAGACGTCATTCCTTAATATGTTATAGTGTCGCTGCCATGGGCTTTGGAGTTATACAGCAGGTGTTCCAGATCTTCAAATTTATTCTCACAGCAGACGTTCGTTGCGCTCTTTTTCTGTCTCTTTATGCCGTACTCCAGCAATTCTTTCTCTCTCACTTTCTAACTGATTATGAATATTTTGTTGTGTGCGTGTTCGGGACAATGTATGATAATCTCGATCAGCAGTTAGTCGCGCATCACGATCCCACTTAAAGTGCACCTCACCAACATCAGGGGCTTGCACTCAAATCTCGATCCGGTCCACCACCACCTCGAGACCGAGAAGCCGCACCTATTCTTTTTAACGGAGACGCAGATTGCAACTCCGTCAGACGTGGCGTACCTCAACTATCCAGGTTACTCGCTTGAACATAAGTTCCTAAAACGAGCTGGGGTCTGTGTGTACGTTCGCGATGACATTTGCTTTCGGCGTCTCCGTTGCTTTGAAGATTCCGGGTTATCTACCATCTGGATACTGGTGTATACCGAGGTGGAGAAATCCCTCTACATCGGTGTCTACCGGTCGCACAGCGGTGACCATGAGACGACCAGGCTCTTTGAGCACCTGATGGAGAAGGCGGATTGTGCCCAACAACGATACCCAACCGCGGAGCTTCTTTTTCTGGGGGACTTTAATGCCCACCACGATGAGTGGTTGTTCCCGTTCCAGAAAACTGACCATGCTGGGAGAGAGGCGCGCAGATTTGCATTGTCGCTAGATCTTACCCAGCTGGTGAGAGAAGCTACGCGGGTGCCAGACGTTGACGGGCACACACCCAACTGCTTGGACTTGCTGCTGACCACTGACCCAGACAGGCACTCAGTATCGGTATCAGCCCCACTGGGAACATCTGACCACTGTCTGGTAAAGTCCGTATCTATCAGCTCTCCTCCGGATGATAGCCCTAGGGGCAAGAGGCGAGTTTGGCGATACGAGTCAGCAGACTGGGATGGGATGAGATGCGGCACTTTTTTGCGTCCTTCCCTTGGCATCCAGTGTGCTTTTCTTCGGGTGACCCCTCTTGTTCGGCTGAAGCGGTTGCGGACGTGATACGGCAGGGAATGGAATACTTTATTCCACTCTCCGACATACCGCTCGGTCAAAAAAGCCCGTCCTTGGTTCAATGTGGACTGCGCTCGTGCTGAAGCTCGTATGCAGTCTGCATACCAAGCCTGGGTGCAAGCCCGTGACCGCAAAGTCCAAGCCCGACGGGTTCGCGCGAAGAAAAGAGCTTTTAATTCTGCCGCAAAGTCCTGTAAGCGGGTGATCCGAAAGGCGCGTTTCGACCACGTCAGCCGCATAGGGGCTAAGCTTGCTTCCTACCCCTCTGGTAGTAAACAGTTTTGGTCCCTATCCATATCGGTCGAAACCAACTTCTGCCGGCCCACATTACCCCCCTTGCAAAAACCATCCGGTTTTTCACTAGCTCACTCCGCTACTGAGAAGGCAAACCTGTTTGCATCTCTATTTGCGAGCAATTCACGTCTAGATACTGGCTCAAAACAGCCACCAACGATTCCTCACTGTGATGATGACTTCGATGCCGGAGATCACAATACACATGAAAGAGGTTCGTAGAGTACTCCATAGCCTAGACGTGAACAAGGCTAGCGGTCCTGATGGCATACCAGCAAGAGTCTTGAGGAACTGTGCGCCTGAGTTGTCTTCTGTGTTGACACACTTGTACCGCCTCTCTCTTAAAACCAGAACGGTACCGAAGTCATGGAAGGTTGCCAATGTACAACCAGTACTCAAAAAGGGTAGTCGTGCCGACCCCAGTAACTATCGACCAATCGCCATCACCTCCATACTTTGTAAAGTTATGGAAAAGGTTCTCAATGGGAAGCTGCTGGCGTACCTAGAAGCAAACGACCTACTCAGTGACCGTCAGTATGGCTTTCGCCGGGGACGATCAACTGGGGATCTTCTAGTGTATGCTACGCACTGCTGGGGTGAGGCCATCGAGAAACACGGCGAAGCCCTTGCCGTGTCGCTCGACATCTCGAAGGCTTTCGACAGGGTATGGCACGCAAGCCTACTGAGCAAACTTCCTGCATACGGCATTTCCGTTGACTTTTGCTGCTGGATATCTGACTTCTTGAGTGAACGGTCGATCCGAGTGGTCATTGATGGCTGCTCCTCTGACCTTATCGCTATTGATGCCGGAGTTCCTCAGGGGTCTGTTCTCTCCGCGACACTTTTCCTGCTGCACACCAATGACCTTCTGGTTCCGGGTATTGTTGGGTACGCAGACGACAGCACTGTCATGGAGGGTTATGCATCCAGCGCAAAAGCCAGCGGTGAAGAAGTGCGTTCATTGAGAGAGGCCATGGTAGAGCGAACAAATTCAGCCTTAAGTCTCGTCTCCAAGTGGGGTGACGAAAATCTGGTTGTTTTTAACGCCACCAAAACCCAAGTGTGCCTGTTCACCGCCAAAAGGAGTCCGTTCAATCTGGCTCCTACTTTCCGGGGTACATCTGTACCAGTTACCGACAGCCTCGAGCTTCTTGGTACGAGGTTGAGTGCGAATCTCAACTTCGGTGCCTACATTGAGTCGAAAGCTCAAACAGCGGCAAAAAAGCTGGGTATGCTAAATAAGGTTAAGCAGTACTTCAAGCCAGAACAGTTTTTAATCCTATATAAAGCTCAAGTTCGGTCCGGCATGGAGTACTGCTGTCACCTTTGGGATGGCTCAGCCAAATACCAATTAGCCACACTCGACTCTGTTGAGCGCAGAGCCAAGAGGCTCATTGGTGACGATAAGCTGGTGAGTACCAAGCTTCATAGCCTGGCCCACCGGCGCAGAGTTGCATGTCTGTCGGTCTTTTACAGGCTGTACTTCGGCGAGTGTGCCCAAGAACTCCACGAAATCATTCCACCATCTCCCTTCTTCCATCGGGAGTCCAGACGTACTGCGGGTTATCACCCATTCCTTGTCGATGTTCCACACATTCGCACGAAGCGCTTTGCTACATCGTTTATTTTGCGCACAGCCAAGGAGTGGAATTCCCTGCCTTCGTCGGTGTTCCCAAGTTCATATGACCCCAATCTATTTAAGTCGCGAGTTAATAGGCTTCTTTTGGGTTAGCTCGTTCCATCGTCGACCTCATCTCTGTCCTCAGGACTAGATTGAGGTCAAGAGTAGGCCCATCAAACATAAAAAAAAAGAAAAAAAACGATCATCACTCGTTTCAAAAGACCTGTTGGTAGATGTGCGAATTCGCTGAGAACTCAAGCGTGATTCTGTATCGGTAAACGTTTCTGATTCGCGAGACAATGCATGTCGCTCACGATCAGCAGACAGTCGCGCATCATGTTCCGCACTTGTCTCTAGAGACCTAGAAATGCGTAGATACGCTGAGAACTCAAGCGCAATTCTCTATCCGTGAACGTCTCCGACTCGCGAGACAATGCATGACGTTCACGATCAGCGGAGGGTCGCGCATCATATTCTTCACTGGTCTCTAGAGACCTGGATGTAGATGCATAAATACGCTGAGAACGCAAGCGAGCTTCGCGATCCGAAGAGGTTTCTACAGAGCGAGTTGCAGCCTGATGTTCTCGAACAGCATCAAGTCTATCCTGACGCTCTTCGTTAGATTCTTGGGATCGTATGATCCTCAATCTTTTAGCTCCTTTGGAACGTTGGGAAAGATTTGACCTCTGCTCTGTCTAGGCATGGTTATAGTTTTATTCTGAAGATACCTGATCAATTAAAATCTAAGTGACTGCTCCCCTGCGTTACCGGGTAGGCTACCGTGTCACGAAGATAAATGTAAAAGGAAATTAAACAATCAAATAACATAAGCCCGAAGGCATATTTATTCGATAAAATAAAATAATAAATGGGAGTTTTAGCCAGTAGAGTCAAATTTTCAATGATTCATAGAATTTTCATCGAATATCAGTCCTAAACTGTTACCGCCTGCACCGCGTGGAGGTACTCCCAGCTTATGTTATTTTATAATTATACAGTGAACTCTTGCAGTTCCACAACAGGTGTTCCAGATCTACAATCTTTATACGTCAACAGAGAGTGCTCATCAGGCTGAACAACTCTTGATAAGACGTCATTCCTATATAGGTTATAGTGTAGCTGGGCTCTTGGAGTTCCATATCAGTTGTTCCAGATCTTCAAATTTTATACGACAACAGAGAGTGTTCATCAGGCTGAACAACTCTTGCTAAGACGTCATTCCTATATATGTTATAGTGTAGCTAGGCTCATGGAGTTCCACATAAGCTGTTGCAGATCTTCAAATTTTATACGACAACAGAGAGTGCTCCTCAGGTTGAACAACTCTTGCTAAGACGTCATTCCTATATATGTTATAGTGTAGCTGGGCTCTTGGAGTTCCACATCAGGTGTTCCAGATCTTCAAATTTATTCTCTTAGCAGAAAATGCTCATCACGTGAAACAATTTTTGCTAAGGTACCATTTTTGTATCTCTTATAGTTTAGCTGGTCTGTTGCGCTTTTGCATCAGGTGTTCAAGTTTCCAAGATAAATTATAGCCTATGTGTTGCTCAGAGTTTATACCTATGCAACAAAAAAAAATCATTCAAATCCGTCAAGTAGTTCCAAAGATTAGCGTGTACAAACAAACAGACAGAATTTTTTTGCTCGTTCGTTGTTTCGTGCTCTATTACTGTTTCTAAACCCCCCTCAATTTTTTTTTTTTAATATATTCAATGTACAGACACAGTTTTTTTACTGTTTTATTATATGTATATGTTACGGCTAAAGATGGGTGTCAACATAAACTTAAGATTAGCCGGCTAAACTCCGCCGTCAGGGGCACCCCGAACCTAACTAACCGAACCTCGGGGTGCCCCTGTCGTCGACCGTCTAGGGTTAGCGTTTCCATCAGCAGGTCGACGGATCCCCGCTGCGCGGGGCTCCTATTTCTGTCTGCAAGGTTTACAGGAACCTAACTAACCGAACCTCGGGGTGCCCCTGACGTCGGAGTTTAGCCGGCTAATCTTAAGTTTATGTTGACACCCATCTTTAGCCGTAACATATAGATAAATATGCATTACAATCATGTGTAGTTATACAAATTATTTTAAAAATAATTATAAGAGTTTAAAATAAAGAAAATAGTTAATCAGAAATAGCATTACGGTCACAACACACATGCAAGTGAATAAATTATTAATGCAAAAAAATTATGTCTAAAAGTTCCTTAAAAACTATAAATATTTTATGAAGTAACTACAAGGTAAGGTTTCATGTTTCACTTACGTTGTTTCAGCCTAAGTGTAGTTTTAATTTGTTAGGAATTGTTGTTGGAAGTGGTAAAGTACTTACAATTTCGACTATACTTTCCGTTTTATTGTTTTGTTCTCGTCTTTAGGCATTTATGGTTGTACAATCACATAGACAATGTTACATTTCACAAACTTTATAAAAATACTCTTAAAATGCCTTTTTAAGGCAACGCTTTTCCAAAGGCTGAGATATAAATAAAAAGTTTGGATACAATAATAAAATAAAATTTCATTCAATATTTACTTACCTTATACCTATATAAAAAATATAACTTACATTATTTACTTTATTCATAACAATAATACTTTTATATAATTGCCTTTATTTATAAGCTGTACGTCACTCACTGGTAACACTTGGACCTTGAGCTGGCCTGGCGTAGTACGGAGTTTCAATAGGACGCGAGGCCAGCTCGAAGTGGTTTTGTTAACACCGACGTCTGACCTGCTTTACTCAGCATGGACTAGAGGTCGAAGCCATGCCAATCAGCGTCAACTGAGGGCCTAGTCACGGAGACCGTCTAACAGCGATAACAACAGTATGGTTTGATGTTCAAAAACAAAGTGACATTTAGGTAGCGCATGTCAATTTTCCTTACTGATGAAATACGTAAAAGATGAAGATGGAATGGTTCTTTCGGATGATGAGAAAATTAAGAATAGGTGAAGGGGTACTTTGAAAGACTGAAGAATGAGGAGAATAACTGGAACGGTGTGCTGGACAATAAACCAGTGAACGAGGAAGAAGAATGAAGAATGGCAAAGCGTTAGGACCTAACGTTAAACCAGTTGAAGTGTGGAAGTTATTACGGGTAGATAGATGGACGTGGTTAGCTTTATTCTTCAATAAGTTGTTGCTGGAAGAAGCCATACTCGACAAATGGTGCAACAGTTTGCTGGTGTCCATCTTTAAAACTTTAAAAATAAAGGTGATGTGCTTTTTTTTTTTTGTTTGGAGGGTGGGACATCATCAAATGACACCTCCCGCTCTGGGCGGAGCGGAAGGGAGTGTCAGACTCTTACGGACTAAAAACCACCCATGTTCCTTCTTTGGCCCTTTATTTTCCAGGGCCGCGGTATCTCTTTCGAACAGTCCCGCAGCCCTGGCAGGCATCGGCCCTTGCGGGCCCCTCCCGTGTGCTGACATCTCTTTGAGGCGCGCGTGGAACACGAACGCGCCATCGACACGGCCTGTCGTCATACGACGGACGGACGGCGAGCTAGCCCATTACTCACCGTCCACAGACCCGCGAAGGTGATGTGCTGGAGTGCAATAACTATAGAGGAATAAAGCTTATGGTACATACATAGTATGAAAGTTTGGGAGAAAGTTATTGAAAGAAGACTGAGAGAAAATAGCGAAATTTTACGAAATCTATTCGGTTTTATGTTTGATCGGAGAACGACAGAGGCCTTTTTTGCCAACCGCCAGCTGTGCAAGCAATACAGAAGTGCGCACAAAACCTTGCACATGGTATTCATCGACTTCGAAAAGGCATACGACCGGGTACCTCGTGTGGTGAGGTGGGAGTTGAAAGAGAAAGTCTGACTACCAGTCTTACCAAGGGATATCGTATTACCCTGTACTAACCGGGTTGTGGGCTCAGATAGGCAGTCGCTTCATGTAAAATACTGATATTCAGCTGCATTCGGTAAGATTGGAAGGCGATCCCAATATATTTGGGAAAAGGCAAGGCAGATGAGGTCGATTTCCCGTACATTTAGACTTTTGACAGTCGTGATCACCATGTCAATTTGTCTGAACCTCTTGGCAGATCAGGCGATTGACGAATTAGTATTCATCGTTTATGGAGACGTGTTTGATAATGAACGAGTTACTAGTTTCAAAGGTTACATTTTCATAAAAGTTTGGATGGCTCTGCCGTAGTTACAGTGGAAATGGGTGCTTCTGTCTTCATGTTTTTACATAGACATTCTGTCGAATTAATAGATGGCTTAGTTGAAGTTTCAGTGGTGGTGGCCTGGAGCTCGTAGTGATGCTACACTAAACTTCAACCGAGCCATCTATTAATTCGATAGAATGTGTAATGATGCTGCTGATGCGTTAATAGGTAGTCTCTCCGCTATAGTCATAAAAAACACTCGGGAATAAACTGTTCCACGAAGGGAGCGTAATTTGAAGCCCTGGATTACGCCGGGGCTACTCCGCTGTATTCGACACCGCGACCGCATGCATGTCAAACTCAAAAAGTCGGATGATAACCTAATATTAAAAATCACCTACACTCGCTATCGTAATTTCTGTAATTCCCTGCTGAAAAAACTTAAACGCTTGTATGAAAAGGAACAGTTTCGTAATGCAAAAAATAATGTTAAGCTACTTGGAATGTTATTAAGAAAGTCTCAGATCTTCAAATTTAATCTTCTCCCTCTTTTGACCTGTTACATTTATTTGATCATCCTAAAATCTCGCTTAATCATGTGAACAACTTTTTTGCTAATGTAGGCAGTGGCAAAGCGTCGAAATTTAAACCACCCTCAATGGTACTAAACTCTGTGTTAAATTCAAATTCGTGTAGCTCAATGGCCCTCTTCGAGGTAACTGAAGACGATGTTGACTCCATTATTTTGGGTCTTAGGTCTGATTGTGCCACTGGTTTAGACTCTATACCATCTGAAATACTAAAAGCCTCGAGACGCGTATTGTTTACGGTTATTACACATACCTGTAATCTGTGTATAAGTGCAGGTGTCTTTCCTACGGCGTATAAAAAAGCAGTAGTTCACCCCATTCACAAGACTGGGCGCAGAGATGACGTCAATAGCTACCGTAAAATCTCAATTCTAACAGCAATTTCAAAGATTTTAGAACGAATACTGATTAAGAACCTGACCAGTTTTCTTGACGCAAACAACATCTTAGCGAATAACCAATATGGTTTCAGAAATGGAGTTAGTACTGAAGATGCGGTCATGGATTTGTCTAGTCTTGTGGCTAGGATGCTCGATGGAAAACACAAGTGCCTGGGAATTTTCCTTGATCTGTCAAAGGCATTTGACACCGTTTCCGCCCGAGCCTTATTGAGTAAAATGGAAAACATTGGAATACGCAGACACTCACTGAAAATCTTCGCAGACTATCTTAGCGATCGTACCCAAACAGTGAAAATCGGCCCACACGAAAGCGATGTGCTTCCAATCACATACAGCGTTCCGCGAGGCAGCATACTGGGGCCTACTCTTTTTCTCGTTTATATTAATGAACTCTGCAAACTGCCTCTCAAAAATTGTAAGATATTTACGTACGCGGATGACACTGCCCTTGTTGTAGATGGTTATGACTGGCCCCAGACATACCAAAACGCCGAGGCTGCGCTTTCCGCCGTAATGAAATGTTTGGCCGATAACTTGCTCACTTTAAATGTTGATAAATCTGTGTATGTTCCCTTTGCCATTTGGTCGAATCTGTGTCCCTCGAATTCCCTTACCCTAAAAGCGCACGCTTGCGGATCCTTAACGCAATGTAACTGCCTCTTCCTCGCCAAATCCACTTGTGTAATGTATCTAGGAGTACTCATAGATCTGCATCTCAAGTGGCACCTACATATAGACAGAGTCACGTCTCGCATACAAGCTAATATATGTCTTCAAAAAACTACGAAGCTCTGCTGATAACGAAACGTTAAAATTAGTATATTTTGCCCTATGTCGGTCTGTCCTAACGTACTGTTTGCCCGTTTAGGGTGGTGCCACCCGAAACGTATTTATCCGCCTTGAGAGAGCCCAGAGAGCTGTCTTTAAGGTAATGCTCACTCTTCCACGCAGGTACCCCACTGTGCAGCTCTATTCCGATTGCAAGGTACTCACAGTCAAGCAACTCTATGTGCTCCTGTCGACCGTACGCAAACACTCTGCCCGCCCTCCAAAGGAACCGACTGGCAGGCTTAATCATAATGTTTTCCCCCACGAGCGCCATAGAACTGCCTTTGCCAAACGCCAATTCTACGTTAGTAGCATTAATGTGTACAACCTCCTAAATAAAAAGTTCAAAATTTATTCGTGCCCTAAATATAAATGCAAAACTTTACTTAGAGATTATCTTCAAACACTAAGTTATGATGACACTGAGGATCTTCTACTAGGTAATTTAAAGAGATTATACGAGTAATGAAGGTACTGTTATAAATATAAGTCTGTATCTAACCATCAACGGATGTGTACTGGTCACACCCCATTCTTCTCACTACACACACCCTACACCTACACACCACATACGCACCACACACATCATACACTTACTCACTACACACTCTCACTTTACATCCCACATTTTTATTCACCTCACCACACACTTCAGCGTTTCTCTTTTTGTGTTTTCGTTATTTAAATTATATCTTGTTTTCTTTTACACCATTTGCTTATTGTTATAACGTTCCGTTTTAGTAGTGATGTTGATTTCCTTAAACAGTTCCCTTAGAGAATCGCGCCTACGAAGATTATATATGGCTCTGATGGCTCTTTTTTGCAGAATAAATATAGACTCAATGTCTGCAGCCCGTCCCCATAACAGAATGCCATAAGACATTATACTATGAAAGTAACTAAAATAGACCAGTCTAGCGGTATCCACATCAGTAAATTGACGGATTTTTCTAACAGCATATGCTGCTGAACTTAGGCGCCCCGCAAGAGATGTCAAATGAGAACCCCATCGTAGCCTTGAATCAAGCGTAAGCCCCAGAAAACCCGGTTTTATCTACGAATTCAAGTTTCTCTTTATTCAATACTATATCACACTCATTACTTTTAACATATTTTGGTAAAGCAAATCTTATGCATTTCGTTTTTTTTTCATTTAATCCTAATTGTATGCTGTGAACCAATTTTGGACCTGAAGTAGGGCATTATTTACGTCATCTAGATTTTGGGCCCGTCTATTTATCTTAAAAATTAGGGAAGTGTCATCAGCAAAATTAAATAACACCATATTTTGAGGTTGGTTTTTCAATAAATAAGGTAGATCATTTATATATCATTTATCATTTACTAGAAAGAGGAAAGGACCCAATATTGACCCTTGCGGAACCCCCATTTTTACTTTTAAACCCTGTGAATTAACACCATTTATTTGAACATGTTGTTGTCATCACTCAAATAAGATTTTACCAAACTAAGTACAAGTTTACTTAGTCCGTAATGCTCAAGTTTCAAAAGCAATGTGTCGTGATTTACGCAATCAAATGCTTTGGAGAGGTTACAAAATATTCCTATTGCGTCTTGGGATGCTTCCCACGCAGAAAATATGTGCTTTAATAAGGTTACACCGGCGTCAGTTCTACAACGTCCCTTAGTGAAACCATACTGTTGGTCGTGTAAGATTCTGTTGGTGTTAAAATGATTGAGAATTTGATTAAGCATAACTTTTTCAAACACCTTGCTAAAAACTGGCAACACGGATACAGGTCTATAATTATTAGTATCTTTACTATCCCCAGATTTGAAAAGAGGTATGACTTTACTGTATTTCATTAAATCAGGGAAAACTCCTTGGTCTACACACAAATTAAAAATTACAACTAAGTATGGTGCTATAGTCTCAACTATGGATGTACAAACTTTGATAGACATTCCCCAAAGATCTTCGGTCAGTTTTACTTTTATTTACCGGAAAGCTTTAATAACTATCATAGGGTTTATGTGTTTAAATTTAAATTCAGCCGGGCAGCCAGACACATTCGCCTTTAATAAACCAATTGAGACTTCAGGAGAGGAATTAAGAGCCTCCGTAGTTTTTAACGGTATATGGGTAAAGAAATTCGCAAATTCTTGAGCTACTTCCTGATTAGAGCTTTTAGGACCACATGCTGTATCTAACGTGTAGCTAATGTTACGTATTTTCTTCTTGTTAGTCTCGTTATTTATGACTTTCCAAACTGTCTTTATTCTATTTTCTGCTGTTTTGATCTTGTTGCTAATGTGCAGGGCTTTGGCAACCTTGCATGTATTTCTAAAACAAACAACAGTGGCAGAGCGAATGGCTGCTGCGCTGCGTATATCGAGTTTCATGCCCGCACAGAACCAATTTATGTATGTCCTACAGCTAGTTGTTCCGGGTCTGGCTGTTTGTGTTTGTGAGTTTAAATGTTTGAAACACACCCACGATACAGGAGTTTCTAGTGTGAGGCAACGTTTAAAAAAAAACTTTCATGCTATATTGCGGTCCTTGCGGAGTTGAGCCAGCTGATGATTCAACACAAATGCTATGTGACGGCACATTTGACGCACTGGCTGAGCAATTGACTGCAGTGCTGCGTGTCGCGGGTTCGATTCCCGCACGGAACAAATTTTAATTTTGTTTTCATTTTTAAACTTTTTAGAGATTTTGTTTCGTACTGTGTAAATTGGTAAATTTTTATTCATTAATTTATGATTACCTGTCCTTTGAATTATTAAAAAAAACTAAAAGTATACATTTATGGAGATGTATGCGTGTATGGTGTGTAGCAAGCGGCGAGGTAGGCGGAGATGATTATATGAAAACAGCAAGCAGATCAACAGATGGAATTTAATGAGGATAGACGATAGTTACAGACTTTAGAATGATGAAGAACGATACAGAGTAATAGAGTAGAACTGAATCTATTTTGTAATGATTTAAAAATCATAAAGCATTAAAATAAAACAAAATACCTAGAACTTACAAAAAGTGAAAACCTGTTGGAGATCGTATCGAACTCGCGAACCATGTTTATTATTTTTGGAAATCTAACAGCATTTAAAATCAAAAACAAAATAATCACAAAAAGCGGATCCTGACTGCGATTCAAACTTGCGAACCCCGGTTTACAGGGCGGTCGCTGAACCGACAGGCTACATATTATTCCTGTGACAATTGCTCAAAAATAGTCGTTCTATTCTAATGCATGTTATGTCAGTTGTCAGTTGTCAAACAGTTGAAGTATATGGACATATGCACTATTGCTCATCCCCCTAAGTTATTAGAGCGATAATATATAGCTTATGTGTTATTCCAGAGTATAATCTATCTCTGTGCCAAAAGAGAATGCTCATGGAAGTATGGAATCCCGTACCATGCTGCATCAAAATCAAACCTTGTTTTTTATAGACTACACTGATCGTATTAACTCCTACAAAAATTATTTTTGAAAAAAAAACCCGCGTTTCAGAGTTATTTTATAAAATCGAAACTAACCTAAAAAGTAGGTCTATTTTTTCGACGCTACCAACGACGTATTTTAACACACATACATTACATTATTGCTCTAAAAACAGCGTAATACACTAATATTAGTAAGAATTACGAGTTAAAGTAACATCCACAGTATGCTTGACTGAAACTCGATTTTATTTTAGACCTTTACATTGCCAATAGTCAGTCAGTACAGTACAAATGTCAGATGCCACAGATAAGATAACTATAAACCATAGAGTATAGTAAGTGCTATAAACTAGTCGGGATTTAGGGATGTAATCGATAAATCAAAATCTTTAGGCTGAGAAAATCTATTTTGTTGCAAATAGCAATAAACCAAACTAAATCGATTTGGTGTACTGATCTTACTTAATTGTAATTAATTTTAGAGTCCGCTCGACAGACAAGGGTTTGTTCAATTGAAACGGAACGTCATTTATATTCAGTTGAAACGGAACGTCATATAAAGGGAGTAAAACAATATTCGTACTTTTAAACTCGAAAAGTATATTTCCAGTTCAAAAATCAAATCCCCGACGCGTAATGCCGTAAAAAAATATGAAACTAATTACTATAATATTTTGGTTTTGAGGCGCGAGACTTTTTGGTACCAACTTTGGTCATTGTCCTTTAGTCCTGATCCGTTCAGCCGTTCTGGCGTGATTGAATAATAAACATCCATCCAAACTCTTACATTTGTAATAGTAGTAAGATGTGTTATTTCAGAGTATAATCTATCTCTGTGCCAAACTTAGTCCTGATCCGTTCAGCCGGGCGTGATTGAGTAACAAACATCCATCCAAACTTTCGCATTTATAATAGTAGTAAAAAGCAGGAATAAGTATGATGATTCTTTTGTTTATTCCAATATGTAATAGTTGGTATGATATTTTTAAGTAATAGTAATATTTTATAATGACTGATGTTTTGCTAGAAAAACAAAATGTTCTGTTAGACATTAGAAAATAATTAATTAAGAAAATACAGACAGAATAAAGGTCAAGTTATTTATTTATTTAAACTTCATGTACAATAGTGTAATGTACCTCACAAACAAAGGGATTGCCAAAAGGCATTCTCTAACAGTCAACCATCAATCAAGTTATTGAGACGAAGTTAGGTGAGGCAACAAATATTTTTGACGAATTAGTAATTTTTTTTTTTACTTTAAGAAAAAAGGCAAGGGTACGAAATTAGTTGCATTGGCATTGGTTAGCATTAGGTACTGGTGTAGTAGGTTTTTCTGTAGTAGTAGGTACTGGTGAAGTAGGTTCTTCTATAGTAGTTTCTTCTGTAAGACTAGGTAATGGTGTAGTAGGTTCTTCTGTAGGACTAGGTAATGGTGCAGTAGGTGCTTCTATAGTAGGTTCCTCTGTAGGACTAGGTAATGGTGTAGTAGGTTCTTCTATAGTAGTTTCTTCTGTAAGACTAGGTAATGGTGTAGTAGGTTCTTCTGTAGGACTAGGTAATGGTGCAGTAGGTGCTTCTATAGTAGGTTCCTCTGTAGGACTAGGTAATGGTGTAGTAGGTTCTTCTATAGTAGTTTCTTCTGTAAGACTAGGTAATGGTGTAGTAGGTTCTTCTGTAGGACTAGGTAATGGTGTAGTAGGTTCTTCTTTAGATAGTTCTTCTGTAGTACTAAGTACAGGTGTAGTAGGTTCTTTTGTAGTACTAGGTGCTGGTGTAGTAGGTTCTTTTGTAGTACTAGGTGCTGGTGTAGTTAGTTCTTTTGTAGTACTAGGTGCTGGTGTAGTAGGTTCTTTTGTAGTACTAGGTGCTGGTGTAGTTAGTTCTTCTATAGTAGTTTCTTCTGTAAGACTAGGAAATGGTGTAGTAGGTTCTTCTGTAGGACTAGGTAATGGTGTAGTAGGTTCTTCTGTAGGACTAGGTAATGGTGTAGTAGGTTCTTCTTTAGATAGTTCTTCTGTAGTACTAAGTACAGGTGTAGTACGTTCTTTTGTAGTACTAGGTGCTGGTGTAGTAGGTTCTTTTGTAGTACTAGGTGCTGGTGTAGTTAGTTCTTTTGTAGTACTAGGTGCTGGTGTAGTAGGTTCTTTTGTAGTACTAGGTGCTGGTGTAGTTAGTTCTTCTATAGTAGTTTCTTCTGTAAGACTAGGAAATGATGTAGTAGGTTCTTCTGTAGGACTAGGTAATGGTGTAGTAGGTTCTTCTGTAGGACTAGGTAATGGTGTAGTAGGTTCTTCTTTAGATAGTTCTTCTGTAGTACTAAGTACAGGTGTAGTAGGTTCTTTTGTAGTACTAGGTGCTGGTGTAGTAGGTTCTTTTGTAGTACTAGGTGCTGGTGTAGTTAGTTCTTTTGTAGTACTAGGTGCTGGTGTAGTAGGTTCTTTTGTAGTACTAGGTGCTGGTGTAGTTAGTTCTTCTATAGTAGTTTCTTCTGTAAGACTAGGAAATGGTGTAGTAGGTTCTTCTGTAGGACTAGGTAATGGTGTAGTAGGTTCTTCTGTAGGACTAGGTAATGGTGTAGTAGGTTCTTCTTTAGATAGTTCTTCTGTAGTACTAAGTACAGGTGTAGTAGGTTCTTTTGTAGTACTAGGTGCTGGTGTAGTAGGTTCTTTTGTAGTACTAGGTGCTGGTGTAGTTAGTTCTTTTGTAGTACTAGGTGCTGGTGTAGTAGGTTCTTTTGTAGTACTAGGTGCTGGTGTAGTTAGTTCTTCTATAGTAGTTTCTTCTGTAAGACTAGGAAATGGTGTAGTAGGTTCTTCTGTAGGACTAGGTAATGGTGTAGTAGGTTCTTCTGTAGGACTAGGTAATGGTGTAGTAGGTTCTTCTTTAGATAGTTCTTCTGTAGTACTAAGTACAGGTGTAGTAGGTTCTTTTGTAGTACTAGGTGCTGGTGTAGTAGGTTCTTTTGTAGTACTAGGTGCTGGTGTAGTTAGTTCTTTTGTAGTACTAGGTGCTGGTGTAGTAGGTTCTTTTGTAGTACTAGGTGCTGGTGTAGTTAGTTCTTCTATAGTAGTTTCTTCTGTAAGACTAGGAAATGGTGTAGTAGGTTCTTCTGTAGGACTAGGTAATGGTGTAGTAGGTTCTTCTTTAGATAGTTCTTCTGTAGTACTAAGTACAGGTGTAGTAGGTTCTTTTGTAGTACTAGGTGCTGGTGTAGTAGGTTCTTTTGTAGTACTAGGTGCTGGTGTAGTTAGTTCTTTTGTAGTACTAGGTGCTGGTGTAGTAGGCTCTTTTGTAGTACTAGGTGCTGGTGTAGTTAGTTCTTCTATAGTAGTTTCTTCTGTAAGACTAGGAAATGGTGTAGTAGGTTCTTCTGTAGGACTAGGTAATGGTGTAGTAGGTTCTTCTGTAGGACTAGGTAATGGTGTAGTAGGTTCTTCTTTAGATAGTTCTTCTGTAGTACTAAGTACAGGTGTAGTAGGTTCTTTTGTAGTACTAGGTGCTGGTGTAGTAGGTTCTTTTGTAGTACTAGGTGCTGGTGTAGTTAGTTCTTTTGTAGTACTAGGTGCTGTTGTAGTAGGTTCTTTTGTAGTACTAGGTGCTGGTGTAGTTAGTTCTTTTGTAGTACTAGGTGCTGGTGTAGTAGGTTCTTTTGTAGTACTAGGTGCTGGTGTAGTTAGTTCTTCTATAGTAGTTTCTTCTGTAAGACTAGGAAATGGTGTAGTAGGTTCTTCTGTAGGACTAGGTAATGGTGTAGTAGGTTCTTCTGTAGGACTAGGTAATGGTGTAGTAGGTTCTTCTTTAGATAGTTCTTCTGTAGTACTAAGTACAGGTGTAGTAGGTTCTTTTGTAGTACTAGGTGCTGGTGTAGTAGGTTCTTTTGTAGTACTAGGTGCTGGTGTAGTTAGTTCTTTTGTAGTACTAGGTGCTGGTGTAGTAGGTTCTTTTGTAGTACTAGGTGCTGGTGTAGTTAGTTCTTCTATAGTAGTTTCTTCTGTAAGACTAGGAAATGGTGTAGTAGGTTCTTCTGTAGGACTAGGTAATGGTGTAGTAGGTTCTTCTGTAGGACTAGGTAATGGTGTAGTAGGTTCTTCTTTAGATAGTTCTTCTGTAGTACTAAGTACAGGTGTAGTAGGTTCTTTTGTAGTACTAGGTGCTGGTGTAGTAGGTTCTTTTGTAGTACTAGGTGCTGGTGTAGTTAGTTCTTTTGTAGTACTAGGTGCTGGTGTAGTTAGTTCTTCTATAGTAGTTTCTTCTGTAAGACTAGGAAATGGTGTAGTAGGTTCTTCTGTAGGACTAGGTAATGGTGTAGTAGGTTCTTCTTTAGATAGTTCTTCTGTAGTACTAAGTACAGGTGTAGTAGGTTCTTTTGTAGTACTAGGTGCTGGTGTAGTAGGTTCTTTTGTAGTACTAGGTGCTGGTGTAGTTAGTTCTTTTGTAGTACTAGGTGCTGGTGTAGTAGGCTCTTTTGTAGTACTAGGTGCTGGTGTAGTTAGTTCTTCTATAGTAGTTTCTTCTGTAAGACTAGGAAATGGTGTAGTAGGTTCTTCTGTAGGACTAGGTAATGGTGTAGTAGGTTCTTCTGTAGGACTAGGTAATGGTGTAGTAGGTTCTTCTTTAGATAGTTCTTCTGTAGTACTAAGTACAGGTGTAGTAGGTTCTTTTGTAGTACTAGGTGCTGGTGTAGTAGGTTCTTTTGTAGTACTAGGTGCTGGTGTAGTTAGTTCTTTTGTAGTACTAGGTGCTGTTGTAGTAGGTTCTTTTGTAGTACTAGGTGCTGGTGTAGTTAGTTCTTTTGTAGTACTAGGTGCTGGTGTAGTAGGTTCTTTTGTAGTACTAGGTGCTGGTGTAGTTAGTTCTTCTATAGTAGTTTCTTCTGTAAGACTAGGAAATGGTGTAGTAGGTTCTTCTGTAGGACTAGGTAATGGTGTAGTAGGTTCTTCTGTAGGACTAGGTAATGGTGTAGTAGGTTCTTCTTTAGATAGTTCTTCTGTAGTACTAAGTACAGGTGTAGTAGGTTCTTTTGTAGTACTAGGTGCTGGTGTAGTAGGTTCTTTTGTAGTACTAGGTGCTGGTGTAGTTAGTTCTTTTGTAGTACTAGGTGCTGGTGTAGTAGGTTCTTTTGTAGTACTAGGTGCTGGTGTAGTTAGTTCTTCTATAGTAGTTTCTTCTGTAAGACTAGGAAATGGTGTAGTAGGTTCTTCTGTAGGACTAGGTAATGGTGTAGTAGGTTCTTCTGTAGGACTAGGTAATGGTGTAGTAGGTTCTTCTTTAGATAGTTCTTCTGTAGTACTAAGTACAGGTGTAGTAGGTTCTTTTGTAGTACTAGGTGCTGGTGTAGTAGGTTCTTTTGTAGTACTAGGTGCTGGTGTAGTTAGTTCTTTTGTAGTACTAGGTGCTGGTGTAGTAGGCTCTTTTGTAGTACTAGGTGCTGGTGTAGTTAGTTCTTCTATAGTAGTTTCTTCTGTAAGACTAGGAAATGGTGTAGTAGGTTCTTCTGTAGGACTAGGTAATGGTGTAGTAGGTTCTTCTGTAGGACTAGGTAATGGTGTAGTAGGTTCTTCTTTAGATAGTTCTTCTGTAGTACTAAGTACAGGTGTAGTAGGTTCTTTTGTAGTACTAGGTGCTGGTGTAGTAGGTTCTTTTGTAGTACTAGGTGCTGGTGTAGTTAGTTCTTTTGTAGTACTAGGTGCTGTTGTAGTCGGTTCTTTTGTAGTACTAGGTGCTGGTGTAGTAGGTTCTTTTGTAGTACTAGGTGCTGGTGTAGTTAGTTCTTTTGTAGTACTAGGTGCTGTTGTAGTCGGTTCTTTTGTAGTACTAGGTGCTGTTGTAGTCGGTTCTTTTGTAGTACTAGGTGCTGGTGTAGTAGGTTCTTTTGTAGTACTAGGTGCTGGTGTAGTTAGTTCTTTTGTAGTACTAGGTGCTGTTGTAGTCGGTTCTTTTGTAGTACTAGGTGCTGGTGTAGTAGGCTCATTTGTAGTACTTGGTGCTGGTGCAGTAGGTTCTTTTGTAGTACTAGGTGCTGGTGTTGTAGGTTTTTTTGTAGTTCTAGGTGCTGCTGTAGTAGGTTCTTTTGTAGTAGTGGGTGCTGGTGTAGTAGGTTCTTTTGTAGTACCATGTTGTGGCTTCTTTTTGTCATCATCATCATTTTTTTGTGGTTTTTGGTTGGAATGTGATGCGGGAGAAAATATATCCTGTATGCCAGATATAAAACCTATAACAAATATGCTTTGATTAGATTAGAATATTCTTCACATTCATTCCTTCAGAGCTAGACATTGCCATACTTGGTTTTGCTATTTGTTATGGGTTATAACGTCCGTGCTCTGTGCTCTGAACTGGATCAGGTTCAATATATGAATGTCATTTATTTAGTCTATTTATAAATTAATAATTAATGTATCAGAAAATTTTAAATAGCCTAGACAAGTTTTATAAGTTTATCTTGGATATTACTGTGTTACATAGCCTGCCTACACCAAATCGGCTGAATAGCGACATGATAGCTATTTTCGTACAACGAATGTTTCCCACATAAATTTGCAACACAGGGAACTTCGAATCTGATGATGCACCATCCGCGTTTCGCAATTATTTGGAAATCTATTTTTTGTAATAATTAATTCGGCACTTCGGTACAAGATCTAATAATGTAATTTTAAAGTAATTAAACTCTTCTTTAATTAAATATATAAAAATAAATAATTCGGTTTTCTTTAAGTCCTTCGGCTGCCACCTTCATAATTACTGTCATCAGTAAATGGAAACATTTATTTATTTATTTTACTATTTATGTACACACAGTTATAGACAAACCCACGAAAATAATATATTAGTACATAGGTACTGCTTATTTCTCAAGACATTTCTGCCAGCAGACCTGCAAAAATCATGAGGGAACTTGCGAAAATTGGTGATTTTCGCAAGTTCCCTCATGATTTTTTTTCTGCCCCGCACTGAACATGCGTGGCTATATGCTTTTGCCTTCTCTATATAAGAGGAAGCTTGTGCCATGCAGTGGGACAGTCATAGGCTGGATTACTATCCAAGTAGTGTTTTGTGGATATGACCTTTCAGGAAGCCGTCAACCAAGCATTATGTACATCAAAGTAAGTAACTTAACACAAAATAATTGCTAGGAAACAACTAGTATAACTAATAGGACCCAATGTAATGCATTCAAAACATTGTGCGGATGGATAGATTAAATAGTACGGGGGTGGTTAAAATGTTACATTAAGCACATGTATTTAAAAAAAAAAACTTGTGAAAAAGTTGGAATTTTGACCCCCAATATCTCCGTAACTAGAAGATTACCAGGTATGGTCTAGAACAAAAAATGTAATGCATTGAAAACATTGTGCTGATGGATAGATTGAATAGTACGGGGGTCGTGGAGGTGTTTAAAGTAAAAATGTTACATAAAAAACATGTATTTAAAAAAAACTTGTGAAAAAGTTGGAATTTTGAACCCCAATATCTCCGTAACTAGTAGATTACCATGTATGTTCTAGAACAAAAAATGATCGCAATGACAGAGAGAACAAGTCCCAAAGGTTGACTGATAGAGAATGCCTCGTGGCATTAAGTCCGCCTATGTACCACTATTATAATTTTACATGAAGTTTAAATAAATTATAAACAAGAGCCTTTCGGCTTCGTTGAGGATCTTACCTCACAGACCATTCTCTAATGAGTTTATTTGAACTAGGATGGTGGCATCCCTAATAACCCAATGTTGGGTACTAAAAAGTACTTACTTTTCACCATTTCCTGAAGCGATGAAACTGTAACAAAAAAAAAACTAATTTTACTTTAATTCTTACTTAGCGTGCTCTAGTCACAGAAACGACTCAGTAAAGTAAGTTATTCAGGTAATTAAAAAGTTTTTTTTAAATAATATTTTGGCTTACCTAGAGTTTTTTTTTTCTGGATACTGAGACTTGGGGCTGCATGTGTAACGTAACATGTCTGAAACAAAGAATAACATTAAGTTACTGTGCTATTAATTATTATCTTGGCTATTTTCTCCTTGACAAAAGCTACGTTCCATGTTTTGGCTTTTGTCCATGATATTTTACGAATTAAGCTCATTGCACAAGTAATTGTCAAAGTTGTCAAAATTGTTGTTGTTGTTGTTGTTGTTGGTGTTGTGTTGTTGTTGGTGTTGTGTTGTTGTTGTTGTTGTGTTTGTTGTTGTTGTTGTTGTGTGTTGTGTTGTTGTTGTTGTGTTGTTGTAATTTTCATTGTGTAAGTGTTGTCATTGTTGTGTTGTTGTGTGTGTTTGTTGTTGTAATTGTTGTTGGTGTGTTGTTGTGTTGTTGTTGTGTTTTGTTGTGTGTTGTTGTTGTTGTTAGTCATTGTATAAGTAATGCTCTGGATAGGTATTCTAACTGACCGATCCGTTGCATTATAGAGATTCATAAGGTTTTTGCCCTTCGGTCACCGTTCGGGAAAAATCCCTAATGACTCTAGTTCAGGCGAGGCTGATCCCGTGCAGTGCTTAATCTATTTAGCCTATATGTTCCCACTGCTGGGACACACGGCCTACTCCTCCACGCAGGCCCAGTGCGGGTCGGTTTCCTCACGATGTTTTCCTTCACCATTTTGAGAGCAGTGGTGATGAAATATAAATTACATAAAGTAATGCTCTTGCCTGGGTTCGAACCCACGACTTACTGTTCGTATGTCAGGACCACCACCACTGGGCCACGGCTGCTCTGCAGTGTAGCGTACGAATAGCCTCAGGACACTGTGCGAGTGTACATTCGAAGATTACGTAGTAGGAAATTGGCATCGTGCCAATATACTACTAGCAAATCCAAAGCGGGGTAAATTCGCATTGATGCAGGTTTTGCGGAGTGTGAATGTAAAACCTACGCTAAAACGTACGCGTTTTAAAGTAGAATTGTGTAATAGAACCGGATAGGACAAATGGGAATTTTTGGTCCCACTAGTTCTACGGTTTGGTACCACCTGTGTCTCTGTCCTCAGGACTAGATTGACGTCAAGAGTAGGCCCATTTAATATTAAAAAAACCTGAAATGGGACTAGTGGAAAAAATATTCCCATTAGTTCTACCGTAGAACTTTTTAGTGGACCTAGTGGGAACGAACACCTATGCGGTTGATTCTGGCAAACAAGAAAACATCTTAATGTTATTCTGTTTAAAGATGGATTGGGTCCATCTAGAAGAATTATTATTAATCTAGAAGAATTATTATTCTTCTTCTTCAAGGACTATTAATAATTAATTATTGTCTTTCAAGCAGGCTTAGACATAGGTACTGTAAACCAAACCCTCAATGATTTGCGATAATACAAATGAATAAAAATACACACTTGTCTTCTCCATCTTTCTCCTCGAGGCAGAGAGTTGGAAGATCAAATCTACCGATAGGCAAAGAATTGATGCCTGCAAAATGTGGTGTTGGTGCCGCCTGCTAAAGATATCATGGACAACCCACCGCACAAACGTCTCTGTCCTAAAACAACTCAAATTAGAGAAAACACAACCACTGTCTTTAACCTGCCTGCAACGTGTCGTGAAATACTTCGGTCACATTGCCCGCAGGGCGCAGAGGTACTTACAACATGGAACGGCTAATGGTGACAGGAAAAATAGGTGTATTTCCGTTGGCCCCACTGCCATGGCTCCACTGGTGGGGCCAACGGGAAAAATCAAAACCGTCGATTCGTTGGCCCCTCTACCCTACCCCACTGGTGTGGTCAACTGGAAAGAGGCCAAAAGACCAATAGGCCGAAGCCCAAAACGGCGGATTGATCAAATGCCTGAACAACTCAACATACCTATCAACACCACACTTTACCAGGTCACTGATCGTAGCACATGGAGAAAAGTTGGCATTTAAATGGAGTCACGATTCTCATTAGTGAGAGAGCGATTTTGACGAAGATATCTGCCAATCAAGGGGTAGTTTCGAATGCCCTACCAGGCAGTGTTTTAGCTTTTGAAAATAACATTGGGCTAAAAATGTGTTTAGATCAAAGAAAAGAAAGTCTTTAGTGTTTATGGATCTTCTTACCTTGCCATTTAACAAGCCTCTTTCTTTTACTGACAACTTTCCACTGCAACCTGACTGCCCTCCCCCTTTTTTTATAAGCTAAGAGTGGTAGCTCATCAGGTATAAGAGTATATGGTTCTGGCACTGGCTCTCCGAGAGCTTTCGTCACAAAGGCCGGGACAAGCCGGGCAAAGTCTGGGACCCATGCACACTGGGTATAGTATGGGACGATAAATACATAGTAGCTACGACCCCATTTCCGAGTTCAAATGACTGAACACTCAGTGTAAGGGCAACAGAACCCATACTAGTATACACTGTCAGGCTCGAATAAAAGCATCGCAGAAGCAAACCAAACCCTTATCTGTGTCCCACCCACCTGACGTACCGTCTCTGACAGTCGACTTAATCGGCATGAAAAAGTTCACGTTAGGGCACCGCACTTGCGTCAGTGTAGTTTGCTACGCTGACGACACGCTGGTGCTGGCGCAGGGGAGGTCGCACGAGGCGGCGGCCGAATTGATGACACGCGGGGTTGCGATAGTCGTTGAGAGGATCCGGCAATTGGGTCTCGAGGTGGCATTGCACAAGTCCGAGGCCATGTGCTTTCATGGGCCTCGGAATGCGCCACCGTCGGGATCCATACTGACGGTAGGAGGGGTTCCCGTCGGCGTCGAGCCGACGTTGAGTTTGGCTCCCAGACTGGAAAAGGCAGGGGCTGCCTTCAAGCGGCTCCTGCCCAACCTGAGGGGGCCAAACGCCTCCTGCCGGAGGCTCTATGCGGGGATCTTGCGGTCCATGGCCCTTTACGGGGCCCCGGTGTGGGCGCGTTCGTTGAGGCTGCGTGCCCAGCACTACCTGAACGCGCCCCAAAAGGTGGTAGCCGTAAGGCTAATCCGTGGGTACCGCACGATCTCCCGCGAGGCGGCGAGCCTCCTTGCCGGATTGCCGCCATGGGATCTGGAGGCCATAGTCCTCGCGCGCCTGCACGAGTGGCGCGCGGAGGTACAGCGCCGGGGGGTAACTCCGCTGCCATGGCGACATGGAGAGAGCGACTATCGCAACCCCGTGCAGGGCACGCCACGATAGTGGCGATAAGTCCCCTCTTTGAGGAGTGGCTTGAGAGGCGCCACGGCGCCCTCACCTTCCGCCTGACGCAGGTCCTCACCGGACACGAATGTTTCGGGAGGTACCTGCACCGAATCGGGCGGGAGGAAACGCCCGGGTGCTACTATTGCGAGGATCGCCCGGAGGACACGGTGGAGCACACCGTCGAGGTCTGCTCCGCTTGGGAGGAGCACCGTCGTGTCCTCGTAGCGGCGATTGGCGGCGGCGACCTCTCGCGCCCGGCCCTGGTTCAAGCCATGGTCCGGGGCGAGAGGGAATGGGAAGCCGTCGCCTCCTTCTGCGAAGCAGTCATGCTAGCGAAGGAGGCGGCGGAACGTGAGAGGGAGAGAGCCTCACGTCCCAGCCGCCGCGGGAGAAGAAGCACCGGGCGTCGGGGGCCACGCCGTGATGGCTCTCGGCCACCGTAGGCGCGGGCCTGTGGACGGTGAGTAATGGGCTAGCTCGCCGTCCGTCCGTCGTATGATGACGGGCAGGCCGTGTCGACGGCGCGTTCGTATTCCACGCGCGCCTCAAAGAGTTGTCAGCAAACGGGAGGGGCCCGCAAGGGCCGATGCCTGCCAGGGCTGCGGAGAGCGGGAGGGGTCATTTGATGATTTCCAACCAACCAAAAAAAAAAAAAAAAAGGGCGCCGCACTTTGAAAACATGATTTCCGAGGCCTGAGGCTTCGGGCAACAGGTGCTAATCTGGCTAGTCTGTTCTTAGATAAGCGATCAGCTAAACCGACATAACATTTTAAATTTCCCCGGGAGGTAAACCGCTGACAGAGTGATGTTCAGGTCATCTGCTAGCCTCAAAATTTTCAAGTTAGATTCAGGAGCGCTAGGAATCGCATCCGAGCTGAATGGTGTGCAAATGGAGAAGCTATGTTCAGGAGTCTACTCACACACAGCGTCAGTATTTTAAAACGTTACACTGCTACAAGATACGGATAATCTATACGGTAATCTATAAGGTATCTCAGGTCGAGTCGTATTTGGGTAAGGGTGGGCGAAGTCTAAATAACCCTTAAAAAAAACTTTGTACCCGATCATCTATACTGATGTGATTACCTAAAATTGAAGTCAGTGCCGAACTGCAACTGTTCAATGTACCTTAACGAGCACCGAAATTAAATAAATCAATAAAAAAATATTTGGCATTGAGGCTTCCTAAAGATTAATGATGTTTATCATACAAAAAAAGAAAACGATGGAATTTTCGGATAGGGACGCCAACATGATGTGAACCTATGCTGAAGGAATAGTTCTTCTTCTTAAAAATTGTGTATCTGACGGTTGCTGGAATTAGAAATTATAAATTCCTTAAAAGAATGAAATCTCAAAGGTTTAATTTCTAAAAGCTTGGTAAACAAGGGATATCACGGTTGTGAAGGGCATACCGGGGCCGCAAGTATTCCTCTAGCTTTGTCCCTAATAATTTTTCTTAAAGTTTTAAGAATGATTGCGAATGGAGGAAATCCACCCAACCCAGAAATACCATTTAGACCAACATATTGAAAAAAGGGTTTATATTATATGCGTCAGGGTCTTTCTGCCATGATACGTATCTAGCACATTTTTTATTTATACGACTAGCGAACATATCGACCGCAAGGAGGTATGGCAGGGCAAGGAGCTTCACGGACGCTTTTACCGGGCACTACATGGATCCAATGTAGACTTCTTAGCGTCCGTATCTTGGCTGCGCTTCGGTGACCTATTCGGGGAAACCAAAGGTTTTGCAGTGCAATAATGGACGAAGTTATGATGACGAATAACTACCGGAAATACGTTGTGAAGGATGGCACGGTTGACATATGTCGGGCATGCCACCGTCCGGGAGAATCGATCTGACACATTATTTCTGGGTGTTCTCGTCTGGCTAACGGAAAGTCCTTGCATAGACACAACCTTGTTGCCAGGACTATCCACCAGCAACTTCCTTTATGCCATACTATAAGAATGTACCCGACCCAGTTCTCGATGATGGTAATTTCACGTTGTATTGGGATCGACCTATCGTCACTGACAGGACTATTGTTGCTAATAAGCCTGACATTGTGGTGATAGATCGATTGGAGCGTCGCGCAATGATTGTTGATATAACGGTTCCTCATATAGAGAACCTCGTGAAAGCAGAGAAAGTTAAACAATTCAAATATCTAGATCTGGCTCGCGAGGTTGTCGACATGTGGGACGTGAATACAGCAGTTATCGTGCCGATAGTCGTGTCGGCCAATGGCTTAATAGCCAATAGCCTCGACCAACATCTGAGGAGGCTTTCGCTTGGCAGCTGGATCAAGGGCTTGATTCAGAAAGCAGTTCAAGAGTCCTGACCACCGGCAGCTCGTACCCTGTTCCCGATGCCGGTGGGCTACTTTTTTCTATATTATTTTTAAATAATTTTTATTAATACAAATATTTAAAAATGTAAATAATATGGTAAAAAATGAATAAAAAGATATAATTTTTTTTTTATATTTTTTAATGTTTCTATATTGTTATTTTCTAAGGATTGTTTAGAAAATGTAATTGATTTGTAAAGATCTAAATATAAGTTGTTTTTATTTTATCTTACTAGCCCATTATTGTCCCGCTGCAAATAGGTACAGACGCCAGCAGGTCAACCTAGCCGAAACTGTCAGATTTTCCCAACCAACCTTGAACCTAATGCTATTAGAATGAAAAAAAAAATGAAAATCTATTAAAGAAGACAGATTGTAGTAGCTTGATGTGCCGGCGTCCGTACCTCCGTGGGTTTTTTTAAAATCTAAATACTCACTGCAAGTATCACCAACGCCACAATCACTATTTTCGCCGCCATTCTTCACTTCGGTTTCACAGGATTGATAGTAAAAATTGTTACACCTTCTCTATTTATATCCTATACTACTTGAATAGATTAGCGTCATTACATATGTTTTTTTTTCTATTAATTTTAATAGGTGTAGTTTAAATAAAAATAATAATTAAATTGAATCAACATTCAGACAAATAACTTTTGTTTTGATTCGAAGTGGCCGTTGTCATTTAAATATATATTTACATAGTTGCAGAATAATAAAACACTATTAATGTTTATTTAATTAATCAAAATAATAATTAGATGGCATAGCTGTAGTCCGCTTTTGTTATATCAATGAAAGCACACTTGCTTGCGTCATAGAATTATTGCATTTATTAAATAGAACTAGCTTTTACTTTCGGCTGCGCCTGCGTTTACGTCGAATATTATCCCAAAAGAACGAATGCACATACATACGTAAACTCACGCGTCTTTCCCATAGAGGTAAGCAGAAACTACAGTGCTATCCTGCGAGAAATAAACCCTATAACCTAACCTAGGCCATTGTCTACCTTTTTGCCAAGTTTCGTCGAAATCCACTCAGTCAAAGCGTGACAAGTTGAAAGGCAGAATTACTCTCGCTTTTTATAATACTAGTTGTTGCCCGCGACTTCGTTCATTTTGATGTGTATATGTGAGAAAAAAAACCGGACAAGTGCGAGTCCGACTCGCGCATGAAGGGTTCCGTACCATCGTAGTAGGACAGCCCCCTTTAATTTTTAATTTATTTTTATTATTTGTTGTTATAGCGGCAACAAAAATACACATTCTGTGAAAATTTCAACTATCTACCTATTACGCCCGCTGACAGACAGACGGACAGACAGACAGCAGAGGCTTAGTAATAGGGTCCCGTTGGTTACTCTTAGGGTACGGAACCCTAAAAACCTAAAGCTTATCTGCTATTCCAGACTATAATCTATCTCTGTGCCACATTTCATTCGGATCCGTTCAGCCGTTCTGGCGTGATTGAGTAACAAACAACCATCAAAACTTTAGCATTTATAATATTAGTATAGAAGTATAGATTATTTTCTACAGTGCTTTTACGTGCATTAATGTTTACATGAATGCTATGTCCTTTAAAATGATGTCAATTACTTTCTCCTACATACATTGACTTTGTACATATTATGTTAGCACACAATATACCAGTGTCATCACAGGTGCTCTTGAGTTAGGTTAGTAACCTAAGTACATTATGACCACTTTACGTTTGCAGTTCAAGGTGGCTCTGCTTGTCAAGGAAAAATGTATCGTTATGCCAAACTTGGTAACTTGATTTTAGTTCTGTGTTTTCCCACCTGCATGGATAAGTTGGTTGAAGTCTAGGTAAGGGTTGCCGTCAATGTCAATACAAAAATGTAAACAATGTCATGCACAGACATAAATTTATGTCTATGCTGTCATGTTTATTGGTGTTTTTTCTTTAAGGTTTTTAAAGACTATTATTGTTAGGGTAAAACTCTGTGGTGACTCACACAGTTTCACACGCCTGTAATCCCAGAAGAGATAGGCAGAGGTGTACCTAATCGTACACCCACATTTCGCCAGTTATGTTAAAGTCCCATGTCACAGGAGGCGAGCCTATTTCCACCAACCGAGTACAAATCCAGAGTCCTTGGCTAATACTGAGAAATTCCATGAAATAACCCAATAACACTATTATTTATTGTATTTTTTCAATTGCATACATTGTTTAATGCTACCCTCTCCCACCTCTTTGCTTAAAAGGTCATCTCCAAATCATGTGCGTTATAATAACTTTATGTAATTAAAATAAACATTTCTTTTTAACACTGCCCAGCGCCAGGACCTTATGCTTAGTAGTAGCACTTGAGACGACTCGACCAACGAGGCAGTCTCACACATACTCGTACACACCAAAATTTCCACGCGAACGAATTAGCGGTGACCATGCAACTGAACCAGTTTTGTTCTGTGAAATTCATAAACTTTTTGTTAGTTTTACCGTACATGTTGATCAGGTGATCGTGTCAGTTCCTATGCAAAGTCCATTTTTTTTGCGAATTTCATTATCTCGAAGAACAAAACTTCTTCAGTTTCAAGGTCCGAGAGACCACACATGAGGTCTTGCGTTTATTATGTTACACCTTGGAGCTAATAAAATACTACTCGATTTATTAAACCATTTTCTACCAAGAATCGACAACCGTACAAACAGCTAATCACGTAGTCCACTCCTTTAAAAAAAAAAAAACTGGTATCTATCAAGTTCAGGTATCCGATTTCGTCGCACTTTACCGCTAGTTAAGACGTTCCTGTATCATTTTACGTGAACCAACTTCCCTCTCGACTTTATGGAGGGGAAGTGCAATTATTTACCGAGATTGCACGCCGCACAACGTTTAGGGTTTCACAGGGGCGATCCGAGAATTTGTTTATTAAGCAGTTGTTAGATATTCATGTGGTAAGGAGTCATGGTTATAAATTGTCCGTGGAGGGTAGAATTTTGCTAATTGGACCGATATTTTTTGAGTTTTTTTTTGTTGGATTATCTTTAAGTCGTAATTTGTTTTGTTTAGAGAAAATAAGTGCTGTCTACAATAGAAGATTTTCCACTCCACGGATGAGGGTTCATGAACTGCGCAGATTTCAAGTGCGTACGTGGTGGTGAAGATAGAAGGTGGGCCATTGTCTGTGGCAAGATCCACGTGTAATGGCTCACTTTCTATTTTGGCCGCCAGCTTTGTCACCTACGCACTTGATGACCTTATGGCTGGTTCAAGGAGCGGAGCTCCGAATTTTGGGTCAAACTTATTTGTATTTTTTGACATCGGTCGTAACTTTTTTTTTGCGTATGCTAAGAAGAAGTTTGGTTTTTTCTTAACCGTTGCCCCACACTTGGAGTTTCTCCTCTATCATGGGTGCGTTAACAAACATTTTAACTCACATACACAAACAGACAGACCCGGAACAACTATCCGTGGGCCATACAAATATTTGTTCCATGTGGGGATCGAACTCGCGATACGCAGCGCAGCATCCAGTCGCTCAGCCACTGCGCCATTCGGGGCGTTGTCTTGACATTACTCTCTTTGTTTCTCATAGTTGGTATTCTTTGATTCTTAACAACTTAGTGTGTGGTCGTGTATTGAAAGGTAGTCGCTATTGTTTAGGTTCAACTTTTAAAATCTTTCTTGTCTGCCTGGTAAAGTACCCTGTCTTATCTCTTTTCATGTTATTGGAAAACTAACAATTGTGCTTATGACGAAAAAACGTTAACTTCCAAAAACAAAAATACCACAGGCTAAACGGTATTTCTGGAGAAAATTGATATTTCTAACACAACAAAATTAAAACTACCCGCGCTTTCAATATCACATACTTCAAACGCGCAGAATTTATATTAAAGGAACCTCAGATTCGAGTACCGACGACGTTAGCAAAAAGAAACCATAACCCTGTTTTATGCGTACACCACACATTCCAGTTCCGAAATTTATTGACTGCCTCCGTGTGACGTCGCCGGTCCATTTTATTTGAATCCCAGATATTGCGGGATTTTCGTTTGTGGAGTTTTGGGTAAGAGGATGCAGGCCGTAAAAAATCCTTTACAACAAAATTGCTTAGTGATCTCGAGTGTACTAGTGCCTGTATCATCGGATACGGGTTTATTTGTCAGATGAAAATGCCTCTGCTAAAATTGGAGTAGGATTCAAATCTGGGATCAAATCTCGAAGGCAGAGGAGCAGTTTTTGAGTTTGATTTAGCAAGTTTTTCTACTAAGTTTCTAAACACCTGAAAATAGTATAATATTAATGTTTTCATACATTTTTGCAAGATATCTTCTCTATCTGCGCCTGTCAAAATAGGTGGATAAGGGATGCATAGAACAGAGAAGAAGACAGGGGAGCTCTATACCCAACAGTGGGTGGTTCCAGACTGAATTGATGATGATGAACTTCTTCATAAAAGTTTCCAGCAAACATGCCACGGAATCACGCACTCAAAACGGACTCTTGCACTCAAAAGAGCTGGGTCAAGAAAAGGCTACCTTTGCCTGTGTCTTCATCGCCGAAATACGTCTACAGCTAGACATAGGCCTGCCTCAAGCAACGCATAGATCAACCAATCCCGCGAACTGTATCAATATTGCCTTTAAATAGAAAGTTGGGTGTTACTCATCCTTTAGTGCGCCCAAAGAGGCACATTGTCTCCGTTGAATTTTATACTTAAAGGCAATACTGATACAATCCTTTATTCAGTGACATCAAAAACTTGCGTGAGAATCTTTGCGCTTGGTAGAAATCGACCATAAGAGGTCTACGAAAGCTGTGCCTTCCGGTACACCTTCGCTTCTCAGAACTCAGCCGTATTAGCCATCCATCTTACTAATTATGACTCAGGTTTAATATCTAGAAACGCCAAACTCATGAAGGATGATTTATGGATAATTTCAGACTCTGGCAACATATAATGTGGCTAATCGGCTTAGCGATTATGCATTACATGATCGTTAAGCTATTCAGATTAGGTAGCGTGCTATCACATGTATTAGGAATATGTTCAAGGCAGGGACGATAAAACGATGGAACTTCTTGCTCATTCTGTTTCATACTAAACTACCCTTGCGAATGGGTGTAAAATCAATTCTATTTTATTTGTTTTAAAGTTCAGAAGTGCCTTTTAATGGCCTAACTGACGTGCAACCAGTCTTACCAAGGGGTATAGTATTACTCCGTACAGAAAGTCCAGATAGGCAGTTGCTCTATGTAAAATACTGGTATGCAGCTGTATCCGGTTATATGCTATTTCGCAATTCACATCCACCTTTGACGAATTCTTTTTTCTAATAGTCTGTCCCACTGCTGGGAAAAGGCTTTAAATTACATTTGAATTTATATAAATTATGGGATAACCTTTGATTCAAAACCAAACGTTTCATAACCTAGAAATTTATCTCTAAAACTTGTCTCTAGTCTCTGGAACTTGCCTTTAAACTGAGCTACGTCATGACCATCAGCAAAAATGCTTCCATTAAGACGAAATAACTTATTTCCCCTAGTTACATGCGTGGTACAAATATTTGAAGATTAGAGAAACATGAGAAGTATGTCGTGAGAGGGACCGCGGTCACCGCCGCCGAAGCAATGTGCTTTGATGAGGAAAGTATGCCCGACGGATGCCAGGAAGACAACGAACCGTAGTGGTATTAAAGAAGCATTCGATATTTTCAGTCACGTGCGATATTTTTGGGTTTTCCACATTATCTATTTAATTTTTGGGCATTTCTCAGTAATAGTCTCGAAATACAATTATAGAATTACTTACGTGATATTTATTTGACAGAGACATATTGACCAAAAATAAAACTTGAAAAAGTGTAGGTACAAGTTTTATTTTTGGTCAATATGTTACAGATGGGTCATGTATTTCCATTTGATCGGATTTTCCATAGCCTAGTTTTAGTTCGTTTGATGGCTCATTTCTTAGTATAAAAAGGAAAATTATGATGATTATAATGAACATTATGATCATGATCATTAGGTTTGAAGTGTCTAAGTACAATATTAGCGTTCATTGAAAAAAACCAAGGATCATAGGCATGGGCGCCGGCAGAACTATTTCCAGAGGGGTGCGTCTTCAGTTCCATGAAAACAGCTCGATACTTTTTGCACTGCACCTCGAATATGTCCGATTTTCGTTTGTCAATTCGAACAAGGAGTTATTTTATCGATTTATAGAGCATGGATTACATGTAATTATTGGAACATTATTTTTATTTATTTGTTTAATTCGACATTTAAATAAAAGCCTATCAAGTTCCAATAGTGCGTGTAGCAAAAGACAAAGAAAGAAGGTAGACAATTTTGTCTGCACATTACTTTGTGTAATTTATTTCATCACCACTACTATCAAAAACGGTGAAGGAAAACATCGTGAGGAAACCGGCATGTCCTACAACCAAAAATTCGAAGACATGTGTACATCTACCAACCCGCACTGGGCCCGCGTGGTGGATTATAGCCCATTCCCTCTCTAGAGAGGAGTCCGTGTGTCTCAGCAGTGGGAACATTAAAGGCTGATTATGCTATGCTTATGCACCGAAGATATCCCTTAAGTGACACTGCGAAGGTTCCATACAACTCGATTCCTATCGGCTTCCCTTTGAAAATTGGTAGTCAGTATTCTATAGACAAATAATATGATCACATTAAAGATAATATGTACTCCGGCTTACCTCTTACAAAAATTGATCCTTCGCTATTGAGTGACAGTATAAGTTTCAATCAAATAATAATCAAATAATCTACAGAGTACAAAATGTTCAAATAACAGTTTTCCATTATAGAAACTAAAATACAGTATATTCTATTTCGCGTCATTTTAAAAGGACTGTGAAGCTGCTCAAACCAATAATGCTAATTAATACAATTTTTTATATTGTTTGATTACACTGCTGGGCATGGGCCTCCCCCAATTTATAGGGTTCCGTAGTCAACAAGGAACCCTTACAGTTTCGCCAAGTCCATCCGTTAAAAAGCTGTAATTTGGCATGAATATACAGATTAGTTATGCCGACAAAGTGGTAAAATAAAATCTCGAAAAGTATTTTTTTAGGGTATCTTCTGTACACGTAAAGTGGCAGATTTTTTTTTCTCGCGTACCCCACATCGTGAAATGTCGTTGGATAGGTTTTTAAAAATATTGCGAGTTTGTTAAAATAATTATCCAATTATGGGATTCGTTTGTGAAATATTAAGCTTTAAAGTGCTAATTTCTGGTAGACTTAGGTAAGTGTCTTCCCCCTCTACCAGCTAAATGTTATGTTTGGGTGTGCGAAAAAAATCACGGTGGTAGTATATATAACGAAGTCAAAAGGTTGTCACGCGTCTAGGTCATCCCACCATTTCGTACCTCCTCATGCACCCACCAAATGGAAGTAAAAAAAGTATTTACGAGCTAGAATAAAAATATCGAGTGCTCACAAAAATAATATCTACAACCACAAAAATAAGCCACTGCAGGCATATTCTGGAATGCCTCTCTTATGTCGGCGTCATTTGAAATTACATCCGCGATTAAGCATCAACACATAAGTTGAAGTTACTGGCTGGTTAAACTAAATGGCTCATTGCGACGATTAGACGAAATATGCGCAGAGAATTGTTGCAAGTTTTTACTACTTGAGGCCAATTAGCACATGTGACGAAGGAACGGGGAATTATTTTTTAATGTCTCATTCACGAAATATGTAACTGTGGAACTAGGAGCCAGTTTGTTATTAATTTTCTGTTTTTTTTTTTTATGATGTATTTCTTTGTTTGTGATAACAGATTACAGGTGGTGTTTTGCTTCAGTAGGTACCTAATGTAAGTTTTACTTTATTCAAAATTCAAACTAAAATTCATTTATTTCAGGTACGTAACCCATATTGCAAAAAAAAAAACAAATACAAACACAGCAAATAACATAGATCTCAATACACAATTAATTAATAAAAAATAATAATGTATAGTAATGTATTAATGTTACTCGGCCCCTAATTACAAAGAAAAAGTTTTATAAGTTTTACTGTACTGACCTGTGAATTAAACGCAATACCTCATACTGAGCAGTCTCGCTTGCGACATCAAGGAAGCGGTCTACCTATTAGTATCTATCGCATCCTATCTCAAAAACTCAACTTGTTTATGAAAGACCCTTTAGAAATATTAAATACTTAGCATAATTAGCCTATTATATTCCCATTGCTGGGACACACGGCCCCCTCTCTAGAGAGGGAATGGGCTATAATCCACCACGCGGGCCCAGTGCGGGATGTCACATGTCTTCTTGTTGCCGTTTTTAGAGGAGTGGTGATGAAATAAATTACACAAAGTAATGCGCCTGCCTGGGTTCGAAGATATAAGTACTAACAATACTGACATATTTTTAGGTTCATTTTTGTGTTACTAACACACTAACTTTTTATGTTATGTTTTTTTTTAATGTTTTTATGTTTCGTGGTGTATTGTATTGTAATGTTACTTATAATATGGTGATTTCTCTGAAATAAAGAAGCAATAATAATAATAATGCGCCTGCCTGGGTTCGAACCAACGAAATACTGTGAGTAAGTCGGGGCCGCCACCACTGGGCCACCGCTGTTCTCTTAAATACTTAATATTTATTACAATATAGGCCGACAGACTGCAAACTTCCTCAAACTTTTGATTCAGGAAACACAATCCCTGTAACGTGATATTTTGAAGGGAGCTTCTTTTTGCGCCCACCACTTGAAGGGTTTGGTTTGGTAGCGATTTTTTTTGCAAGAAAATATTATTGGTACGTGTTTGTACATTACTAGCTAAAAGCGGTAATTTAAGACGAGTGGCTTCTCACAATAGTACAGTATTGATTTCTTAAGGTTTTGGCTTGTGTAGAGCTTTTGGATAGCCGCATTATGAAACTCAATAATCCTCCAGACGACGCAAATCATCCCTGAAGTACAATCCCATTCATCTGTTTTGTTATTGTGGCATATTATCATAAGAACGCATCGTCAAATGAATGCAGTGCAAATTATTTGAAACATAGACTTTCAGTAAATGAAAAAAAAACAATACTGTATCGAAAAATTCACGAGGTTATTGTTTTTAGGAGCTTGTGGTTAAATAATAATAGCCGCCCGGGTCGATCTTTAGGTTAAGCTGTGCTTGTCTAGGTAGTTCTGTGGATGGATGACTGTATTACATACCGAGTTTCCTCCGTGCCTCGGAAAGCACGTTAAGCCGTTGTCATATATAGATCTTTGACAGTCGGTCAGGTAGTCAGTGGCAAAGTCTGACAACCAGTCTTACTAAGGATATTGTATTACCCAGTACTAACTGGGTTGTGGAGGTCAGATAGGCAGTCGCTCCATGTAAAATACTGGTATTCAGTTGCATCCGGTTAGACTGAGAGCCGACCCCAAGGTAGTTGGGAAAAGGCTAGGCAGATGATGATGATTGTTTTTACAATAATAATCGATCAAACCAGAAAGTGCCCAATCTATTCATAAATTCTCTTGTATTAAATATACAAACTTAAGGGGCACGTGAAATCGAATGAAACGTGGCCCGTATGTTTATAGATTCAGGACGTATTTATGTATGACCCGTTAAAACGAATGCGCGATCTAATTCGATCTCAACGCCATCTATCGAGCTAAGAGACAACTCTGACATAAATGCGCTAAATTGATTTATTTAAGTTGAATTACTTAAATAAGATTGTTTTTTTTTTGTAACTTAAACAACCATCGTTTTCAATTTTCTTGTTTCGGAAAGTAATGTTTTTTTTGTGTTGGCGTTTTGTGCTTCTTTACCCATTCAATGCGGTTTTCGCCATCCTATAGAGATTTCCTACATCAGTATTTGACTTAGGTGTACGTAGAACTAAAATATAGTTTTATTTCATGCAGTATCCGTGCTAAACCCGTGCAGGGCCTGAACTAATTGTTATTTACCAAATATTTTCATACGTGCAAAGATGAAGTATGAAAGGACAATGACCAAAGTTGGTACCAAAAAGTCTCGCGCCTCAAAACCAAAATATTATAGTAATTAGTTTCATATTTTTTTACGGCATTACGCGTCGGGGATTTGATTTTTGAACTGGAAATATACTTTTCGAGTTTAAAAGTACGAATATTGTTTTACTCCCTTTATATGACGTTCCGTTTCAACTGAATATAAATGACGTTCCGTTTCAATTGAACAAACCCTTGTCTGTCGAGCGGACTCTAAAATTAATTACAATTAAGTAAGATCAGTACACCAAATCGATTTAGTTTGGTTTATTGCTATTTGCAACAAAATAGATTTTCTCAGCCTAAAGATTTTGATTTATCGATTACATCCCTAAATCCCGACTAGTTTATAGCACTTACTATACTCTATGGTTTATAGTTATCTTATCTGTGGCATCTGACATTTGTACTGTACTGACTGACTATTGGCAATGTAAAGGTCTAAAATAAAATCGAGTTTCAGTCAAGCATACTGTGGATGTTACTTTAACTCGTAATTCTTACTAATATTAGTGTATTACGCTGTTTTTAGAGCAATAATGTAATGTATGTGTGTTAAAATACGTCGTTGGTAGCGTCGAAAAAATAGACCTACTTTTTAGGTTAGTTTCGATTTTATAAAATAACTCTGAAACGCGGGTTTTTTTTTCAAAAATAATTTTTGTAGGAGTTAATACGATCAGTGTAGTCTATAAAAAACAAGGTTTGATTTTGATGCAGCATGGTACGGGATTCCATACTTCCATGAGCATTCTCTTTTACCTAATTTTATTATGTGTAATTATTAAAGTATGTGTATTACTGCGTACTTTAAAAAACTTTGAAGGTTTCCGTCATCGGAAGAAATAGGCATGCACAGTAATGATTTTATCAAAAGCAAAAATATGTTTGTATTTCACGAAAAAAGTATGAAAAACAAAGTTATTTCTGCGGTTGTCTACAATAAAAGAGTCACTTGGGAACATCATCATCTTTTCAATTATGGGATCAAATTATACCCATCACGCTTGCATCGTTTTTCGTAACTAACCAACTACAACATATAAATAGCTGGAATCAATAAAAACAAGTTTGATGAGACAAAATCTTCTAAAGCGTCACATTTCAGAAATATAAGCAATCAACGTTGTACGGATGGCGAAGATAGTAACTGGCTTACCCACAGGGTATGATGAAATTAACACGGTTCGGGATTTCGCATCTTACTACGCAACCCTAAACCCTGAATAAAAATAAAAATCTGTACACACGGCGACACATCAAGCTTTACATTTCCAGTATACATCATGGCCTCGCTTTGTACAGATTTGCCGTACAATGAGAGATCGGCATAATCTAGTCTCGTATAGCCCGCTTTGCGTACTTTAGTTGCAAGGGCACCCTTTATTCCCTCCTCTCTCCGTATACCTTTGTAACCTCCATTACTCAATCAAGACGAAGACAACAAACTTTCACACAAACATATCATATCAAAGCATAGATGATTAAAAAGGTAATATCTTGCAGCACTTTTACCCTCTTCCCCCCCGCAAACATGTTTTGTTATCATCTAAAGACGTCACAACAAAAGGGGGAATTGGGGGAGCTTATATTAGCAGATATTACCCCACGGGTTTCCTATATCAAAAGGGTTGTTTTAACCGGTTACTACAAAGAGAGTATTGTAAAACATATTGTATGGAAGGCCAATATGTGGGAAATAAATAAACAGCACGTTAAGTTGATTAGATGCCTTTTTTTTTGGATGGGATATCATCACATGACTCCTCCCGCTCTGGGCGGAGCGGAAGGCAGTGTCAGACTTTTACTGACTAAAACCCATCCATGTTCCTTCTTTTGCCCTTTGTGTTCCAGGGCCACGGTATCTCTTTCGAACAGTCCCGCAGCCCTGGCAGGCATCGGTACTTGCGGGCCCCTCTGGTTTGCTGACATCTCTTTGAGGTGTGCGTGGAACACGAACGCGCCTTCGACACGGCCTGTCGTCATAAGACGGACGGACGGCGAGCTAGCCCATTACTCACCGTCCACAGGCCCGCGCCTACGGTGGCCGAGAGCCACCACGGCGTGGCCCCCGACGCCCGGTGCTTCTCCCGCGGCGGCTGGGACGTCAGGTTCTCTCCCTCTCACGTTCCGCCACCTCCTTCGCTAGCATGACTGCTTCGCAGAAGGGGTGTTCGATGCCTACTACACCTAATTGTGGACCCCTTTTATTTTTTAACCGATAAAAAAATTCTATGTTCAGAATGATATGCTGAATACGTAGTAGTCGTTTTAGCATCGGTGTCCCCCTTCCACCCTGTCTGTATATACGTTTTATATAAAAATAAAATAAAAAGAGAGAGAAAAGAGAGTGCATTCTTAAAACGAGAGCAGCTTACTTATACTTGTATTGTAATAGTTAGTGCTCATAATAATAACGATCTTACGTTACCATCTGAAACAGGATAGCAAAACTACACTACAAACAATTCGTTGTTAGTCATTTTACTTCTAACGGGAACAACTCAACTGCAAACTGCAAACTTCTGAAGATAAAGATCATTTTGATTTTGACAGACTTGTCAGTGGTTGCAAATTAATAACAACCTTATTGTATCGAGATTAAAGAACACTGTTATTTTTTAAGTGACGAAAACTCATGAGGTAAATAACTATGAAAGGACTGTACCCAATTTAGCGCCTCAATCCAGCATTCCAAATAACCTAGCAATACCAACCAAAGGAATCCAACATCAAACAAATGCAAGCTAGCAGTGATAGCCTAGTGGTGTGACCGTCGGACTACCGAGTCATGGGTCTCAAGCTCGAACCAAGCATGCGCGCACCTCTGATTTTTCGGATTCCAGTGAGGAAACAAGCATGCCTGAGAGATATTTCTCGACGGCATGAAAAGCCAAGTCAGACGCCCATGGCCGGCATAAAAACTCTGACACCAGGTTAGGCACTAACCACACAATAAAGGCTTGGTCAGATGCGTGGCGTGACGTAGAAGTACCATACAAGCGCCCCCCCCTCACTCCCCCCCCCCCACACACCCACCCCTGACACACCGGGTTACGCATACGTCTACGTTTACGCATACGTGCTGGGCACGCAACGTAACCGGACCTTTGCGTACCCAGCCGCTGCGGTAGCCATATTACTTTTATGTTTGCGACTCTTTGTTTTTTTTTGTATTGTACAAACATTGATGTTTTCGCACTATTTCAATTTATTTTTCTTTAATTTCGTTATTCATCTTAATTTAATAAATATTAATACCGAAACAAAACAACATTTACCGGTAGAATTTGAAAACAAATACAACTGAATGCGTAAGTCACGCGCGTAGTGACGCGAAGCAAAGATACGTGCGTGTTCAAACTTGTTCGGTGTGACGTCCAATACGGAATGCCATTGACTTACATCATTATTGCACGCATCAATGTGACGTAGCCGTTCCGCTCTGCGTAGGTGGAGCTGCAATGCGTAGCGTTACGCATGTAGTCTACGCGCACGTGTACGTCACGCAAACATTGTGCCATGTCTCTATAAACTTCCATATATTACAACGTCATGGTACATGCACGTGCACGTGCATATCTACGTGCACGGATCTGATGTGTTTCCTCCCTCTCCGTATACCTTTATAACCTCCATTGCTCAATCAAGACGAAGACAACAAACTTTCACACAAACGTATCATAATTATCAAAGCATAGATGATTAAAAAGGTAATATCTTGCAACACTTTTACCCCCTTCCCCCCCGCAAACATGTTTTGTTATCATCTAAAGACGTCACAACAAAAGGGGGAATTGGGGGAGCTTATATTAGCAGATATTACCCCACGGGTTTCCTATATCAAAAGGGTTGTTTTAACCGGTTACTACAAAGAGAGTATTGTAAAACATGTTGTATGGAAAGCCAATATGTGGGAAATAAATAAACCGCACGTTAAGTTGATTAGATGCCTTTTTTTTTTCGAGTGGGAAATCATCAAATGACTCCTCCCGCTCTGGGCGGAGCGGAAGGGAGTGTCAGACGTTTACTGACTAAAAACCACCCATGTTCCTTCTTTTGCTCTTTATGTTCCAGGGCCGCGGTATCTCTTTCGAACAGTCCCGCAGAGGTGTGTTTCGGCCTTAAATAGAAAAATCACACACAAAGTAACTACCTATTTTTTTACACAACTCTGATTTCCCAACAGACCAGATCTATGAACGTGGACAAGGCAAAAGGAGTATGTAGGGATCGTTTTAGATGGCGTTCTTTATTTTCTGCCTGCCTCCATGTAAAAAGGCGTGAGTTTATGTGTACTGTAAACTCCACTTAGTAACTCTTGAATTTATTTGAATAGCTGATCTGTGTTGCTATCAGCTGATCAATCAACACGAATGCTTACAGTCTCATTATAATAATAATTAATTTAATCAGATAAAAATGTTAACATTAAATAGTAATATCTATAAGTGCACTTAACTTAATGCTAGGTAACAAAACAGGTAGGTGTTGCAACCAGCACCCTTACTAAGTTATAAAATAACTTGTATTAAGGGCAGTGGTACAAGCCCATACATACTTTAGTTTCACAAAATAATTGCAGGGAGAGCAAGTGTTTTAAAACTAAAGTTAACATACTCGTAATTATAGCCATAATTGCAGAATTCTGAACATACAATTTATTTATTATTTTATTTATTTGACATTTGGATTATTCGTGTTTGTGGTTGTGTGTGTGTTTGTGTAAGTGTGTGTATACTGGTGATGGTGTGTGTTGTGTCGGTAAATAATGTTTTTTTGCTTACAGTCTCAATGTAACTGAACCAATATCTTTGTAAACGTCACCTACCCTACATTACAATACGTTGAAACATAATTATGAAGTTAACAATTACTTACATACTTTTAAGACAAAATAAATAAACAACACATGGAGTTCACAGACCTTATAACTAAACACATCTGAGCTATTGACATAGTAATACGTTTTCCCACTTAATATATAGAAAAATATGATGAGATGGTATTGCAACGAAAACTACTTACACGGCTATAAAGGTAACACAAAAATAATGGAAGAGGCTATTATTATAATATGCCGAATCAAAATAAACAGTCTGTAAAGTGAATTACGTAAACTGCAGACGGTGGATCGAAAAAAAACCAAAGATATTTTAAAACGAATTTAATTTAAAAGAAATTACTACTATTAATATGGTGACCTATTCGATGCTAGAATATGGAATGACAGAGAAAATACTTAAAAATAATGAATTGCTATGGTGAATTTCGCTGCGTCGTCGGCGGCTCGTGGCTGGATGGATGTCGACGCTGCAGTTTTCGTGCGGTTGGCGTAAACATGTAGGACTGAATGTGTGAGGTCGGCGATATCCATTAGGGATCCGTATTTAACAAGTGTAATAATTGTTTGTTTACTAATTAAGTTAACTGCTTTCCCAAATAAAGAAAATCTAGAACACCCTAAGTACGTAAAACGAAAATAATACTGTTAAAGTCGTGGATCGAAAAAACTCATGTCACTCATGTGAAGAAACTCATGGGCCTTTTCCGAGCAATGGCATGCGCAGGCTAATATTATCAGTATCAGTATTACCCCAGCTCATATTATTATTACCCCTTATAAAGATCCGTGCACATAGACGAACATTATTACTTACCTCCAGTCTTATACGCCTTTACCTAGCACTCATGTTTGTTCACACAAAGGGAATGTAAGGAAAATATTAATAAAACCTCTATATATCAAATAAACGGACAGACGGGGAAAGGGGAATCAACGTTAAGTATAACAAACATCAAACAAAAATGTTTTGGTATTACGAGGTAATACGACGCGGTTTGTTATGGGGATACACTGAGGACTTGCGTTTAATTTTATAAATATTAAAGCTAATTGAAATCGGGCAATCAGACTTCTACTTAAGTTTGAAGTCGGTCCTGTAATTTGCACGACAAGTGTCATTCATTTATTTTGAGAAACCTGCCTTGAAAAACAAGGGAAGTTTCAAGAAAATTTCAGAACATGACTTTTATGGCCCTTAATTTCCAAAGACAGATGTACTTTTTTGACGAATTGGTTTTCGGAGGATTCATTTGTTCTTAAGCTATCTGAAAAGTATCAGTTTAACATCCTGAATGGCGGAGATTTCTCACAATCAGCAGTTTATGGTGGACAGGTAAATTTCCAAAAAGACTTTAAATGTTTAATTTCTCAAAAATAACCCAGTTTGGACCCCAAGTTATCGGGTCAAAATTGTTGAAAATAAAGTCTAGTATCGCCTATTTCAAGAAATGCACCCAATTACTTATGCCCTGTTTTATAGTGGTTAAAACGCCAGTTATATTTGAACACAAGCTAGCTCGGTGTGTCCCCATCTTTCTCAATTTCCGAGGAACGCATCTCTTTCGTGAGGAAAAGAAATTAGATGGATACTCCTGAGCTTCCCAGTCAGGTAAGCAATGCTAATAAAGTACTGATTCTGCGTTATTATGTCAAAGGAATAAACTGCGCTTATCTTTTGTTTTCCGTAAAGTTAATTTTCAAAGCTCAAGGAAGACATTGCTATTTTGTAGAAACAGAGATACTTACGTTTGAACAAGGAAGGTTTTAGGTTGAGGTTTTAGATTAGGGTTTTAGGTTTTAGGTAGCATGGAATGTCGATTTATGTTAAAAAAAAATAAAAGGAGAAGCAGATGTTTTTAACGTTTTCGGGGTTGGCCATTCTTAAAATTGTGAGCGAATATTTAATAAAAATAGTCTAGAAACTTTTTAAAATTATCTGTTTTTTTCCTTCATAATGTGGCTTGCTGTAGTATTTTAAGACGGAATAACAAATTATTAACTAACGAATCAACATTTTTAACTACAAACAAAAAGGAAACATAATAACACCAGCGTTACTACCAAAATTAACCTGCAGCCAAATTCAAAATTCATAGTCAATTAAAAACACACATTATCCGGACAAAGTCTACAGCAGCAACGTACGAAAATGGTCATAACGCGAAACAGCGCTGGTTATTAAAAATTCCATCATACGGAATTGCCTGCAGCGCAGTTTGACGTGGCCAAGGTCATACAAAGGGGTTGTTCAGCGATTCAGTAAGTGTATTGAGCTGTACATGAGAGTTGATGAAAGCGCTGTTTGGCGAAAGTGCATGTTTTTATGTGGCTGCAGTAAGGATATTTTGGCGCTCGATTGAAATTTTCACAGATTAAGCTGTTGGTGAATATTTTTGTGAAAATGAAAACGGCGTCATTAGTTCTTGTTATGACCCTGCGCCATAATACCCATGCAGTTCAACTAAACCTATATTGTGAGACCCCTTTTTTTGGGATGGGAAATCTTCAAATTACTCTTCCCGCTCTGGGCGGAGCGGAAGGGAGTGTCAGACTTTTACTGACTAAAACCCATCCATGTTCCTTCTTTTGCTCTTTATGTTCCTGGGCCGCGGTATCTCTTTCGAACAGTCCCACAGCCCTGGCAGGCATCGGCCCTTTCGGGCCCCTCATGTTTGCTGACATCTCTTAGAGGCGCGCGTGGAACACGAACGCGCCGTCGACACGGCCTGTCGTCATGAGACGGACGAACAGCGAGCTAGTTCATTACTCACCGTCCACAGGTCCGCGCCTACGGTGGCCGAGAGCCACCACGTGGCCCCCGACGCCCGGTGCTTCTACCGCGGCGGCTGGGACGTGACGTTCTCTCCCTCTCACGTTCCACCACCTCCTTCGCTAGCATGACTGCTTCGCCGCAAAAGGAGGTCACTGCTTCCCATTCCCTCTCGCCCCGGACCATTGCTTGAACCAGGGCCGGACGCGAGAGGTCGCCGCCGCCAATTGTGAGACCCCTATTTACAAATTGCTCATTTATTTTTGACGGTGCTTTTTGGTTACTGCATCTTTTCTTTGAATTCCATCACAATTATTGTCTTCTTTATTGTTGATGTAGCTTTTTCTATCTGACAATAGTTTCAGTTGAGAACCATAATGAGGCAGTCTTGTTGTCTGCTGGACCTATTTGGTATAGCTGCAAATTAAATTTAACTTTTTATTTGTTCATATTTTTTTACTTAATAATCGTGTAATTCTTTCCTCTATTCAGAATCACAGTCCTACTGGATCTGTTTCATTACGGTCTTCATCAGTTAGCCCTTGTTTTTCTTCTTTTTTAATTATCACGTTTTTTTTTATGAATTGAGTGATCAAATAGCTTTCCATATAGTTTTCAAGTTGACATATTATTATCTACACAAAGGATTTAGGTACTCAGCTATTCAGCCCTTAAAGGTGAATTTGAAAGTCTAATCTGAAAGCTGCTGTATGAAAGTACTACATCCATGATTTAGATGTCTAGCCCGCCCATGTAGAGTCAGGTCAGGTCCTTGTATTGTGCGACCTGTATTAATAATTTGCTTTAATGTTTGAAGTTAGTTTTTGCCAGTCAGTTCAGCATTAAAAATAATATTCAAAGTCAGTACTTCAATTATCTATTGAGGTTTACAGGGTGACGTTGTGTGTAAACATTTGTGAAATGTATTTATTAAAAACTAAGATGGAGGAGCGAGTTCTGTTTTTCACAACGCGTCGAATATCTTTGTATACCTAGTTCTTTATATTTCAAGACCGTAGAAAAAAAATTGTAAATATTGAAATAACTTCATTCCCTTTAAATCCTTTGAAAATATTAATGAATGAATAACTAAATAACTAGATTTTTCTTAAACAATATTACAAATGAAATCCGTTCCTTTGTTAAACTTGTACATAAAGTTAACGTTTTCAAATCCTATTACCCTTTGTTAGAGGCTAAAACTTTATAGACTTAGACTTTTCAAGTAGGGTTAATTGAAGCTTTGATTAAAGGGCTTCAAAAAAATATAAAAGAGTTTTGAGTCGTAGGCCTAGAACTAACTGAAGACTAGTTTAATCAAAAACAAAGATCGAGGTCAAAAGCAGGTTAAACAACAAATCACTCTTTAAGTATGAATAAATTCAACTTTAAGAGCTGTTTAAAGTTTGTAAGCATTAGAATTTAGCATTAGCAAACAAACAATTCAGTAGAACTACTACTACTATCATAGTTAAATAGGCCGCAACTCGCCTAATGTAAAACGATGATGATGGTGGTACGGCTTGCGATTTTACCATAGGTAACTGTACTTTTGTGAAATATTTTACCCATAATGGTCAATATTTTTTCCAAATATTCTAACATAGTCAGTGAAATGTTGAGTATGAATGTAGATGCGATGGCTATAAGAGTAGAGGAAGACCAAAGGAACGATGGATAGACTGTGTGAAGGATGATATGGCTAGAAAGGAGGTGACTGCTGAGATGACGAGTAATAGAGAGGTATGGGAGAAGAAGACATGCTGCGTGGACCCCGAATAAATTGGGTTAAGGGCAGTGAGGATGATGATGATGAGCCAGTGAACAGTGTAGCCCTGTGGTAACGGCCCCAGCACGTGTTAGAGCACAAGCAACTACTTGTGTACTGTATTCTATCATCACTTCTCTTACCTAAAACTAGTTGGCCTCTTCTCGATTTTCTGTAAACATTATAACCTTGATGTGCGCTCTGATTGATCAGTGCGTGTTACGACAATTTCTACAATATACCTAAATTATCAAGTTGCCCGATGATTGCATGGCAATATTCATAATGACCGGGAACTGTGATAAATATTGAAGTTTTGGTAACAATTTATCACTTTGCCCAATTTGAATTGTCATTATTCATAATGCCCGTAACACATACTAGCAAAGCAATATTCCAGAAAATCGGCTATTATTAAGTAGAGTAGACATTACTGTACCTACTTAAATTTTATGCATTAAAAACTCCACGTGACTTTAATGACAAGGATAATGTAGGGCAATCCCTTGTGTGCCATCGGACAATGAGATGAGATGACCCGGCAGAGAATGACGTCACATTTTATCAATGGAACGTGACCAATATCGAGAAGGACATGTTTACGGACGACCGCGTGGAGAATCGGTACGTTTATGCGAACCGACTTTTCGAATAATTACTAAACTTTTCTGTCGGTATTAATATTGGCGGTAAATAGTTCTGTCTATTTAATTATGGACTTAATGGCATAATGAGGTATTGTGCTGATAGTGTTCTTTTTTGCTTCAATTCCCATGAATTTCATTGGACAATTTATTTTATGATTTGCGCTATATGCATCCAACGGTAATTTTCGCTTTTAGCAATAAGACTGCCAATTGTGTCACCCTATGTATGTTATCTTTTATGAATGTTACTTTTATAGTGTACATAATAAAGAATATTCTATTCTAGATAGGTACCTAAGAAATCAAACTACGAGTAAGTTAAGTAGGTAGGATACGAAAATAGACATTTGCTTAAATTTTTTGTAACAAATAGACTACAATAATAATAATATTTATTTATTTATCAAACAACAGAGAGGTCCACTGTGTTAGTAACAATATAACGTAGCCTTAAAACAGATCGGGTGCGATTAGTTAGCGCCCACACTAGCGGGCTATCTGCCCGGGCTGCTATCGATTGCAGGATAGTGTTGGGACTGCCACGTGGGTAGCGAGGCAGATTTCTTACGCCACAACGCGTTAAACTCTCAGTGCGTGCGTCTGCAAACATTGCTGAGGCACTACAGTAGCGTGGCAATCGCAACAATACCCTGAACGCATTATTATATTGGACCCGCAGAGCATTATAAGACTTTTGGGAATATGTGAACCACAGGGCTCCCGAGTACAGCGATGTACAGTATGCCTTAAAAAGGACTATTTTAATTGCTCGTGTACATCGACAGAACCTGTGGGCCAGTATATTCGCCCTATCTGATAATGATCTGCGTTCCCTCTCTAAATCCAGATCTTTTAGGTTATCCGTTACCAGGCGGCCCAGATATTTTAATTTAATTGCTATAGCAAGTGTCAATTGAATTTATCAAAAGAGTCTTATATTAAGTCAACATGCATTATCGTATCGCCTACAAAACATAGGAAAACTCGCTCACAAACTACTGAAACTGACTGAAATACGACTACCCAACAAGAAGCTCTTATCCGCTTAAACATTATAAACTATGAAAGTAGTTCCCATCAATACAGCAAGTCATAGCTAGTGGAAGCACGCGCGGCAGTATACTTCGAGGCACCGATAACGTTACCTGCAGCCGCTGAAGTGCTGTGCTACAAATTGCCTGGACACTGCGACATGTATCGCTGAAGCTATTGAAATGTATTGCAGAGTAAGGCTATTATAGAGGTAGTCTTTTCTGTTGATATGTTTGATTACAAAAGCTAACGAGACTTCGCTTTTCGTTCAAAACTTCAGCGTAGACAACTCCGTGCCAAAGTCTTTTGTTCCTTGATAGCGATTGCTTGGGAATTCGCTATTGATGAAGATGATTGTAGGCACGCGAGCACCATCGTCGATATCAACACCTATGTAATCATTTGCAAGCGAGATGTCTGCCGAGCTTTCGACCGCTGCAGTCTCTGATGGTGCGAATTTAATATCAATTACAGGTAAAGTAGATCGCAATAACCAGTCAGTGGCTTGAGCTGCAGCATATTATAGAGCTTCAATAGAATAAGAAACCACCTTAAACTGGTTTTACCGTAGCTATTAAGACTACAGTACAGAATTTCAGTTATTTTTTTCAGCTAGATGAGGAAGTCGAGGTAGACCGCGGCAAGGGTGGTGTGACGATTTGTTCTTGTTTGCGGAGTGAACATGGCTAGATATTGCACAGGATAGAGAGGTCTGGCAGGAGAAACGGGCGGCCTTTGCCTAGCAGTGGGACCCTCAAAAAAAAAGTATGTGACCTATCCTATATTTCGAAGATTTAATTCAACTAAAATCTTTTTTTTTTATTGTTCCCTTCTATATGTTCAGCATCCACTGTATCATGTTGTAGGTGCTATGTAAGTCAATTTGTCGTAGTCGCAACGCGGCCACCGTGGTAATCCTGTTCCAACGAGATCGATCTAGTTAGGTGTTAGCTTGTTTACCGGATTAAACCGCTTTGAACGGCCTCGAACCACCTCGAACCGGTTAACACCGGTGCCCAGGTGTATTGAGAGACGTCTAAAAGTGGGCCACTAGGTACGGTCTTCGCAATATTCTTACAATTTTCTCTTGAACAGTTTCTGTACAAGTTCTATTATTATATTATTATTTGGTTCTGGAATTAGTTTTTGATGTATTTATTGTTGTATTGTTCTTAGTTTCGAATTGTTGAATGAGTTTCTGAGTTCTTCATTGTAGGAGTTCCTGATAACTTGTAAATGCTATTTGTGGGACATTAATCAATATTGAGTCGTGTACAATTTGGATAAATAATACATTAAATTTTAGCAAAATTTTCCGGAAAATATACGTCTTTTGACTGAACATTTTCTACCTAAGAACGGCTCCTATTTACTTCAACAGAAGAACTATAAACAAAAATCTCTTGAACCATAAGTTTTAATAAACCACTCGTATCTCCAAAGGATATTTATATCTATCACATAATAGCTTCAAGGCCATAAAACTGAAAATCGCTTGGCACGTTCCCACTAAAATACGTGTGTGTAATAACGAAAATCCACTTTCAGTTATGTTTTATACCACTCGGTAACACTCCATAACGCTTGTACTGGATCCTTACAAACTTATCACTTACACTTTTACAAAGAAAACTCTTCTGAAAATGTGCTTTATAGTGGTCATTATAAGGATCATGATTAATATTTCCTGATGATTATCTACGGTACAGAAAAGGTGGTGGAAGGTACACCAAATGACTTCCTCAGGCTTCGAAGGTGACTGTTGACCGGCCCTTATGTTCGAACATTATTCTTTACTATTTAAGGAAAACGCATTTTGTTTTGATGTTAGAATATATAGGTACTGAAATTTTCTTGTTTTGTTTACCTGAGTACTAAGTAAACGATTTTGTACATACCATGACGGCTGTAATCCCCGAAGGGTTAGGCAGACATGAACCTTCGTCGTACACCCACATATCGCCAGTTATGTTTAACTCCGATGTAATAGTGAGCGAGCCTATTGTTACTAAACGGGCACAAATCCAGACTCCGTTGCTGCTACTGAGGAATTACTGATAGAAAAATCCAAAACCACTTTTTCTCGACCTGGGAATCGAACCAATCATGCTCAGCAGTCGCCCTTACGACAAAGGTTTTGTAGCGAGACGGTGCAGCGGCAACGGTACTACAAAACATACTACAGCGCCATCTATGACACAAAAGGAGAACTAACATCAAAATTCTAAATCGTGTTTTACAGTTATCCGCGACTCATGAGCATATAGAAAAACCCGACAACAACAGACGGGCATTTACCAGACACAACTGCGTCCGTCTGGTTGTAGGATCCTCCCTTTTCTAGGGAGTATTGAGGAACTTTACAACCGATAAAACCTTATAGAAGAGCCAATGAACGTACAAAGCAAATCGATCACGAACAAAACTCGGCGCTTCTCCTCCACGTTTATTATGCGCACAGCCAAAGTGTGGAACTCTCTCTCTGTGTTCCCTTCCACATTTAACCCGTCTGCCTTCAAAGCAAGAGTGAACAGGCATCTTCTGGGCACGCTCGTTTCATCATAGACCTCATCCATCGCTTTCCACCAGGCGTGATCGAGGTCAACAGCAGGCCCATTTTGTAATAAAAAATAAAAAAAACTCAACAAGTGATCAATAAAAAAATAATCTAGAGAAGTGTTTGTTCGCCCCTCTCTTTCAATCGCTCGTCAATAGTATTGATGCATCGGGAATGCTATGGTAATGTTCACATGTTTGTGCGGGCCTGTTTTTATGCGCGGAGCAATATTTTTTAACGTTTTAAAATGGATGTGATGTTTTTGTTTGTATTGAAATGATTCTGCATATTGGTGAGTAACTACTCGCAGAAAATCATGTAGTGAAAATAAAAACCCACTACCCGATTTTAGAGTGAAGACATAACGTAGAAACTGGTAAAAACATTAAATGTAGTCGTGACCAACCTTGTAGATCCCCACCTTTGTAGAGACTCTATTATCACTGAAAACCAGTGTTATGTTGTGGGCCCCCCATAGCACAGCACCATGCTGAGTGGTAACCTTCTTGTCGCAGTCACGACGTGCAGGCTATCAACTTTTTTTTTCGTCCTGTTGGTTTTCTCGTATGATTATTGTTTTTAGGGTTCCGTACCTCAAAAGGTAAAACGGGACGGGTCTGTCCGTCTGTCACAGCCAATTTACTCCGAAACTACTGGACCGATTCAGTTGAAATTGGGTACACATAATGTAAGTTGGTGACCCAAAGACGCGGGCTTTATTAAATTTGGAATTTTTGAACATGGAGGCCACTTTTGTGGGGTAAAGCAGAAAATGAAAAAAAAGTCTTGCAAACTATATTGTGTTACATTTCAAATGAAAGGGCTCATTGCGAGCATCTTAAATATTTTTTTTTATATACATATTTTAAGATAAATGGTTTTATATATAATAGTTCTTTGCCTATAGATTACAGGAAAACCTATAAGAAATCTTAGATTTAAAACAACTTACGGAATTAGATAATTATCGTAAAGAACCCTCTCCACGCGAGTCAAAGTCACTTGTCTGGTTTTTATTTTTTAGTTTGAATACACGTCATGTCCCTTTTTTTTTTTTTTTTTGGAGGGTGGGAAATCATCAAATGACTCCTCCCGCTCTGGGCGGAGCGGAAGGGAGTGTCAGACTCTTACTGACTAAAAACCACCCATGTTCCTTCATTGGCCCTTTATGTTCCAGGGCCGCGGTATCTCTTTCGAACAGTCCTGCAGCACACGTCATGTCCCTGGGACAAATAAACATAATTTCTTTCTTTCTTTCTATTGACCAGATGATACTGGTGTTGCAGTGGTCCTGTTCAGGCCGATGAACTTATGATGTCGGTCTGTAAAAACCACAGTCATTGCGTAGGTACCCAAAAAGGCCTTACGTTTTTAAAGGTAAGTAATTGACTTTTCGTAACGTATAACTACCTCGTTGGTCTAGTGATCGCAAGCGCGACTGCTGAGCATGAGGCCCTGGGTTCCATTCCCGGGTCGGACAAATTGTCGTTTCGTTTTTCCACCAGAAATTTCTCAGTAGCAGCCCCGGAGTTCGGATTTGTGATCGGTTGATGGCAATAGATTCGCCCACTATTACATCGGACTTATAACTGGCGAATTGCGTTTGGACTATGAATTACACCTCTGCCTAACCCTTCAGGGATTACATGAATGATGTTATGTTATGTTTAAATGCTGAAACCGTTTTCAAACATCATAATCGGATCGCCATTGTTAACTTGCTCTGTGAGACATACTACAAAAACCACATGAGCAATAACAGATCTGGCAATAACTCTAATACTATTACGTTACAACCATTTTCTATTAATCTTATTAGAAGGGCCTGACAGCGTAACAGCCCTCTATATTTAGAAGCGGCTATTCGAAAAGGCGCCTAAAACAAGAGTATAATGGTAGTTACAGTTAGAACTCGATTACTCGATCGCCACAACACAAAACGTATTCAGAAGGATCACTTATTTCAGCTCTTCTATTGGTCTAGTGGTTGCAAATTGACTGATGGAGGTCACCATGCCGTCTTAGGCGATTCTCACACGACGGTCGGGCGGTGAAGCGGATCTCACGTCGCAATTGGCATTTAAGAAATCTGTTGATGCCTAAGTGACAGCACACGACCGCACGAACTGGCCTTGTCGTGAGAAAATTGCCTTAAAGCAGTAAAGTAAAGCAGTAAAGGCTTTAAAGTAATTTCAGTATGAAAAAGAGATGTAGATACAGGTCGTCTAACTCGATCTCTTTCCCACACAAAGGTAAGATTAAAACAATACTGCTGTAAAAGCCATTTGGGCTTGTCCTTGCACATGGGCTCCCGGCAAATGTTATTGTGCTTATGCATAAAGAATATCTTGAAACAGTCAGGAGACTAGATTATTAATCTATTACCCTTCGGAAGGTAAAAAGCAGCAAGCAAGCTATGTCAGTGGTGTGTTTGCAACTTAAACTTTGGAAAATTGTAAATAGACTTAAAATCATTCCCTCTACATTTTCGAGAAATACAAGCATGATTTAACCTTCCTTGGCCTTGGGCAGTACCAATTTTCTACATTTTATTTTGTTTTTTTTCTTATGCTTACTTTTTATATAACATTGTTTCATGGTTAATTTAAACATTTTTTTGTTCCGTCCCGCGTCCTGTGCAAGAAATCAAAATCAAAAACTTCGAAAATAAAGACTAATAAATATTTTTTCTTTCATTTATTTATTTTGGAACTTCTGTCAACATTACTTCCTTATGCAGTAATAGCTCTACTTTACGACTATCGTAAAATTCTCCTCGCGAATATTTTGTCTGAGAACAATAATAGATATGAAATACGAAGGGAATGTTGTAGTAACTCAGTAAGTGTTGATAAATTCTCCCATTGTAGGTAATGTCGTAAAAATAGTCATAACCAAGTTAATTTTCATGATGAACCGACTCGTAAAGGAGATTTTCTTTTGTTCAGATAGTAATGTTGAAGTGTTCTAGTGATTTATTATAGTTTTATGTTTAGTTTTGCCTTTCTTATAGAAAGAAAATAGTTCTTACACTGTAGGTAGGTCCTGGTTTAAGTCTTTATTCTTTTGTGGGCAAAACAAAATAATCGAACTTAGTACTTTTAAAGGTAAGTGCTCATCACAGCATCCTTTAAGCTCACACAGAAGCCAATGCTTGGCCACGTCGCTAACCCTATGTACCAGTAAATGATTAACGTCGAAGAAAAAATGCCCTCTTTTTCTAACGAAGTAAACAGTACCAAATCGAGTCAGCGTAAATTGAACCGATACTTTAGAATTATAATCAGAGCCACCTCAATCAACTTCAACGTCGAAATATAATTTACGTCGAATAAAAAAGTGTCAAGCGAGAGTCGCTATGAAGCAAGAAGGCCCCAATTTATTTGACTAGTCTACATTGGGTCCAAAATAGTGATGTAAGTATGTAAAAACAATATCACGATACGTTATGATTATGACATTAACGAAATGGACATAGTTGGGTGACAAATATGTTGAAAGCACTAGAATCTTACTCCGACAGGGGGGGGGGGGGGTTCTTGTACCACAATTGTATTTCACTTTTAGAACGTCTAAAGTATACAAAAGTAGCCTGTCACATACTATTGCCTACACTAAGATAGAAGGGGGAAAAAATAAAACTCCTAAAATTTTTAACTAATGCAACTTCATGTCCATCGAAACATGCTCCGATATCTTGGTTTTTCTATACATTTTCTCGAACCACGAAAAACGCCAAAAGATTCTTGTTGCCCTATAATGTCTAGCTTTTTCGGTAAAGAAGGAAAAACGTATACAACTATACACTATGAGGAAACCGTATACTAACAACACTATCTACCAAACATATCCCCGTCTTCACAACGAGGATGTATCCGAACTGTCACATGTCACCTGTTCCGTAGGACATGAGATAAACAATGCAGATAGAGGGTGAAGTTCGTAACTATGTCGGGTTAAAGGCGTCATTTTGAAGTAACGCAGGAATCATCTATTGAATACTGGATTTCAAGCTGCACAAAGGCTCTCAGGTCTCGGAGAAAGTGACTAAAGGTTTACTTCAAGGGTTACTCCTTAGATCTGCTATCACTAATCTGTTTATCAAGTTGGACTATATTGCCTCATGCTTGCTGTGGATTCGAGAATCCAGGCAGATACATTACTTTGTTTTTATTTCATCACCGGTGAAGGAAAACTTTGTGAGGAAACCAGAATCAAAGACCATTACTTTGATTACGGCCTACTCCGTATAACAGAGAGGAGAGGAGGCTTGTTTCCCAGCCGTGGGACAGTTATCAGCTGATTGTGTCTCACGTTTGTACAACTTAGCAATTAAGGTTCAAGGTCGTCAGTTGACGTTGACTAGTTCTTTATGTTAAATCTTATTTTAATTCTATTATAAATACGATTTTTTGTGAGGCTGTTTTTTACTCTTTAACGCAGTGGTTACAGAACGGATTTGAATGAAATTTGTCACACAGATAGGTTATAACCTGAATTAACACATAATATACGAGTATGCATATTTTTATCCTGCTTGTAAAATGGAACTCGGAGAACTCCACGCGGGTGAAGCCGTGGTCACAAGCTAGTACTAATATAAATTGGTTTAGGCAGGCCCAAGGTTAGACTGTATAAAATAATTTACATTTTATTAATACTACGAACCTAAACTAATCTGTGACAGACAGCTACTCACATTTACATAATTCCCAGAAATGCGAAGTGCTGAAAAACATTTCAGTCTGGCGCTGTTGTTAGGAAAAACAACTTTTTGTTTTATTAGTCACTCTTTTTTAAAATTGTAAGGGCTAGAATAATAACAGCTACAAGAGTCTATCTTACCGAGGTCGGTCCGGGGATGGATGACCATCCATTACATATCGGACCTCCGGACCTCGGAATAAAAGTAAAGCCGTCTTCGCAAGCAGTATCCTGTTAGCTTGTTACCGGTTGATGGAGATCAAATAGCCAATCGCTCCAAGAGATGAAGACTGGAAGCCAACCTTAAATAAGTTGGGAAAAGACTAAGCAGATGATGGATGATGCTAAAAGTTATCTCAAAATCTTTCCATACACTGCAGTCTTACACACACAGAATCATAAAACATTTTCAATCTCCACACAAAACATCTTATCTCCGTTCACCAACGTTAAGACGGAACACTAAAAAAACGTCACACTGTAAAAAATCAGAAGATTCTATATTCTTTAAAAATCGACGTCTCCGCTTGGGTTAAACTTAATTTGCCTCTCTGATCCAATTTCCGTCGGGGACGCTACCCCCTGATTATTGGAAAGATATACATCACCATCTTTCTTTCAGTAGACGTCGAGCTGACAGCCAAAATGCCTGCTAAAATATTTTTCACTTGGCAAAATTTATGATTCGAATGGAGAAGGATTAGTGCGTGGAACTTTTTGATTGGTTCGTTTAGAATTTTTGCTTTTTAGGTTTCGTTACGTAGGTAATGTAAGATGGTATTTTTAGTAATAGGATTCTTTTGGTTAGCTGTTTAGAGGTCAGTCACAAAGGAAGCCAATTTTGTTAAGGATTTTTAGTCCCTTCCGCATTTTTGCCGTAATATGGTAATGCCTGAAAGGAATTGCTAAACCGTCTTGGAATACTAGGCTAAAGCAGAAAATAGACACAGAAAAGGCACTATTCTACACGGGCTCCTTGTTTACACAGTAAATAGGTTTCCAACTTACTTTCACATGATAGCTTACAAAATATTTTCCATAAACATTTTTATTTCAGCTGTTGTTGTTTTCCTGAAAAAATGACTCAAACGGGGAAAATTTTATTTCCCACATCGACTTTTTGAAGGGTTCCGTGATCAATGGTGTGTAAACATTTGTTTGAAAGGCTCGGGAAACGGTACGGTTTTTATGAAAATTTATAGTCAATAGTTCCCCCTCTGAAAATTGTGTAAAAGTTTATCTAAACAAGCATTTGTGTATTACAATGTTAGGAGTTACTTACGTGCAATTTGTTTGACAAGAAAGATGGGTAACATGTTGGCGGTTTGTTATTTTAAAGTTTGCTTTGTGTTCTTGATACGTTTATTTGTTTTACTTTTGGTAAAATTCATTCCCGTTATTTTCAAACAATTCTGGCCCACTACACTCTCTGATTCAAAGAAACTTCGTTCAATTACTAGTAACTTTTACGGTAGCTCCTGTAGTTTGTACTGTGCAAGTTACATTACGTAACCAAGAAACAAGTAACATTTAATTTTAAAAATTCTTCATTTTGATACCCTACTCTATTTGGTTAGGTTAGGTTGAAAAAAAATAATTAAGGAATTAAAATTTAGCGCCAAAAATCCGCCATGTATTTTTTTTTTAACTCCTATTCAAAGAAAAGGGTTTTTTGAGACGAATCTAATGATACCGTACTCGTTAAAATTCATCCCGCAATTTGGAACATACGAGGTAATAAAGAAATTTACGAAGAAACAAAGAAACGTGCAAGATACGCACGAAAAACGTAACCCTTCCTTGGCAGTCGGGTAAAAATGACGATCTGGCAATAAAAGCGCTTACATTTAAAAGTCTACACTTAAATCATTGTCTACTGTTGACCTCAAAAAAAGCATAATATGTATGTAGGTATCACCTATATTACATAGGCAAGCATCTAGCTACGATAAATTGCGCTAGTCAATAGAGGGCGTCGGATTACTATGGTGCCGTACGATTTATTACTGGAGGTACCCCTACTTTATGGCAAGCACCACGGGGTATTTGCACCCTTAATGTACCTACTTAGTCGTTTATCTTTAATGTTTACAATATTGGAACAAAAATGGAGACTGATTATATAGAGATAGAAATTATGGAAATATGCGAGGACACCTAGGAAGGCAGGGTGATGGCACATGGAGTAGAGCTGTGACCGGGTGGAAAAAGAAGTGAAAAAAAAAATGAAAGAAAGAAAAAAAAAAGAAATGGAAAGAGAAGTGTTGGTCGTCCGGCGGCGAGATAGGCAGACGACATTGTTGCCATGGCGTGAATGTCCTGGATGGGGCTGACAGGACCGTGGAGCTTGGCACAAGCAAAGAGAGGCCTATACCCAGCAGTGGATGATGATGAAGTGGCGAAGGGCTGGCATTTTGGAAACTGTCTTATATAATGTTGACTAATTTAAATAAACCATACGTATCCAACAGGGTGTTAGGTTAAACCAGAGATTACTTAAAGGGGGTACTTAAACTTAACGACTGTAACTATAGACTAACTCTGAAATATAAAAAAATCTGCTGCCTTTCATTTTCACATGACTCTAGACTATAAACTTGAAACAATTCTCCAGCAATTGAATATTAGAACTATTTGTCACCGACAAAATGTATTCATGAACGGAGCGAATTTTACTTTAAAACAGTCCCCAGTTCAGGGCTTCCCAAAAATGAAGGACATACTATTCGGCACAATACTGTGTATTAAAAACTTTCTCCTCGCTTCGTCGCTTGCTCACTCCACGTTTAACTTTTCGGCTTACACTCTCTGTTCAATGATTTACACGAATTGGGGTTCCAACTTGTTGGAAATTTTTTCAGCTACAAATAAAAGAGCAACATTGTCAGTGGGTTCGTTCATTCTTGCTTGCGAACACAATTGTTCGTTTTTGTCTGTGCTTGTTGTTGTTGTTTGTTGTCTGTATCCTTTTATGTATCTGTCTGTTTGTATATGGGTCTTGTAACTTGAATTAAACTAATTTTATTATTTATTAGTACCTTCAGTGGAGTGAACATAACATAATATCACGTCACTCCATATTAGGCATAGGTGTACCGAATAGTACACCTCCAATATGCCAGTTATGTTTGACCGTTTAAGTTCGATGTAATAGGGGGCGAGCTTATTGCCATCAACCGGGCACAAATTCAGACTCCGTGGCTGTGACCGACAAATTCCTGATGGAAAAACCCAATAACAATTTGCCCAACCCGGGAATCGAACCAAGGACCTCATGCTTATGTCACTGATGACAGTGTAACGGTAGGTACAGCATTGGTAAGCCTCCTATGGGGCGGACAGTTGATCTTGTCAAGCCCGCTGGAATCCTCTCGTTGCGAGAAACACAGGAACGGTCGATGTGGTGTCGCTTGGAGGAGGCTCTTGGCCAGCAGTGATCGGTTGAAATAATAATGATGATGTTGACAACAAATTGTAAAAGATATATACTTCTGCTCATCGTCAGCCCATATCAATTCGACGCTGGCCATTTCTCCAATCACATGCCATTGAATCGATCCCCACAACCTACCCTGAGCACGTCCTACCTCATGTTTGCCAATTCAGTGTCTTCGATTAAGGACTACGTCAACTATTTATTACCATAGAAATATTCTGCTTGTATTATTACAATTTTATGTATTTTACACTCTAGACATGCGATTTTACTCAATATTTGATAACCATGAGTATCAAAGAATGAACTTTGTTTGAAACGCAATGGTGAAGATACAAATAATTCACGAATATACCTACGCGTTACCTAAATCGAAGAAATCTAGTTATAATATTCTCATCACGTCGGCAATAATGGGACATTTCAGCACCAAATATCTAAGAGAAGATCTCTGCGACACAATCAAGGCAATAAAAACTATATGCAATGTTCAATCTCACGCCTTTGGAGAATCCAAGCCGAATATCATCTATCCGTACGCCCTGAGGAAATTAAAGATTCTATCCGTGGCTAGAACTTAATCCCTCAGTAATAGTAAGCCAGAAAATTGCAAATTATAAGCAGAAAACTGCTCCTCAAAATACAATTCTAGCTTCTCCACTTAAGGTTGGATTTTCCTTGGGAGGTAATGGAGAAGATACAAATAAAAAGCTTGATTTCCCAACGAAGGGTCCAGATAGGTTCTATTAATTAAGGATTCCTACATCGATGGCTTTATCGAGAGGTTATTATTCAGACGTTCCAGTGACACGTTGCTTAGGGGATATAAAAGTTGCGAAAGGGAAACTAGTTTTTTAATTGCTTTGATGTAAGATCACCATCATTGTCCTGTCCTTATCGAAATTTAATTGGGGTCGGCGCTGCGTCTATTACTGCATCTTCTCTTTTACTCGTCATCTCATCAGCCACCTCCTTTCTAACCATATCATCCTTCACCTTCCTTCCTTTGATGTAGAATATGCATTGCTTACTGTAGAGAATGTCAAGAGATGATGGGATCCAACCTATTTGCTGCTATAGCTAGAATAAAAGTAATTCTGATATAATGAAGTCAAAGTGAAAGATTTAATATTTTCAAAGAAAGCTCAATTCTTCAGCTATGGCAAAATCAAGGTATTTTCAAACATTTTACTGCAGCTCTCGGACTATAGTGTTTCAAGAATCTTTTGGCCCTCGAATAGCGTTGACAGGATTGACGTAATTGTTTTGTGAAATACCTAAAAAAAAATGGCGGCGTATAAGTTAAAGATCCTTGTATAGGTGCTAAAAGTATTAATTTCAGCTATCGAAGTTTATTTTCTGGCTGTAAAAGATAATCTAATCAAAATAGAGAGCATTCAATGGAAAAATAAACAAATTGAACTTTTTTTCACCAAACGCTTTCAATCTGCGCAAATCACATTAAATTTTATTTTAATAACAAAACAAATAATTGGATTTATGGTCCCTTTGAGCGTTGGAAAACGGATTAACTTATTTTTCAAATTGAAATCGGTTGAAGACTAATAAATTTCGTGAAATACGTAGTTTGAATTGAAATAACTCTCCGTCTACTGCTGTTTATGATTCAAAGAACGAAGAACCTTCCTCCCTCCACTGTTCCAAAATTGGAAGGATTGCCGATATAAACTTTAATAAAGAAGTGCCTTGCTTGACTGGTTCTTTTGTTTATTTATTTAATTAGGCTCTTCAACAATGAGTTAATAGTGCACTCAGATTACAGTTATATTATTTTACAGTTACTTTCTGTTTAATCACGCTGGAGCAAGAGTTGACACGGATTTTTTTCAAGCGACTGTTTGTGTGCATCCAACTTTTGATTGACCAGGTACTAAGTGACGAATTTTCATTTGATGAGTGTTAGTCTTACATCTAGTAGTAAGAACTATCTTATGCCCGCGGCTTCACGGATCGTACTACCGCAATAAAAAGTATTATATGTGTTAATTCAGGTTATTAACTATCTATGTGCCAAATTTCATCCAAATCTGGTCAGTAGTTTTTTGCGTGAAAGAGAGACATCCTCACAAACTTTAGCATTTATAAAATAAGATAGAATAAAGGAAACATGCACGCTTGAAGCACCATTCTGTAGTTACTATTTACTTCGTTTTTATCTTTCAGCTGAAAGCTTCCACTACTTGACATAGGCCTCTACCAAACATAAACAACGGCCGATCCTGTGGTTCATGCTTCCTAGCAGACCATCGTATGCCAATGCCTTATTAGTAAGTGTGGTGGAACTTTCATCATCATCTGCCTAGCCTTTTCCCAACATAGTTGGGGTCAGTTACCAGTCTAACCGGATGCCACTGAATATCATTATTTTACATGGAGACTGCCTATGGGTTCCAAAATACTATACTCGTAACAACATAAGATTACAATCAATACAATAGGAGAAAACCACTTTTAAAACTATGCTACGTGTATCAGTGATCGTGACTGTACTACCGTGCTCACTCACGGTGGACCACTTTTCAACTTTACTGCTCAGGGCATAAAGATCAAAAGTGGTTGACCGTCAGTCAGACCGCGGTAGTACATAATAAACCGTATTCTACCTATCTATGCGTTGACGATTGCTGCAGCGCAGTGGCCCATATTCCAATAAACCGCTGCACAATTTACAATGCTATTTATTACCACATTATATAGCTCCTGCAACTTTACGAGCTTGTTATTGCGTTTTGGACATATACATTTTAGCATGGTATATAACTCACGTCTCCCAAGTTTAGTCATAAACCTAACCAGTTGACGGCGATGATGGCCCTATGGGGAGTTTGTAACGCATGTGCTTTAGTAAGGACATAACATAGTTTGCGGGTAGTTGAGTTTAAGAAAATGCGGTCTTAGAAGTTTTAATGGCGCCCAACGTGGGACATTTGGCCCTAAGATAGACGAAGTATTTACGTTAACTACTTTTCTAATTATACTTACAAGTTTTTAACTTAACATTCAATATAATTCTACTAGCTTTTTCCGACGGCGTTAAGGCTTAAAATTATTCCAGATGACGCCACATAAAAAGTATCCTAAGATCTACGGAGGTCCTAGTCCAGCTGAGCGCCAAATTTCATGACGATTGGCAGGCAAAGTCTGTAAGACATAAGCAGTAAGGTTGATTTTCGTAATTAAAAAAATTCTACTGATCTGCGGTTCATTGCACTAGTACACTTAACATCAACAAAGAAAAATCTAGGTACTTTCCCCAACTAAACACTTTATGCAAATTGTAACTACTTGGTTCTGCGTACGTTTTCTAAATTTAATTAAAATTTTCGACCTAGTACTGTCTGGGCTAGCAGCCTTATCGACCAGCCGAGGTTTGTTGTAATTCTAGTACACTGTTTTCAGTTAAAAATATTGTTTGAATAAATCAGCATAAACGCTCGAAGGGATACCTAGCTACATCCATATTTATAAAAAATAAAATAATCGTTTAATTCAGACTAATAAAATGTCCTTAGGTTATAAGTTTTTAAACTGTCATGGTCACTAACATTATAATTAACACTAGAAACGGGATATTTACCATGTCCACTGTTTGTTTTGAGTTCCCGATATTTCGGCGCTGTTGCAAGCACCATGATCACGGATAACCTGAAGTTACTGCGGGTGGGTGTGGACATGGTAAATATCCCGTTTCTAGTGTTAATTATAATGTCCATAGGTTGTTAGTAACAATATCATAAAACTATGTTAGTAAAAAAACAAAACTTATACAACATGCAGCTTGATAAGCCTACCTACAACTGCAGATTCAGGTCTCTCTGCAATCATCCTTAGGAGTCCGTTGCCTCGAATTCGGCGAATTAGTGAGGCTGACTTTTTGCGCATTATACGAGCTGCAAAACCAAAACAGCTGCACCAGAATCCTAAAGGCGTTGTTGTACTGCACTCTAAGAGCATTGTATTGTATTGCATTGTTTGTTGTTGTTGTTTGTTATGTTCTAGGTAATAGAGTCGAGCAAATTGACATAAACTGGGAAGAAACCCATGATCAGTATTTACGTATATGTTATTGATAGATCGGTGTTCTAATCACAAATCACGATCAGGGTTGTCTGAGATTAGAAAATGTTGAGCCTTAATCCGATAGAGGAACACCAATCGGATAATGATCGCTTCACATCAGGCGAGTTGCGGCCGGTCGCAAGCCTTTTTGGTGTAACAAAAATAAAAATCATAATCAGCGTGTAATGTTCCCAATGTTGTGACTTTTCTGTGTAAGACGGAGTGGGCTGTATCCCACTTCGCAGGTCCATTGAGGGTTGGTAGATGTCACATGTCTTTGTCCTGATTTTAAATGTTAGGACATGCCTGTTCCCTCTCGATCTATTCCTTCGCCGTTTTGAGAAACCTATCAAATGTACTCAATATTTTAACAATCTTATCTAAGCTACGAAAATATACCACACCCACGTTCATGATATCACTTTAAACATCCCAAAATTATCCTTACAACAACATGCCTCTATAAAAGCCCGCACGCACGATTTCACTGAGCACGTTACATGGTTACACCACATAATAAAGGGCTCATAAAATCTCCGAGTGTTGAACAATGTTATCAATGTAAAGTATCATGTAACCGGCGCCATCCTAAATTTTCGTGCTGTCGGTACTGGCAGTGGTACACAGAGCGCATTTTCTTGAGTCAACTTGATAAAATATCAAATTATTATTCCAATCAAGTTAAATTTAAATGGTAATGATTTCATTCGATGTAGAACAGTTTATCCCGTTTTCACTAACTCTGGGTCAACATGTACTACAGCAACATAGAACAAAAAGTACTACAGTGCCATCTACGACTCAGAGGATAAACCAAACATCGAAATACATCTGAATCCAGCATCGCACAAGTAAAGTTATTCGCGACTTAAGACTATATAGAAGAACCCGACAACAACCTGTTGGGCAGTAGCCCACCAGACATAACACCTGTCTGGTCGAAGGATCCTCTCTTTTCTATGGGGGATGAAGAACTTTACACCCTGTTCTCCATACTTCCAAAGAGTGACCTATAACACCATATGAGTAAACTGCACGCTGATTAATTTGAAATGCTTGATTCAACGGCTAAAGCTGAAAATACAACAGCGAGTTTTTATTTGGATTTCCATTTAGATGTCGCCTAAACAAAGAACGACCAAGAAAATGATTAATTTATAGTTGAGGTTTTACTTGTCACACTAAATTCATATTCAGACCAGAAAATAAGAAAACAGTTTTCTTCTAACGACCGACCGTCCATGAAATACCTCCCAGTCGTTCATTATTTTCAGAAGAAGTAAGGTATCGCTTTTCGCAAAATAATTTAAAATAGGAAACATTTTATTCATTACTCCATATTGTTAATAGTCGCCTCGAGAAGAGACAAGAAATATTGCCAACCTAAGATAAATAATAACAAAATGAATGTAAACTTGCAATTGTTGTCGTTTACCTGAAAATTGTTTTTATTATAAGTAGCTAGTTTAACCTAATATTTAATAGTTTTAATTACGGTTCACTTCTCACGTAGCTAAGAATATTTTCAGTTTTGAACAAGGTCTGGTTTAACTTAGTAATGTACTTAGCTACTTTTTTGTCCAGTACGCCAATACATCGTGACTTTATTTAACCCAGCCTTTCGCACTCTTGCTGGACATCAGCGTCTCCCAAACTCAACATGACACCCTGGCTTTCGCCTATCAGCCACCAGCCAGCCACTTTTTAAGATCGTCGGTCCATCCAGCGTCCAGCTTGGTTATGAAGGTCAGATAGGTAGTCGTTCCATTTAAAATACTGAACTTCAGCTGCATCCGGTAAGACTGAAAGCCGAACCAGATAGTTGGATAAAAGGCTATTCAGTTGATGTTGATGATATTCCATCTATCTTGGGGATGTTCAATGCTGCATTTTCCGGAACCCGTTTACTCCATCAGCCTTTCGACAGATAAAACAGACTAAATAACAAATTTTCAAACTATTATAATAGGCAAGTAAAATTAAGTTGTATATGCTCCACACACCCCACAAGACATCCCTAACAACTCTCCAATTGTGTCCCTACCCTAGAACTCCAAACACGAACTTTAGGGGCGGTTAACGTTACACTTAATTGTTCGTAAAACAAAAGTTTCCGATGCGATAACGTGGAGGGGCACACAAATAACTTACAAGTTGTCTAATGGCGGTAATGTTGAATTTTGCCTGTCGAACACACTTTATTGGAGACTTTGGGGTGTATAAAGAAGTGGTGTTTGTCAATCGATATTTTATACTCTTTTTTATTTCTAATCGCCGACGTCTGAGTTGGACTGATCATACCCCCAGCACGCGTAGCAAGACCACCGTGGAAACGGATTTTGTTGACGGAAGAATCGACAAAATGACAGATTGGCGAACCCCCCCCGAATTGGCGGCAACCTCTATTTTTATACACGTCAAATGTCAAATACTCAGTACACCCTTCCCGCCATAATAAACCAATGGCAAATGGTCTCATATTCTAGCTAAATAACTAATATTATAGATAATAATTAACAAATCCTCTGTAAGGGAACTATTTTAAAACTTCATTAGATAATTTAGCGAACTAGTAAGTATTTATTTGTAATCTATTGGCTCTGTGCACGAGTTCAGCGCCACCTAGCGTCCACAACTTTGTTGGCTCTAACGTTTTGATATTTAATGGCGGTGTAATATCACAAATTATTACAACAATAATACAAAATTATCTAAAATATAATAAAATTACTGTGATACGTTGATTTGGGTGGAGAAAGGGTTGTGCAATAATTTTTGACCATTCGAGTTGAATGAGCTAAGTAAAATTTATTCAAAAAGTGTGTTTTATTTTGAATGTGTCAGGGTTTCTTTACTTCATTTTTAGTTATAGTTTCACTGTAAAATAAGAAAAGAAAGCTACTTTAATGGTTTTATTCAATAATAATAAGCATATATAAATTAAATATCGTTTTCAGATCGAAATGAGTATTATTTTAAGGACCGGGTTTGTGAGTATCACTCACAATATAAAATAATTCCAACCACAAACGGTCTTTAAAGGAAAATTGTTGGTTTCTGCTGGACATGTCCGTGACGTAGAGGAATTAAGAAAAAAGCAAGGACAGAGTTTAATAATTCTAGCTCGCATCATAAGGCAAACATACTTTGCTATCTTACAAAACGGTTGTAGGGGTAAACAATTAATCTCCGTTTGAAGTCAGAATCAGAGATTGAGTTTTAATAGACGCAATTTTTAAATATTCATTTGACTGCAGGTTGCAGGTGAATGCAGCATTTTACAAGTGTGAAATGTGATTGCGTTTATAATCAAAGTAGTAAATGCTTCCATTTTCCAAGTAGCTGTTGGGAATCGATAAAACGTACATTTACTGTTTCTGCCAGAATTCTTGCAATTTACAACACAACAACTGCTGTGACCCATTTTTGTCGTGGGAATAACGTAATTATTAAAATTATGTTACCAAGTCTAAACAGATTACTTTGAGACCTGACAGCGCCAACATTGTTTTTACTTTTGGCCACATGAGCGCTGCGATCAATGACATTACCCCCACCTAGTACTTCGCACACAGCCAATATGTTTAATCGGATAAAATATGAACATCAACTGATAGTTCAGAGAACTGATTGAAACAACTTGATATATTGAAATGGCAACATAAGATCTGGGACACATTATAAATATCACTTAAATATTACTTATTATTTTTAAAGTAAATAAACATTTAACTTGATTATTCAAATATAACAACTGTCTTTCATTTGGATACTAAGCCTTTTAAGCCACAATAAAAACTATTTCTATAAAATACATCGTAGTATAAAATACGTTTAGGAAAATATATATTAGGTTTATTTTAAATTAGAACCTTGCTGTTCTCAAGATATTAATTTACAATGATTATAAATTTTAGTAATATTTTTGAATTAATGCAATGTCGCCATACGTCAATGTTATTTTACGTTTGACAGCCGACACTGCTGGATCATATTATTATTATTATTAATGTAGCCATTACTGAGAGTCCCTAAACAGTCAGACATTCCCACACACATAAGGATATGCTATCACGTGCAGGAAAGGCATAACATAATTAAGTTAGTTTAACTTTGCTTCCTGGAAATAAGTCGATTGAAGATTATGAAGATGAAGATTTTTAACAAACTACGGTATAAATTGATTCGCTTCGGATTTCTGGTTTAAGTGATCAGCGTGTCCAGTGAAACGTAGACCTCTACCAGCTGTTTCCAATAAGACCACTGTTGTTCGCTCTTCTTGAACAATTTGAGCCATTTCTTTTAGCCCCTCAAACCGGGGCATACCTTAGAAAAAAAAAATTAAATACATTTATTTGAGCTAAACGTAACGCATAACGAAAAATATAGGGCAAAAAGCAAGAATAAGGTTAATTGTGCGGGTCTGTGGACGGTGAGTAATGGGCTAGCTCGCCGTCCGTCCGTCTTATGACGACAGGCCGTGTCGACGGCGCGTTCGTGTTCCACGCGGGCCTCAAAGAGATGTCAGCAAACAGGAGGGGCCCGCAAGGGCTGATGCCTGCCAGGGCTGCGGGACTGCTTGAAAGAGATACCGCGGCCCTGGAACACAAAGAGCATAAGAAGGGAAAAAAAAGGTAATTGTATTGTCATGAATGCTTGGATTTAGTTATGATTTTTGTCCACATGGTTTTAACACAAGTACAAAAACCACTCAGACATGTTTGTACTTAGTACTATTTATTAACTACTTTAGGCTTTCCATTGATTAATCTACTCCTCAGTTTATCTACTTGTGCAATATTTCCTAGAAAGGTGTTATAATTATGTTGCGCCGTTTGTTTTATCCGAAAGCAATACGCAGACAATGAAGCTTAGTGGCGGTAGTTTACGACGTCATATATCCTCGTAGCGAGTGTCCTGCTATCAACTGATGGGTTGGCGCAGAGTGTAAGCGATTAGCGACTTTGTTACAACGACGAGATATAATAATGGTGATGTTCCTCTAAAAGTTCAGATAGTACGTACTTAGTACTCGCAAGTGGACTAGATGTCGATTTTAAAATTAAAATACTCATTTCACATAAACTTATACTGTCAGTTACGGGATTGTTCATGTTTTTGAGCTCCCGATATTCGGTACACATTTAACATTTTCATAACTTTAAAAAATTCATATTATGAATGATACTGATTGTGCTTGTTGCAAACAATTTAATGAAGTGCTATAGGATAGTTGTATTTTCGATTCAAAATCGACCTCTTTACGTTACGTTTACACGCGTGGTTGCGCGCATGTGCTAGCGCATGAGGCTCGGAAATTTCATGTATCAAGTCCTGTTTTCTACATAACAATTTATTTCTATAACAATATTTTATAACTTGCGCCACAAAAATACATGTAAAAAACAATTTAATGTGTTTTACAACTATCCTCCCTAGTTGTAACATGATTTTTCATTACTGCCGAATACCTTCCCCCGTGTCATAACTTTATGAGACTTGATCATGCCGTCCCACCGCATTTTATGTTATTTTTATGGTTTTTGTTGAAGATTTACTACTTTAATATTTTTTTTGCAATATTTTGTTAGTGACTTTGTTTATGGATTACAGAATTTAAACGTGATTAACGATAAATTAGAATTAATACACGCTAATTAAACTTGTAGTAGCGAGCATGAGTCCAGGAGTATTATTGATTCATCCAACACTAGTGTGGTGCTCCTGTTGAAGCTATGCAAACCAAACTAGTAGATGGGACCTGCTCCAGTGGTCCAAATGTTTGTTCACTTGCTCGCAAGGGTGCAGGCAAGTGAACAGACACACATCCATGACAGACCCCTAACACGACTGTGCGATGTAAATGTAACATGAATACTGCGATATCAAAATTAAAAATACTCGTTCCGCAATACGGCAATGACATTCTGAAGGTCATCGGTGAAAAGCCGTGCTGCACCATATGGCGCATTGGGTACGTGTACATGTACTAAATATACCCGGTGTGTCAAGTCAGTGCCGATATATGAATTAAAATCTTCTATTTCGTTTGTTACTAACATACGCCCTTGCGGGCCCCTCATGTTTGCTGACATCTCTTTGAGGCGCGCGTGGAACACGACCGCGCCGTCGACACGGCCTGTCGTCATAAGACGGACGGACGGCGAGCTAACCCATTACTCCCCGTCCACAGGCCCGCGCCTACGGTGGCCGAGAGCAATCACGATGTGATCTGAACGCCTCTGACGCCGCAATAAACTTGGCCACCTACTGGGCCATAAAGATAATAAATAATTGATGTACCATCAATACGAAAAGAAGAACAAAAATAACGGCGAACCACCTAGTTGCTTATCATCAGTATACCAGCCGAAATAGTCCACTACTAGACAAAACCCGCCCCAAGCATCGCCATCACCACGTTGCGCGATTCTGTCATCATCATCATATCAGCACGGAATCACCCACTGCTAAGTATAGTCCACCCCTTTCTTTTGCCACAATTCCCGGCTCTGTACGACCTTATCCAGGTATTTCCCGTGATTTTCACGATATCGTCGACCCAACGAAATTTAGAACGGCCCTGGTTCCTTTGGCCTAACCTTGGCCACCAATCGGCCTAAGCCTTGCTCCATCGACCATCTCTGCGTCTGGCCACATGTCCTGCCAAAGTCCACTTCAGTTGCGGCCCAGTGCTTCTTGCATTTGGCAGATTTTCGCGGTCTTCAGCAGATCGTTAGTCCACGTTGTAAGAGGCATTCTCTACTCCAGAATGTTTGGGCTCTTCATTTCTTCATTGGGTTCTTTAGTCATTCGTTTTGTGAACAATATACTCTGCCCCATGTCATGTAAGTTAAGCAGTTCTTCTGGTCATGTCGATAGCCTAAAATAGTTTAAAATAATAACATATTATTACTCGTCGGTTCAAAATTGTAACAACCCTAAAGAAACATGAACCGCTTACGAAAACAATATAAATTAACATCGAACCATTAAATAGTTGCTCCTACAGGGTTGCCAGTAATTACCGAAGTTTTGCTTGGAAAATATTTTCATAAAACAATTTCTTTTCATTGAACGCTTTATACGAAGCTGGTCGGAGTTTTACTTCGGATGGACGACTCATGCTGTAATTAACTTTGAGGTTTTTGAGTAATAATTGTTTTTGTAATTAATAGTTGAGTATTCAATAAAGAAAGCAGGTTAATTAATTGGTTGAGTGGTGTTTTTGGGATAAATAAAACCGGCCCAGTGCGCAATAAGGCCAGTAACTACAAACATTACTTACTATTATATTGCCTAATTCGAAGGATGTGTGATCTTATAGATCTCGGCCATGTTACCTTATTTTTATTATTTACCATGCATCGGTATCTGTGAAGCGGATAAATTCTCGCGCACTCTTTTGATGTCACTGAATAAAGAATTTTATCTGTATGGGCTTTAAGTATAAAATTAGGCACTCGCGAATTCTCGAGCATGGGCGAGGAGGCGCATTGTCTACGTTGAAATGGTGGAAACGGACCTTTATAGAGCAACATAATTTTGGCACGGTTGGCGCAGTGGTCAAGCGATTGACTGCTGCGCTGCATGTCGCGGGTTCGATTCCCGTACGGAACAAATATTTGTATGACCTACAAGTAGTTGTTCCGGGTCTGGGTGTTTTTTCTATCTATAATATGTATGTATTAAAAAAAATGTATATAATATGTAGTTTATCAGCCATCTAGCTACCATAACATAAGCATTAGGTTGCTTAGCTTGGGACTAGATGGTGCTGTGTGAAATGTCCAGGGATATTATTATTATTTATTATAATTATGATATTCTAGATTTAAATTGAGTACCTATAACGACAAAAAAAAACAGGCTAATGACATATACGGACAGTCAAAGAGGCAGACGTAATAGGGCCCAGTCCCTTTCGAGTACGGAATCCTAACAAAAAAAAAGAATCAGGATTTTCTTTTGTTTTCTTTCGGACTGCCGAGCATATGGGTCACTAGCCCCATGGCAAAGTGACCCATGTTTTGTAGAGGACATTTACGGGCTAATGAGTTTTAGAGGGACTACATTTTATGTTCGTTAGACTGTAAGCAAATCGGCTTGTTCTTACCCTTTTTTCCACATAAGGGTTCGTCGTTTCGTCTTTTTACACCGTTTTTATTGTTCATTTTCAGGAATCGTAAACTCTCTGGACAAAGACTGGTTTTTTTGTTCCTCTATTCATTTTTTCACTGTCTAAGTGATGACGATGATGCCATATAGCCGATTTTGGCCACAGCGACTGCATTCGGTGGCTTGATAGGGTGGTTGTCGAGAGCTTTGATGTGCTACTCTTTCATGTGCTCTCAAGTGACGAAGTATACAGATGTTAATCGATTAATTAAATTCTTTAACCCCGCGTCCTAACCAAAGTGATCAGTCGCGAGAATACGCAATTGTTGTTTTTGTGCACTTATTTGTTTTGTACACCGTAAATCCCACCTTCCAGTTTTCTCCGTCGGCAACACTGCGCGAGGTTCGCCGAACAAAACAAACGCGACCGATGCGTGTTCACACAACGTTGGCCGTGCTTAGGACGCGGACTAAGGTTACTAGCATAATCAATTTAGGTACTCTCTTGACCTTTGTAACTAGCTTTTCTGCACAACTCGAGCTACAAGGGTAGGCAATACTTGAACCTGAAACACCTTTGAGCTACCTTCTCAACATCTTGACTCCCAAGAGGCCTACTTTGCCTCATAGGTTCACTGTACACATGGCCAAAGTGTTTACTGTGGAAGCGAACCAGCTATTAAAGTCGAGATTTAAATATACACGTTTCTTTGTCCGTACGGACTTTAACTATACATTATTACATGCGTTAGTTACTCTCGTACAAAGTCAAATGCAGACACGCGGCCTACCCTGCCTCAGTCGAAGCATATACTCAGTAACGTTTGTGGATGTCAACCTTAGTAAACGGTCAAAAATATTCATTTACTACTTGACATTCTGCTAAGATAATTTAAGGTTTCTGACATACTTAAGCGAGTACTATAAAAACGAGTACTTTTAATGAAAAGCACGAAAAGTTTTCCACAAAGCGCACACTTAAAGAGTGAATATATGCAAGTATATATAGTAGTGTATATATTGTCCCGTTAAGTATCTGTGTGTACATAAATAAATAAGTCTATTGTATTGTATTTATGGAATACTTTTCGTGCTGTTATATTCTATGCTCTGGATGGAATACCTCAAAATTACTGCTCAGATGCTCATAACACATCAATATTTAAGAGTAATAGTAAAAGAGCTAGCTTGTTCGACTGTACCCATCATAGTTTCGACCAAAACTAAAACAAACTTAGTGATACGTATTAGGTATAGTGCTGCTTCAGCGAGACTTGGTTTCCAAAATAGCTTTGTCCTCAAGGGGAATGAAACATTAGGTTTCGGGGATCACCAAGGCATCTCCGTAGGTAGACGTGAGGAAAGTAAGTTAGCAGTAGACCAGATACAATCTAGCTGGCTCTTGAATTTCAGCATTGTTGGAAATACTTACTATGGGTTGTGCCTTTTTTTTCGGATGGGAAATCATCAAATGACTCCTCCCGCTCTGGGCGGAGCGGAAGGGAGTGTCAGACTTTTACTGACTAAAAACCATCCATGTTCCTTCTTTTACCCTTTATGTTCCAGGGCCGCGGTATCTCTTTCGAACAGTCCCGCAGCCCTGGCAGGCATCGGCCCTTGCGGCCCCTCATGTTTGCTGACAACTCTTTGAGGCGCGCGTGGAACACGACAAGCCGTCGACACGGCCTGTCGTCATAAGACGGACGGACGGCGAGTTAGCCCATTACTCACCGTCCACAGGCCCGCGACTATGGGTTGTGCCTCATCTAACAGAACGTAATCGCATTATTCATGCTCTTATCCTTTTCCGTCGCTAAGATACGTCATTTTCGTGCAAGAAGCAGTGAATGCTATCACACGTTGAAGCATCAGCGATGCACTAGGCTGTGGTCGCGGCCTGAATCCGTGTTATTATGGCGATCATTTCTATAATCCCAGAAATGTAACACCAGCAAAAGCAACGTCATTATCAAGTCACCTGTTTACAAACAAAACCAAAATTCGAAGCCTTAGCATAATTCTAAGCCACTGACACAATTTCCCATTTCCTTTATTTTTAGACCCCCAAAAAGTTTCCAACTTTGGCCGATCCCCTCTAAAAATATAAGCAACCTTTACATATTTACGGGACTAAAATTAGCTAGGGGTGACAAACAAAGACCACCTCTCTAAACAAAAAATAGATGGGTAAATACCTACCCACTTCAAACTTGAAAGTCGCGCTTTGAATCGCAAATGACGAACTGGGGTAAGACGGTTTAATTTGACGGAAACAACTCTTAATTAAATGGAAAATAATTTGGCCGCTCAGACATTCGGCTCTGATTGGATTTCACTGCATAGCTTATGACATATTTGAAATTCAAAATTTATTTTATGAAATGTTTGAATGAAATCAATAGGCGTTAATAACGGTTTCAAAATTTACAAATAATATTTTGGAATACGAATTTGCAATTTTGAAAACGAAGAGGGTTTTAAGTTGAATAGCTGGTTTATTTAATTGCGTCATAGGAACACTGGTTACAAGTACTGCCAAGTACTACTGCTAAGCACGAGGTGCTGTGCTTGTGGGTTCGATTCTCAGTTAGGACAAAGTGTTTTTTCTTGATAGCGGGCCGAAGTTTTGTCTTGTGTCCGATTGTTTATAGCAAAAGGCTGACCATGACTGACTGACTGGTATACATAACTGACGTTATCAATAGGTATTAGGTACCACTTTTGATTAACTCTTAGAGGCTTTTACGGTTTAATTATTGATGGAGCAATAATTAACGCCAACGAAAAATGTCATAGCAATTATGGTCGCAACATTGTTACCCAATATTTTGATTTAACGTGATAACTTGTTTGAGTTACCTACGGTGTCCATAAATTATTGTCGTTGTGAGCTTGAGGACAAAGTCCGTAATAAATTCAAATGAGCGGAGTGTCTGCAAAGCGCCGATAGCATGAACTTGTCTGGTTGCATTAGTCTCCAGACTTATTTAAATGCACTGTAAAGTTACAGGTAAAACCCTACGGGCCTTGATGCCTGACAATAAAATATTTTTATTTATTTTTTATTTTAATACTTTGACTAAAATCTTTATTCAAAAAGAATGGAATGAATAGGTACAATATAATTAATTTTACCAGATTGGTTTCTGTTGGGGCAACATTGTGAAGATTACATTCCTGGTATAAAAGAACAGGCTCATTCTCTGTTGCATAGGATTTAAACATAATACTTGAGCACCTACTTTACCTAACTATAAGGAACTGCCTCGTTGTTCTAGTGGTCGCAACTGCTGAGCATGAGGTCCTGGGTTTGATTCCCAAGTCGAGCAATGTGTTACTGGGTTTTTCCATCAGAAATTTCTCAGTGCCAGTATTAAAGTCTGGACTTGTGCCCAGGTGATGGCAATAGGCACACACAGGTTTATGTGGGACTAAAACATAACGGCACTGATTTAAAGCGGCAGTTGTATATAGTAGTTTTGGTAAGTTAAAAATTACAAAATGCATATTTATTAACAAGTTCGGCAGTTAAAACTTAGCAGTAAACTAAACAAAAATGAGTCGTAAAAAATAATAAAATGGATCATTTAATAACTATACTGAGCAGTAAAATACCTAAATGAGCGGTTACGAGTGGGCAGTTATTCGCCTAAAAACCGTAGTGAGCGTAGCCCTGGGGCTCCTGTTTGTGTCTGCAGGGTTTACAGTAACCTAACACGAAGGGTCGAACCTAACCTGTCCGAGTCGGGGTGCCCTAAGTCCAGGTGTCTCCGCTCCCTATGAAGTGCCGAACTACTCTTATTTATCTAACCGCTCATTCCATCATTTTGACTGATCACTCAGTTATTGGACTGCTCAATTATTTTTAGAATTGACATTGTATGATAAAATAACTGACTAATTGATTTCTTATTACTGTCCATGTTTTACTGTCGCAATAATTAATCAACAGCCATTACATTAAATAACTGCTCAATATGTTTTTCAACTGATCATAATAACATCTCGAATATTTAAATAACAGCTCAAAAAATTAGTTCCCAAACATAACTAGCGAAATGTGACTGTACTATAAGGTACGTCTTACTGTTAGGGGATTACAGTCGTGATATTTTATTATTTGTAAGTAGATCTCTTCCTCCTTGCAAAACTAATTATTCTTGAAGCATTTTTCTATCTCAATTAATCTGTAACCTCAAAGTGCGGCCCACATTCAGTAATGGTTTCGACGAGCCGATACAATGATAACACAGTATTCAGAACCATTATTTTTAACCCCACAATTTATTGTTTCGCTTAAACAAAAGATTTATTATTCTCGTGTCTAAAATTTTTCCAACATTTTTGATATGAATATTTTTTAAACAAAAAAATAATAAAATGGTTTGATTGGCACGTACAGGGGTCGGGATTGTTTTAATATTCAAGTTATTAAATATCGTATCTTTTTCATTGTTTGAGGAGAAATTTTGTGATTAATTGTATTAAGGTACTTACGTGTATTTTCACAATTTAGGTGCCATTTTAAATTCTTAACAATGTGTCATAAGCTGACGAATATACAAAAAACCGAACAAGTGCGAGTTCGACTCGTGTGGAGAGAGTTCCGTACGTTAATTATCTAAATTCCGTAAGTTGTTTTATATTTGACCCAAATTTGAGAAATTTCCTGTTATTTTTAATACCATAGATTTCTTATAGGTTTTTCTGTAAACTATAGGCAAAGAACTATATTTTGTACTTTTTTTCAAAATTTTCGTCCCTATGTTTTTGGAATTAAGGGGGGAATGATAAATTTTCGCCTATTTTCTTAAATAACTTCAAAACTATTTATCTTTTATAAACACTCGAGTGATCCTATCCTGTGGTTTTGTAGTCATAGATTTTATAGTATCAAAGACTTCTTTGACAATAAATGTTAAATTTTGTACGTTTAGCACTGTAAAGCAAAAACATGTATGCTCTTGTTTTTTTTTTGTATTTTACCATCTTTTATACCATGTTTTTAAGCAAATAAATATTATTCTTATTCATATTCTTATTCTTATAAGGGTTCCGTTTTTTCCTCTTGAGGTACGGAACCCTAAAAAGGTTGTAGCAAAGGTTTTAGCATTTAAAATTAAAAACGTGGTTATACAAGGTGTAAACGGACCCTTCACGAAACCTTTAGCCAAGCACATCAAATTAAGTAACTCTACGTAAAAAACTGATGGGGTAAAAAATCACGTGTTACGGTAGGACTCAATGTAATGCACTCAAAATATTGTTCTTATGGATGCATTGAATAGTACATGGGTTAAGGAGGTATTTAAAGTAAAGTTATTACATTATAAACTTGCATTTAAAAACAAAGTCGTGAAAAAGTTGGAACTTTGACCCCCAATATCTTCGTAACAAGAAGGTATGGCTAGACTTAAAAAAATCGCAATGACGGCGAGAACAAGTGCCTTTCGGCTTCGTTAAAGGTATTTTTACACCCATTATACGCTTGACTGAAAGTACAAAAAAGTAGTTATAGTGCGAAAGTAGGCATCGTGCTACGAAATAATTATTTTTGTTAGTAGGTAATAAAGCGAGAAGAGAATGGACTACAAAAATGACTAGTCAAAAAAGGAAGAGTGATTTGATGATTTCCCATCCCAAAAAAAGGGTATGATAAAACCCCAAAACTGTCTAAATCCAAGACCTTTTGTTGAATAAATTCTGAACTAATATTTCAAGTTAACTAATTTACACAAAAAACGAAAGGGTTTAATCAGCGTACTTGTTCTAAGCGAGGTAAAGGAGAATTTTTCGAAGTACCTAATCTCGGTAGAGGTTATTACATGCAAGATTTAACGGTACGTTCCTCAGTTTTAGGTTAAATTAAGAAAACTTGAACTTTTCGTAGGGTCACCATGACGCGAGGTTAATTAAGATTCAATATAAATTATATAATGAAAAGTTTTGGCTGGAATAGTGACTGCTATTGTACTTTTTTTAATTTTTTCACCTTCATTCCTACAACAGCAATAAATTAATTATTATTCTATTCAATTACTAAAATTTCATAACGTCATTAGGATTGCTATGAATATTATTGTAATATAAAATCCTCGTTGGGCTAGTGGTCGCAAGCGCGACTGCTGAGCATGAGGTCCTCGATTCGATTCCCGGGTCGGACAAAGTGTGATTGGGGTTTTCTATCAGGAATTACTCAGTAGCAGCCACGGAGTCTGGATTTGTACCCGGTTGATGGTAATAGGCTCGTCCCCTATTACTTGGGGCTTAAACATAACCGGCGAAATAATAATAAATTTAATAATAAATTTATTTATTTTCTCCCACAAGTATTATTATGTACACAGTATAATATTCAAAATGTTTGAAAAAGGGAGACAGGAGCCCATACTAAGTAAAAACCTGTGCTACGGGTCTCCTGGTCTCCTTATCTCGAATACATTATTGAGAACTAATCTAAGGACACAAATAACAGCAGCAGGGAAATTACAGCTAATGAAAAATAAAATGAAATAATAATTTAAAAAATAAAAATAAAAAATAAAATAAAGAGTAGGATAAATGTGGGTGTACTATTAGGTACACTTCAGCCTAAGCCTTCGGAGACTACAGGCGTGATTTTATGTTATGTTATAAAATACATTATTAATATCATGCTTGATCGCAATATCCGACGGAATAATTATTAGGAAATAAATTATTCTAAACCATTTCAGCGTCCATTTTAAACGAAAAACTACCATAGACGTTGATCTATCCAGCTTTCTACCACAATTTCTCCAACATTATTGCGTGTGAAAAGCAAACTGATTTTGGGATTGTCTCGCAATCTTTCAGTGTGCGTAATATAGCGATGACATGAATGTCGTTGGGCGAATGAACAAACCATACGATGCTAAGTAAAACATTATAAAGGACGAAATATATATCGAAAGCATTAAATCCCAGTAAGTAATTTACTTACTGGGCTCAAAAAATACCAGCCCAGTAAATCATAACAAAACTTCGCCCAAGAGAGCAAGGAAAACAATATTAAAATCAAAACATCCTTATTTTCCCAAAATCCTGGTAACCCTACACCGCTGTACACCTTGCGGGCTCGCCTAGAATTTAATTAGGAATTTTTCGCGTTGATTAAACAGTGGAGGCCTCTTAATAAACAAGCAGCCGTATGATTGGCGGGTTTCCTTGTTCGAATCTACAACCGCCTTTCCTTAACAAATGGTTCTGTCCGTTTGTATGATGCTTAGGTTAAGTTAGGGAACTGTTTTTTATTTGTAATTATCGGCTTATGTGATGCAACAACTTGTGAAATAGGTTTTAAAATTGTTTTTCGGAACACTTTGAACCCCTGAACACACACGATGCCTGCCAGGGCTGCGGGACTGTACGAAGGAGATACCGCGGCCCTGAAACACAAAAGGCAAAGAAGGAACATGGATGGGTTTTAGTCAGTACAAGTCTGACACTCCCTTTCGCTCCGCCCAGAGCGGGAGCGGTCATTTGATGATTTTCCATCCAAAAAAAAAAGGCTTAGTGAGGACTTTGAAATTCATTTTTCTTTACCCTATATCATTTTTATTACTCTCAAAATACGTTGCACCTTTTCAATGTACAAATTTTTCTATTACTTTTCACCACTTTTACATTGGTCCCAAGTCAAGTCTTGCCACCCTTCCTCTCCCATGGGTGAAGTTGTATAAGCCAATAACACTACACATACAATATATATTCAAATAAAAGTTGTTTTTTTTTTTTATATGTAGTATCAATGGTTCTATTACTGGAACGGGAAATATGTGGTTCAATAACATCTATTTATGGAAATAAATATTCTTTACTCTCTTGATTCTCATCCCTTGGTAAAAGATGTTGGGTTTTTACCGCCTAAGTAAAGAATACGTTTAATGATTTCATAAAAACACCCTCACCCCTCTAAAATAATGAAAACAATTTTACAAAGCAGGTCATTAAAATGCTGCTGAATTTATTAATTGTTTGCATTTCTGACCAACAAGATAAAAATGTTATAAAAAGAACAGGGAATAAAGTAAATTTAATACTCAATAATTGAGTAATCTCACGTTTACGACAAGATGACCTTATAGTAAGACAAAAATGACCTCCATTTAAATGCAGACTACACCTGTGCTGATGCCCTTCGGAGAATGCAGGCATGATGCTATGTTATGCCTATTTGCACACTAACGAAATGTTTGCCCTTCCTCACGGCGCTTACGAAATAAAAAGCTGAACAATAGAACAAGTGAATCCGGTGGCTTTACCTAGAATAAAATTGTAATAAAAACATGTAAGGTTAGCTCTGTTTTATTACAACACTCTTTTAAATAAAAAGCATAAAACATGGTATTGCTCTCACACTACAAGAACCTGGAGGTAAATGAAACATAAAACTGAAAGATATTATATAATATTATTTTCAGTTTCATGTATTTCACAAGTTTATTATCATGTTACTGTGCTTTGCTGTAGAAAATGTTACTTTGTTTTAGCGACAGAATATTATGGTTGATTATTATTCATTTCTATTGACTTTTTGTGAGTAACAACCGATAATAACCGGTAACAACAGCAACTATGTTTGCTTCACTGTTTCTAAACCTGTAAGAAACACTACAAAGAAATTCAGCAGGAAGATTCTCACACAGAATATTATGCAGATATTTATATGGCTTATCGAAATTCTCAAAGAAAAGTTAGGCTTTTTAAGCGTCCGATACGTAAATGATAAAGCTAGCTATTACCCCGAAGTTACGGAAAGATATCAATGTTTCTAACAAAATTGTTTTCCAGCCATCCCGTCAAACACAATTATAAAACGAAAACGTTAGTCCCGTTTACGATTCCGTTTTACGGTTTTAATCTAAGCACCAAATACCATTGAGTTACGATTTATTTTACGCATGAAAGCGAACGCCGAACGATTAATTGTGTAAAATGTCTTTTACGATTCGCTGTAAAATTCGACTGCGTGAATAGGACGCTTTCGTCCGTATTACGATATCTTTCTTAGATTTTTGTTAGTTATTTTATTTTGAGAATTATGTTTTTGATGAAGGGAAATTGTTGAAAAGTTATTGACTTGTGTATGATTTATGTATATTATAACGTAAGCATAAGTCTTACGTTATAAGTAACTTCTTAAATCTCTTTTGCCAAGGATCTACCTGTTTTAGCAAAGAGTTTTTGTTTTAGTGTAAGGGTGTCAAAGAGCGAAAATATTAATCATAGAAAGCGCATATAGCCTTTTCAGACTGTACTATGGTATCAATATGTTGGTCAATAAAATTCCTAGTCCGGAAAATAATAAATGTAATCGATGTTAACTGCACGGGTATTTTTTTCAAATCAAAATCGTTTATTGCTATATCCATAATGTACACAGGTGGTAATTTAAAAAAAAGAAACAATTATGGACCCTGTCGGGCACAGCAATATTTTAAATAGAAATAATTAAATGCATAATAAAATGCTACTTAATATTTTTATACCGTACCGATCTGGCGTGTAGTTCCCTGGTACTGTTATAATAACAGTCAAATCATACTAACATTATCTGGAATTTATCTGGATTTCAGCGTTAACTGAAATCCCTGATTTTGCATATGTAAAATCAAAAAAATCGTTTCTCAATTACATGATTTAATTGAGATAAATTAAATTACACACTAGTATTACATGATCGATAAAAATACGAAAATATACGATCTCCTGCATTCATTAATTTAGGACGTCTACAAGTTAGATAATCCAGGCGTAAACATATCGCTGTAGCTGTGAAACAGCAGTGTGCTGAAACTTAAGCCACGTGCAGCTGCATCCAACGGGTTTAATGTTGCAATTGTAGAATCACGCAGCAGCCCTTTTTTTTTTTTTTTTGTTTTTCAAAGCACCCTACCTTACCCTATTTAATTGTCTCATACCCTTACGCAGCAGCCCTAAGGGTATGAGACAATTAAATAGGGTAACCCTGAACTTTAGTTTGCATACTCTTAGTAAGAAGAAGTAGGTAGTGAATGTTCGTGGCTAAATAATAACACCCGATCGGGTTGATCGTTACATTAGCCGCGCTTGCCTAGGTTGCTCCGTGGTTGGATGACCACCTATTACAAACCGAGTTTCCTCCGTACCTCGGAAAGCACGTTAAGCTGTTGGTCCCGGGTGTCATTTGTAGATCTTTAGCAATCGTTACAGGTAGTCAGTGGCCCGAAATCTGACAATCAGTCTTACCAAGAGGCATCACCCAGGGGTATATTACCCAGTCCCAACTGGGTTGTGGAGGTCAGATAGGAAGTCGCTTCATGTAAAATACTGGTATCAAGCTGCATCCGCTTATTCTGGAAACCGACCCCAATATACTTGGGAAAAGGCTTGGCAGATGATGAGGTAGTGAATGCATCGTTGTAAGTGCAACAGCTGAACGTGGATTCCTGTATTCCATCCCTAGGTGGAGAAATGTGTTATTTAGATTGCTGGTATTGTGGTATCAGACCGGAGTCTGGAATTATGCCCGGTTCAGCAAAAGGGATTTCTTGTTGGAAAAACAGAATAACACTTTGCCCGACCTGGAACTCGATCCCAGGTTCAGCAATCTACGGCCACTACGCCAACGAGAACATAAATATTAATAAAAATAATAATTAAATGTGTTTTAAACAATTCTAAATAAGAACAGCAATGCAATTAGCATTGAACATCAAATTAGCATTTTAAATGTAACAAATAATGAGAATTCAAATCATTAGTGTTCAGAATCAAATGGATACCTGCTAATTACTGTGAATCCATTAATAACGTGTAAACAGACTACTAATAGGAATCATTTAATCAATTCTAATGTTTGTGATCATTTTGGGCACTAATAATGATTTATGAGTAAAATATTGTGCAATATATGTTATTGGTCAATACTTGGTAGCTCAAGTATTGGTTGACTCAATGAGACCTATGCCAAAAATTAAATATTGTGACTAAATACTCTATATAATCTATTTAATCAGTATGTAAAAAGATTTATTTCAAAGAGTATTAAATTTTTTACAAGCTACAAAACTATAATAGTAATAAATATGTACAAATAGAAAAGGGTAACTGGGCGTCCAAAAATTCGTCCGCATCGCTGTCAACAGGAAAAGTGCTCAGAAGGCTGGCAGCATTACCACGTTGGATGGCAATGCTGATTCTTTGGCCAGAAAATAGGCCCGCCCTCTGGTCACGTGAAGAGTCAACCGACCGCTTGGCGATTTCCCGAAATACTAGGTGGGGACTCGGACCCCATGGCCCTAGTGTTTCAACCCCAAACGGCTCAAACACATAGCTACCAATTAAATTAGCCCCAGCGCTAGGAAGATGGGATGGCGCAAGGGTGTCGAAATGTTAGTTTAATCATTAATGGCCGTCAAAGTCTTCGGCAAAGTCTGGTTGATATATTTTATTTATCCGTGGAATAAAATTCGACGTCTGTCAGTAGAGCAGAAGTTTTGTCGATTTTTCTTTAAAAATATTTAAATCGTTGTTAACTTAGTACAGCAACAAAGAAAAAAAAAGCTTAACCTTTGAAAATGACCTGTACAATATTTTCAAAAAAAGAACCTATTATAATCTGCCTTTCATCTATTTGACGCACGGTTAAACGCAAAAGATGCTCGCCCATTAAAATAGCCTTCAGAGGTTTTTCTTCACGGTAGAGTGGGGCAAAGATACCCTACGGTAGAGCCTAACGCTCCGGTTGGTCGGATGGCCCTAATCGTGTCACACATGGTTAATTATGCATATCCTTTTAAGCTGCGGTACAAGTTATGAGCTGAGCAAGGGTGAAGGTTTTGTTCAAAACATGTACAAAGTATTTATTGAAGGCTTTTAGTACCTATGATTTTTAAGGCTGGTTAAAAACAAGGCATCGATTTTGGCTGAATTCCAACTAACACATCTTGTTGTGATTCACTGTGAGACAGGAGACAGGCATTACCTAAGTTGTGGAGCAATCTTTGACACAATACCAGGGCTACCAGTCCACTTGGCGTTTAATTTTAAGTATGGAAAAACTAATTTGCAGGTGCAATCACTGTGAAAACACAAGATTTAAGAATAACGATTCTAAAGCAGACAGATTTTCAAAAGGCTGACGCATGGCTGAGTTCTTCTCAGGTTAATATAGAACTTTATTACAATTTAGCAGAAACAGCAGCAAACAGTAGCAGAAACAAATCTCTTATAAAAATATTTTCGTTAGTACCTACTATAATCTCTTGTCCAACACATTAGGTTTAAACCGTCAACTTATTACAATGCTGGTAAAGATAAAATGAAGAGAGAGACACCGGTATAGGGCTATGAAGAACAGGATGTAAAGTTCTTCATCCCCCAAATAAAAGGGCAGCAGCCCACCAGACACACCACCCATGTGGTTGGAGGATCCTCCATTTTCTATGAGGAATGAAGAACTTTACACCCTGTTTATCATACCTCTATAACAGCATACTAAGTCTCGCACCATTTACTTCTTGTACCACACACCAAACCGGTGCGCAGAGATTATCAAGGGCCACCCATGTGGAATCAGGAAATTAATTATGAGAAAAACGTCGACTAGATTAAGGGTTTTACAGTATTTATAGGAGGTTCCGGTTCTGGTAAATAGTTGATATGGGAAGGTAAAGGTGGGCCTAATGTTTATTTGGAGGTTTATTAGGGTGCCTTACTAATGGTTTGTAAGTCTTTCTGGTTTTACGGTAGTTGGGGGGGTATTGAAGCAGTGTTACTAGATGAAACGGTTATTTTAATTTAAATTTCTGGTTTTACGGTAGTTGGGGGGGGTATTGAAGCAGTGTTACTAGATGAAACGGTTATTTTAATTTTATTTATTTACATGCGGGGAAGTATACTTAAGTTAAAAGTAAAAAAAGGGGTTAACACTGAATATCTTTAGCCGTTCAAATACAAATAAGTTACATCTTACGACATATTTTCTATTTTTTATTTATTTAAAAATCATATTCAAGAGTAGCAAAGAGGTCCTCTAAAGAGGCCTCATACCAAAAAGCATTCTATCCCAGTCAACCTTTGGGTCAATTAGACAGCATTATGTTAGAGTACAAAAAAGGTTTTAAAAAATGTACATAGTAAAACATTATAAATAATATAAAGTATTAATATTATAATAAATGTGAAATGTTTTGTTTACTTTTGTTTTTAATAATATATAAAATAAGAGAAATGATGAATAAAGAAAATTACAATAAAATACGAGAAATCTAATAATCATTACTTTTTTACTGTACACATGCATGTAAGTATTTGAATTAGATTTGAATTTAGCGGCACTTTTTACGCCACCACTTTTTGCTCGGATAAAGTGTTATAAGCAGTACAATGTTTTACCCCTATGGTATTTCTTTATTAGCAGCCCCGGAGGTCGGATTGTTGTCCGGGCGATGGCAATTAAACATAACTGGCAAAATTAAATCGCGTTATGCACCTTAGCAAGGCGCGGTGATGGCAGGTGGAGTAAAGCTGTGACCGATTGATGTTCAAGGATTGGAAAAAGAAGTGTTGGACGTCCGGCGGCGAGATGGGCAGACGACATTATTGCCAATGGGAATATCCTGGATGAGGCTGGCACAAGAACGTGGAGCTTGGAACAAGCAAAAAGAGGCCTATACCCAGCAGTGGGTGAAGTCGGGCTGTGGTTGATGATGATGATGGCAAAATGTGGGAGTACTAGGTAGGTAATAGACATACCTCTGCTTACACTTTCAAGGAAAAATACGTGAAGTTATTTTGCGTTTTAACACCAGATATCACCATAATACTACCAACACAAAATAAACAGTCACGACGTTGACAGTAACGATCACTCGCTATACGTCGCGCACGGTCGGGATGCTGTTCTGTTGGCGCGACAAAGCTGACATGTCCAATGTATTACGTGACGTCACACGTGCCTTGTTCGGGTGATAATACATGCGAGTGCAAACACTATACAGATTACATGTGTACGTTTGTTTGTTAGGGTAAGGGCCTATGCACACCGTGCGTTGCGACGCGGCGACGCGCCCCCGGCGCGCGGCGTCGCAAATCATCTGCGGCGAAAAAATAAGCAGAAAATGTAAAAAAAAAATATGTAAAATTTCGTAATCTCTTATTTTTTAGGCTCTTTTTTCCTTATCTTCTAGGAATTTCATAGGCTCAGCGTTTACCTTTGCAATAAGATCTATTGCACATCCCTAGGTCTCTTAGATTTATATATATTTGCATTTCATTGACCATACCCTAGATCAAGTGATTAAAAAAACAAGATGGCTGTTATTCCACTTGTATTTGTCGATAGAAATGCGTATGTAATATGCCCTAAAAGTATCGGTAACCGGTAGCCAACACACTGTATACATTGCTTGGAGTCGGCGCATCATATTTTTGTCTATCCATTCATCAACATTTATATCCATACAGCTCGGTGCTACACATCGTTCTGTTAAAACCAATGAAAATAAATCACGGTCTTAAAGCACATTGCAGCTCTACAGCATAGTGCAGCGCTGTAAACGCAGTTAAACAAAGCTTCTAACATACGTGAGTGACTGAGCTGACGTGACCATGTATTACGTGACGTCACAGCTAACATAACGTAACAAGTCATAGCGGCAGCACTTTAGAATGGATTTAAAATTGATGTGTGAAGGCGATTGAACTAGATTACAGTGCTGCCATGGTTCTTTTAGTGGTCGTTATCGGAACCAATGCCGCCATCTTGTTTGTTAAATGCAATTTCCACAGAAAATACCAATAGCCCTTCTGACAATGCCTTTCAAGTGCTAAAACATCTATGAAGTACTTGCAACTGAAACTTGAAACAAAATCACCCATTTCGGGATGGCAATGAGTAAAAACAGACAATCTATGAGACATTGTGCTTAAACAAAATAAAGATACAACACCATCCAAAAACCACTTTCGCCAAAACAGAAACTCGCAGCACAAATTCGTAAATATCAACAAACGTTTCCCTTAGGAGCAGTTTCATTAATGAAACCAATTCCATTTAAACAGCAGCCACTGAAAGCACTCCAAATGGCTGAACAATAAAAAAATCCAGCAACTTAAACCTGACATTCCAATTTTGAATTCCGAAATCCTAAAGGAGGATGCTAAAAAATAAAACCTTCGTAAAAAAAAAACTGTAGACAGTAATTGATTTTCCGAAATCAAATTCCGAATCTTGGTTTCGATAGCATTCGACAGGTGAATTCAAACAAAGAACGGATTTAATTTCACAATACCCTCGAGCTAATCTAGACTTCGATCGGGAAAACAGGGCTTCCATGCTGTTGGAATTGAGATGGAATGGAATTTTACCTTTGTTAGCAAATCAAAGGGAAAGTTCGGAAGTTTTGTTTATAATTAATGTGACACGCATATTATGTGGATTGACCGTTGAATTGCTAGCAAAACGACAAATAGTTATGACAGTAAGGCGGATAAATGGCGTCAGTAAAAAAGTAAATTAAGCTCATTATATAACAAAAGTGAGCTACGAGGACGGATTTTTGCAAATTCCCCTAGTAGTTCACAACAAGGGATGAACGTTTGTATTGAAGTCCAACATTTTTGCCATTGGGCACACAGTTTGTAAAACGTAATATTGGATGTATCCACACATATAATGTTAGATTCCCTGGCTTATCTGTTAGCCAAAATTGTTTATTGTACCGTATTTTTAGGACCAACAATATTTATAGATATTTTATGATTAAATAGTTATATTAATCTGGAAATTTGAATGGTCTGGCAGTTATTTTTATGACAGTTATTTTATTGACCGACTGCCATAAAATTCATAACATAACATCAAGCTTGTAATCCCCTAAGGGTAAGGCAGAGGTGTACCCAATTAAAGTACACCCACATTTCGCCAATGTTTAAGTCCCATGTAATAGGGGGCGAGCCTATTGCCATCAATCGGGCAAAATATTCCAATCTAAAAATAATGGAATACTTGCTATAAATGAGTAGAAAATAAATATAGAAATGGATTAGGGTTATGTTATCATGGGCTGCCTGAAACGCTATATATTTATCATCTGCTAGGTTTTAAACCCCAACGGCTGCTTCCTTGCTGCTGATCAAAAAGTCTTGGATTGAATTCTCATGTCGGGCAAAGAGTTGTTAAGTTTTATTAAGATTTTCTCAGTCAGACTAAAGTTTAAAGATAAACTAACAAAAACGCGGTCCGGTTTAAACTTAGGCATATTATGTCGTACCTTGGTCCCAAGCCTGCGCCATCTCACATTTCGGATTGCTGATCTATCGGACTATGAGAAGGAGGGAAGCGAGATTGCACCTGTTTTTATGCACACACTTGTGCCATAATATTACCTAGACCCTTACTAATATCCGTAGAAAATGACCGCTATTACCGAAAACGGTCAGAAGGTTTACTTTACCTCAACCCCAGATTTATTTACGATGTAACCAACATAAAATACGAAGACATATAACTTAAAATACCCCAAAATAGTCAATCAGTCGATCCAATCAGTTCCTGCCCGTATTAATGTAAGCCATCAGTCTTCGAATCTGATTAGATCAGAGCGATGCAGCCAAACGACCCGCTTGAGACGAAAACGTCCTAACTTACACCAAATTCTCTCACAAATACGACCATTTCAAACTAAACAGAGAAGTTCCGAACGAGAAAACGCTCGGAACGAAAAGGTTCTATAGTTCTTTAGCTCAGGGAGCAGTTAGAACCTTTTCGAATTAAAGCGGGAAACTTATTAATGATCCTAGCACAACTCCTTGGCAACTCGTTACTGGGGCAATAAATAACGTAGCAACTGCTTTTAGAAGTTTCGCCTCTTTCAATCTTTTGATCACTATTAGTGATCGTATTTTCATATAGATTGTTTATGGGAAATTATAAGTCTAGCCACAAAATTATTGATTGGACACGTGATTAAACTTCTAATTTTATAACTAAGCAACGGGAAAGTGACATAGCCTCTAATAAACTAATTCGTCTTTTTTTCAATGCCAACTAAATATTCTATAGAAAGCGTCAAGTAAAGATCATCAATTATTGTGACTTGTCCTTCTTATTTATACATTGCCACCTAATTTACTAACTCGGCCACGGATTTTACAACTCGTCACCATTTTACGTTTTACAGCTTCAACGCAATATCCTCAAAAAAATATAATTCAAGCTTCTACAGAAAGCATCATTTATTATAACTTAGCATGTAAAATGATAGATCGTATTCTTTTATCGTGAAAATAGCCACTGTATGATTTGGGGCGAGTACGCGAGACGACAGCGACCGGCTATTTGCACCAATCAGAGAGCGCCATTCATGTAACGACGAGTTGAGTTGATCACGTGTAATTGTTTATTGTCTTTCGTGCGTCCGTATTGCATTTGTTTTCGCTGTAATTAAATTCAGGTGTTTTGACGAATACAAAAAAGTGTTTTTTTCATCTTGGAACGTAATACTACCGAACAATCGGGTACGTATCAAAATCCCGAAAGTTCATAATACCTATGATTGAAATACCGACGTCCAAAACACCGAAATTCAAAATACCGAAAGTTTTAAATGCCGATAGTCGTTATATCGAAACACAAAATACCGATGTTCAAATGCCCGAAAGGACGAAATCCCGAATGGACGAAATCCCGAATGGACGAAATACCGATGGATGAAATCCCAAAGAGCAGCGACGTAGTTCCCGCGATTACTCATAGATGGCACTGCAACACAGTTATGACGGTGGGCATTCTGCTTAACATGTTTTAATATTTTTTGGAATGAAGACATAACACAAATTGATTTAATATGACGTAATTGAAATTTAACTGATGCTGACAGAAACCCTAACCCTAGACGGTCGACGTCAGGGGCACCCCGAGGTTCGGTTAGTTAGGTTCCTGTAAACCTTGCAGACAGAAATAGGAGCCCCGCGCAGCGGGGATCCGTCGACCTGCTGACGGAAACGCTAACCCTAGACGGTCGACGTCAGGGGCACCCCGAGGTTCGGTTAGTTAGGTTCCTGTAAACCTTGCAGACAGAAATAGGAGATAAAGAGATAGAGCCCTAGTACTTCAGTAGGCTCCGACTACGCTTTTTTGGCAACTTTTAAGTGTTTTGACCTAACCTGGTTTACAAAAAATCGTTTTTCGCGGAAACGGTGGCAATTTCGGGATTTTGTACTTCGGGATTTTAAACTTCGGGATTTTAATCTTTCGGGCAAATGAACTTTCGGGATTTAAAACTTTCGACCAAACAACCATTCGGCGTTTCAATTATCGGGATTTCGTCTATCGGTATTTTAAAATTCGGTCTATTAAAATTCGGGATTTTGATACGTACCCGAACAATCAGACCGAGTGGATTACTGGTTGCTGTGATTGTCCAGACTTTTATCGCAAGTACAGCTGCAAGCATTTGATAGGCCTGAAATGCAATAAGACTGAAATACGTGATGCCACCATTAGAGGCAAAGTCACAACCACTTGGATTAAAAAGAAAGCGTGGAAGGCCAACTAAAGCGCAAGCTGCGTTAATAATCCAATAATGGCTAAATTTTCTTTTTTGATTAGGTACCTACCTACATTCTTTTTATGTGTTTCTATTATTTACTATAAGTAAAATGATGGTAATTCAATGAACAAATTGATTTTGAAAAAATAAAGTCTTTTATTTTGTCTCTCCTCAATAGCTTTTGGGGTAATATTAGTGGTCAATATACTATTTGATGACATTTTTAGCAAAATTTTGACGATCAATTAATATGGGATGAGTTACATTTTAAACGTACTGAGTTAAAAAATTTGAAGCTAAATAAATATATTTTTTGATGTCATTTAATAGTATTTTAGAAGTTTACTGTTAGAATGTATGTTACAAATATAGATGCTAAAAAATAACCATCATGCTGAGTTGTATTTAGAGTGGTTTACATAGAAGATAACTAGTGGCTAAGATAGTATTATTTAGATGCTCGTTAATTGTGGCTGACTTAGTAATTTAGAAGGCAACATACATTTTTGGAGGCGAATAATGATATTAAAAAGAAGCTTGTTTAATTAGCACCCATTGTTTATTTGCGATATTAGTTTTAGTTTAGGTTCCAAAATAGTTTTTGGCACCAGTTAGTATCTTTTGATGGTTTTCTGTCTGGCACAACTCTGAGATTGATATTCTTTGGAGACACATTTTGAGCCATTGAGATTTTGGTTAATACTGCCAAGAAGTTTCGTTCGAGTTTATATAGAAAAATATAATAATAGTGTGTCAATGTACTTATTTATGTGTAATCAAATTTATTATAAAACATTGTGTAATCTTAAAATAAAGTGAGTATAATCCGAGCACTCGTTTGTATTATTTTTCTCCCGATACGTTCGGCCTTACAATAGCTTGGTCGTCTGTTCTTCTAAACGTTTTGATGTCTATGGACTTTATCATTTCACGTTATTTTTACATTATAACCTAAAGATGTTTCCCAAAGTTGGAATCGCCAGGGTGGCCCGAAAATTCAAATTTTGTTACGTTTTTTTGCAATTTGCAGATCAGTGTCAGGTTGTATGTTGATGAAATATGAGTTGAACAAGTAACAGCACGTATGTAATTACGTAATTATAATCATTAAAATGGTCAATACAACTCTCTAAGTTCATTTAACCTCATTGAAAGACTTTTTCCTGAAATAGTTATTGAATGCGGTTAAATGAAGTTTTGGTTAGAATTGCAATAACATAAGAAAATATGAATTTCGCGGGCTACCCTTCTTTTTTTTTTTTGGTGGGTGGGAAATCATCAAATGACCCCTCCCGCTCTGGGCGGAGCGGAAGGGAGTGTCAGACTCTTACTGACTAAAAACCACCCATGTTCCTTCTTTGGCCCTTTATGTTCCAGGGCCGCGGTATCTCTTTCGAACAGTCCCGCAGCCCTGGCAGGCTCGCGGGCTACCCTGGTGTTTACATCTTAATGGGTTAACTCATTAAACTCGAGTTTTAAATAAAAATTGCGCCATTTTCCTAAAAATAATTAAAGATTTATAAAGCATATGGCTTCAAGCACATTATAACATCAAATTCAAACCACAACTCAAACAAAAACACTAAAATGTGCATTAAAAACCAAATAACCCTTAAATGCATAACCTATCTCACTTCAACCACAACCCTACAATGCAGACTTTTATTCCAACCTTAACATTAACATAAAATGATGGTGGTTAAATAAAAACACGGGTAATGCATTAGATTAATGGTGTTTTAATGTTCGTAAATAAAGTGACGTCATGGTAAGTCCCATGGGTGGCGTTTGTTAACGCTTAAGGTGGTTTCTTCCCCTAGTGTATACGTACTATGATTGATTAGGTTAATTACGTGTCTTTGTGTGTAATGGCCATGGAAATAGGTAACCTGTGTGGGGAAGATGAAATGAAATGCAAATGATTTATTTGTTTTGACAGGTTTTTCTTACAAACTAGTGATTGGGGTTTCCTTTTAAGCGTCTAAAGCCTGTGTTAGGAGACTCCAATCTTCCATAACTTAAACTAACATTAACAAACTTGTTTTTTTTTTACAATTAAGACAGATTTTTAAAAAATGAGAGAGCCACATGTTTGAAAGAGGTTTTGTTTTAAGGATTTTTTATATCCTCTATTGTATTTTTGTTGGCTTTAAATACTATGTTCTCCATATCTAAAGAAACCACATGTTTGTGCCCATAGCTATATTTAAAACTGGATTAGATATGATTGTAAAGTGATTAATCATCTTCCACTCAGCCTCACTCAGCCAGTTATTATTAGCAAAATTCTGTTTCAGTTCGTCTTATTTATGAGACATTTCTATTATATCAGACATACTTTGTTATTTCGACATTGCACGTAGAAAAATCGGGCGTAAAAGATATTATTAGCTAACAATAAACTAAGATTCTGTCTCTGAAAGAAAAGTTTCCAAAGAAAAGTTTTGATAACCATTACCCTACTAGGTCCCCGAAAACTTTTGTCAAAAAACATTCATTATACGTATATATGTATGATAACAATTTGAGAAGCTAACTGCTACATTAGGCGTGTTAACAAAAGACGCATTTACGAGTCGCAAAGTGAAAAACCGTGTAGCGTCGGGAAAAGCGGGCACATGTACGGTTCGCCATTTTCGTGGCCCCAGGGATTTTTATGGCCACACACTGTGGATGTCTTTTTTTTTGTCGGAAATTATGAACGACGTGACTTAGGTGCCATTTTGTGAACAGAAAGGTCATACGATCTAGGGTTATCTAAGCAACCTCAAAAGGTTAAATACCTCGAGCTCGAAATAAATACCTTCACATATAGATAGATAGGAAAATGCATTCACAAAGAAGCAGGCGAATATTCGGTTCGACGAACACACTAGGATTTTCGTATACATTTTATATTCACATAAAATTGATTACTCTAAAAGAAGTCACAAAAAGAGAACACAAGCTTTTAAAAACTTTAATCAAATACGTTGTCACTTAGATTGGTGCTAAATGCACAAAACTCGACCTAAAGCTCTTTGTTATCCAACAATTTCGTCAGAGCAGAAACTGCAAGTAAAACGATCAAACACTACCCCTGTGTAGTCCAAAAGACCGTTATTATTGACTCTTTTGAAAGCATTGAACCGAACTATTTATCACCTAAAGAGAAACTTCAAAGCTTACTTTATAGTCGCTTGCATTTCAACCCCGAACACACGTGACACTGTGTCACATAGTGTGAGACATTGCACAGATTGTGTTCAGAAAAAAGACACAGTAACATGTAATTGGAAGAGGGCTGTGTTTTGAAAACCACGTTTTCCAATAAATTGTGGCGTGTCATAAAGGCGTCGTCACGTATACTCATTGCGAAGGTTAAGCGGGGTAGCTAAATGTTGCAGGAGATTTAGTAAATAGGTATTATTCAATTAATACTAAACGTTTAAGAAAAAAACAAACAACGGGTTGCACTCCGGGAGTGCCGGCAGAAGTGAAAACTTGAATATTAACGTTGTGCATTTTTGATATTTTGAAATGGTTAGGGAATAATTTTGCACGAATTGCTTTAATTATCAATATAAAAGTACTATCATTTATGTGGTAAAATACAATATTCATTTATTGCGCTATCGGACACAAACATGACAATTTATATTACATTAAAAATTTAACACTTCAGAACTCCCTCCGTCTTACGCTTTTTCGATCAGGTCACGTGTCCTGACGCGAGTTTAAGATTTTATACCCATTACAGAAAAAGTGCTCAACGCCGCTAAAGAAGTTTTCACTTCAAAAACTACTAGAGTTTTCTTTCGATGATATTTTCTTTTTTACCGCGGTTATAAATACTGTATGCCAGTAATGTATTTTCGAACGCAACCAACCTCCAGAAAAAAAAGAAAAAAAAAAAAGTGCTGTGATGTGATAAAGCAAGTAAAAAAACCAACCCGTTACGATAGATCCTGGCCTTCACCGAAAGGAGGCTGGAGTTCCCGCAATAGGAACAGTCATCCAAACTTGCGTCTGACCAACGACCGTACGGACTATTCCTGCTTTCAGCGCCCAGCCGCTATAAACACTTAAAAACTCTCTCTTCCTTGGTCATTTTTCTTTATTCATTCCTATTGGTTGAAAAAGGGTGGTCAAACAACACTGATCATTAACAGAGACTGAGATTTTTTTTAAACAAAATGTTAATCTAATAAGCTCGCATATCTTTCGGTATTTTTTTACTACTATTGGTCCGCACAAAAAGGGGTGGTGACAGATATGGTCGTCGTGGGCACGGTGTTTTGTTTTAAAAATGAGCAGATGCAGTTTTGGTCGACTGCACAATTACGCTGAAAAAAAAAAGTCTAAAAAAATTGATGACAAAATTCCCATCGGGTTTAAACTTCTTTTTATTCGTAAAGAACCTGCAATTATCCTTAGCGCTCCATTTGTCAGTTCAAAACCAATGCCGGTTTAATTGTTTGTCCCAGGAGTACTGCGTGATTGGACCGGGTAAGCATCCATAAATCAGGCAACGTCGAGGCGTTTGGGAATCAGAACAGTGGAACTTGAGGTCTATTAGGTGGAAGGTTTTGATTTAAACTGTTAAGACAAAACCCTTAAAATTAAAAGAATATTTGCGGGCCTACGTCAGAATCCGAACAAAATATCTGTTAACACTACTTGTATTAACAGAGAATTACTATATAATGTATGAGATGTTACAATATTAATTAGGTCCACTTTACAAGGTGTAAACGGACCCTTCATGAAGCTGTCAACCATGCATTCTGTACGTCAAACTAAGTAACTCTACGGATAAATTATTGCTAAGAAACGACTTTTTTTTTGGGTGAAAAATTACTTTTTACGGCAGGACTCAAAACACTGTAGATCAGGCAGATCATATCTGAACAGGCAGATGGGTCATGGAGGTATTTAAATTAAATTTATAACATTAAAAACTATTTTTTTTTTTAAAGTTGTGAAAAGTTAAAACGTTGACCTCCTATGGCTATGGTCCTTAACAAAAAAAATGATCGCAATGACTTTCGTCGTTAAGGATTTTTACACTTTTTACAGAAGGAGATTTTTACACCCATTATGGTAAATTGTGAAAGTAGCTCTATCTACCAGTCTGTTACCTTTTTACGCCTTGATGGGTAAACAGATTTCCGTAAAAGGCACATAGGTAGACCACCAGGAGTACCTGAATTAAGAAGTTATATTTTATCGTAGTAATACTTTCCTGTGCGATGATTTCAAAAAGCTAATAATTATTTTCATAAACACAGACAAATTTCTTTGATTTCTTATGTATTTTAACCAGTGATGGAACGAAATAAATCTTCTGTGAAGTTAGATCTCTGGTTTTTTCCTCCGAATCCCTATTGCTCATATTCCCACAACCCGGCTACATACGGGGCCCTCGGTACGACAAATAAGTGTTGGAAATTGGCTCGTACGCCGACCGTTCGTTCAAATTTACGACTTAATATAAAGTAGGTTTTCCGGGGGAAATTCCGCGCCGTATCGGTATGTGTAATAACAGGCTCGTATGCGCGTAATGATATTTTTTTAACTAGTTTGTATGCGTGAGGCGGTAAATTGTTTGTTGCAGTTTAGTGGCGGCCATTTTTCTTTTGAGGTGTTGAAACGTTTATTGCTGTTGGTGTTGGATGTTATTTTGTGGATATTTTGTTTCAAGTTCGGTCTTATAGTGATTATATAGACTGCTTACTTAGAGAAAAGTATTTTTATAAAACTTTGCTTTGCATTAGGCATTTTAGTAACCTAATAAAATTATTATGCTTATTAAAATGGATCGTTGTCATACTTAACCTTTTGAACGATATCGTCACATATATGTGACAAGCAAGCGCGTGCCCTGCACGCCAAATGACACGAATATGTGACAAAATGTTAGTTGACATTGTGGCTTGGCGTGGAGAGCACGCGCGTACGTTTATTCTCTGGCGTTCAAAAGGTTAAAAACTAAATTGATTCCTTATCTCTCGCAGGTCTGGAGAAAGAAACTTCTATAAGAAGCAACCGTTGCTTGTATTTTTACAATACCATGAAAAAAGGTCCCGAACCTGCTTTAACCTTTCATGGTTTATAACAATGTTGGGAATCGCTCCCAACATACACGCGGACGGCACGCGCAGGCGACGTGATTGTTGGGAATCACACCCAACATACACGCAGACGCCACGCGCAGGCGACGTGACCGACCAACGCGTCATCAGCATCGCCAGCGGAGCGGAGGTGGCGTGGGGAGCCGGCCGGAACGGCGGACACTCGCCTTCTCAGAGCCCACCGCGACGGACGATACTCTCGAACCATTTAGACCTTTAATAGATCTTATGTTTGTCCGGGACTTTTATAATGTTGAAATTTAGAACGGCAATAAACCGAAGCCTATTAATTTAAAATACAGTCCACTTTCATTTATTACCAACGAGCAAGTCGAACAAAAAAGCTTACACTGTTACTTATGGGAGCTCAGAATAATTGAAAATCACGAAAGACACCCCGTAAGTGACAATGTAACTTTGGTACAGAACCTGTTACATTAAATCCCCTTCATATCAATTTAGGTTACAACTAAAATATTTCTCGTCTCTACTTTTAGGGTTCTATACCTGAAAAGGAAAAAAACGGAACCCCTTATAGGATCACTCGCGTGTCTGTCTGTCTGTCCGTCTGTCACAGCCAATTTACTCCGAAACTACTGGACCAATTGAGTTGAAATTAGGTACAGAAATGTAAGTCGGTGACCCTAATTAATACGTGTTACGTAAATTAATTAATTTTAAACATGGGGGCCACTTTTTAGACATGGGATAAATTACAAAAAGGAAAAAAAAAGTTTTGCAAACTATATATTGTTCCATATCAAATGAAAGGGCTCATTGTGAGCATTGTTTTTTTTTATAATTTTATGATAAATAGTTTTGAAGTTATTTAAGAAAATAGGCAAAAATGATCCATGCGGAATGGTCAATTTTCGCCTATTTTCTTAAATAACCTGTTAACTCCGAAACTGCAGAGCCGAAAATTTTGAAAAAAAACCTCAAAAAATAATTCTTCGCTTATAGATTACAGTAAAATCTATAAGAAATCTTAGATTTAAAACAACTAATAGAGTTTAGATAATTAACGTACCCGGAATCCTCTCCACGCCAATCGAACTCGCACTTGTCCGGTTTTTTCTCTCTAACCCTGGCTGAATACACTTCTAGCTCATACCTAACCCGCATTAGTTATCCAGGATATCGATTTCCTTTCCCGGCTGACCTTAGTTGCGTCTAAAGAGTAGCGTATTGAGAGCAGTGTTCACTGTGTTTAGTGCCTAGACTTAAAACAATCTGACCCATTTTATTGTTTGTCTGTGACGTTCGTTTAAGTAGAAAGCTGTTTTTTTATTGGTAATACGGTTTTTGCATATTTACATTATTTTTAATTGGCAACTTGTGGGTAAGTGATTATCGATAGGTATCTGCATTTTTATTATAATGTCATATTAGCCTCGTTGGTCCAGTGAGAGTCTACAGAGGTCTGACAGGTCGGGCTAAGTGTTATTGGGTTTTTCTATCAGGATTTTATTAGTAGCAGGTTTTCTTGGTAGCTGGATTTGTGGCCAGTTGATGGCAATAGACTCGCCCCCTATTACATGGGACTTAAACATAACACGACGACGTCGTCGTTGACGTTAAGTAAAATTGTTACTTACCCTATGGACTCCGGTCTGAAATAAAAACTTTGTATTCTATTCTATAACTGGCGAAATGTGGGTTTACTATTAGGTACACCTCTACCTCACCCTTCGGGGATTAGAGGCGTGATGTTAAATAATATTTTGACTTTTCTAAAGTAAGTACTTTAAGTAATCACAGTCGTTTCGAATGTTGTTCAAAAGCCGTATTTACAAAGTCGATCTGCAGATAAGTCGGTAAATTCTTAAGGAAAAGAAAGTCTAGCATAAACTCTACAAATAAATGGGGATTTTCTAATTTATCGGCGCGCCTCGGAATGCTCTCGGGTAAAGGAGAAAATCTTGCGAATTGATGAATTCCTAGAATACCTCGAAAGTCATTTCAGTAAACGTTTTAACGGTACTTTTTCCCAACTTTTCCTCTACTTTGAAAATATATTAAGTTTTTCATTGGAAATTGGGCGACCCCAAACCTTGCCCAATGCCAACGATTGCCATGCCATTTTGTTTTTGTTCGTTTGATTTCCTAGATTAGGTAATCTTCTCAATTGTTAACCTCGTTTAGCCGGTGCATTTATATGAAAACATTATGAACAACTATTCCGGCTAACTGCTAGTGTAAAATTAAGTTTGAAGTTCTTTTTATAAATTACTGAACCCACCACGGCTTCGCCCGCATGAAGGTTGTAAATTATCCCTCGGGATAACCGGGATAAATATGTAACAGATGAGGAGGGATGGAACACATGTGGCTAATAGAGTAATGAATATAATTGTTGATGAATGGAGAGGGAGAGGAAGACTAAAAGGAAAGATAGATGGATCGTGTGAGGAATAACATGAAGGAAAAAGGAGAAAATGATACCGTGACGACTGACAGGAGAGAATAGAAGAAGAAAAACGTGTTGCGCCGACTCCAAATAACATGGGACAAGGCCAGGACGATGATGACGTATAACCTAACCCTATTAATGGTAAATTCGTCTGATCTAAATCTATTTAGTCGTTTTACCATGAAAAGTAGGTTTTAGACAAACAAAGTTACTAACAACACAAACCAACTTCTGCTTGTCGAATTTTCCAACCATTACGTAGTGACCTAGACAGATCAGTCGTTTGCCTCGTTCAAGTCCTGAAGGGTGTAATTACACAAACCTACTAAAACGAAAATTAAGTAACAGCAGGATGAAACTGTAACAGGAAGCAGATCCTTTATTTTATCAAAACAAAGCCCATTTCTGCCGGCATGCTCGACGCCCGAGCCTGCGTCTTAATTAATTACATTCAGTTGTCAACCGTTGACTTGTCTTCGGTGGTGTGTCCTCATAAATTTAGTTTATACCACAGACTATGGAAGCTTTAGATACTGCTAAGTATTGGTTCAAATACCCACTAGTATTCGATGATTCCGGATGGCCACCACCTGAGGTACTGGGTTCGATTCCCAGGTCGAGCAACGTGTTATTGGGTTCTTCCATCAGGAAATTCTCAGCAGCAGCCACGGAGTCTTGATGGCAATAGGCTCGCCCCCTCCATGGGACTCAAACATAACTGATGAAATTTGAGTGTACTATTGAGTACACCTCTGCTTATCCCTTCGGGGATTACAGGCATGATGTTATGTATGATGTTATTTTTAAACTCATATTTCTGATATGTGATGTAAATCAACGAAACTTAAGTAAGACTATCTACCTATTGCCATCTATCTACAGATGCACTAACAAAGAGGCGGAAAAAATAAGACATTAACTTAAAACACAACGTTTTTTACTGAATTTTGTTTACAGCTTTTTCATCCAGACTCTAGCGCTAGCCGGAGATAATCTGCTTTCAATTTTTAAAACTCCCTTTGTCTCAATCAAATTCGTATTTAAAACCAGAAGTACTTACATTTTCCTGTTATAAATCCTACACTCGACAAAGACAGGACCTGTAAAAACGCCTCCATTAAATTCTCTTTACGTCGAAAGCATATCTAACAAAACTTAGCTCTGTCGAAGCAAAACGTAAATTATAAGGCTACAGCTTCGTATTAATGCGTCGCACAAAATTCATGAAAATAGGTTTATTTGTTCAAGAAAACCTGAGTTTTCGAATTATTTTGTGCTTAATACGAGAAATGTGAATGAAATGTTTAGTGTGCTATCTAAATAATTAAAAGATTGCAATAGCAAGATTATTAAAAAAAAATGCAATCTGTTTTTATTTTCTTAGCCTATCATGTGTTCCACTGCTGGACAAAGGTCTCCTCTCTTCTCCTTCCAAAGCTCTCTATCTTGTGCGATATCTGGCAATGTTCGCCCCACGCACAAGATCAGATCGTCTCACCACATTCGCCACGGTCTACCTCGACGGTTTCCTCCGTCAGGCGTCCAGCTAATCACGTCGTGATGGCCGTCCGTCTTATGACGACAGGCCGTGTCGACGGCGCGTTCGTGTTCCACGCGCGCCTCAAAGAGATGTCAGCAAACAAGAGGGTCGCAAGGGCCGATGCCTGCCAGGGCTGCGGGACTGTTCGAAAGAGATACCGCGGCCCTGGAACATAAAAGGCAAAAGAAGGAACATGGGTGGTTTTTAGTTAGTAAAAGTCTGACACTCCCTTCCACTCCGCCAAGAGCGGGAGGAGTCATTTGATGTTTTCCCACCCGAAAAAAAAAAGGCGTCCAGCTAATAAAATATAAAGAGGTGAAGTTTCGATGCAAGGGGTTCTTTCTTTATCGTGTGGTTAGTGCCTAACTTGGTGTCAGAGTTTTTATACCGCCCACGGGCCTCTGACTTAGCTTCACATGCCGTCGAAAAATATCTCTCAGGAATGCTGGTTTGGTTTCCTCACGATGTAGGAGTGAAGGGAACTACTGATCCGATTCCAATAATTCCATCACTAATGGGAACCTACATTATTGCCGAGTATCATAACCTGCATTTAAAACGTTCTCGTGTCACAATTTTCGACTATAATGCGAACGAAACCGCGGGCATAAGCTTTAAATAATGTGTTAAAATAGCGTGTGTTAGTGACTTAGTGACGTTTGCTTCGTTGTAGAATTTTCAGACTTTCCAATCATTATCAACATCTTCTTCTTTCTGCCCTTGACCTATGTTACTTGGGGTCGGCGCAATACGTCTTTTCCATTCTCCTCTGTCAACCTTCACGCTATCATTTACTCGTTATTCTTCCTATATCATTCCTCACACAATCCATCCATCGTTTTTTTGGTCTTCCCTCTTCATAACATGCCTGCCTATACCATGACAGTCGATTCCCTTTAATTTTTTCTGTAACTGACGCAACTTTCAAATTTCCTGTAATATTGTCATTCCTTACTTTATCCATTCTTGTCACACCACACATGCACTTCATCATTTTACATCACTTCAGCCTTTCCAATCAAAAATCATTATTTAGGTTTTGCTTTTTTTATATTTTACACATATTTCATTTAACATAAGCACATAATACTTATGAGAACTGCTTATTTTCGGTTTTATGAGTTTTCCCGATTGGCGGAGCCACAAGTTAGGGTAACGTTTTTACGATTTTGTTTCTTCATAATTATTTACATTTATGTGACACAGTCAATATATTCGGAGCTAATGTTTAATGTCTCTGTGTTTTCTTTTAATTTTTTCAATAGACTCTTGATGTAAGGTGATCTGCTTTTTGTGAAATTCTAATTGGTCATCTATTTGCCGCTTTATCTTGTCAAGGAGTTCCCTCTCCTTTTTATGAAAGTACTGTGCTTCTTTGGCAACTCCCCATTTTTTGAAGGTACCGCCAGCTTCGTTTATTGAGCCGGCACTCCTGCCACTGCAACTGGAACATTTATCTGGAGAATTAACAGCTTTTTTAAGCAACATTTTATCAGCCTATATCGTTCTTACGGCTGGGGCCTACTTTCTTGAGCGAAAATGTACGTTTCAAACATGCATCAGTAATTTCTCTCAACTGGTATAGTTTTCACCATTCACCTTTGCTGTTGGATTGGGATCTTTATTGTCGGTACAATAAGTTTGCTATTGGGTTAGTGTTGTTACAGGTAAAGTAACTATGTAAGATACAATGAAGCGGTCTACATGGCATGCATGGATAAAAGAGTTCAATTTACTTGTATCATTTAAAGTACAAACTGGTTTTACTGACCTGAATATAAACGTAACTTATCAGTATTGACTTCCACGCAGCTAGCTTTTAACACTCCTTTGAATGTAGGAACTGTCTTTTTCATCATTTTAAATTTGACTAAATAAACTAAAAATATTTCAGAGCAGCAAAATGGATGTAGAAAATAAATATTTTTACATTATTTATTTGTTAAGTATACAAAAATGTGTGTATTCTATGTCTCTTTTTGAAGTTTTAATGCAATCTAGTAGGCCTTGGTTGGGTGTTGTTGAACCTTAGAAAGGCCTAGGCTTCAGCACAAAATAGTATCACGCCTGAAAATCTCCGAAGGGTTAGGCAGAAGTGATCCCTGATAGTAAACATACATTTCGCCAGTTCTTTTTAAGTCCCATGTAATAGGGGGCGAGCCTATTGCCATCAACCGGGCACAGACCCAGACTCCGTGGCTGCTACTGAGAAATTTCTGATTTAAAAACTCATTAACACTTACTTGGATCTGGGAATCATACCCAAGACAGCATGCTTAGTAGTCTTCGTCTTAGCGATTCGGCGATTACTTTTGAGGGTTTAATAAAGTTTACTTTTTTACACCTAATATCACAAGTCGCACGAAAAACGAAATAAGCTCTGCATAAACATAACATTTATGCAGAAGTGTAATATTTATGTAGAGGTGTGGTGTATCTGTCAAATTTATTTAATAGATTTTCAACTTTGTCGCTAACGCATTAGGTTCAACGTTAATTGAAAAAAAATTACAGTTTCGGTTAGCTTGATGTACTGGCGTCTGTACATCCACATTTTAGAAGTAAAGTTTGTAAGTTTGAATGCGGGGTGTAACTTCGAAACTGCTGATCCGGTTCCGAAAATTCTTTCACTAATGGGAAGCTGCATTATTCCTGACAGTCATATTTAAAACGTTCGCGAAGGATAATTTCCTCCCTAAAACGACGAACGAATGAAAAAGCTAGTCCCATATAAAAAGGGGCAAGCCTATTGCCCTAAACCGGACACAAATCCAGACTCAAGTCTGATATTGAGAAATTGCCATGGATTCATTCAACTATTAAGAAAAAGTATTTTATGAACCTCGATATAACTTTTCAAGAGATGTCGATAAACACCCTACAGCTACATACTTGTACACTGATTTTTTTTTCAAGCCTCAGTTACTTGTATGTGACGAGAGCCGCCCTTTTTTATTTTGTTCATAATTCCGCTATTATACTCTCTAAATTTCAACCGTGTGGTGCCAACAGTCTCGGAGTAAAATGCCTGTGGCATACGGTCTGGCAGACAGACAGACAAACAGACGGACACGACGAATCTAAAAGGGTTCCGTACTTGCCATTTGGTAACGGAACCAGACAGACAAACAGACGGACAGGACGAATCTATAAGGGTTCCGTACTTGCCATTTGGTAACGGAACCAGACAGACAAACAGACGGACAGGACGAATCTATAAGGGTTCCGTACTTGCCATTTGGTAACGGAACCAGACAGACAAACAGACGGACAGGACGAATCTATAAGGGTTCCGTACTTGCCATTTGGTAACGGAACCAGACAGACAAACAGACGGATAGGACGAATCTATAAGGGTTCCGTACTTGCCATTTGGTAACGGAACCAGACAGACAAACAGACGGACAGGACGAATCTATAAGGGTTCCGTACTTGCCATTTGGTAACGGAACCAGACAGACAAACAGACGGACAAGACGAATCTAAAAGGGTTCCGTACTTGCCATTTGGTAACGGAACCAGACAGACAAACAGACGGACAGGACGAATCTATAAGGGTTCCGTACTTGCCATTTGGTAACGGAACCAGACAGACAAACAGACGGACAGGACGAATCTAAAAGGGTTCCGTACTTGCCATTTGGTAACGGAACCAGACAGACAAACAGACGGACAGGACGAATCTATAAGGGTTCCGTACTTGCCATTTGGTAACGGAACCAGACAGACAAACAGACGGACAGGACGAATCTATAAGGGTCCCGTTCTTGCCATTTGGTATCGGAACCCAAAAAATATAAACGACTTAAAAAATTACCGAAGACTTTTTATTTCCAAAACATGTGTATAACGTTTCATACGAAAAGTGTTATCCAGATTTAATTTTCTTCCATGTCCCTTTGCTTTTGCTTAAGTTTTTCTATTACAGCCTTATGTAATTCGATTTGTTTTTCGTGAAATGATATTTGATCTTTCATTTCATCCTTCAGATTTGTTAGAAGTTCTTTTTCCCTTTTCTTGAAGTACTGGGCTTCTTTAGCAGTCCCCATAGATTTAAAAGGATCTCCACCATGACCACCTCGGCCGCGAACTACAAAAGGAAATAAAATAAATGGATTAAATAAATAAAAACGTAATTAAACTTACAAGCTTCAATAATCAATGATAAAGTAATTGTCATGAAGTGATTGGACTCCAAATCCACTTCCACATCCTTTGCCGAGTAATTTGATATGTATAGACCTTAAGGCTTGAAGCTGCTCATCACTCTTATGTGTACCGAACTGGTGTTTGGACCCGGTGCATGTGATATGAGTAAGTTCAGACAGGGTGTTTAAAAGATTGCCATTGACAAACCCTGTGGTTTACGCAACACCCTGCAACACAATCCTCAGGGATCAGTATCTCCTCAACTGGACCCATTCAGGATTCATTCGATGGAACTTCATATTGCAACAGGACATCGCCTTGGATCGAGATCAGGCAGTAAAATTATCCGAGGCTTTGTGGACCCCTTGCCGTTTATAAAGTGTGTGTTAACCTTTACATGCTCAATTTGGTTCTACAAAGCAAATGATTGGGTCACTTACTTGTGCGTACATTGTCAAAAATTAATTTCGGAGGAACCAAAATCTTCCTCATTCTTTGGTTTATGGCTGCCGTAGTAAAATATGGTCTAAGCATGACAATTGTTATGCACTACTCTCAAGTTGAACTCTTTATTACTTTCTAATTTATATAAGTATGTTACAGCAATTTAATTTATAGTATTAAATACAATGATATTCTTTTTATTTATAATATCATTGGTTAGATACTGTTTTGACTGCTTATGTGGCAGCACATGTCAAAAATATCAAACTGTTTTTTTATTAGTTCACAGAGTATCGTCCTGTTTGGTCAAATCAAGACCCAGGTGACTTTGCTCCGCCAAAAAGAGGCCTTTTGACCTGGACTTTTCTTTCTTTATCGGGTGGTTAGTGCCTGACCTGGTGTCACAGTTTTTATGCCGCTCATGGGCCTCTGACTTGGCTTTATATGCCGTCGAGAAATATCTACCAGCCATGCTGGTTTACGTCCCGATTACTGGCTATCTCGAGCTTCATAGACAACTTTTGGACCTGTATTGAGTCCAAGTCCATTTAGCTGCTAGAAAACTACAAAGTACTTCACGTCGGAACAGCTTCTCACATTATAGCTGGTGGGTACCAAGCTTCATAGCCTGGCCCACCGGCGCAAGGTTGCATGTCTGTCGGTCTTTCCACCATCTCCCTTCTTCCATCGGGAGTCCAGACGTACTGCGGTCGATGTTCCACACATTCGCACGAATCGCTTTACTACATCGTTTATTATGCGCACAGCCAAGGAGTGGAATTCCCTGCCTTCGTCGGTGTTCCCAAGTTCATTATGACCCCAATATATTTAAGTCGCGAGTTATTAGGCTTCTTTTGGGTTAGCTCGTTCCATCGTCGACCTCATCTCTGTCCTCAAGACTAGATTGAGGTCAAGAGAAGGCCAATCAAACAAAAAAAAAACATCTTCGTGCCGTGCATCATGGCACGTTGCGATATCGTGCTGTAAATTTGTATGATGCTCGTCGTAAATTTCCAAGTATGAGCTAAAGTAACGCTGTGAGTTCCAAATAGCAACAAACGGCAATGCGACGTTTCACAATGCACAACATGACATAAAACTATTCATGCTATAATAAAACCGTTGGCACTAGTTGATAGTGTTATATTAAAATAATTTAAAAATACTGAAGTACATTGTGATAATTTATCTCTCAATTCAACAAATCTCTATGACTCAGCATCTTTTTACACAGCACAGGAGTTAAACGATTCTAGACAGTTGTTATTTTATCGCAGATAGCATCGATATTAAATGCATCTATATGAAAAGTGTTGTCATGATCAAGGATAATATGTGTTTAGAGATCATCGAACTGAACAATCCATGGGACCGACATTGTATTCGCGAAAAACAATCGGCTGTCCCATACTTCATTGTCAGGTAAGGAAGGTAATTTTGTGTGGTGTTGTTTATAAATTTGTATCGATTAAAATCTTGGTTTCATGGAGAAATGTTCTGATTGATGATCTGTAGCTGTACCACTTCCTTAATTATGACCACACTTTTCTGATACATGCTGTCTGTATAGCCATACTGCTTCGACTCTTTTTCGAAAACACAAATAACAAATATATTCATAAACAAATTCTATATGGATGCGTTTATTCATAAGCGGTAACAAGCGGAGTGGAGACAAGTAGTAATGAACCTATAGATGAGAAACGCGAATTGGAATTCAAGCTAAGTGAATTGTTTAAATTTCAATTCGCGTCTCTCATCTCGTCAACGATTGGTTGATTTCTGCATGCATCATCAGTATAAACCCAACCGAATACGAGGACAGAACGACTTAAAATTACAATTGGACGGCGTTATGAAACAACGAAGCAACGACAGTTTTATGAAAATGAGCTTTAAAGTTTAGCTGCCCGCATTCAAATTCCATTGCTGAAGTTTTGTCGCTTGATTCATTGTTTTTAAACGCCTTAGATGGCGTTATTGTTCATTTTTCTTCTTTGTTTTCCAGATCGGTTTCCTCTTGTTTTATTTTCTCTATAGCTGCCTGATGACTTTCAATCTCATGTTCGTGATAAGCTACGTCTTCGCTATATCTTTCCTTCAACTTTTCAATCATTTCTTTATTTTTCTTATAGAAGTATTGTTCTTCTTTGGCAGTGCCCATTGTTTCGAAAGCACCACCGGCTTGTTTGATTGTGCCGCCTGGACCACCGGGAACAGGTGGTTCTACAACGACATACAAGGATAAGAATGCAGTTGCGTAAAACATATTAAAAACACTAATGAAAACTATTCCACCCTGAAACTTCTTAGTACTCTATCTTTAATCGTCGTGATCCTGGTTTTCGCAGACAGAATGGTCTATGGGATCATCCCATAGTTATACATAGGGTTTTTCTGCACGCTTCTTATGCTAATCCTCATCGGTGTTAGTAAAACTATCAAAAAGTCAATTTACACTAAAACTTTGTTAGTAGGTCGAAACTGCATCGCCCAGTACTTTTAAAAAGGCAGTTTCAACATTGCACTACCCATGATCTTGTTCTGAACTTACTGCTTCATCATATTCTGCTTAACTTTATTGGTCCACTGCTGGGTAAAGACCTCCCCAAAAACATTTCCCGATCGTCTACCTACCGGGCCGGGGACCTGGGGCTCGGGGGTCTGGGCCGGCAACGGTGGCGTCAACAGTGATTTACTCGCCAAATATTTATGTGAGTTATGCGTGTAACCCACACTTTTATTCGTAGGTATAACTTCTACTATTAATAAATTCCATCTTCTATAATAATAAAAATCTATTTCCGCACGTGTGACTGTTTTTTTTTTGTTGTGTCCATAATTTGTCAGACAAGGTGTGTATCAATGAAATTTTTTCTCTTTTTATTCATTAGTAAGTTGAACCCGTTCGTAGCGGGGCGGATCGTATTGTATTAAAGGGACAAAGTTTGTTAAAAACAAAGAGACATAAAACAGTTATTTAAATGTCTTTGGTTAAAAACAAAGTTTGGAAGAATAGATCCGCTTCAGAAAATTCTTTCACTGATGAGAAACTACATTATCCCTGAGTGTCATAGGCTATATTTAAAACGTTCCCGTCGGACAAATTCCGTCCAATACGCGAGCGAAACTGCGGGAAAAAGCTAGAACAATATAAGAACTGGGGCACTTACTTGGTGAATATCTACGTATAAACTGTAACATGACATTCGGGGGAACCAGGAGTTTCATGATTATATCTTTCCAAATGTATATTGAACATTTTTAATTTTAAAAATTACTTTCAAAATGTACTAGAATATTTTAAATAAGATCCCATATTTTGAAATTTTTGGAAAGCCCGAGCAGCTGATTGTTTCCCTGTCAGTGTCAAAAACTCTATGATCAGATAGTATAATTATGAACACTATGCTCTATCTTTTCTAAAGGCCGTCTCACAAGGGAAATCCCGCGGCAATAATAGGAACTACGTACGAACAACTGGAACGTCGTACCACAGTAGCGCCGTATCTGCGAGACTTTTTTCGTGGAAGTGGTTAGCAGTCCAGAGTTTGAAAGTTGGTGGTATATGATGGCCTCGAGCCTCGGAAAGCACGTTAAGCCCTTGGTCCTGCACCTGATCTCTCCCCGGTCGTATCGGATGGCTGTCCTATCGGACTATGAGGGTGAAAGAAGAGGGAGTGCACCTGTGCCTGCACACATACCTGTGTACTACAATATTTCACGCGCCGATGACTAATCTTCGCTAAGATTAGCTGCCATGACCGAGAACAAACAGGAGGACTACCATTATTATTAAAAGGTTACAAGTTTCATTGCAACCTCGACAAGGTAAAATTTAATTGGCTAGCGAAGCTTCTCAGACGTGTATATATCTAAACATTATTTACAGCTCTGACTCTATTCTTCAGTTAATAATCCTAATATAAAATTCAAAGTCCTGACTGACTGACTGATATATTATCTACGCACAGCCTAAACCGCTGATCTTAAAGACATGACATTTAAATAATGTATTATTTGTAAATAGTAAGTATCCACTAAGAAAAAGTGTTTCGAAATTCCCCTAAGAGGGTGAAATGGGGTGTTTAATTGATTTGAAAATTTGTGTACGTACTCTTCAGTTATAATGATGAGAAAAGTGTAACACAGGTTCTCCAAAATCATCCCCCAACAGAGTCAAATGGCTTCGAAACTCACGTAGACAGGCGCATGGCGCGCAGTGTCTATAAATAGATTCATAATAAATCATTTGATTGTCGTCACCGGTGTCCAATCTCAAACCAAGGTATCAATATTTCCTGATTTCCCATCCGAAAAAAAAAAATACCTATATTACCTTACGTGATATTAAAATACTATGAACTAATATTTGCAAGTTAAGTAAGTACATGTAAAAAAACGCGAGAGTGTCTGTATTACTCAAATAAAATTAAATACTTGGCACTAACTATTCTTTATTACCAATTTCAACTTTAAAATTAAAAACTAATATTACACATATATCTTAAAAACTATTATAAGGGCATAAGCTAGTTTGTAATATTAGGAGATCAAGCTTTTGCGTTAAATACATACATACACGATGACACAATTCTCAGAAATTCTTGAAAAAGGTTCTAAGGAAAGAATATTCAACTATGCGTTATCAAGAGCACGTCGAGTAATTAAAAATGCTTTCGGGATTATGTCGTCAAAATTAGAGAAAAGCTATAATCCTAAAACCGACATAAGCCAAGGAAGTCGGAAGGAGGTGGTGCAACGTGAGAGGGAGAGAACCTCATGTCCCAGCCACCGTGGGAGACGCCCCAGGCATTGGGGAGCCCTTTTGCAGCAGTAGAAGTTAATAGTATGGGAGGAGTACACAATGTCGCACAAGCATGCATTAGAGGCGTTGAACCGCAGCTTGCAGGACATCCGCGGCAACCAGGCGCTGTTGGGTGGCGTCGTTGTTTTGCTCGCAGGCAACTTTAGACCCTATGGTGAGTTATGGACTAGCTTGCCATCCGTCCGTCTTATGACGACAGGCCGTGTCGACGGCGCGTTCGTGTTCCACGCGTGCCTCAAAGAGATATCAGCAAACTGGAAGGGGGCCGATGCCTGCCAAAGTTGCGGGACTGTTCGAAAGAGATACCGCGGCCCTGGAACACAAAGGGGAAAGAAGGAACATGTATGGGTTTTAGTCAGTACAAGTCTGACACTCCCTTCCGCTCTGCCCAGAGCGGGAGGGGTCATTTCATGATTTCCCATCCGAAACAATAAAATAAAAGGGGTGTAAGCTTTCACGGTTTACCACGCACGCAGTCTCCAGTCAACCCACGATCATGATCATGAAAATTTAGATACTATCCTAAAAAATATATGTACTAACCGTCACACTAAAATAATTGTATGCGGCGATTTCAATATAGACGTTTTAAAAAATAATAGAATAACCTTGGAATTTAAATGCTTTCTCCAGAGCTACAACCTCAATTTAGAAATTAATGAAGCGACACGTCCTACTAGTAATACGTGTTTAGATAATTTTGCACACAATGCCAAACAAAAATGCCATTGTCAAGTAATAGACTTCGGGCTTTCAGATCATACAGCACAAATAATTAATATAAAAGTAAATAAATCGTGCTCGATTAAAACTTGGAGAACTAAGATTCGAGATACTTGTGAAGAAAATCTCATTAAATTTAATAACTATCTGCAAAATCTATCGTTTTCTGACGTATATAACACAGAGGATTCAAACATAGCGTATGATAATTTCTTTGAAATATTTAAGCTCATACATGACTTATGTTTTCCATATAAGCTAGTGACAATAAAATCAGAAAAACCAATCAAGTGGATATCGCGTGGCATAAGATTATGCAGTAAAAGGCAACGAAATTTACTTTGGAAACATAGACTAAAGCCGTCACCAGAAAATAAAAACGCTTTCGTTAATTACTCTAGGAGGTTTAAAAAAATAATTAAATTAACTCAGAAAGCCCAAAATAATTACTTGATCAAGAACTCAAAGAATAAATCGAAAACCTCTTGGCAAATAATAGCAAAATGAATAGAGAACCAATTTCACAGATAAGGAATAAACATCGGACACTAACGGATCCGAAAGAAATAGCAGAGTCTTTCAATAATTTTTTCATTGACCAAGTTACTAATATACCCAATAACCCAATGCACGACGTTAAAAAATTAGACCATAACCCAAACTCAATATTTGTCCCACCAGTAGTACCTCAAGACGTGATGAGAATAATTAAATCATTAAAAAACAAAAAGAGCTTTGGTTATGACGGGATTTCTACTCAAGTCGTAAAATTTGTTGCTAATAGTATAGCTGGCCCTCTAACTCATATTATTAACGTTAGCATATCATCAGGAAGATTTCCTGATAACTTAAAAACTGTAATTGTAAAACCAATTCATAAAAAGAACAGTAAAGATGATATGTCGAACTATAGGCCGATAGCTTTAACTCCCGTTTTTTCTAAAATAATAGAAAAAGTCATATATGAAGCAGTATCATCTTTTCTGACTAAATTTAATATACTTTGCCATGAGCAATACGGGTTCAGGAAAAATAGAAATATAAACATGGCAATTTTTGAACTGCTGAATATTATTATGTCGAATGTTGATACTAAAACGCCTATATGCGCTATATTTACAGATATGTCGAAAGCTTTCGATTTTGTCAACCATAAAATACTTCTTCAAAAATTAAGCGCCTATGGCATTCGAGGTAATATCCTGAACCTAATAAAAACATATCTATCCGGTCGCAAACAGATAACAGAAATCTACAAAATATGTGCCAAGTCTAAACTAGAACGAAAATACGTGTCTTCTATTAGAGAAATTAAATTCGGTGTACCACAGGGAAGCGTCCTTGGGCCATTGTTATTTTTAATTTACATTAATGACCTCCCACGCCAAATCCACCATCCCATGGTACTATTTGCCGACGATAGTACAGCACTTTTAAAATGCGACAATAATGAAAATTATGAAAACATTATAAACGACTCCATTAAAATTATAATAAATTGGCTAAATAGTAACAACTTACAAATAAACATACAAAAAACAAAGATAATGCATTTTTACCAAAGACTTCGTATCAATGATTTAAATATTGATTATAATAATCAAAGTGTAGACAGAGTAGATGTGACAAAATTTCTAGGAATTTTAATTGACAGTCAACTGACATGGAAGGCACAGGCAGAAGCAATCTGTAAAAAACTCAGCGCATCTGCATACGCACTTTATAATCTTAAAAAAAAGTTAATATCAAAACAGTATTACTAGCATATCACAGTCTTGTCGTTTCCATTTTAAGGTTTGGTATTATATATTGGGGCAACTGTACCGAAAGAGAGAGTATTTTTAAAGCCCAAAAACGCTGCTTACGAGCTATATTTGGTTTAAAAGTTACTGACAGCTGTGTTCCAATTTTCAAGAGTCGTAATTTATTGACATTTCCGTGTCTTTACATTTTAGAAATTGCCCTTTTTGTTAAATGTAATAGACATCTATTTTTAAATTTATCAGAAAGCAGATACCGAGATGTAACTTTGCGATCTCAATACCGAAACTTGTTACGCACGGGTGAATATAGGACTGCTTTGTTGAGGAAAAGTGTCTTTGGTATGGCACCGGCTATTTTTAATCACATTCCTAATTCTATAAAAGAGGAACCAGTAACAACTTTCAAAAAGAAACTAACTGTACTTTTATTAAATAAATGTTATTACTCTGTATCCGATTTTTTAGCTGATATATTTTAGCTGTGTTAATGTTTGATGATGAACTGCATCAATGTTTGCATGCCAAAATGGTAGAATGTACAAGGATTCTTTAATATTGTAACCACCTTATTGTAATACCTACATTCCGAGCAAATAAATGACTATTCTATTCTATTCTATTCTATTCTATGGCGCTTGCAATAGCGTCGAAATATCGGGAGCTCTACATTATGAACAAACACAAAAGATATAACGCAATAATCTTAATCACCATGGAAACCACTATGGTGATTAAGAAGAAGAAGATGTTTTTGTTATGTTGTAAATAACTTTGTATTATTTCATAATAATATGATTTCAATAATATATTGCCTGCTGATTTATCATAGTACCTAACGATTTTTTTACTCTAATTTCGAGAAAAACTAACCTGATCCAGTTATACTTGATTTTTTCTATTCCTTTCTCGTGTAAAGGAACTTAGAAGAGTTTTCATTTTAGCCTTGGAAAGATCAAAATTGTTAGCTATTGCATCCCATAAGTCTTCCCGTGTGTTGCTGTTATGGTATTACTTTTGTCGTGGATCCCATAGCACATTAATATAATCCATATTTCGGATTGTCAGGATTTATTCCGTTAGGCACGTACATCATGTGGGCAGAAGATGGGTTTCGTGCAATGAAAACACACTGGGTGCGATACACAATTTCTATTAAACTAACAAATTACTTGACATTACAATTTAACACAATAACACGGGGCACAATGAATCGGGGTACAGTTCCAAGACGCCTCAACGTTGCGATCAGACACTGAATCGTCGTCGTTGCCTCGAGCTGTAAACATCAGGGGGTCTAAAATGGCCGCTTTAGCTTTTAAAATGGTCATAGACGTACCTACTATTATGAATTGTCACCTTCTGACCATTTTACGAATTTAAACGTAATTCATATTATTATCCTACTATGATTCTGCTAAAGCGGCCATTTTAGACCCCCAGGGCTCTGTAGATGCACGCTGTATACTTGTAAGTCGGTCGCGTGATGTCACTACTGGCGTACTTGCGATTCATTTTAAGTCCGTACTAATGACCGGATACGACACATACATTTCGATGACGCAGAGGTTGTGATTAAGTTTTATTGATTTTATCTTATTAAGAAAACTGTACTGATTATTTTTCATAAGTGAAATAAAGAAATTATGTTTAAATGTATTTTTTTTATTTCAATCTAAAAATGCACTAGGTACCTTTTTTTGGGATGGGATATCATCAAATGACTCCTCCCGCTCTGGGCGGAGCGGAAGGGAGTGTCAGACTTTTACTGACTAAAACCCGTCCATGTTCCTTCTTTTGCCCTTTGTGTTCCAGGGCCGCGGTATCTTTTTCGAACAGTCCCGCAGCCCTTGCGGGCCCCTCATGTTTGCTGACATCTCTTTGAGGCGCGGCGCGGCGGTGCTCCGCCCAAGTGGAGCAGACCTCCACGGTGTGCTCCACCGTTTCCTCCGGGCGATCCTCACAATGATAGCACCCGGACGTTTCCTCCCACCCGATTCGGTGCAGGTACCTCCTGAAACAACCGTGTCCGGTGAGGACCTGCGTCAGGCGGAAGTTGAGGGCGCCGTGGTGCCTCTCTAGCCACTCCTCAAAGAGGGGACTTATCGCCACTACCGTGGCGTGCCCTGCACGGGGTTGCGACAGTCGCTCTCTCCATGTCGCCATGAGATCGCGCCGGAGGTCTGTCCGCTGAGCAACAATTTGCCGCGGCAGCGGAGTTATGGCCTAGGTACCTACGTAGTCCATGCGACCACTGCTGTCTCATTTAGATGCACGACTACTGCAGGGTTAAGTTAAAATGATACACAACAAAATAAATTTAAGCCACGTTTAATCAAAGCTGTTTTTCTAAAAATCTTAACCATTGTCTTTTCAGTTTCTTAATTCGCTTCATAGCTGTTTTGTGAACTTTTTCCATATCGCTTAAGTAGTTTACTTGTAAACTATAAAGACGTGATAAAAATCCGCTTGCTTTCACAACAGCCGGGTCTACTTTCACCAAAGCTTTTACTTTAATCGTCATGGGATTGTTTTTGCTCTCTGGCACAGAAGAGGCTGCAATAAAGGAATTTGCATTATTGTTGCTGCAATATAAGTCAAGGTCATCCGGAATTGAAATCCGAAACATACCACAGTCAGACACAGAATCTGGTGCCAGTCTTACCAAAACAGTCTGCAGTATAGGCGAAACTGTTGGTGTGCAGATAGCCGAGTCTGACCTGCGGGATATTTATCGTGTACCCGGAAAATCCCCAACAGTCCCGCCTCTTCACACAAATACCTAAATACCTATATTTGCATTGCATTATTATGACTATAGAGACTATAGAGGCAAAAATGTTGGCCTTTAAATTGTTAGCTTCTAGGAGACAGGAGACCAGGTGGCCTACCATGACGTCTCAAAGCAGGAGTAATTCCAGTGTGGGAAAGAGATGGCGCTAGACGACCTGTATAGCTCTGTCTCTTTTCTATACTGGAATTACTCCTGCTTTAAGACATCATAGTAAACCCCCAGATTTCTTGTGACCCGCTACCACTCCCCTCCCGCAGCTAGCCCAGAAACAGTCTCAGTTAAGCAGTAAGCCTGTAGTCGATCTTTACGGTACTGAACATACCCATGCATGCTTGCTTTGTAAGTACTAGCAATGGTTCACACACACTACGCACGCTACTTAGTAGTTGTAACTTAAATAACTGGCGAAATGTGGGTGTACTATTAGGTACATCTCTGCCTAACCTTTCCAGAATCACATGCGTGCTGTTATGTTTGCTAATTAGTAGTAATTTATTGCCCAATAGACCTACCTACTTAGCCATGACACATAACCGTCAAAATGGAGAGATTGGCAAGAAATTTACACTCAGCATTGGTTGGCCAAAGGTGAAGATAAAGAAAAAGAAGTACCTTCCTAAACGTTTAGGCGTATAATGAGCATGTGCGTCAATATATTTATACGTACTATTTGGGATGGTCTTCATGAGGTCAATGTTTTCTTTGAAATCAACTGGCTTCCTTCCAACTTTAAAAGGAGTACTCCTTGCAAAGGACCTACTGAAGCCAGTGGTCCACCTCAATCTAGTAGACATCGTTCTTCCAACTTGCACAGCCTCTATTACCCATAGATTTTTCATAGTAATCAAACTCGTTACTTATTAAATGAAACCGAAAATGTTGAGAAGTTTGAACACTGTAAATATTCTTAAATTGAATCTTCAAATAAAATTTTAGACCATTATAAAAGTTGTGATTGCAACTGAGAATTGACAACCTGATTTTTATTCATGTCAATCTTTTGCGAGTGAATTTTTAAACTTGTAATACACAAAGCTTAGTACTTGTTAGTTCCATGATGTGTACCAACTTTGGACTTAATAGTTCCATAGATAGGAACCACCTGTCCTCCTTAGAGGTTTAAGGCTGGTTTTATAGTCACGCCGCTAGACGCGCCGTTGGGCAGCGCGCTGTTGAACAGGAACACCGAACGGCGCTGCTCAAGCGCGCGAATTTGAAACGCTACTACTACCCCAATACATATCAGAGCGCGCGCGCTCCGACGGCGCTGCTGAAACGCGTGACTATAAAATCAGCCTAAAGCTCTAGCGCATCATGTCGACAAAATAGAACAGAATTTCGATAGATGACAATATAATGATGGTTGGTTGATATCTTGACGAGTTGTACTCGGCGCTTCTCCTCTACGTTTATTATGCACACAGCCAAAGTGTGGAACTCTCGGCATCTGTGTTCCCTCCTGCATATAACCCGTCTGCCTTCAAAGCAAGAGTGAACATCATCTTCATCTAAAATGGGATAGCATCTGCATCTTCTGGGCACGCTCGTTTCATCATACACCTCATCCATCGCTATCCACCAGGCGTGATCGAGGTCAAGAGCAGGCCCATTTCGTAATAAATAAAAATAATAAAAAAAAACATTACGATGCGCGATGGGATGACCAAACAGTAGAATACTTTATACCAAACGGACTCCCATCTGCGAAGATAAGTTGCACTGCTCGAGGTCAGCCCATGTGACCGTTCTTACGACTAGACAGTACGAGAGGCCGTCTCCTCGAGCGAGAGAATCGTGGCGATATTATCCCATACGTGGAGACGGCTTCTAAGAGAGTGTATAGAAATACGTGGCAACGACGATATCGTCGCGATGCTCTCGCTCGTGGAGACAGCCCCTAAGCGCGTAGAGTGCATAAATAAGAAGAGTGTGCACCTCTCTTCGAGCACTACCATCCTATATTGTATTACTTCCAACAGTTACTACACTCGCGAATAACAACCCATTCGCAATGCAGGCAGTAAATTGCGAGAGGATTTTTCTATTGTCTGAATCGACCCAGTAGGTATTTTACATGCGAGCCAATTGCATACCTGACATCCATAACCCAGTACTGGGTAGTGCGATATCCCTTCCCAAGACTAAAAGCGTTCGCTAAAACACAAACAGGCGCGAATGCGGGTGCCCGCTTGCGTAGCTGTTATTGAAAAGTAGTACGAGTAGCACTAAAAGGCGGGGGTGATTTCAGCGGGTTTTTTTAAGGACATTTCAACAGCGGGCACCGCCGAGCCGTGCCGCCGCGTCGTAAAAATAAAGAAAAAGATTGGAAAGATTACGTCAAAATAATACGCTTCATGATAAGACTTGCAACCACAGTTTATTGAAGGATTTTGTTCCAATTTTTTTTAACTTTTTTAATTCGTTTCATTGCTGATTTATTGTAATTTGCCATAGTCTTATAGTATATTATCTGGTCATCGAAGTAGCTTCTTAAGTTTTCCACTATCTCCTTATTAATAACCTCTTTTTCGTGCTTTCTGAACTTGAGTGGTTGTTTTTTACCCATCATGTATAGGTCGCATGCTGGTGCTTCCAGAACGGGTGACTCATCTGAAATATTAAAAAAATAACATCAGTACCTAAAGAATTCGTGTTTAGAGTATGAATGTTTTTATGTAACATCTGAACAAAACTACACCCTTTTGAATAGACATAGGGGGTGATCTAGTAGTCCCCAGATGACGAATAATAAGAAGTATAGAAGAAAAAGAGATGCTAAGCCAACCCCAAATTGATTAGGATAAGAACAAGAGAATTGTAATGGGAACTAATTTTTTGAACTGTTATTTAAACATTCGAGAGGTTATTATGATCAGTTGAAAAAAATAATGGGCAGTATTTTTTTTTCGACGGTTGGTAAATTTGTACAACCGTAAAACATAGACAGTTATAAAAAAACAAGAGGTCGGTTATTTCGTCTTACAATGTCAGTACTAAAAATACGTAAGTAGACTAATAGATGGCCCGTAAAAATGATGGAATGGGCAGCTAGATAAATAGTTCGGCAGTTCATAGGGAGCGGAGACACCCGGACTTGGGGCACCCCGACTCTGAAAGGATAGGTTCGAAGAGAATGGCGCGATCCCCTTCGTGGTAGATTACTGTAAACCCTGCAGACAGAAATAGGAGCCCCGCTACGCGGGGCTACGCCGACTACGTTTTTAGGCGAATAACTGCCCAATCTTAACTGCTCATTTATTTTACTGCTCAGTATAATTAATTATTAAATGATCCATTTTATTATTTTGTATGACTCATTTTTGTTTTACTGCTAAGTTTTAACTGCCGAACTTGTTAATAAATAAGCATTTTGTAATTTGTAATTTACCAAAACTACTTTAAATATACATCTCCCGCTTTAAATCAATGTCAATTATAATGATGCTCAAGCTGACATATCATGAATATTCCAAGCTTTATACTTACGATGTGGCTGACTAATGTTTTTTGGAGCTTCACTGGGTTCATTTTCTTTATCTATAATTTTCTTAGATTCAAATGGTTTCTCTCCAAGAATCTCCCGATGTTCCCCAGGAATCGATCCATAGTTCCCACTGCTTCCAGAGGCCCCGCTCGAGCCAGCGGTGCTACTCAACCTCATCGTTTGAAAAGCCTTCGTTACCCATACATTTGCCTTAGGAATCAAATTCATGTTGACTTCTAAATAAACTAAATATTTTATGTAGTGCGCATATAGTTCTCAGCTTGCCAATTTTGAAAAAAAAAACTGCAAAAAATTTAATAGGAAAGTATCAAAAAAATCACATCGAATTGGTTTGTATTTGCCAACTTCTGACTGAATGACAATCAGTTTTTTTTTCAAATGACTTGAATTCTTAATTCAAAATGATAATCTCTGGAAATATAACAATCTTCTTTTTTCCAAGAAGTATTTTACGGGTTAGTGACGAATGTGCAAACCATACCAACAGTCGGTCGGTCGGTCAGCCGATTAAACAATCGGTAAGCGTGCGCGCTGGATAAGAGCGCCATACTCATCTAGCAGTTGGCCGATAATATAGTTTGAAGGCAATCGTCTAGTCCATCAAACTGATTTATCGGCCGATTCCAAAACGTTATAACATGCGCACTAGTGTACACGTTCATACTGATTAAGAGCCCGACTAAACTATCGGCCGATAGAGAGTCTACAGTCTGCGGGGAGGCTATAACAGTCCCTTCACACCTATTATTTACCTCCCATATCGAATCGTGATCTTTATTTTCGTAGGTAACGTTAAGGTAAAAGTGTTTGTAAAATAAATTGACGTATTGAAAGCTCGAACTTCGGACCCTGGGCTGGGTACAATGTGAGTGTGACAAAAGTGAAAATAGCGAAACGCCAAATGAGAAATAGATATGACTTTCGATATTGATACCTATTATTAATTTTTAAGACAACGCAATAAAAAAACCGAAAATAAACACAAACTGTCATTAAAAAAAAATTAAATGATATAAGTTTCTAAACTGTCATGGTCACTAACATTATAATTAACACTAGAAACGGGATACCTATTTACCATGTCCACTGACACCATGATCACGGATAAACGGTGCTTGCAACAGCGCCGAAATATCGGGAACTCAAAACAAACACTGGACATGGTAAATATCCCGTTTCTAGTGCTAATTATAATATTAAATAATATTTTATTTAGTGCATGTTTACAACGTTGCGCAATCGTCCTGAGAATATTGCGTTGCAAATATTCAGGAAAATAAATGCTGCTTGGACACGAAACTTTATTTTGTTCTGTAAACCAAATAGTTATTAATTTGAAGTCTGGGAACAGTAATATAATAATTCAACGGAGGCTTTAATAATAAACCAGGTGAAAACCTCTCACAGAACTTTTACGACTGAAAACGTAGTAGATACGTATGTTACTAAGTTGGATTTTTTATCAATAACCTTGGATGCATGAATGGATTTAAGATTTAATTGTTGTTGGGATAGTTTTAACTTAAATTCAAATTTTTTGGTTTTAAAAATTACCTTTTAAGTTACATACTTTTTAACCGACTTCCAAAAAGGAGGAGGTTTCTCAATTCGACCGTATATATTTTTTTTGAGGCAAAAACTAGGTAGCCTACCTCACGATGTGAAAACACTTGGAACTCAATAAATAAAGAGAATGCAGTAAACACCTAAGAATCGACATCCTGTTTAATGAAAAAAACAATCTGCCAAAAGGCCAAACATGTTTATTTTATAAACATTTTCGTACGACAAATAACAAACCACAAACAACCTTATATATTTTCTAATACACAGCACGGCATTGAATGTTGTCGATTCCCGCTCATATAAGCGAAAATCTACCATTTCTATTCGCACACGATCGCCGACCGTCTGTGAGATATCTATTGGAATAAAATGCTCTTTGGATTGCGAGTTGCGACACATATGGGCGCCTTGCTATACTTCGTTTTTATATTCTTTGTGTTTGGTATAAGGAATAATGAATGGCTTTGTAGTGGTATTTTTGTCACGAGAAAATAAAGATTTTTTTGTTGAAATAAGTTTGAAGTTTTTATTGTAAATAACCATATCATTATTATTATGCCGTGTTTAAATAAGTTATTTGCGATATTCAAACACAGTTAATCATCTTGAGACCAGTAGACAAACAAAGCTCAATAACCTGAAAATCGAAATAGATCTAACCAAAGAGATTTAAAATACTAAAGTCGATTTAGAGGCTCTCAGAAAAACTATCAAGGCCATAGCAAAGTAACATACACTTCAACCAACTTATCTGTGTAGCCGGGAAAACATAGAACTAAAATAAATGTACCAAGTTTGACATATCGATGTAAATTTTCATAACAATCTACGCCACCCTGAACTTACGAGTAAAGTGGTCATACTATAATTGCCAAGTTTGACACGTTACACTTGTGCCTACATCGTAATAAGGGGAGAGCCTATTGCCATCAACCGGGCACGAACCAGGACTCCGTGGCTGCTACTGAGAAATTTATGATGGAAAAATCCAATAACACTTAGCCCGACCTGGGAATCGAATTCAGAACCTCATGCTCAGCAGTCGCGCTTCAATCGAGAATTTTATTGAAATATCTTTGCTCAGCTTTCTGGAGTGTGTCACCTCACTCACTGGCGAGCGGTCTACGGAAAAACTAAAGCTGTGGCGAGGTAATTCCATCCTTAACTAACCAATTCGTTGCACCTGCTGAAATTCTCCCACCTGGACATGAATTGTTATGGCTGACCTGGAAGTCTTTTAATAGACTCCAGACCCAGGTTGGTCGCAGCAAAGAAAAGCTTCTCAGGTGGAGTGTGGAGATTCATTAATTTGTCTTTTATTTTGTATATTATTAATGTCTCTGCCCTTTTTTTTTCGGATGGGAAATCATCAAATTTTAATGACTCTTCCCGCTCCGGGCGGAGCAGAAGGGAGTGTCAGACTTTTACTGACTAAAAACCATCCATTTTCCTTCTTTTGCCCTTTATGTTCCAGGGCCGCGGTATCTCTTTCGAACAGTTTCGCTGCCCTCAGTCCACAGACCCGCGCCTACGGTGGCCGAGAGCCACCACGTGGCCCCCGACGCCCGGTGCTTCTCCCGCGGCGGCTGGGATGTGAGGTTCTCTCCCTAATGTCTCTGCCCTGGAGTGTAAATGTAGTGCTGTTCCACAAACGATGGGGCACTTAATATCGTGTCCTGTTGTTTGCTCACTACAGGAACTGAAAACGCCAAACTCGTGGCTCAGTTCTGGGCCGACACAATTTAGATTGCCATCGACACACTCAGAAGAAGACATAAAATATCTTTCGATCTAAAACAGGAACGCTATAAACCCTCTACCTAAACCTAAATGTCACAGCGTACTCAACACATCTACCCTCTTCAACAGTTTATAAACAAGGAAAACGAAAGAAAAGCGCCCTACAGCGAAAGAAAAAACTAAAACAGCGCTTTGTAAATCAGTAAGGTTGACGTGAATTACTATCGCCAAGTGTGAATTTATAGGGGCCAAGTGCCTTCCCGTGGTGTAATTCAATACAGGCAGCGTGGAGCAATGGATTTAGTAACTAAGTGTGCATCTAGCTTTATGTTGGCTATATTGAAAATGTGCAAAGAGGTTGACTTTGTGAAGGTATTTTCGACGATACTTTTTCCATAGAAGTTCATACAATACTTACTTTTTATTTCGTTCAAGGATTTTTAATCGCAGTCGCGCGCGCGCAGTCAGTACCTGCACTCGTGTTATCGGTTGACGCGCTGCCCGAGCGCAACTACCAAAAAAAAAAAATGTCGGATACTGTAAAGTGTGTTTCGTGTAACATTGTAATCGATGAGCTATTAGCTTATGTACAAAACAAAGTGTCGATTGCTGATGAGACTAGTTTGGTGAAAATATGTGCATCAGCTTTTACCAGTGAGCAGATTCAAAAGTCAAAGTCGTTACTGATAGAATCGTTGTCATCGGAGGTGCGGAGCACTGTCCGTAAAGGGAAAGGCAAGGATAACAGGGTGTTAAACGACATCATTGCCATTTTCAAGACGACTGATCCCGATGTTTTGCCGGTTTTTGTAGCTCGTGATCTCGAAAAGCTACCTCCCATCACTTTTGATCATCTTGACGTGTCCAAGCTACTGAAGGATTTAGTGCTAGTGAAAGTTGAGATTGATAAAATCAAATCATCCTACGTGACTCAAGAGGAGTTGCAAAACGTAAAAACAGAGTGTACCATGAAATTACGGTCACCAATCGCAGCAGTTAATGATATACGAAGAGAGGATCAACTAATATGTAACAGTTTCATGTGCTCAGTTCAAGAAGATACACCGGGCAGTTATGGACAGTCATTATCTACTGTCGAAATAAATCGTCAATCAAATAACAGTTGTACGAATATGAACATTATTCAAAGCGAGGGTAGTACTAAAACAAATCCTCCAACGGTCACTCGATCGCACAACGGGGACAGAGACAGCGCGATCCGTTCGACTAGTCGCGCAGGCCGGGGTGATGCGTCATCGTTACCGTTATCAACAGTTGCTAGCGAGCCTAGTAATCAGCTGAGTGAAGCCATGACGCACTCGTTGACGCCGGCGGCGGCACAATATTCATCGTATGCTGAAGTTGCTGCTGTGGATGATGGTTTTACAGTAGTGCAATATAAGAAACAAAAATATAAAGAAAGACTTAAAGGATGCACCGGTAGTAGTGTTGTCGAAACTGAGGAGAAATTTAGATCAGCTGATAGAAAAATACCTATGTTTATCACAAATGTGCATAGGGACGCATCGGAATCGCATATAACCTGTTATATTGAAAAGAAAACTGGGGAAAAAGTGAACCTAGAAAGGATTAATATTAAGCGGCAATGTGAACACAATGCGTTCAAGTTCTTTGTTTCCCAGAGTAAGTTACAATTGTATTTGGATGATAAGTTGTGGCCACAGGGCATAATATTTAGACGCTTTCTCAACTATAGGCCGAAACGTGTAAGCGATACATCCAACGTAATGGAAGACGGCACACAACTTAATAATAATGTTGGGTAACGATCGTGTTTGCAAGTTTGTAACATTTAATTCGGATGTAATTGCGCTACAGGAAACGTGGTTACTGCCTGATGAAGTCTCGTTTCTTGACACAATAAGCGATGAGTTTAGCGGTACTGGAGTATCAGCAGTGGATACGTCAGCGGGCATTCTTCGCGGCAGGCCTTACGGTGGCGTCGCCCTTCTGTGGAGAAAACGTCTTTTTCGCGATGTGGTTGTGGTTCAGTGCGATGATCCACGTATTTGTGCGGTGAAGGTAGTTACAAATGATAAATCCTTTTTAGTGTTTAGTGTTTACATGCCCACGGATACTGTGTCGAATTTGACGGATTTTACGGACATCTTAAGCTCGGTGAGTGCCATAATTGATAACTGTAATATAGACTTTGTTTACATGTTAGGAGATTTTAATGCGCACCCGACTGAGCAGTTTTATGACGAACTTTCCGGCTATTGTATTGAGCAAAGATGGACATGTATTGATACAAAAATGTTAGGATTAAGTTCAAACACATACATTCTTGAATGAGGCCCATGGGTCCAGGAGGTGGCTTGATCACTGTGTAGTGACTGAGGCGGCTGTGGCCTCCGTCAGGAATGTGCATGTACTTTACGATGTACTTTGGTCTGACCACCTGCCACTAGTTATTGAATGTGATTTGAATGTGATACTGCCAAAGATATGTGCCAAAGTTGTATGTGTGAACAAGGTAGTGTGGGGGAGAGAAGTCAAAACCAGATTCAAGCTTTTCAGCGTAAATGTCATGAAAGATTAAGACTAATTGACTTCCCACACGAACTTGGTAAATGCTGCGATAGTATGTGTAACGACCTTAGTCATCGAACTGTTATCGATAAACTGTATGCCGACATCGTACACGCCATAAGTGACGCTGCTGCAATGGGTCGAGGAAGCGGCAATCGGCGCTCGAAACGGGTAATTGTGGGCTGGAACAAACATGTTGCCGGGGCTCACAGAGAGGCTAGGCAGAAATATTTGTTGTGGGCGTGGTATGGTAAGCCTACCGCCGGGTTACTTTATAACGAAATGTATGAGGCTAGAAGAGTTTTCAAGTCTAAGTTAAAGTGGTGCCAAGACCATGAAGACCAAGTTAAAATGGATATTCTAGCCTCACACCACGCGAAAAATGATTTTCGTAGTTTTTGGAAACACACAAATAAGTTAAAAACTAAACCGGGAATCCCCGTGAGCGTCGGTGGCATGAGTGAACCAGAAGACATTGCCAATCTTTTTAAAGAGGCGTTCTTTGTAAAGTCGCCTTTAGGACCCTCGCGGTCGGTGCCCGATGTTGCGCCCGGTATGGAATTAGGGGTTAAATTTAAATCTCAGCAGATTTCTAAGACTATTGGAAGTATGTCAAGGGGTAAGTCCCCGGGCCATGACGGGCTCAGCATCGAGCACCTCCGATATGCTGGCCCTCACTTGTCTAGGGTACTTGCTATGTTGTATAGCTTCTGCATGAGCCATAGTTACCTACCTGGCGAGATGATGCGAACAGTGGTTGTGCCAATTGCTAAGAACAAAACTGGTGACCTCGCCGACAGTGGTAACTATAGGCCCATTTCACTAGCTACTGTTATTTCGAAGGTTTTTGACAGCATGCTTAATACGCATTTAAATAAAACTGTAACCTTGCATGATAACCAGTTCGGATTCAGAGCAGGGTTGTCAACGGAGAGTGCAGTGTTGAGTCTTAAGCATGCTGTCACATACTATGCCAAGCGCGAGACGCCGATTTACGCCTGCTTCCTGGACCTTTCTAGGGCTTTTGATCTGGTTTCCTATGATGTGTTATGGAGTAAATTAGAGAGGGCTAATTTGCCAATAGAACTCATTAACATTTTAAAGTTCTGGTATGGAAACCAGATCAACAATGTGCGATGGGCTGGGGCGTTTTCTCGTCCGTACGGGTTGGAATGTGGGGTGAGGCAGGGGGGGTTGAGCTCACCAACGCTTTTCAACCTATATGTGGACGGCCTTATTGCCGAGCTCAGTGGCACCAGGGTTGGATGCTACGTGGACGGTATATGTGTCAATAATATCAGTTATGCTGATGACATGGTGCTGCTGAGTGCGTCAGTCTGTGGCCTGAGAAAATTGGTTGCCCAGTGTGAGGCGTACGCCGAGGCACATGGCTTGGCGTATAATTGTAAGAAGTCTGTGGTCATGGTCTTTAAGGCTGGGGGTAAAAGTCCTGACAAAGTGCCTCCTGTACTACTGTATGGCACACCTTTGCAGAGAGTGCAGAAGTTCAAATACCTTGGTCATATATTGACCCCTGACCTTAAAGACGATGATGACATTGAACGAGAGCGGAGGGCATTGTCGGTTAGAGCGAACATGTTGGCTCGCAGGTTTGCACGCTGCTCACTCCCAGTCAAAGTCACGCTCTTTCGAGCGTACTGTACTTCGTTATACACGTGCAGCCTGTGGGCTAGATGTGCGCAAAAATCGTACAGTGCTCTCCGCGTTCAGTATAACAACGCGTTTAGGATGCTGGTGGGGCTGCCCCGCTTCTGTAGTGCGTCGGGGATGTTCGCAGATGCGCGTGTGGATTGTTTTTACGCAACAATGCGTAAAAGGTGCGCTTCCCTGGTGCGCAGGGTGTGGGGCAGCACCAACAGTATCTTAGGCATGATTGCCAGTCGCCTGGACTGTATTTATGTGGGTCGCTGTTGTGCAGTTACTCATGGGTTGTCGCAGCAGTGATCCACCGTTATTTGTTTATGTTGTTTGTTTTTTTTTATGTGCTTACTAACTTAGTCGTAAGTTTTACTAACAGTTTTTGAGTCATGGATACTCGAATAAAGATAAATTCTAAAGCCGCTTTGACATAATCAGTATGTTCGGACCGAGTGGACTCCGATACCTACTCGGACGCAACTCATATTTTGGCAACTCATACCAACCCCATTCGAGTGCGCGCTTTAGGTGCTCTAATGACGTTGACAGGTAAAATCTGTTGGTATAGTATGACCACTTCGGGTTTGCAGTTCAAGATAGTGCTGTTTGTCAAGAACAATGCATTGAGAGGTCAAATTTGGTATATTTATTGTAACTCTGAGTTTTCCCGCGCTTAAACGTGGGAACACGCTGACTGGAACGGGCGGGCGCTGTACTGCACGGGGAAACATTTGTTAAATTATCTCTCTATTGTATTGAAGATACAAACTGGCGTTTAGTTCTGACTATAGCAAGGCACTAAAAGAACCAGACAGAAAGGAAAAATATCCGACTGATTTACTGGCAGCATTGAAAATAGTACCCTATTACTTTTGTATAAAGTACATAATTGTATGAATATTGACGCCAAGACATCAAGCGTCGCCTCGCGCAAGCCAACGACTCGGTCGCGCGCTTTTAAGCAATGGTAATACAGTCCGGTTTTCAATGCAGCCAGCAAAATTGCTCAGGCATTTTGCCGTTCTCCCCGAATTGACCCTATGGTTACGTAGGCACTGGTAGGTGCCTTACCTAGCGCCTCGGGTCTAGCGAGTGGCGAAATGAAACGAACGTTCAAGAATATTCGTATCTGGCCGCACTGCGCGTTTGATGTCTTCGCTAGCTAGTAACCAGATGTTAAGTCACTAGCACAGAGTACATTGTATATATACTGAAAGTCACTAGGTTCTAAGCAATACACCTGTCAGTGCGCACGTAGCCTAAGTATTTAGAGGTTGAGACTTAATGAAGGTTTTTATTTATAACGTGTTATACTCCTAGAGTGAATATAAAGGAGCCAAGTGCCTTTCCTGGGAGTAATACAATAAAAGCGGCAGTGTGAAACAATGGAAGATTTAGTAACTTAATGTACACCCAGCTTTATTTTAGCTGTATTGAAAATGCGCAAAGAAGTTGAGAATTTTTGTGAAGGCACGATAGCCTTTTTACATTTGTGATAGAAGTGCGAGATCAATGAGTGTATACTTGTTTTTTTTCCTGCTTTGTTAATTACAGTGCTGCAAGGAGCTTTAGGTGCGGGCCTGGGGACGGTGAGTAATGGGCTAGCTGGCCGTCCGTTCGTCTTATGACGACAGGCCGTGTCGACGGCGCGTTCGTCGCGCGCCTCAATGAGATGTCAGCAAACAGGAGGGGCCCGCAACGACGATGCCTGCCAGGGCTGCTGGACTGTTCGAAAGAGATACCGCGGCCCTGGACCACAAAGGGCAAAAGAAGGAACATGGATGGGTTTTAGTCAGTAAAAGTCTGACACTCCCTTCCGCTTCGCCCAGACCGGGAGGGGTCATTTGATGATTTCACATCTCACAAAAAAGCAGCTTTAGGTGCTCGACAGCCCGCTTTGGTAATCGCTGTTTGTTGTGAAATGGTTTTGTGAAATGTATCATCATCATCTTCCTACCCTTGTCCCATGTTACTTGGAACGCAACACTTTTTATCTTCCATTCTCCTCTGTCAACCGTCACGCTATCATATAATCCTTTTTCTCTCATATCTCTTCCTCTCCCTCTCCATCCATCAACATTTATATTCATCACTATTTTAGTCACATCCGATTCAATGCGATTTTGTGAAATGTATCAATCGAAAAAAAAATGGCTATAGGCTAGTTTTTGGTCGTTGGGCCAATGTTAACTAAATTGTTACTCCAGCTTGCTGATCTAAAGCTATAAACCATTTTTTCTACCCAGGTACCTATGTTATGTTAACAGCTACTCATGCTAGTTCCGGATTTGTTTCCCGTTACCTAGCTATTCTAAAATGGCGTGATATCTTCAGATCTCACTAACAAAGTTTTTCATTCCATTTTATCAGATAAAAAAACACCTGAAAAAATAACATCGCACCCAAATAATCCCAAAGTAAAACGTTGTTCATTATGACGGCTAAGTGTGCATCCGGATAGCATTAACTTGACTTAAGTCAAGGAAAACAAATGTCAGCGGCGTGGCGTAAGTTTTAATTGCCTCCGAGTCAGACGAGCCTTAATTAAAATATTACTTGGGAGACAAAGAGGAATGCCGAAAAGATTAGCGGTTTGTTCAGTGGTACTCAGAGTACGGATGGGGAATTCGGCTGTTGTGGAGTATTGTTTTGTTTTAATTTGCATGATGCTCTTTTGACAGCTAAGTCGGAAATGATCGGATTTCTCACCATTGTTGATAGACTCACTTTTGTTAGAACTTGCTATATGCATTCTGTTAAAATATATGGTAGATACGGGCAAATACATTTTCTTCTAAATGCTGTTCTAAGGGGAAAGAAACCCACGCTTTATTAATAACTGAAAAGACACTAACACTAAATAAATAGTTGAACATAAATAGAGATAGATAGATATAGAGATTAAGGCATTGGGAACACCAAAACTATCATCGTCGTCCTTGAACAGTCAGGATCAAATGAAATCAGAACAATGGGTGCCGCCCATTGTGATGAGGTCCAGTCTCTGGCTGTTTCTCAAATTCCATCCTTTCGATCCCAATAATCCTCCCTACAGCTATACCCTACAATGTCAATGGTGTTCTGACATGATCGCTTTGTGCTCGGAGTTTTTCGACCAAAGTTGGATATGCTACTTATGCTAGCCACTTGAGAGAAAGCAGCACACCAAAACTCTCGACAACCACCGTCGCTGTGGCCGAAATCGGCAGGACGGCATCATCATCATCATTATAGTGACTTCTAACTAATAATATAAAGTTAAAGAAATACAAGTACAAACGCAATAACATGAACGCGAGTTCCAATCTAAGCTGTCAGACCAGGAAAAATGTTTGCGCAGAAACAACTTTACGCAATTCTCGGCTTCACTGGTAACGTGTTTTCATTTTATCTTTCGCACCGCATTGCGCTAGCATTGACATGTTTTATTTAATATCTGGATATTTGCAGCTTCCTTCTTAAGCATAATCAGCCTTTAATGTTCCCACATCACAGCTGCGACATACGGCCTCCTCTCTAGAGGGAATGGGCTATAATCCACCACGCGTGCCCAGTGCAGGTTGGTAGATGTCACATGTCTTCGAATTTTTGGTTCTAGCACATGCTGGTTTCCTCACGATGTTTTTCTTCACCGTTTTTGAGAGCAGTGGTGATGAAATAAATTACACAAAGTAATGAGCCTGCCTGGGTTCGAACCCACGACTTACTGTTCGTAAGACGGGGCCGCCACCACTGGGCCACCGCTGCTCTCCTCTTCCTTCTTGCGTGGCCTATATTCCTGATTAGCTGTCGATCAGGACGAGGTGTAACATTTTTTTTTAAACTTACACTTAGCAACTATCGCGCTATGAAAGCACAATTTTGACCAGGATTTGAAGAAGAAAAGAAAATGTAGCATACGCTTGGGACAACGAATCAAATAACATGATTTGAGGAGATTGTGATGATGATGACGTCACGTTACTCGAAGGTTGCGCTGACGTTCATTACGGGATCACCAGGTTAGGAACTATAGGGTGTAAAGTTCTTCATCCCCCATATTAAAAGGCAGGATCCTCCGATTAGGTAGGGTGATGTGTATGGTGGGCACTGCCCGACAGTTGTTGTGAAGTTTTTCTATAAATCTTAAGTCGCGGATAACTACAGCGACTCAACACTGTAACGACTGTCAAAGATATACAAATGACAGCCGGGACCAACGGCTTAACGTGTTTTTTGAGGCACAGAGGAAACCCGGTATCTTATGATGGTCACCCATCCATAGACCGACCTAGGCAAGCGCGGCTTAACCTTGAAGATCAACCTGTGCGACTGTTATTATTTAGCCTAGCACTAACACTTATACACGAGCTCTAATTTATGGGGCAGTAATTAGAAGTCTTTAAAAATGTTTGTACATTAATATTTATGTGCATTTTGAAAGCCACACGTAATATTTTCTGCATTTATGGCTTCCAGAATCTAAAGCAACCTACCTACTAAAATGATATACCTACAATTCTAATCCAGAGACAGTATGTGTGTAGTATCACATGTGGCATACACCACTAAACGAACACTAAAATCTTGTCAATCGGAAACACCAAACATTTTTCCTGGTTAGCGCGCCAATAAATGATCTTTCATATAAAATCACATATGCTTACCATCATATAAATACGTAGCACATATATTGGATCCCGTAACACAGCCAATTTACCGGTTATCCGAGGGAAAGGTCGCTAAAAAGATCGTAATGACCGAATAAGGAGGAGGTCATAAAGTAATATGGTTTGCGAAAAACAGTTTTCTTGCTAACGAAACTAGATATATTATGGTAGAATACGTTTTATTTTGATATGCCTTTATGTTTTGTCGGCAATATCATATGTTGTAGAAGGAAACCCTATACTGCAGCTGAGTGCACGGTGTTAACGTAACGTAAATGTGTCGATTTTAAAATTAAAAGTACTCGTTTCACATACGGGGTGGTAGGGACACCGACGCGAAAACGGTTACCACGTATTCAGATTCTGAGCCCCCCCATAAAAATTTTTCATCGGTTATTTTAAAAAGATCTGCTGTTTCCTACAAAAGTGCAATACCCACACGGTCAAAATGTATGGAACAGCTGTTTTTTTTAATAAACGTGGTAACCGGTTTCGCGTCGGTGCCCTTCCACCCCGTATACGTAATATTTTCATATTTTAAAGAATTTATTCATATCTATTGGATGATACTGATTGGGGTTGTTGCAAACAATTTGACTGAATTGCTATAGGATAATTGTATTTTCGATTCAAAATCGACGTGTATACGTTACGTTTACACCTATCGCTAGTGCTAGTGCCGAAAATAATGTTGACGGTTTTTCCTCAAGCTGTATATGAAACTAATTTTGTTACAATCCCCTTGACCTTGTAATCAAGCTTCAAAGTAATAGTAATCAACTTAAACGTATAAACTGTATTTTTACTCAAACGATTTTTTTTATGAAACAGTATTACGCTCTCATCATAAGGCACTATTCACACCAACAATGCAGTGGGGGGCGTGATCATGTCTGACAATAAATTACGAGTATATTGTCACGGATGATAAATCTAATGTACCGTCTGATCTAAGACCGTGTCCACCTCAGTAGCCTGAATGGCGCTTTAGGTGCTAGCAAATGAATGGCCTGAATTGGCTTGCTATCGAGGATGCCGTATAATTATGTGCAAGAAGATGGGCTGGGATCATGTGCAGATAAAGATAGAATCCATACGATGACTACTATAAATAAGCGGGAAATTATTAATCGGACGAATAAAAATTTAATTACCGACTAATGTACTGAATAGGCGACTATTATACCAAGTAAGTACCTATTTATCCGGTAATTGCGGCAAGGAGAACATAGGAAGCAAGAGCGAAAGCAGCGAGCTCGGGACTTGTGCACCCCGACTCTGACAGGTTACGTTTGAAGGGGATGGCGGGGTCTAGTGAGCGGGAGAAGCGCGCATTAGGATTCGCCCACTATTTGAAAGATGGCAACACTGCCCGATTGAAATGTCAAGTTTTTGTTCCGTGTTTAAAAATTAATTTTAATTAGAAATTAGGTTGTATTAAGGTGTAATTAAATGTGATAACGTATTTTAAATGTGTAAATACCTAGGAAAATTGTTTTCCTGATAGTTCATAAAGTATTCGGTTATACGACATTACCGGTAACCTATAAACAACAACAGCTGACGGTCTAACTACGGAATTATACGGATATATACGGGGAGTATTTGTTTATTTTTATATTATAATAGCACACAATCGTATTTAAATAGTAATAATTCTTTTTTGTGAATTTAGTAGGTACCCAGTATTGTTTCAAAATCGCTTTGTTGTCAAATGTCAGTTCGTAAAAAGTAAAACTTTAACTATTTAAACTTTGTTTACATCAGTCTTTTCAATATTAATTAAATATAACGTTCGTGATAGTTATTTTACTAACGTCTTGAAGTAAAAATACTTTAAAATTCTAAGTTTTCATTCTACGCAATCTACCCACTTATAAAAAAAAGTTAAATTCTTAGATAAGAAAATCTTATTATAGTAATAAATTGAACATTCAGTTAGATAATATCAATTTTGTCAAGCTAGTATAGCAGCCTACCTCATTTCTTTGAGTAACACAAACTTTTTCCCTGTTTATTTCCCCCTTTAATTTCTAAATTTTCTAACATTGATCTATTCTATTAGTTCTCACCGTTTCCTTATTTCCAATTTTCAGTACCCAATCCAGAAATCATGCCTGTGATGACACGTAAGGCTACTGCTCAGGATATGGAGTTAAAATTGAGAACGGCCCTCCAAGAACTGAAGGACTCAAAACTCCAATGTCAACAACTGTTACAGGAGATAGAGGACAGTGAGGAGGAGGTCAATAACGTCAATAGCAAAAACTCCAGCTTAAAACGGGAGCTAGTAGACCTTCATCAGGATTACTTGAATGTTGTCAATGAACGGGATCAGCTAAGGGTGATTACGGATGGGTTTAACAACTGTAGCAACTTGTATGAGGAGGCTTTGTGTAAAGTGAGGGACCTAGAGGATGAATTAAATTATGCTAATGTAAAACTTTTAAATTTGAAACAGGAACAGGATCATACTCAGGCTATAGAAACTGAACACTTGTACAATGAATTAGTAAATACAAATTGCAACCCTAATTCCATATTAACAATAGACCTCACAGAGGACTCCTTACTGAAACATAATTCGTACCATAAAACTAGTAAAAATAAAATTAAGAAATATGCAAGATTGAATAAAATCATTAAAAAATTTAATAAATACAAGAAACAACAAAAGCACTATTCCAAAAATATTCAATTAAGGAAAGAACGTGTTTATCTTGTGAATAGATTAAATAACTATCAGATTAAATTGGAAGATAGTATAAATATTTATGAAATAGACACTCAGCGCTTACAATCTGAAATTGAGGCACTGAATAAGTCACTAAAATCATTATATAATAAATATGATATGTCTAGCAACCAAATTAAGGAGCATATTCTAGCCACTAATGAGTTAGTAGACAAAGTGGACTTGCTGACTCTCAGCAACACTCATTGTACTTGTAGGAGTGAACCCAGTCTTGATGCCCTCCAGCCTGAGGCAACGGAGGACCCGTCCCAAGCTATGAGCGCTCAGGACTGCACCATCAACCCAGATGCAATCCCTGTCATTACATTTCATGAGTCACAAGTAGTACAGCCTGAGATTAGTCATTTTGTATCACCTGATAGTAAAAATTGTTATCATTCAGTTATGTTCTCTGATGGTATAGGTAGAGGGCTAGGTAAATTAATCAGTAATAACCTTAGTTATTGTACCCAAAATTATTGCACGCCCGGGTCAACCTACAAACAGGTCATGGCTTCGGTAATAAATAATGTTTGTAATCCTAATACCACCATTACTATATGTGTTGGAAATAGTTCAAATATTAAAAAGGAAGACATCACCGACTATGTATCAGAGTTGTTAAAGTTAAGCTGTAGTAAGATCATATTGTGTGCTTTTCCATATTTTAAAAATTTAAGTAGTAGAAAAAACAATTACATACATATGTTAAATAAGCATGTACATTTCTTAGTAGGTCACTATAGTGACAGACTTATATATCTGGATATCAACACTATTGTTGATAAACTTAAGTCGACACGGGGTAAGGTGTATCTACCAATTAGATGTAGACACAAAATAGCTAGGCTATTAGCTTATAATATTCACACAGACATAAATAGTATGTCTAAGTTTAGTTATATTATTAACACCGCGACTATTAGTAATCATACTAATAAACATTTTTATAATAACTGTAAATCGGAGGATCCATGCGTAATTATAGATGATTCTCAAGTAGAATCCACTGGTAGTAGAGTCTCGGGGCTCACTCCAGATATTAATATTAATTTAAACTAGGTAGTGAGACAAAAGAAGGTACCTTTAACAATATTGTTAAACCTATCAACAACAAGGTATCTTCTTGCACTCAATTAGTTAGTAAAAAAGGGCCTCAGCAGAACACCTTAAAATTATTCCACCAAAATATCCAAGGCATTTCTTCCAAATTATTAGAAATTGAATTGTTTTTAGAAAAAAATATGTTTGACATTATTTGTTTTACCGAACATTGGCTAAAAGATTACCAAATGCTGATTAATTATGAGAACTATACGGTTGGTAGCTGTTTTAACCGTAAATCTATGCTGCGTGGAGGTTCCCTAATACTTTTGAAAAATTGTGTTAAATATAAACAACGTATTGACATAGTAGGTCTCTCGGTTGAACATTGCGTCGAACTGTCCTGTGTTGAGCTAGATAAGCATGTAATTGTGTGTGTGTACAGACCCCCAAACTATCAAAACTTTTCCTTATTTGAATCAATAATGGAAGATGTCCTGGCAAAACTTGCAGCCAGTAATAAATCTACAATTATTTGTGGTGATTTCAATATCAATATTTTAGAAGACAATTCAAATAGCAGTCGGTTATTAAATCTTTTTAAGTCATTTGACTTGACCAACATTTTTATAGAACCTACTAGAGTCACTCCATCTTCTGCTACTTGTATAGATAATGTTTTCTGCGATTGCGATTACTTAGATAAAGCCATAGTAAATTGCCTGCCGTCTGACCACAGCGGACAAACTGTAACTTTTAGGTGTAACACACCATTGCAAAATGTTCAGATTAAATTTAGACCTATAACTACTAGCAAATTAAATAGGTATAATATTTCCCTGCAGAACAAATTAAGTGTTATGAGCCATCATATGGACGATATTAATATAAATCAATTGTATGATCATTTCTTTTCAATAGTTCACACTGAATACAACAAAACTTTTGAAAAGAAGACAAAAAGTATTTGCCCTAAATTTATATTTAGTGATTGGGCAACTAGAGGTATCAGAAAAAGTAGGGAAAGACTATTTGAGCTTTATGACCTTAAATCTTATATAAACACTGAAACTTTTAATAAGTATGTTGCTAAGTATTCAAACATTTTTAGAAATACATGCAAGGTTGCCAAAGCCCTGCACATTAGCAACAAGATCAAAACAGCAGAAAATAAAATAAAGACAGTTTGGAAAGTCATAAATAACGAGACTAACAGGAAGAAAATACGTAACACTAGCTACACCTTAGATACAGCATGTGGTCCTAAAAGCTCTAATCAGGCAGTAGCTCAAGAATTTGTGAATTTTTTTACCGATATACCGTTAAAAACTACGGAGTCTCTTAATTCCTCTCCTGAAGTAGCAATTGGTTTATTAAAGGCGAATGTGTCTGGCTGCCCGGCTGAATTTAAATTTAAACACATAAACCCTATGATAGTTATTAAAGCTTTCCGGCAAATAAAAGTCAAACTGACCGAAGATCTTTGGGGAATGTCTATCAAAGTTTGTACATCCATAGTTGAGACTGTAGCACCATACTTAGCTTTAATTTTTAATTTGTGTGTAGACCAAGGAGTTTTCCCTGATTTAATGAAATACAGTAAAGTCATACCTCTTTTCAAATCCGGGGATAGTAAAGATACTAATAATTATAGACCTGTATCCGTGTTGCCAGTTTTTAGCAAGGTGTTTGAAAAAGTAATGCTTAATCAAATGCTCAATCATTTTAACACCAACAGAATCTTACACGACCAACAGTTTGGTTTCACTAAGGGACGTTGTACAACTGACGCCGGTGTAACCTTATTAAAGCACATATTTTCTGCGTGGGAAGCATCCCAAGACGCAATAGGAATATTTTGTGACCTCTCCAAAGCATTTGATTGCGTAAATCACGACACATTGCTTTTGAAACTTGAGCATACGGACTAGGTAAACTTGCACTTAGTTTGGTAAAATCTTATTTAAGTGATAGACAACAATATGTTCAAATAAATGGTGTTAATTCACAGGGTTTAAAAGTAAAAATGGGGGTTCCGCAAGGCTCAATATTGGGTCCTTTCCTCTTTCTAGTATATATAAACGATCTACCCTATTTATTGAAAAACCAACCTCAAAATATGGTGTTATTTGCTGATGACACTTCTCTAATTTTTAAGATAAATAGACGGGCCCAAAATCTAGATGACGTAAATAATGCCCTACTTCAGGTCCATAATTGGTTCACAGCAAACAATTTAGTATTAAATGAAAAAAAAACGAAATGCATAAGATTTGCTTTACCAAATGTTAAAAGTAACGAGTGTGATATAGTATTGAATAAAGAGAAACTTGAATTCGTAGATAAAACCGTTTTCCTGGGGCTTACGCTTGATTCAAGGCTACAATGGGGTTCTCATTTGAAATCTCTTGCGGGGCGCCTAAGTTCAGCAGCATATGCTGTTAGAAAAATCCGTCAATTTTCTGATGTAGATACCGCTAGACTGGTCTATTTTAGTTACTTTCATAGTATAATGTCTTATGGCATTCTGTTATGGGGACGGGCTGCAGACATTGAGTCTATATTTATTCTGCAAAAAAGAGCCATCAGAGCCATATATAATCTTCGTAGGCGCGATTCTCTAAGGGAACTGTTTAAGGAAATCAAAATCATGACGGTACATTGTCAATACATCTACGAAAACATAATGTACGTTAGAAAAAATCTACATCTTTTTAATAAAAGAGGTGACAGACACAATTACAGTACGAGAACTAGAGACCAATTAGTTCAGCCGGGCTTCAGACTCGCTAAAGTAGACTCATCTTTCATGGGGTACTGTTTAAGATGCTATAATAAAATTCCACAAAGTATTCTTGAACTGAATGAGACGAAATTTAAATCATGCATTAAACGCACACTATGTAAGCAAGCATATTACAAGTTGGACGATTATATCTCTGATAAAAATGCTTGGCTCAATGCCGGTCCTGCTCCACATGGACAGGGGCGCATAAACTGATTAATGGATAGCATTAAATAGTATTGTTGGAGCTGCTGAAGATTGTACAACTATCTTTGCATTGTATAGATTCAATTTCTTTTGGTATTATATAACCGCATAGCCCATATTATGTGAGTACTATGTAATAGAAAGCTATCCTTCGTTGATAACCTACGTCATTTTTTTTTTTTTTTTATGACTTGAATTTGCCCTGGCGGTTAAGTGTATGTCATGCTCACTCAAATGTCTCGCTGATGGTGGCGCGTGTGTCGGATCAGTTAGTTCCCTTCAAAATGGTTGAGTTGAATGGTGCTGATACATGCGTCATGTTCGTGAACGGGCGCTGTCAGTTGTGACTGGTCATCTCTTGGTTGCCACGGCTTATTTGAATTAATTATTTTATTTTTTGAATTGTTCTTTTCCTTGTTTTTACTATGGACACTTTTAACGTGCACATCTTGCTACATCGCTCTCACATAATGTACCATCTAAACATGAATGATGTAACCAAGGTTTTGTAAAAATATTCTGATTTAAAAGAGTGTCCATGGAGTTTCTTGCCCGTTCTTCTCCATAGAGATCTACGTTAGGGAATGGGCAACTACAGTACTTTCACAGTTTTTATGCCTTGTGACTGGGACTGTAGCTAAATTTCATTGTTGTCTTTGTTTCGACAGTTCAAAAGTGCCTGTAACGGGCCTACTTGAAATAAATGCTTTGATTTGATTTGATTTGATTTGATTTGTCACCCACTTAGTATTTCAATAGCCAATATTCAGTATTTTTGACACCTTTAATTTAAGTTTATTGTTGCTCGTTTAAATACTACCCTAAATATAACCACAACATCTCCCTTTAGAATTGTTATCAGTTACCATTCGATAGTTCAAAACCTTCGTACAAGGTCAACGTTCGACACTGACACTTCACTGGGCCATCCCTGTAACATAACTCCCCTAGCCGTCCGTTAAGACTCCCTCGGGAAGTAATATACAGCGCGACTACACGACACACACTTATGTTCGGGTTTATTACACCGAATCTTAATTATAAGCTTATACAAGGAGGAAATGCGTATTTTGATAATGGCTGTCAACGCTACCATAGAGTATTAATTAAAATTTTGCATGCTGAAGATTTGATAAAAAACTTGTTATTTTATCAAACAAACCGTCAAAAACTATCTGCTTACTGAAGTGTATCAAATGGGATGGTTTTATAATGAGATATAGGCATTAGGGTACCGAGGGCTATTACCACCAAAAAAGGTATAAATCGTGTCTGGGCACATCGTTACCATGGTTACCACTCACTATGGGACTAACTATGGATCATACTTTGATGCGGCATATCTAGTTAAACCCCTCTGCCTGCTCCTTGGGGGTAGGCGTCTTGTTTTTGTACCGAACCTAACACTTGCGTTCAAACAACAAAACAATAACAACAACGACAATAAAGTCAGATATCGCGTAAGTATTTACTAATACTCAATCCCTCTAACGTAGTGTAGCCGCGGGCTTGCCAGCCAAAACACGTCGAAAATGTTTTATGTGTCTGGCAATACCGCGTAAATCTAATCTCTTGGAAATTATACGCACACTGGTCGTATGACCCTTGTTGCTAATAGAGGGTGCAATGTGTATCATGGTTTTATGTTATAGTGGTGTGATTGTTTTCCTATTTCAAGAAGTTTTTAAGAGACGAGCAAAGTTAAAATGACTGAACATGATTGAGGGATGATTATAACATGAGAAGAAACTATTAATAGATAAATGATCAGACCTTTGTGAAACATGGACTTGTCCGAGATATTCTGATAAATAGATAGAGACAAATATATAACTGTAACTATATTAGCATGCAGGCAGCCAGTTTTATAGAGCTGTAAATACGTTACTCTGTTACAAAATTTTCACACACAAAAACAGGCAATACGTGAACCATATTAGAACACCAATCCAGCATGAATTGTGTAGTTTATGATGATAAGTTATGAATATCATTCTGGATTTAAGTAGTTAAAGTATAAACAATAACATAGCTATAATATTCAGCAATATTCCATACAAGTGTCTGAGAGTCTAGCCAGCAAAAATCCCAATTTGGCGAACGCCCAGCCGAAATACAATCGCATACAGGTTGTATTCGAACCAGAGCAAGCTTATACAGGATCGGTTTATAGCTGATGTAATAAGTAATAAAATATAGGGTTGTATGGAGTACCTCATTACAATATTGAACGATTTTTGGCATTTTATGTGAGACATAATTTTATTAAGTTCAGCACACAGTTAAAGGCTCACAAATTGTGTAAAGTTAAACATGTTTAAAACATCGTTTTTCTGTTTTCCGATCGTTAAACACGTTTCGTGAGTTCTGATACAAGCGGGCATATTTTACCTTAATATAGTAAATAATGATATCAACATTTATAAAAGAACTTAGTCAGATAATGAGTTGATTGCCATCTCATTTATCTAAATCGGCTCAGTAGTTTAGGCGCTACGAGGTTGAACATATAAATGAAACAAACATAATATAGACAACTAAAATCATAACACTTCCTTTTGGCCGTGCCGTAGTCGGATAAAAAAACTTTTCGGCCTTTTTTAATTTAAACTTCGATTTGCTATCAATTTACACGACGAGCAGAATTTGAAAGAATATCTTGGCTCAGTTCTATACATTTTATGCTATATCTATTCATAACAACTACGTATTGTATTAATTTAATTAATTAAAGCTAGCCAAGCAGAACCAATTCACGTCAACTTGGCTTCAAATATACATCTTGTACCATATTTTATGTGTCTGACAATGCTTGTAAAACTAATCCCTTACGCCCCGTTAACGACCTCTGGTGATGCGACTGGCGAAGTGACTTGCGTCAAGAAAAACGCTCGTTTGTCACTTGTTGCCTTCGCGTGAGTATGTACTAGCGGGTTATTGTACATTCGCCACAAAGTAAATTCACCACGAAATAAAGTATGTGTAAACTCGCCACAGCTCTATTTTCATGAAAAAATAATCCGCCATATTGTTTATTTCCGTACAGACAGCAGAAAAATCAAACAATATATATAAATATAAAAAGCTAAACTGACTGACTGACTGTTGATATATCAACACACAGCCCAAACCGCTGGTCCTAGAGATATGAAACTTGGAGGGTGTTAGCGTAACGCGAGTGTCATCTCGGTGACTCGGTGACACTGTAATGTCGCAATTATAATAGACGTTCGCCCGAATTCGATTGCTTATGGAATTCGGGCAGACGACCAAGTGTAAAGGAACGGGGTCGAGAACGCCCGTCTTCAGACAATTTCGTCCGGCTTCATCGCTGACTTTTTTCGTAATTAATAGCTCGTATTCCATTACATTCACCAGTGTAGTAAATGTATCCAGTAAAGACATTCAAACATTCGAATCTTTTAATCGTTTTCTCCACAGTGGCCGTCGCAATATGCGTGTTGTTTGAACGTTAAACTCATGGCACAGCGGTTATAGTACCTTTAAACTACCTTTGTTGCAAACTACAGACTCGTACATAGGTGAAATAGTTTCTACTCGGGTAAATACCTTTGTAAATATGTATATAATGCCTACAATGTTACCTGGCGGGATTAACTAACTTACAATTATTGCCAAGTCACTGTTAAACACGAAGGGTTACTAAGTAAATGTGTAGACATAGGTTAAATTAGACTAAATTCTATTATATTAACAGAATACTTAAGTTAAGGTTAGGATAACGATGAGTTAAGTCTGCTTTGTTATGGAACTAACTTGCTAGGGCTGGACATACCAACTTACATATTGGTCGCATAGATGAGGGGAGAATAGTAATAAGTATCGATTCCGAAATACGATGGGTGAAGTAAAACCACGTCAACCGGCTTACCTACAGATAAAAGTCAAAGACATGATTGTGACATACACCAGCAAGAGTGCCTAGTGATATTATAACTGAAAGAACTCTCTCCTAGCATCGTGCACAACTAACTGTACACTCTAGGACTTGATTTGGCTATTTGGTTTCAACTTTAGACAAATGGACAAATATAAAATATTTACCCCTTTTTTTTGGGATGTGAAATCATCAAATGACTCCTCCCGCTCTGGGCGGAGTGGAAGGGAGTGTCAGACTTTTACTGACTAAAAACCATCCATGTTCCTCTTTTGCCCTTTATGTTCCAGGGCCGCGGTATCTCTTTCGAACAGTCCCGCAGCCCTGGAAAATATTTAACCCTAAAGTTGGAAACCAAATAACCCTAAAATCTCCATGCACAGTAACTTGGATATCCCCCCCTGATTTGTGTTTTGTAACCGTCTTCTTAGATAATTTTTTATATATTTTAAATTAAAATACAGAGCCATTAGATAAATCCCAGATCACTAATTTATCCCCTAAGTTTGGGGGGGAAAACTACTGAATTGGGAACCTTGAAGTCAATACGTACTGGTTGGATAAAATCCAAAGTCATGGATTTGAGAAGAAGAATAAGCAACAACTTTGATGAAAAGGATTGAAAATGTGTTGGATTGATTGACGCTATTCAATAGCTTGTGTCAATCCTGGTGCAAGTCTTTGTAGAAATACGAATGCTTCAAGTGATTACCACCATGTCTAGGCCCCCAGCATTGTGTCCGCGTCATAGACTACGACCCGCTTCCTCTTACAGAGTGGATACAGTGTGTCTTAGCAGAGGAAACATAGTAGGCTGTTAACGTGTGTTTAATTTAAGCCACCATCTGCCTAGCCATTTTCCAACTATTAATTTATTTATTAATCACAAAAACAAACAAACTAACAACAAACTATAATGGGGTCGGCTTCCAGTATCGCCAGATGCAGCTGAGTACCAGTATTTTACATGGAGCGACTGCCTACCTGACTTCCACAACCCAATGAGTACTGGGTAATACGATACCACTTGACAATTCCGGTTGTCAAACTTCCAGGTATCTATCACCTGTAACAGCTGTCAAAGATTTATAAATGACAGCCACTTAACGTGCTTTCCGAAGCACGGAGGAAACTCGGTATGTAAAGATTGACACCCATTCACGAACCGACCTCGGCAAGCACTGATTAACCTTGAAGATTGTGCCGTGCAGCTGTGATTTAAATAAACAGCATACCCTTCATCAACCAATTACCGCTCATACCTACATCATCTTCTTGTTTATCATTACATTGAAACAGTATCACTATCCAGTTACAACTACCAAACAGGATGTCTGCAAACAGCCACAGGGTTATTATACAGGGTGCGTCCGACTCCAACCGTACAAATTAGACGCCTGCGGGTGCGTCGATATCGACTGACAGGCGGGACGTTGGACGCACCATTTTATGTTCGATTAAGTATACTTGTAGGTGTGTTACTTGTGTGTGTATAATATAGGTTTTCTACATATTTTTAAATTCATTTGTTGTTTTTAGAAGAGTAATCTCGCCCCTTTTTAGCGACGGGAGATAGGGACGGGGGGTACGCCCTAGAAAGATATACACCTTATTGGTGAGGTTCTTCAAAAAGGTCGTGTGCGTAGTACTCGCAATCAGCGTGCGTGTATGGCCAGATGTACATTTTACTGATGTGTTCTGAGAAATAATATTTAAAAAAAAACTGTTCTAAAATCATCAATTGGTTTTTCATCTTTGCCTTGGATATACCTGAAATTTGGTCTGGTTCTTGTAACACAGCACTATTTAACCATCGCAATGACACCAAAAATTAACAAGCTTAACAATATTATTAACAGTCATAAAATTCAAACAATATTGCTCAATATCTAAATCGAAACTGTAACCAGCCTCCACTGCATTCGATATTGCATCGCAAAGGTTCCCGAACTATAAAGTAACAGACACATTTGCCCACAATTGGCAGAAGAAGCAGACGGTCTGTTTGGAGCGATGCCAGATGGTCAGAACGTCAGACCAGAACGGCACTTTGTTACTAATTGCATGCTGTTTGTACGTTAATTTATTTTGGATTTTTGATACAGAGTTTTTGTTTGGGTTATGTATGGTCGAAAAATCTTTTTTATTTCCCATAAATAAGGCAGTTTAGGTCGTTTTCACTAACGACATATAAATATTGCCTAAATACAAGGTGTAAACGGATCATTCAGGAAACAGTGAACCAAGTATTCTGTAGATTAAAATAAGTAACTACGCAAAAATGTTTGCTTGTTTGGAGTTATTATTACAAGATACCGATTTATTTTATCTATACAATCGAACATAGAGAACAATGAAACGATAAATTGAAGACAAAACTAACAAATAATAAGAACTACTACTTTCTTAAAAAAACATCTTGTAATGTAGGTACTCAAATAGCACTATATTTATAAGAGTTTTTCTCAGACATAAGAACATCAAACACTTCAATATTGAAGTCTCGTAAAAATTGTTTACCTTCTCCGAACACTTTATTATTTCTAAAAAAATGGGTACCTACATCTTTTCTAAAACCACACAAGCGTAATTTTTACTCAACGAAGTAAAATAATCATTATCGATCCAAAAGTACTATAACTTAATTCAAAATTTTCGCTCCTATCTTTCTAAAGTACAGTTAAAAACGTTAAAAATAGGTACATTGACACAAGGTTCCCAGGTTTTATTCCTGCGCGGGCCTGTGGACGGTGAGTGTGGCGGCTAGCTCGCTGTCCGTCCGTCTTATGACGACAGGCCGTGTTGACGGCGCGTTCGTGTTCCACGCGCGCCTCAAAGAGATGTCAGCAAACAGGAGGGGCCCGCAAGGGCCGATGCCTGCCAGGACTGCGGGACTGTTCGAAAGAGATACCGCGGCCCTGGACCACAAAGGGCAAAAGAAGGAACATGGATGGGTTTTAGTCAGTAAAAGTCGGACACTCCGTTCCGGAGACATTTGATGATTTCACATCCCAAAAAAAAAAGGTTTTATTCCTGCATTCAGTAATATTAACGTGGCCACTGGGCTCAAGCAATATAGTCTAATTAAATACCGGCGACATAAAAAAACCCAGGTCTGGTTTTATTTTACAGCGCTTCTAGATTATTTCTAGGCCTCCCGAGCGATGTCGCCCGTCTTCTGGCACCCACTGCGTGACGATTCTGGCCCATCGATCATGATGAAGGTCTGGTAATTAATTAAAATAAGAGCTTCTTAATGTCTGGTTAAGAACATTTTAATTAATCATATCATAGTCTGTCATAGTCTTCTATGTATATAAAGATACATAATAGTAATGAGCAATCAGTAATTTAGTAGTCTTTTACAACCCTAAGGCTACGTTCACACACAGCGTATAGTCAGCCGCTGACTGTAAGCGTTGAGTAAAAAATGTTTGAAGAAAACTCAGACTGCCCTTTGTTTTTTTATACATTTTGAACTTGACGCTCACGTCGGCGGACCACCAGAAAGCAGAACCAAAAACCAGAGGGGCCCATGCCTGCCAGGGCTGCGGGACTGTTCGAAAGAGATACCGCGGCCCAGGAACACAAAGGGCAAAAGAAGGAACATGGATGGGTTTCAGTCAGTAAAAGTCTGACACTCCCTTCCGCTCCGCCCAGAGCGGGAGGAGTCATTTGATGATTTCCAATCTAAAAGAAAAAAAAGGCGTCTAAAAAGTCAAGTTAAACCATAAATAGGGTGGAAGGGACACCGACGCGAAAGCCGTTACCACGTATTCAGTACATCATTCTGATCACCCCCACATAGAAATTTAACATCGAGTATTAAAAACAAATCAGCTGTTTCCATACATTTTTGGAGGAAACAGCTGTTTTTATTAACCGATGAAAAATTTATATGTGGGGGTGGGTGTGCTCAAAATGATATAAGTACTGAATACGTGGTAACCGTTTTCGCGGTGATGTACCTTCAACCCTGTATATCAGGGCGTTAAATAGAACTTCTGAATGTCAGTCTTTACAAAGAAATAGATAAGATTTAATATGCCCCTTAGCAAAATTTTTGCAAGGAGAAGAATAAGGAAGGAACTCCTTATTTACTCTTTTAAAATGTTTCCAAGTCGGGCAAGGTGTTATTGGGTTTTACCATCAGGAATTTCTCAGTAGCAGCCACGGAGTCTGTATTTGCGCCCGTTTGATGGCAATAGGCTCGCCCCCTATTACATCGGACTTAAACATAACTGGCGAAATGGGGGTGTACTATTAGGTACACCTCTGCCTAACCCTTCGGTATAACAGGCGTGAAGTTATGTTATGTGATGTTAAAATGTTCTACCATATTTCGTAAACATCAATTATACCAACAACTATCCATTATGTCACAAAGGCCTAATAACTCTCACAAAACATAAACATCCTTTTATTATTATTCCCTCTAACCCACACGATTCCAATACCCTCTATTTATCTTCAAAAGTCAGAGCAATGTGCGCAACTGAAGGAATGCATCGAAGTTGCTCTAATTTATTGAACTTAGTTCAGTTTATTGAACTAAGTTCAGAACTGAATGCCACAGCCCAATCATAAAGTACGTTAAGAACACAAGTTGCATCGTAGATTCCTGGTCAAACATCCAACTTGAGAGGAACTTAGATCCGCTTATTTTGCTCAATAGTCTGAGCTGGTTGGGAATGTTGTTCAAGAAAATACCTTATTGATTAAATGGGGAGCTGCATGTCATGGTATAGTCGAGCTCGTAATTACTTTTCCACCTTATGCATAATCAGTCTATACCTTATATTTCCACCACTGAGTCACAGGCGTCATCGCTGTGAGAAAACAGGCCGTGATCCGCCACGCGAGCCCAGTGTGAGTAAGTGGATCAAACCAATTGGTTGAATGTCAAATGCACGTCATGAAACGGAAAGATCGATTTGTCTATGTGACGATTAGATAGTTTAAAACTTTAAACCTTAATGATATATTACTAAAACTTGTTGTCAAAAGTGGGAAAACGTTTACGAGGTCGACTATATATACTAGTATAAGTGCTGTTCTGTAAATTTTTAATTCGAACCGCACTCACATATTTTCAAAATGTAAAGTGATTAGCAACACAACAGAAGACAACTCTCAATAGAACCCAAACATCCAACAATTTTAAGAAGTCAAATAATTATACTCGTTACGTAAGCCATTACACTTAGTTTTCTCTGAGTGATACTAATTGTGCTTATTACAAAAAATATAATCAAAATGGTTTAGTACAGTTGCATTTTCTATTTGGAAATCGGTCTAATATAACACTTTCACATAGAGAGGAGCTCGTGGTTAAATAATAACAGCCACTCGGGTCGATCTTTAGGTTAAGCCGTGTTTACCTAGGTTGGTCTGTGGATGGGTGACCACCCATTATGTACCGAGTTTCCTCCGTGCCTGGGAAAGCACGTTAAGCCGTTGGTCCCGGCTGTCATTTGTAGATCTTTGACAGTCGGTTCAGGTAGTCAGTGGCCCGAGTCTGACAACCAGTCTTACCAAGGGGTATCGTATTACCTAGCACTAAATGTATTGTGGAGGTCAGACAGGCAGTCGCTCCATGTAAATTCTGATATTCAGCTGCATCCGGTTAGACTGGAAGCCGACCCTAACATAGTTGGGAAAAGGCTAGGCAGATGATGTAACACTTTCACATAGCGCGGTCATTTTAGGGCCTCTGGTCCCCTCTAGCATATTTTCTACCCTACGAATGAGCAACGTCGCGTGGCGTGATTTATTCCATTATAAGTTTTAAATTCAATTTATTCATGCACCCCTAAGAACTGCAATTTGTTGGTGAAATTGTGTGTTAAAAACGAATTTTCTAGATGATATGTGCTAACTTTATTGCTTAGTCTTGTGAATTTTACTTGGTACATTTCATTTATGTATTTTTTATTTACCGGCGCAACTATCATTACAAGTTATCCGAAGGCTGAAGACAACAGTTTAGGGTTATCTTACGAATTCATTCAAGGAACAGAACACACTGACAATTATTTACATCATTCGTTCGTAGGGTACAAGTAACTGACGATTTGTTATGCAAGTTGGTCTATTGTACCCATAACTAGATTATCATTTGCCTAGCCTTCTCCCAACTATTTTGGGGTCGGCTTCCAGTCTAACCGGATACCGCTGAATACCAGTATTTTACGTGGAACAACTGCCTATCTGACCTCCACAACCCAGTTAGTTCTGGGTAAAACGATAACCCCACCCTATCCTTAACAACTCTATCAAAACTGTCATGTACCCTTCCATGTTACGTGTTACATACAGCTGTAACACACACCGGACGTTGTCGCCACGAACACCGACGTACTAGTAAATTGTCCATGAAACATCAATGCGACTACGATCGATTTAGTACTGAATAGTGTGAATGTGGAGGCGATTGAATGAGAAATGTTTGCTGCAGCAGGAGATGAAAGGTATGTTATGAAATAAGGCGTCTTTTAAAATGCTGTATTTCACGAACGACACAGAGGCCATTTCGGCATTTCTTTTTTTTTTACGTTGTCCAGTAACATGTCTTTAAACCACGTTCTATTAGAACTTAATAGATTTTTATAGATACTTTCGAGAAGCCAGCAAGACTTTCCACAAATACCAACAGTATGAGTTTGTAGATACTGAGATTTCTTTGAAAGATTTTAAAACTGCCACCACGATTTAGTTTAAAAAAAAGCGTTCGTAAAGCGTACTTATCAATTCCGCTATTTAACCATTCATATCATACAATAGTTACATGCTTACCAAATATTGTTTCATTACCGCTCCATCAAAGCCTTCAAGATCCCTTTCAAGCCGCTTTCAACCCGTCAAAGGCATCACAAAGGGCACAATCATACAACACGAGTAAATTGTACGTATGAAACATCAATGCACTCCTCGATGCGACAAGCACAGAATAGTAGTATGCGCACAGATGCTACGAACGAATGATACAAGAGTCCAAGAGTACTATGAATCTCGTGAATGCAATATATCTATCTCCTGAATGGAAGATAGTGAATGAGTCGTCTTTAGGAATAGCTCGATTTAAATTTTCCGTTTTGTGAAGGTTTGCGGGAATGTGAAGAATGAACGAACGACGGTGAATGATAAATGTTGCGTAATTAGTGCTAAAGTGAGGCTCAGAAAGGTCTAAACTTCAGCTTTTTATTTTACAAAAAGTGAACTTTTGTTCGCCTTAGTAATTAATACAAAAGTACTTTTAAATGCAACTCCATCTATTTTACATACCTATATGACTGGAGCTAGGCATATATTTTACAATTGATATGTACCGGCACCCTAAAAGCTGGTACAAACTGATAAAAAATTGCAACATAGCTACCTCTACACACATGTACTTATAACAATTGTATCAAAAAGACGCAACACACAAAAAAAAGATCGCAAGAGTATTTCCGACAAAAATATTTTAAATCGTATTACATACCCACAAGGTTTTTATCATAAAATATGTAAATATTAAAAGCACCCAAATAATCCCGACGTTGTGTTGATCCCCCAAAGCAGTACAGTAAAATAAGATATTTTACTAGACACGTCTTTTATGGAAAGGTTTTCTGATCAAATATTCAAAAGGGGGGATTTTGATGGGGAAAAAAGAATTTCAAATATTTACTCAGATTGAGTTAAAAAGGTTTCTGTTTACGTTAAAAATGTAAATTTGAAAATAATTTTGTGAAAAGGACTTTTAATGAGATAAAGTTTATTAGTGCCTTTTTGTAAATCCGTTTAATTAAGAACTACGAGTAGAATCTTTCAAATAGCGTCCAATTTTCGCAAATAGGACGTTAAAAGCAATAAATAACGAGACGTACTAAAACCCAATTAGGGCCCAATCTAAAATCTGAGCTAAACTCGTAGGATTTGATTTTCAAATCACCTAATTGGCCCGGCGTAAAATAACGAACACATTGACAACAAATTTTACCTTTCGAATTATTTCAAACTTTTGGTAAATTAATATTTATCTATAAAATATAAATTGACACATCCTAGTAGCTACCCCGCTCCTTCAAAACCATAACAGAAAGCCATAAAAATCTGACCCATAATCTTATAAAATCCCATATTTATACGTTCAACCACTCACTATGCACTCAACACCTCTACACACCCCACTACTTCCACCCTAAAGTCCGTTATCTTACGAAAGTCACCCCGAAAAATCTGTCCCTGATTTAGTGGCGTACCTACTCCCTTTTGAGAATGCCATAAAACAGTCCCATGTCACCGACAGGCGACGAAATCGACTGGTAACGCTTTACAAATATATCGCGAGGCCAATGTTCCGAACATTTCTATAGATTTATGAAGCGCTATATTGACGCTGAGTGGTGATAAACATCTTAGATGGTATGCGCTCCTGGTAGATGCAGTTAGTTGGAATAGGTGGTAATAATATTTCTTGTAATATAAGTGATCTTTGACGTTTTGTTTAGTAGATTTCGAGACAGGTATGGTTGGTTGGGGATCTTATAGTAATATAATTAATTAATTTATAGTTTCCTTTATTTAGATACAAATTTTATCCATTTTTAAATATTAATTTAAAAAATATGTAAAAAACATTTAAAAATATAAAGATTATAATTATGTTTAGTTTCATTATTATTTATTATCTTAAGCAGGTACCATATAGGTGCAAAAAGAAAAGTTAATCACTGATAGATCTGTGAAAAACTCGTTTTTCAATTAAATCCCTAACATTTTTCAAAGCATGTACCTAAACTTAACTAAAATTAGCGGAAATAAATATCAAAACCGAATCATCGGGCAAATATTCAGTGTATATTTCAGAACACAAAACAAATATCATGCAGCAGAACTGTACAAACTCCGCTGCAAAACTACATATTCTCGGAAAACCGAATCAAACATAGAAAATGCAGGCCATTTTTATGCTCTACTCTTACAGTCGATATATGGATAGATTCAAACGATTTATTCGAGTTCTATTGACGTAAACGAATTGTGATTACATACTCATACCGCTGACGAATAAATAAGGCTAGGACAGGACAGACAGAAGCCGATTAGATCAACCGAACGCGGGCACGTACTATATTGGATAAACGTCAAACCTGACGTATGGCTTGCGTACATACAATGCTGCGTCTTCCGATACGTAACGTCTGGGATAAGTTAACGGGTAGATTGTAATCGATTCAATCGGTATCGGGTTGGGAATCGATGATTGATTTGTTATAATCACTACACTTTCTTTATTCTCTTTTGTGCTGCCACAAACAACGAAAAGAGTTCAGTTATAAAAAATCGATTTCCTGTCATTTTTTTTTCTTTTTGAAACCCTAATGACAATTTCTCTGTAGTGCCGTAATTTTGGAGTGTCCAACTCATTTAAAAAGCTCTATCAATGCAACGTACTAGCAGTGTAGCCCAGGCCTAGTACTAGAACATTTTTTTAAATCCATTAATAGAACAATGATTCCAATTTCAAAACGTATTTGAATAGACCGACGTTCTATTTGAATTTATGAAACAATAAAAATACCAAATGGTTTTCACAGACCAGTTTACTAACTATAATAGGTACCTACCTACTTTAATGACTATGTTAGATTTTAACAATGCAGTTGTGAATGTTCCTGTGTTATTAGATTTAGTCACTATTTCGAGAACACGTGGAAATGTGGTTAGAGAACATAAATTCTGAAGCAAATTGTTTAAATCAGTTCACGAAAATTTTGTTCTACATTGTGAAATTCATTTATGGCAGATAAATGTTTAACACACATAAATGAATTTTCGAGAACTATTCATTATTTTTTAAATGTCCAACGTTACACGAGGGGCATGGAAAATACTTTCATTAAAATTCTTTTACTCCATGAGCATGAGGTCCTGGGTTCGATTCGCAGGTTGGACAAGTGATATGTTCCATCAAGAATTTCTCAGGAGTCTGGATTTGTGCCCGGTTGATGGCAATAGGTTCGCACCCTATTACATGGGACGTAAACATAACTGGCAAAATATAGGTGAACTATAGACACACCTCTGCCTAACCCTTTGGGGATTACATGATATATCTTTAACTGTAAGGCCTCGTTTTGTGTGACTCACAAACAACTCCTAATTGATGAGAAGACAGGTTACCGCTTAATTTGTTGCAGATTGTTTACATAAAGCGTAACAGGCGGTTTCTAAACTTAATGGTGGTAAGGCTAGAATTAACTTGTTTACACTAGGCCTAGACATAGCCTAAATAACAGATAAAACTTAGAGTTTCATCTCACCAAAGTTCTGCAACAAATTTTTGAAGTGGATGTCTTGCTACGACTTTCTGAACTATGCGTTAAATGTAGATATTATGTATCGTTTCATCATTACCGTCTCATATCATCTGTCTAGCCTTTTCCTAACTATGTAGGGCTCGGCTTCCAGTCTAACTGGATGCGGCTGAATATCAGAATTTTACAGGGAGCCACTGCATATCTGACCTCCACAACTCAGGTAATACGGGGTAATACGATACACCTTGGTAAGACTGGTTGTCAGACTTTCAAACTACCGACCGACGTAACGACTGTCAAAGATTGACAACCGGGACCAACGGCTTAACGTGCTTTCCGAGGCACGGAGGAAACTCGGTATGTAATGGGCGGTCACCCATCCACGGACCAACCTAGGCAAGCGATTCGACCCGAATGGCTGTTATTAGTTAACCACGAGCTTTTCGGGTGAATGTAACGCAACTATTTGCATTAATTGTATCACGTTAAAGCAAACGGGCATCACTTGCCCACATTTAGAACACACGGGCATAATAGCATTGGTGGCACGCACCGAGGGTAGGAACCCTGGTGGTAGGTAGGAGGGTAGAAACTTGTAGGTATTTTGTTATTAAACTACATATTTATTGTTTTCAGATTTTTTCTTAAACATATGTTGTAAGACATGGTTAGTTGCCAAATTTCATGATTCTAGGTCAACAGGAAGTACCCTATAAATTTTGATTCCCTTGAGTGTCGAAATACACGTTTTTTGCGGCATAAACGGCCGTATCTTTTATTTACGTTTACTTAGAAGTCACGTCTACATGACCATGACCATGACCTGAGCATATCGTTTTAATTTCAACTCGATACCTCCACGCGTTACCGAGAAAAAAGGTCTTAACAGACAGATAGACGGACGGACGGACAGACAACAAAGTGATCCTATAAGGGTTCCGTTTTTTCCTTTTGAGGTACGGAACCCTAAAAACAATCTCCTCTAACTTAAGCCACAGCCGTTCCCATCAGTACAGTGACAATTAGGCAACGTTATTATGTCGGTCATGTAACACATTAACTACTCTCGATTCCCCATTGACCACGACAATTACTATTCGAAACGTAAACAGAATCGACTAATGGAAACACTAATCGACTTGTTTATAGTCAGCTGCGTTTGTGTTTTGTTGTCTATGCTTTTAGTTGAGATTCGAAGGCAATGTTTTGTTGCTTTTGTTATCATAGCAGTAGGCTATACACAAATATAGAAAAAAAAGAACTTTTTTAATATTAAATTAAGCTGAGGGCCCATATCTTGAAAATTTCGCAAAACTGGAGCCATGAGTCAGCTAGCCGGGGTCGCGGCAGATCAAGGAGGAGATGGCGAGACGGTTTGGATGGCTTTCTCGTGAATTGGCGAGAAGAGGCGCAACATCGAGAAAACTAAAAGCAATGGTGGAAGGCCTTTGTCCAGGAGTGGGACAGTACAGACTAACAAATAAAAAAAAATGAAAAATACAGACATTTTACAGTCTGTGAAATGTTTAGTAACATAATAAGCACTGTTAGAGGGCATAACAACGAGGCGCCCCGCTTTCTTGGAAGCGAACGTATGTAGTTACGAACCGCTCGCCGCTCCACGCCGCGGCGTCGCGCACGCGCCAGTCCGGCTCGCATCGCTGTCGCATACGGTCACGTTTTTGCAATATTCTACCTGTTCTGTGATTTTTTTAACATCTAGACTGTGTTTACCGTAATAACTGTAACATTAAACACTATTTGTGTACCATACACCGTCCATTCGATTAATTCGTTACCTGACCCACTTCAGCACATTTAAAATAAAAAATTCCAGTTCAAACTCTATCTAGCAATGTTTAACGTATAATCAACATAAATGAACTAAAACTTAGTACCAAAAAACGCTTCGAACCAAATTGAATTTGGATCTAATCAACGTTACAAGCAAGTATATCTCAACCGCTCCGTTTACGTACACTATCCTAACTGGATCCGATTAACATCGTATGCTCCGTCCGTCCGTTCGGCATTATACCCGGTCTTGTCCCTTTTTTCAATTGGCCGAAGCCGTACGGTTCTATCCAATGTGAAAAAGCGACTAAATCGTGTAAACTAGGAAAAGGTTTCTGATGTAACGCTCGGGATAATAGCAGACAGTCAAAGCTGTATTTTGTTGAGAATTAGTTTGGATTTAGTTCTAATGTGTGAATAAGATTTAATTAGTACCAGATGGATAGATTTCTTTGGAGGAACAGCATAAATGGGATATTTCTTATTAACACAAAACGAGAAAAATTTTGAAAAAGATTGATGACAGTATAAGGGTCTGAGATATAATAAACAGACCGGATACTGAACACATTTGTTTGGTCACTATTTTTATACAAGCATGACAACATGACTTAATTAATATTTGCATAAGGTTCTCTGTTCTCATGAAAGTGACTTGTGTCTTTTTTGAGAGTAAATATCCTAAAACGTAACTTAATGCTACGCGTGAAACTACGCCGTAGCTCCAGTTTGCTACGGCGTAGCACACACTTGCTACTATTGAGCGGTCTTCACGTCTTGAAAGTTTAGATATGAAACTTTCTTTAGGTGATAAACTCAAGCGTAATAATTATTTTAGGATGACAAAATGCTATCTAACGTTCACCCAAATTTGTCTGAATATCCTTAAAATTCAAAGAGAGATTACCTTACTTATCTCTCTTTTGCTTCAAAGAAAAATACCCAACTAAATTTACTCTGCCGGAGTATAATCCCTCATAGTTGCAGACAATGGTATTAAAAATATTGAATGTCATCCGCAGAGAATTAAATTGAGAACAAAAAAGAATATCTTATCCAGCGCTAGGAAAAGTAATTTACTTTACTGGGAGCATTGTACTGTCAGCGAAATAGGTCAGTATTTCACATTCTTTGTATTGCCGTACTAACTTAAAAACTCGGGTTTTAATTTGTGCAAAATATTCCGGTACAACTATGTCGGATTTTTGTTGTGCTGGAAAATGTTTGCTTATTTTGCGCTCCGTCGGTGACTGAATGTGGAAAGGCACGTAAGACAATAAATTATTGTGGTGGTACAAAAGTATTGCAACTTTTTTTTTCTTTAGCCTGGACTGGCCCACTCCTGGGCAAAGGCCTCCCCCCGTTGCTTCCACTTTTCTCGGTGTTTCGCTTCTTTTCACCAATTAACGAGAAAGCCATCCAAGGTGCCGCCATCTTCTCCTCTGTTTGCCGCGACGCCGTCTAGCTGTCTCAGGGTTCTAGTTTTGTGAAATGCGGGCCCACAGCTTAACCGATTGCAACTTTTTTGAATAGTAATTATTTTCTACATTGATTGTTTTGAGTGTAGACACGAATTTCAAACGATACGACGACGTATGTGGTTGAATCGTGATATTGGTCTCTCTCTTATTTAATATCAAGTCACCACGAGATGGTAATAAATTATTGTATCGTAAATCTGTTATAAAGTCAATTATAATAGGCTTTTTAGAATTCCGGAACTGAACGGTAACCAACGGGACCCTATTACTAAGCCTCCGCTGTTCGTCTGTCCGTCTGACCGTCTGTCTTTCAGCGAGCTGTATCTCATGATCCGTAACAGGTAGACAGTTGAAAGTTTCACAGAATTTGTATTTCTGTTGCCGCCATAACAACAAATAATAAACTAAAACTTAATGGAGCCCCCCTTAATTTTGATTTTATTATTTGTTGTTATGCTGTTATATACTGCGATGGTACAGAACCCTTCATGCGCGAATCCGACTCGCACTTGGCCGGGTTTTGTAGTTATTCATGCGTGCATAACAGATTATAATTTTCATGGATTATTCTTGGCTGTTTCTGTTTGTGTTTCCATTCATTAAAGGTAAAGTTTGTGGTTTTAACCTGACATTACGAGCAAAATATGAGTGTGCTATACACCCACATCCACTCAGTTCTGGGGTATACAGGCTTGATTTAAAGTTTGTATCGCGGTTTACAATCTCAAATACAAGTACTTGTAATCTTAACTTTAATCCAATAAATAAATCAAGTTTATAATTAACCTCTTAAATTGAATTCTAACAACAAAACGTTTCTGTTTCGATAAATCTCAAGGGATTAACTTAAAATTAAAATTCCAAGTAAACTAATTCAAATGGAATTAAATTATAAAGCATAAAAGCAATAACTTTAGAAGAAGGCTTAATTACACTCAAGCGGTGAAATTGTAAAAGTGAAAACTACAAAGAAACTTATCCTAAAGCCTAAGCTTTAAAAAAAGAACCGCAGTGTTTTCGTTCTCACAAATCCGATTTAATTATCCTTCTTCTCATTAATTACAGGGCACATTGTGCTTGCCTTACTACCACTAAACAGGTCAATATAGTAGATCTACTCGGTTCAACTTATGAAAAAAGTAATAAGCAGTGACATTAACAAAAGAACATCAAACTAAGAATGAATTCTATTATATATATTTTTATTATTATTTTGATTCTATTTATTTTATATTTTTCTTATGAAATAAGCAGTAACTTTGTGCTCTTCTATGTTAATATGTTTTCCTGTTAAGTATTTGTGTGTACATAAATATAAAAAAAATATAAAAAATAATGAATAATCTATACATATAATAAAACAGTAAAAAAACTGTGTCTGTACATTGAATATATTAAAAAAAAAATAATTGAGGGGGGTTTAGAAACAGTAATAGAGCACGAAACCAAAAAAAAAATTCTGTCTGTTTGTCTGTTTGTCTGTTTGTCTGTTTGTTTGTACACGCTAATCTTCGGAACTACTTGACGGATATGAATGATTTTTGTTTTGTTGTATAGGTATAAAGTCTGAGCAACACATAGGCTATAATTTATCTTGGAAACTTGAACACCTGATGCAGAACCGCAACAGACCAGCTAAACTGTAAGAGATACAAAAATGATACCTTAGCAAAAATTGTTTCACGTGATGAGCATTTTCTGCTAAGAGAATAAATTTGAAGATCTGGAACACCTGATGTGGAACTCCAAGAGCCCAGCTACACTATAACATATATAGGAATGACGTCTTAGCAAGAGTTGTTCAGCCTGATGAGTACTCTCTGTTGTCGTATAAAATTTGAAGATCTGGAACAGCTTATGTGGAACTCCAAGAGCCCAGCTACACTACAACCTATATAGGAATGACGTCTTAGCAAGAGTTGTCCAGCCTGATGAGCACTCTCTGTTGACGTATAAAGATTGTAGATCTGGAACACCTGTTGTGGAACTCCAAGAGTTCACTGTGTAATTATAAAATAACATAAGCTGGGAGTACCTCCACGCGGTGAGGCGGTAACAGTTTAGGACTGATTTTCGATGAAAATTCTATGAATCATTGAAAATTTGACTCTACTGGCTAAAACTCCCATTTATTTCCTTTTCCATTTATCTTCGTGACACGGTAGCCTACCCGGTAACGCAGGGGAACAGTCACTTAGATTTTAATTGATCAGGTATTTTCAGAATAAAACTATAACCATGCCTAGAAAGAGGTCAAATCTTTCCCAACGTTCCAAAGGAGCTAAAAGATTGAGGATCATAAGATCCCAAGAATCTAACGAAGAGCGTCAGGATAGACTTGATTCTGTTCGAGAACATCAGGCTGCAACTTGCTCTGTAGAAACCTCTTCGGGTCGCGAAGCTCGCTTGCGTTCTCAGCGTATTTATGCATCTACATCCAGGTCTCTAGAGACCAGTGAAGAATATGATGCGCGACTCTCCGCTGATCGTGAACGTCATGCATTGTCTCGCGAGTCGGAGACATTCACGGATAGAGAATTGCGATTGAGTTCTCAGCGTATCTACGCATCTGCTTCAAGGTCTCTAGAGACAAGTAAGGAACATGATGCGCGACTGTCCGCTGATCGTGAACGTCACGCATTGTATCGCGAGTCGGAGACGTTCACGGATAGAGAATTGCGCTTGAGTTCTCAACGTATCTACGCATCTGCTTCAAGGTCTCTAGAGACAAGTAAGGAACATGATGCGCGACTGTCCGCTGATCGTAAACGTCACGCATTGTCTCGCAAGTCGGAGACGTTCACGGATCGAGAATTGCGCTTGAGTTCTTAACGTATCTACGCATCTGCTTCAAGGTCTCTAGAGACAAGTAAGGAACATGATGCGCGACTGTCCGCTGATCGTGAACGTCACGCATTGTCTCGCGAGTCGGAGACGTTCACGGATAGAGAATTGCGCTTGAGTTCTCAGCGTATCTAAGCATCTGCTGCTAGGTCTCTAGAGACAAGTGAGGAACATGATGCGCGACTGTCCGCTGATCGTGAACGTCACGCATTGTCTCGCGAGTCGGAGACGTTCACGGATAGAGAATTGCGCTTGAGTTCTCAGCGTATCTACGCATCTGCTGCTAGGTCTCTAGAAACAAGTGCGGAACACGATGCGCGACTTTCCGCTGATCGTGAACGTCACGCATTGTCTCGCGAGTCGGAGACGTTCACGGATAGAGAATTGCGCTTGAGTTCTCAGCGTATCTACGCATCTGCTGCTAGGTCTCTAGAGACAAGTGCAGTACGTGATGCGCGACTGTCTGCTGATCGTGAGCGACATGCATTGTCTCGTGAGTCAGAAACGTTTACCGATACAGAATCACGCTTGAGTTTTCAGCGAATTCGCACATCTACTAACAGGTCTTTTGAAACGAGTGATGAACGTGATGCGCAACTAACTGCTGCTTGAGATTATCATACATTGTCCCGAACACGCACACAACAAAATATTCATAATCAGTTAGAAAGTGAGAGAGAAAGGATTGCTGGAGTACGGCATGAAGAGACAGAAGTTAATTCAGTGTACCCTTGGGATCTGCTGCGGAGTAACGGGAAGAAATTTTTTTTGTTGTATAGTCTGGGCAACATAAAGACTATAATTTATTTTGGAAAATTAATACCTGATGCAGAACCGCAACAGACCAGCTACAGTATAAGAGATATAAAAATGGTGCCATAGCTAAAAATATTCCACGTGAAGAGCATTTTCTGCTGTGAGAATAAATTTGAAGATCTGGAACACCTGCTGTGGAACTCCAAAGCCCATGGCAGCGCTATAACAAATTAAGGAATGACGTCTTAGCAAAAGTTATTTAGTCTGATGGGCATTTCCTGTTGACATACAAAAATGAATGATCTGGAACGACTCCAATCGTCTCGCTCATCCCGTTGTTTTCCCGTCCCCGGGCCTTAGAATTCTACATCAGACGTTTCAAATTTTCGATTTTGACGACCCCGTTGTCGCTGGCATAAGCAACGGGATCCGCGTACGAAGTCGCGGGCAGAAGCTAGTAATAAATAATGTTGTTTCTTTTATTTGCAAGTTCTTTCTTTATCTTGTGATTAGTGCCTAACCTGGTGTCAAGATTTTATGCCACCCATGGGCCTCTGACTTGGTTTCACATGCCGTCGAAAAATATCTCTCAGGCATGCTGGTTTCCTCACAATGATTTCCTTCACCGAAGCGATATACAATACGCACATCAATCCGAAAAATCAGAGGCACGTGTCTTGGGTCCCTACTTAAACAGCCACGATCATGCTCAAAACTTTACTCACCAGATGGTAAGGAAAAAAAATCTCATCAAATAATATACAGCTAAAATTCTGGAGTTTCTTACTTAGTGTTTGTTCGTATTAGAAATGTAAAACAGACGGTGAAATGAGTTTTTGGCGCCGCAAAATCCATCTACTTCTTCAAAGCATTAATTAGCTTCAGTGGTAATCTTAGCCTCTATTTGTTAAGTGAGAATTGCTATTGACTTTAACTCACTCTGCTGTATAGTGCGTTCAACTTGAATTATTCAAGGGCTCGTAATTTTCAGCGGGCACTCAATGGAAATGCTCGTGAATAACGTTAGCGTTTTAATTGTTGTTGCGAACGTCGGTTGGAAATTATTTTAGTACTGTCATTGTAACCATAGCCAAACTGGCGTTGAGTATCCAAATTCGGGTAACCAGAACGATGAAGCTGAACTAGATTGTCCGAAAACAGGCGTTCTCAACGCCTTTAATTTACACTAGGTCGAATAAGGGTCGACCAAGTGTAGCGTAATACATTTCAATCAAATTATTCAAATAAAAGCTACCAGTCTAGTTAAATAGAGCATAAAATTAATTTACAACTTAAAATATCAAACACTTTGAACTAACACTGCAACTCTATAGCTTGTAAGCTAAGCCTATGTATAGTTTCGCTAACAAGGGCATGAATAGAATCCGAGTACCCCGGATATGGACTATGGTGCTTCAATGATTGTATAACGAGCACGATGTAGGATGCATTCGAGAGACGCTTTTCAATTTGATTGCGATGTCTGTCTCTCGGGTTTGTGGACACACCAATCTCTACGGATATTAGCCAAGTTTGTGGGAGATAGTGCACCAGCGTATGTGCAAACACAGTTATCATTAACACTTAAAACGGAAATATATAAACAGATCAGTTTATTCATGAGCATGGTGCCGAAATCACTCATTATAAATTTAATAGTAAACATGCTAAATATCCCTTTTTATGTGTTAATGGTGTTTGTGACCATGTCAGTTTAAAAACTGAAATTGCAAAACAGTTGCAAATACCAGGCTGCCAGGCTGCTGCTGAAAAAAACTCGGAGCCCACACTCAGAAGTCGCGCTTGCGCTACAAGGCCAATGTGGTATCGTATTCTATACTGTTGCCAAGGTCGGTCCGTGGATGGGTGACCATCGAAGGACCGTGGAGGTGTAATTACTCATCGCATTAACAACCAGAACCAGAAACAGGATATGCCGTGGGGTCCGCGCAAGACCTTTATTTGCAGTAAGTCCTTGTCGTACAAACGCAGGCTTGCGAGCACCCCTACGCCGCCTTGCCAATCAATACAACAAGATCTTTGAGGACATCGACTTATTTTCTGTCACTGGTAAAAAATTTTGAAGTCTTATCTCCAAAACAATTTTAGATTATAATAGTTAGTTTAATATTTATTAATTCTCTCCTCCTCTTTCTTTCTATGTTGTTTGTCTATGTTTAAGTTGACTATTAATTAACTGCTTATCTATTTTAACAGCTCAGAATAAATAGTGCACTGTAAGATATAACTTTTAATATGTTGTGGAAAAAGTCATAGGTTATACATTTATAACTCTTGTATATTAATAACTTAGTATAAGATTTTAATGTATAACTGTTATTTTACCGAATAAATAAAACCTACCATTATCATAGACCTCGTTCACCAACTCTTTGGCCCGTATGTCCCTGCTTATGACCGCTGACCGTCGAATAAACTTCAGTATTGAGTTTAAAGTTCCCGGACGCGTTTAACTAAATTAAACACTCGGGAACGTTCTCTCTTATTGTTCATTTTTATGTGACCTACGAATATTACGGACTCTTTTTTCAACAGAAACTTTTGTTGATCACATTTTAACAGTTTTTGAATGGTCTTGTTCTAGCAAGGACTGCCTCTTTGGTCTAGTGGTCGCAAGCGTGACTGCTGAGCATGTGGTCCTGGGTTCGATTCCCAGGTCGAGCAAAGTGTTATTGGGTTTTTCCATTAGGAATTTCACAGTAGCAGCCACGGAGTGTGAATTTGTGCCCGGTTTATGGTAATAGAGCAAATGTTGGTGTACTGTTAGGTAGACTTCTGCCTAGCCCTTCGGGGATTCCGGGCGTGATGTTATGTATGTTATTTTATGTTGTTCTAGCAAAGCATAAAACTTAAATGGTTTCTTTCAGCTGTCTTTGAATACACAAGTTTTATAAATACATGCCGGCTACATTTATGAATTTCCAGCAGAATTATTATTCGTTTTGAAACATTTTTGAAACCATAAAGTATTGCTCAGAAAAATATATAAATAAATCTTACAAAACATTAGGGGTTTTCCTTGTATTAATGAAGGCGTTTTAATGAGGGAAACTCGATATTAGATAGTCGTTTTAAGATTCCGTACCCAAACGATGGTCAAATTTATTTATCTTTGGTCAATGTTGTTTTGTTTTTTTATCTTAGGCTTTGTATCATCATCTGTCTAGCCTTTTCCCAAATATGTTGGGATCGGCTTCTAGTCTAACTGGATGTAGCTGAATACCAGTATTTCACATGGAACGACTGCCTATCTGACCTCCACAACCCAGTTAGTACTGGAGAAAACGATACCCTTGGTGCAACTAAGTTGTCAGACTTTCGGGCCATTGACTGCCTACAACAATTGCCACAGTAACTAGATAAGCGTGCTTTCCGAGGCACGGAGGAAACGCGGCAGGCCCGAAGGCACCTAAGAAGGCGATTCCTGCCGACTTTCCTTCGGGAACAAGGCACTCTACGTGGTGTCTAGGTGTCTACTGTAGTGAAATAGTATATTACATACACATCGGTGGGTATCACATCACAGTACAGCCATTTAAGACATCATGGGATTGAAAACATTTTTCATGTCAACAAATAAAGCAACAAGTGGCGCCATATAAGCCGGTGCTCGGGTGTTAGAATTCAGAACTAAAATCGTATGGACGCGTGACTTCGCAGCTGGCAGTACCGTTTTGTAGGGAGCTCGGTAAGCCGAAGATTATCGAGTTCCGACGGGGATAGAAAAAGAAAGTATGTACGAGATACAATGAGTAATGGTCGATATCGTATTTGGTACCAACTAGATTTATTATTTTGTTGACTTATTTACCTAAGATAAAATCACTTTTATTTTTTTGACGTGACAACGTCTATTATATCGATGAACGCCGGCTGCATGCACGAAAAAGGATGACTCATTGTCCCGTTACGCTCATTGTACGCTTGCGTAAGATGGCGCTGATGAAAATTTTCGATTTTTTCTTCATGGATTTTATTTTCGTGGTTTTTGGAGTCGCTGATAACGAAAATGTGGTCAAAATGAAAATCCAAAATGGTGCCAACATTTTTTTTTTTGGTCTTTTCGTCATGGGTATCATTTTCATGGTTTTCTGGGTCACTGGTAACGAAAATGAGGTCAAAATAAACGTAGATAAAAAGCAAAAAAAATTCAACTAATTTTTTTCCTCGGCTTCCCCTGATTCAATTTTGACCCTTCGCCACTGAAACTCGGTATGTAGATAATGGGTGGTCACATATCCCCGGACCAACCTGGGCAAATGACTTAACCTGAAGATCAACCCGAGCAGCTGTTATTATTTAGCCACGAGCTCCTCTTACCGAGCTTAGACTTTGTATACGGAACCAAATCAAAGTACAGATGAGGCAAAGATTGCGTAGCATATATTTTATGCTAAAACGAGTCTAGTAGTCGTGTAGCAATGTCTACGACGCGTAGCATTGTCTACGACGCGTAGCATCGTCTACGATTCGTAGTGTCATAGGTGATTATATTGGGTAGCGATTTGCTACAGAATAACGTAACTAATTTAATCTATGTATTTACAGTTGCCTGCCACATTGTTCTAGCGATCGCAAGTCCAGCTGTGAGCATGAGGTCCAGGGTTCGCTTTCCAGGTCGGGCAAAGTGTTATTGACTTCTCTCCGCGACACTTTTCCTGCTGCACATCAATGACCTTCTGGTTCCGAGTATTGTTGGGTACGCAGACAACAGCACTGTCATAGAGAGTTATGCATCCAACGCAAAAGCCAGTGGTGAAGAAGTACGTTCATTGAGAGAGGCCATGATAGAGCGAATAATAAATTCAGCCTTAAGTCTTGTCTCTAAGTGGGGTGATGAAAATTTGCCTGTTCACCGCCAAAAGGAGTCCGTTTAATCTGTCTCTTACTTTCCGAGGTACATCTGTACCAGTTACCGACAGCCTCGAGCTTCTTGGCACGAAGTTGAGTGCGAAACTCAACTTCGGTGCCTACATTGATTGAGTCGAAAGATCAAACTGCGGCAAAAAAGCTGTGTATCCTAAATAAGGTTAACCGTTACTTCAAGCCTGGACAGCTTTTAGTCTTATATAAAGCTCAAGTTCGGTCCGGCGAGGAGTATTGCTGTCATCTTTGGCTCAGCCAAATACCAATTAGCCACACTCGACTCTGTTGAGCGCAGAGCCAAGAGGTTCATTGGTGACGATAAGCTGGTGGGTACAAAGCTTCATAGCCTGGGCCACCGGCGCAAAGTTACACGTCTGTCGGTTTTTTATAGACTGTACTTCGGTGATTGTGCCCAAGACCTCCACGAGCTCATTCCACCATCCCCTTCTTCCATCGGGAGTCCAGACGTACTGCAGATTATCACCAATTCCTTGTCGATGTTCCACATATTCGCACGAAGCGCTTTGGTACATCGTTTATAATGCGTACAGCCAAGGAGTGGAATTCCCTGCCTGCGTCGATGTTCCCAAGTTCATATGACCCCAATCTATTTAAGTCGCGAGTTAATAAATAGACTTGGGTTAGCTCGTTCCATCGTCGACCTCATCTCTGTCCTCAGGACTAGATTGAGATCAAGAGTAGGCCCACTTAATACATATAAAAAATAAAATAAAAATTGATAAGACCGCCATAACGAAAGAATTACCAATATTGTTAACCTTTTGAACACGATTGTCACATATACGTGACAAGCAAGCGCGTACCCTGTAAGCCAAACGACACAAATATGTGACAAAATGGTAGGTGAAATCGTGGCTTGGCGTGGAGGACACGCGCCTGCGTTTATGCTCTGGCGTTCAAAAGGTTAAACAGATGTTTTTTTTTAATATTAAATGGGCCTACCCATTTAATATTTTTAAAAAAGAGGAAAGAAGAATTTCTCAGTACACAGCCACGGAGTCCGGATTTGTGCCCGGTTGGTGGCAATAGGCTCGCCCCCTATTACATGAGACTTAAACATAACTGGTGTAAAGTTGGTGTACTATTAGGTCCACCTCTGCCTAACCTTTCCGGTAGTATAGGCGTGATGTGATGTTTATGTATTTACAGTTAAGAACGTAGCCTGTTGAGTTTAATTTAACTTTATTTAATTCGTCATTGAACCCCACTGGAATTACAAACCCTGTATTCTACCAACAGTCAATGTCTGCCAATTCCACAACTACATTATTACCAGAGGGAAACTTTGCCTATTGTTAATCTATCCGTAATTGGAGACAGCAATATATCGATACCTAAAAAGCAAGCGATTGTACTCGAACAATACTCGTTCACAATCCGTACTCTAACTCAAAAACCTACATCCGATTACAGCAAGGGATTTTGAATCCTACCCTGTGTAAAATAAAGTTGAATGTGTTTTACAATGTAAGTAAATGTATGGTATTTGTTAGTCCGCAAAAGTCAACAATGGGGATTCCTGACATGTCGAGGCATTGTCATATTGTGCCCGTCACTGGTCTCTTGATATTAAAAATTCCAACCATTACTCGACTATATATGTTTAGTATTAAAACTGTAAGTAGGTATATGTTATGTTAACGTCAAAATGTTATTGAACATTCTGGGGAACATTCTAACATTCGAGTTAGTGTTACTATTAACAAATTCTTGGAGAAAGGTCTGCTAAGGATTAAGCGAGGATTTATTGTGTACTTGGTTTTTCGTCAAATTGGAGATAAGACGATTTGCTCTTTGGAATTTTCTTGGGTAAAGTCTGCCCAACTCAAATGGGACTGTGCAGGTCATGTCTGCCATATGACAAGGTTTGGGCTAAAATAGCAGGGAACTGGTGCCCTGACACAGTGAGGCGGTCGCGGCAGGCCACGAAGGAGATGGCGGGACGAACTGGACAAGTTCCGTCCGAACTGGAAGGAGGACGCTCGGGTTCGCGAGAAGTTGAAGGAGTGGAGGGAGACCTTCGCCCAGGAGTGAGACAAAGAAGGCTAGGAAAAAATAACTGGCCAAGTGCGAGTCGGACTCGCGCACGCAGGGTTCCGTACCATTTTCATAAAAACGACAAAAAAAATCATGTCTGTTGTATGGGAGTCACACTTAAATATTGTTTTATTCTGTTTTAGTATTTGTTGTTATAGCGGCAACAGAAATACATCACCTGTGAAAATGTCAACTGTCTAACTATCACGCTTCTTGAGATACAGCCTGATGACCGATGGACAGACAGACAGACAGCAGAGTCTTAGTAATAGGGTCCCGTTTTACCCTTTGGATACGGAATCCTAAAAAGTATGACTCGCTTTTAAAATATTTAGTCGGAAATCTGAAGACACTTACAAGCCACAGACTTTAGAGAAACAAAATAAGACTTTATCTGCATTCTGTTTAACTATACATTGTTTTAAGTTTGTTATTTAATTTATGGTTGTTTCCCCAATAAAGTTAAATAACCGGATTGAAGACCCTCAAATATTTTGTCTCTCTAAACCCACGAACTTTACTGAATAATTTACTTTAATTCAATATTTCAAAAATTCAAAAATAAAAGTATAACACTTTTGCCGCTGAATAATCAATCAAAATCCGACGATTTTCAAAAATGTCTTAAAAATACTGGCACAGACGGACACGAATTAAAAACTCTACAAAAGAAGGAAAACTTTGTAAATAAAAGAAAAGTCTAAACAGACGAGAATGACGGCTTACAATCGCAACAAGTCGTATGAAAGTAATCTGCGAAAAAGATTTCGCGAACTTAGCAGAGGATGCGAAAGTTTCGGATGCTTGACAGTCGAATCGCTGCTCAGAAAAAGAATTAGGTTTTTTGTTATTTATTTTTTTTACAAAGTTGTGACTGTTTTTCAAGTAGTATTTCCTTTTTCAGCTTTAGGACTTCCTTAAAGTCAAGAAGAGTCTAGCAGAAAATTGCCAGCAAATAGTGGCTCAATTATATGTAATCTTGACATTATGATAAGTTTAATCTTTTGACCGCCATAGTCACATATACGTGACAAGCAAGCGCGTGCCCTGTACACCAAACGACACAAATATGTGACAAAATGGTAGGTGATATTGTGGCTTGTCGTAGAGGGCACTCGCGTGCGATTATGCTCTGGTGGTCAAACGGTTAATGAATACTTAACAGCATACGTGCACTTAAATTCAAAGAATCATTAATATATATCATTTATTAAAACTCTAGCCTAACCAGAGCCACCAATAAAACTTACAAGCATAAACCTCCTTGAATGAGAACTAGTACGACCACAAGCGTGACGTTTTATCAGTACCTAATAAAAAAACAAAAGAGCAATACCGTTCTTCACCGCAAAAGTATGTTTAGTATGCACCGATAAAGTCTGGCGGCGGAGAAACGGTTGAAAAGCAGTTTAATATTAAATCCCGCGATCGTCGATATAAAATAGTCGACTACATAAAATAACCCGCAGTACGGTCGGAAAAATATAAATAACGACCGCCACTGACCCCGGTTCAGACGGGGAGCATTTACACCGTATGGGAAAAAGATCTTACTTTAGATGTATAAGGAACTTGGTTACACAGACAACGGCGAAAATGATTTTTTTTTAGATTAAACTCTTCGGAATATTCTATGTAATTAATTATGAAAATCACATTAAAATCTATTGATTAATTGAAGAACGACTTTGTTCAATACAGGGTGTAAGGGACAGCCCTCCGCAAACTGATAGGGTGAGTTCAGTACATCATAATAAGATGATCGGTACATGAAATTATTTCAGGAACGTCATAGGAATCCAATAAACCTGATTTGTTTATTACCTCACACACTCTGTATCGTTACCGTGGCAAACCGCACGTAGCGAACGGCAGCGCAGCAAGCCTTCGGCCGCCCTCACCGGTGTTTTATTTACATAAACGGAGTGCTGCGTACAGAGAATGTAATTTTACATTGAAATAAAGAAACATTAGCCGAAAATTTCCGGTGGAATATGATTCAGAATAAGGAGCTGAATGCACCCTGTAAGTTTGCGGAGAGCTGTCCCTTACACCCTGTATAGTTTATAGGTTTTATTTTGTATATTTTGTATAGTGTAAGTGGTAAATGTCGATGTTAAGGTGAAGCGCCAGTTTAGCCCGCGAAATTCATTTTTTAGGTTACTTGCAATTTGCAGGTCACTGTCAGGATGTATGTTGAACAAAATATGATAGCTTCACAGAATTATAATCATTAAAGTCATCAATACTACCCCTTTAAGTCATTTAATCCCATTGAATGGCTATTTCATGAAAAAGAAGAAAATACAGATACAAATACAGCCAATAAATACGAAATTGCAATTACACTGAGACATTGCACCACACATGACAGATGAATGGATGATCGCAATAAGTTCCTATTAGCAGGCTGAATAAGACCTCGCACACCATGCGGCCACGACCACGACTTGTCGTATGATCGGCCGCCATCTTGAAAAAAGCTGCTCGAACGCCCAGTTTTGTAACAGAACTTTCTTCCTGGTCGAAGCTTCAGCAGCCAAAAGTCGTGGTCGTGTCCACACGGTGTTGCTATCAATGAAAAACTCTAACATCACGCTAAAATAAATACCTAAAGGAAAAAAACAAGGAAGACGCGAACGGAAGACATCATTAGAGACGGACATTACCGGCTGTTAATGAAGCTTTATTTACAAACACAATATTATTGTCTTAGGAAATAAGAAAGTTTTCTTTTTTCGTGTATTTTTCTTTGTGTTACGAATTTACGGCTACTTATTTTTATAGATATTTTATGGAAAGTGACTTTTCAATACATACTTGCTAAGTATATCTTGGACATCACAGACATCGGTGATAGAAAATATAGTGAGGAAACCTGAACTTATCTGTATATATAAAATGGTAAACTGACTGACTGGGTGATATATCAACACACAGCCCAAACCGCTGGTTCTAGACATATGAAACTTGGAGATAAGGGGTAAAATAGGGGATGGAAGTTTATTTGAAAGTCCGTCAGTTTTGAAGTTAGGATCTTCAAATTTTGTGTTTCAGCTGACGATTGAAAATTAATTTATACATGTCTCATCGTTTTTGATAATTCTACCCTCAAAGGGTTAAAAAGGGGGATGAAGGTATGTAACTGTGTTTGTTCGGGTGGAATCTTGCAACTCAATTTTGAAGCAAATATCTTCAACCGATAGAGCTGAAATTTTTCACACAATAGTCTGGTAGAGCACATGGATTACTTATTATTCCAGAAGTAAGATCCCGTGGGCGATTCCTAAATGCAACGTGTTCGAAGCCGCGGGCAAAAGCTAGTCATTAATATAAGTCTGAAATCGCCAACCCGTCGTGAGCAATCGTGGTGATCAATGGGCGAGCCTTCTAACTGTCCTTACTTGTAACATATCTTGTGTGCTTATGTATAACCAGGATAATAAACACTTGGAAAGACTGGGAATCGTACAAATTTAAATATACTTGTAACTATATTGATTGAGTGGCTAGTGTATTTGCGTGATTCCATGACAGAGTAGCGAATAGCCATGTTATCGGTGCTTGGTTCGGATTACTTGGAAATTGGTTTAGTCTATATTTACACATACAAATCAATTGCCACATATATGACGGAGTATCAGTTGAGGACAGCTCGACTGATTTGGCAGATTTTTTTTTGTCTTGGTATGTCTCAGGACCAGGTTTGTATGAATGAAAATTTTGATATATAATCATTAGAAAATTTCACCCGTGTGAAGCCGGCGCAGGTCACTAGTTTACAATATTCAACACGAAAACAACTAAGATTTGATTTTAACTTTTTGGCACATTAAAAAATGCTGCTTTAAAACGAACTCGCTCCGCCCGCTCGCGGGACCCCAACGGTGTAACAAAACCCTAACCCGATCACATAGTCCACGTACCTATAGCCGCTTTACATTCCGCAGTACATACCCTAACTTTCAGTTTTACTGATGCATACCGTCCTCATTCAACCAGGATATGAAATACTTATCTATTGAGTGCAGTACATTCAATAGAGTGCTCTTTTTGGGGGCCTTTACAATACGACTGGATGAAAAAATGTTTTTGAATTTTTTTCTTCGTATATGTCATCTCTGTTAGGGCACGAATGGCAGGTACTAGTTTCATAATGGGTCCAGTACACGTATAGGGGAGTTTGTTTTGTTCATGTTAAGGGTCGTGAAGATACAGGGGCATGTCTGTTTATTATTATAGTAAATGGAAAATGAAAAAAGGCTGCCATGTTCAGCATTTGATTGAAATATTCGAAACTAATAAAAACCTAAAAATAAATTATAAGAATAGTGACACAAGGATTTTTTGGTTCTCGAATGTCGTCGAGGTAGTGGCGCTGATGTTCACAATTTTCGTCAAATGATTTCAGAATCAGAATCATTTATTTGTTAAACATATGTATAACATTAGCTGTGTTACTACAAAAAACTTAAACAGATATTGAGCATGTGTTTTACGAAAGTTGTACCACAAATCTGTGTTTAGTCAGTGTTTAGAGTTAAACATTTTCTAAACTATGTCTAAATTTAAACACTCGCGATCCCTAGTCTAACATGTTTAAAACAACGTTATGTCACTTGATTTTACCAAGTTCACAGTGAGGTTAGAAATTATCAAAATAATATTAAAATGAGTGCACTAGAATTTGTAGATTTGATTGATTTGGCAGATTTAGATAATATGGCCAACTTCAGATAGGGTAAGGGGAGGTATATCGGTGATATAAGTATTTTGGTGATAGTTTTTTAAACGGAATACCACACAGTTCCCTATACAAGCACATTCAAAAGACAGCGCTAGCGAGTTGTTACGAGTGTGAGGAAGACAGTGTATAGATGTCTCTTGAATGTGCTTGTTAAGGAACTGTGTGGTATTCCGTTTAAAGAAATATCACCAAATTACTTATATCACCGATATACCTTCCCTTACTCTATACTCGAGCCAACCGTGTGAGAGTAAATCCGTTTCAACATTATAGTGACGAAATATTCCGGAAGAAATATAGATTTAGCAAATAATAATAATAATTCATTTATTTATTCAAGTAACAAGGACTCATTAATGCACACAAAATTCAACACAATAGAGCACAAAACAATAAACAAACACAACATTTATTATATTTATATTGACAGCCGACGACTGTAGGTTACGTTAAGTCACTGCAACGTCTGATGTATGGACAGTTCAGATCATCAGCACGCGGTTGGAGCTGCCGCGAACCCGACTGTATAAAATATCCATTATCACGAAAAACTTTGTTAGCGCGATCTAGAATGTTGCGTGACGTCCGATATAATGCGTAGTTCGCATGCTTCGTATATATCGCTTTCTTGTTACATCCTTGGATTATCACTGTGTATCACTGAAACTTCACTGAAGACACTATTCCGCCACAAAATTGCTACTCCTCCATATGGCCTACCGACCAACATTCCCGCCTAGGTGTCCATTGCAGATGTTCCAATGCTTGGCAGCATTTAATTTTTTTAATTTCATATCTATATTGCCTAGGTACGAGATCTCCTCAGGCAATAGCCATGTTTCCAGTAGGGCTATAATATCACAACTTCTGCACAAATCCTTAATACTTTCGTTTGACCGCTTGACATTTTTGCAGTTGAAACTAACCATATTACATATATTATAACTATCCATTAGCTGGTTATTTACGTTCATTATCCACAAAAGTATTGGGCTTAAAACTTACAAAACGCCGGAATAAAATACCTTGCGGCCACAGTTTATTTTCCAGAAATACTTGCAATTTATATTTAGGAACAAGCACCTTGTAGGCATTATATGGTGTGTCGTTCCTTGTGTTTATTTTATGCAGGGAAACAGTCTCCCGCGTTTTCTGCCGAATATACTCAATAATATCATTCTCAGTGGTGTCTTTGTGGACATGACTGATAAGTAAGGGTACTTTTAAATCTGCTACTTTAAATCGCCCGTCAATCTCACTAGACGTACCCAACATACTCACTAATCGCTTCTTAAATTTTGATTTACGATTTTCTACCGTTTTCCACTGCTCGTCATCATTCTGCTCACCGCCACTTTTACAAGGTAGTGAAGAAAACACCTCCGGCATCGCCAAACCATTTTGTTTACTACAAGTAATAAACTTCTCGACGCACGGCCCCGTTATCTCGCGTATCAAAGCTTTTGCTGACAAAATAGTGGATTTAATCAAAGACGATCTTCCAAGTGATCCTCGTGGTCATTCTATTGATCCACAAATACAAGTAACATGTGCATCTCGTCTTGGGTCCAATTGTCCCCACGATGACGACTTTTCTTCTTGTCTTCCTTGGTTTCCATTGATTGAGATCAAATATTTATCTGATAATGCAAAATAAATACCGAAACTATAATTAGGTATCGGTTAGGAAATGAATTTGACAGTGAATTTGACTGAGTTACACTGACGCAAGGACTGTCGCTCCGTTTTTTTAAATATAAATGTTTTTTTATTGATTTCAATGTATATTTAATATAATTTTACCATTAAATTTGTTTTTGAGTTTTGTCGTAATCACCATTTTTTATTTTAAAAGTCCGCTTTGCCGAGAATACGCAATTTATTTGGATGTTATCTGCATAAATTGAAGTGTATTAGAACGAGTGATGGAAAATTTGAGTGAATGCTTTGCAATGTTGCTACATAAAAGAAATGATTACAGTAAACAGACGTTGAACAGAAGTTTATCTAAGTAAAACCTAAAATTGGTTTTGTGGTACGAAGTGTTAGACACCCTCCTAAACATGGTTTAAGGCTTTAGACACTTGTTTACCTAAACGCATGTTCAATCTGTGTTTAACATTCTTTTTGTAGTAAGACTGTGATCTTGTAAATAGTTAAGGTTCTTGCTATGTTTTGTCGTTACTGACATACAAATTAGAATAGAAAAAATCAATTAAAATTACAAACAAATAAAAAAAGATTACATTGTCAATTAAAATAAAATAAAAAAAATCACACATAAGAAAAGTCAACACAAATTAAAATCTTACAAATAATAAAATGATTTGGAAAACATAATAGTGGTACTATATGAGGTTTTTAACAAGCGCCGATAGATCTACTACAGTACTTTCACAGTTTTTATGCCTTGTGACTGGGACTCCAGCTACATTTCATTGTTGCCTTTGTTTCGACCATTCAAAAGTGCCAGTAACTGGCCTACTTGATAATGCTATAAAAAATCTTTTTAATTTGTAGATTTGCGAAACATATCAACACTCTAAACCACAGATCTCCAAACTCAATATTTAAATACCCTTCTAAAAAAAAAACATGTCTTCGTGTCGAACTGTGTATTCACTCACAAATGTCTAAAGCAATAAGTTTATACAGGAAATAAATTCCAAACGAGATGCGAAATAACTTTGTATTTGTCCCATGGGTCCCCCACACAAGTAGTTTTGGGACTCTTGGGGAAGAATATTGTGGAGACATATCTACAACTGAATAACATACCTACCAGGGAAAAACGTATACGCGGTTTCTATTTTTATCGGTTGATACCTGGAATCAAGGATTTTATCGGGGACTTTAATCAGGAATTAAATGCCAGTAGTGTGCAATGGCGTTCGACACTGAAGTTCTCAGTAGAAGTTCGAAGTCTGAATTTGTGACTATTAAAGGTAATATCCACGAACTCTTTTACATGGGATTTTAACAATGCTGCCAGGCTTCTGGGCACTTTCCGGATGACAGCGATGCAGAGGAGTACCTTGACGCTTAAGTGACCTATTATCGGCATATAATATATGTAAGTACTTAGTTTTAGTCTTAATTTTGTCCTTTTTTAATATTTAGTTTGTAATCCAGGTTACGGTAACAAACGTAGTTACATACCTGCATCCCCCTTTTTAACCGTTCGGGGGTATAATAATTAAATTTTTACTATGATGGGATACGAACCAATTAAATTAATAAACAACGCTGTCGAAATGTGAGTGTACTTCACCTGTGTTTACACCTCCTGCTTTGGGGAACATCAGCGTGATGTTATATTACGTCTGTGGCAGTATTTCCTAGGCACACCTCTTTGTAATAGAGCGCTACTACCCGATTTCACTAAGACGTAGCAACACCTAAATGAATTTCAACATATGAGCGCGTTCTTCGATTTTCGACGCTCAGTTGACCAAACAATAAATATCAAAATATGAACCCAACAGCGCTTTTATTTAAGCCTTTATTTAGTGGTTGCCTAATTTAAATGAAAGCAGGCACGATGCTACTTTCCTTTGACTTCATATTTTTTTTGTAAATAAAGCAATAGTTAAAGAAAACCATATTTTCTTAGAAACTGAAAGGCAACAAATAAATAGTCTTTGAACACAGATTTCAGTATCTTTTAACATAGCTTTCTTCGTAGAAAATAAAGTAAAAAGCCATTATTCTTCTCACAAAGACTACATTAGGATCTCTTTAACATTATTGTGTTTTTCTTTTATTCACAATCCTGTCTAGAAATTGTTTGAAGCACGTACTAATTGCAATAAGACGATTTAACAAACGGCTCATGTTGAATAGTGTTTTATTGAGAAATAAATCTTTTATGTGGCGAATTAATGACTGTATTTGAGTAAGTACCTTTTTTCTGTGAAGTTGATAGATTTGTTTTTAATCGAGATAAGTAATAGATATATTAGCTAAGCTTGGATTAGGCGCATGGTTATATAACTATGCATACCTACATCATTCTCTTGCCCCTATCATTTGTGGTCGATGCAGCATGTCTTCTTCTTCCATACTTCTCTATTACTCGTCATCTTATAAGGCACCTCCTTTCTTGCCATATCATCCTTTACTCAGTCCATCTATCGTTCCTTTGGTTTTCTTCTACTCTTATACTTATCCACAGTCATACCTACTCAAAACTTTCCTCACGACATTTTCCTCATTCCTCCGCATCACATGGCCATGCCACGACGATTACCACTCAACTTTACAGTCACCAGCGCCACTTTCAGACTTCCTCTTATGTACTCATTTCTTATTTTATCCATTCTCATAACACCATACATTAGCATTCACATGAATTCTCATCTCAGCCCCATGCAAATGTCTTTCATTCGTCCCTTTTGTGGCCCAAAATTCTGATTCATACAAGACAACAGGTCTAACCATTGTGTTATGTTACATCTTCCCCTTATAAAACAATGCATACAATCAGACAAATGCTTATTAATTTGGTGTAGTGGTAATTTGGGTGTGGCAGTGTTTTTCCATTTCAAAATTCAAAGGGGCAGAGGGTCTGCATTTTTGCTGGACTTGTTATATCTTTCGAATAGATTTGGTGATTAGAGTTCCATTCTCGTTTGTAGTAGTTATATAGTTATCCAGATGGGTAGTTCAACATAGCGGGTATGATTCGTCTACTTAACTATCTTGCATCATTTACTGTTAAGATTTTAACCCACTTTTGCCCTTGTAGTCAGAGAGTGACCTTATATAATCAATTTATCCTCCTTAAGAGTCCCCCTCGTGAGCGAAATCACGAAATAATCAAAAAGTTTTAACTTTGTTTTAATTTTCTTGCGGACTCCTCTCGTCTTTGTAGGCTGGCAAAAATTGTAACTGAATTTGGAGCGCAAGCCCTAAAGTTGCCAGTTATGAAAAAAAAACACAAAGGCAAATTAAAAATATAAATCTTGTTGGAAAATGAATGTTATGCGAAAATTTAACAAAATAAAATGGTTTATTTTAGGTTTTCGTGTTAAAAAAATAGTTTTTGCTACTTCGAGTCTAGACCACAAGAAATACAGGTCAATTTCTCTAACCTTTACCTAATTAGTTCCATAAACGTTGTACAATATTGGCAATATTTTTTTAGAACGCGCCAGCCATCAAGGCAAAAGGCAGAATGAAATGAAGGAATGCAAGACCGTGTCTTACCATACAAAACACAAAAGAAAAGCCATTCTTTATAAATAAACGACTTTAAATGACACCCATAACATTTTACAACAGCGCAAATGTCTATAATATTGCCGTATTTCTTTATTTAATTGTTAGGTTACATTCCCGCATTAGGAGGCGTCCTAACAAAAGCAAAAAGTGCGAGTTTTCAAAAGAGAATTTTTAATAACGCCCTTAAAGCCGCGCCGCGCTTTTAGCGGTTAATTTTGCTTTTAAACGTTTAAAAAAAGAATGTATTACGAACGACTGGCTGCGTTTTTATGGGTGTAAGTTTGTAATGTTACCATGAATACTGGATTAGTTGCTTTTTGCTTTGGTTCAGTATAAATTCTCTAAGAGAGAAGATGAAACTGATGGTCTAAGGAACGTTTACAATCCAAATAATATGTCATTACCATCATCATTTGAGCCCGAAATCTCTAACGTATGTAGATCTCCGTATAAGCATCATTTGTCTATCCAGTTGTTTTTTTTTAATATGTTTTATGGGCCCAATCCAATCCTGAGGACAGAGATGAGGTCGACGGTGGAACGAGCTAACCCATAAGAAGCCTATTAACTCGCGACTTAAATAGATTGGGGTCATATGAACATGGGAACACCGACGTAGGCAGGGAATTCCACTCCGCTGCTGTGCGCATAATAAACGATGTAGCAAAGCGCTTCGTGCGAATGTTTCCCGTGAATTTGATGGTATCCCAATAGGAACTGTTTATAAATGAAAACATTCGCGTATTGAGCTTATCAAAAAAACTTTCAAATTAGAAACATCAAAGATTATATTTATTACAATTCTGTTTGAAGCTTTCACGGTTTAGAGCTAAATTTATTTGTTGATAAAAATACCACAAACAAACTCACAGTATTTTTTTATGTTTAATGGGCCTACTCTTGACCTCAATCTAGTCCTAGAGGACAGAGATGAGGTCGACGATGGAACGAGCTAACCCAAAAGAAGCCTATAAACAAGATCCTTAAAAAAAAGAGTCTCATTAAATCAAAATTGCACCGTCACATTATTCATTATAGAGCAAAGAATACGAAATATTCGCTTAAGCGTCTTATTTGTTGTTTCTATAAAATTTGTATGACGGGGGGGACACGATTTTAATGAAAATACTCAAGCAGTGGTCCTCTAATCTCCTTTGTGTAAGGATATTAAAAGTAGGATTTTTCTCTTTGAACTGCGTATATTGTTTGACTACTTAACATTTAAGAATTCCCCCTAGCATAATGAAAATAGGCATGCCCCTCGTGTCGGTTTGAACAAGTAATTAGGCTGGTTCCGAATCAATTGGATTTACCGTTATTAATACCTTTAACGGTTTTAACAAATCACTGAAAAACTTGTTGGTTTCACATTAGCTAAGGACTACCGCATTGGTCTAGTGGTCGCAGGCACGAATGTTGAGCACGAGGTACTGGATTCGATCCCCAGGTTGGGCAAAGTGTTATTGCCCTGTTGATAGCAATAGGCTCGCCCCTATTAATATACTAGATAATTGTTACTAGATTAAGAAATTGTTGTACCTACTTGATGGAAAAAAAAATAAAAAATAAATATTATTACATGGGACTTAACTGGTGAAACGTGGTTGTACTATTAGGTACACCTCTGCCTCACCCTTCGGGTATTACAGTCGTGATGTTATGTATGTATGCGTTAGCTAACTAAAAGCAGAAAGTTGTTGCAGAAATACAAACGGCTTTGAAAACGTTTGCCACTTGTCCAAGCCCTCTGTGTTTGTATTAGTTTTTTTTTCCTAAAAAAGCACCGAATAATATCTGTTTTTAAAGTTTTTACCGATATTTCATTTCAAAGCAATAAAAAATTCAATAATCTCGAGATCCGAATTACCTACATGAGTTGCGTTTTCAGGCATAAAATAACATCGTAAAAATTGCTTATTAAAACTGAACCTTATTTGCGCTGGTTACATACGATTATTATAAGTTTCGCAACAGAATTTTATTTTCAAAGCAATTTTTTGTTACGAATTTTCTTTCACAAAAAAAAACCGTCCAGAAACTGAGACCATACGAGATTTGAATTTGGAAAACACACTTTATACGAAAGTCTATTACTGGAGGTAACTTCAGAGCGGGCGGTCGTATATTAATATTTCATCTGGCAACATTGCCGGCGAGGCAGGTTAACGACTTACTGAATTCTGCAATCTAATCGTCTGTTCTCTGATATTAAAAATTGGATTTTATTTAAGCGCGGCCGTCGGTTATAAAATTAGCTACATTTTTAAGTTGTGTTTATTGAAGGCAATTAGTTTATTTTACTGACGTTCGTTTCACGGAGTCGTAGCTGATATTACGTGGAACCACTTACTACCTATTTACAAAATCGTTTTTAGGAGGCCGTCTTCAGCACAATGCTTGGTATCTCAGGATATGTATGTACCTCTAAAAAAATTAAGATACCAAAGAGGATATCAGAAAAAATATAGTAGAAAAACTACGATCTAAGTTTAAAAGGTGTGTCTGAAACCGTACGGACTAATTCAGCCGCAGCACAGTGAGAGATACTGAAATATCGGTCTGTGTCCGGTGTCACCAGCAAGTCCGCAATTTATACGTATCAGTCTGACCGCACCTTTAGTTAGGTCTAATAGCAAAATCACATTATAGCTAGAAAGGTGGTTACTCATGATGACGACTAAAACGGCACGGTTGGCGCAGTGGCTGAGCGATGGGCTGCTGCGCCGCGTGTCGCGGGCTCGATTCCCGCACGGAACAAATATTTGTATGGCCTAGTTGTTCCGGGTCTGGCTGTTTGTGTATGTGAGTTTATATGTTTGTAAACAGACTCACGATACAGGAGAAATTCTTGGTGTGAGGCAAAGTTCTCTTGGTGTGAGGCTCTCGGCCTTCGTAGGCCTGTGGACAGTGAGTAATAGGCTAGCTCCGGCGTCCGTCCGTCTTATGACGACAGGCCGTGTCGACGGCGCGTTCGGTTCCACGCGCGCCTCAAAGATATGTCAGCAAACTGGAGGGGTCCGCCAGGGCCGATGCCTGCCAGGGCTGCGGGACTGTTCGAAAGAGATACCGCGGCCCTGGAACACAAAGGGCAAAAGAAGGAACATTATGGGTTTTAGTCAGTAAAAGACTGACACTCCCTTTCGCTCCGCCCAGAGCGGGAGGGGTCATTTGATGATTTCCCATCCCAAAAAAAGGCAAAAAGAAGAAAAGAAAATTAGTATGGAAGAAGAGGAAATGCTGCACCGACACCAAATAAATTGGGAAAAAAGCAAGAGAATGATTACCTTATTGCCAAACTTAATAAGTTACATTTTTAAAGACACAAAACAGTTGGTTTATTACAATTAAAAACACTGATTCATTAGTAGTAAGTATGAACCTATGTTTAATTTTCTTTGCAAAATAGCAAACCCTATCTGTTAGTGGGTACATTTCACATCGTGTAGGTAACCTGACGTCCCGCAGGCCACAACCTCGTTCTCCCACTTTCACAATGGATGTCTGTTCAAGACATCTCCCCCGGCATTATTTTAACCCGATGGAACCAACGGCGTGTACCCATGAAATAAAAATTATTTTTTCGTATTTTTTTGTTGAATCTTTTTGCCGAATAGATTAAAGAAATTTTATTTTTTGGATGTAACTGTTTTTCTCGTGTTTTGCTCGTGGCTAAATAAGATCCGCCGCTTCGGTCGATCTTTAGGTTAAGCCGTGCTTATCTAGTTTGGTCCGTGGATGGGTGACGACCCATTACATACCGAGTTTCCTCCGTGCCTCGGAAAACACGTTAAGCCGTTGGTCCCGGCTGTCATTTGTGACCTGAAAGTCTGACAACCAGTCTTACCAAGGGGTATCGTATTACCTAGCACTAAATGGGTTCTGGAGGTCAGATGGGCAGTCGCTTCATTTAAAAATACTGGTATTCAGCTGCATCCGGTTAGACTGGAAGCCGACCCTAAAATGGTTGGGAAAAGGCTAAGCAGATGATGGATATAACTTTTTTTTTTATTTCAATTAAAGATTTTATAATTACACACAAAGCATTTTTACTGACTGGTACCTTATATATTTGCACTTGTTTTGGTATTAGTTTAAACAACGGTATCGGTTCGAAATCCTAATTTCCTAAGGATAATATTATAAATGCGAAAGTAAGTTTGTTTGTTACCTTTTCACGCCTAAACCACTCAACCGATCATCATGAAATTTTACATAAACGTTTTCAGGTGAACAGAAACGGACATAGGGTACCTTTCATCCCGAAAAAAAGTACTGTTCCCGGGGTAAAACAACAATAACGTTCTTATGATAATAAATGGTGCCACGTGTCTTTCAAATCATGATTGAATATTATATTATTACAAGCAGAGTCCAATCCGAATTGATTGTCAAATTCTAAATAAACGCGAGCGAAGCCGCGGGCAAAAGCTAGTAGAAAAAAAAATGAGTTGAAACAAATACCAGTGGTTTTAGTTGTTGGTGCTGGAACGGAATAAATCGAAAATAAATTAAGTCAAAAGATTTCTTAACGAGCGATGTAAGTGATAACATTTTCTACTTACGTCTTAAAGGAGATTTACGACAACGTAACTCATTAAGACTTTATAACTATCTCTGTGAGCGTAATTAAAAGTATTTTTCACTGAATAGTGGACATTTACTTTTATAAAGTCATACAGATTTTCGACCAAAACTGACATCAGGCACACACTGAGTTTTTTTAACCAAGACAACGCTAGTTCATAATAATCAATAATCGGAATAGGCTGACTATATTTGCCTAAACTTCGGAGAACAGAGACAGAAAGTGGAGACTTTCTTACTCGACTATTTTTTTTTCCCGAGATTCGCGAAAAATCTTCAGTAAGCTGAAAATAAGCTTTATTTAAGAGGTGTAAAGGCTTTGCATTAACTTGGCATTAACTAAACTTGCAATTACCAAATTTCGGAATTTTCACGTAAAATCCCGAAATAAATAATCTAAGTTTAATTCATGTATTCTAATTATATTTACGATCCTTAAACTAACCGTTGTATCAAATTATTCTAATACATGATTTAAGTTAGATTAGTTTTAGTGAAAATTCCTATGATTTGTTAATTGCAAGTTTAGTTAAAAATAGCCTTTACACATCTATACATATAATAAAACAGTAAAAAAACTGTGTCTGTACATTGAATATATTAAAAAAATAATAATTGAGGGGGGTTTAGAAACAGTAATAGAGCACGAAACCAAAAAAAAAATTCTGTCTGTTTGTCTGTTTGTCTGTTTGTCTGTTTGTCTGTTTGTTTGTACACGCTAATCTTCGGAACTACTTGACGGATTTGAATGATTTTTGTTTTGTTGTATAGGTATAAAGTCTGAGCAACACATAGGCTATAATTTATCTTGGAAACTTGAACACCTGATGCAGAACCGCAACAGACCAGCTAAACTGTAAGAGATACAAAAATGATACCTTAGCAAAAATTGTTTCACGTGATGAGCATTTTCTGCTAAGAGAATAAATTTGAAGATCTGGAACACCTGATGTGGAACTCCAAGAGCCCAGCTACACTATAACATATATAGGAATGACGTCTTAGCAAGAGTTGTTCAGCCTGATGAGTACTCTCTGTTGTCGTATAAAATTTGAAGATCTGGAACAGCTTATGTGGAACTCCAAGAGCCCAGCTACACTACAACCTATATAGGAATGACGTCTTAGCAAGAGTTGTCCAGCCTGATGAGCACTCTCTGTTGACGTATAAAGATTGTAGATCTGGAACACCTGTTGTGGAACTCCAAGAGTTCACTGTGTAATTATAAAATAACATAAGCTGGGAGTACCTCCACGCGGTGAGGCGGTAACAGTTTAGGACTGATTTTCGATGAAAATTCTATGAATCATTGAAAATTTGACTCTACTGGCTAAAACTCCCATTTATTTCCTTTTCCATTTATCTTCGTGACACGGTAGCCTACCCGGTAACGCAGGGGAACAGTCACTTAGATTTTAATTGATCAGGTATTTTCAGAATAAAACTATAACCATGCCTAGAAAGAGGTCAAATCTTTCCCAACGTTCCAAAGGAGCTAAAAGATTGAGGATCATAAGATCCCAAGAATCTAACGAAGAGCGTCAGGATAGACTTGATTCTGTTCGAGAACATCAGGCTGCAACTTGCTCTGTAGAAACCTCTTCGGGTCGCGAAGCTCGCTTGCGTTCTCAGCGTATTTATGCATCTACATCCAGGTCTCTAGAGACCAGTGAAGAATATGATGCGCGACTCTCCGCTGATCGTGAACGTCATGCATTGTCTCGCGAGTCGGAGACATTCACGGATAGAGAATTGCGATTGAGTTCTCAGCGTATCTACGCATCTGCTTCAAGGTCTCTAGAGACAAGTAAGGAACATGATGCGCGACTGTCCGCTGATCGTGAACGTCACGCATTGTATCGCGAGTCGGAGACGTTCACGGATAGAGAATTGCGCTTGAGTTCTCAACGTATCTACGCATCTGCTTCAAGGTCTCTAGAGACAAGTAAGGAACATGATGCGCGACTGTCCGCTGATCGTAAACGTCACGCATTGTCTCGCAAGTCGGAGACGTTCACGGATCGAGAATTGCGCTTGAGTTCTTAACGTATCTACGCATCTGCTTCAAGGTCTCTAGAGACAAGTAAGGAACATGATGCGCGACTGTCCGCTGATCGTGAACGTCACGCATTGTCTCGCGAGTCGGAGACGTTCACGGATAGAGAATTGCGCTTGAGTTCTCAGCGTATCTAAGCATCTGCTGCTAGGTCTCTAGAGACAAGTGAGGAACATGATGCGCGACTGTCCGCTGATCGTGAACGTCACGCATTGTCTCGCGAGTCGGAGACGTTCACGGATAGAGAATTGCGCTTGAGTTCTCAGCGTATCTACGCATCTGCTGCTAGGTCTCTAGAAACAAGTGCGGAACACGATGCGCGACTTTCCGCTGATCGTGAACGTCACGCATTGTCTCGCGAGTCGGAGACGTTCACGGATAGAGAATTGCGCTTGAGTTCTCAGCGTATCTACGCATCTGCTGCTAGGTCTCTAGAGACAAGTGCAGTACGTGATGCGCGACTGTCTGCTGATCGTGAGCGACATGCATTGTCTCGTGAGTCAGAAACGTTTACCGATACAGAATCACGCTTGAGTTTTCAGCGAATTCGCACATCTACTAACAGGTCTTTTGAAACGAGTGATGAACGTGATGCGCAACTAACTGCTGCTTGAGATTATCATACATTGTCCCGAACACGCACACAACAAAATATTCATAATCAGTTAGAAAGTGAGAGAGAAAGGATTGCTGGAGTACGGCATGAAGAGACAGAAGTTAATTCAGTGTACCCTTGGGATCTGCTGCGGAGTAACGGGAAGAAATTTTTTTTGTTGTATAGTCTGGGCAACATAAAGACTATAATTTATTTTGGAAAATTAATACCTGATGCAGAACCGCAACAGACCAGCTACAGTATAAGAGATATAAAAATGGTGCCATAGCTAAAAATATTCCACGTGAAGAGCATTTTCTGCTGTGAGAATAAATTTGAAGATCTGGAACACCTGCTGTGGAACTCCAAAGCCCATGGCAGCGCTATAACAAATTAAGGAATGACGTCTTAGCAAAAGTTATTTAGTCTGATGGGCATTTCCTGTTGACATACAAAAATGAATGATCTGGAACGACTCCAATCGTCTCGCTCATCCCGTTGTTTTCCCGTCCCCGGGCCTTAGAATTCTACATCAGACGTTTCAAATTTTCGATTTTGACGACCCCGTTGTCGCTGGCATAAGCAACGGGATCCGCGTACGAAGTCGCGGGCAGAAGCTAGTCTTAAATAAAGCTTATTTTCAACTTACTGAAGAATTTTCCCGAATCCCGGGAAAACAAATATAGTCTGAAGGAAGTCTCCACTTTCTTTCTCTGTTCTCCGAAGTTTAGGCAAATAAAGTCAGCCTATTCCGATCACTGATGATAACTCATGGTCAGATTCGGGCTCAATTTAATTTAGATTACTATCGAAATGCTTAGAGTAAAAACTATTTTCCTTCAAAAAACAAATCCAACGGTTTTTCCATCAGGAATTTCTCAGTAACAGCCACCGAGTCTCAATTTGTTCCCGGTTGATGGCATTAGGCTCGCCCTCTATTACATGGGACTTAAAAATAACAAGCGAAATGTGGGTGTACTATTAGATACACCTCTGGCTAACCCTTCGGAGATTACAGCCGTGATGTTATGACATGTAAAAAAACAAAGAAAGCTCATTCTCTGGCTTTTTAATACAAAGGACCAACAACTAAACGACTAACTATATGTAATCACTTATAGATAATAAGTTGTTAGTTTGCTTCACTATTGCATTGGGTTGGGCCTGTAAAAATAGTTGTAAGTGATGATTATATAAATAAAAAATAACTTAAATGCCCAATTCTGTTTTTTTGTCAGGACCAGCTAAAAATAAGTCAAGAATTTGTTTTCGTCGCGTCTCAGATCTAAAAATACAGGTATTACATAAACCCTGCGTGGGTTGGTAGAACTGGGAATGAGAACGAAATTATAGTGGAATTACGTTAGGAAATTAGAACACTAAAGTGAAAGTTATCCTGACAGGGCAATGAGAAATAAGGACAAACGGAAGTCAGACGAATAATAGTGATCATTTCTAAAGGAATAGTTTTATTTTTTTGTGATCGTATAAGTAGAACCTTAAGAGCCCTTCTACTAAAATCTTACTACTAATAGAGAAAGTTTGTGAGGACGGATGTTTGTTACTCTTCCACGCAAAAATGGCTGAACGGCTTTGGATGAAATTTTACATGGATGTAGGTACGGTAGTACGATCTTGTAGGACAATTACCGGACTCTTCTCGGGCGAAGCCGCGGGCATAAGCTAGAATCACATAATTTAGCCTTCACTCGTAGGAGTAAAGAGATATCCCCATATCTAGACCTCGTAATTTTTCCAGTTATACTGTAAGCCATATCTAATTTAGGACAGGCAAACAGTCGTATTTACGACCGGTACACCAAGGATGGTCAATCTCCATTTTACTATGTTTACCAAACACGACAAGACAAAGTGCGCCATTACGTCTTAGTTTATTTTTAATAAAGCCACAAAGATGCGGGGGCAATAAGGTAACCTTCCACATACATACTCGCATAATCCGTAAACTTGGGCGCCCTTACAAGAAGCCTCCCCTCGACGAACATCAAACTGAGTTACCACTACCATTGGTGCGAGAAATGGTAAATCCCAAGATTTGGACACTATGTTGGTTATCCATACTAAATACTAATAAGTCTAATAATATAAAGAGGTCTGTAAGTCTGGTAAGACGTAATCTCCGAAAATACTCTCTTCAAAAATGCTTTCACTGATGTAAAACTACTTCATTTCCGATTTGCCATAGTGTATGTCATGTTTCTGTGACGCGGATGATGACGTGTGCAGAAGCTAGTAATAGAAAAAACCCCAAAATTTATTTTGTTCAGATACAAATCTCTGATGATTTAAGGTTTTCCCAGAGCACCTTTAAAATCTAAGGGTTTTCTTGACAGATAATATAATCATTTGGTATGCTGTACGCAAACTATAAAACAAAGAGCACGTTGATTATCATCTTGACATTTCCCTATCGACATTATGGCGGCAATGGGGACTTAGGTATTAATTTAGCTCAAATCTGTTCTTCTTTGTTTTCTCTATTTTTGAGTAATGTTGATGATATAAGGATTTTTTGGTGTTTGAATGACGTTGACAGAGAGTAACTGTTGGTAAAACGCGCGTATTGGTAATACAAAATGGCGGCGTTAGAGATTACGCGCCAAAACACAGCTAACCTCTCAACATTTAATAGAACTTGCACAGAAAATGATGACAGAGAGACTCAAGTATAATCTTAAGTCCCTCGGCACTTAAGGACGTATTCGTATGTACAACATTTGGTTAGTCCTAGGGAACCAAAATGTAACGCATATAAATCATCACAAATATTCATTTTCAAACACATAGTAGGGGCAATGTCAAAAGCAGAAGAGGCCTAATTGTGCGTCTAAAAAAGTGTACATGCGGTCGGACAAACACACATACATACATATTATGTGGCGAGGCGACGTCTAAACTCCTTTTGATGTACCGCGGCCAACGACCCCTGTTTATTTCGTACAAGGCTTTCTATTCGTTCATATGAGGTTGACTGGTTAAACTGTGGACATGTTGAACGAGGGTTTTAAGGTCCTGCGAATTCGGTTCTTATAGCGAGCGGTTCGGTTTAGTTAGGGTTAGCTATTAGTTTATCCAATTTAATAGTAACCTACATCTTGAGCAGTCAGTACTTTTAGAATATTGTATTAATCATTCCAGATTATTCTAATTTGCACCACCGTAGGGCAATGTTGGATGTGGAATGTTCTCAATTTTGACATATACGCGAACAACTATGCTCCACTAATTGATTTTTGTAGAGGAAATTTAATTCGCATAAATTCTTTGTTCACTTTTTCCCACTAAGGGCACTGTTAGATTTAATAAAATATTTTGCTTCCAAATGCAAAAATCATTATAGAACTTGCCACAAGGTTTTTTATCCATATCAAAATTAAATTTCATGTCCTACAATAAGTCCTTGCTTCAACCAGTTATAGGTACTATATTTATGTATTTACATATTATACAGGGTGAATTTTATGTTGTTACGTATGCCATTCATGACTTTCTACAATTTGATCCTTATTAGCGACACTATCTAATAGTGTAATAATACAGTATGTGTTTTTTTTCAAAATCAACGGGTTCAATTCCTTTCTAGTGAAATTGATTTGTCAAAAACCAATGATGCAATTTTAGTTTACATCATAATCGGGCTTGAGACTCCTTTAAGGATTTTTCGCTATTCCTCATAATTTCGCATTGGACCATCCACACCGACTTGAAAAAGTCTGTATACTGTATTTAGGTATGTGTATGTTATAAAGGATGTTTGTGACAGTGTGTGCAATTGTTCGGATGGAAAGGGTTGGACAAAGGAGTTCAAACGACGATGCAGGTAATTTAGTACGTGGAACTTTTATAGAAGCGACATTCCTTTCTGTGATGTCATTTCCTTGAACGTGAACGTGAAACGTGGCGTTTGATGTTACACATTAGCTTGGAGATCGTATTTTTCTAATTATAGTTTAACATTTTTTAAGACCAGTTCTTTTGTTTTTTTTTTGTTTTTATTGCACTTTGCTTTGCTTTGAAGGAGCTCGTGGGTAAATAATAACAATCGCTCGGATTGATCCTCAGGTTAAACCGCACTTACCTAGGTTGGTCCATGAATAGGTGACCCATTACATAAAGAGTTTCCTCCATGCCTCGGAAAGCATATCCTGGCTTTTATTTGTAGATCTAGACAATCGTTACATTTAGTCAGTGGCCCGAAAGTTTGACAACCAGTCTTACCAAGGGGTATCGTATTACCCAGTATTAACTGAGTTATTGAGGTCATATAGATACTGGCATTCAGCTGCATCCGGTTAGACTAGAAGTCGACCCTAATATAGTAGGAAAGGCTCGGCAAAAGATAAACTTTGCTGGCCTACTGCTGGGTAGAGGCTTCCAGGTACTCTTGTCAGGAGCTGTTCCGAACTTGATGCTCATACGATTAATGAATCCACACACGTTATTGAAACTGGAATAGTAAAACTAGTCAGTATGTTAACAAGTACTAGCTTTAAAAACCGGCCAAGTGCGTGTCGAGCCACGCACAATGTAGGGTTCCGTAGTTGCCTATCAAAATATGCGGACCGATTTGCCTCCGAACGATGATTTTTATCTATACATATAATAAAACAGTAAAAAAACTGTGTCTGTACATTGAATATATTAAAAAAAAAATAATTGAGGGGGGTTTAGAAACAGTAATAGAGCACGAAACCAAAAAAAAAATTCTGTCTGTTTGTCTGTTTGTCTGTTTGTCTGTTTGTTTGTACACGCTAATCTTCGGAACTACTTGACGGATATGAATGATTTTTGTTTTGTTGTATAGGTATAAAGTCTGAGCAACACATAGGCTATAATTTATCTTGGAAACTTGAACACCTGATGCAGAACCGCAACAGACCAGCTAAACTGTAAGAGATACAAAAATGATACCTTAGCAAAAATTGTTTCACGTGATGAGCATTTTCTGCTAAGAGAATAAATTTGAAGATCTGGAACACCTGATGTGGAACTCCAAGAGCCCAGCTACACTATAACATATATAGGAATGACGTCTTAGCAAGAGTTGTTCAGCCTGATGAGTACTCTCTGTTGTCGTATAAAATTTGAAGATCTGGAACAGCTTATGTGGAACTCCAAGAGCCCAGCTACACTACAACCTATATAGGAATGACGTCTTAGCAAGAGTTGTCCAGCCTGATGAGCACTCTCTGTTGACGTATAAAGATTGTAGATCTGGAACACCTGTTGTGGAACTCCAAGAGTTCACTGTGTAATTATAAAATAACATAAGCTGGGAGTACCTCCACGCGGTGAGGCGGTAACAGTTTAGGACTGATTTTCGATGAAAATTCTATGAATCATTGAAAATTTGACTCTACTGGCTAAAACTCCCATTTATTTCCTTTTCCATTTATCTTCGTGACACGGTAGCCTACCCGGTAACGCAGGGGAACAGTCACTTAGATTTTAATTGATCAGGTATTTTCAGAATAAAACTATAACCATGCCTAGAAAGAGGTCAAATCTTTCCCAACGTTCCAAAGGAGCTAAAAGATTGAGGATCATAAGATCCCAAGAATCTAACGAAGAGCGTCAGGATAGACTTGATTCTGTTCGAGAACATCAGGCTGCAACTTGCTCTGTAGAAACCTCTTCGGGTCGCGAAGCTCGCTTGCGTTCTCAGCGTATTTATGCATCTACATCCAGGTCTCTAGAGACCAGTGAAGAATATGATGCGCGACTCTCCGCTGATCGTGAACGTCATGCATTGTCTCGCGAGTCGGAGACATTCACGGATAGAGAATTGCGATTGAGTTCTCAGCGTATCTACGCATCTGCTTCAAGGTCTCTAGAGACAAGTAAGGAACATGATGCGCGACTGTCCGCTGATCGTGAACGTCACGCATTGTATCGCGAGTCGGAGACGTTCACGGATAGAGAATTGCGCTTGAGTTCTCAACGTATCTACGCATCTGCTTCAAGGTCTCTAGAGACAAGTAAGGAACATGATGCGCGACTGTCCGCTGATCGTAAACGTCACGCATTGTCTCGCAAGTCGGAGACGTTCACGGATCGAGAATTGCGCTTGAGTTCTTAACGTATCTACGCATCTGCTTCAAGGTCTCTAGAGACAAGTAAGGAACATGATGCGCGACTGTCCGCTGATCGTGAACGTCACGCATTGTCTCGCGAGTCGGAGACGTTCACGGATAGAGAATTGCGCTTGAGTTCTCAGCGTATCTAAGCATCTGCTGCTAGGTCTCTAGAGACAAGTGAGGAACATGATGCGCGACTGTCCGCTGATCGTGAACGTCACGCATTGTCTCGCGAGTCGGAGACGTTCACGGATAGAGAATTGCGCTTGAGTTCTCAGCGTATCTACGCATCTGCTGCTAGGTCTCTAGAAACAAGTGCGGAACACGATGCGCGACTTTCCGCTGATCGTGAACGTCACGCATTGTCTCGCGAGTCGGAGACGTTCACGGATAGAGAATTGCGCTTGAGTTCTCAGCGTATCTACGCATCTGCTGCTAGGTCTCTAGAGACAAGTGCAGTACGTGATGCGCGACTGTCTGCTGATCGTGAGCGACATGCATTGTCTCGTGAGTCAGAAACGTTTACCGATACAGAATCACGCTTGAGTTTTCAGCGAATTCGCACATCTACTAACAGGTCTTTTGAAACGAGTGATGAACGTGATGCGCAACTAACTGCTGCTTGAGATTATCATACATTGTCCCGAACACGCACACAACAAAATATTCATAATCAGTTAGAAAGTGAGAGAGAAAGGATTGCTGGAGTACGGCATGAAGAGACAGAAGTTAATTCAGTGTACCCTTGGGATCTGCTGCGGAGTAACGGGAAGAAATTTTTTTTGTTGTATAGTCTGGGCAACATAAAGACTATAATTTATTTTGGAAAATTAATACCTGATGCAGAACCGCAACAGACCAGCTACAGTATAAGAGATATAAAAATGGTGCCATAGCTAAAAATATTCCACGTGAAGAGCATTTTCTGCTGTGAGAATAAATTTGAAGATCTGGAACACCTGCTGTGGAACTCCAAAGCCCATGGCAGCGCTATAACAAATTAAGGAATGACGTCTTAGCAAAAGTTATTTAGTCTGATGGGCATTTCCTGTTGACATACAAAAATGAATGATCTGGAACGACTCCAATCGTCTCGCTCATCCCGTTGTTTTCCCGTCCCCGGGCCTTAGAATTCTACATCAGACGTTTCAAATTTTCGATTTTGACGACCCCGTTGTCGCTGGCATAAGCAACGGGATCCGCGTACGAAGTCGCGGGCAGAAGCTAGTTGTAATAATAAAAAACAAACTTACAGTTGAAAAACCTGTACTTCCATACATTATGTTTGGGAAAATAGGTGATCGAAGTAAACTTTATAAATTGGTCGACTATTACGCGTAAACTTGTAAAGCCTATTTAGCTGTGATAGCTTTCCTTTTAACTTCGTTAAATATACTTTCACCGTGTCTCAAACACAACCGTTGAGCTGGTAGAGGGGGGGGGGCACTTGAATCTAACAAAAATGTGCACTTTAAAGCTTAATATTTCACAATCCAATATTCGGAAAATTATTTTAACAAACTCGCAATATTTCTTTTATAGGACCTATCCAAAGACTTCCCACACTATGGTACTACGGTAAATCCCCACTTTACGTGTACGAGATTTTATTTTAGCACTTATTCGGCGTAACTAATCTGTTTAATCATGTCAAATTACAGCTTTCTAGTACTAAGAGTCTTTGAGCTAGGCTGCGGACAGATAGACATACTGACGGACATGGCGAAACTATAAGTTCCTTGTTGACTATGGAACCCTAAAAATGGAGGAATATTTTCTAAACTAACCATGTTTTTAATGGATTGTTGCTTATAAAGTAACTGACGTGTTATCTATAATCCTTTAATCAAAATATTAATTATTTACAAACTACAAAACTATAATAGAAATAAATATGTACAAGTATAAAAGGGTTACAGGGCATCCAAAAATTCGTCCGCATCGCTGTCAACAGGAAAAGTGCCCAGAAGGCTGGCAGCATTGCTACGTTGGATGGCAATGCTGATTCTTTGGCCAAAAAATAGGCCCGCCCTCTGCTCACGTGAAGAGTCGACCAACCGCTTGGCGATTTCCCGAAAAACTAGGTGGGCACTCGGACCCCATGGCCCTAGTGTTTCAACCCCAAACGGCTCAAACACATAACTACCAATTAAATTATTGTATTTGCGCCGTTTGAGGTTTTCAGCACCTGCAGCAGCCGCCCCAGCGCAGCCCACTGTGCTAGGAAGATGGGATGGCGCAAGGGTGTCGACGCAAGTTGCGTCCCACACCAAAGGCCTACCCAACTTCCATGGCATTATGGTCATACCATCTGGTCTCTTCCCATCGACGCGTGCCAAGCCATTGGGTTCTAAGACAGCTGACGTGTTATCTAATTTTAATTGAACAAAAATAATAATTTTACCTTCATAAAGTTAACAAATACCCCCCTTCCATCTACTTCCCCTTCCCCCTGGACCTCGGACACGAGCAGACGTGCAATAGACCCGACACAGTTATTATTTTAATTTTAATTAACAATAAATCCAAGTTTATTCTGCTCACAAAAATAGGAGTGCATAACTCAAAGGAGTATTAATCTACGGGCAGTTGCTAACACTGTACGCACGCTGTACACGGAAGCCCTCTGCGTGTGAGCAGACCCGAGTTATATTGCTGTTCCCGTCGTGCACGCCGCAAGCGCCGCGCGCCGCTTCTACGTGTGCGCCGACCACCGCTTACTACCTGCGCTCCTGGTACTCGCTGCTGCGGACTGTCGTGTCACGCCTGTCTACGTTACGCCGACGCTTCAGTAACGACTGACAACTGTTACCTCCACTCAGTACCTGCGCGCCTAGTGCTCGTGGTGTAAATTTGGAAAGTTTATCATAGTTCCGGACGTGGAAAGAAGCATCATCGGTGACCTCGGTGAGTGGTAATTAATTAATTATTCACCCATTCATAATCTGCGCTGACACAATCAAAGAGTGTGCACTACTACATAACGCAGCAAACAAAGGAGAACCATTATAACTCAATCGATGTAAGTCTGGACACTTGCGATAAGATATTGCCTAACCACAAACAGTTTCTGCTTGCCTGGTACCTCGTTTTGCTAGTGTGGTGAATAATTATGCCCGTGAACCGCTCTTCTCCTGTCTGTGCGCCCCCTCTGCCAGAGATATCTGTTACCGGGGCAGACAACATTACCTCAACATCCGTACGATCTACTTCACGTGACTCATCGCTGCACCAATGTGCTTCGGCGCCCGACCTGTCGCTCGATTCTTACGTCACGGATCGTAAAACGAAAAAGTTCGTGATGGTGGGTGACACTGCATCCGCGGAGCTTACTAGGGCCATGCTTGCTACCTTCTCCAGTAAACAGGAAACTCAGCTCGAGGGTATGATGCTCAAGATTAATAATATCATTGAACAAAATATTGATTTGAAATTGAGTGTTGAGGTTATGTCAGCCAAGTACGACGAGTTTTTAAGCCGTATATCGTCCTTAGAAGCCGAGAAAAAAGAGGATAAAAAGCGGATTCGACAACTTGAGGATAAGATTGAACTTTTTGAGCGCAACATGAGGGCTACTGAAATAGAAATTCGAAACGTGCCGAAGTCCGAAGGTGAGACAAAAGATGACCTCTGTGATTTGGTTGTTAATTTGGGACAAACCTTAAACCTAAATATTAGTCAAACTAACCTGAAAGATATACACAGAGTGAAATCAAAGGACAGCTCGAACCCAATAATTGTGAATTTCAACTCCATCATAACTAAAGATAAAGTGATAAAAGGAGTCAAGATGTTCAATAAGACAAAAGACAAAGGAGAAAAGCTCAATACCACCCACCTGAAGTTCAAGAACAAACAACCAATTTATGTATCAGAAAGACTTACGTTTAATATGCAGAAATTGTATTACCTAGCCAGAACACAGCACAAAAACTATGGGTATGATTTTTGTTGGACCTCATATGGCGTAATCTATATACGCAGGAAAGCTGGCGACCCCCAGATCCGTATAAACTCAGAGGAGGATTTTCAAAGGCTAAGACCTGCTATTTGACTAATGCTCCTCTCATGGAAGATTTATTGTATGTTTACTAAACCCTATAATCATTGTTTATGTCTATTTTGCATGAATGTAAATCTCGCGCTTATAACATTACATAATACATACATCACAATACATAAAATACTCTATATAAACAAACATCAAAAACGCACAACGACCTTTATCAAATGTTTATTACACTCTCATACGCAGTCACACACTCAATTTTACACAAACGAAATATTGACTACAAAACATCATATTCTTCACCATTTAAATAAATATATCCTTGCTCTTTACATCTCAGCTAAATCAAGTACCGTAACATTAATGTATAAAAGAAATCTCGTGCCTAAAACTGTGACTTATTTGCTTATACTTCACCAATGGCTTCCATAAATAATATAATTAAGGACATTGATGATGTGTCGGTGGCTAAAGCGTACAGGTGTGACCCGGAAACATGTGGCAATTTAATCAAGTCTACTTCTAAAGCATTGACTGTAATCTCACAAAATATTCGCAGTATTTATAAAAATATGGATGATTTTATAGTTCATTTGGCCAGGCTCACATTTAAACCTGACATAATCATTTTAACTGAATGCTGGTTGAGTGAGCACAAATCGCCACCACTTTTAGACAACTACTCATGCTACTTTTCCAAGAAAAGTCTTAATCAAAATGATGGAATTGTCATTTATGTCGCCAGTGATATCAGGTGTATTGTAGAGGAACCTGATCCTATTGGTGCAAATTTTTTGTTACTTACAATTAACAATGACACTACCATTTTGGCTACGTACAGATCGCCGTCAATTTATTCCATCGACAACTTTTTGAATTCAATTGAAAACACACTACGTCCTATTAATTGCAATAATATTATTATTATTGGAGATGTAAATATAGACATTAAGCCCGATAATTGTGATAGAAATAGTTCACCTTATCTAAATCTCACTGCAGAGCTGGGTCTTCTCCCAGGGCATACATTGCCAACCAGATTAGGCAATTGTTTGGATCACATCATGATCAAGACAAATAGATCAGCCACAGTCACTGTCATAGAGTCCACAGTTACAGATCACGATTCGGTTCTTGTTAGTTTATCGTGTAGGCGTGAACTAATAACGAAATCAAATATAATTGTTAGGACAGATTTTGGTGCGACAATAAAACAATTAGAATCTATGGATTTCTCTTTTGTCTCTTCTACAGCTAATGCTGAAGAAGCTGCAACTCTTTTTACTGAAAACTTGACTTCTGCAATCAAATCAAACACGACTTCTAGTATTGTTTCTGGTCGTAAAAGAAACATAAAACCATGGATTACACCTGGCTTGATTCGGTGTATCCGACACCGTGATAGGCTACATGTTAAGGCTAGGAAAAATCCCAATAACTCGATTCTTGAAGTCACTTACAAGCGCTACAGAAATTTCTGTAACGCTCTATTGCGCAAGCTTAAAAGAAATTATGAAAAAACTCTTTTACAAAATGCAAGAAGTAGTAAGGAAACATGGTCAGCTATAAAATCAATCACTGGTACTGCTAAGCGAAAATCTTCTGCTGATGATTTACTAAAGAACAGTTATGGCCCCCTCGATGCCGTTGAAACCGTGAACAATTTTTTTGCGGAAGCCGGAAAGCTACTTGCCGACAAGATAAAGTGCTCTGACAGTCCCGAAATCACCCTGCCTACTTTAAATGATTTCAGTAGACCTCGCGTTCAGAATTCTATGGTACTGCTCCCACCAAACGAATCAGAAATTGAATCACTTATCATGAATCTTAAAAATGACTCTGCAACGGGCTGTGACTCTATTTCAAGCAGATTTTTAAAAATGTCAAAACATATTATCGTCCCGCACTTTACCACAATCGTTGGGCTATGCATAGAGCAGGGCGTTTTTCCTAGTGTTTTTAAAAGGGCGCTCATCACTCCTGTCTACAAGAGTGGAGCTCGAGACAGCGTGACAAACTACAGACCGATTTCTGTGCTGCCAGCGCTCTCTAAACTACTAGAAAAAGTACTGAATAACCAACTCATAAACTTCTTAGAGAAAAATAACATATTATCCGACTCCCAATTTGGTTTTAGGGTAGGTAAAAGTACAGATGCAGCCGTTAGCTCGTTAGTGGATTATGTCACAGCTTGTCTAGATAATAAACAAAAGTGTGTCGGAGTGTTTATTGATCTGGCCAAGGCTTTTGACACTGTCTCGATTTCTGCTCTTGTTGACAAGCTGGAAAGGTGTGGAGTAAGGGGAACGGTACTCAAAATTTACAAAGACTTTCTTACAGGCCGTCTGCAGAAGGTTAAAGTGGGTAGTGCTATTAGCTCGGATGTCGCAGTCGTTTATGGGGTTCCACAGGGTAGCATTCTCGGTCCCAGTCTCTTCCTGATTTATATTAACGACTTGTGTCAAATGACATTGAATAAAGGCAAAATATTTACCTATGCCGATGACACAGCCTTGGTGTTTCAGGAAGAGACTTGGGATGCAGTTCAGCAAAATGCGGAGATGGGGCTCCATAGAGTCTGCGTGTGGTTGAAGCAAAACCTGTTAACGCTTAACGTATCAAAAACCTCATTTGTACAGTTCACTAACGCTCGCATAAAACAGCCCAATGTGGCTATCCGGATTCACTCATGCAAATCACCTTTCGCTCAACAGTGCTCGTGTACCACTCTGAGCAAGTCTAAGACGGTCAGATACCTTGGGGTTCTCTTAGACGAGAAAATATCCTGGCAACCACATATCGAGATGGTTTCGTCACGAGTCAGGAAACTTACATGGGTATTTAAAAAACTGAGGCATGTAGCTGACGGTGACCTCCTACGTTCAGTTTATTTTGCATTGGCACAATCGGTTATTGGTTACTGTATTGGGGTTTGGGGTGGTGCATGTAAAACGCATCTCTTACGCCTGGAAAGAGCGCAACGGTCCCTGCTTAAAACAATGTCATTCAAACCATACAGATTTCCCACGAAGACACTATACGAGTTGTGCCAGGTATTTACAGTAAGACAACTTTTTATTTTCCAGATAATTACCAAAAAACACGTATCTACCCCATATGATCCAGGTAAACTTGAAAATAGGCGAACAACTCCAAACGTAATTGAATCTGTTAAGTGTCGCACGGCTTTTGCAAGACGACAGAACGCTTTTCTTTCTGTTTATTTATACAACAAAATTAATAGAATCCTGAATTTTTATCCACTAAAATTACACGAATGTAAACTTATAGTAAAGAACTGGCTCTTTACTCTTGATTATGAGGATGTAGAGAAAATGATAAATAATTAATCTAATTCTAAAGTAACACATACATAGAACATACTTTTCTTTCATACACCTACTCATACAAAAACACGAACGGTAACCCACCCACACGCACACATACACACTTCCCACACACACACACACATAGCACGATATATTAACTTAACAATAAATTATTATTATTATTATTTTAAATTAAGTTAGTTGAATTGTGAGAATTTTTTAAATTATGCTTTTTTCATATTTTTTCATAATTCTCATTTCTGTTAATGAATTTTGTTTTATTCTGTTATTACCTCATCTAAAATTGTATTTTGTAGCACTTAAGTTTGTCTATTCCGATGTTGACATTAGTATCTAAGCCAAATAAAATGGGAGAGGGCGCTGACTCCTGACATACAGGTACACCTAGTTCAGGAGTCAGAGGCTTCAGATAAGTTTCTGTAACCTATTATGTCAATAAAGAATATTATTATTTTGGAAAACATGTTATGTTTCTTAGCTCTTTGGCTAGTTTAAGCTACGTTAACGGGCCTTAACCAAGTCAACGTAGCGTGTGTGTGTATGAGTTGTGTTGTTGTGTTTCATTTTCGTCGTATTGCATGAACTTCCTTACTATTCTGCAGGTGTTTAAAATCGCGGCTTTTTGAAGTGTAATGTAAATTGAGTCTTTGAGGTCTATTAATTTGAGGCTATGGTGGAGGTGGTTGGGTATGACACCCGTGGTGGAGACTACTATGGGTACTACGTACACTTTTTCTTGCCTCCAGATTCTGGTCACCTCTTCTTTCAATTCTGCATATTTACCAATTTTCTCACCTATTGTTTTTTGTAAATTATGTGTGTTAGGGACTGCTATATCTATGAGGTATGTGACTTTACTTACTTTATCTTGAAGGATTATATCTGGTCTGTTGTAGTGAATGGTCCTGTCGGTTAATATGCCGCGATCGTAAAAGAGTTTGTGGGTGGTATTTTCTACAACTGGTTGTGGTACATACTTGTAATAAGGAGTGTTTGAGTCTTGAATGAGCTTATGTTTGAGTGCTAAGTTTTGATGGATGATATTTGCTACCTGATTGTGTCTGTGAGTATAATCTGTTTGTGTGAGTGTTGTGCAAGCTCCTGTGATGTGTTGTATGGTCTCTGGTTGGCTGTGACATTTGCGGCATTTATCGTTAGTTATCGTGGGGTCTTTTATGATGAATTTCCTGTAATTTTTAGTATTTATGATCTGATCTTGTATTGCAATAATAAAGCCCTCGGTTTCCGGAAACAAAGAACCAATTTTAAGCCATTTATTTGATGCTAGTATGTCTATATGAGGTTGTTCAAGATCATGGGGATGCCGTCCGTGCAAAACTTTCTTCTTCCAATCTTCTAACTTTTGCTTGTGTGGGTCTTCATTATTGGTGTTTTGTGTATCTGTCTGTTCATTTAGGTTAAGTGGGGTGTAGTTGTTGTCGTTCATTACTATAGCTTTATGCATTTTACTTGTCTGAGATTTACTGTGAAAGAATGTTTTTAACCTCGTTATTTGTTTTTGCCAAAGATGATGGATATCAATTAGGCCTCTCCCTCCGTGTTGCCGTTTGATGGTCAGCCTTTCTATTGCAGATTTAGGGTGTAGGTTATTGTGTTTAGTTAGCGTGGTGCGTGTGGTTCTCTCGATTTGTTGGATGTCAGTTTTTGACCATTTGATCACTCCAAACGAGTATGTCAATATTGGGATCGCGTATGTGTTCAATGCCTTTATTAAATGTTTTCCGGAAAGTTGAGTTTTACATACTGCGACCACTCTTCTCTTGTATTCTGTGTTCAATGTTTGTTTAATTATGGTGTGGTCTAATCCTTTTAGTTGCCTGTATCCTAAATATTTATACAAATCGGTGGGTTCCATAGCTCTAATTGTGTCAGTAGTGTTAATTGCATAGTCACCAGGTTTAATTTTGCCTCTTATTATATGTACTGTTTTACATTTATCTAGTCCAAACTGCATGTTTATGTCTTTGCTAAATTCTGTTGTGATATCTATTAGTTTTTTCATGTCTTTTTCTGTTTTTGCGTATAATTTAATGTCGTCCATATATATAAGATGAGAGATAGTGGTTTCTTCTGTTGTTTGTTTAAGGCAGTATCCAGCCTGACAACGCTGAAGTAGGTGAGATAGAGGATTCAGAGCGAGGCAGAACCATAAAGGGCTTAGGGAGTCTCCCTGATAAATGCCTTTTTTTATAGCAATCTGGCGAGTTGTGACAGCGTTATCGCGATAATTTAATTGAAGTGTAGTTTTCCATCGGGACATTATATTTTGCAAGAATTCTATGATTTTTGGGTTTATTTTGTATATGTGTAATATTTGGATAAGCCAGGAGTGTGGAATACTATCAAAAGCTTTTTTGTAATCTATATAAGTGCAGTGTAAATTTCTATTTTTTGTGGCAGCATGCTTGTGTATGATCGAATCTATGACTAATTGCTCCTTACATCCCATGTGTCCTCGCCGGCATCCCTTTTGTTCCTCTGTTATTATGTTGTGATGTTCTACGTGTTTATTGATTTTTGTAGTTATTGCTGACGTTAAGATCTTGTATATTGTGGGTAAGCAGGTAATCGGTCTGTATTGGGAAGGCTGTGATGAGTAATGGGTTTTTGGCAACATGTAAGTTATTCCTGTAGCAATAAATTCCGGAATGTTTTGTTTACCTAGAATGATTTCTGTTAGATTTTTAGCTAAGATTTTGTGTAAAGATTCTAATTTTTTATACCAGTAATTATGTATTTTATCAATACCAGGGGATTTCCAATTGTGTAGTCTCGCTGTAACACTAGTTATGTCAGACTCAGATAACTCGATGAATTCCATTTCTTCAAGTGAGCTCCATTTAGTTTCTTCGTCTTGAATCCATTCCGATGTTTCCTTATGATGTACTTGTTCTTCCCATATGCCAGCCCAAAAGGTTTCTAATTGTTCCGTTGTTGGTAGTTCTATGTTGTTTTCGGTTGTCGGTATGACGGTGTCAGTTTCTGGTTGCTGTAATTTTCTATAAAAGTTCTTTTCGTTTGTAGCAAACAAAGCGTTATCATTTTTACGTTCTTGTGCTTTCTTATATCTTCTCAACCTATGGACTTTTAGAGCTAATTTCTGTTTTAATGTATCTAAAAATTCTTCCGGTCTTCTATTGTGGTTTTCGTGCCTAGTATGGACAGCCATGTTTTTGAAAATTATTTCTACTCTTTTGACTACTTTGTTTGATCTATTGTTATTTATATATTGGGTTAGTCTACCACAGTCTGCTCTAAGTTTTTCTATATCTTTTTCAAGCCTCTGCTGCCATGCAGGTTTGTTAACATTTGATTGTCTGGCATTGCCTGTGCATTCTGTGATTTTAAAATTGAGTTCTTCGGAAATAACTAATGCTGTGCAATATATTAAAGTATGTACATCTGTAAGTTGAGTTTCTTCGCTAACATACTGAGTGAGAATATTTTGGTTAAATAAATGAATGAGCTGAACAAGTTTTGGTGTGTACCTGAGTTTGGGTAGTTTTGGTCGAGTTATCGGGTCCATCCCGGAGTATTGAGTGAGAGCTGTTTTAAATTTATCGTGTATTTCTCGGATACGCGTATCTGTGGGCGGGTTTTGATTTGTATTTGCTAGGACCTCAATGTCATTTTCTAACGTTATGGTGACATTTTCAGTTTGTGTGGATGTATGCGAAATTTGTGAATATGCCTGTGATGATAGATGATAGTAAGGTTCTGATTGAGCGTATGACTGTGGTTGTTCTTGTTGAATATTTTCGATCGTGTTATGTGTAACTGCGATATTGTTAGTGTCTTCATCATTTACTGATTCTAGGTGTAATTGTGTGCGTACATCTACTTTTAATCTATCTATTTCCTCTAGTGACAACAGTTTATTCCTAACGATAGTTCTTCTTTGATCCGAAATCCTTTGTTCAGAAACAATAATTTCTGGATATCGACGTGTAAAATGTTCATGCAGTTGTTGTCTGTAGGTGGTCATATCTGTCTCTAATTTAGTGATGTATAGGTAAGTTCGCATGATAAATGTGTTTACTTCTTTGCTCCATTTCATGCGAACTCTTGTTTTTCCAGCCTTGGTGGACGCGGGTAAAAAGGTAGAAACCTCCCGCGCAGCATTCAAGGTTGGATTGGATGAAACAATATTTAAACTAATAATGGGGGATGATGATAGTGCTGGTGACGATGGTATGGATGGTGATGATGGCCTAGAAGGTGCATATGAGACTGTGCTTGGACTGTACGGTTCTACAGGGGTGTCTATCCTGTCCGTCAATCTGTCACCATCGTCAATGATTTCGGCTGTAGTATCTTTGTCGGTGGGAGCCCGCCTGTTCAACTCCTCACCGCTGACGGTTCGCATGCTGAGACACCCAGCGTCAGCTCCAGGTGTGCCCCGGCGATCGCCCCCGGGCAGCGGTCCTATACGTTTTCTCTTTGAACGAGTCTCCATTTTTAGTGGGTTTTCCAGAGCCACGTTAGCCACGCCAGTAATTTTTCATTCGTGTGTCCGCCCCCCACGTGATTAGATGGTCAATCAGGACGTGTGGTTGTTTAGGGGGCATATTATTATTATTATTATTATTATTATTAAATACAAAGGAAACGCTAACATTAAAAATAAAATCACAATAACAAAAGAATATCGTTCCATTTACGAGCAATACGACTCATAACACCCACTTTACGACATCAGAATAAAACAAAGCAAAAATATCAAATCCGCAAATACATGGCTTTAACGGAGGAGGTAGGGGCGAAGCGTATGATAACAATTTCGAATTTCAAACACCCCGAAACCGACGGCTCAAGTTCTCATGCCTTCGTAAGTAGGCTTTCGTGACGTGTGCCCCAACTGTATTGAAAAAATCTACTACAAATATATAACGGGGATCCTCTCGATGTATCGAGCTATCAACTTTTACGATTTTATTTGCAAAAGCCCGTGTAATTTCTCATTATCGTGTTTGCAATCTTTTCCAGCGTTTTATGTTCGGTTCGTGTGTCAAATCGTAAAATTTTAAATGAGACTTTTGACGGCTGAATTTGTATGATATACATAGATTTCAGAGTATACACATAAAACATAACATGATAATGATGAAAATACACGATGTCGTAATTTCAACTTGATAATATGACCAGTACAGGCATCATAATAAATTGTGCGAGTAACTTTTACTATCGAATCTTTCAAAACTTGCACGAGATCATTAGATTATCTCCATTTTATTTTAAATTTTACTGTTCTTTAAATTAAAAATTAATGAACGTAATTTACAAAAACTTAAGTTTTTTGCAAGTCTAGTCTTGAGCGATCATTATTCCCATTCTACCTTTACAGCTCAGATTCTGTAAAGAAAGGATCTCATATCTTTAAGTGTGATACATATTACTTTTAAGAATCAACAGAGAGATACATTTGTACGGTTTAACTTTTACCATGACAACTGAAGGTATAATTTGTTTTATCCACTGTGCCCCATATTTGTATGACAAGATATTTATTTCTGTAAATCGGTTTAAAAAATCACTAATGAACCCTTTGACCCGGCCTCCGTACGCAAAAACGTGCTAAATGTCTATTGTCTATCTTAAGGAATTTTTGATTTTTGGGTAGGCCCTCGGAAAAACTGAGAATTTGTCGATATAAAGTCATTGACACGGTATTTATTATACCTTCTTGTCTTCGATATGAGTTTTCTTAACTAGTTATACCATTCAATGAGCTATTAAAACTGTCCTTATCTGACAATAATGTGATATGTTTTCATTTTGACAAAGTACTAAGTATGAAGTCACAAAATCACACCATATGTACATTTTGTTTTATTTTTTCTTGGTTCGTTTTCGCAGGTAAACAGCAAATATTAATTATTGATTTAAAATTAGATGACCGTCCGTTTCCGAGGACAAGAAATTATGTATTGTTAAAAGCACCTCTGTGTCACATATACTGTTTTTGTAGACGACGAAAGAAATCCTTTTTTTTATCACTTTCTGGTGTTTTCCTCGTTGCTCCTTCCTTCCCGGAACACAACTTATTGGTACAGTCTTATCCTGCCATTGTCATTTACACAGACTAATGTATTGTTTAGTAAATTAACGGGAACCAACATCATAATTACCCACTCTTGCTGTTTGTTTCATTGCATAATCCTATTTAGTACATGACTCGATTCTATGAAATATATTATGTTTTATTACTAATGAAATGGACAGCATCTAAGTATTTATCAAAGCAATTTAGACAGGAGAAAAGTACATAAGCTCCTTCTTTATTAATTTTAGTGTTTGGGTACTTATGGGATAAGCATGATAGTTATACATATTTGATTAGTTATCCATTATCATATGCCTAGCCTTTTCCCAACTATGTTGGGGTCGGCTTCCAGTCTAACCGGATAGCTGAATACCAGCATTTTACATGGAACGACTGCCTATCTGACCTCCACAGCTCAGTAGGCACTGGGTAATACGAAACCTTTTGTTAAGACTGGTTGTCTGACTTCCTGTATCGACTGTATAAGTTAATAAAACTAAAATAAAATATGTATTTTTTTTATTGTTGTCATGTTTATTTCCAAGCCACCACATCTCAAAAGGACATTGTACTTCCCAACTTTTCAAATAACAATCAAAACACAATTTAACAATCTAAACACTACGAACTCACTCACAGGGGAACAAATTAAAATTTTCCGACCGACCAAATTATAAAGAGAATATCCCGCGTTTAAGACAAAGTAGAAACGGTCCCTATTCCCCTACACCTTTATCTGGCAGAATAGACGTCTCCCCTGTTTCAGGGGATTCAGCTAAGCCTCCTTAAGCAGAGGTACGTACGCCCAATCTAGTAAGATCTTCCCTATCCGCTGACGATATGGTACGATGCTAAATTCTGTATGTTTAAGTGTAGTGCTAAATTTGGGTATTTGGGTACCAAGTGTTTTGGAAATTGAAGTAGTGGACATTCAAAAAATGTTTTGTACATCTAACTTTTTTTGAGAATTGTTGAAACATTTTAAAGTTCTTTGGGTAGTATTGGTTCTGAATATAATTCGTCGCCATCGAATAAAATTCTATACGGGGTGGACGGACACCACTGGGTATTCAATACACCATTCTGAGCCCCCTAAATAGAAATTTTTCATCGTTTATTTAAAAAAAAACAGCTGTTCCATACATTTTGACCGTGTAGGTATTGCACTTTTGTAGGAAACAGCTGATTTTTTTTTAATAGCCGATGAAAATTTTCTATGTAGAATGCTCTGAATGATGTACTGAATACGTGGTAACCGTTTTCGTGTTGGTGGCCCTTTCACCCTGTATATATATATATGTATATAATACGTGAAGCAAAAACGTTGTGATTCCCTTTGTGTTTTACCAAAACAAACGGAGGAGTATGAAATTTGGCACTGTTAAAGTTTATATATTAAAGTTTATATCGAGCACTCCTGCTCGATATAAACTTTAATATGTGTAGTAAGTTCAATAATATGTTAGTAAGTTTAATATATGTATGTAGAAAGCTAATATTTTTGATATAATAATTCATTAGAAATACATTAAATTACTGAAAAAAAAAACCATTACACACTACTTATAATTTAAATGAATTATTGTCGAATTTCGACCACTGGGCGACCACTAGTCATCAATGGGTGTCGCTTACCTTGCTAAGACTTATAGAGCAGTTTTGGTCCTTTCAGTTTAATATTTTAGACGACTTCTGGTTTATTTTTTTAAATTGATATGTAGCACCGCAGTGTGCGCAAACGCCTCTGTGCGCGGTAATTCCTTTGCTATATGAACACCCAAGGAAAATGTGACTTAAGTAGTCTTCAATCAGTCAAGTTGAAATGGAAAAGATTTAATAGAGATTATTTTCAGTGTAAGTTACGAATTTCCTTCACTTGTTTAACCAAAGAAATAATGATTTACAGTTATCCGAGAATAATAATTTCTATAAGGAAAGGTCGAGATTATTTGGATGAAGACGTAACCACCCGCTGTTTTCATCCCCTTTGTACGAGACAAATAACGTATACAGGGTGGAGTCAACATTGTAAATATATTTTAGAAATATTTTAAAATAAAAATTGTACATAATTATGAGAAACTAAATGAGAATACTATCAATTTAAAAGTAAATTTTAAAATTTTAAAAATTACATATTCATTTAAATTTGTATGTTGTTATCTATCTTCCTGTGTGTGTTATGTATTAAAAAGAGTGCTGTATCTGGATTAAAAAGAGTTCCTAATCGGAAGTGGTCTAACCAAGTAACATATAAAACCGGCCAAGTGCGAGTCGGACTCGTGCATTTTCTATAAAAACGCTAAAAAAAATCATGTCTATTGTATGGGAGCCCCACTTAAGTATTTTTTATTTTATTCTGTTTTTTAGTATTTGTTGTTATAGCGGCAACAGAAATACATCATCTGTGAAAATTTTAACTGTTTAACTATCACGGTTCATGAGATACAGCCTGGTGACAGTCGGACAGACAGACAGACAGCGGAGTCTTAGTAATAGGGTCCCGTTTTATCCTTTAGGTACGGAACCCTAAAAAATGATTATAAATAATGAAGAATTACACACATTTTTAAAGCAGGCAACTTTCAACCCAAAAAACGTTCACTGCAGCGTGAAAACTTAATCATTTGGATAATTTTAACCTACTCTGAAAACTGTACCCCAACAATTAAGAAAATACTACCCATAAAAGCAAACAAATGATTAAACTCCTTTTATTTTTATGGCTTCATTGGTTCATCCATCCTGTATACAAATACCTACATTAACTAATTGTTTGTCAGTGCCAAACGCATAATATTTTGCTTAGATCAGAGGCACATCAGGTGGTAGAACGACAGGGAGTATATTATTATTATATTTATATTATTTCCCCTCTTTGTTTAAAAGGCAATCGATGTTATTCAAGCGTTATTTATTTTTCAATTTATGTCTCTGAAGCTTAGCCGACCGGATGAATGAATGTTTGAGAAGTTGAGACGTAATGCATGTAATTTGAATGTGAGTTGCGTCTGGGCTTTAGTGGTAATTTTGAACCAGCGAGAAAAAAATGTCTTGACAAAAATTGCAAGTATTATGCTGCCTTGAATTGCCTTAGTTTGTTAAGTCACGGCTGTTATCCCCGAAGGGTTAGGCAGAGGTGTACCTAAAAGTACACTCACATTTCGCCAGTTACGTTTAGGTCTCATGTAATAGGGTCGAGCCTATTGCCATCAACCGGGATTCTCGATCCAGGCCGAACGAGGCACAGTTCACAAAGGCAATATTCGCAGTTACTTTAAGTGCATACAATAAAGATCATAGAAGAAAAATACCGTTTAATCTTGAATTTCTATGGACTTGATCACTTATCACCTTACAATGACCTACTAAAATGAAATGGGCTATCATTTTTTTTATTTGACTTAAGCTCAGTCGCCAGCTTCAATGTAGTGAATATAACGCGCCATAACTCATTAAAAACTGTCCGAACACACTTTGTCGTCAAACCATAAAACATTTATAAGCAAGTGTGTATGCATGTGTGTATGTAGGTACGAGTATGTATGTAAATGCTAACCCGGGTTAAGTTTCGTGTGGCTTGCAACTTGTATACATGTTGCTGCAGACACGGTTTTGCATACTAAGAATTGTTTTGTTTGGAATCCAATATGCTTATTATTTTGTAAGAAGAAGAAAGTCAGGTTATTACAAAACAAGCAGAAACATCACATCACGCCTTGTAATACCTGAAGTTAGGTATTAATGGGCTAGGCAGATGATCATTTTTATTTATTTATTTATTTAAAACACATAACACTATCATCACAGGCTTACCTAATACAATAGTGTAGTTATAGTTAAAGTTCTTACAAATATTAAATTTACAATTATAGACATTATTTAACAACCAAGAGTAATTTTACAATATGCGGCCCGTGTGAATTCACTCAGCGTACAATTGAATGATGTGCGATACTGTCGTGTAATATAATTATCGGTTCCCTATCCATTTGCATAAAATTTTAAGACCTAATATAACTTAGCATAATTTTGTTTGGCATAATTATATTTTCGCATAATATAATTACGCATAACAGCTTACGCATAATTTTTTTAAGCAAAATTTCTCTTACCATAATAATGATGAAGCATAATATTCTAAAGCATAAAATTAAGCATAAAGTTCTAAAGCATAACTTTTTTAAGCATAATATGTATTCAAAAATAACAAGGTTTACAGGAACATAACTTACCGAACCTCGGGGTGCCCCTGACGTCAACCGTCTAGGATTAGGGTTTCCGTCAGCAGGTCGACGGAGCCCCGCTGCGCGGGGCTCCTATTTCTGGCTGCAGGGTTTACAGGAAGTCAGGAACCTAACTAACCGAACCTCGGGGTGCCCCTGACGTTATTTATATTAATTGTATGCCTAAATATTATTATGCTAATAGTCATTAGGCCTACTAACGTTATGCGAATCAAATTTATGCGAAAACAAAGTCTTTAAGATGATTATGCCAACATAAAATGTATGCCTAAAAAAATTATGCCGAAGTATTATTATGCCAAAACAAATTGTGCCAAAATCGTTATGCCGAAGTATATTAGGACAAAGAACATTATGCGAAAAGAAGGGATCCCATAATTATCTCGTGTGTTTATGACCTTATTCGGTTACGGTTCGGGTACTAGCTGTACCCCGTACCTACTCGTTCAGTGTAATTTATGTATGAACTTGAAACTCTCTCGCCGCGATGCGCTCGTGTTTAGCGAAGCTGATGTGAATGTGATCGTATTAATCATGTCATTATTATGACACGGTGTTTGGATAACACATAATATAGTGGCACGTCAAAGAGATTTATAAATACTATAGGAAGGCTAATAAACGCCATAGAACGTATTAAAGAAAAACTGTGATTCCTTTGCCTCAGTAATGCCTTTAAGAAAAATTACATACTTACTTGTAAGGATTTTGTGCCTACACATTTTATACACAAAATCATTACAGGTCCTGGGAATCGAATCCAACACCACGTTCATCAGTCGCCAACTCTGTAATAGGAAAAAAAAATATCCCTCCCTACATAATAACCATTGAACGTCTAAGATATAGGCTCGGCTTAGTTTAGACGTTAGGGTTAATTTTGATCTGTTTACTTACATACCTACTGTACTTGTGACAATATTGTGATAAGTATAAAATGTATTTCTTCATTTTTCAATAAAGATTATTATTATTCTTTTTTTATATTATTTTTATTTTTATTAACAAAAATTATATTAAAAAAAAATTAAAAAATATAGAAAATAGTAGCCCACCGCCATCGGGAACAGGGAATTATTATTATTATATTGTCGTATTATAGCATCTGTTTTTTTACGATGTTAGCTTTGGTCTCTTGATGAACGTAATTAATTTTCATGAGAACTACACTCCCTTAAAGTCGGTGCCTCGTTTTACCTAAAACCCGCATTAGACACACCTTTGAGCAAGGAGTATTACATATCACCGTTCCAAAATACAGAAGCATTCCAACATTAAACGCTACAGACGGAGCATACGAGTAGTCTCAGAGACACCGGTACATAATCCTGCCCCATTCGCAGACCACTGCAGCTTAAGTAAGACCTGTGTCTCAGTTACTGGTGACACTCAAGTGTACCTATCTACTATATTGCATGTGTTCCATGTGCCGTGTAATTGCAGACAAGAATTTGCAGGCTTTTCCTGTGTCGGAGGTGGACAAATAACGAAGGACTCTTTATCGGGTGATCAAATTATAAATAAATAACATTCATTATTTATTAAGCCGACCCCAACATAGTTGGGAAAAGGCTAGGCAGATGATGATGATGAACATTCATTATTTCAGATAACTTGATCCATAAAGTACGCTTTAAATTAAAATAAACTAAAATAAATTAACATTGAAATCAACATCAGAAATTAACATTAAAATTAGTATCAAAAATAAAATAAATTAACAATACAATCACAAACTCTAATAAATTACTATTAAAATTAAAATAAGATAAAATTAAAATACATTTAAAAATTAAAATTATAGGCAGATTAGTTTATCTTAGTAGATTTTCTCGTGAGCACCAAAAAAGATTTAAAAAATAAAATTATGAAATAAAATATTTTATTTTAAATAAAACTAGTCAATTACAACTAGTCAATAAGTTAATCGGAGCTAACTGCAAAAGTTGTGCCATCGCTTCATAAATTTCACCACTCATACATAGGTAACAGATTTACAATGCGCTCAGCAAAAGCGTGGATGTCAAATTCAAGAATTAGAGTACCCACGCGTTCAAATGATGCCTCAAACATTGAATTCACACAAATTATGACAGCGACAACGCCCTATAAAAGTAAACACTTTATAAAACTTTATGTTCCTTATTATAAAGAATGATATACTAAAACATCGTTAAAACCCCCAGTTTCAACAAATAGTAATAAATAAAACAATAAAATTGCAACGTATAATAAAACAGATGATGTTCGCAGTTATTTCTTCAACCTCATAATAATTTGCGAAGAGATTAACACTCAGAAATGAAAGCCAAACATCACTTGTTCGGAGTAGCACACACACTCCGCATGCATATTTATTTCGCCCGCATTTGCAAATAGCTAGACAGCTTTAAAACGCAGCGATGTATCACATTTCAGCGCTTTACATTGTTCTTGCTATGAGGGTATGAATTAGATAAGCTCATTAAAATTATCTAACTCCAACTTGGCTAATGTCTGACTCTCTATCCAGAAGAAACATTGAATATCGACTGCACATCGCCAATCATCAATTATGGGCATAGAAATGCTGCACGGCTGTCAGAGTTAAAATCGAAATAAACGTGAAAAATCTAAAATATAAAAAAAAAAAATACTATTACAACTGCATAAACAACTTAGTATAATATACAGGAATACTTTGCAAAACACTAATACAAAAATATAAAAACGAAGCAACCTGTATAGGACACGTTGACTAGAACCGGCTTTCTAATGAGCGGCCCAATAGCAAACAGTACAGATTCAAAACATTACATGTGACTCTGGTATTTCTCATTGTTCACATTCATACTCGGTGTCGTCATATGAAAACTGCAGGATACCCCGACGTTACCTGATGCCAACTAAATGGCCTTTGTTTTCAGCATAAATTCCACTTTACATGTTTAGTTTTGCAACTTTCAGTGTAAATTCCTCGCAATGACACAGATTAAACGTTTTTCGAATAAAGTTTTAGCGCACTGCAGATTTCGCGAGTCAATCTGAGAGCGTTTACTGAGCTAGTGTGTTGAACGCTTAAAAGTTGTTGCAGCTGTGTTATTTTTGTGTTATTTATTTCCTAGCTGTGCCCTACGACCTTTGTCCTCGTGAAATGATTATACAAATATAACTTCCCCATTTGAATAGAATTTTGTCACCAATTTCAAAGGTTTTAATTTTTTTGCACGGAACCCTAATTCTCTTTTTGAATAAAAGTACTCTTAGTTACGCCTTAGAACATCAGCTATATTCCAGTAAAAGTCCCGTCAATATCGGTCGAGATTCGATCGATCGTGATTAGCCGGAACATACAGACAGACAATTTTTTTTAAATTGTGTTTTTGTTATAAGTAACGTATTTACTTTCATATGCATTCAGTAAAAAGCTGTTATTTTGAAATTACAAACAGACACTTCAACTTTATTTATTTGTATGGATTTAAAAACCCATTCACAATCATTCTAATTGTGTCAATATTCATCTATGTATTTTGAGTAACCAACCTTTCAAACAACATCCAATTTTATCATTGCAATTTGGACACTAGTTACTATTTTGTAATCTAAACGTAGCTGCAATGCCTTGCTTGGCACTACCATTCAAGAGCAAAATCAAACAATACGAAAACATTAAAAATATATATTTATTCACCCCAAAATAAACACAAACGCATTTACCAGCCAATCAATAAAACAGTTTATCAAAACAGTGTTTTATCCTTTAATTCTATGCAAGCCGAATGGCAGTGGCCCGCAATGAGAGCAATTAAATAAATGTGCTCCGAGCTAGTTACATTGAACGGAGCGTGCTGAGCCCACCAAATAGCCTATAAAATTCATGACCCGTTTAGATTTAAGCGAGTGGACAGGATAGTTACTGGAACGTATGGTTCAATTGCCGCACAATGATTAATGTGTTTGATTCCTCGGTTACTGATTGTGTGAGGTAGCTTTAGTAGCAAATGTGGTCTGAATTCTGGAATTTGTTGCAATAGAAAAATGCCCGAAAGTACTTTCGTTTTGTATTGGCAAAGCAGTGCCAAAAATAAGTGGACAATTGATTAAAAGCAAGGCACAATGCTTCAATTGATTAAAAAATATTATTGACTTCTGGCTCCTATTGTCGGCCCAGCTACCTCCTTTCTAAACAACCATCTTAAAATTTAAGACGTCTTAATCTAGAGTACCTAGTAAGTTCATATCACCAAACTTATTTGACATCTTAACTAGTATCTATACATATAATTATATTGTTATCACAAACATCACTGCTCCATATCTTTTCGTCAAAAGCCCGTACCTAAAGTATGAAAGGAGACTAGACTGTTTCTTTATAAGAAAAATAGTCCAGAAAATGCACTACTGTCCAAGGGTCCAGCAAAAAAACCAAATGTAAACGCAGCACAAGTTATTTTAGAGCGCAAGCAATGAAATTACTAAACGTAATTGGTTCGGAGTTTTTATCTGTGTTTATGTTGCACTAATCTAGAAAATTGTAATCGAATGCTAAAGGAGAAAACGGATCGTAATCCTCTTTGAGTACTATTTACTTTCTTACTTAGATACTGGTACTCGTTCGATCGAGAGCCGACGATCGACTGAAGTTTTATTGCGATTTGGATTTTGTATAACACTTCTTAGGCAAATTGGAGTTCGGTTAGTTCCATTGAAAAGTGGATCTACAGTACTAGCTATTCTGTTTTTTTTTATGTTGAGCTGTTGATAAACTACACTGTGATCTGCAGAGATTAGTGTTCTAAAAGGTGGACTAATAAGCCAGTTATCAACAAGTTCAGCTCAGCAGTCGCGCTTGCGACCATTCGACCAATGAGGCAGGCACCGCAGGCATCATTATGCAAGCATAACCAAGGCATAGGTTAGCTGTATTTCAGCTACCGTATATCATGTAGAAAAAATTCATCTACTGTAATTCTATCGTCATGCGTAAAAACTGAACATATCGATGTTTCTTGGTGATATAAAAGAGTAGACTGTATGGAACAACCCTTTTTACAAGAGGTATGGTATGCTACACTCGAGTGCCGAATAACTATCATTCTTAGCCTTTTTTTTTTTTTTGGAGGGTGGGAAATCATCAAATGACTCCTCCCGCTCTGGGCGGAGCGGAAGGGAGTGTCAGACTCTTACTGACTAAAAACCACCCATGTTCCTTCATTGGCCCTTTATGTTCCAGGGCCGCGGTATCTCTTTCGAACAGTCCCGCAGCCCTGGCAGGCACCGGCCCTTGCGGGCCCCTCCCGTTTGCTGACAACTCTTTGAGGCGCGCGTGGAACACGAACGCGCCGTCGACACGGCCTGCCCGTCGTCACACGACGGACGGACGGCGAGCTAGCCCATTACTCACCGTCCACAGGCCCGCGCCTACGGTGGCCGAGAGCCATCACGGCGTGCTCATTCTTAGCCTGCCCTTATCCCAATTTATTTGGGGTCTTATTCTTCCATACCTCTCAATTACTCGTCATCTTATCAGACACCTCCTTTCTTGCCATCATTATACTCGTATCATCATTTACACAGTCCACCCATCGTTTCTTTGGCCTTCCTCTACTCTCATACTTATCCTCATTCATACCCGACACTTTCCTCATGACATTTTCCTCATTCCTCCGCATCACATGCCCATAACAAGCCAACCGATCACCACCCAACGATTCATTCATCGGCGCCAGTTTCAGATTTCCTCTTATGTACTCATTTCTTATTTTATCCATTCGCGTACCCCTTAGCATTCTTATCTCAGCCACATGCCAACATTCTGATGTTTAAGACAGCAGGTCTAACCATTCTTTTATAAATCTTCTAAGTGCCGAATAACCAATATTTTATTAAATGATTAGCACAGACCAAATGTTGGCTAGCACTGTAGCGCAGAGCGAGCCAACTGTTCAGTTGGCCCGCTCTGCATACCTACCTGGTGCAGTTACTTAGTAAAAAACGACTTTCTTATCCTTCATTCTTATCTGACAACATCTTTTCTTTCAAATCTTCAAGAAAGATACGAAAAAACTTCTAAATGAAAATCTATATAGCGAACTGCATCTCAATAGACAAAAGAAACAGTGACTTCTGAGAAAACCTTCTGTAATGAGATTTCCTTCTTTCAGACTGTTCAACGTACATTATGTCATTTTAAATCTTAACTAATTGCAAATGATATTGTCTGAGTACACTGTAGTGCATATTAATAGCATTTTTAAGTTAGGTGCGGTCTTCAGTCCTGCATACAAAGGTGTAATAATTAAAAGACTTGCTGTCTCTTTTGTGTAGACCGTTTTAGTGGGGTTAGACAAGGATAGGGTACGTAGTTAGAACGTTCATATATCTTCGTGTAGGGAGACAATTTTCTGTAATGGTTTGCAAGTCGAGCTTGCAGACGTGATTAAATATGAATTAGCTTGTTTCATTCATTTGTGTAGGTAGTCGGAGTCAGTACTACCAGAGGTTTAATGAGCCCGTGAATACCGTTTTCTTCGGTATAGCATGAAAGCATGAGTCAATTATGTTTCCACTGCCGGGATACGGGCATCATCTCTGCGAGAGTGAACCGGCGTCGGGCACCAGTTGCCCGCCAGTTTGCTGAACTGGGCCTATTTGGCGCAGCCGTGAGACACATAATATTATCTTTTTCTGTTCTTCTTCTTCGACGTGTCGGCGATTTCCCTTTTTTTTAATTAAATTAATTTTGACTAGAACTTTGCCACCTCGACAGCGTTGGTGGTGGCTTCGGACAGGTCACTCAAAGTGCACGAAATTTTTCTGTTGTCGTTTAGATTGAAATTCTTGTTTCAATTTCTTTTATTTCGTATTTGTTTTTGTGGCATGTGCCAAATAAACATGTTTTCTTTCTTAAATCGTAATCCACCACGCGGCCATTTATTTTAAAAAAAAATGTACCAGGATATGCTGGTTTAGTTGCCATGTTTCCTTTACCATTTTGAGAAAAGTGGTGATAAAACCACAGACAACAAATAATGTGCCTCGATTCGAACCTTCGACCCGTAACTCAAGTGACGGCCGTCTCCACTGGGCCAGCAACGATTTGTTTGGTATACATTTTACAAAACGATAAAAATACTTTGTCAAAGAAAAACCAACACCAAACTCTCTCAACATATTCAAATATTTCACCGATGCCAGCAAAATATATCACAAATAGACGGAGAATAGCTCACATTGACATTCTATTCAAAATAAAAATAAATATCTGGGCTGTGTTGTGTCCCTTGCGGTGCGAAAATATTCCGAATGGAAGTCGCTGGAATAAATAAATATGTCGAAAGCTCGAATATTTCGTGCAGAGTTGAAATAGTCTACAAAAAGTTAAAAACCGGCCAAGTGCGAGTAAGACTCGCGCACGAAGGGTTCCGTACCATTATCTATAAAAACGGCAAAAAAATCATATCTGTTGTATGGGAGCCCCCCTTAATATTTTTTTTTTAATTTTTTGTATTTGTTGTTATAGCGGCAATAGTAATACATCATCTGTGAAAATTTCAGCTTTCTAGCTATCACGGTTTATGAGAGAGACAGGCAGACAGACAGCGAAGTCTTAGTACCTAATAGGGTCCCGTTTTACCCTTTGGGTACGGAACCCTAAAAAAGACCACATCTGACCACTTGCGCCTTGCGCTTGTCGCGCAGCGGACAGACCTCCGCCGTGATCTCATGGCGACATGGAGAGAGCGACTATCGCAACCCCGTGCAGGACACGCCACGATAGTGGCGATAAGTCCCCTCTTTGAGGAGAAGCACCGCGCGTCGGGGGCCACGCCGTGATAGCTCTCGGCCACCGTAGGCACGGGCCTGTGGACGGTGAGTAATGGGCTAGCTCGCCGTCCGTCCGTCGTATGACGACGGGCAGGCCGTGTCGACGGCGCGTTCGTGTTCCACGCGCGCCTCAAAGAGTTGTCAGTAAACGGGAGGGGCCCGCAAGGGCCGATGCCTGCCAGGGCTGCGGGACTGTTCGAAAGAGATACCGCGGCCCTGGAACATAAAGGGCCAAAGAAGGAACATGGGTGGTTTTTAGTCAGTAAGAGTCTGACACTCCCTTCCGCTCCGCCCAGAGCGGGAGGGGTCATTTGATGATTTCCAAAAAACAAAAAAAAAGGCAGACTTATAGGTTAGTGATTTTTCTTATAGTTTATTGGTTTGTTTTTTCTGTCAAAGTGTGAAGTGTTCCAAATCATCAACTGGAAATGGTTCAAAAACAGCTGGTTGTGATACATAAAATTAAATATACCGACGCATCCTGAGTAGTTCTGCTGTTTGACGAGAGCACCTCATACTATTGAAAAATCATTACCTATGGTAATGCAAAAAAACATGTGACACAGTGGGTGCCTGAAAACGGTCGTCATCACCGAGGCAAGCCCAAGCAACGGACTCGTTCCTGACTGATTGGCCAGAGAAGGCAACACCGAGAAAGTTGGAAAGGAAAGGGGGAGGCCTTTGCCCAGCAATGAGACAGAATAGGCTAATAATAATAAGTTTATTTATTGCTCCTTAAAAATATAACAAATGTTGAACAGTATTTAAATGCAGTTAGAATTAAGCACAAAGAATAAATATGAGCAACTGCGCTCGAGTTAGGCCGAGCCTGTATTTCAGGTCACAGTTCTCTTCCCAGAGTTATGAGCGGTATTAACAATGGTTGGACATATCAGTTATCGATTTTCTATACTTACAGAAAAAATAGATCATAATCAAATTATTTTATTTAAAAAAAAAAAAAGTTGATTTGTGAGTGTATTTTGGGGTGATTGTGAGTGTTGTGTTGGCCTCAACAAAAATGCAAAAACATGAAGTATTTATTCTCGTTGGTGTGACTGGCAAGACAGGATAGAATAAAATTATATTTTCAAGCAAAAACATATTCCGGACAGCCACCTCAATACCTACCTACGCGTAATATAATTATGCTGATCCAAACCACAGCGTCATCATATGGAAAAATATTCTAAGGTGGGCAAAAAGATCCCAATAGAATGTAAGACATCATTATGATAATGTATTCATAGCTTTCGGAAGCAATCCAGATTTATCCGTTTTGTGGGACACCCCGAAATTACGGTTACCTCTATCTGCAGCCCGGACTGCTCGATTTATGGCCAACCCGAGTGCCAATGTGTGATATCTTAATTATTTTATAATCCTTTTAATCTGGGACTGTTGTAATTTCAATACAGGATTTTAGTGTTGGGGTGTAATTTCGTAGTTCAGTTGTACAGTCACGGGCAACAATATGTATGTATCTACAAGTATACTTAGCAAAATTATGAAAAAAGACCTAATTTTGTAAATAATACACTGCTTCGTTGGTCGAGTGGTTGCAAGAGCTACTGAAAGATTAAGAAGAAACGAAGGAGGTGCTGAGTTCGATTCCCGGTCGGTTTTTCCACCAGAAATTACTCAGTAGTAGCAATGGAGTCTTGATTTGTGCCCGGTCGATGGCGATAGGCTCGCCCCTATTACATGGGATTTAACACAACTGGTGAAATGTGGGTGCGCTATAATTAGGTACGCCTTTGCCTAGCCCTTCGGGATTACAGGCGTGATTATTATGTTATTTATTTAATATTTTGTGACATTTTTTTCAAACTATAAACCCTTATCTGAAAGTATTTTTCATTATAATATGGGTTCCAAAACACCGCAGGAAAATCCCTTTATGTTGAAAAAAAATCCCTTAATGTTGCCAGTTGGTGCTCGCGACTGTACAAACGTACACACATACGTGTGAGCTGCGGTATTGATGTGGGAATTAGGATTGTAACATGCTAAATAGCCCGCAGCGTTGAAATGGTGTTAGGTTGTAGATAGCTTGTAGGTGTTTGGTATCCGTCTAACCGCAATCATATTTCAAAGCAGATATTAAACATTTATTCTGACGCAATTCGCGTCTTAAGAATTACTGTGGTAAAAAAATCTTAAGATGTGATAATCCCTGAAAACGTAAGTTTTAATATGTGAATACAATAACACGACACTAAAAAAATATTGACAAATTACATAACATAGCATTACATCACACCTGTTATTCCCCAAGGGTTAGTCAGAGGTGTACCTAATAGTACACTATCATTCCGCCAGTTATGTAATAGGGAGCGAGCCTATTGCCATCAACCGGGCACAATTGGACACTCCGTGGCAGCTGCTGAGAAATTCCTGATGGAAAAACCCAATAACATTTACCGACATGGGAATCGAACCCAACTAACCAACGAGGCAGTCAATTAATAATATAATATAATATCTTGGGACAACCAACACACCGCCATCTGATCCCAAACTAGGCAGAGCCTGTACTATGGCAACCAGACAACTGATAAACATACTTATATATTTCTAAATACATACATATTATAGATAAATTACACACCCAGATACAGAACAAATAATTGTACTCATCGCACAAAGATTTGTCCTGTGTGGGAATCGAACCCACGACCTCCGTCCTAGCAGTCAGGGTCACTAACCACTAGACCAACAGGCCAATCAAATTGACAGATTATATTTCCAGAAATAAATAACCATGTCCGGAACACGTTTCAGTCAAAAGTAAACAACAGCCCCCTCCCCTATAAATCAATAAAGCCTCGTTCACACACCCCCCATCAGCTGCTACTGAAATATTTCCCATTAAATATAATTTCCCGCCCATTAATAAGTTTCTGGTCGAAAATCAACAGGGCAACAATAGAACGGGCGCACAATGGACGAATGTTCGCGTGATTTATCTCGAGTTATTGCTGAAGATACGAGCGCGACCATGAGTTACGATGCTCGTCTCGCAGTCGACGCCATATGTTGGAAGCGGTAAGATGCTGCATCGAAGTCATGGAGAAAAAGTGTTATTATATATTATATTATTAGGCAAGTGTGAGAGAGAGAAAAAAATGACGGTTAAGACAGAACCACAAAAGATAGAATTAGTTTTTACTAATATAAAATATTTTGTTACACTTACAGCTAAAGTGCCAATATTAAACGGAACCTCGAACTCCGACAATTAGGCCTGAAATATCAGTGTAAATTTCTGCATTTTAAGTATCGCGAGTTAATAGCTTGCTTCCTAATTAAAACATTTTCGATAACATATTATTGTATGCTTAGACCACATTAATATTATTTTTTTCATTAAATAATTACATGATTTGCTAAGTTGAAATCATAAGCATTTGCGAAAATATAAAACTTGTAAAGTCCAATCAACAACTTTCATTTCAATGAGTTTACGGTTTTTGTTAATACTTTTATAAATATTTGATGGCTGTGAGCAATCACTTTAATATGAAGTATAAAAAGTTTGAGCAATTTTGAATATCATCTCGTGACTTTTTAATATACGCTCGACTCGACATTTTACAATGGAAAAGTTCCAAACTTTTTATTTCACATAAACCGCCTTTGTAATGTTTTAGATAAACGATAAACATTTACAGTTCAACCAACTTATCTGTGCAGGCGGGAAAACACAGAACTAAAATAAATATACCAAGTTTGACATATCTACGCAAAATTTCTTAACAAGCAACGCCACCTTGAACTGCATACTTAATGTGGTTTTACTTTAAGATAAAATTGCCGGGTACGTAGATAATATTATCCGGGTCAATTCTACGTTATATTTTATAACATTGAAAAGTTAAGTTACATTTTGATTTTGTTATCATTGTACCACGTGACTTAACAGCCATGACACCTACCGACCCGTACTAGGTCCTCTTTGTAGACAGCTTATTTCTTCTTATAGAGAGAAGATCTGTGCCCCACCGGTGGGACAATCACAATCTAATTATGTTATGTTATCATTGAATCACTGACAAGTGAAAAGTTATTTTCTAACATGTGTTTTTTTTTGTTTAAATGTTCTTGTAACAAAGTTGTGTCCTAAATTCTAAGTAAAAATCTACAGTGTAATTAGTCTTTTATGATTTTGTTTGTGAAGTGTGTTTTACACGGCATAACATAACATCACGCCGGAAATCCCCTAAGGGTTAAGCAGAGGTTTGCCTAATAGTACATTTCGTCTATTGCCATCTCTCGGACACAAATCCACACTCCGTGGCTACTACTGAAAGATTCCTGATGAAAAAACTCAATTATATTTTGTCCGACCTGGTAATCGAACCCAGGATCTCATGCTCAGCAGTCGCGCTTGTGACTACTATACCAACGACAATTCAATGCAAAAGCGCCATTTTACAACTCCGTGGGTACACGGCATGTGTGTGCAGTCTTTATTAGCGCTACCGACAAATAAGCGAGTTTGAACCTTACTATGTTAACCAATCTCATTTTAAAATGCGTCGGCTTTCTACTGCGGAAACGTGGAAATGCTTTCCAACTAAGTAGGCCTTGCTCGGGTGCAACATTTTCTCTTTTAAATTACATGGTTTTGCTGTTTAGGGTTTTACTAGGCAATGTGTGGAATGCGAAGCACTTTTGTGGTTTATTAAGTTTAATTTAGAGGAAAATGGGAGTCACCTACATTATTTTGTAACGCTAAGTTATTCTTTGCCCCAGTGCAAGAAGAAAAAAGAAAGAATGAAAAAATATGTGTTTTGTCGCAGAGACAATGACATGACGTGCATACAAAATAACAAAATAAAATAAACAAAACATACAACGCATAACAAATATTTAGCAGTGCAACTAAATATCATTACGATGGAAGGGACATACCGATACAAACTTTTAGGATAGATTCAGTAGGTACCCTAGACTTGAGTGTCTAATATGTATGTGTACTGGATCCATCCTAAGATGTATTGTTCACGATTGCGTTTACACCGTGACATAAAAGAAAACTTTTGTAAAAAATAACTAAAATAAATACGTACGCACGATGACAAATCCAGCTATAAAAACCAATATAAGCGGATCTCTCATTGCACGGGAAATCTATACGTAGCGAGGCCATGTTATAAGGGAAATGTACATTTCCCTTATAAATAGTTGGTACATACGGCGACACATAAAGTTGTACAACTTTATGTGTCGCCGTATGTACCAACTATTTATCAAACGGCCAATGAATTTAATAAAAACGGCCGGTAGAACTTGCTTACTATAGCTGGCAAGAAATGGAGGATTCATTTACCCAAAGAGGTGTCCTTATTTAATCATAAAGATTAATTTCTATCTTGTATTTTTTATATTAAGGAAAAAAAGATTTTTTAATTCTCAAACGATACACATAATCAGAGAATGAATATAGTTAGTGTTCTATTAAATAAATGAACGGATTTTCTGAACATAATAGCTAACTATAACAGTCAATTCATGTCACTAAAAAGGTCATAAAACAAAGGCGATTATGGCGTGAGTAACCCTAGTATCCAATCATGAGGAATTATGATGTGCATGGCGGGTTCAGTCCATTGTTTATGCACTAAATGAAGTTTTCCGTTAATTCGCACATAAAGTTCGCGTTATGGCTTATTATGGTTTGTTTGCTCGCTATAATAATGTTGTTGAAAATACTGAAACTGGAGTTTATTTCAAGTAATATTTTGATCTTTAGGAAGGTACGTAAAGCGAGTTATTTTAACACTGCTTTGTGAAAATTATGTGTTAGAAATGCAAGTAAAAATACGTGCAAAAAATAGAGATGGCTGAATTTTAAATGATTGGTTACAGTCCTATAATAGTAACTACCAATGTAAAAGTAGTATTAAGAAACATTAACTGTTGGAGCCTCGTTCTCACAAATTGAGCACATAAAGTATATAGTTCCTCAAAAATACTTAGGCCATAAATGACGTCTTAAAATATCATTAGACTTTACCAAGTTAAGAATCTTCTAAACGACTTAACCCTCCTACTGATTAAAACTCAACCAGACACATACACAAACAAGAATTACTCACATTAGTAATAAAACAAGAACGGGGTACCCATTTATTAGGCACTGGTCCCACTGCAGACGAAGAGCGACTAGCGATCTACGATTTCTCGCTCAAAAAACGTAATAATATAATTGTATTATTACATGGGACCTACAATCTTCTGTACGTTCCTATAATCTTCTGTAGCGTAAAAAAAAAAAACAAAAAAAAACACGCTTTATAGTGACGTCATTTTATTTTTCGTAATCCTCTCAACAAACTCTTTCATTAGATACCCATATTGTCATGGGAATGAATAAAAAATAACTAATCCGCCATCTTTGGGAGTCCGCCATATTGGATTTAGAATTTGCCACTTGAAGGGTTTAACACTCGCTGGGACTCTCGCTAGATACGAAAATCAGCGAGAAATCACCCATCGCCTTCACGTACTCGTTTATGATCCAACATCAAGACTATCTGTACTACACTTGCTGCACGTTCCTCGCCAACTCGTTTCTAGTTACTAGACCCACGTTTTTTTAAATCTAAATATGCTTGCGTTTGGCCGCAACTCGCCTGATGTGAAGCGATGATGTGGTCTAGGGTGGAGCACGCTTGCCTAGAAAAAACCGATTCACGAGATCTATCGCTTAATCGCTAATCGTTGTCAGTGTAACAGGCGCCTTATGGATATTACCGCGTAATTTCAGTTACAAACGCGCTGACATCGTTAGTGACGTTTGTCATCGCCCATCGGCCATTTTGTTAATGCATTCCTCAAGGAGGGAATGTGGAGATCCTTTTGTTGTGAAATGATAGCTATTCAAGGAATCTAGGGTTGGTATACGATGATGGAACAGGAATTTAGGCTAAGTTTTGTGTTTAGTTTTGTTATTTATAGGACTAGCTTTAACCCGTAGTATGGAACAGCAGATTTTTTTCAATTACCGATGAAAAATTTATATGTGGGGCGGTTCAGAATGATGTCATGTTTTATCCATGTGCCTTTATTATAAATCAGTTCAACTAACTAGCGACCCGACCCTGCTTCGCACCTTTCGGGTCCAAAACTCTCATCTCTCCTCATTCAAGCTGAAAACCAACCCTTCACAAAATTTTATTGGAATCGGTTGTGTAGTTTCGGATATTACTCGTAGAGTGAACATAGTGACACGTGATTTTTTGTTGATTTTTGAGTGAAATATTGTGCTTATCTTAGATAGATAGATATATAGAATCAGAATCATTTATTCGTAAACATAGGTAATAATTACAAACAAGAACTTAAAATAATAATAGATAGGTTTATTTATTTCTGAGTATATGATACATACATTAAGATCTTAATATTAAAAAGTTTCACATACACTACCGTAGCCGGTGTAGAAATATTAAATTAATTTACAAAATAATAGCTAGAAAGAGCTAGTTAGAAAATAATAGCTAGACAGAGCTAGTTAGAGCTTAACTAGTTAGAGTGAGAATTTGTAAAATTATAAGAATGAAGTTTTATTAAAAGGCATTGCCCTCTTTTTCCAATTATCTGGTTTTCTCACTCTTATCCAGAGGATTATAGGCATCGACCCTTTTATTAGCTCTAAAGGTAAATGGGATTTAAGTTTTCGATAATTCTTGATTCTTAATGCATATAATTTCTAATAGCTCTTTAAAATATTCACAGGTTCGGAGAGACGAGACAAAGTGACGTTTCTCGCAGCGGTAACAAAATCTTCAAAAGAGTATTTGGGTAACGTTAAACCCCGTTGAAAGTTGATGTAAAAGTATGAAGCGCTTTGACAGCCATTGTCACCTATGTGTGTGTTCAATTCAATTTATTGATCATCTTACTACCTATCTACAATCTTACTTTTTCTACGCAAAGGCTACTTTATCTCAGTAATACGATCCTGTGGGACAATTACCGAAAACCATGCGGTTGACGCCGCGGGCATTAGCTAGTTCCGCCATAAATGAAAATACCCAACACAAAATTACAATCACAATCCATGTTTAATCCTTTCCAATAAAATAAACTGTAACAATAAAGCCTGTGTCTAATATACGCAGTGTGCAGTCACATGTCACACATAATTGCAATCCTTGGCAGCGATGCTTGCGTTGGAAAATGTTGGCTGGAATTGTGCCGTGTAATGTACTCTGTTAGCGTACATTAGATGTAGCCTTTATTTTATTAATGTTTTAGCTGTAAACGTAACATTGTTTCGATTTTGATTTGATTTCCTCATATTTATGTTAACGTGAAACCATCACGCCTATAAGATAAGCAGAGGTGTTGAACTTAAGTCTAGCCGTAATCTTAAAATTTCTTTTTAGGCAATTTCTACTTTGTTTTAGTGTTAGTTGGTGTGGAGAACGTTGTTGGCTCCACATTTTTATAACCTCTTATTACTTTGATTTATGTGTAATATGAAATATGTAATTGTCAGTTCTTCCGAAAAAATGTAGTAAACAAGTAATTTTCTGAACTTTTAAGAATCGATATAATTGTCATTTTGCCACCAACCAGATAATTAACATCATACCCTAACAGAAAAACCCAAAAATAAATTAAATACCTCCAGGTAACTGAAACAAAAATCTCTTGATATAATCAGTCCAAAGCAAGCTACTACGAAATGTTTTCCGTAGCTTGTTCTCGTAGCAAAGCTCTACGAGCTACGCCGTAACCGTAGCCGTAGCAAATTCATTGTACTCTCTTGTTTCCTTTATGCGTATTGTATGGAAGTAGAAAGCATTTTGTGAGTTTAAGCTCCTTCGTTCTCGGAGTTTTCTACATTTTTAAAGTATTTCCCAGGATTAAGAAAAGCTTGTTTTTTTAGTTGTTGAAAAGTTAAATGCTTTTTTTAAATAAAGCATTGTTAGTTTTTTATTGAACTTTTGTTAGTAAAATAAGTAAATAAGCTGGATAGGTAAGTAATCTATGTACACCCACTGTTTAACCAGCCTAATTTATAACTAGTATTATTTTTATTAATTTGTATTTTATTTTTATTCATTTTGACTGCTTTTATTATTCTTAGACCAATTATTCATAAGAAATTATAATTAGAAAATATTTTGTTTGCCGTTGATGGTAACACATAGCGTTCATTTCATAAAAAATACAAATAAAAATATTTGAATTTGAATTTGACTTCCAAAAGGAAAAGGTTATCAATTCGTCTGAATTTTTTTTTTGTGTATGTTCAGTGATATGTTTGCCCATTGTGAACCGATTTCGATGATTCTTTGATTTGTTTGAAAGATTATTATTTACCGTGGTCCCGTTTAAATTTGATGAAGATCTGATGCTTACCTTCGGAGATAGCTGTTAGAACTCTACAACATAACTTTAGCTTCAGAACTCGGTAGCAAAAAAACTGAATCAAACAAACAAAAGTCACCGACTTTTGATACTTAAGTTATTTTTACTTATTGGTGAATTTTTAAAGTCAGTTTTATATTTTGCAAATACTTTTTTTTCTTCATTGATCATTGCTGAATGATATCTCTTTTATACGACATGCGACGCGACACGTAAGTCACTTTTTTCCTTAGTGGATCTAAACCCAGCCCACACAAACCTCTAAAACAAAACAACACCTAAACGCCAGCGAATCCCATCGACACACATCGTACTTACACGTGGCAAACGAACCGGACTTAATCCGGCCACTAGCCGTACGCCGCCCGCCGGTACGCCGGTACGCTGCTAAGAGATACGCAGATTACACACAAACCGGATTAGAGCCGTGCGTACCGATACGTACCGGTTATGCGAATATGGAACGTTTAAGTGCGGGCTGCGACCAATTTTGGTGGTATCGTGGTTGGGGATTATTTTGAGAGAGGACTGTTGTGGTTTGGTCTGTATGTGTTGTGCAATATTGCAAGTTCTTGCTAGTGATGGTACATAAGTACGTGATTTCCTCGGACATGCAAGTATAAAATTCTATACAAATAAATAAAATTGAAGTGTCCGTTTGTAATTTCAAAATAACTTTTTGCTAAATGCATATGAAATGTAATACGGTAATATGTATGAGTCTGTCTGTCTGTTTGTTCCGGGTAATCTCCGAAGCGGCTGGACCAATTTTATCGGGACTACTTTACTGGCAGATAGCTGATGTTATAAGGAGTAACTTAATCTACCCTTATTACAGAAAAAAGCTTATGGTTTCGTCCAAAAGCCCTTGAAATTGTAAGCAAAATCCGATTCAGATAGGAAAGTAATTTTTTTTTAAATAATTTCGCCTGGACGAAAGTCGCGAGCAACAGCTATTTTGTTTTAAAATAATATCAATTCAATACAAAACGCCTTCATCACTGGACAAACCGTGATGAAGTCCGAAAACAAAAAATATATATTTATTTTAAAATCACCAGCCCACACTGGGCCTGAATCGTGAATTAAAGCCCACTACTTATCACGGATAGTACTCCTTCGTCCCAGCAGTGGGAATTGTATAGGCTGATTCTGCACGCTTTACATGAATCCTGCTTGCTACATTCTGAAACACAGGAGTTACTTTGTCTCGGACAACACTGAACGCCTTTGGAATGTTCGATAAAACAACATTAACCACCCCTACACATAATTTAGTATACAATATAGAATCCTATGCAATAGCAGAGACGACAGTAGGTATAAGTTTTTAAAATGTCATGGTCACATTTTCAGTATCATTAGCGCCGAAATATCGGAAACTCAAAACAAACAGTGGACATGGTAAATATCCCGTTTCTATTGTTAACGACAGTAGGTACCTAACGTACTTTATGTCTCAGACGTTGGGTGCAGACAATGCCCGTGGGAACTGAGAGCTGCACACAACACCTCGGACAAATCAAAGTATTACTGGGGCTGTGTCTTCGAAGAATATCAGATTTCTACAGATTGTGTCACAAAATGTCAAGTTACAGTATAATAATAATAATATCTTTGGACAACCAACACACCGCCATCTGATCCCAAACTAGGCAGAGCCTGTACTATGGCAACCAGACAACTGATAAACATACTTATATATTTCTAAATACATACATATTATAGATAAATTACACACCCAGATACAGAATAAATAATCGTACTCATCGCACAAAGATTTGTCCTGTGTGAGAATCGAACCCACGACCTCCGTCCTAGCAGTCAGAGTCACTAACCACTAGACCAACAGGCCAATCATAAGCGTCAGTTGTTACTGCAGACAACCGATAAAATATTGAACAGTGACAATTTTCTTGTTGATTTGCCTTTTAGAAACCGGGTTTTTTTATAGCATAGGGTTGTTTTGGGCTTGACAGATTTACTTACTTATCTTCTCCATAGATTTGATGGAGAACAAAGATACCCAATTGGTAAGTACCTGTGTATTAGTTGACTGCCACGTTGGTCTAGTGGACGCAATCGTGACTGCTGAGCATAAGGTCCTGGTTTCAATTCCCGGGTCGGGCAAATTGTTATTGGGTGTTTTCATCGGGAATTTCTCAGTAGCAGCCTCGGAGTCTAGATTTGTGCCCGGTTGATGGCAATAGGCTCGCCCCCTATTACATGGGTCTTAACATAAATGGCAAAATGTACTCTTATGAAGGTACACCTCTGCCTAACCCTTCAGGGATTACAGGCGTGATGTTATGCTATGTATTAGTTTTTTAACATTGTGTTGTTATATGCGTTTTAATTTGTGTAGTCTCCTTTAAACCGAAAGTAAGTATTTAATTAATCAAAATGTTTTTTAAACGTGGTTTATTTTGCAAACTAACTGAAATGCTATACTACTTAGAACACACATCCCTGCTTACTTCCAAATGAATTCACTTAAATCCTACCTTTTGCGTCATGAACATAAACATGCAACTAAATACTGTAACTTTTAATTAACAGTGGAGCAGAGACAAGCACCGGAGTCTGCGCCAAACATTAACGATATTGCGTGCCGGCAGACGCATAAAGAACAATGAAAAGGGGATTTTCTTTATTACGGCCTGACTCGGGCCACCCAGGGCCAGCCCTGGCCTGCCCTGGCCGTACCGTCCATATTTAGTGGACGGCAAGTAGAAGTAGTTAGAGCTATGGTAGGGCTGCTACCGAAATCCCGTTTGCGAATATTAAAAGTATAATGTCGTAAAATACTGGCGATGGTGAATTATGCAGTGTTTTTGGTATAAAGTGAAAAGGAGATTTTCTTAAATAAAGGTAGGTATCATCCTATATTCCATTGTTGCCTTATTTTGTGAATAGAACATGCGAGTACCACAGGAATAGGTGCCTATCTTATCACCTCAAGATGCTCATCTGGGGGTCTAAAATGGCCGCTTTAGCCGAATCATAATAGGATAATAATATGAATTACGTTTAAATTCTTGAAATAGTCATAGACGTACCTACTATTATGAATTTGAACGTAGTTCATATTATTATCCTATTATGATTCTGCTAAAGCAGCCTTTTTAGACCCCCAGATTTAAGTCAAGTGACTTAAATCAGATGAGCGTCTAGTGTCTATCGCAATAAGTAACTTGACTGACTTAAGTCAAACTCTATGAAATAAATAATCTCACACTCAAAAGAAAATGAAAATCTCTGTTTTGACTTTGTCTAATGTCTCTTGCTGAACAAACAAAGACTTTCTAATAGAACAGTACAATGTTAGGTCGTAAGGCATTGATTACCTTCCTCTCGGCTAGAAACGGAACTGCCGTTCCTTGCATAATTGCCAGCCTCTCTTGGCAATGGTAATTGTGATCACATAGGAGAAGCTATTCTCTTGGGCATTCATTTTGTAACACAGCCAGACACATTTCCGAGTTACAAATAGGTACCTATCTTTATTTTTTAGGAATTTTAAAACAGTCAATCTTAAGGTGTAATTCCGAACGACCGCCGCAAACCACAGCGACACTACTGGTTTTTAGATAATTCTTTGAAAATGAAAACTGACGAAAACGTTTCCGTAGAGTTACATACAATGTGTAAACGGCTTCACGAAGCTGTCAACCAAGCATTCTGTACATCAAACTAAGTAACTATACGCAAAAATTATTGCTGGGAAATGAATTTTGTTTTTTTGGGTGAAAAATCACGGTCTACGGTAGGACTCAATGTAACGCACTCAAAACATTGTACTGATGGATGCATTGAACAGTACAGGGGTAGGTACTCGTATTTAAAGTAAAGTTATAACCTATACATTTTGTTTTTAAAACAAACTGGTGTAAAAGTTGGAACTTTGACCTCCAATATCTCCGTACCTAACTAGAAGGTTGGGAAAATATGGTCTAGAACAAAACATAATTGTAATGACGGGTAGGACAATAAGTGCCTTATTTTTAATGATTAAACGAACTTACCTGTAAGTGAAGTTCGATCATAATTATGTGAGGTGTTTCGTTCGAAGAGATTAGATATTACACTTGTAGTCACACATACAATGTCGCCACTAATGCACTCAGTTTAAAGACAAACAAACAAAAAAAAAAAAAACAATTAAGATGTGGGTAGACTGACCCCATCCTATAGATTTATTGCGTTCAACTCATCATTTAGTTCAGAGATAAGTAATACTATACTCATTTCACAATTTTGGGTGTTAAATTCGGGAGGGCGGGATGCTAATCTCTTCGAACGAAACACCTCACATAATTATGATCGAACTTCACTTACAGGTAAGTTCGTTTAATCATTAATTATGCTTCTGTGTTTCGTTCTCGAGATTAGATATTACACTTGTAGATATTGAGAGTTATTTGTGAAATGAATGCATTTAGGTGAAAGATAAATCAATAAAATATTGAAACAACAAAAGATTTAATCATAGCTAAACCACAAAATGATTATATAAGTAGAGAGGCATTAAATGATATACCTACATTACACATTTCTTTTATAATTAAACCTAGGATAGGTTGTTACAAACAATCATGTAAGAGATTACTCAATTACCATCTGTTAAAATGCTTCTAGCAAATAGTTCTCTAGAATTAGTTGAAATGGCCCTGTTATAAAACTTAGCAAAAGTTGTAGATGTGCCCGACCAGCCGGCAGTTTTTCGAATTAAATCTAAATTGACACCCATTTTATAAGCACGAGAAGTACTGGCATGTCTAGTACTGTGATCAGAAAATTCGGTAACATCAATTCCACTGACTTGTAAGGTACCCTTTATCCACCTACTTAGTGTTTGAGCACAAACTTTGTTATGTGGCTTTTTGGTGCTAATAAACAGAAAAGTGTGATTTTTACGTAACGATTCCGTTACACGTAAGTAATCTAATAATAATTTAGCTGGGCATATTTCGGGTCTTTCCTGAAAGTATGGTAGTATAAGCATTGGCTGGTTTGATTTTATACTAGATGTTTTTATCAAATCAGGAATCTTAATAGATATTTCATTAGTAGAAGTACTAATATTCTCAACTTTAATTTAGGATAGGGTTTGAACCCTGTGGGCTGTAACAAGTGCAAGTAAAGTAACCAATTTTCTTGTAATTTTTTCTAACTGTAACTGATCGTGGGGTACCCAACTCGCCAGAGTTTCTATGACTAATGAGGTATCCCAGGTCGAGTCGTATTTGGGTAAGGGTGGGCGAAGTCTAAATAACCCTTTAAATAATCTTTGTACCCGATCATCTTTACTGATGTGATTACATAAAATTAAAGTCAGTGCCGACCTGCAACTGTTCAATGTACCATATCGAGCACCAGAATCAAATAAATCAGTAAAAAAATAAATAATTTTTGGGATAGCGGCTTCATAAAGATTAATGTTGTTTTTCATACAAAAAAGAAACCATTTTTTCAAACAACTATCGTATTGTTTGATGGAATTTTCGGATAGGGACGCCAACATGATGTGAACCGATGCTGGAGGAATACTTCTTCTTAGTAGAGATTCCCGCACAATACTCCGGCAACCAGGGTAATCCGCTTGTGTATCTGACGGTTGCTGAAATGAGAGATTATTAATTCCTTAGAAGAATGAAATGTCAAAGGTTTACTTTCTAAAAGCTTAATAAACAAGGGATATGGCCGATGGCTGTGACGGCCATACCGGGACAACAAGTATTCCTCTAGCTTTGTCCCTAATAATCTTTCTCAATGTTTTGAGAATGATTGCGAATGGAGGAAACCCATAAAAATACCATTCAGACCAACATATTGAAAAAGCATTTATATTATATGCGTCGGGGTCTTTGTGCCATGATACGTATCTAGCACATTTTTTATTTATACGACTAGCGAACATATCTATATCAGGCTGACCGAACGATTTAACTAATTCTTGAAAGGCAAAGTCTGATAATTCCCATTCAATGTCGGGGTGAACTCGTCTCGATTCAGCATCGGCGATACTGTTCTCGATTGATGGGATGTATAGAGCAGAAACGAAAATGTTGCGAGCCTCACACCATTGCCATATACTTTTAGTAAGTTTTGTTAAATGGGGAAACTGCACACCTCCCATGCGATTTATATAAGAAATCGCAGTCTATTCTTAAAATAATTTGACAACCAAATAATTTTTTATTTTTAGACCGATAAACGCAGCCATTAATTCTAAATAATTAATATGCTGTTTTCTTTCCTCCTGACTCCAAGTACCACTTGCTGTTTTTCCCTCACAAGCTACACCCCATCCCGTAGTTGAGGCGTCAGTCTGAATTTCTAAATCGTATTCATCAAATTTTATTTTGCAAACAGATTTGTCGATGGAATTTATCCACCAATCAAAATCAGAATCTAAAGTAGACGTATATAGTCATAAACTTCTCATAATTATCATCGCCTTTTAGACTTAAGAATTTACATCGCTCAAACTCCTTAGTATAAAGCCAGCCATATTCAATGGCAGGGCAAGCAGATGTTAAAAGTCCTACTAAGCGAGCAAAATCCCTAATTTTACATCTATTGAGGTTTTTAAATTTTAACAACTCGTTCTTAATTTTGAGACGTTTTTCAACAGGCAAGCTAATTTCCATTGTTTTAGAATCAATGATAAATCCTAAATATCTACATGAATTACTAGGAATCAAACAACTTTTAGCTTCATTTACAATGAAGTCCAAGGAACAAAGAAATGTCTTTGTAATTTCAACATTAGCAACACACTCGTTATAGCAATGTGATACGAGGCATAAATCATCAAGATAGATTGTTGACAGATTACCGGTACATCGCAATAATTTGACAACAGGTTTCATGATTTTTGTAAAAACGTAAGGCGCGGTATTGAGACCAAACGGCAGAACATTAAATTCGAATAGATTATCTTTCCATTTAAATCGCAAGTACTTTTTAGAATCTTCGTGGATTTTTATTAAAAAATATGCATCCTTAAGATCAATCGTGGACATATAACAATCTTTTGAAATAAGTTTAATAATTGTCCGGAGGTCTTCGAATTTAAAATGCTCAGTATTTATAAAAACATTCAAACTTTTTAAATTTAGAATGAGTCGAGTTTTACCGTTTGGTTTCGGCACCAAGAATATATTTGATATAAATTGACCGTCAGAAGGTTGACATTTAGAAACAGCTCCTATAGAAAGTAAACTATCTATAGCCTGTTCAAATTCATATTCTTCAGAACGAGAATATTTTTTAGACGGCGGTATATTAAGCTGATATGGAGTGTGTGTAAATGGAATTTCATATCCCTTTATATAGATCCCCCATGATAGTACAGCTTGGTCCGATGTTATTTGTGACCATTGGTTATAAAAATGACAAAGCCTGCCGGCATAATTTACCGTGGTGTCTATTGGCGGTTGCGGCCGTAGTTCGGACGTGACGCTTTGGATGATTGCGCGTGCTGCTGCCTCGTCGAGGGTGCAGACTCCTTCGTTCTCCGAGGCGCCGTCGGTCTGCGGTACGGCGCTGGTTTCCAGTTTAAATTTCTGTTGGATGGTGGCGGCTTTGGCTTGTTCGATATAGCCTTGAGCTGTGGACCTGACTTCAACTCAGCTCCTGACTTATTTATGGCCTTAGCCGTTCGCAACGTCTCAGCGAGCTCTTGTCCGAAGAGTAAACTATCAATTTTAGTCAGCTGCACCTGATCCTTTAAATCTTTTTTTAGTACAGCAAGTATGAAATTACGCCTGGTGACAGAATCATTATGTTGACAGTCGCACAAGATGCGCCCGGTGTCCACAAGTAATCGCAATATGTTCGCATCTTTTGTCTCTTGAGACAAAAGAATAGTAACGACTTCACTTAGACATGAAATAGCGCTAGCAATCTGCTTCTGTTTTGCCTGCATAGCCTTATCACGCTTCACTATAACTTCATTGACTGCTGCCTTAATCTCAGGATTTAGGGATGGGGCGTCAATAAGCTTACAGTTGCCCGGAGGTAAATGAGAATCTAAGAGCTCCTTGCGGAGCTCTTTTGTCAAACCAGAAGTGGCTATGAATTCATAGCGTATAGCTAAGTCGTTTTGGATGTTTTTACCGAATGATGTAGTGGTTGATGGATCAGATCCCAATATTTCCATCACGGTCTCGTCTAACTCCTGATTGTGATCCTCCTTTTCGATAGCAGCGGCTTCATCAGCTGATAACTGGAGAAGTGGCTCTTGTGTCGCTTCAAGTACTTTCGACCCCTGCAGTGACTCCAAGCATACAGCGCTAGTTGATGGTACCGGTTCGTCAAGGTTCACCGGTAGGCATTCATTATTCTCCGATTCCAAAATTGTGTTATCTGCAATCGGAAATTATAAAATGCTGAACATTTCCCAATAGGAATATGAACCGTATTTGTATTGTAATAACAATACAGTGTTTCGCAACGACGGCGTATTTAAAAAAAAAAAAAAAGTTTTTATGTAGGTATTTCACTTTTTATTATGAAATCGATGCATAATTTTTAACAAATTACGGGTAAGATGAACTCATAGGCGTTGCATCGTGAACCCGAGTTTTACGAATGCATAATTGTTTCGTGGTTATAATTACCTAAACAGGTAACAAGATATTATGTACGTGATCAGGCGTAGGTAGGTTTGTACCTACAGATAACAGCGGGTAAGATGAACTCAAGGCGTTACATCGTGAACCCGAGTTTGAATAAAGAATAAGTTACAACTCGTGCGTAGCATCGTTAATCCATTAATCACCAATAAAAAATAAAATAAAAATACCTTGAGGTGTTGACAACATTGGCTCAGAATCCGAGGATGATAAAGATCTACGGCGTCCTTTTAGTAATTTTCTTTCCAACTTCTTAAGTTTCTTCTTAATATAACTATATGAATCCTTATCATCACGTTTCCTCTTCGGCATTTTGGTTTATGAACACTAAAAACACTAAATTGCCGAAAAAACACTAGAACGCAAATTAGAAATACAAAGTGGCGAAGCACTGGAATGTGAATGATGAGTTGAACGCAATAAATCTATAGGATGGGGTCAGTCTACCCACATCTTAATTGTTTTTTTTTTTTTTTTTTGTTTGTCTTTAAACTGAGTGCATTAGTGGCGACATTGTATGTGTGACTACAAGTGTAATATCTAATCTCGAGAACGAAACACAGAAGCATAATTAGACCCATTCTTTTATAAACTAGTTTCTACCCCGGCTTTGCAGTCGCTTTTGGAATCGTAGATACCATAACATAACATGAAGCCTGTAATCCTCGAAGGGTTAGACAGAGGCGTACCTAATAGTACACCAACATTTCGCCAGTTATGTTTAAGTCCCATGTAATAGTGGGCGAGCTTATTGCCATCAATCGGGCACAAAGCCAGATTCCGTGGCTACTGAGAAATTCCTGATAGAAAAACCCAATAACACTTTGCACAACCTGGGAATCGAACCCAGGACCTCATGCCTGCCTCGTTGGTATAGTGGTCAAGCGCAACTGCTGAATCGTAGACATCTGTAACTTTATCTAAGTCGTTTGGATAGAAGAGAGATTCACACACGTAGTTATTGTAGGTAGTTACGACTATTGTTTTACGTAAATCGTTATTATACCAACATTAGGTATGTAGTCTCATTAACCAACCTTGTAATAATTATGTTAATCGCATAATATTAGCTACATAAACGTGGTGCTATTTACCTAAGCTAGGGCTTAGGATTAAAAACCTTAGTTAGCTTTGCGTGAGCTTACTAGCACAGCGGAATGAAAGTAAGAATATTTTTATTAGTTTTAATGTCTTTCTTTATCAAGGTGATTGTTAAGGATGAAAAAGTTTACCAATGCACCTCTCGATAGGTCTCTCATGCCCGTTTTGACAGACACTAGGCGACACCTAAGTGAACGCCTAAATAAAAATTTCTGTTGGGTGTTTTGACACTCGGCTACCCGTGGAGTTCCAATTTCAACATTACAAAAAAAAATGCAACTAAGAAATTGTTCACATAGAACAATTTCGCAAACGATTTAACTTTTTTTATTATAGGATTTTTTTACACTTTTTATACAATTTTTAATTACTTTTATCACCACCACCAACCTTCTAAAACCCTTCATTTTAATTCCCAAGTTGATGGGTATGTAAAAATTTTAACTCAACATTATGACACCCAAAATCCGCCATATTTCTTTTTTTTTAATTTGTATGTGGGTATTTGCACGATAGGTACTTGTAGGATTGATGCATTCGAGATGTGGTGTTAGAGACGAATGCTGAGAATACCTTGGACGGCGAAACGCACCAATGCATCGATCCTGACCCAGCTCCGAATAAAAACTCCCGACTGTCTGCCAAACTGTCCACCTTATCACAACGTATTCTTTCGTACTTCGGCCACACACTGCGTAGAGGTGACGAAAATTTGGAAAAGCTTATTGTGGTTGGGAATAACGAAGGCAAAAGATCGCGCGGTTGTTCACCATGGACCGACCAAATTAAAGACTCGGCATCCAAATTCTACACGGTTGTAAGAGACGCGCTGGACAGAAACCGGTGGAGGCAGACCATCCGCTCCATATCCAACTCTAATGCTGACCACGATCCTCAGACATGAGGGACCGACCCCAGAGAGAGACTTGCACCACCAAGACGAATCTAACGAAGAATAATTTATCTAAATCGGTTCATCCATTTAGGAGTTACGAGGGAGCAAAGAAACGTACATACATACAGGTCAAACACATATCCCTCATTTTGGGATTCGCCTCAGTTGGTTAAGGATACTCAGACATTAATTTAGATGTCATTTAGACATAAAGAAAACCGGCATTAGAATTATCAATCTAGAGGCCAATTATAGCCTCCACATTGACATCTGGTACACCCTAGGTAGACAGCCCAGTAGTCTGCGAGCACGAATCCGCCGAATCTAATCAGTTGCTTATTCTTATTCTGAAAAAAAATGCCTGTATTCACAAGCATTATACGAGTAAAAGCACTCTGTTGAATTTTCAAGTCTCGACTTAGCAGCGTGAGTTGAATTTCCAAAAGTGCATTTGGGTATTAATTTAATTTAATGAAAATGACCAGCCACTCTTAAGATTCAGGACACCAGTCAGTTTCCATTAGCCCGTCGCGTTTAAACCAACACACGTCAAGCTTTATTAAGCACACTAATGAAATTATGACTCCGCAGTTCCACATAACTTCCCTAACAACAATACGGTCGTCCCCTACCCCGCTGACTAAGCAAAAATTAAACTAACCGAGCAAGTAACCTTTGAATATAGACGCAGATTTAAGCGAGGCCACAGAGTGTAAAGGTTCAGAAGGTGGGCTCCATACAAACGAGCACATCACAAACGTGTATCTATAGTCTATGAGTTTAAGTAGGTAATTACTGCAAATATTTTTATGCAATAGACAAGAATTTAAACGAAGTAAGAACCGTAAATTTTGACAGTTCTAACTTCAAGCAATCACAAAACTACAGAATAAAAAGCGCATCTGAAGTATTTACTTTTACTCAAGTAATCTCATACAACAAGATCGTACTCTAGGTACTTGTATGTTCCTGTTTTAAGAAAAAGTTTGTATATTTAGAGAATTGTCTTTGCCTGTTATGGGCACGTGTTTGACAGTTCTATCTATGGGGCCTCTCGGACTAAGCTCGCTTCTTGGTAGGAGCTTCTGATGCGAAGAGTATGGCCTATACCGCAGGAACCTTTCCGACCAGTTATGTTCACGTAGTGCACGAAGTTCCTAAAACTATTTGTACCTTTAGAAGAACTGCCGTGTGATAGAGCTATGTGCGCCTTTCTCCCGTTTTTGAAGCCTTGTTGACGCCTAGTACTTAATTGGCCTTCTGTAAGTGCATCTCTAATCTATTTTGAGCGGTAGCTCACTGGCCTGGCAAAACTATGTCCCAGGATTAGTGGGTTAGCTTAGCGAAATATACTAGTTTAAAAGCGTACTGTAACTTGCTTTGAACTATAGTGTAGGATTAAGTTATTATGCGACTTTTGGAAGGTTAAGACGAAATATAGGAGTAGGAGGAGAATGGCCGAATAGGATAAAGGTTCCTGCGGTGTTGCATGTAAACATTTTAACGGAGAGGTTTTTGTGTGGTTCCGTGAAATCTTTGCTTACACACATAATGTAGTTAGGTACTATTAAGTAGGTATGTAGGAAGTAGCGGGAACCCTGTCACACACACAAAACTTGTTGTTCTAGAACGCTGTTACGGTCAACAGTATGGCATTTCGAGGAAACTTGGGTACCTTTTAGCATTTCCGCGAAAACCCCCACAATTTTCATGAATAGTTTGCAAGTTCGCTGTAACAAGACTTACAAAACATCCGGAACCTGAACAATTCCACATACCCGCGGTATAACGCATGTGTTAATTACAACAGTTCAAACTAAACACTATGCTAACTAACACACTGTCCCAAAACCAACTAATTATGCCATGACGTCATACACTAAACATAAGCATCGTGGCACAAAAGAGACAAGCACAGGAGGGGGACTCAGTACCATCTCGAAAACGCAATGGAGAAGGATGGTCAAAGCTGATTGTAGATGGCGTGCCCATAGCTTAGTCCCAATCTGTACAATGAGGACAAGCTATTTTGAAATATAAAATGACATTGACAGATTTTGAACCAATGACGATGCTTGGTACAAGCTATGCTAGCGCCATTAGATTTACAGTTGCCTTCCCCATTTCAACTTACCTACCTATATGTCAAACAAATCTCTTCTTCAACCCGTATTCACCCAATGCCGAGTGTAGATTTCCTCTATTATATGGCGCGCCACTTTACCTGGTCTTGGGTCCTCGAGCATGTCTCTGACCAATTCTGGGTCTCAACTCCAACACTTTCTTAGCTTCGCTCTTCTTCGGTTCTCTGTTTCTGATGTGATTACGAAGACAACTCAACAAAGTTGCCCTTTCATTCCATTGCACCTTGAGTAACTTGTGCTTTGTCAAACGCATGCTAGTCGCGAATAGGGTTACAAACTGTCCGGATTAAGACACATCCGGTTTTTTTTAGGCAACCGTCGATTTTTTCATTTCAAAATTCGCGAATGAGCTTGTACTCGCTGTAGATATCTGTTTAGACGTGTTAGTGCGTTTTCGCTGATTGTATGTTGATGTAGCTGATCTACTGTACGTATCTATTAGGTGACCATAGTGCGGGGACATCAAAGTGCCATCATTTATATATTAGTGCCGTACTCCGGTAATTAAGAGCAACTAATGAGAATACGAACAGCCGTGTCATGTTGACTATTAATTATGATTAACTTACACCACGTTATGACAGCCTGCTATCATGGTTAGGCAAGCATGCGAAACTTTCGTCATATTTATTAAGTTTTTCTTCATATAAGTATGTAACGTATGAAAGTTTTAGATAGGGCCCCGAATCTGGCAAGTTTGATAAGATTTTCTTAGAGATTTGGGTACCTTATCAAAGTTATGGCTGAATTACTCTGAAAGATTTATAGATATTGTAAGTTTTCCCAAAGAACATCTTATATTCTCAACAAAAGAGCAGAAGGAACAGGGTACCTATATACAGGGTGGAAGGGACACCGACGCACGAACGCTTACAGCCGATTTTTTTTAAATGACCAATTAAAAATTTCCAAGAGGGGAGATACGGAATACGTGGTAAGCGTTTGGGCGTCCCTTTCACCCTGTAAAGAACCCACATTTCTCCAATTTTGATTGTAATAGGAGTCTATTGCCACCGGGCATAAATTCTGGCTTCGGGCTGCTACCGACGACTCTTCAGGATAAGTGCTGAAGAATCAATCATCGACCTCGCACTCAGTCACAGGAGAGACGAAAATGACCAACAACAAAACATACAAAACCCTATTTTTATCCAAACAAACATACCTAAACGGGCGGCAGACTATGCAAATTTAAATTGAATCATCAGCGAACGGATTTGTTCGCTTAATCCATTTAAAGGTCCGCTGGTCCAACATTCGTAGTAATTCGTACATTCCGCTGTATTATCTGTCGAGGGACTCATCTTCGGACTAACGCCTCCCGGTTTGAATACAAATCGTGTGTAACAAGCTTAAGCAACTGTAGTGGAAGAAATTAGACTAGCGTAGCTCCAGTTTAGTATCGTTCGTAATAGGATTTGTCTGGCCGGAGTTTGAATGGTAAGGATTAGGAGCGAGTGTCTAGCTAAGATTTTTTCTATGTAGGTAGGTTTTTTGTAAAAGAAATAGGTAAGTGGACGAAGCAAAAGCAATAAGCAAGGATGGTATTTTTTGCAAAAGATTTGGATACGTTTCCTGGGTCTACTTAGTAAGTAAGTAACATTTACAAAAATATTAAGACGCGGTTTTTTTTCTGAATTCGTGCTCGTGAATTCTCTTCATAGTTTCGATTTTGGCCCAGGATACCTAATAGAAATAAGTGCCTTTAACTATGGTCAGTTAACGCCTCATAAACCGTAACAAAATAACCACTCAATGTAAAAACTATTTAACCGTAACAAAAACACCGATTCAAAACTTAATAATTCAGTCGTATTTCCGCAGTAGACCGTTCAAAAACTCCAGTTTAGGGCGACAAACCCTTCATTACCATTTAAAGTGGTGCAAACGCTCGCAATGCGATAAGAGATTATGCAAATTCAGATCAAATTGTTAGTGCCTCAGATTTGTACCGACTAATCCTAGGTGCTTGTGGGGGACCGGGACGGTTGTATCTATGAATGTGTTTTTACATTTTTAATGGATGATTTCTTTTGTTTTTTGTCGTTAAGAGACCCTGGGATTTGGAAAAAATGATTTTTTTTCAGAACGACTTCACTCACAGCTCTTTATGTTGTGCCAGCCTCCACGCAAGACCGCTATGCTTAAGTTCGGTCCGTCATTGCCATGACAAGACAACATCGTCGTACGCCCATCTCGATAGACTACGACGATCGAAGCAATACTAGCAGTTTTTCACTCACTTTTATCACTCATGACGACTACTAGGGCGAGATTTACAGACATTGCTATGTCAATGTTTACTACACTTATACAAACGCTTACTTTTCAAAGTAACGTTTGCGTACACTACTGGCTACGCATGGACTGGACTATCAAAATATCATCATCATTCTCTTGCCCTTATCTCAATTAATTTGAGGTCGGCGCAGCATTTCTTCTTCTTTCATACTTCTCTATTACGCGTCATCTCATCAGACACCTCCTTTCGTGCCATATCATCCTTCTCACGGTCCATTCATCGCTTCTTTGGTCTTCCTCTACTCCTACTCATATCTCATCCACATTCATACTCAGAACTTTCCTCACATTTACCTATTTATCTCATTCATCCGCATCACATGCTCATACCACGACAACCGATTACCACACAACTTTTCAGTCAGCGGCACTACTTTCAGACTTATGTACCTACTCATTTCTTATTTTATCCAAGGTCTATCAAAATCGTCCTAAAATATATGGATCGCCTTCACCTACGGTACCGTTTTCACCGCGCTTTGCTTACAAATTGTTGATTTTCTCTTCTGCTAAAGTTTAAAATCTAGCCCAATTCCATCAAAATAATAAGAGCATTTTAATTGGAAGTACCAACGCGCAGACAAATTGCAAAAAAGGATAAAATCGGGTATTAAAAAGTGCAGACGAAACATTTTCGATGCACCCCTCTAAACGAGTAGCAACTCTTTAATATGCATAGGATTGTCGTTCATTATTTTTGATTATGCATTTATTTATAAGTACTTGCGGGCAAAGAGATTTCAATCTCCAGGGACCAAATTAAAAGCATTTTAAAACAAGAAAGAAAACAAACTTGTTTGCATTATAAAATATATTTTTTTATTAAAGTATCTACATTATTCTGCAAAGCAGTTTCATTGTTAACAAGGATATTATAATTTGGTTTTAACATTTTTATCAGATCTCGAATAGAATTCGACTATGCATTAAATTAAAACATTAGTAATCCTTAGTAAAATACTCTGTTTTTTTTAATGTATGATAACTGCCAGTGTTCTTAAATAACAACAAAAAATTTAAATCCAACAAAAAATCAACAGATATTCCTAATTTAAAACTATAAGCAGTGCGTTTTCCATTACATTTGTCAAATTCAAACCTAATTTAGCTATATTCCTATAGGTCTAGTTTTCTTTGTCTTCGCCAGGGGCGCCAACGAGGAACCAACGAGAACGGCCGCGAACGGCGACACTTCGTACTAGTCTCTTCTTGTCGTCAAGAGATGGCGCTAAATCTAACAGAATGTCTTGTTTGAATGGAAGTAAGATAGATGTTCTGAAAGTATTTGCTATCTCGTAAAGGCACTCGAGGCTTTTTATTCTGACGTCCTGGAAGAAAACAAATAATAATTTATAAAGATAGCATGGGTGTTAGTATCACCATAATAGTTATCATCTAGCGAAATGTGTTTTGTTTGTTCAATTGTCCAATCTAACAATCACAACAGAACTTTGACTTCATTCAAATAAGGTTGAAATTAGAATGAACAATTTCTTAAAAAAAATCTTGGTCATGTATTAATATATGTTTTAATTACTTACCATAGACTTCATATATTTAGACAAGCTAATCAACCTAGGCAGTATTGTCTGTAAACTGTCCGAAACGGTCTCCGGGCCCGACTTGACGAATTGACCTAACACTCCCAGCATAACTAGAAGCATGTCCGTATTTTCATATTCTAAGGAATCTATTACTATAGGTGCCAGCTGAAATAGAAAGAGCCACACATTAAAAAAAGAATTTAAACTAAAACAATTTCCTAACAGCTAACATCACGCCACCGCTATTCGCCAAAATGGTAAGTTTAGTTCAGACATTTAAATACATTTCGATATGTAAGTTCCACGCAGTGGCGAAGATTCCATACAACTCGATTTCTACCGGATCCCATTTGAAAAATGGCAAAGTCAGTATTCTATAGACAAATAAAATAATCACATTAAAGATATGTACTCCGGGTTCCCTCTAACAAAAATTGACCCTTCGCTACTGGTTCCGCTTAGTACCGGCGAACCTGTTGTCATTGAACGGACACAAACCTGGTCCAGTATAAGGAATTTTGTAATGATTAAACCAAATAACACTGACCATCCCAGAAAATGACACCAAAACTCTCAGCAATTATGCATGCGACCAGTCTTACAAAATATGCAACCCTTTTAAGTCACTTAGCACAATAATGGCCGCGAATCATATTTTAATCAACTTAACAACTTGACACTGACTGGCAAATTGCAAAAAACGCAAGAAAATTTGAATTTCGCTGGCTACCTTAGCCCTTCCACCTTAACATCCTATTGCCCGTCGAGTACAACTAATTGCACCCTCCAGGACTTGAATGAGACAAAGAACAGAGCTGTCTGACCACTATGTACTAGTCGGACAAAATCAGAGTCATTGATTCGAGAACAAGACCGAAACACAAACATAAACCTACCTTAACAGCCTCATTTTTAAGTACAGTTTTCGGTGCCTTTTCCAGCACATAAGCCCAACTTAATAAATAACATTCCTTAGTCTCAGGACTTAAGGCTGCCTTAAGTTTTTCAGATAAACCAGAGAACGCAACAAACATTCTCTGTTTGTATAGAAGGCTTATCCTACAATGTTGTTTAGAGTTCAAATATTCTGGGCTTTCTATCATTATTAGTTTGATTGCTTCGGCACCATTGTTGCAGTATTTTGGTGTTGCCAGGATTCCTATGATCTGAAAAATAATAAAAAAATGGAGTTAATATTCTGAAAACTTTGGGAGGGATTATCATTATGCTTAAAAATTATTTTATCTTTGGAATCAGTGTAAAAACATTATAATGAGAAACTTAGGATATTTCCAACTTTGTGCATTTGTTCGATTCCCAGGTCGGGCAGTGTTATTGGGTATTTTCATCAGGAATTTCTCAGTAGCAGCCACGAAGTCTGGATTTGTGCCCGGTTGATGGCAATAGGGTCCTCCCCTATTACATGGGACTTAAAAATAACTGGCGAAATGTGGGTTTACTAAGGGTGTGGGTAAGGGTAGGCGTGATGTTATGTCACTTATACTCAACAGTTTTTCAAGAATACACGCGAGTGAAACCGCTATAAAGATATCAATAGCTCACCTTCTCCAACCAAAATAAGAACTTGCTACTTCCCCTCATAAGCAGCGCCTTAGTGATCCACCCGTACAACCGTATCAACTTTGGACATAACTCCAGGTCCTGCCTATTACATGCTGCCAACCGATTCTTGAACAACTCGTACAGTAGCTCAAACTTCTGCCCATGTTCTGCTTTGTTCAACAAATGTGCTATTAACACACAGCCTTTAGACCTTGCCACCTCGCAGTCACTAGTCACAGCCACCTGCAAAGCAACCTTCAAAATGCTCTCGAACTTTGAATCGTAAACACTCGCCCGCAATGGAATATATAAACATTCTAACACAGAAAAGTATATGTGGTCTTCCTCGCATTTCTCTAAAGCTTTTGGCGTGTGTTTCGCTAATACGTTCAACTGCTTCTCAGCAGGTAGGCTCGCTATCGTATTCGTTATCAGAGTAAATCCGTGAGCCAAACTGTCTGGGCTACTTGAAGATATCTCTCGGTATATCCATGTTAACACAGGGTCTATAATACCGTGATCGCTTTCAATTTGTGTCACTTTCTCGGTACTAAATACAGTAGCGATAGATATAGACTCGCTCAGCGCCTCCACCACATGAGAAGCTTCTTGATCGTTATCTGACATTATTTTCAACATGTCTTCAATTATCACTTTTGTGAAATGGTCTATACTGGCCAAGTTCGTCAGCAAGTTCAAACGTTTCTGACAAGCTATTCTGTCTTGCGTTTCTAAACTACATTTCCCTTTGACAATTAAATTCATGATCAGTTCTGGAAACTTACTTGCGAACATGTGTATGGCTTGGACGCTGATACTGAGCAGATCATTGTCTTGTGCGTGTTGGACATTGTAAATGAGGACTTCAACGAAAGGCACTATCAGATCCTCGCTTATACAATCCTGAACTCTTATTAAAGTTTTGAAGCCAGACATTTGGAACTCCTTGGAGGATTTGTTGACTGCTTCTAAACATACTTGTGGCACATTGGATACCTGAGCCTTAACTTCATGCAATAAGCCATAATTCTTGGCACATTCAAACAAGTCTCCGATTAAGTCCAAACTAGCTATTTGCAATTTCGCCGTTGATTTCAATTCGTAATACGCTACTGTGGCGGGTACCATGGTTTTTGTGACAATCGCGCAAGACTGTTCACAAGCATTTGCGGTTGTCAGAAGTACTGTAGTGGCTTTGACGAATTGTGTAACTGTGGTTGCTTCAGCTATAGCAGTTTGCGCAGATATAATTATTCCCTTTACAAAGTTCTCAAACGCTTGGTCTGTGTTGGCAATTGTCGCCATTTTTGCAATCAAAGCAGATAATGCCTCGTGGGCTACTAATTTAAGTTCGTCATCAGTTTTGTTGGATATTTCCCTGTTCAGTGAAGACCAGAGGGCTCTTAGGAATGGAGTGTAAGTGTGTGCACTGAATGTTTTGGAGCTTTCAATCTAAAAACGATAAATGTATAGTTTGTATTTGACCATAACAAGATCAGTCAGTAGTACAACAACAATAATCAGCAATGCGAAATTAAAAATGGCAATTAGAAATGTGTAGAAATTCAATAACTATCTCTTAATGTATTAGCTAATAGTCACTGTTCAAGTTGATAATTCTTGTACTTCATCAGCATCAGCTTTGTTAGAATTAATTTGTTTGAAACTACCAGCCATGAATAGAAAAAAAGTAAAAATATAAAGAAACTTACCAACAGTTTCATTGAATCAATCTTGGCCAACCGCAAGTTCGAATCCAATTTCTCTATCAAAAGAATGATACATGATTCTCCAAACTCTGGTACTGCACACAGACAAGGGCATAAAGCATTCGCCAGATCATCCCTTGTCACAGCAGCAGGGTCATCTTTGGATTGGTGGAAATCAATAGGGAAGTAACAGGATATTACATCAAACATTTCCTCAACTAAATGCCCAAGTGGTATTTTCTTTAAGAAGTTACTTAGGAAAACAAATAGGAATACTAGGTTCCGTGGATCTCGTTCACCATCCATTGCTGAAATTACTCCATATACAAAGTCCGAGCCAAGATTTTTCATGACTGAAACAATTGAATGTATGTTTTAAAGTTGGTTTTTCTCCAGATGAATAAGTATAGCAACTCTTAATATATAAAAATCACATGACACTATGTTCGTACATGCTAATTTTCAAAACCACCTAACTGATTTCAATGAAATTTTGTTTGAAAGATCGTCCCACTGCTGGGCAAAGGTCTCAAGGTCAGTCAAGGTGAAGGGAAGATAGGGATCTTCCCTTCACCTCTCTCCTTCTGACCAAAGCTGCCAAGGACCATCGCCGCCATCTCCATCAAGGTCGGCCACAATGTAGCTTGTCATTATTTTGCAAATAGTGTGTCAACTGAATAACCCTTACCTAATCCCTCAAGAAATAAAGAAAAAATAAAAATAATAATAAAGAATAAAGCTGTGGACCTATTTTGACAGGAGTTCTACAGACCTGATGTTATAAGGAGTAACTTAGGCTATTTTTATTTTAGAAAAAGGATTTGGGTTCCGTGCAAAAAAAATTAAAACCAAAAATTAAAATTAAAAATTAAAATAAAAATTGTTAACAAAATCCGATTCAAATATGGAAGTAATATTTTTACCCGACTGCCAAGGAAGGGTTATTATAATAATTTCATGCGAACTAAGGTCACGGGCAACAGCTAGAAAAGCAATAAAATCCTAATGCTATAGCATGTATAAAATAGTAAACATGCATGAAAAAATAGCCAAGATATCTTTATAATTGCGTATCCACTGTGTTTTCATAAGCAGACAGAGATAAAATGCTTATGACAGATAACAGAAACTGCTCATCAATAAACAAGATTTAAATATTACTTAGAATTACAAACTTATTTATCATGTGTGTGATGCTGATGACGTTGATTTATTTCAAGAATTTTAGAAATCCTTGAGGCAAACCCTGAATAGAGTTTCAATGAAAGTAAAAGCTGATTAAATTGCATAAAATACTTACATTCTATATCCTTGTTGCATAGTTTCTGCATTATTGTATAAATATTATATCTGTCTTGTCTCAACTGTGACTGACAAGTCACTTCATGAAACAGTACAGGCAGAAAATCAGCACAGTTTTGTATTTTATATGCATCCATATCAATCAAGATGGAGTATCCATCAATCACGGGAGGCACAACACTGTGATGGTCCTTTAACCTATCTATATAGAATTTGCATATGAATTTCACTTGCATCTCGTTTAGGTAATTTCTTGGAAGTTCTCTCAATATTTTTGTATAGAAACGCATTCCTTTCTCTCGGTTTTCAGGTTCCTTGTGGGTCAGGACGCCTGCCATGTTTTCTACAAGATCTGATATAGAAAGGTGTCCTGATACAATGTCTGAAATGCAATGAAAGAATTTATATGTATTTCATTCAACCTTTTTTTAAGAATTTGTATACATAAGTCCTACCACATTCTAGGATTACAGTAGAGATTAAAAAAAAATTAATAATAATCCGGGACTTTTCACGTTTTGACGCGCGCTCTATACTAGTCTACACTTCAGGTTAATCTACATTCATAATAAAAATATCACAAAAAGAAGTAACTGATAATAAACTGTCAAATTATAGAAATACTAATGAAAATGATAATAATTATTGAGCATAGCCCAAAACGCCGCTTCCATTGGTACTTAGCTGTTGCCACAAACTCACGAACTTACCGGTGATAATGCTGTGTGTCTCAGTAAATATTTCATTCTGCAGCATTATTTGATCCGCCAACTCAGGCCTATACCACACGGAGGTCATCTTGCTAGTTATATGTTTCTTCTTCTTTTGAACGATAACAATTTATTTATAAAACAAATAAATCATAGTCTTATAAAACCGTGCGTTGATTGCAGTCCTGAATTGTATCGTTGTGTAATAACTCTAATATTGATCTGGTTACACATGAATTTATTTTGAAATTTCTGACAATCCCTATTGTTTTGTTAATTTGAGGTTGTTTTAAGTATTTTATAGATTGATTCAACGTAATAAAGACACAAGTATTTAACTCGTACAGTCTTGAATGTCAAACCAACGTCAATCGGTGTTTAGTTAGTCATTGCCAGAATAAAATAATAAAATGTCGAAAAAAAAATCATCGTTTCAGTGACATGTGTTTTATAATAATTAAACCATTTAATTTGTGATATCTGATTATCGCGAATAGTCAACTTTCAACTTTTATCTTTTGACTTAGAGCCCACTTGCACCACGAATCATTATACACGTGCTGTTGCTGCCAACGCCTTGAAGATGACAGAGACGGAATGACATTTTAAATATTTTTACCTATTCTTATTCTTTATTGCACACAAAATTAAAAGATATATATAGCTTATGTACAAGGGCGAGCTTAACCCAAAATTGGGTTTTCTTACTGCGAGATTAACGGTAGAGGATAACCTACGTGCACAATCAGTACATTTAAAAACTGAAACTAACTTATTTTATAAACTAAACTAATACATACAATATAATATACGTAACGCATACAATCATGTAGATAAAAATACATTTACATACTACACTATTACACTATATTATATATATAAATTTATAGACTACTACTATTACATGTACTTTAAACATACTGTAGTATTCACCACTTGTAACAGAACTAATAGGTTGTTATCACAATTTACTACTTATATCACCGGCTCACCAAACCATTACCAACCAGTCCAGGGTAAGCTTCACCAACCAACCTCCCGCCATTCGTGGTGACTGACAGTTGTCCTACGTGACAGCTACCCGACTACTTGTGGCCGTGAGACAGTGTTACCATATCTATTAAATAGATACACTACACATACTATCATCATGTTGACAGGAAATTTTCTCTTATTGCCCTCATGAACACATCTAACGAAGGGCTATCCCGCAATATTAATAATGAATTGCAATTAAAACACTGAATTTGATTTGTAACCGTTCTATGAGTAAAAGAGGCATTTGGAAAGCTTCCAAATAGGTAGTTTTTTTACATCTAAAACTAAATATTCGGTGTTACGATATTAATTATTGCATTTCATAATCAATATTTTAGCTCACTAGTTAGCCTTATTTCTTACTAGCTTTTGCCCGCGACTTCGTTCGCGTGGAATAGTGACTTCCGGCAGATTTTTGGTTTTACCCACATAGTTCCCGATCTCGCGGGATCTCTTCAAAAATGAAATGTGGAAGATATTCTAGGGAACTCTTCAAAAATCAAGATAATGAGCTCTGCGTTTGAATTGAAGATATGTATACTCACTTAGGACATTAAAGCCGTTATTGCTCAGTTGACAGTTTGCGACGTTAACCACATTCTGTGTAAACGTCTTTATTAATTCGTGGTACAAGCGGGCTTAAATGTCTAAAATTATCAGTTTGAGGTCTATAGCCTTTGCCTCGGGGTAAATTAAAAAAAAAATAACGTTTGAGGTTATGTTGTTATTTTCTTTTGCTTGTCATGTCAGAACTCCTGTTATGTCTTGTGTCGTTGTTGATTCAATTTACACCGCGACTGACGAAAAGTGGTGCAATAAGTTTCATAGCGCACTCGAAGAACTCGCAAAATTGTGATCTTGAAAGTTACCGCTGACTTTAATTTATAAAACCATTTCGCACGTGAAGAAAGATGTCTCATAAAACGTTGATAGACTTCGTGGTGAAATATCACTCACCACGTTTGTTAAATAGCCTTGTGTTTTTTCCGAGTAATGGAAACTCATATTTTGGACGAAGAGTAATGGTACCGCTATGTTCTTCCACACCGAAGATCCAATCACCCAGAAACTTCAGTACATCCACTCCAAGAATCAACGAAGTTCAGCTTACTCAGAAACCGAAACAGACAGATGGAAAATTTCAATTGATGTTCACATGCAAGAAATGCAATACAAGAAACGCGAAATTCATAACAAAATTGGCGTACTACAAAGGCGTTGTTATTGTTATTTGTGATGGCTGTGAGAACAAACATTTAATAGCAGATAACTTAAACTGGTTCACAGATATGGAAGGAAAGAAAAATATCGAAGATATAATGGCGGAAAAAGGAGAAACTGTACAGAAAATAATGTCCTCAGACCTAGAATTTATTGCTATGGAAATGGCAAAGAGTGTTGGAAGAGAAAATGAAGAAAAATTGTTAATAAAAGAGTAAGGGTGATAAGACAGTACCATATTATTATTGTTGTATATAGTTTTAGGTACATATTAGAATCATCCCAGTTATTTATTTAAAATTCTTGAAGAATATTATTCTCATTTACCTACTTTTGTAGTTTTAAAATTGTACCTATTCAAATCTAGTACGTAAAACGGGGTGAATAGGAATGCAGGGGTGAATCGAAACAAAACTTTGAAAGGGATTTTAACGTTGAATTAATATGTTATGTTGCCAACAAGGTCTCTAAACAATTAAGTATAACTAAGTAAATAAAATAGAGTACTTTTTGGGAACATATCATATCAATTCAACGTTAAAATCCCTTTCAAAGTTTTGTTCCGATTCACCCCGTTTTACCCGGTACCTATTTTCATTTTTTTTTTATAATGGCAGTTTAATCAATAAATAGTTCCATTTTTGTAATGTTCAACAAAACTTGCAAGTAATTACTATGTTAATTCAATTACAAACTTCTTTCACAGTCTTGTGTAGCTTTGAATTTGCTGTGCAATAGCCCTGCCTGTTTGATACAATATATTATGTAATGCAAGTAGCAAAGCACATTGTTGTGATATAGAATGTACCTAATATTAATAAAACAATTTAAAAAAAGATTATATGATTTATTCTCAATCCATATTACAAGAGATTACAAATAAAAAAATATGGCCAACCTAAAAATACAATATTCAAACAGATTCTTATCCATAGTAAAGCTGGATTCATATCATTCCCCTTTACCTACTTTTATATTTTCACATAATTCAGATGAGTCTCTCCCTGTAAAACCAGAAATTTGACAAATATAAACAATTGAATGAGAACTCTTTCTAGCAATAAGGTAATGATGTGGTGGAGAAAGTCTTTGACATTATCCACCAGAAATCCAGAGATAACTATGAATGCTGCTACTACTTTTAAAATTACAGACAAGCATTTGTTATACTACATACTTAATACTTCATTACATTTCAGCAGACAAAGTTAGATAAAAATATTTTAAATTGGCACCAGTTGGTAATCATCATTCTCAAAATACTCTATAAAATAAGGCACAATATAATCACATTATGTAATACATTTTATAATCTCTTATAATTAATAACTAGGTATTATTTGTGCGATAATTACATTATACAAAATAAATGTACAAAGTTATCTTAACATTATAAAAAAGAATGTAATAAGGAATGCAGTAATTCATATTTGGAGTTTTTTCTAACAGAGAATGGACGTGTCTTTGATTATTATTTTTTTAATTTCGAAAAAGAATCCCAAAAATAGGTATTAAAACTTATTTAATTGTACCTGTATGATTCTATGAAATCACTGTGACACAGTCACATACTTTAATCATTGTAATATCTTCTGTTTTCATGGACAGCAAATACATGCAGATAATCCTTGTGTTAAGTGTAGGACATCATCTATTCCTGTTTGAAAGATTTTGACAATTTCAGTGCTAATAATAGTACATCTCGCCAAAATTGTCTTCACTATACCCTAATATAAAAAGTAATTGAGTAAACAATCACTGACAAAATTTCAGTCTTAAAAAATTATATTCGTTTGTATAATAATGTAATGTGTTATACTCTTTTTGGACGGCTTATAATAGCATAGTCTGTTCCATTGCACATGTTATGAGAGACATCCTCCAATCCAACTTGGTTCTGTAGAGCTTGGACTTGAGCAGCAGTGGGTACTTGAGGCCCTGGAGTGTTGGGCTTTCTAATCATACCATAACCCAAATGAGAATCATCTGCTAATCTTGCTGTCTGCATTACATTCTCAACCTCATCATAATCATTCCAAGTGTCTTTATTCTTTGGCTCACCAAGAGCCAAAGTCGTGGGACGAGCCTCAATTTTTTTGTAACGTGAAGATTTATTCAATTTGCTTGTTGACCCAAAATATGCCAACCTATCATAATTTTCATCTTCTGGATCAACTACTGGACTTGGTAGCAGAATAATTCTTGAAGATTCTGGACCAGTGGTATTCAAATTATCCTGAGATCGAGAAATGAGTTTGATACAATTTGGATTGTCTCCCAAATTAGGTGTGAACTCTGTATGCTCAGGTTCATCTATCCCTAATGTCTTCCATGCTTCAGACCTAACTTCAATTTTATCATATGGCACTAACTGTATTGGGGGACTATGTTCTCTTTGCACTTGGTCAATAGGTTCATAATTATCAAGTTTTTTAAACCTTGCAAAGTCTGAGGTTTCCTCAGATGAAATTGGAATGTCTTTACTTTTAGGTAGATTGATGATTTTACGGGGTGGTTTCTGTGGCTTGGGTTTCAGTGCTGGTTTTGGCATCAGTAAAGGTGCAGTGTCCCTTTCTGAGCATGAACTTTGTTGGCTGGAAACTGAAGCAGTCTTAAATGACAGTGAACTCAAGTTCAAATCATCAGGCCTTGCAGCAACTAAGGGACTTCTAGAGCCTGGGAACAAATTGGCACTGGACTGAATATTAAATTCACTGTGTTCAGGACTATTCAGATTGTCATGTCCAATCATTTGCTTCATTGTTTTCATTTTTAAAGACAGGCACTTGAATATTTCTGATTGGTTTGGGTGTTCTAAATGGAAGATTCCTTCACCAGTGTCACATTTTCGACCTGCTTCAAATGTAAATTTACCTTGCCTGTAACCATAACGCCTTATGAACCTGTAAGGCCAAGTAGCATATACTTTATCATCGTTTTGAGCTCTTAATTCTATGGCAGTAGATGTGAGCAAAAGTAGATATCTGATTGGTTCAAAACCACATCTTGTTGAGGCTTCAGAGGGGCACATTTTGACTGAGAATACACCCTCTCCTGATGAGCAGTACAGATCATTATCTTCGTCACAGCTGAATGGATTCGAGTCTCTATCTTTGAAAGCCACTGATTGTAAAGCAGTCACCCATTCTAAAGTCTCTGCCTCTGACTGAGTGCTCAGTTGTTGAGTGTGTGACTTAGTAAGTATTGTAATAGTGTTTGGACTAGAATGTGTAATTTTTATACAATTTTCGAGGGTAATAATTTTAGGTATAGCACCAGTAGAGACATCATCTTTGTTGTCAAATATTTCAAGACGCTCAATTCCTTGTTTGCTGGCAGTAAACAGGATACAGTGTTTCTGTTGCCAATTTTTCTGTGGATAAATTTAAATGATATTATTATTTGATCATTTATTGCTGACATTTAAATATAGCTGTTAGGTACATACTTTATGTAACAATTTTCCTGCAAATATGTTTTGACTCAGTGTGTATGAGCAGGTGTAGTTTTGAGTGGAAATTAATTAATAGCTTAGTATGTATATGTAATGAAGAGGAATGAGAAGCATGCTATGAAGAATGTTTTAAGTGGATGACTATAATAAAGATATAAAATATGAAGGAAAACATCCTGTACCATCTCCAGGACAGGGAAATCTTGCCTGGTGTCTTATTAAAAGTATATTAGAAAAGGAATGGATTTAGATTTATTACAGATAACTTTCAGCTGTGAAAGTTGCAGTAATTAAGTGGTTTCCCTGCAACTATATAAAAATTGTTTTGAATCATAATAATAGATGCGGACAATAAACAAGTTAGTGATAATAATGTTATCATTAGGAACATCATTATTTTAACTTCTTATATTATACTCAGGAATGTTATTTTCATTTGGATTGACAAACAAAGCTATTATTATCGAGTTTTCCTAGTAACAATATCAAGTTATGGAAAAGTTATCGAAATGGCAATCAACAATACGGTAACTACCTTTCCATTGAGTCACTACTTGATTACAATAATGCTATAACCGCGCAGATTACATGATGGTGCATGAATCACATGCACTAATAATTTCTTAATTAAACTTTAAGTAAACATGTTTGATTTGTACCTTTTTAGGGAATTTACTAAACATATTCCCTCCGGCAGGCGGAAATAATAAACAACCGGATTTGATCTCGTCGTCTTGTTCCATTTTCCGCGTTTGATTTTTCTAAATGTGAAAACGCCTTTTGAATTCGAGTAACACTAAAAAACATAGCACAAACAATACTTCGTTGTTGGTTTCACGCTTAAAGTTAATTCGTGGGTGCAATAAAATAATTTGTACAAAATGTGAATGCACGATTGCATTGCCTCAATTTCAATGACAGAAAGAATGGATTAAGGATGGGCAAGTCATGTCATGATTGAATAGTAAACCACAGATATTAACACTACCTTATTTAGGCGACTAGGTAGGGTCTTAGTTAGATTTGTTCCAATTTGCAATCTATGTTCTGACTGACTGCTAACACTAAAATAAAATTTGCCTCTACTGTAACACTGTTTTAAAAGATTTAATTTGAAAATAAATACTGAAAATGTCTTTACCAAAGTAAGCTAATGTAACATAGTAAAATTTAAAGCTGTATTGAAAAGAAGTCTACGCTTTGCCAAATACCCTGCCACTACACAAATACTGAGAACACAACAAGGGTAAGCCCTGTGATTTGTTAGAGACATAAAATAATATACAACGGCGTGTATCGGTCATATGAACTAGTTTTTTATTTCATAATAAAATTATAACATGTGTGGTTAAAACAGCCCGGAATAACCCACAGCTGGCTAAAGGCCTCCCCTTTTTTCTGTCACAATTCCCGGTTCTGTGCGTCCCTTCCTCCCTTGAACTTGACTACTTCAGCAAAAAGTTGAAAATCTATTAAAGTTTGTAGTAGCTTGATGTGCTGGCGTCAGTACTTTGGCAGATTAGTAAACCTAGCTAAGCTATGCTTTAGCTTATTCCTCTATGGTGGTGATACGGTGCGACTATTGTACATTTCTGAGTCCAACCCATGTCCAACCCTATTGATGTCCGCTCGGCAGCTGTCAAATTGAATGAATGTCAAAGCTTTGTCAAATTCCGTAAACTGTCATTTTTGGCCATCCATGAAAACTTTAGTTTCTGAAAACAAATTCAAATAATAATCGATTGGGCAGCAGGAATTTGTATTTTTGTAACATAATTCAACGCAATGTCTGGAAATATGAACCCTTTAGCGGGGACGGCCCATTTATTGGATGAATTGGACAGTACGTGTCATAAATCTAGGTTTTTGTCTTCGTAAAATTAATGTGTTTATGTTTTATCGAAACAATTCTTGTTTTACAAAGAGAAACTTATGGTGCTGCTGCGGGATGGGAGGACATTGATCGGATACCTTCGCTGCGTCGATCAATTTGCTAACTTAGTTCTGCACAAGACGATAGAAAGAATTCATGTCGGCAGAGAGTACGGAGATATTCCAAGAGGTATATTCATCGTTAGAGGAGAAAATGTTGTACTTCTTGGTGAAATAGTAAGTTGGAATTTTATTTATTTACAAAAAAAAATATACTGGATAACTTCTCTATGCAGATCTAAAGTATTATGAAGCCCTTATATACTAGGTAAGTACATACTAGTGCAGACTTACCCTATTGACTTGCTATCCTGTACATTTTTTTCTTTTTCACATGTTGTGTAGCATTTTAGAATGTTTTGTAATGAATCAAAACACTTATTTTGCCTGTTAATAAGAAAAAAATTCTTCACCCATGTCTAGCAGAATGTGTCAAAGCAGTCCCAAATTAAATAATGTGGTGTAATTGTTTGTAATTCAACATAACATGTACACATTGTGTATAAAACTTTTACGAAAATAATATTCATTAGTGTTGTGCACTCTTTTTGTTTCTTCATTAACTTTTTGCCACCAACTTCCGAAAGTAAATTAAGTTAGTTGTTAGTTATTTTCCACATTTAGTGTTTTTTTTTTGGAAATCGGATATTTTTTCGCAAAAAAGTTTTTATTTTACATTTTTTAGTTCTGGTATCTCACACAAATCCTTATCAAATATCAATTTTACATTGTAACTTAAAAAAAAATTAGCACATCATCCACATAGATGAAGAAGAAACATTGCTTGCTACAGACGATAATCATAAGTACCTAAGCAAATTTTATTTATTTAAGCTCACTGGGTGACCACTGACCTCAAGGACGATATTGATAGGGAGCGGAGGGTGCTGTGTGTGAGAGCTAACATGACTGCCTGCGGATTCAGGCTTGCCTCTAAGGAAGTCAAGCGCACAATATTTAGTTCGTACTGCACTTCTTTTTACACGTTGTAGTCTGTGGGCTCATTATACTCAAAAATCATACGGCGCCCTTCGCGTCCAGTATAATAACGCATTCAGGGTGCTGATGAGGTTGCCCTGATACTGCAGCATACTTTTACGCAGTGTAGCGTGCGGGGCAGCGTCAACGGCATCCTGTCTATGGTAGCAAGTAGGCTTGACTGTGAGTTTGTGAACCATTGCTGCAAGGTTTCAGCTGGGCCTGTGACCTTGCGGCAATGATGTCTCAATCTGATTCTGTGTTTGATTTTGTTTTTGTCTTGTGCGTATTACTAACATAGTTTGTAAGTACTTTGTTACTAACACTGTCTGGTTGCTCATTCGTCATCATCATTTCAGCCGAAAGACGTCCACTGCGGGACATTAGGCCTCCCCCAAGTATTGCCACATTGAGCGGTTCCATGCGACTCGCATCTAGCGGATCCTCGCAACCTTCACTAGGTGCACCTAGTGGGAGGCCTTCCAATGCAACGTTCTTCAGTTCGCAGTCGCCACTCCACAATTTTTCTGTGAGCAATGTGCCCTACCCACCGCCACTTAAGTTTGGCTTCGGGCTTCGTCGGTAACCTTGTTTCCCGACGAATGTGTTGCGGATGTCTTCATTTCTGATTCGATCACGTAAAGAAATTTCTGATGAGGCCCATTGTGAGCGACCATGTTTCGGTTCCGTATGTAATCACTGGCAACACACACTAGTCATAGACTTTCGTTTTGAGACACTGCGGTATACCGAATACTTCCCCGCCGAGTCGGATTGGACGATTGACCTCTTTCTGGACCGTTTGTCCTAAGTAGACTGAGGTCCTGCATGGTTTCAGTCATGACCACTATATCGTCGGCAAACCGAAGGTAAGTGATGTACTCGCCATTGATGTTGAGGCCTAGCCCTCTACAGTCTAGAACCTTGAAGACATCCTCCATTGCAGCGGTGAACAGTTTCGGAGAAATGACGTCTCTCTGTCTCACACCTCGCTGCAGAAGGATAGGTTCCGAGTTCTGGTCCTGAAGTTGGACTGACATGGTGGCGTTTTGTACAAACACTTCAACACCTCGATGTACCGATAGTCGGAGGGTCTGCACTACAGCCCAAGTCTCGATCGAATCGAAGGCTTTCTCGTAGTCCACAAACGCTAAACAGAGAGGCAGGTTATACTCTTCGGTCTTATGTATAACCTACCGCAGCGTATGTATGTGGTCTACGGTGCTAAAACCTTTTCGGAATTCGGCTTGTTCAGGAGGCTGAAAATCGTCAAACCTGCTCTCGAGTCGATTCGTGATGACTCTCTTGAAAACAACTTGGCTTAGAAGCTAGATGGGCCTATAATTCTTCAGCCGGGCACTGTCGCCCTTCTTGAAGAAGAGTATCACCACACCCCTGCACCATGTTTTCCCCTCGATTACACAAAGAAATCGGTGAACATAAACCAAAAAAAAATGATGCTGGTGGAATGCATAACCTCTTCTTTTTTTAAAACTCGGTTAAAAAACAAAATTACATCCAAACTCGGGGTGGATTCAATTTAGACTGCCAATTAATTGGTACTTGGAATGTGGATCCACGAAGTAAACTAGTTACCTAAAAAAAAAAAATGCATGATGCCGCGTTTCGGCAATCTAACGGGATTGCGCGGATCCACATTCCATTAAAAAACCTTGAATTTGTTGTGGGCTGGATATTGATGGATTTTATTTGCTTTATTTTCAGGATAAGGACAAAGAAGATAACTTGCCACTCACAGAAGTATCAGTAGATGATATTCTTGATGCTCAAAGGAGAGAACAAGATGCTAAGATTGAGCAACAAAAGTTACTTTCAAAGGCTTTGAAAGAGAGAGGACTCAATTTATTAGCTGAAATGGGACATGATGATATGTTTTAAATGTCTCCAGCTTCTATCTCTATTTTCTAAGACTGTTATTATATAATAAACTCTATCTATCAATGCTTTGTGTTTTATGTGTACTTCCTGGCTAATAAGTTTGGTGGATATAACAAAAATTGTATTTTCTATATAAATATTATAGTAAGTTATGGGTAATCAGATTCAATCCAGCCTGTGGGAGGGCAACCAGTCTACTCAAAGAGTAGAATACTTATACCAAACGTCAAGGGCGGATCCAGCTTTCATGTCAAGGAGGGTCACACAGTCGTGATCTAGTCATGACAGGCTCGAATTCGATTACAACAATAGGTAATTCAAAAAGTGTTTTATTGTTAAATGTCAAAATATATTTACTTAATTAAATAAGAAAATCAATTTTTGTCTTATGTCTTCTCCCAAAACGAGTTATGACTTCCTCTACTTCAATGGGTATGCTTTTGTGAGCGTGGAGAAGTGCCAGCCCAGTCAAGTCAAGTCTTGAGAAAAGTCCGTCCGTCGTGAAGAGACCGCGTCTGTCTCCTGAAGTACTTAATTTATTTCAACTGAGCTTTTTCATTCCAAAAGTCGAGTATGCTAATGAAGTTCAAGATACCTATTGAAACTGTGAAACAACTAGCAACCAACTATAAACTGTTAATAGATAATACTCCACTTTCAGTAATTGTAAATGAATATCGGCCGTAAGTAAAATGGCAGCGGAATCAAAACCTTCCTCAGTCGATTTCTAATGTTATAATAAATTGTGATATTAAAATTTGTATATCCCACTATTAGAATTTTTTATGTATTGTAGACAAAAATTATAGGTACTTAATATTTTTTATACATAGAAAATTTTAAAATTATATTTTTTACCAGTCCAGGGGTGGGGGGGGGGGTCAAGACCTCCATGACCGCGCCCTTTTTTTTTTTTTTTTTGGTGGTTGGGAAATCATCAAATGACCCCCCCGCTTTGGGCGGAGCGGAAGGGAGTGTCAGACTCTTACTGACTAAAAACCACCCATATTCCTTCATTGGCCCTTTATGTTCCAGGGCCGCGGTATCTCTTTCGAACAGTCCCGCAGCCCTGGCAGGCACCGGCCCTTGCGGGCCCCTCCCGTTTGCTGACAACTCTTTGAGGCGCGCGTGGAACACGAACGCTCCGTCGACACGGCCTGCCCGTCGTCACACGACGGACGGATGGCGAGCTAGCCCATTACTCACCGTCCACAGGCCCGTGCCTACGGTGGCCGAGAGCCATCACGGCGTGGCCCCCGACGCCCGGTGCTTCTCCTCCCGCGGTGGCTGGGACGTGAGCCTCTCGCATGACCGCCCCCTGGATCCGCCTTTGCCAAACGTGTACTATGAGTGTACTAGTCTACCCGCAGACGAGATGCAAAATACCAGTATCTTCCAGCCAATCACATGCATTGTGACTAGATAGACATTTGATTTCATTTTTCATATTATGTTGTAAGGGGCCATCTCCACGAGCGAGAGAATCGCGGCGTTATTATCGTCGTCCCACGTATTTGTATGCGAAAATATCGTCGCGATTCTTTCGCTCGTGGAGACGGCCCCTTAGAGAAAAGGTGTTCAAATAAATATCCAGTGAGACATATTATACACAATACGTATGTGAGATTGTGAATAGCTAAAAACATTCGAATAGGCTCTACGCAAAGTTATTTCCTTTGCCGGTTAAAAGCGTGCGTTCCGAACATCAAATTCGTGGAACGTCATATCTCATATAAATTAATTAAATTCTAAAAATATTATTATTTATTAAATTGAAACACTAGGGCCATGGAGTGCGAGTGCCCACTTAGCATTTCGGGAAATCGCCAAGCGGTTGGTCGACTCTTCACGTGACCAGAGGGCGGTATTTTGTGGGGCGGGCCTATTTTTTGGCCAAAGAATGGGGTGAAAAACTGCCTTTTTATCCCACCAGATGTCGCATAATCAACTTTGCCTAATTGTGTTCTGTCACCTGTCAAAATCCATACTAATTTACGATTTTTAGATAAACAAATATCGAAAATAATTAAATACTATTAATGTGACGCAGTGTTGTGCTCCAGACTGCAAAAATCAAGGAAGACATATATTTCCAAATGATCCAAAACGCCGAAAAGCCTGGGAAAAAGCGTTGAGAATCAAAAACTTTAAAGCAACCGAGCACTCTGTGTTGTGCCCTGCTCATTTTAAAGCTGATGATTATTTTGGCCAAAGTAAATATACCGGTACCTACGTGTGATTGATTCATAATAACTCGTGGATAATTGTAGATCATTTTGCATAGAAAGTAATGATAATATGTTATTTATTTCAGTGTATGAGCCTAAGGCTAAATTCTTAAAGAAAACTGCAGTGCCTTCAATCTTTTCTTTAATTTCTTCAATTACATTGTTCAATGTTGCCTTCATTGCTCAACAGAATATTTACAATATAGACAACTTTTTTCATTTGGGCCTTGCATTGGCCCTGTATGCATGTGTATGCACCTTCAATGCTATACCGTGCAGTCAACAAACACCTGGCTTCATACATAGCCTGTTCTTTCGGCTGAGCATTCAGAGCATTGAATCTGAAAGAAATAGAATAGCACTTTAGGCACTTTGGTAAATCATGTAACATAGAAGGTACCTCCTATAATTTTAGTCCTAAGGTCTAAATATAAAGGTATCATTAAAGAGATGCTACCAGAGATTTTATAAATGAACTCACCTTTCGAAGTACGACTGTATTTCTTGCCTATTTAGAGCAGGAATCGGCGAATTGGCATTGATGTCTTTGTAAGAAGAAGTTGGTGGGCACCGATATTGTGGGTCACTGAGAGATGTGCCAGGCTCTAGGTTGACATTAAAATTAAAATTTCGGTCGTATGCTTCTAATCTGAAAGTCAAAAACATACATCATAATAGATTCGATGAGAAAATCGATTATTTATCAATATAACCTTAAAATTATTTATTGATTACCTTTCAATCAAAACTGCTTTTTTGCCTGCTGTTGATGCATTTCTTTTACGTAACTCTACTTTTAATTGTGAAACAGTCCAAAAAGAATACATTTTAAATATAAAATTATTCGAAAACAGCAATAACAAATTCACTAAATCGTCAACATTTATCTGACAAGGTAGGGTCGATGCTAGCGACATCTAAGTCGACCTTTGAGTTTTTCTCCTCATTAGCATTGCCATCCAACGTAGCAATGCTGCCAGCCTTCTGGGCACATTTCCTGTTGACAGCGATGTGGACGAACTTTTGGACGCTCTGTAACGCTTTTGATACTTGTACGTATCTTTATTGCTATTATAGATTTGTAGTTTGTAAATAGGTAATGTAATTATCACGAAATTAAATGTAATAGAATGGGAAAAAAATCTCGATTAATAAAGTATTTCTAGTTAAATTAGAAGATAATTTTAGAAGTTTAAATATTACACGATTAGTATGACTTTAAATTAGTATTGATCACCAGATGTTTTATTTGAGTGTTTTTGAAAGCACCTCACCTTCAATATCCGTCAACGGATGCAATTAAGTTTCCGAACGAAAACGAATCCAATTTTCCGTTGTGATAAAATGACATTTGAAAACAATGTAACTTGTGATTATTTCTCCAATATTTTAAAAGTATTCATAACATAATGTTTGTTTTTTGTGCCAAATAATAAAGTTTGACTGTTCTACGTTACATTTTGGAGGAAACATGTGTTTAATTAGGGGTTTATTTTAGTTCTTTCTTATTGTTTTATGTGCTCTGTGTTGATTGAAAAAAAATATGACTTCGGCGGATATAACATTGATAGAAAGGTTACGAAAGGAGAATTTAGAACAGTTTTTTACTTTAGTGCGTATGCATTTATCTTTTGTAGTAGATATTAATTCAGACGAGTGAGTATAAAAGTTCAAAAGTCCGTTACAACCTTTTCAAGGAAATGCTGTTATGTTTACGCAACTATGATCTGTTTTCAGTGTTGATTGTTCAACTGATAAACCAAAGCAGTTCCGTTGGAATTTCCACAAAAAAGCAAAGAGTTCCAGTTCGAATTCTAGTCAAAATAATGCTAACATTACAAAGAATAATGTTGAAGTGAACTCTATCACAGAAGATGGAATTCTGAGGGTGAACGAGCTGATAGATTTCCTATCGAAGCCCGACAGTAAGTTACGATTCTATTAGATAAAGAAATGATAGTATAATATTTGATCTATATTGGTTTTAGCTTAATACTAGTAGTCCTTGCCCAGGATATCTTGTAAATTCTGTTACATTTTGTATCCATATATACTAACATAGCCATAAGACTACAGAGACATACAAAGGGAAGCTGGAAAGACACCCCAACAAATTGGCTGCTAAGCTAACAACTCGTAGCTACAAAAAATGGCTAACACGGAAAGACATATTGACCATTTCCACTTATATTGTCTACTGATGAGATGACCTCGCTGGAGGACACACCTGAACTGCCACAACTCACAACATGCTTATAGCTAATACTTATTGCAGATAAAAAAAGGAAAAACAATACCAACAGTATCCCTTAAATGGATTGGGACAAGATTACCTTCTTTGAAAAGTATTATGCTATACTCTAATGCTGGTGGCCAATTCTTATAATTAAAATGTCTTTAAGTGACCAGCCATCAGTTATCATCTGCGTAGCCTTTTCCTAACTATCTTGAGGTTGACTTCCAAGCTAACCAGATGCAACTGAATACCTGTATTTTACATGGAGCGACTGCCTATAATGTATATGACCTCCACAACCCAGTTAGTTCTGGGTAGTATAATACCTCTTGGTAAAACTAGCTGTCAGACTTTTGTGCCACTGACTACCTGTGACATCTGTCAAAGATCTACAACTGTCAGCCAAGGCCTCGAAAAGCACATTAAGCCAAGGGACCAATGGCTTAATGTGCTTTTCGAGGCACAGAAGGAAGCTATATATGGTCACCCATTCACACACCAACCTAGGCAAGCACGGCTTAACCTAAATTTTGGAGTGGCTGTTGTTATTTAGCCACAAGCTCCTCCGCCATGCCATCAGTTTGAACTGACAAAATTAAAACCAGAAAATGTGTGTGTTTAATATTGTATGCAAACATATAAAGAGAGCTCTGGGAACCTAAACACCTTTATTTTAATCTTAGTTTGGTCTGGGAAAGACATGGAGCTATACAAGATGGTGTAACTCCATATCTTCTCAAAAGGTCACTGTGTGTATTCATCTTGTTAGTTTCAAATGCTGACTGTCTAAAATTAATCAATATTGAAATGTAGTAGGATAATGTAGTGGGCTGCAATATTGTTAATATTTTGTATTACCTATCCTCTGTCTCAACACATATTGTAGCTGTTTGTTGTCCCTGAATAAATAAAATAAAATAAAATATTAACTTCAATATTTTCAGATGTAACACAAGAAGGCATATTCCGCCGCACAGGCTCTTTGAGCCGGCAGCAAGAGCTAAAGAACCTGCTCCTCTCTGGATCTAACCTGGGTCTTGATGAGGGAAGGTTTTCAGTCCATGACTGTGCTTCAGTCCTGAAAGGCTTCCTGGCTGAGTTACCACAGCCATTACTAATGGATCAGTATTATCAGACTTATTGTACTTTGGCTGGTAAGTCTTGATCTTACTAATATTAAAAATGCGAAAGTTTGTGAGGTTGGATGGATGTTTGTAACTCTCTCACACAAAACTACTGACCGGATGTGGATGAAATTTGGCACACAGGTACTTTATATACTGATTATATGTATTTACGTGGGACAATTACGGAACTCCATACGGGCGAAGCCGTGGGCATAAGCTAGTAAAACATATTTCCTTATCATCATCAGCCAACTGTAGTTCACAGTTGGGCAGAAGCCTCTCCATGAGCAGGCCTTGACAGGACTTGATTCTTGGCTACTTATCCATCTGCTACCAGCCTACCTGTGAAGATTGTTACTCCATCTAGCATACATACAACATTTTATATTATTTTAGGAAGTCTGTATGGGGTTTATTATTTGATGCAAGTAGCAAAGGATCAATCATTTTCAGCAGTTATCATTGCAGCCCAAAGAAATTTTATTTGAACTCCTCATTCAAGGCGGTTTTCTGTGGTTCTAGTTTTTGTATGGCAATGTTATAGTCGCAGTGATAGCCTAGTGGTGTGACCGTCGGATTGCCAAGTCATAGGTATCGAGTTCGAACCCAAGACACTTCAGATGTGCGTGTCTTGGGTTGGAACTTTTTCGGATTCATGTGCGATTTGTATTATGATCACTTGCTCCGGTGAAGGAAAACGTCGTGAGGAAACCAAACATGCCCGAGAGATATCCTCTCGACGGCTTGAAAAGCCAATCAGAGGCCCATGGGCAGCATAAAAACTCTGACACCAGGTTAGGCACTAACCACACGTTAAAGAAAATAAAGAATCTTACAATATTAATCTAACATCTTACACTATCGTTTCCAGCACAATACCCACCAAACATAGACTCATCAGAAGTGAAGCTCCTAACTGCGTTACAACTACTACTTCTGCTTCTAACACCATCACACAGGAGTTTTCTTCAGAGGCTATTACGATTATTGAGGCTGACAGCTGATAATGAAGCCTCAAACAGAATGTCGCCAGATACACTGGCGACTATGTTCACACCTCATCTGCTTTGTCCGAGAAAGGTAAGTTCATTTGGTTAGAATTGGCTTCATCTAACTAAACAACAAGAGAAGTACTTATGCCAATGAGGGAATAGAAGAAAAAAAGGGTATAGGTAGAATTAAAATTTATGTATATTTTTGAGCTATCAAACCATTTTAAAAGTTATTAAATAAATAAAAACAGGAAAATTAGAATATGAAAAATAAAAGTTTTGCAAAATATATCTTGTTACATATCAAATGAAAGGGCCCATTGTGAGCTGCTCAAATACATTTTTATTTATAGTTTTGAGATAAACAGTTTTGAAGTTATTTAAGAAAAGAAAATAGGCGAAAATTTACCATTCCCCTCCCCCTTAACTCCGAAATTACATGGCCGAACATTTTGAAAAAAATAAGTACAGAAAATAGTTCTTTGCCTATAGATTACAGAAAAACCTATAAGAAATCTATGGTAACAAATTTGGGTCAGATATAAAACAACTTACGGAATTTAGATAATTCACGTACGGAACCCTCTCCACGCGAGTCGAACTCGCACTTGTCCGGTTTTTCATAGGGTTACCCCTAGTATCTAAGCCTAAACCAAAAATTATTTAAACTGTAATGAAACTCTTTATGATTCATTTCTATCTAGACGCTGTTACTGATAACTTCTTTTGTCATTCGTAGTATCATCATTCTCGTGCCAGCAGTAACCTCCTTGTCATTCATAGTATATCACAAGCTATTAATAAATCTATTCAACCTTTCCAGTTATCGCCCGAAACATTCCACGCGGACGCTATAGCGCTGTCCCCAGTGATCAGCTTCATGATTCGCCAGTCATCGCGCCTGTTCGACGCGCCGACACAACTGGCGACCGACGCCGCCGCGTACTTCACTGTGAGAGAGAAACGGAAGGCTATGTCGCCTCTAGTCGATCTGGATGAGAGCATTACTGATAAGTGAGTGTTTTTTTTTATAACATAACATGGCATTGAAGGATATTATACTCCTATGTGGTAGGCAGAGGTGTGGTATGTGATCCACGTTTTGATAAGTTTCTTGTAGTATAGGGGCCTGTTGACATTAATCAAGCACAACACCAGGCCCTGTGTTGCTACTGGGTTGATAACCCTGAGGTTATAATCCAATAATACAGGCCTGAGAATTGAAGAAGGCAGTCGTTATTGCGACCACATAACCAACAAGTCAGACAAAATAATCATTATCATAATTCAGCCGAAAAACGTTTGATTCCCACAGGCTTGCGCCGTATCCGGCCGATTCCCACGACCTTCACCAGGTCATAAATCTGCCTCGTGAGAGAATTAATCGCGTTACACCTTCCAGTACGCGGTCGCCATTCCAGAATTTTTTAACACCGCAATGCTGTTGTTTGTTATATTTATGTTTCCATTTACATAACATCTATATAACATCACGCCTGTAATCCCCAAAGCGTCAGGTAGGGGTGTAACTAAGGGGTGAGACAGGCCGTGTCGACGGCGCGTTCGTGTTCCACGCGCGCCTCAAAGAGATGTCAGCAACAGGAGGGGCCCGCAAGGGCCGATGCCTGCCAGGGCTGCGGGACTGTTCGAAAGAGATACCGCGGCCCTGGAACACAAAGGACAAAAGAAGGAACATGGATGGGTTTTAGTCAGTAAAAGTCTGACACTCCCTTCCGCTAGGCCCAGAGCGGGAGGAGCAATTTGATGATTTCCCATCCCAAAAAAAATAGTACACCCACATTTCACCTGTTATATTTTAAAGCCCATGTAATAGGGCGAGCCCATTGCCATAATCTGGGCACAAATCCAGATTCTGTGGCTTCTACTGAGAAATTCCTCATGGAAAAACCCAATAACACTTTACCCGACCCGGGAATCCAGCCCAGGACCTCAAGCTCAGCAGTCGCGCTTGCAACCACTCGGCCAACGAGGCAGTTAAATTAAAGGCATAATATTCTTGTTACAAACTATCCACAGAACAGCAGCCAACACAGTGTACACATTCGTGGACCGTCACCGGACGCGCGCAGAGAACGAGTCTAACCCGACCGACACAGCGCTCGCACAACTGTACGCGCACATACAGGCGCTGCCCGACTCGCAGCACAAGAGGCGCCTCATCAAACACTTTAACAGGCAGAATGGCTATGGTAAGAATTCCTGCTTTAGATTATTATGGCCAGTGTAGATCCTCTAAAGGGTTTCGTAAACGCAAGCGCTCAACAGCTGCATCGGGACGCAGCGCGGTGCAATCCGCCTGTAGTGTGTGATGATTCATACAAGATGCACAAGAGTGCGTCAGATTTAAGACAATGGTACCGCCATTTAGGGCGGAATCTTTAACTCGCACGGGTGCGGGAAAAATTGTATGAGCTGCGCTAAAAAGCGTGCGGGCGAGGGCGCGTGCGGCGGTGTTGCAAAAGATATTTTGAAGGGCACGCGCTCCTAAAAAACACGTTAAGCCGTTGGTCCCGGCTGTCATTTGTAGATCTTTGACAGTCGTTACAGGTAATCAGTGGCCCGGAAGTGTGACAACCAGTCTTACCATGGGGTATCGTATTACATAGTACTAACTAGTTTGTGAAGTTCAGATAGGTAGTCGCTCCGTGTAAAACACTAGTATTCCGCTGCATCCGGTTAGACTGGAACCCGACCCTAACAGAGTTGGAAAAAGGCTAGGCAGATGATGAACAAAAAATAATGTTTAACACATTGCCTCTCCATGTTATTTCGGTGTATCGTTACGGGACAGTACGGCTAAAGGCGGTGAACTTTTTCATTTGGCAAACCGTCGATAGCCGCTGCTTGCCCATAACATTCCTAGGAAGCACATGATCTAGTGTCGAAAAACTGTTTCCGAGTCATTTTTCAATACACACATACACACTTACGCAGTGCTTATGCACCAAAACAACACTTTCACACCGCCCATAAGTGTAGAGCCGTAGACTGAGCCATACACGTATGACGTCAGTGGCCGTATTTGTCGTATCAAAAAATTCAAAATATATATTATGTAATACTAGTTTTCCGCCCGCGTCGAGTTCGGTTATATCGCGTTTACAAGAGAACTCTTCAAAAGTCCGGGATAAAAACTATCCTATGTTCTTTCTCAAGGTCAACTCTTATCTCTGTACCAAATTTCATTAAAATCAGTTCAGTGGTTTAGACGTGAAAGCGTAACAGACAGACAGACAGAGTTACTTTCGCATTTATAATATTAAGTAGGTATAATAGGTATAATAGAAAGTAGGGATAGTAGGGATGGTAGTACGGCTGTAGACGGTATGATACAATGTATGGGATTTGTAAGTGTCATAATATCATGTCATTTGCAAAATAGTAAAGTTTCCCGCAATGTGTTAAAACTTAAGTAATAATTCAAAATCTTTACGTATTTCAGGCACACCTATACAAATCCAAAGGACAGGTAAAGTGGCCGGCTCTAGAAGCTTCGGCGACTCGATCAAGAGGCACATTTTTAACAAGGGACTACTCAACAAAACTCCAAAGAAAGGTTCCGGTTCTAATATCAATGTTATAGATGAGGTAAGTTCCAATTTAATACGATTTTCGATTAACATTGTTGATGATGTTTCTATTATGATAATATCTTTTGAATTAAGCTCGAAATACAACAAAAAATGAATAACTTGTGTCTATGTTTGCAGGATATGTCAAAAGGTATTGCGAGCTTAAACTTTCCCTTTAAAATAACTAATAATACGTTTCAAAACTAAAATGTATACACCTCACAATAAGAGCGTTATCACACTGGGGGTCTAAAATGGCCGCTTTAGCAGAATCATAATTGGATAATAATATGAATGACGTTTAAATTCTTAAAATCGTTATAGATGTACCTACTATTATAAATTGTCACCTGGTGACCATTTTACGAATTCAAACGTAATTCATATTATTATCCTATTACTAGCTGTGCCCGGCATGCGTTGCAATGCACTTTTTTTACCATACCCTAGCTACCTACCCTTCCTACCCTACCTAACTACCCAACCATCCTACGTGTACCAACCCTACCTACCTACCCTACCTACCTACCCTACCTACTTACCTACCTACCTACCTACCTACCTACCTACCCTACCTACCTACCTTCCCTACCTACCCTACCTACCTACCTACCCTACCTACCTATCCTACCTACCTAACCTACTTACCTACCCTACCTACCTACCTAACCTACTTACCTACCCCCTTATCACTAAGGGGTATGAAAAATAGATGTTGGCCGATTCTCAGACCTACTCAATATGCTCACAAAATTTCATGAGAATCGGTCAAGCCGTTTCGGAGGAGTATGTACGTACACGAGAATTTTATATATTAGATGATTCTGCTAAAGCGGCCATTTTAGACCCCCTGCAATTGCACTTGTGCGTTCGCCAGTGTGATGACTCCTCACATCATCCTATATGTGACGAAAACACATTAATATGATAAACTAACTAATGCCCGCGGCTTCTCTTGAATGGAGGTTATTGTCCCACGGGATCGTACTACCGGGATAAAAAGTATCCTATGTGCTATTCCAGACTATAATCTATCTCTGTGCCAAACGTCCAGGTCCGTTCAGCGATCTGGCGTGATTGTAACAAACATTCATCCATCCAAACTTTCCTATTTATAATACTAGTGAGATTATGGTATCAGGCATTACCTTGAAATCTGTGACGGTAAAATGATCAAATGTATGTTGTCAAAAACAAGATAGTTACAATTAAAACTGAATATTAAATTGTATGACTTTTTAAGGATAAAAAATGTTATTTTTTTAATGTGTTTTCGTCGTCAGAAGCATGTAAATGCATACTTGTAACTAACATATTGTTCGTGCATTGTGTTGTGATGTCTAATGTATCTTCTCTCTGTGTGCTATCCTCTCCATAACTCTCTCGTCATGCTTAACGCTTACAGAAAACCGGAAAAGGAAAATTAAGATTCACAGATGACAATAAAGTCGATGTTTCCCATAAAAACATAGTGCTCAAAAACTTAGCCCACAAGATAGCAAGTTCGGAATCTCTAGACGATGATTACGATTCGGACGCAAGCAATGAAAGCACGTTATCCGATGGCGCGTTGAGTAGATCGCGAAAATTAAGTCCAAAATTTGTCTCGGAACCTAATTTGAGTGCTTTAGAGACGAACGATGAAACGCCGAAGAAAAAGCGCGGGAACCGGCTATTTCGTTCCAAAATTGTGACAACTCAAACATTGAATAAGAAGTATCAGAAACGAAATGGCGGTATTCGGGGTACACCGACTTGCGTATCGTGTTTCGATGACCAAGACACGGGGTCGGAAAATGAAGTTTCGTTTCACGATCTTAGTGGAGAAAGGAGTCCTATAAGTGATACGCCAAAAAAGATGGTGGTACAGGATGAAGTAAAACACTATCTGACAAGTACGCCGGGCATTTCCGATGCTGTTTTGTTCGATGAAGACTGTGCTACACCTTACACGATCAATTTCCGAAGAGCCTCAATGTCGCCTATAACAAAGTCGACACAAAAGTTGTCCAAAGCCATGCAGGTTGGTTGTCTGAGCATGAGTTGCATGTTTTATCTAGTATGTCCTCTTATGTCTAATGTTTATGCTTTTAAATGTGTTAGGTACCTTTTGTAAATAATACGCAGATGTTCGAATTACTTCATCGACATATTCTTTAATCTAAATTGTTGAATTACTCGGCATCGAAAAGTATTAAGTGATAAAAATCAGTCCAGAAAAAGCCATGTGAGACAACTTGTATGAAAGTGTTCAAACTGTAGCAAAATACTAGTGTGACTTCCTAATAATTAGTTAGTTCAACCAGTGCTTGAAAATTTCGAGCATTTATTATAGCCAAAGTACATGCTAAGTGACGTTCGTAGATCTTTGCCGCGGTGTTTTCACCTATATATAACAAAATTAACCTAAAACTAATCCATCCAATTTACAGGAATCAATAATGACCCCACGTTCCCGAAAACCGTTAATAATAACATCGGAACAACGAGACATGGCAGACACAACCGTACAGAAAGACGAGACGGTCAAGTCTGATGGCCTGTACCAATCTATGTCACCGAAGAATGACAGTGACTTTGTTTCTTCGGACGATGAAAATGACGGCTCTAGGTCCACATTCTCGTGCGAAAGGTAACATACTGTACATGTTGTTACTAACAAACGAAGGATTTAATACTAACAAGATTTTTATAAAAGTATTATAATAGAAAAGATACAAACATTTTAAGGTCGAAAATCATAATTATTTGTAAAAATGGGCACCTCTTCGAAACAGAACCAAGCTTCAGTATTGAAATTATTTAAAAAATGGCCCTGGCTTTTAATATCTTCAGTAATTTAAAACTGAGTAAAAGAAGAACTAAATCAAGGTAAACAGGCAAAACATGACATCAGCATTGCTTGGCAGTCTATGATGGTTGCTGGTGTCTATACCTCTACTTCTCCATTTCAGATCAAGTCATTCAGCAAGCACATCTCTACCGAGAACAAATCCATTCGATGCTCGATCGATTAATTCAATCGGTGATGCCAGTCCTCTAAGGGCAGAAAACACTCGATTCGTAATAAGCCGTGACAAACCGAACTTAGTCGAAGATTTAAACACAACACTATGCGGGAGCGACGATGGCCTACCAAAGTTTACGATAACACACGAAGCGAAAACCAAATCATTATCAGAACCGTTCAGAGAATATCTCTTAAGCAGATCGGTGCTGACAGCATCACCAATTGATTTATCGATTTTAAATAAATCGAATGATACCGATGACAAAATAAGCGATTCTCTACTCTATTGCTTAGATGGTAACGTCCCTTCAGATTTGACTTTATCCATCGGTAACTTGGCAGTTGATAAAGAATCGAGTTTACGATCACCGTTGACGAATATCAGTGTGAATATCGATAAAAGTCCGAATAGGAAGCGTTTGGCGAATGCCATTGCGTGTGTAGAAGAATCGACTTCTGGAACAAAAAAGCCGATGGTTGAAAAAGAAAATTTTGCAGAAAAGGTTTTTGAAATACGAGAGACTGAACTTTAGTGGTTGTTAATGAAAGGCTAGTTTTCGTCGAATTTTTAGTACCAAAAAGTAAAAAAAATATTGTTACTTATAGATAATGCAATTCACGAGAGAACGTCATGTGACTCATGTAATTGTATTATGGTATATGTAAATATACATATATTTGAACGCGCGTTCGCAAAATGTAACATCTAAGGCCCGGACTCCACCAAAGCAGAGACGAGCTGAGAGGAGATGCACAAGATTCGACCAATCACAGGAGAGATGAGAGACGCGATGTAAATTTCAACCAATGTGATTGGTCGGTTTTCACATTTCTCTGCGCTCCGGTCGTCTCTGCTTTGGTGGTCTGGGTCTAAACTGGGTTTAGAACCACTACCAACAATGTTGATATGTTTTTTTTTTATACAGTGCCTTAGCTAGGATAGCTCCCAATTTCTGGGTCCACCAAAATGTCCCATCTGACATTGTTGCATAATGCATGAGATTATTCCTATTTAGATAATATTATTGAGATCTCCGAATTATGAAACTATAGTATTTTCGTACTTTTATTGTTTATTTGGAACCTTATTCCCTTGCATTAAATTTGATTGTGGCTTGATAACAAACAAGAATGAAGAATGTTGGATATAAATATTTATTTATTTCTCTCAAGGACATTTGAATTGATTATTTTATTGTTTTAATGTAACTGTTTTGGTTATGAGTACATTTATAAATATAGAATATTTGAGTACATTATAAACACGTGTTTTTTCCCCTTTAAAGCTGTCTACACACCGAAGCTTTCGCCTTAGGCTTCGGTGTATAGACAGCTTAACATCTCAAAGATTGATTAAGGATTATTATTACAATATTAAGCTGCCCACTACACCGTAGCATACCATGACCGTGCTAGGTGCTAGGTTATGATGCGTTTTCGAGCTAATGGATGTTATTTATTTTCAACTTTTTGTGAAACAGCGCAAGGCTGTTATTTGTTTGGTTGCAACAAGCGCGCTGCAACTCGTCGGAAATGCACGGGCCCTAATAAATTAAAAGAGGCATCTTATAGGCGCTTGACCTCTTTTTCATGAAAAGTTTTTACCCGGCACGGCGCTGGGTTAAGAGGCTACGCGAGCTCAAAGAAATTGGAAGCTCGCGCTTCCTCAAACCCACCCGAAATAACAGGAGAGGAACAGTTGCACCTGACTGATTTTGCTCACGTAAGAAAGGCGAAATCAATGTTACGTTTACCCCGGTTTTCTCCTACAAAACTGGACAGTTTTTTTTCTCTTTTTCATATTCTCCGTCTCCCTCTATTCACAGATATTGGGATTTTGGGGGGTCAGGGTTCTAACTTTTTCACAAGTTTTTTTAAATACAATGTGATAACTTTAAATACCGTCAAACGGGGTGAATAAGAACGCAGGGGTGAATCGAAACAAAACTGAAAGGGATTTTAACGTTGAATTGATATGATATGTTCCCAAAAAGTACTCTATTTTATTTACTTAGTTATATGTACTTTATTGTTTAGAGACCTTGTTGGCAACATAACATATTAATTCAAAAAATCCCTTTAAAAGTTTTGTTTCGATTCACCCCTGCGTTCCTATTCACCCCGTTTTACCCGGTACCTCCACGAACCCCGTATTGTTCGATGCATCCATCACAATCACAGTGTTTTGAGTGCGTTACATTGAGTCCTTTAGTTTGATGTACAGAATGCATAGTTGACGGGCTTCGTGGAGGGTCCGTTTACACCTTGTATTAGAAGTACTAAAAATTCGAAGACGTGACATTACCAGCCCTCCAACGTGGGCCCACGAGGTGGATTATACCACCCATTCCTTCTCATAGAGAGGAGGCCTGTCCCAGCAGTGGGAACATTATAGTCTGCTTATGCATATAAGAAGACCTTTAGCTACGCTTCCTTTTTTGTTTATATCCTTCAAAGTCATTTAGTGGATGTTTTGAAACGGCCCACGTAACTAGGGAAATTCAGCCATTTTAATAAGCTTATAATGTTACATACATACATGACTTCCGATCAGACCGGCGCCGTGCCGGGCACAAACCTGTTATAAACAAGACCCACAAGACCCCTTAGCGGGCCAATGATCAACAGGCAGTAAGCTTCATTGAAAGGAACACAACTTATAATATGTTGAAAAACTTTTATTCCGTTCACTTCATTTGCACATTACCTACTGATATTTTAGTGGACAAAGGTTTTATAAAAAATATAAGATGGCAAAGCCGATTATCATTAAGAAAGTTAAGCAGCAGTAGAACTGACAGCATAACTTGTAGCAGAAGATTGAAAATCTTTCGTTTAAGGGTCTCTTCTGGCTGTAACAAGAAAAATAATCTTTGTTGAGGTTTTAAAATAGTACCTACATTCTGCTTCGTTCGATGCCGCTCCAGGTAGATGAACGGTCTTATAAGGTGGCTGGGTCAGCCTGGATGCGGAAGACGTATGCTGAGGCGCAGCTTGTGAGAGGCCTATGTCCCAACTATGTAAACTGCGATGGGTAGAGATGGCACTTAGACAAACAAAAAAATATAGTCACATCTGATATGTAGCACCTACCTAAAATGTCGCGTTGCTGACATTTAGATGCAAAGTTCTCATATCGCGAAATGTGTCCAGTTCGACCGCGCGGCCATAGCGTTTTTTTTTTAAAAAAACCATGTCAATTTTTTGTAAAAATTTGTCACAGTTGATTCCCAAAACCATAAATTTGTCAAAGATACGGTTAAAAAGTTATAAGGGTTTGAACATGGCCGCGCCATTGAAACGCGGCGAACCGCGCGGCCACTGAGATCTTTAAAACTAAGCCTTGTAGAGACCTGAAATTTACGCAAATGCAAGATTTAATTTGTAAAAAATTTGTAAAAATATAAAAAAAATACTCAGGTTTATAGTTTAAGAGCTATAACACTAAAACCGAATGGCCGCGCCATTGAAACGGTGGAGAAAACGCTATCGCCTGTATCTCGCTGAAAAAGCATCGCAGAGGTCTGGAGTTTTTTGTAATACCTAGATTTTAATTTGTCAAAACTAGTAAAAATACAATAAAAATTCTTAAGGTTATATTTCAGAAGCTGTAGAACATTATCAGTATGTGGTGCGATAGGGTGACCATGTCTTATTGTTTACAGAATACTTTCTACTTATTGTTACAGAAATTATAATTCAAGGATTCTAAATAAAATTAAAATGAAACCATAAATATAAAAACAATTATGTTTATTGGTTTAAAAGTCACATAAATCACAGAATGTTACAAATTAAAAAAAAAAACTCAAAAATCACAGATTGTTTACTTACACTAAGATATAATCAAAAATCACAAATTGTTTACTTACACTAAAATATAATAAAAAATCACAGATATTTTACTTACACTAAGATATAATCAAAAATCACAGATTATTTACTTACACTAAAATATAATCAAAAATCACAGATTGTTTACTTACACCAAGATATAATCAGAAATCACAGATTGTTTACTTACACTAAGATATAATCAAAAATCACAGATTTACTTACACTAAGATATAATCAAAAATCACAGATTGTTTACTTACACTAAGTCAGATATAAAATGAAAAATAGAAAAAATATAAACATAATTTACTTATAATTTAGTTGCGCTATCATTAAATATAAAGTGTTTTAGTCATCATCTATTAAACCATACATTAAATTATGAATTGTAAGAGGTTGTGCAGAACTTTCATGTGTTTCAGTTTTATTGTCGTCGTAGCAAATAAATTTAGAATTATTTATTAGACAATGACACTTGTAATGCCCAATAATACCTACAACCGGGGGAACATATTCCACGGCACCTATGAATCGATATTTTTTTTGCCTTAATTGTATATATTGTGGTATTTCTTCGAGCTTAATTTTGTCTGTGCCGTTGAGATCAAATAAAATAATATCGCTCAATTCATACTTAAATCTCAAGGATTCGTTATTGCATTTCAAACAAATTTTGAAATTGGAGTCATCGATAATAACGGCATCTTCCAGTCCTCCGATTCCGAATAAATTTACGATTTCCATATTTATTGATAAAAACACTATGGTTCTTTTTGAGTGGTTGGCACATGTTTCGGTTACACATTCCTTAGATACATTGGCACTGTACAAATAATCTAAAAGTATGTGTTCAAATATAAAAGCCATATTACTTTCGCATCTATATATATTGTTTTCGCGTTTATAATATTTAGCAATAATTTCCTCTCGTAAATCATAACCATTATTTAAATTTAATGATTCGTCGCTGTACCACAGAATAATAAGTACTAACGGCTGTACGCGTCGCACTGACCTGCGGAGGCGCGCGGGGGTGGCGCGTGTGAGATGCAATAGTGTGCATTACCAATCACATAGCTTAGGGGCGGAGTTGCGTCATTTAAACCAATCTTAGGGCTAGTTTTTCGTAAGTCCACGCGGACTGTAACTGTATTATTGACTTTTCAAGCAATAAACATAATTGTTTTTATATTTATGGTTTCATTTTAATTTTATTTAGAATCCTTGAATTATAATTTCTGTAACAATAAGTAGAAAGTATTCTGTAAACAATAAGACATGGTCACCCTATCGCACCACATATTGATAATGTTCTACAGCTTCTGAAATATAACCTTAAGAATTTTTATTGTATTTTTACTAGTTTTGACAAATTAAAATCTAGGTATTACAAAAAACTCCAGACCTCTGCGATGCTTTTTCAGCGAGATACAGGCGAAATAACGTTTTATTCACCGTTTCGATGGCGTGGCCATATCGTTTTAGTCTTATAGCTCCTGAAATATAAACCTAGGAATTTTTGTTGTATTTTTCCTAGTTTCGACAAATTCAAATCTGGGTAATTACAATAAACTACACACCTCTGCGATTTTTTTTCAGCGAGATACAGGCGATAGCGTTTTCTCCACCGTTTCAATGGCGCGGCCATTCGGTTTTAGTGTTATAGCTCTTAAACTATAAACCTGAGTATTTTTTTTATATTTTTACAAATTTTTTACAAATTAAATCTTGCATTTGCGTAAATTTCAGGTCTCTACAAGGCTTAGTTTTAAAGATCTCAGTGGCCGCGCGGTTCGCCGCGTTTCAATGGCGCGGCCATGTTCAAACCCTTATAACTTTTTAACCGTATCTTTGACAAATTTATGGTTTTGGGAATCAACTTTGACAATTTTATACAAAAAATTGACATGGTTTTTTTTAAAAAAAAACGCTATGGCCGCGCGGTCGAACTGGACACCGCGAAATATGCCTCCAAATAACTGGGCAACGCAACAAGTTTTGTTGTAAATGCCAGACTCGTCATACGCCACAACTTAAAAAAAAAAAAAAACAAATTGCGATGGGCTGAGGTGACAGTTATTTGGGTTCTATTTAACGTTTAGGTCCGTGTAGTCTTATTTTTTTTTTAAAAAGTCGCTTGATTTTTTAAAAGAATATTGGAATTATAAACAATGATAATAATATACCTGTGCGGTTTTACTAGCTTTGGCGATGTCATGATTTTTTTACGGTGAACTACTCGTTTCAGTACTTTTTTAAGCATTGCGTCGGTCGACGTCCAGTTTCTGGAACGAAAATCAACACAACAATTAGCTAACAATTTCTAGAACCAATCAGATCACTTGACATCGTTTAATTTTGAGACGTATACTAGCGTTGATTTTCATTCTAGAAGCCGGTGTGAAAGATTTTGGTCATTATGTACCGTCGAACAGAATTACTTCATAAGTACTAAGTAAGTAGCCCGCAAGGGCCGATGCCTGCCAGGGCTGCAGGACTGTTCGAAAGAGATACCGCGGCCCTGGAACATAAAGGGCAAAAGAAGGAACTTGGATGGTTTTTAGTCAGTAAAAGTCTGACACTCCCTTCCGCTCCGCCCAGAGCGGGAGGAGTCATTTGATGATAAGTAGCAGTAGAAGTAGTATTCGATAAGTAGGTACCTTTATGAAACCGGAGATAATGTTAACTAATAGGAAGCTAAACACACAAACTTACTATTTCTTTGCATATTCACAAACCACTTGGGCTTGACAACATAGCTTTGCTTCCGTAGCCTTTATACTTTTCGCCTTTTTTGTTTTCTTTTTCCGTTTTCTAGTTGGTCGTTCACAACTTAGTTGTGGGCATGCATTTAATGGATTTATGGGCACCTTCGGCGTTGCCGCGAGTTGCTGTTCCGCCAGGCGAATCTCTTTCTCTCTTCGCATCAACTGTTCCAAGAACTCTGCTTCTCTTTCCCGCCGAGCTTTTTCTAGTTTCAAACAAAGTAACTTTTCTCGTTCTTGTTTCGTGATTTCTCTAAGTTCTCGCAGAGCTTTCCGTCTTCTATACCATCGGCAGATTTTGGTTTCTTGGCTCGCAGATTCTGTAGGTGATACTCTTCGGCAGCAGGTCCTCTTCTTTGGATAGGGCAGGCACGTTAGGGTTTCGTTGCGTTGAGGATGTGGCTGAAGAACTGTACTGCGGGTTTTGTCTTTGTATGTTGTGATCTTTACTGGTACGGGTAAGGCTTTGTACCCCTCGACTGAGACAATGGGTCTGGGAAAAATTGTAAAAAAGTACTTTATACCTACGTAACGTTCAGTACCTAAACCTTTTAGTTCGTTGAGCTGTGAAAATTTTGTTTGATTGCGCTGTGCAACCAATCAAAAACATTCCTCAGTTTTTGGAAAAGATCAAGTGATGAAGTTTAATCATGAAGTTTCTTCATACCTCAGAGAATCCTATAGCGTCAGTTATAATTGTTTTACGCACTTACGAATGCGTTGTGGTAGTTGTTTTGGAAACTTATACCTACCTACATTCTGAACCTTTGACAACCAATGAAATGCAGGTTGGCTACCTATCACTCATTCGACAAGACAGGAATTTAACTCTGAACTTCTTGGGAGAAGCTGTGACGCAGTAACTAGCCACGTTTGTTTGATACTGATGATACCTAGCGATGATCTCTCGTGACCGTACCTTGCAGTTACTTATTACTGAGAATTTGGCTATCTAAAAAAATCTATACTAATACAGGGTGGGCCAGAAAGAATTGCGAATTTGAAAAAATCATTAAAAAAAAACTAAGTACAATTCACATACAAATTTTTATTTCTACATAATTTACATCTGGGAAATTCATTTCTTAAAAATAAAATCATCCAGAAGTGCACCATCGCGCTGCAAACATTCTTCGAATCTGAACCTCAAATTGGTAAAAACTCGCTGGCACATTGCACGGGGAATATCAGCCATTTCATTCCGGATATTGGTCTTCAACTGGTCAATTGTGGCTGGGTTATTGGAGTAGACTCTACTTTTTAGGTATCCCCACAAAAAAAAGTCCAGTGGTGTAAGATCCGGACTTCTTGGAGGCCATTCAATGTCATCTCGGCGCGATATCAGTTTCTCAGCAAACATCTCGTTTACGACCGCCAAAGAGGCATTAGCAGTGTGGCATGTCGCGCCATCTTGTTGAAACCATGTCGCACGATTATAGGCTTCAAATTGTTGCAGTTGTGGAAAGAAAAAATCCCTTAACATGGCTATGTATCGGTCAGAATTTACAGTGACAGATTGGCCTTGTCGATTTTCGAAGAAGTGGGGTCCGATAATTCCGTGCGCTGACATGGCCGCCCAAACGGTTACTTTCGGCGAATGTAGAGGCTTTTGATGTTTTGCACGTGGGTTATCTGTTGGGTTCTCGTGGGTTCTTGTTGACCTTGGGCGTCCCGCAGCCTTCTGTTTGAGAGTCGAACCAGTAGCTTCGAACTTTCTGACCCACGATCGAATCACGCTTTCCTTCGGACACTGATTTAGGTCATGTAATCCAAACTCACGTCGAAATAAACGCCGAACAATAGCGCACGAATCGTGATGTTTATAATAATGCTTAACGCAGAATGCACGTTGCTCTCCGGTGAAGTGATCCATCGCGACTAAATTTCCGAGAACCGAGCTACTTAACCCCACCACCCGCGCAGACCCCTCTCTAAAGCTTCAAACGCAAGAGTGTTTTTAAAATCGTACTCCTTTCTGGCCCACCCTGTATTATAAAGAGGTAAAAGTTTGTGTGTGTATGTAGGGGGTAATCTCCGGAGCTACTGATCCGATTCCAAAAATTCTTTCACTAACGGGAATCTACATTATTCCTGAGTGTTATAGACTACATTTAAAACGTCCCCGTTAATTTCCGTACATAACAAGAGCGAAGCTGCGAGAAAAAGCTGGTTAACTAATAAGTGCGGGAACTGAGTAGAAAAAATTACCTACTTCACTCGTCCGGGTTTCCTCTTCTTGCATGCTGTACATATCTTGCCGGTCGGACATGAACAAGGTTTGCCTGCTGTGGCCTGTAAGATCTTATGGAGCATTTGGATTTACCACATTTCAAACTATTTTTGCTTTTGTTGGCTGGCTACATGTTTTTCTGTTCTGTTTGTGGGCTTGTAAAATTTACCACAAATTTACGTCTAGAATGTCATGTTTGACAATCATGTTTTTTTTTCTTTTCTTGGTTTGGGACTTCGTGGTAGGTCTTCTTCTTCAGTCTCCGCTAAGTAAAGCCACGAAAGTTGTAGGTAATTGTTAAACTATGAAAAAAAGAATAGAAGCCGAATACAATACACACCAAAAACTGTTTTATTCATTGTCGAAACTGCAATACTATACCTACCATTTCCGAAGTTTTCCGTCGCCAGATAGCTGCTTTGAGCGAAATTGAGTGCCTATCTAATATTTTATGTTAATAACTCATAGTTTGTCAGATAGCCAAAGGTAGTTTGGCCACTAGAATATTTTGAATAAATTAGCAGGCGTTGGCTTCACAGTCTGAGGTGGCTTTAATTCAATATACAAGGTGTAGCCCAAGTAGACTAAGGATAACCTTTTGAACGCCAGAGCATAAATGCACGCGCGTGCCCTCCACGCCAAGCCACAATGTACCTACTATTTTGTTATGTCCATTTTGGCCTTCAAAAGGTTAAGGTCTCGTTCACAGGTATCGGGCGATGCGACTTGTTTCTTTATACTACTCGGTAGTAAGTAGCTTAGTATCACACTCCGCAAGTCACTTGGTCACAGTGATTAGTGGCGTGCTCTTACTTCTTTCATTTTGATTGGCCTGTTGGTGTAGTGGTTAGTGACCCTGACTGCTAGGACGGAGGTCGTGGGTTCGATTCCCACACAGGACAAATCTTTGTGCGATGAGTACGATTATTTGTTCTGTATCTGGGTGTGTAATTTATATAAGTATGTTTATCAGTTGTCTGGTTGCCATAGTACAGGCTCCGCCTAGTTTGGGATCAGATGGCGGTGTGTTGGTTGTCCCAAGATATTATATTATTATTATATTATTTATTTTCTCCGCAATCGCTGTTGCAGGACGTGTTCGTGTTGAGCACGTAGCGCGCAGCCAAGTGGTATCTTAAGGGAGCCGTAATAACGTGGTAGAATAGTATGGACGGACTTCTAAAATATAATAAAGGTATCTCCTGCTGAGAATTTGGATAGCAAAAACATATTTGATATTTATACAAAGAGGAAAGGCTTATCTAGGACAGAGGGGTGCATTTAATTAGCTTCAATGCATGTTTTTCTGTTGAACCACGGGCAGTCACAGGCAAATATGCTACCTCCTTGCTGGCAGAATACCTCATACTACAATTTGACAGATTTATGTCGATTACTGATAGTTGAAGGTTTTCGATTAAAGATTTGCTAGTTATTGATACATATATACACCTCACGCGCTTTCCCGATAGTGGTAGGCTGAAACTACAGAACGCCACCTGCTTCGGCGCATACTAAGTACACTGTTCCCGCTTCGTCAATGCTCGAATGCACACGCCGCCGCCGCCGGTAGCGATCACTACGTACCTGACTTTTCCAAAGAACATCACCAATAAAGTCGGTGCATGGTCCTTCGAGAGTGTCCCTTACCGCTTCTACTCACATCTGCCGTTCTACTTTCGACTTTTCTTCTTCAATTCAATTCATGAGTTGTACCAGTTTCTTCGGTTTTATATAAGTACGTTATTTCTATCCTACACCCTGTGGACGGCTTGTCATTTAAGGTGAATTAATGGGCCATCATTAGGGTGAATTAATTACGCGAGTAATTCAGACTCGTGGTCTATATTGCCTGGATAAAATTATGTCAGTACCGTACCTTGATACCTACTTGAATGGCCATGGGTACTCGGGCCTTACATTTGTTTAGAAGGAGTCTGATTTCAGAGACAAGTCTCTACGAAGCTGAACCTTTTGGACTGCTTACCACTTCTCAATAGGCTCCAGATAAAGTAGGTAGCTATGTTTTTGTAAAACTAATGACATAACCTAAACGAGTATTCACTTGTCCCGTGATATTTTCGCTAAACTTGAACTGATCTACAATTTTTTGAGGTAGGTGTTGAAAATTGTACCAAACTTTATGTATAATGTTCTTGTTTATGTATTTCAACAAGACGATTCCTACCAACGAGGTAGGCACCAAACAGGTTGCCTAACAACAACAAGTCAGTCCGAACCTTGTCCGAACTGACTGACTGAGGAAGTTAACCATATAGTTCGGTACGGGCCCCTTCGGGGGCTTGACACACAAACCTCCGCTGGCTCGGTATCGGCCCCGAAAGGGGCTAGCATTTTAGTCATACGTCATCCTCATTATTTATGATAATATTTAATATTCTGATAATCAAATACTATGAGTGTGCGTTAATTAAGAGAGTTGGATAAAAAGCTCATATGTCAATGCCATTAAAACTTCTGTATTTAGCTCGAAAGTTTCTTAATTTCACCTTACAAAATCCAAGTGCGTAAATACGGTCATCGCCATTTTGACAGCAGTGCTGGCCGAGGCTAAAAATCATAAAAAATGTGGTTTTCGGACATCCAAACTCCACTTTATTGATAATAATTAACTCGTCATTTAATTATGTGACGAATTCATCCATAGTTCAATTTAAATAAGCAGTGGTAATGATGAATTTTGGTATCTAAAGTCGAAGTTTCGCGCCAATAGTGCGTGTTTACATTTTTATTTTTCACATTATATCACACAAACGCATAAAGATTCGATAACAAATGTGACAAATATAATTTCAAATATTATAAACAACATGACAATGCCCAGATCTTAGCGTAATTTACTAATTCAGGACCAATAACACGTAATATTCATTACCACTACTCAATTTGTATTCGAAATTGACGGCCATACCTATATTTTTTTTAATCATTGTGATGTGTGAAAACGATTATTTCAATCGATTCTTGTTTTGTAAATTTCGATTAAATCGAGTAATTAAATGTAAGGAATTTAAGAAATCGATAGATAGAAATTAAAATAATTTTGTTTTAAGCGTTAAATACAATAAAAAATGTTATAATATTTTTTAAAGCTTTTATAATGCTAATCTTAATAGATTTTCGTACATTGTAGGTATTAAAACCGACCCAACAATAAACAGAACAGATTAATCTATGGTTACATTCGCGCCGATTTTGTTTCCATGTCAAAATTTAAATTAGGAATGCACTCGCTGTTCCAATTTATATTGTATTTATAGTTACTAGATAATTTATTGTAATTTTTTTTTCTATTGGTTGGTTGGATTGGATATAGAACGCCAAGGATCTTGGTAGGCCATAGTGTTTGTTTGGTTCCCACCAAGATAAATTATATTTAGTCTACAAAATTGGGTTATGGTTAGATGGATTGGTTATTAGGTATTCACTATTTACAAATACTTTTTTTATCAGACAGTTCTCTCCCACTGCTGGGCAAACCTCCCCATGGCTTTCCAATTTTCTTTATCTTTTGCCTTCTCTAACCAATATTTTTAATCGTCATTATTTTTTGATGCGTAGATAAGCTTGGTTTAGTAGCAACCCCAAAAACTATAAAATTGTGTTTTTAAGAAAACTTTTAGAAATGCGAGTAGGACTCTTGCCCTGAGGGTTCTGTCTTATATCTGTTCACGGCCTCACTCAAGTGACACGCAGTGAACCGCTTTGAAAAAAGAAAGTAATGTTTATTTAGGATACGGCCTATGCACTGCTGATTGCGAAATATAGGCCAATAAGTTTGTCGGTCGTCGTCACCGAGGCAGGCCCAAGAAACACTGGCGTGACGATTTCGACTCACTCGTTCTTCACTGATTGGCCAGAGAAGGCAAAACACCGAGAGAGTTGAAAAGGTATGGGGAGGCCTTTGCCCAGCAGTGGGAAAGAATAATCTAAACAAAAGAAAAGTTTGTCCCAACCTAACACAATAACCCAACCGTACTATACACAATTTTGTACAATAAGTAATACCTATAATGTATCTTTGACGGATCAAACTAATTTTTTATTATGCCTACCGAGATCCTGGGCACTCTATATCCAACCGCCAGATATTCATCATCATCTGCCTAGCCTTTACCCAACTATGTTGGGGTCGGCTTCCAGTCCAACCGCCAGATATTAGAAAACCAAATTCACAGTAAATGATGTAGTAAATTAAAATACTTTAAAATGGTGAATTGCGAGCGTATTCTTAATTTAAATTTTGAAACAAATATCGACGCGTATTTAGCCATAGGTTCTGTCCGTGCTTATAATTAAATTGAAAATCGATCCATTTTCAGGTTTTTCTTTGTTTGAACTGTGAGACTTATTTCTTGCCAAATTTCACGCTGCTAGTTCAACGGAAAGAAAGATCAAATCATCAAAATGATTACATAGAATCAAGTTTTTGAAGTGAAAACTTCTTTAGCGGCGTTGAGCACTTTAAAAAAATTGTTCTGTAATGGGTATAAAATCTTAAACTCGCGTCAGGACACTCGCGTCAGGACACGTGACAAAGCGTAAGACGGATGGAGAGTAGACGATTTTGAACTTAACCTTCAACATTTTATGGTTTAAAATTATTTAAAGAAATTTGGAAAAAGCGTAAGACGGATGGAGAGTAGACGATTTTGAACTTAACCTTCAACATTTTATGGTTTAAAATTATTTAAAGAAATTTGGAAAAAGCGTAAGACGGATGGAGAGTAGACGATTTTGAACTTAACCTTCAACATTTTATGGTTTAAAATCATTTAAAGAAATTTGGAAAAAGCGTAAGACGGATGGAGAGTAGACGATTTTGAACTTAACCTTCAACATTTTATGGTTTAAAATCATTTAAAGAAATTTTTAAATGTTTCCAATCAACTTTGAACCTAATGCTTTAGGGATAAACACGGAATAGAAAAAACCGTAGACAGAGTATTCTATAGACTGCTGGATATCTTCCTTTGCATTCGCACAAGAAAAAGAAGAACATATAAACGTCACTAGCAAAGAAAAGAGACAGAGTATAAATATTTCTGTCCCTTATCGCGTGTCGGCTGAGCACATCATTGTCAGTGCACAACAAGTTTGACGTTTGTGGCGGTGCCAGATTGACATCCAATTTGTTTATTAACAATTGCATCGAAATTATACACATTATATGATCTTTTCGAGCTTAATTCGACAACAGTACATTTGTGCAACTGTGCAAAATGGTAAGGTGCAGTGTAATAAACTGTAAAAGTGATAGTTTGATGAAGATTGCTGGACTGTCCTTTCACTCGTAAGTATTAGATCTTTTTAAGTATTCAATCGCTTTGTGTCCTATTATTTCTCATAAAATAGTCGCAGTAATGTACCAACTAATTCGTTTAATGGATAAATCTCGTATAATCGTGATTTTTGCAATAATTTTATTATCTTACCTCAAAATTCAGTGTTGCCACTTTTTGACGGGGAATTTACCCTTTAATATGGGTAATACCGAATAATGCAATGTCTATAAAAAAATACTCTTCCGACCTTGATTCATATGATATTAGTAATACGCACTACTTAAAATCTATGTTAGTAACACACGTATTATACGATTTTAATTCGTATAACTGCACTCACCTGACGCAAAAAATGAAAGATAATAAAAAATCTTATTAAATTTTCAGATTTCCGAATAAACCCGAAACAAGAAACTTGTGGATTGCTGCTACCGCATGAATCTTTAGGATGTGATCCTATGATCAACATAGATCATGATTATTTAACAGATCCTTCTAGGCTTACTCTTTATTCTAAAGAAATAATAACCTATATTGCTGGTTTTATTGCAAGAAAGTTGAGGAAAGTTATTAAATGTGAGGATTGTCTTTTGGCTTTGATCACAGATAAGTATCACGGAATCATTACGACTGAAGGACATGTATCCATGGTCATGAATAAATTAAAAAAAAAAATCACGGAATCATTGCTAGAAGAGACAAAGGAGGCCTTATTTATCCTTCTACTGACTTAAATAAAGTCTGTGAATTGGCAGAAAAGATATTTCGAGCGCGTTCACATAAAGGAAATTCATTTTTTAATGAGAAAAATGTGATGTCAACACTTATATTATCGTGTTACAAGGAATGCACACGTACCAATATTAATATATTTATTAATGACCATTTCGACAGTCAGCCTTTTATAGGGAATCACAGAACTCTCCTCATTAAATCAATCGCAATGCATTACTTCGAAACCCGTATTCACCATAGTACCAAACAATGTTTTGAACCACAATCGAAAATAAGAATTATACATAATAAGTTAGTGCTTTTTCAAGGACAGTAATTTGTTTATAAATAAAATATTACAGTTGCATCATTGCTATGTTTTATCGTTTTCTGTGTATTGGAATGTTCATTTTAATTTGCAAGTGTATGAGTTTGGCGACACTGGTTCCCGTACTAAGGCAGTCTAAGGGCACTTCCATAAATGATAGTACTTTTATACTGATAAAGCAATTGGTGCAAAATTATTCCCTAACCATTCCAAAATATCAAACATGCTCAACGTTAATAATCAAGTTTTCACTTCTGCCGGCACTCCCGGAGTGCTAGTTTTTTTTTTTTATTATATTTTATTACTTATAACTCTCCTTCTCTTGAAGTCAACCAAAAGCATTGAATAATTACTAAATGAAATTATTAAAAAAGATAAAATTAAATGATTAATTATTATTCGAAATTATACCAAGAATTCAGTCTCAACTCTTTTTTTTCTAAACTCGATTTCATTGCGAGTATCGATTAGGCTGAATACCACTTTTTAATCGTAATGATAGAACTTGGGTTTCGGTGAGCACTAAGAAGTGTCATTTTGCAACACTTTCAACATAGTTTTTTGTAATATTTGTCAAGACTTTGATCGTGTTTTTTTATGAAATTATGTATGAATAATAGCAAAAATAAGAACGCAGATAGAATGTTACTGTATTTATTTTTCCTTTTCGAGTTTTTTAGCAAACGAGAAACTTGTCTATGTACATTATTTCCAGCGCATCTAAGTTACCTATTTTTTGGAAGCGTGCCGTAATATGTATTTTATACATATTTGGCAATAGACTGACGCCGTTTTACCAACCTCAACACGGTATTGAAGATATTTAACACAAAGTCATCGTGTGAAACAGCTGCCGTGACATATTTATCATCATAAAATCGAATGCTGAATGTTCACGAAAATTCTTGAATTTCATGACAAATCGCATCACCCCCACCGATTCAGCTGGTGTGTCATGTGTCAAAATCTTGTCGAGCAGAGTGGTTAAAGGACAATGACCAAAGTTGGTACCAAAAAGTCTCGCGCCTCAAAACCAAAATATTATAGTAATTAGTTTCATATTTTTTTACGGCATTACGCGTCGGGGATTTGATTTTTGAACTGGAAATATACTTTTCGAGTTTAAAAGTATGAATATTGTTTTACTCCCTTTATATGACGTTCCGTTTCAACTGAATATAAATGACGTTCCGTTTCAATTGAACAAACCCTTGTCTGTCGAGCGGACTCTAAAATTAATTAAAATTAAGTAAGATCAGTACACCAAATCGATTTAGTTTGGTTTATTGCTATTTGCAACAAAATAGATTTTCTCAGCCTAAAGATTTTGATTTATCGATTACATCCCTAAATCCCGACTAGTTTATAGCACTTACTATACTCTATGGTTTATAGTTATCTTATCTGTGGCATCTGACATTTGTACTGTATTGGCAATTTAGAGGTCTCGTCTAAAATAAAATCGAGTTTCAGTCAAGCATACTGTGGATGTTACTTTAACTCGTAATTCTTACTAATATTAGTGTATTACGCTGTTTTTAGAGCAATAATGTAATGTATGTGTGTTAAAATACGTCGTTGGTAGCGTCGAAAAAATAGACCTACTTTTTAGGTTAGTTTCGATTTTATAAAATAACTCTGAAACGCGGGTTTTTTTTTCAAAAATAATTTTTGTAGGAGTTAATACGATCAGTGTAGTTTATAAAAATCAAGGTCTGATTTTGATGCAGCATGGTACGGGATTCCATACTTCCATGAGCATTCTCTTTTGCAACGTCAGTGTAACGTTGAACATTCTACCGGAACCTACGTCCGTAGATACCTATTATACATAGATACCATGCTTGCTGCCTATTACCTATTCATAGAGAAAGATATTCAGAGCACATTTTCGAATGTAACTGTCAATTATTATTTCCCTTTGAAAACTTTGTCAAACGACGGCACCAGTCCGCAGGAGCACCGGCAATACAAAATCCAGTTAGGGGTACGCAAACGGGTTTCATTTTACAAATACTAACCAATCTTTTTAGTCAGAATGTTTGAGCAGTGGTGTGGATTGTAGACCTAAAGCAACGCTATAGAAGACTACTTGTAGCGTATCCTAGCTTCTAAGCTAGGATAATCTATACGTATGTCAGCAAACGGGAGGGGCCCGCAAGGGCCGATGCCTGCCAGGGCTGCGGGACTGTTCGAAAGAGATACCGCGGCCCTGGAACATAAAGGGCCAAAGAAGGAACATGGGTGGTTTTTAGTCAGTAAGAGTCTGACACTCCCTTCCGCTCCGCCCAGAGCGGGAGGGGTCATTTGATGATGTCCCACCCTCCAAAAAAAAAAAAAAGGATAATCTATACGTACCTAGATACATTCACACTAATAATTAAAATTGAAGTGTCTGTAATTTTTAAATGAACAGCTTTTACTGAATGCATATGAAAGTATATACCTACGGTACTTACCTATAACAAAAAATCTTTTTTTTAGAAACTGCGCCGGCAGGACCGAGTTGGCAAACAGCTGTTTAGGCTACTATTATTTTAGAAACGTCGCGGGTAACAGGTAGTACAGCCACGAGCACCAGTATGTCAAAATCAAATCAAAATATTTTATTTCACATAGGCCTACATGGGCACTCACAAAATGTCGACAAAAAGGTGCACGGTTCGGGTTGGTCGTTTCCTAAGGAGAAGAACCGGCAAGAAACTCCATGGTTACTCTTATAAAATGATTTGGTTTTACAACACAAATACACTAACAACTTAACAACTTTTAAAAGTGTTTTTCTCCTACTGTTCTCATTAAAATTCCATGTTGTTACGAACATAGTATTTTGGAACTCATATTTTTATGAAAAAGTCTCCAAGTTACAATCGTTATTTCTCGCGAAAATTGTTTTTAAATTTAGGAGAGTTTATATACAGGGTTATTTGTAAAACACCAGTAACCTCTTAAGAGGTCATTGTACTCATCATTATGAACAACTTTTACTATGAGACCAAACCTGAAATCGCGAAAAAAAAAAACTAGCACTCCGGGAGTGCCGGCAGAAGTGAAAACTTGATTATTAACGTTGCGCATGTTTGATATTTTGGAATGGTTAGGGAATAATTTTGCACCAATTGCTTTATCAGTATAAAAGTACTATCATTTATGTGGTAGAATACAATATTCATTTATTGCGCTATCGTACACAAACATGACAATTTATATTACATTCAAAATTTAACACTTTAAAACTATTACAATTATTTTACATTAAAAAGTTTATCTCTCCGAAAAATCAACTTTCATCCATAATTTCAACGACTTTTTCACCATCATCATTACCAGAACTATTTCAGGATGTTATGTTATCATTGAATCCTGCCTAAAGAATTTGTAATTAAAAGTGTGGAAGTAATCTGTCGCACATAAAAATGTGTGCGATACATCTTTTCACAGGCGCTTAGTAAGCACGTAAGCAGGAACGTCACATTCGATCTTACTACAGAATTAGCTGAGAATTTATCGGTTTCCTATACCAATAACACTCGTGCTTTTTAACTTACTTGTAAATACTTGTAATCAAATCATTTTTAAAGCTGGTTTTTAAATAAACTGAACTTTATTTTACCAAACAACAAACGCCTTAGTGAAAATGTTTAGCAATTTAATACTCGGAAGGTACTTATTGCGATTGAACGACGAATCCCCCAAAGACCACGGTTCTATCACAATCTTAAGGACGATGAAGATAGCCAGATTATTTTTGCGCAGTGTTACTTAGTTTCATGTACAGAATGCTTGGTTGACGGCTTCGTGAAGGGTCTGTACACCCGTTAAGCAGTACGATAGACTCGATCGAAACCTAACCTTACTTATAAAATTATATTAATGAATAAATGAAAATTAATTAAACCTAACCTAACCTGAATAATAAAATTATATTAATTAAAAATAAAAACTTATTAAATTTTCATCTAGTATATTTATAAAGTACTCACTCATTTGCTTTCGCTATTTCTTCATCACTTTTATCATTAATAGATGCACTTTGTTCAATTTCCATATTTTAAGCACTTTACATTCACGAATTTTACGAATACACAACAATGTGATCAACTGATCACTACACAAACGGTCGAGCCATCAGCTGTCATCCATGGATGCGCGTGGCAATTTATTTAATAGATTTGTCAGCTTTATCCCTAAAGCATTAGGTTCTAAGTTGATTGGAAACATTTAAAAATTTCTTTAAATGATTTTAAACCATAAAATGTTGAAGGTTAAGTTCAAAATCGTCTACTCTCCATCCGTCTTACGCTTTTTCGATTAGGTCACGTGTCCTGACGCGAGTTTAAGATTTTATCCCTAAAGCATTAGGTTCAAAGTTGATTGGAAACATTTAAAAATTTCTTTAAATGATTTTAAACCATGAAATGTTGAAGGTTAAGTTCAAAATCGTCTACTCTCCATCCGTCTTACGCTTTTTCGATCAGGTCACGTGTCCTGACGCGAGTGTCCTGACGCGAGTTTAAGATTTTATACCCATTACAGAAAAAGTGCTCAACGCCGCTAAAGAAGTTTTCACTTCAAAAATCAGCTGTTCCCTACATTTATGATCGATTAACTCGTCAAAATGTAGGGAACAGCTGATTTTTTTTTCGCGATTTCAGGTTTGGTCCCATAGTAAAAGTTGTTCATAATGATGAGTACAATGACCTCTTAAGAGGTTACTGGTGTTTTACAAATAACCCTGTATATTGGTGCTCGTGACTGTACCTAATAAATTTGTATTGATCGAGACCCTTTCATGAAAAGCCTTTAATGTTCTCACTGCTGGGAGACAGGCCTCTCTGTGAGATGGCGTGAATTGCAATCTACCACGCGGGCCCTGAGCGGAAGGGTAGATGTCAAATGTCTTCGAAACCCTTTAATAGCCAACATTTCTCTAAGCTCCCATATTATTTTTGGAGACGAAGCTCAAAGCTATAATTACTTCTCAGAATTTACTCTCAGGCAGTTTTGCCCAATTTATTTGGGGTCGATGCAACATTGTCTTCTAGGCCTTTATTGGTCGCCCGCGCCGTCTTCATAGTTAATAGGTATTAGATGATGATTACGCTAAGATGGGGCGGTCCCCATAATCCATCTTTTTGCCATAATTATCATCTCTACACATTCCTTCCGTATTCCCACCTCAACATCATCATATCAGCCCTGAATCACCCACTGCTGGGTATAGGCCTTCCTTTTTTCTGCCTCACTTCCCGGTTCTGTGCGTCCCTTATCCAGGTATTCCCACCCTGAGGTCCAATATCTCTTAGGGGCCGTCTCCACGAGCGAGAGAATCGCAGCGATATTACGTATTTGTATGGGATAATATCGCCGCGATTCTCTCGGTCGTGAAGACGGCCTCTAAGAGAGTGTATAGAAATACGTGGCAACGACGATATTATCGTCGCGATTCTCTCGCTCGTGGAGGCAGCCCCTTAGTCGAAGTATTACCTCCAGTTAATAGTTAGTTATAATGTCGGAATTTGGTTACCAGCCGACAGGAATGCTAGCTCGAAGTCCAATCAGTACAATATCCCTTTAAAGTAGACTGCTAGTAGATATTATATCGAAGTAGTGAATAGTGCATATCGATATCTATACGAATATTTGATGGTCGCATTCAAAATTAATACAATATGATGGCTGGAGACAAATTCCGTTCGCTTTAGTCTAGAGGTCGCAAGCACTACTACTGAGCATGAGGTCTTGGCTTCAATTCCCAGGTCGGACAAAGTGATATTAGGTTTAACCATCAGGAATTTCTTAGAAGCAGCCAATGTTTTTCATTGCTGCATCAATCCTTACTTTTTTAAATTAGTGGAGAATTTCAGTTAAAAGCTTTTAAATAACTAAAGTTATTATAGAGGTACGAGTAGGTAGGTATTGGTAACTGTGCGGTCCATGGCCCTTTACGGGGCCCCGGTGTGGGCGCGTTCCTTGAGGAAGCGAGCCGCCCACTACTTACCTGAACGCGCCCCAAAAGGCTGATCCGTGGGTACCGCACGATCTCCGGCGAGGCGGCGAGCCTCCTTGCCGGAATGCCGCCATGGGATCTGGTGGCGATAGTCCGCGCGCGCCTGCACGAGTGGCGCGCGGACTGCGGAGGCACTACGCCGGGGGGAAACTCCGCTGCCGCGGCAAATTGTCGCTCAGCGGGCAGACCTCCGGAGATTCCGTCTCTTATGACGACAGGCCGTGTCGATGGCGCGTTCGTGTTCCACGCGCACCTCAAAGAGATGTCAGCAAACAGGAGGGGCTCGCAAGGGCCGATGCCTGCCAGGGCTGCGGGAAAGAGATACCGCGGCCCTGCAACACAAAGGGCAAAAGAAGGAACATGGATGGGTTTTAGTCAGTAAAAGTCTGACACTCCTTTCCACTCCGCCCAGAGCGGGAGGAGTAATTTGATGATTTCCCATCCCAAAAAAAAAGGGTACTGCCTCATTGGTCTATAGGTTGCAAGCGCGACTGCCACAGATATATATGCTGACTGAGCGTGAATGTGGTCCTGGATTCCCAGGCCGGTCAAAGTGTTTTAGGGTTTTTCCATCAAAAATGTCTCAGTAGCAGCCACGGCTTTCGAATTTGTGCCAGATGGTTTGATGGTAATAGGCTCGCCCTCTACATGGGACTTAAACATAACTAAAGGGTGGGTGTAGGTACTGTGATGCATCTCTGCCTAACCCTTCGAGGAAATTCAGGCGTGATGTTATGTACGTAATATATTTCTACATGACATGTATACCCTATATTATAATGTCACTAGGTACTTGAAATCTAACGAAGCTAATTATTTACGTTGAGGAGTGGACATTGAACACGCACGTGCTTGCAGAGATAAGGGCATAGAGTAATTAACTGCAGTAAGGGCATTCGGTCCTAATTGTTTGGTACCAATTATGTCTCACTTATTTAATCGAATAGTAGTTTTATAAGTAGTAAGCTGTGTGCGATTTTCAAAGACAATTTTCCATAGATGTTTTTCATGTTGACAGTTTTTTAATGTTCCCTATACAAATTGGTTGGAGTTTAATTAAACAAAAGATAATTTATTGTAAAAATAAGGCACATTACGGTTGATACTTAATAAACCATGACATTAAACAGTAAACCATTAGTCTATGGTTTAAGATCAAAGGTTAACTGATACTTTTATTATTCCTGTTGTTTGTAATTATGATTCTGTAGTTATCTTGACCAAACTACGTACGGGTCTTATTTGACGTATTTTATGAATGTAACTTATACCTATTTAGATTATAAGAGTTGACTACATAGTCGATATATAATAATATCCTTGTTTTTATTTTGCTAATAAACTTTTATCAAGTGTTATCTTTTTATTACGCTGGCAGTTTTTTATGACGTGATTGGATATCTTTTGCTATAGGAATATTTACTTAGGTAAGAAGTATTACATAATAGAGAACAAGAATACGTCATACGAATAGTCAATTTATGACTGTTTTGTTGGGCTAGTGGCTGCGCGACAGCTGAGCATGAGGTCCTGGGTTCGATTCCCAGGTCGGTCAAAGTGTTGTTGGCTTCTCAGTAGCAGTAACGGAGTCAGAATTTGCCCGTGTGTGGTGTGCCCGGTTCAGGGCAATAGGCTCGCTCCCTATAACTTGGGTCTTAAAACATACCTAACTGGCGAAATGTGGGTGTGCTATTACACCTCTGCCTAACCCTTCGCGGATTACATGTGTGATGTTATGTGTATGTTATTATATAATACTCAAAATAAAGCAATTGCTGCCTCTGCTAACTGCTTCCAACTACTCTATGCCGTTCAATAAATAAAACTGCGTTCATGCATCGTGCACCACAGTAACATAAACTGTCAATTGACGCAACTCCTTTATTTACTTGTCGGGTGCATTTTACACTCATTTATATACTTATTTTTATACATAAGCTTGTATACTTGATATTCCAGTCTCTCGGCTATCAGGAAGTGGTTGAGATGTATGTAAATAATAGAAGCGGGCATAGAGTATCTTGTTCCGTCTTAGATAAGTGCTAGGTATGTACCTACAAGGTTTTGAAATACACGCATTAGCTATATTGTTGGTTGAATGTCTTACTAAATAGTATCTACTAATAGATTCAAAGAGTAAGTATTGGACCAGTAGGTAGGTACGTCATTTTCAGTGGCTTCTTCTTTTTCTTTCGTGTGTGCGTTAGTGTTATTGGTACGACTTGTTTCAATTTCTTTGGCCCAGGATATGTGCCACGATAATCGCGGCGTCAGTGGCGTCTTTTAGGTTCTCTAAAGTGCAGGTGTTGGGACACCGCGGACACTCCAGCAAGTGGGACATCGTCTGGTCGGGAGCACCGCATACAAACTGCGTGTCGGAAAGATCTTTAATTCTCCATTTTGCCAAATTGTGTTCACAGTAGCCTAGTTGGGTGTTGCAGATCATGTAATGTTCAGTGGCAACAAAACTAATATGAGCTGAGCCTGTTCGCACGGGGTAGGTACAAGCTTAGCACTACACCTAGGCTAGGCTGAAGTGTTACCACCGAAGTGTCAACTGTGACGAAAAGTAATTGAAGATTGGATTTATTTGTTTTTCTGTTTGGTCTCTGATATTCTGTTTCTGGAGTTTTGTTCTTGATTAGTGTCTGTAACAGTAACTAACAATGCGACCTATTTGTCACAAAATGATAATACACCCACATTTCGCCAGTTATGTTTAAGTCCCTTGTAGGTAATAGGGGGTGAGCTTATTGTCATCAAACGGGCACAAATCCAGACTTCGTGGCTGCTACTGAGAAATTCCTGAAGGAAGAACCCAATAAAACTTTGCCTGACCCGGGAATCGAACCCAGGACCTCATGCTTATCAGTGGCGCTTGCGACCACTTGACCAACGAGGCAAAAATTAACATTTGAGTGATAAAAGGTAACCCAGGGGTATTGCGAGGTAACCCCATCACAAGTATCCTTATAACTTACCGGGGCTGCCTCAATTTTGTGCTGTAAAACAATTGTATGAGAAACAATAAAAACTTTTTAATTTAAATTTTTTTTTTTTTTTAAATAAAAATAGGAACACTTATATAAATACGTAGTTATAAATAGTCACAACAAAGGCACAGCTCTCTTCAGATTTGTAACGTAACCTACACATTAATCAAGGACTTAATTGAGTGGTATAATTATACAGGTTGCTTCTTCCATAATTCTGTTTTACTTACTCGTCTGATCTGGGGGTCTTAAATAGCCGCTTTAGCAGAATCATAATATGAATTACGTTTAAATTCTTTAAATGGTCATAGACGAACCTACTAATATGATTTGTCACCTTGTGACCATTTTACAAATTTAAACGTATATATTATTATCCTATTATGATTCTGCTAAAGCGGCCATTTTAGACCCCCAGATCAGACACAACCTTTCTTGCCATATCATCCTTCATACAGTCTATCTATATTCAGTCTATATTGGTCTATATAGCCCATCGTTTCTTTGGTCTTCCTCTACTCTTATACCCATCCGCATTCAAAACTTTCCTCACGACATTTTTCTTATTTTTCCGCCTCACATACCCGTACCACGACAGCCTATTATCAGTGTTCGTAATAATCACATAAAATTTGAATCGGTACAGTAGGACAAAATCACCCTTAAAAGTTGATAAGTGTAAGTAGGTAGGTATTACTTCGCCCACGTGGGGGCTCTCGGCCACCGTAGGCACGAGCCTGTGGACTGTGAATAATGGGCTAACTCGACGTCCGTTCGTCTTATGACGACAGGCTTCGTCGTTCTTGTCGCTCAGCGGGCAGACCTCCGGAGATTCCGTCTCTTATGACGACAGGCCGTGTCGACGGCGCGTTCGTGTTCCACGCGCGCCTCAAAGAGATATCCGCAAACCAGAGGGGCCCGCAAGGGCCGATGCCTGCCAGGGCTGCGGGACTGTTCGAAAGAGATACCGCGGCCCTGGAACACAAAGGGCAAAAGAAGGAACATGGATGGGTTTTAGTCAGTAAAAGTCTGACATTCCCTTCCGCTCCACCCAGAGCGAGAGGAGTCATTTGATGATTTCCCATCCCAAAAAAAAAGGTATTACTTCTCATGTATGTACCTAAGTTCTGTTGATTAATATGTTTTAGAACTTTTGTAAATTGTTGCAAACACTACTTTTTGTGAATATGACAGCCAATATCTAATAAGTATTCATGGTCATTCTAAAAAAGTACAATCAATTTAGGTTTACGTTCGTTAGAAAAATTGTTACTTATTTGGTTACATAATTTATTTGAAATATTATTAACATAGAGATACCTACCTGGGCCCTGCATGTAAAACAGTTAGCTGCTACCGAGTTAACTGACGGTCGACAACTTTTCAACCTTATTACTTAGGGCATAAGGGTGAAAAGTGGCAGACCATCAGTGAACTCGGGAGTACCTATTTACAAACACATTAATAAACAATCGTTTGAAAAAAAGTGTAATATAATAAATTCGCTTTTTTTTGTTCCCTTCATAAAGTAGCAAAGTACTTACAAAAAATATTACGGTACCTAGGTATGTTATATGTAATTAAAAAATAATGCGCAAAATAAATATGTTATTAACAAATCCATACGACCCTGTATTGTATAATCAAACACATTATCACACGAGTCGTAAACACAATAATCATTTTATTGTATATCTTGCGCGAACCTCGTTCAGTACACAACGCGCTATCGCACCCAATATGCATTAAATAGTACACTATTAATAGTAATATAATAGCTAATTTTATAAAATTTATTAATAGTAAGTGTTAATAATGTGTTATAAGTCGTTATTGCGCGGCGTGAGTGCTGCTAAAGTTCTTGGTTTTCAAAGGAGATGCTTTTCTGTTCATGGATTTTCTTTGGGTGTGAGTAAAGGGCATTTTTATTATATTAAATTCATTTTATTTTAGGGCATAAAATGCATGAAAGGAAATCGATTTTCTCTTGGAATTCGATTGGATAATTTTGAATTTGGAATAAGCACGAATTATGAACAAAACGTAAATAAAACGTGCCGACAAGAAGGGTTATTGTACCTACATTCGCCACAAAGTAAATTCGTCACATTTTGTAAACTCCATAACAACACTGAATTTCGAAAATTGTTCTAATATCATTTTACTATAAATTTTTAATGTTTATATTTAATCCTTTGTTCTCTTAATATCGATTACAATCATAATATAATGTGATAAATACTCATCTGCCTAGACTTCCCCAAATTTATTGCGGTAGGCTTCCAGTCTAATCGGATGCAACTGAATATCAGTATTTTACATGGAGCGACTGCCTATCTGACTTTCACAACCCCAGTAGTACTGGGTGGGTAATACGGTACCCCTTGGTAAGATTGGTTATCAGACTTTCAGGCCACTGACTACTTGTAAAGACTGTCAAAGAACTAAAAATGACAGACGGTCCAACGGCTTTTCGAACTTTCCGAGGCACGGAGGAAACTCGGTATGTAATGAACTAGTGGTCACCCATCCACAAACCGACCTTGGTAAGCACGGCTTAACCTTCAAAATCGATCCGAATGGCTGTTATTATTAACCCATGAGAAATATAAATACTATATAATACTACTGTTTATTTTCTCGCAGTCAATGGTAAAAAGTAGAGAACTTCCACAACTCGTGAAAAAAAAAATCATCTCGGTTCTTGTATCCCTCGCTCTGCTCAGGATTCTACTCTAGAATCCCTTACTACGCTCGGGATTGTATAATCTACTATTTTTCCACCGTCTCTATGCGGATCATTATTCTATTCACAGTTATGGTAAGATCACCTGTTGTGTCACCATATGAAACATTTCTACGTTTTATACCTGTAATTTGTATTATTTTGTATTTAACTTGCTTTTGCTTGCGGTTTCGCTTCCGTCAAATACGAAATGTACTCACCTTTTAAATGCATAACCTATAACTCTCGGCGATATTGCAGCTTCCCATTAGTGAAAAAATTTGCGGAATCGGATCAGTAGTTCCGAACCCTACATACAAACTTGCAATCTTTATAATATTTTAGTATAAGTAGATGAATTCTATTTTGTTATGGTGTGTGTATTTTTACATAATTAAAGAGTATTCTATTATATCAATTGTTACAATATTAGATTCTAGTCTAGACAAATGTTTGATACTCTAAAAGTATACCTAGAACATAAAAATCTACGTCCAATTAAAAGTTTTAATTGTTAAGTTTTAGAAACGTAACAAAAAAAGTTTTGTTAACTTCCGAAAAATATTCTTCGACAAATGAATGCTTGTCTTTATGATATTTAAACAAAAAGGTTACTTTACTAAGACTGCGTTAGTCTAGTGTTGGATACAAGTGCGACATCTGAGCATGAGGTCCTGGGTTCATCTTACGGTCAGGCAGAGTGTAATTGAGTTTTCCCATTGGGAAATTTTCAGTAGCAGCTCGGGGCCTCGATTTGTGAATTAAATTTCTCATTATGTCTGCAAAGTGCTGAACCCTAACCTAGTTTTAACCTTTTGAACGCCAGAGCATAAACGCACGCGCGTGCCCTCCACGCCAAGCCACAATTTCACCTACCATTTTGTCTCATATTTGTGTCGTTTGGCGTACAGGGCACGCGCTTGCTTTTCACGTCACCCTAAAAACTGTAGTTCTCAGTTTCTCTTACAAGAGTTTTAATTTGCGTACTATCGTTAAAGAAGAAGCAGAAGATTTGGAATTTACATACAATTAAATTTATAGTGGAAACTAAATAATATCTACTCTTAGTACTTAGATACTGTTTAATATTTAAGACCAATAAACACAGAAGCTGCGGTCTGGCGCACCTTGCACTGACATCAACTTTCGCAATACAAGTTTGTGTCGGGAACCGTTTACTGAAACTGAATTACCTCTGGTCTACCGCAGAAGACCGTTCCAGGATAATTTGTTAAAATGTTTCTCTTTGTAGGAGTTGAAAGTTCGATAGTTTAGTCCAGTTTACCATTTTGTGTTCGTGTGGGACCGGTGTTTAGAACGGTTTAAAACATTACTTACTTAGGGTACTGGATCCAATTTGGAGTATTGAAACTCAAAGCATGTATTTTAAGTAATTCATCAACGTTCCTTGTTAGTCTAGTGGTCGCAGGTGACTGCTGAACTGTGTTGTTTGGTTTTGCCATCAGGAATTTCCAAGTAGCGGTCACGGAGTCTGGATTTGTGCCCGGTTGATTGCAATAGGCTCGCTCCCTATTACATGGGACTTCATCATAACTGGCGAAATGTGGGTGTACTATAGGATAGGCTGCTGGATAACCCTTCGAGGATCACGGGTGTGATGTTATGTCAGGTAGTCAGAAAGTTGATGTGATTGTTCTAAAATCGAGACGCTATTATAAATCAAGTTATTACACAATTTTGGGTGGGTACATTAATCTGGTTTTCTTCTATCCCCTTACACCTTGTATGTACGAGTATACCTACAAGGTATAAGGAACGACAAATCAGTAATTACGTACTCGTTCGTGATTCAAGAAACCACAAGCAAGTGACCACAACGTAAAAAAGTTTTTTTTTTAAAAGCTGACAAAAAGTTTCTACGCTGTCCAGAATCATGTACTTACTGGTACTTACTGGTATAAAATAGTTATGATGGATATAATTATGTACATATGTTTCAGTCCAAGGTCTGGCTTGTACGTTTACGAATTAATATGATACCTACGAATAAAAACATAATTTACACTAGGTAACAGTATTTTTTAAGAAGTCATATGTGAATGCGATGTTTTGTCATTTATAATCTTTGTGATAGGTACTAAACGAGTACTTATCTGATGTTTACCTATGAATTGTTACATACCATTTTATTACTTTAAATACATCATTATTGATACTATGCCAATGACTTTGTAGTTAGGTCTTATCTTTAATTTTTATTGCCACGCTTTTGGTACAAAGGTGCCATAAACAATGATAATAAATGTTGGGTTTTGAGAACATAATTGAAAGGCACAGTTATAATTTCTACTTATTAATTTATTATATTTATTTGGCAGGAGAGATGTGTGTGCACTCTCGGTTGGTGAAGACGGAACAGTAGCGTCTAAACTATATTAAAGTTATGCACAATGTAAAAAAGTATGAAAGAGAAAGACTCTCAAACTACTCAAGTGGGACGGATATATTTTGTTGTATTTTAACAATAAATTACAACAGATTTTAGAGAGAAAACAATTTTTTGTTGCAAATTGATACATTTATTGACTACCTACCGTAATTAGTGAATTCTGATACTGCATCAATACTTTTATGAGTTTAACTGCAGCTTGTACTATACAGGGTGGAAGCCGCTGACGCTAAAACACCGGTGACCACGTACCTATTCAGTACGATTTCTACTATTGTTTCTATTTTTCGATTTCGATTTATTTCGTAGCACGATGCCTACTTTCGCGGTTTGACTACTTTTTTGTACTTTCAAGTAATCGGTAGCACGATGCCAACATTTTGAAACCACCATACATCATCATTCTATAAGTACCGCCACATAAAAATTTTTCGTCGGTTATTAAAAAAAAAAAAGACGGGTTGCACTCCGGGAGTGCCGGCAGAAGTGAAAACTTGATTATTAACGTTGAGCATGTTTGATATTTTGGAATGGTTAGGGAATAATTTTGCACCAATTGCTTTATCAGTATAAAGAACAGGGTGTACTATTCGGTGCACCCCTGCCTGAGCCTTCGGGGATTACAGGATGTTATGTTATCATTGAATACTGCCTAAAGAATTTGTAATTAAAAGTGTGGAAGTAATCTGTCGCACATAAAAATGTGTGCGATACATCTTTTCACAGGCGCTTAGTAAGCACGTAAGCAGGAACGTCACATTCGATCTTACTACAGAATTAGCTGAGAATTTATCGGTTTCCTGTACCAATAACACTCGTGCTTTTTAACTTACTTGTAAATACTTGTAATCAAATCATTTTTAAAGCAGGTTTTTAAATAAACTGAACTTTATTTTACCAAACAACAAACGCCTTAGTGAAAATGTTTAGCAATTTAATACTCCTTTATATATATTAGTTACTCTATGGGTCGAGCCATCAGCTGTCACCATCCATGGAGTTCAGCTACTCAACGCTAGAGGGCGCTGTAACCAATTTACTCTATTTAGCACCCTAAAGTTATTGAAATAGATGTCATATTCGTATGCACTTGTTATCTATTTTTCTACTCAGCTAGGGATGAGGACAAGATATCGATAATTTAATGTCGATGTTTGTACAATGTAATAATTAAAATCTTTTATCTTATGTAACGGACCAAAGTCCGATTAGTATAAAAGGTAAAATGGTTAAATGAAACGATAAATAGTGAATTTAAAATATTTATTGTCCTTGAAATAAAACATATTTGTTTAATAATTGTCGTTTTGACTGTTTTATATTTAATTTTAACAGGTGATGCATGCGGATATTGACATATTTTTCCGCAATGGCTTTCATTAAATCCGTAATGTGATTCGATGTAGGAAATTCTCCTAACTGATGATAAATAATTTTTTGGAATATGGACGTCCCAATAAAAAAAATCTGTAGCCTTTTTTTGAAGTTTGTAAATTGTTTTCATCAAAATGCTCAGAACAAATTGTACTTGATTTTGACGGCATCCAGTTCTGTCTTCCCGTAGCTTCTATCCATTTCTCCTTCGTAAAAGGATCTTTGGGAAAACTGAAATATTTAGTTACATACTTTATTAGTATTAGTTATTTTTGAGGCCTACGTCCAGCTATGAATGAAGATTGGTTTATTTGTCAGAATATAAGTACTCAAACTCAAACCATTTATTTCAATTAATCGAGAAGAACGTCAACGAGTACATAACATGTCATGGTAACGTATAAGGTTTCACTATATAAGTACACTCGAAGACACTCTTTATTATTTTATCGATACCGAACTATTTGAATGTGTCCCATCCCTAATCGAGTAGCGTCGAAGTTTCTAGAATGTATACGATGATATTCAAGACAGCGAGCAAGTTGATTTAGACTTTGAACAATGGACATAAGGTAGTTTTTAGTTCGCAACAAAGTAATAAATATGGTTTTGTCAATAAAAACAATTATATTGAAATATATCATAGTTTTATACTTACCGGTGATACGATACACCTCCACAAGATACATTTTTTGTCCTGCTATCGTTTTTACATGTAAAAATTGCACAATAAGGCATGTTTTAAATATTTTTCGTTACGTTCGAGACGTCGTATCACAGCAAGTTTATCCCTAAAGCATTAAGTTCAAAGTTGATTGGAAACATTTAAAAATTTCTTTAAATGATTTTAAACCATAAAATGTTGATGGTTAAGTTCAAAATCGTCTACTGTCCATCCGTCTTACGCTTTTTCCAAATTTCTTTAAATGATTTTAAACCATAAAATGTTGAAGGTTAAGTTCAAAATCGTCTACTCTCCATCCGTCTTACGCTTTTTCCAAATTTCTTTAAATGATTTTAAACCATAAAATGTTGAAGGTTAAGTTCAAAATCGTCTACTCTCCATCCGTCTTACGCTTTTTCCAAATTTCTTTAAATGATTTTAAACCATAAAATGTTGAAGGTTAAGTTCAAAATCGTCTACTCTCCATCCGTCTTACGATCAGGTCACGTGTCCTGACGCGAGTGTCCTGACGCGAGTTTAAGATTTTATACCCATTACAGAACAATTTTTTTAAAGTGCTCAACGCCGCTAAAGAAGTTTTCACTTCAAAAACAGCTGTTTCTTACAAAACTGCAACACCTACACGATAAAAATTTACAGGGTAGAAGGGACACCGACGCGAAAACGGTTACCACGTATTCAGGATATACCATTGTGCCGATAGGGCTGACACGACTATCGGCACAATGGTCGCTGAGTCCACATCCCACATGTCAACAACTTCGCGAGCCAAGTCAAGATACTTGATTTTTAGCAATATCATTATTAACAAGTGTCAAATAAAATAATCGTAACTGTTTGTTAATGCAATGACTGTACAAATACTAGGATTATTGCTCCTAAATGATACCGATAGCGAATGTAAACATTGAAACTAATTTCACAATGAGTTCATAGTACTCGCGTCCATGTTGATAACAGTTTTAATTAGGCAAGCAAAGGGCGCAGTTGGAATGCTCTCTTAATCTGTATCGGTAGCAAAAACTCATCGATCGTAATTCAAATTAATCCCTTTTGCAAGTGAATAGGTATTGAATGCTCGTTGCAACGCAAGGTTCATTAGCTAGGCAGGGTCTGGCAGTACTTCTTTATGAATGGGGTCAAATATTGCAGAGCACTGACTGCCCCCCCGCAACCCCGTGCAGGGCACGCCACAATAGTGGCGATAAGCCACTCCTCAAAGTGGCTAGAGAAGCGCCACGGCACCCTCACGTTCCACCTGACGCAGGTCCTCACCGGACACGGTTGTTTCGGGAGGTCCCTGCATCGAATCAGGCGGGAAGAAACGCCCGGGTGTCATCACTGCGAGGATCGCCCGGAGGACAAGGTGGAGCACACCGTGGAGGTCTGCTCCGCTTGGACGGAGCACCGCCGTGTCCTCGTAGCGGCGATTGGCGGCGGCGACCTTTCGCGTCCGGCCCTGGTTCAAGCCATGGTCCGGAGCGAGAGGGAATGGGAAGCCGTCACCTCCTTCTACGAAACAGTCATGCTAGCGAAGGAGGTGGCGGAACGTGTGAGAGAGAGAGTGAGAGAACCTCACGTCCCAGCCGCCGCGGGAGACGCCCCGGGTGTCGGGGGCCACGTGGTGGCTCCTGGCCAGCGTAGGCGCGGGCCTGTGGACTATGAGTAATGGGCTAGCTCGCCGTCCGTCCGTCTAATGACAATGGCACGTTCGTGTTCCACACGCGCCTCAAAGAGATCAGTAAAAAGGAAGGGGCCCGCAAGGGCCGATGCCTGCCGGGGCTGCGGGACTGCTCGAAAGAGATAACGCGGCCCTGGAACACAAAGAGCAAAGAAGGAACATGGATGGGTTTGAGTCAGTACAAGTCTGACACTCCCTTCCGCTCCGCCCAGCGTGGGCGCATCTTGGTTGTAGAGACTTGCGTTTCTCACAACTATCGTTATTGCAACCGAATTTTTCCGTTATTATTAAGCGATCGAAAGTATGCGACAGCGTCGGTATCTATATCGAGACTGTCGGCCCTGATCCCTCTTCCCACTTCTTCTTTACGAATGGGGTCAAATATTGCAGAGCACTGACTGTATGTACTTATATTATGTAGGTTATTGTTAGTTAATATACCATCACGCATGTAATCCCCGAAGGGTAAGGCAGAGGTGGAGGTGACCCATAAAGTACACCCACATTTCGCCAGTTATGTTTAAGTTCCATGTAATAGGGGGCAAGCCTATTGCCATCATCCGGGCACAAATCCAGACACCGTGGCTGCTCAAAGTTTTGTGAAAGGAAATAGATCTAATGTATTAGCTGCTTCCCGAGACTAAGTTTAAATGATTATACGAGTACATTGCCAGTTTTCCTCAAATTATGTAAACACTGCAAAACACGAATTAGTTCACCAAAATTCCACTTAATTGTTTCTACACATCCTCTTAGTTTTCCCTTTGATCACGTCGCTGTGGAGTGACAATCAAACATGTACCTTCAACGTGTAATATGTACGAATGATGATATATAGGTAAATTATACTGCCGTGCTAATTAGAAGTGCAGTAAGGAGGTTATTAGTAGTTTCGAGTAAATGGCGCCTAAACATTTTTACTTTTATTTGGCTTTTTTAGGTATGATTTTGAAGTTTTGCAAAAATGTTTTTAGTTACATGTATAGCTGAATATGCATTGTTTCGTAAGAACCAACCCTATTTTCTATAAGTTTAATACAACTATCTTAAAACAAAAAGAACTATTTATGCTTAGCAGGGTCTTCATGACTAAACCCAGTATTACAAGCTATAACCGCAGTAAGTTTGGAGTTACTGCGCTTTCTACTAGCAAATACAGATTACTGCGCTTATTTCATTTAATTCAATTATTATTATCACTTCGACTACAAATTAAAAACGCAGTGCAGTAGTGAGAAAAAGCTATTAAAAATAGTATTTAAGTATACAAAAGTACACTTATTTGGTTATATTTATCCTAACCATTTCCTAATTAAATATAACGACATGAATATTAAAAAATACGTTATTTGAAATGACAAATAATACTTTCTTAATCATACACAATTACTGCATTTTTTACTAGTGACATAATATTTTCTTAAAGCTATGCTTAGACTGACTACAAACCATAACTGCAGTAAAAGAGTGACTTATAGCTTTTCAATTCGTGTACATACGTAAAAAAACCACAATAACTTGGTTATATCTATAATAATATCAAAAAGAGGTAAATGATACAACTATTTTATTAAAAAAATGTATTCCAATTAAATCTTAAAACAGAAAACATTAAATAAAATCTTTAAAGTCGTAAACTTTCCTTTCTTTTGTAAATATTGGTCGACTCTGTGATGAAAACTGTCAGCAGACATACATTTAAGTGTGCGGAAATCAAGTTGCTGTTAATTATGTTAACTAAGAAAGACAATATCACCCAATTTTTGTTTTGGGCTGAACAATTATCCATCCACAAAATAACGTGATCTTTGTCGCGTTTGTTTTCTAAAATTATTCACTAAACATTATTATTTATCATTATTACTAACAAATCATAACATCAGCAAGTGTTCCTTACTGCGCTTCTTACTAGTGAAATAAATTATGTTCAAAAAAATACTGGAAGGCAAAGAGCAGTAATGTGTCTTACTGCAGTTGTGCTTAGTAATTTACTTCTCAGCAAGAAACATACTGCAGTTTGGCTTACTAAAAGTCCCACTTCTGGGACAGCTATCAAAATAAGGATTAAATTACCATACAGAGCTCATTACGAGGATTCCGAATATATGAAAAACTCAATTTTCCAAAAATCCTTCCTTACTGCGTTTCTAATTAGCACGGCAGTATATATTATGTATACAATACCTACATTATCAAGCCGCAAGACTGCAGAGCAGCATTATTCAAACTCTAACATAGCAACAACGACGTTTACAACTTCAATCAAAATCTGATATTTTTAAATAACTTTTATTTACTAAGGTCAAACAGGACTTGTTACATAAAGCAAGTACTGAGTAATAGTCAAAACTAATTGTCTCAAGTTAATCTGTTGTATGCTTAACAATAATTGTTTGTTGTTATCAAACATATGATAAAATGTCCCAGTTTGTCTGCATAACGTATTAACTGGCCGAACGGGATGGTATTGTGGAGTTTTATATGAATATTTTATTATTTATTATTAGATATTAATATAAGTGACTGTAAAAATGTTGCAATTATGCGGTAGTGTGCTGAGGAAAGTGAATGGAAGGAGGTTTTATACCGTTATCGGATGGGACAGGTCAGCGGTCGTTCGACAGAAAGTTTTGGAGGTGAGTGTAATCTTTTTTTTTTAAGATTTTCGCCATTAGATAAAAAGTTGTTTCCGTTAATCGTTTTCATAAAAAGATTGAGTGTCGTCTTGAAAAAACATCGGTCAATATTACCAGTAATCTACGAGTATATAAATAAAATGGCAAACTGACTGACTGACTGTGTGATATATCAACACAAAGCCCAAACCGCTGGTCCTAGAGACATGAAACTTGAATTGTGTGTTCTTTGTGAAGGGTAAGAAAGGATTTTTGGGAATTCCACCCCTAAAGGGGTAAAATAGGGGATGGAAGTTTATATGAAAGTCCGTCAGTTTTGAAGTTAGGATCATCAAATTTTGCTTTTAGGCTGACGATTAAAAATTAATTTATACGCGTCTCAGCGTTTGATAATTCTATCCCCGAAGGGTTAAAAAGGGGGATGAAGGTATATAACTATGTTTGTTCGGGTGGAATCTTGTAACTCAATTTTTATTCCGGTAGTACGTTCCCGTCGGATATTTTTGGACATCCACGCGGGCGAAGCCGCGGGCAAAAGCTGGTCCTTTATGCAACGTAGACGGTCAGGATTAAATATATTCAGACCAAGAGGTAACTCTGCCGTGCTAATTAGAAGTGCAGTAAGGAGGTTATTAGTAGTTTCGAGTAAATGGCGCCTAAACATTTTTACTTTTATTTGGCTTTTTTAGGTATGATTTTGAAGTTTTGCAAAAATGTTTTTAGTTACATGTATAGCTGAATATGCATTGTTTCGTAAGAACTAACCCTATTTTCTATAAGTTTAATACAACTATCTTAAAACAAAAAGAACTATTTATGCTTAGCAGGGTCTTCATGACTAAACCCAGTATTACAAGCTATAACAGCAGTAAGTTTGGAGTTACTGCGCTTTCTACTAGCAAATACAGATTACTGCGCTTATTTCATTTAATTCAATTATTATTATCACTTCGACTACAAATTAAAAACGCAGTGCAGTAGTGAGAAAAAGCTATTAAAAATAGTATTTAAGTATACAAAAGTACACTTATTTGGTTATATTTATCCTAACCATTTCCTAATTAAATATAACGACATGAATATTAAAAAATACGTTATTTGAAATGACAAATAATACTTTCTTAATCATACACAATTACTGCATTTTTTACTAGTGACATAATATTTTCTTAAAGCTATGCTTAGACTGACTACAAACCATAACTGCAGTAAAAGAGTGACTTATAGCTTTTCAATTCGTGTACATACGTAAAAAAACCACAATAACTTGGTTATATCTATAATAATATCAAAAAGAGGTAAATGATACAACTATTTTATTAAAAAAATGTATTCCAATTAAATCTTAAAACAGAAAACATTAAATAAAATCTTTAAAGTCGTAAACTTTCCTTTCTTTTGTAAATATTGGTCGACTCTGTGATGAAAACTGTCAGCAGACATACATTTAAGTGTGCGAAAATCAAGTTGCTGTTAATTATGTTAACTAAGAAAGACAATATCACCCAATTTTTGTTTTGGGCTGAACAATTATCCATCCACAAAATAACGTGATCTTTGTCGCGTTTGTTATCTAAAATTATTCACTAAACATTATTATTTATCATTATTACTAACAAATCATAACATCAGCAAGTGTTCCTTACTGCGCTTCTTACTAGTGAAATAAATTATGTTCAAAAAAATACTGGAAGGCAAAGAGCAGTAATGTGTCTTACTGCAGTTGTGCTTAGTAATTTACTTCTCAGCAAGAAACATACTGCAGTTTGGCTTACTAAAAGTCCCACTTCTGGGACAGCTATCAAAATAAGGATTAAATTACCATACAGAGCTCATTACGAGGATTCCGAATATATGAAAAACTCAATTTTCCAAAAATCCTTCCTTACTGCGTTTCTAATTAGCACGGCAGAACTGAAGCCCGTTGTTGATAATTATATGAAAAAACAAACAATTTCCATAAAGTTTCAGCTCCAAAACTAAATAGGTGCTAATTGAACTAAAAATGTACCAATTTGTATGCAGAGAAAATAGCTTCGATATAATTTGTTCAGGTCTTTATTGAGATTTACGCATTCAAAATATCAATTTATTATCTAGCTAAGTAATTCCAAACACGTTTTATCGATTATGCTAAAATATTTATTCGTCAATACGTTTATGTTTTTCACAAGGTCAATGGCCAGCTATATTCTTAATCCTATTGCAGTACTTTGCTTTAAATATATAATGTAACCTTTAATTTTTAAATCGCGTTTTCTTTCTTTCATTATGTCATAACATCATGTATTTGAAAAGATACGATTTCTATTGAGTAAACCATCCAAATGACGTTATCATCAAATGCTAAACTAGATGTTATTATAATTATGTAAGTACCTACCTACCCTAATGTCACTGTAGATAAATAATTATCTAATTACTTAGTATAATGATTGTCAGAGGAGCTCATGGCTAAATAATAACAGCCGCTCGGGTCGATCTTTACGTTAAGCCGCGCTTGCATAGGTTGGTCCGTGGATGGGTGACTACCTATTACATACAGAGTTTCTTCTGTGCCTCGGAAAGCATGTTAAGCCGTTAGTCTTGGCTGTCATTTGTAGATCTTTGACAGCCGTTACAGGTAGTCAGTCCGAAAGTCTGACAACCAGTCTTACCAAGGGGGAACCCCCTTAAATATGACGGCACCTTTCTGTTACACGCCGTGAAGGGTTTTCAGTTAACACCCACTACGCCAAGTAATAAAATGGACGAACAAACTAGTTGGCACAGCGGGACTACCTCTGCCTAGGGTCTTGAGAAATGAATCTAACCTGAAGTAAATTATGGTGATATAATTTTTTAAACTGTCATGGTCACTAACATTGTCATTAACATTAGAAACTGGATATTTATCATGCTGTTTGTTTTGAGTTCCCGATATTTCGGCGCTGTTGCAAGCACCATGATCACGGATAAACTGAAGTTATACAAACAGTAAACATGAAAAATATCCCGTTTCTAGTGTTAATGATAATGTTAAATGATGGTGTTTCGTAATTAAAAGTTGTGGGTATGAAATAAAGGTGTTACGTGAATTAGTTAACTAGTTGAGGTTGAAAGTAGCTGGTTTAAAAATGTGGCAACCATTCATCTGCCTAGCCTTTTCCCAACTATGTATGTTGCAGTCGACTTCCAGTCTAACCGGATGCATGATACCAGTATATTACATGGAGCATCTCTGCCTACCTGGGGGTCTAAAATGGCCGCTTTAGCAGAATCATAATAGGATAATAATAATTCTTAAAATAATCATAGGCGTACCTACTATTATGAATTGTCACCTTGTGACCATTTTACGAATATAAACGTAATTCATATTATTATTCTATTATGATTCTGCTAAAGTGGCCATTTTAGACCCCCTGATCTCCTCAACTCACTGTGAAAAATTGTGAAAGATAGCTAGACAATTGACAGCCAGGGATCAATGGTTTAACGTGCTTTCCGAGAGCAATTCTGAGGCACGGAGGGAAGAACGCGCTATGTAATGATGGTCACCCATCGGCAAGCACTGGCAAGCCACACCGCCAGCTAGCGAACGATGCTCGCCCGGCTCGCTCGCTCGACGGTACGGCCTAATCCTAGGCTGACCCATCACATGGGTCTGTTAGTTTTTAGCCATGAGCCCCTCTAATTAGTGCAGTTTGAAGTTATTCATAAATTATCCTTTCGTTGTTGACTCAGCTCTACTAAACATAGTATTACATAGTGGTATGCGTTTTTAAGACATATTTCCTGTTCAAGTATGTGTTAGGTTTTAAAGTGTGCCTTTATAGGTACATCCATCGTGAGTACCCAATATTATTGTTGAGGTTCAATCATAACCTTGATCCGTTTTGGTTTAATTCCTGTGAATTATGATTGGCCTGTTGGTCTAGTGGTTAGTGACCCTGACTGCTAGGACGGAGGTCGTGGGTTCGATTCCCACACAGGACAAATCTTTGTGCGATGAGTACGATTATTTGTTCTGTATCTGGGTGTGTAATTTATCTATAATACAAGGGTTTTATGCGATTGTGTTTTAATTTTTTGGGACGAGTGCACTATGGCAAACCGCAAAGCTGTAGAAGCAGTGAATAGACCTTTACAGAATAGTTTAAAAAAACGGTGTACCAATAATTCTCCTCAGAAATTTATGTCCTCCAAACTTTGTAACGGCACTCGGCTCAAAGTTACAAATCTGCAGCAAAACATAATCGAAGCTGAAATATTAACCGGTTGCGGTGCTGGTGATATTGTTTTTATTCCAAGAATACCTATAATTCCTAACAACTTGCCTTTCTCTTTCAAACGAACGCGATTCCCAGTCAGTCTCTGTTATGCCATGACGATTACTAAAGCTCAGGGCCAGACATTTTCCGTTGCGGGGGTGGACCTAAGTATTGGATGCTTTTCCCATGGTCTAGCACTAGCATAAATAAAAAAAAATGATTTGTATCGGACGCCAGCACGGCACAGGATCGTGCGAAGTGGAAACTGCGGACAAGGAAGGCCGACCCCAAGTAAATGGGATAAGGTCTAGCACGGATGATGATTTGTATCGGAATCCTCCAACAGCGCTTCGCACTAAAAAATACATTGTTAAGTTCCGACATCCACGCGAACGAAGTCGCGGGCACAGCTAGTCTATAATATGTATGTATTTAGAAATATATAAGTATGTTTATCAGTTGTCTGGTTGCCATAGTACCTACAGGCTCTGCCTAGTTTGGGATCAGATGGCGGTGTGTTGGTTGTCCCAAGATATTATTATTATCTCTTTATTCATTTTTTTACACATTAATTACATTTTTAAATATTGGAATATAAAATAATATAAAAACATTATTATTATTATTACCAATGAACTTTTAGAGGAAATATTGTATACTTTGCTGTCGTAGATAATATGTTATCTGTTTATTTGTCAATTAAATAATTAATTTTCGTTGTCACTATCAGTTTGTCCCAGATGAAAAACAAAATGTTGTTTGTTTAATTGTTCTAAAAATGTTTGTTTTTCCATTTAGCTGTTTAATTGTGATGTTGAGACAAACTTTGTTTAGTATTAGATTCAAGGACGGTGGTGGTTCACGGATTGTTTAATTTGTTACTCTTATTAGGGACTTAAAAGACTTTTTAATTTTAAAATATACTTCTTTACGTCACGTTTAAGCTGCGCGCACGAGCTAGGGTTTCTTATTCTAGAAACATTTTTTTTTGCAGTAAAAAAGACTTTATTTAAAAGATAATTAAATTATTTACAAACTACAAAACTATAATAGTAATAAATATGTACAAGTCAAAACTATTTTAGTTACAAGTTAGTATTTACGACTGATGTGCTGGGCAAAATATACCCTGTATAATTATTTAGATGAAGCAAAATAACAGAGACAGAAGTATACAAAGCATTATACAATTTTTTTTGGGTTTAAATGTTCGCCTTTGTCCGGACTATTCCGGACTCTACTTAAATAAAACTGCTTGCCCTAAATTTATGTACTTATAGGCTGTTTTTCTCTAAGTATGTTTATATTTTTTGGGATCGATGACAACCATTAGACTAAACAAAGGCGCTAACAACACACAAATTTAATAAGTAGGTACCTAGCCTGAAAGTTTAAAAAAACACAGTCAACCCTCCCTTGTAAACGCTTGCTTATACAAGTTGGTAGAATATTTTATAACAGGCCAAGCTGATGATTACTAGCCTATGCATATACTGACGAAGTGTTAACCACTTCATACATAATAAACTACATGCACTGTTTATCTGTATTTGTTTACGAGTTCTGCTCTAAGTACTTACGTAACAAAGGTAAGCTTGTAATCGGAGAAGGATAAAACAGCGCATGTACATAAATGTAGATACTAGCTTACCAATAACCTATACTACACTTGGTCGGGCACATTGTTATTGGGTTTTTCCATCAGGAATTTCTCAGTGACAGCCACGGTTTCGGGATTTGTCTGGTTGATGGTAATAGACTCGCCCCCTATGGCATGGGACTTAAACATATCTGGCGAAATGTGGGTACACCTCTGCCTAACCCTTCTAGGATTACAGGCGTGATGTTATGTTGTGTCCTAATGAACATTAATAGATAGTTATTCACCAGAGATCCAGACTCTGTTTCCCTGTTGGATAGCCGACCAGAATCTGGTTACAATAATGGACAAATCCCACATAATTAGTAAGCTGTCGACTTGGGTACCAGGACCGGTTGGTAATAGGACCGGTCATGTTAACCGTAGGACCGTTAATTGTTGTGGTAGACTGCGTGAGATTGAGCAGAGACCGCAAATTGGCAAATGTAGGGCGGGTGAGTAGCTAGCTATAATACTAACAACCAAAGACGGCCGTCATTTCGGCCGATGATTCCCGGTGTCCACCGTGGTGGACAGTGACATGAACTTTTTAATATTCCCGCCGGCCACCACTGGTGGACAGGGACTCAATTAATATTCTCCAATTAATATAATAATTAGTAATTTCGTTGTCTACCAATGACAGACAGTGTGACAGTGACTCAACTTAATAATGTTATTCAAATCAAATCAAATCATTTATTGCTTTGCAAACATGGGTAAAAGATACATACTCGTAGATGTTTCATGGTTATTCCAAGTAACCACCACTTTTGGACAAGCCGGAGGTGGACACCGGGAATAATCGCATATCGGTGCCATGTCTACTAACCGCGAACGAAACCACGAAAGTCGCCGAAATGCCTTAGTCTATTAGGATGCCCCCAAGCTGTAGTCGTAGCATCGTGAAGTTTTCACTGAAAAAAAATCGAAACGACCAATGAAAAGCGATACAGATTTAGTAGCTAACCTTGAAGTCGAGTTAGGAATGTAAAATGGAGTAAGAATTTACGGCTATTAAAAGTATTAAAACTACTGATTACAATGTTAAGGCCTGTGTTGAAAAACATCATTATCTCTATTTAATCAAGTACTTATTATAATTTTGTTTCTCAACTACATTTTGTACTTATGTATCTGCTAATCTGCTTATTATTCATCAAAAGAGACATTGAAATAAACACTGTGATTCCGAGATTCTGTAATCGTGAGTGCTAAGATAAAGTGTCATTTTATCGGCTATAACGAAGACGGAAAAGAAAAACAATGGACTGGAATGGTGAGTCAATCTTGATCAAAGTCGATTCAGAAAAACGAGATGCCTTGAAAGCAATTTCCACTGGTGTAAGCCCTGTAAGATAGAGTCCGGCTCAAACCTTGCAGACTGGCTATTAAAACCTTTTCACCATGATTTATTAGTAGTGGGTGCTGAACATAGATCTTGGATTCGATTCCCAGGTCAGGCAAAGTGTTTATGGATTTCTCAGTAACAGCCAGAGTTATGCCAATATAATATATGCAATAGCGTCGTCCATATTATGTGACGTAACCATAACTGGCCGCTCGCTGTGGGTTTAGTGTAGGTATGTACACCTCTGCCTAGCCCGTCTTCGTCGAAAACAGGCGTGACATTTATTCTCAAAGATCTTTGTGCCGGCACAACAGATGAGCAAATTTCTATGAGTCCAATAAATTAAAACCGACACTGTGATACTCGTATCAAATCATTTAACGGACTGCACTTCAATTGTTCTCAATTGGCAATCAAGGTACATTCAAGGAAAATCATTTGTTTATTATTGACTACTCATTTGATGCCAATGGAGACAATTTATTTATATTCAGTAATATGACGTAGTGTCTGTCTAGTTTTTATCAGTGCAAAGTTCAATGCAAGTTAGTTTCCATTTTATATTTTTAAATCGAGACTCCTCCGTGCCTCGGAAAGCATGTTAAGCCATTGGTCTCGGCTGCCATTTGTAGATCTTTGACAGTTGTTACAGGTACTCAGTGGCTCGAAAATCAGATAACCACCTATCGTATTACCCAGTACTTCGGTTGAGTTCAGATAGGCAGTCGCTCCATATAAAATACTGGTAGTTGCATGCGGTTCGACTGGAATTTGACCCCAGCATAGTTGGGAAAAGGCTAGGCAGATGATGAGGTAGAAAGAATTCACAACTTTCCGTTCTAATTAAGGTTCAGCCAAACCACTACGGACGAATTAGGACGCGACTCTGGACATCGTTGTTTGGCTGATAATGTACTAAAGTATTTGTCCGTGTTTGGTACTCGCAGTCGCAATTTGCATACGTAGTTTTTGTATAAGACATTGAATAATACAATCAAGTAGTTTATCTGCTTAGCGTTTTCCCAAATATATTGGGGTCGGCTTCCAGTACTACCGGATGCAGCTCAATACCAGTATTTTACATAGAACGACTGCCTCTTGGTACCTCTTGTTAAGACTGGTTGTCAGACTTTCGGGCCAGTGACTACCTGTAACAGCTATCGAAGATCTAACAATGACAGCCGGCACCAACGGCTTAACGTGCTTCCCGATGCACGGAGGAAACTAGGTTGTAATGTCACCCATCCACAGACCGACCTTGGCAAGCGCGGTTTAACCTTGAAGATCGGCCCGTGCGGCTGTTATTATTTAGCCACGAGCTCATTCGATATAATCAAGTAGTTGCACGTGTTTAAATACTAACAATGATTATAGAAAAATTTGTTCAGTTAGTAACTTAGTTGGTACAGTCAGCCCCAAAACTGAAGTGAACTTTTAACTCGAATTCTCACCTACTAAAAACATGTTGTCTTGTTGTGACTTGTAAAGTTGTAATGCATTTTTATTTGCTAAATTCAAATTACACAATCTATTAACACTACTATTAAACAAGCTACGCGACAAAACCGTCTCTGTGATGAAATCTGCAATAATTATCAACAAGCATGGTCACAAACTGAATACTAAATACATACTAACTCAGTAAACTATCTTGACAACTAAAGTGCAGTTGTTGAATACAAATGCAACATTCAGGAGATAAATTGTATTTTGTAAACAATAAATTGATTTTAAAATATGGCGATTTGCGGTTGAAATTTTTAGACTTCTAAGTTTCGAGTTTTACAGTCACAAGCACTTGCAAACATGTTTACACTTAGCACGTTTTAAAAGCGACTTCTACACTCATCATCTGCCTAGCCTTTTCCAACTATGTCTGGGTTGGCTTCCAGTCTCAAATGATGCAGCTAAATACCAGTATTTTACATGGAGCGACTGCCATCTGACCTCCACAACCCAGTTAATTCATGGTAATACGTTACAACTTGGTAAGAGCGGTTGACCGACTTTCGGGCCACCGACTACCTGTAACGACTGTCAAAGATCTACAAATGACAGCCGGTATCAACGGCTTAACGTACTTTCCGAGGCACGAAGTAAACTGGGTATGTAATGGGTGGTCACCCATCCACGGACCAACCTAGGCAAGCGCGGCTTTACCTGAAGGTCGATCCGAGTGCCTGTTATTATTTAGCCACGAGCCCCTCGTTATTTTCTTCTAAACTATTGCCTATAACGCTATGCTGTTACGAACATAGTATTTTGGAAGGTCTTGTCTTAAAATTGCAAACGTTAATCCACGAGAAAATTGCTTTGGAATTTTGCACATTAATGTCTATACATATTAGTGCTTGTGTCTACACCGACTCATAGTTGTTACGTTCCAAAATTTTACACTTCAATCAATACAATTTATACCTTATTTGCAAGGACTTTGGTACACTAAGTTTAGACTTTAGATTTGCACCACTCTAAAGTTCTCAGCTCTAGTTGAAGTCGCTTCATTGGTTCAGTTTCGGAGTTTCAATTCGCAAGTCAAAAGTTAAAGATAAATGACATTAGAAGCCGCTTAACTAGTGCAGCTTCAGGGATTGCAGTTCAGCCTATTGAGGCATTGCGAAACTTTGAAATCTATGATATTGTTCAGTAAAAAATTCAAAGACGAATAGTTTTGGAACAGACTTACGTAATTTAACTTGTTGTGTAATAGGAGCTCACATCAATCTTCAAGTTAAGCTGCGCTTGCCTAGGTTAGTCTGTGAATGGGTGACCACCCATTACATACCGAGTTTCCTCCGGGCCTCAGGAAGCACGTTAGGTCGTTGGTCCTGGCTGTCATTTATAGATCTTTGACAGTAGTTTTACAGGTAGTCAGTGGCCCGAAAGTCTGACAACCAGTCTTACCAAGGGGTATTGTATTACCCAGTACTAACTGGGTTGTGGAGGTCAGATAGGCAGTCGCTCCACCTAAAATACTGGTATTCGGCAGTATCCGGTTAGACTGGAAGCCGACGGTGATGAACTTGTTATGTAATAGAAAAAGTATAAACAAACGGTTCTCTTCTCTCTCTTGATGTAGATCTTTATTTTGAAAGGATGACCTAGAACATTTATTCTTCGATACAAAATGCCTTGATGTTTATTCTCAAATCATTTGAATATGCATACCTGATGGCTTGTTTACAAACTTACCTTGCAGAGAGCAATAAAATTATAAGAAATACTGCATCGTCTGGTAAGGATATCAAGTAATTCATAAAAAAATGCACTTTTTACTATGTAACAGTACGCTCTTTACATAGGTACTATCTGATTAATTAATATTGACGGTACATATTATGCATTGGACGTTTCTGCGGTCATGACACAAGGTCCATTTATATCAATTACGAGAGTTCTAGTACATACAGTAAATAATATTTAAATACTAGTACAGGCGTAATATTATTGAACTTGAATGACGGAAATAATGATAAATGGAAAATTATAGAGTGATTCCTTGTTATCCTTGAAACCATAATCACATAATAAGACATATGCGCGCATGGACTTTTGCGCGACTGGACTTTTTCACGAACGGACTTAAGCGCGCATGGATACTTGCGCGAATGGACTTTTGTGCGACTTAATAGCCACTGAGGTTTAACATTTAAACGTTAGATTTTTTCCTTTACATGTGCTGTAAGACTGCTTTTTGCCAAATTTCATGATTCTAGGTCAACCTATAAATTTTGTTTCTTTGAGAGTGGCGAAATATACATTTTTTGAGGCATAAACGGCCGTATCTTTGTTTTACGTTAACTTAGAAGTTTGATTTTCTCACAGTCTCAAGGGACTGTAGACTTGAGTATATGGTTTTCATTTCAACCCGATACCTCCACGCGTTCCCGAGATAAAGGTTCTTGACAGACAGACGGACAACAAAGTGATCCTATAAGGGTTTCGTTTTTTCCTTTTAAGGTACGGAACCCTAAAACCGCGAAGTTGCAAGGTTTCCTCGTTGAAATTGAATGTTTTTCGTTCGTTACTTGAAATAACAATTACATTAAAAAAAAAAAACAATTTTTCTACTACAATAATAATAAAGCGAGATAACTTATTTTTTATTTAGTACATAATAATCATTCTCCCGATACATGTTCAGGCAAAAACTCACAATTATTTTTTCATAAATATTCTATACTTTTATAAGAGAATACATTTTTGTTATGATATGCCTTTTAGGTAAATTGTAAAATTGGCGTAACGCCAAAATATAAGAGGGCTCTTAAGTGTACATTTTTCTGTCCTCATTCAGCTAACATAAATGTTTACAAAAACTTCCAATAAATCAAAAAACACTTTTGTCGGTCTTCGAACACACAAATGTAGACTTTCAATCTCTCCTGAAGTGTCCCATTTACATAAGCAAACTTTCTGACTATTGGTAGATCTATCGAACTAAATTGTGTGCAAATATGAATATCGTTAGTATGGCGTAGGTCGAATTTCGCGTAAAGCTTCCAACGACGTGGGGATTATGTTTACCGTTCAAAACTATTGTTACAATATTAGGCCAATTTCAACGTTGGCAATACTAGCCATTCAGTTATTTTTATGTACTAAGTAAAATACAGTGAAGTGCAACCAATCTTAATCCGATCTCATTTTAAAATGTGAAAGTTTATTTATTTATTTGTCACGTCTTAACGGATGAACGGATATCGATGAAATTTTGCATACAGGTAGACCATGAACTGGGTTAAAACATAAATTTATAATATGATACATTTGAGACATTCCCGCAGGATAATTTTCGTCTTTTACGCGAGCAAAACTGCGGGTTAAACTTATATATTTAATAGACATTACTGAAATATTTTACTGCCTCGTTAGTCTAGTGGGCGCAATCGCAACTGCTGAGCATAAAATCCTCGCCCTGAACGTCGTCGGGTCCGATTCCCGGTTTGGGAAAATTGTTATTGGGTTTTCTCATCAAGAAGTCTGGATTTGTGCCCGGTGATGGCAAAAAACTCGCCCCCTACTTCATGATGTTTAAACATAACTGGCGAAATGTGGGTGTACTATTAGGTACAGCTCTGCCTAACCCTTCGGGGACATATTTTAACAAAGCTAAAAACTTTAAATTGCCCTTATTGTAAAAGGGCCAGAAAACCAATTAATAATGTCTTACAAGAAAATAAGGAAGCAGCGTTAATTGTAATTTAAAAAGAAAGTGTAACTTTTGTTAATTGCGTCATAGATCATTCCGCCCTGTTAAATAAGGTGATTAAAAAAAATGCGAACGTGCTCAAAAAGTGTCATACAGCCCAAATAGACCAGCGAAACTTTCTAACCCCGTGTTTACACCCACATACATGTTGTAATACTTGTCAAAAACATGTCGTGTACCTATTAAACATGTGTTCACTGACGGTTTGCCACTTTTCACCCTTATGCCCTAAGTAATTAGGTTGAAAAGTGGTCGACCGTCATTGAACTCGGGGGTACCTATTGACTTTGTTTCAGGTAATATGAATTGTTTACCTTTTTTCTTACTTTTTTGTCAATTATCCTTTACACCGAAAACAAGTTGTGAACAATCACAACTTGTTTTCGGTGTAAAGGATAATTGAAGGCAGTAGATGTTTTATGCCACCAAGTTATGTGTGGTGGATAGGTGCTATTCACGTAATTTTAAATAAATAAATAAACTGTTTTATATCAGGTTGTAAAACTGGATAGTGGTGTCTTCTCAAACAAAAGATAGTTTATTACACAGGGTGGAAGGGACACCGATGCCAAAACGGTTACTAAGTATTCGGTAATAATAAAAGCTCCAAAAAAAATGAGCTATATATACTCAAAATATGAAATTTACTGCTTTATATACTAATTTTCCTACAGCTGAAAGGACCAAGAAACGACCGAATAAAATACTGAAAATTCTGAAAATCAATTCAGCATTTATAACGACCACTTCACGTAATACTTTTCCACTAGCTTAAATTGCGTTTTATCGAAAACTACAGTTAGTCATTTTCATCGTAATTCACCTGTTATAAATTTAGAATTAATCTAAAAAATAAATAAAACAGTAATAAAAACAACGTTAAGATAAATATCCAAATGTTGTAATAAGGCGTAGCGTAGTCATTAATCATTTATTCATGAACAATAAATTCTATCTGTATTTACATAGAAAATTAAAATTACATAAGGAAGAAAACAAAAACACACTCAAATATTACAACAATGCATAAATACAACAACAAATACATGTTATAGATCTTCAACAGCATAAAGACACTTATTCAACAGGAAACTTTTCAGTTGCTGTAGTCGACGTAGCCCCGCTACGCGGGGCTCCTCGGGATGGCGGGGTCTTATTTCGCACGCTTCGCTCGCTCTCAAGACCCCGCCATCCTCTTCGACCTGTCTGGAGTCGGGGTGCCCTAAGTCCCGAGCTCGCTTCGCTCGCTTTTGCATCCTAAGTTATAGAGCTTAAGAAAAAGATTAGATTATTTTAGCAGAACATGTTTTCGGAAACTTAGTATTTTTTTTCGGAAGTTTGGTATTGTTTTTGGAAATCTAGTTTATTATTTTTCGTAGAATTGTAATTTGAGTAAGCTCATGTTTGTTTGTTAAATACAACATTTTTTGTCGGTTAATTTTGTATTCATTTTCCGGTAATTCTTTTTAACTAAGATTAGCATTACAGTCAACCACAGATCGTTGGAAGTTAATTTGTTTTTCGGAAGTTTTATTATTTCCCCTAAGTATTTAGTACATTATTCTGAATCCCAGAATGATGCACTTAATACGTGGTAACCGTTGTAGCGTCGCGTCGGACTGTCCTTTTCATTAAAACGGCAATCAAGAAAAGCGTAGGTAGTGTCGCCAGAGCATCAAGTTACTACAAACTGTAAAATTTTCTCATTCGATTTTGAACTTAACTGTCAACATTTTATGGTTTTAAAAACAATTTGGTGAAATTTGACAGTTTGCGGTAACTTGATGTGCTGGCGACTGTACAACTAAACACAAAAGTTTAAATTATTTCTCTTCGTACTTAACTCCTAAACAAATCACAAGCCCTCTTTCCATTGGTCCTCTGGTCCTTTCACAAACTCGGTGGTCACTTCCACTGGAGTTTTAATTACTAAGTTAAAAGGGTTTTTACAAGTAGGGAACCGTTTTGTGAGAAACAAATTATTTTGGAACACTTTCAATGGCGATATTAATTACTTAATGTTGTTCTATATGTTTAGGGGTTCGGTTGTATTAGCATGTTTTTGCAGGCAAGAGCGATGTTTTGATTTTCTTTATGGAGTGTGTTGTGGGGTGTGTTGTGTTATAAACAGAACTGACAAATTGTATATTAAACGTAATATGCATCGTAATAACGTTCTCATTGTGAGTGAGGAATGACAACGAATTGATAATACACTGTCTATTTGTATTCGAGGAATTATTTCTTTGCCCCCTACACTAGTTGATCTTAAAGAGGTATTTTGTAAAGGGACTCTTTGTATTTGGTAATACATTGTGTACCTATTATTACATAACACAACATGACGTCTATAATCCCCGTAGATTTAGGCACCCATTTTGCAAGTTACGTATTATTATGTTAGTACTTATAATATCTTGAAGTACCTAAACTTATGTGCGATCTAAACTTTAATATTTAATTCACCAAATTAACTGTATTCGTAGTAAGCCAGACTTTAGATGGTTGATTTAATGACGTTATGTTTAAAAAATAGTACCTTAATTTTCGTACAAGTCATTTTATTATAACGTTCAATTTTATTGTTCCCTAGGTTCTAAAGTTGTGAAAAATATCATGGTAAAAGAAAAAACGTTCGGCATATTTTGTAATCCTGCAAAAAAAACTGGTCAAGTGCTTTCTGACTCGCGCACATAGGGTTCCGTAGCACCAAACAATATAATAACAATATTTTTAACTGTCATTCATAGATCAATTTACATTCAATCTCAAAACTCAGTTTGTTTTTCATAGTATGGTAATGGAAAACATAGTTACTGCTGCAGTTTCACGAAAAAGTCCCTTAACTCTAAAGATATCAAATCTTATTCAAAACAATTTTCGTTGAAAGTTCTTTAACATTCTACAAAGCCACATTTTTTTTTAAATTTTCTTCCTCTTATTTTACAAGTATTGAGGGACACGATTTTTACAGCTTTGGAAGTAAATGTCATCGACCAATGACTTAAGAAAAAAAAAAAACTTTAGAAACCTCGATATCATTTTTCAAGAACTGTGATAGATACAATTCAACCCTCAGTTACACGTGAGTCCCCCTAGTTTTAATATTTTACATAATTTTGCTTGACTTTTGTGTAGCGGTTCAAAAAAGACACCTCTCCAAATTTCAAGTAGGTTGTGCCAACTGTTTCGGAGTAAAATATCTGGAACATACGGACAGACAGACAGAAGAACAGGACGAATCTATAAACGTTCCATTTTACCCTAAAAATACGGAGACTTTGTAAAGTTTTAAGAGTTCAATCTTAAGGTTATTTCTGGCTGGGGAAAGATAAATAAATATTGCAGTCGTAAATATGATGGATAAAGTTTAGCTAAAATTGTGGTTTGTGGCCGTAGGTAGGTAGGTATTGGGGTAAACCTGGAGTGTGGGAAATTATATACATCAAGTAGGCCTGACAGCGCAGCCTCGGGATGATCTCCTCAACTGTTCAGTTTTAGTACTACTAATTCAGGACCTCTTTCGCTACTTTTGCATAAGCTCTTGTTAATTTATGTATACGAGTTTAACTGGCAGGATAATTTAATCAACAAACTGTTTTTACAATTCACATTTTTCGAGTTATTAAGTGCAACTGACGATCAATCTTAGTGAGGTAAAGCAATTACGAGGTCGAATATACATACGCCATTTTATTGGCGAAGGTTGCGATTATTGTCAATTGAAAGTTTAGTTGAAGTTGCGTGCGCCATCTCATTCTGCCTTTATATTCGACGAATTTAAAATATCCCATACATACCTGTTAGGTATTACTTACTTATATTTTCCTTATCTTTGTGGAAGTTTCCTTAAAAAAATTTCAAAGGATTACACTCCTATGAAAGGTGTTTCTGATTACTGATGAAGAATTCGTGATAACTTTCTAGAATATGAGATACTTAATGAAATTCAGTTTTGTTTTTGGGATCAAACGTTAATATTTGCCTTAAGTATAAAAAATAGGTAGGTGTATGTACATCTGATGTATAAACCATAGATAAGATATTTTCGTTATGTGGGAGTTTGATGGATGAAGTACGTGAGAGTGGGATCAGAAATACTCTTTCGAGCTCTAAGTAATATTCTGTCCTTGTAGCCTCCCCTTCCTTCCTTCTGGCTTTGTGGTATAGTGCCGTACTTAAGGTTCGGACCCCGGCAGGCACCTAATTTTGTGTAATTATTTCATCACCTCTGCTCGTAAAACGACAAAGCAAAACATTATGAGAAAACCGCCTTAGGATTAACCAATTCAAAGCCTTGTTAAATCCACCAACCAGCTCTTGGTGAGCCCGATGGATTATGGGCTAATCCCTCTCACAGTGAGGAAGCCCGTGTTACAGCACACTATTACAACAGTTTATCAATATTGTTTTTTATTATATGTTAACAAATAAACGGTTTTATAATTATGCCATGCTAATTAATGAGGTACGATGGTTTATCGTACCTCATTAATTATTTACATAATCATGTCTTTAAAAAACTGTCACACCACAAAAATATGTAAGTTTTTAGATAATAATCGTCTTCAATTATCCTTGCTCTATAATTGAAAAAAAAAACGCCTTAAGGGTACAAAAATAAAACGCCGAATGGCTCAAGCGAAAGTTTTTATCGCAAAGCATCGTTAAGGACACAAAAACTTTAAATGTGCGCTTATATCTCAAAACTGTTATTTTTGTGTTCAGACAGTTTTTTAGAGGACTAAAAAACTATATTTATTTATAGAATATTTACTTAGGTAATAGTACCTAAGTAAATATTCCACATAATTCATAGTGGCTTAGTGAAGATGTCTAGTCAATGACACCTCCAATGAACCAACACACCAATGAACCTCTTTGCAATCGTTGATTTAGGCTTTGCTGAAATGAGGGCTAATCCCAACGTCCTGAATGTTTAATTTAAATTCTCTGATCAATAATTCCCTTTCATTCTTGCTCCTAACACACTCCATCAGCAAATGTAATCTTCAATTTTGTTGCATATTTCACAATTTTCAATGAAACTTTTTCCTTCTCTTTCAGGGCATGAACGTCGACAAGCGGAACATGGCGAGTGCTGAACGAAAACAAAGGACGTTCACAGACAGATCTCAGTTGAAGTACGCGAGAAGACTGGTCGTCAAGCTTGGCAGTGCTGTCATTACTAGGGAAGATGGCAACGGATTGGCTTTGGGAAGACTCGCCTCAATTGTTGAACAGGTATGTATGGGATATAGGGTCAGTTCAGAGGTGTGCAGTCGAGTACACGTCAGTAGTAATACTTGAACTACGAAAACCACCCCTAATTGCTACAAAATAAAGACGCTGTCTTTTTTTGTCTGTATCTGTGCTATGCAATGTGGTAATGCTGTCAGCTTTCTTTGCCACTTTTCCCGTTGACAGCGCTGCGGATGAATTCATGACGCTCTGTAATAATTTTTCACTTTGATAGTTTTACATATTATTTGAAGTCTATTTATAGTTTGTAAGTTTTGTACTCGTGCACACGACACACACACACACATGATAAATAAATAAATTACTTCTGTACCGGCACGATTTTAACTTTGACAAGAAGTTAGCTTCATGATGGTGTTTATAGACTGCGGGAACAATTTTAATCTCCATACATGTCGTATGGAAAATTAACTTTAATTACATTTCAATTTTTGTTCATCATGAATTATTTCAATAATTGAGCTTTAATATTCACATTGAAATTAACTTACCGGCAGCGTTTTCAACATTATTGAAATTCTTCACTCGTGTATTATTCCCGTTCCAATTATTTGAATCAAAGCTTTTACTCATTCCTGCGCAAATATTCGACCAGAACTATTCAATAAATCGAGGACTTCATTTTATAGCAGAAATGTTTTACAGACTATTGAATAATGCTAAAAACACTGTACTTAAATACTGACAACCAAATTAGTTGGTGTTGGTGTACTTTTATTGTTTGTAATAAGATCACTTGAAACCTCTTTGAAGGCTAGGCGGCTATGTTTGATTTCTGTTTTATATCACTTTGAAACTTTTTGTAGGGTTTTTGAAATTGGAAGCTTATCTATCTGGATTACGAAACGTAGAACTGGCTGATTAGTGTTGAAAAATCGAGTATTCAGTAATCCGTTCTATTGGAAAAAAACTTCACAATTTTTGAATATCGAATTGTTTTAGAAGACTAAGGCCCGCATTACAGAACGTCACTCAATACTCAAGCATCATTTAAAACTAGATTCAAGCCATTTGATTGGTTGAAACTAGTTTTAAATGATGCTTGAGTATTGAGTGACGTTCTGTAATACGGGCCTTAGTATGATCCTTTTCAAAATCCTACATCTAGTAATATGTTTTTTTTTTATCTTAGCCTGTAATGAAAAAGTAACCTTATTTTCCTACAGCTCTGGTTTATTTTCGCAGGTAGCAGAGTGCCACCACGAAGGTCGAGAATGCATCATGGTGACAAGCGGAGCGGTTGCGTTTGGTCGTCAGAAGCTGACACATGAGCTACTTATGTCCCTCTCTATGAGGGAGACATTGTCTCCGAGCGATCATACCCGAGAGGTCAGTGACACGACTTTGATAACAGTTATCGATATTCGATAGACGTATGCAGTAGTGCAGTTATTGATAATTAGATGTTGTCATGCTCTTGCATCCTTATCAAGGAAACGATTGTATGGACATTGGACAATACGATGCGATGAATGGTCAATGCAATAATTCATTATTGGGTGTGTTTTTAGATAACTTCAATGAATTTTCTTGATATTATTTATTTGTATTCCACAATGTTCAAATCAAGTCAAACCATTTATTCCAATTACGCCATTAAAAGGAACTTTGAATACCAAATACGGAAATGGTAGGTATTGAATTTATTGGTTCGTCTTCGTAAATATAGGTTGGTCATGTACAATCAGAAACAGATAATCGTGCCAGCCTTTGAACCCCACCCCCTCTCCTTTAAAAGCTAACAAGCTTTCCATTTACCACAAAGTGGCTGAAAACCAATCAGTTGCACAATTTGCGGTACCTATTTAGCTTCAAAATTTTATTACAGACGAAAATTGCTTAACTATAAATCAAATCAAATCATAATTTATTTGTTAACATAGGTAAACAAATACAGATCTTATGTTTGATGAACAGAGCGCTATGTTATACCAGGAGGCGTACAAATATGGTGTGCAAATCTAGCTGAGGATTACAATCATTTACTAAAATATTTGAAAATCATGCATAATAATATGGTATTAGATTAGAAAATAAATTGTTCAATTACATATACTATTATTATAGATTACATAATAAAATGACAATTAATTAAAACATTAACATACAAACAACCAAATTATCAATTAATTACCAAAATTTTTGCAAAAGGCTTTGCAAAATAAATGATTTCTGATTTCAAAAATTAATAGAATTCAAGGTGATGTCATGTAATAAAGAAAAAAATAAAAATTAAACAGTAGTCAATATAAATTATCATTAAATATAGATGTCAAATTATCAGATTATCACAACAGATGTCAGTAAAAAAAAAAAATGACAAAAATTCAATCATAATTTCGTCATAAAAATAAACAAATATTAACAAAATACACAATTCGATGTCAAAACAATAGATTGCAGTAATAAAAAAAAAAAAAGAAATGTCGAATAAAAAATTATAGTACTATTCTTTCCTTCAGAAACTCATTTACATTATAATAGGATCTACTTACCAGAAAGTTCTTTAAATATTAAACATTCACCATGTTTAATATTTTAATTGATTCTGGTAAATGGTCATAAGTAGTTGGTGCCATACAAAAAACACTATTATGCATCAGAGCTGTTTTGGACTGTCTCGAGCACAACATATATTGGGAAATAAATTAGGATTGGTTTTAACGAAAACTGCAACTTCGAATACGTACATACAGGGCAGTGTCAATATTTTAGATTTAATAAAAAAAGGTTTACATGTATCTGTAGATTTTAATCCAAACATTGCCCTGATACACTTTTTTTGTGCTTTAAATATAAGTTCCCTATTGGTTGAGTTTCCCCAAAAAATAACTCCATACCTTAAAATTGAACTAGCCATGCCATGGTATGCTGTAATAATAGCATCCGTTCCTATAACTGGCGCAAGTTAAAGCCATTGCATTTTAGAACTTCTAACTTTAACTTTACGTTTGACTTTTCAAAACTACGTCCTCGTCAAAACTTCTATTCATAGTACTGCCACAAAATAGGAGACATTATTTTACTGTAATATAACATACCGTAGGCAATATAATATTGCACGTACGGAACAGTCCAGACTCCAGCATAATGTTACACAAACGATAGATGTTATGATACAATTAAGCTACATTGGGTAGATAGTGGTCTTCACTATGAATACAGCCATAGATATATCTGTGAATACAGCAAACGATACCTTCCCACGGTAGTGAAAAGGCAGTAAAGACTACTTTATATAAAGTCCACTATAGACGGTCCAATCTATTGACAAAAGACAACACGTTACAATGTACGGCCGTATGTTGTCCTGTGTACCAAAACAGATAAATTTGTGACGAAATTGTGATAGTATTTCAGTATTATTTACGATTTGTTGAGGATATCCGACCCGTTCCAGGTAACTGATGATTCTTGACTCGTACCAAAACTTGTTGGGAAACATGAAATAACTTATGTCAATAGATTGATGACTGCAATCATTGTATAGTATAACCTCCTTATTAAGCGTAGACAGAGAATGCTATAGACTAATTGATATGTTTTGTCGCATTCACACAAGAAAAAGAGCAACTTATGCCGATGTCGTGTAAAGAAATGAAACAGAACGATAAAATTTTTTGTTTCATCGAGCGTGCCACGTTTTTTCAAGGTCAGCACACTAGTTTGCTAAACAAAGTTTGACAGCTGACGTGCAGCTAGCCATCGTCTACCTTTAAAATACAGTTTTTACGTGTTATATGTTAAGTAATTTATGTTATATTTTGTTTTGAACAATTTAGACTTACTATTTCAACCATTTATACAAAAAAAATGGTGTGGTGTAGCGTTAAAGGGTGTAAAAGTGATAGTGGAACGAAAATCCCAGGATTGTCTTTTCATTCGTAAGTATGCCACTCTTTATCAGTTCTAGGCATTCAGTAACATTTTATTATGTTCATATATTGTGTATAATGTACGCTAGACGTACGATTCATCCTTAAAAAGCACAAAAATAACAATTATTATTCAATTATAAATTCTAACCTAAAAACGTTGGTGTTGCCAACTTTTCTATAAATGATTACCCACTATTATGGGAAATAATAATATGATGGCTTCTGCAGTGAGTATTAATTAAATATCTGAAATATTTAATGACTTTTTGCAGTTTCCCTGAACCTGATAATTTACGTCAGAATTGGATTGTAGCTACAGGACGAACAGATTGGACACCAAAACCGTCATCAAAAATTTGCAGCAAACATTTTGAGAATTAAAAAGAAGAATATAAGTTAATTAGAAAGAAGAATTCATAAATAATCATTTTGAAAGTCAACCTTTTATTGGAAACCACAAAGTTTTACTTATTAAGGCAATTGCCATGCACTATTTTGAACTGCGTATACATCACGCAACAAAAGGATTTGAACCTAACCAAAAAATTAGAAACATACGAAGCTTGTTTTATTTAAAGGACAATAATGTGTTAAATCAATAAAAGCTTATTAAAAATAAACATGTTCTATTATTTACCCACAAACCCAGAACCTACTATCACATCAGAAATGGCAGTAATTTAGAACCACATCATCATCATCCATCGTCACTCCTGCCCTCATCGCAATTAATTTGAGTTCGGCAGCATGTCCTCTCCGCATCGCATGCCTTTGCGTACCGATGGTAACGGATATGTCATTGGCATATTCAGGCTTTGTCTTACGTACTAATTTCCAATTCTCATAAATTGTGGGGTAAATTTTTCCTCACCCGGTAACCCTAAATTCGTGACGTATTTATTTTTTGTCTCTTTTTGCGACACGCTTTGGCGGTGTCTATAGGATACTCTGTCTACGTTATTAAGTGTGCAGTTCAAGGTGACGGTGCTTGTCAAGAAAATTTGCATCGATATATGTCAAATACGGTACACGAGGCGACACATCAAGCTATACATTTCCAGTATAATATGACCTCGCTTTGCATAGATTTCCCGTACAAAGAGAGATCCGCTTATTTGCGTGATCCGCGTGCAAACATCATTCACTTTAGTTCTGTGTTTTACCGCCTGCACAGATAAGTTGGTTGTGTATCTAATACCATTGTTGGCAGATTTAACGGACAGAGAAACCAATCGATCTAAGTAGGTAGGTAATGAAGCTATGGAACCTCTTTTTTATTTTGAGTAATGACCAACCGTTACTACTAGCACACAAGCGACATGCATTTTGTGCAATCGACGATGGAGTTAAAAATACCTAAAGAAATTGAGCAATAGACACTACGAGTAACCGCGACCGCGTCGATCGCGATGATGCTCGAAGTAAACAAGCGACATAATTATGTATGCGGGAGTCACTTATCGCAATCACTTGAGGTCGTTAGCCATTAAAATTGGACTAGAGTTCCAAGTTGAATGTGCCAATCAGTTTCAGTAATCTTCCCGTTTTCTTCATTCAGGACGCAGTCAGTATCCTGGACCCCAGAGCAGCCGCAGCCGTGGGACAGTCAGAACTGATGTCCATGTACGACGCCATGTTCTCACAGTACAATGTCAAGATTGCACAGGTAAGCTCACAGGGACCTTATGATGTAATGCTTCAAAGTCATCATCAATCATGATGCCAAGGCTGCCTATCAAGGCAGTGTTGTACCGCACACTGGGTATAGGCAGTCCGTATTGCCTGCGATCATCTGTAAGTCATCCACCCCACTAGTTGATTGTCTACGAACCGTTTGGGCTCTGTTCCACCTGCCATTACCACGCGAGCTGACGTCAAAGTACAATAAAAGTCTTGTATGAACTTTTGAAATTACCGTCTGCCGAACAAGAGTTCAAAAATAGAATGTTATAAAATCGTTTTGATCCTGGTATCGCATTCTTTTCCATACCACGTGTTTATTCGGACATTGACGGGATTTAGTCCTATAAAAAATTAATTATAGCATTTGCTTAGCAGTAGTATCCACTTCGCGTGTAAGAAATCTGGCTGTTACCAGATTTATTATCTTTAGTGAGGAATATAGTTGGCAAGATAACACACCAAACAATTCCAGAAATACATAACAATACATGATGTAACATACTGTATAATTTAACTGCACAACACTATTGTGTACCGACGTTGCTCGTGTAACTTCGGGCGCATTCGTATGCAAAGGGTGTTCTAAACCGGGCTACAACTTTTCATGCGCTCACGTCACAGTACTTAATACAAAGAATCTACATGTGGTTCCATACAGTTTGCAAGCGTAGGTTGTTCATATTTCGCTGTTGAAAATCGACTTTACATTTAATACAGTATGTATTAAATGTAAAGCCGATTTTCGTGTATTTTGTCGTGTATAGAAATGGGAGTTTTCGTACGAAGTTTAGAACTACTAATTTTAGTCCATTCTGTTTGTGAGTTTGAGTTTTTAACTGGGACAAAAGTTTGAATTATACCTACTTTATTTAAAACACTACGTATGTTTTAGTTATAAAGTTTTCCTAGTTAGGTGGATAAAAATATGATGCGCGGACAAAAATGTCAATAAATATAAAAAAAATCCTATATGTAATTCTGTCTTCTTAAGTAATTCTCTTGTTTTTTTAATCTAATTTCGAAACGATGGTTGCGAATACACGGCCACAGGTGCCTCGACCACTGGGGGCCTAAGACACGGACCTAAAGCTTCTATACGTCTGAAAAATCTTAACTTACATCTTCAAAAGATACACATCCTTTTTGATCCTTTTAAAAGTAAAGCCTTGGACAACCCTTTTGTTGAATATAATTTCAAAAGTAAAATAATAAAAAAACTTTTTGCAAAAAATAAAACCGACTTCAAAAACACAAAAAAAAAGTGAAAAATAATTTTAGCTTCAGAAGTCGGTGATTTGTTTGATTCAGTTTTTTGTCACCGACTTCTGAAGCTAAAATTATTTTTCACTTTTTTTTTGTGTTTTTGAAATCGGTTTTATTTTTTGCAAAAAGTTTTTTTTATTTTTTCATTTTTAGTTGCAATATCTTATACAAATTATATTCTATGCTTTTATTTTACATTGTTAACAATACATTTCATGGCACCAATCACGGCAGATTTGCTGTCTATTATTGAAGTGTTCCATTGTATATCTCCGAAGATCAGCATCAGATCTTCACCAAATTTAAATGGGACCACTTCGTAATAAACTCCTTTCGAACAAAAAAAGAATTTTGCAGATCCGTCCATATATGACGGAGTTATGCCCGAACATACATAAAAAAAAAAAAAATACAAACATCCGAATTGATAACCTCCTCCTTTTTGAAGTCGGTTAAAAATAAAAATGATAAATCCCTTTGTGGTTCTGATTGACCATCATCATCTTCCTGCCCTTGTTCCATGTTATTTGGGGTCGACGCTCTGGTTCTGATTGACCAAAGGATAGAAAATGTAACCTTCTCAAGGGTACTTACCAACTTCTAAGTTTTAATATTCATTTTGCATGTTATACAGCGTGTTTCAGACAAGTGTGTTCATATTTAAAGGTGTGGTAGATAAAATCAAACTGAACAGCTTTGTGCATAGGACCAACATAGTGATTGTTGTGACCCAATATTTCATGTTTCATGGTCTAGAACTTTGTACCATTGTATCCTTAAATATGATTAAACTCGCTGTATGTAAATTTATATTGTTGTTCGTGCATTAAATTCTTTGAGAATCCACGCCAATGTAAATAATGTGTAAACCACATACAGTTACTAGAATTGATTTAAAAATAACTTACAGCGAAGACTATTTTGACTGAATATTGAAGTCGCTCCATGTAAAATACTGGTATTCAGCTGTATCCGGTTTGACTCGAAGCCGACCCCAACATAGTTAGTATATATACCCGACCCCAACATAGTAGGCAAGCCAAAAGGTTAAAACTATTCATAAGATGTATTTTTAACTATGTGTCAAACCGTTTCACATGTTTTATTTAGCGTTTGTAAGAATTTTTGATATTTAGTACTGATGATCTAACTAGATGGCGTTGTCGTCGAAATAGATCGCGGTATGGTTTCGTTACAAGCGAAACTATAAGTAGACCCGACAAAATTTGCTGTTTCTTAGAGATTTTGTATTGGGTGAAAATTAATTAATATTACGTCGTTGTTAGCTGCGTACATATAGTTTTATTGAAGATCGTTGTGTGAAGTGAATGTTTACACTATGCATTTCATTAGTTTAGTAAGAATAGTATAATAGGCATTACTGCCGATATTTATGCCAGAGCTATATGGTTTGAAAAGTCAATTTTTTCGATCTTTTATAGTAATTAGACTGCATGAGGAGCTCGTGGCTATATAAGAACAGCCGCTCGGGTCGATCTTTAGGTTAAGCCGTGCTTGCCTAGGTTGGTCCGTGGATGGGTGACCACCCATTACATACCGAGTTTCCTCCGTGCCTCGGAAAGCACGTTAAGCCGTTGGTCCCGGCTGTCATTTGTAGATCTTTGGCAGTCGTTAGAGGTAGTCAGTGGCCCGAACGTCTGACAACCAGTCTTACCAAGGGGTATCGTATTACCTAGTACTAACTGGGTTGTGGAGGTCAGATAGGCATTCGCTCCATGTAAAATACTGGTATTCAGCTGTATCCGATTAGACTGGAAGCCGACCCCAACATAGTTGGGAAAAGGCTAGGCAGATGATGATAGTAATTAGACTGCATAGTACCCATTTTGTAATTTGCACCTAAAGTAAAAAAAAAACTGCAGTTTGAAAATGTTTTAAACATTTACAGTGTCAACAGACCTTCACGGTTGTATTAAAATCGTACAGTATGACCACTTTAATTGTGCAGATTAGGCTGGTGCTGCTTGTCAAGAAAAAATGCATCGATATCTTAAACTTGGTACATTTATTTTAGTTCTGTGTCGCATGCACAGATAAGTTGGCTGAAGTTGTAAAATAATGTCTCTGTCAACGTCTTGTGTCGATCACAAACAAAAATAAGTAAACATTGACTTTGCAGCTCTTGAAGTTTTCAATCTGAGTGCACTCAAAGACTAATACAGCGTGTAACGGAAGGGGGGTATCAACCCTGAAGGAGGTGAATGTGCTCATGAAACTCAACAACTTTCCCCAAAGAACATAGTTCGAAATATGAAAAAAAAAATTTGGCCCTCCCTTACAAAACTGATTGCCAGCTGATTGATTTACTATGGCAGGGCCAATTTTTTTTTTCATATTTCGACCTTTGTTTTTTGGGGAAAGTTGTTGAGTTTCATGAGCACATTCACCTCCTTCAGGGTTTATACCCCCCTTCCGTTACACGCTGTATATGTATACAAAGCTTTCTGTAGTTTTTATGTGAAAGAGTAACAAAAATGCATCTATCCATCCTCACAAACATTCACATTTAAAATAGTAGTAAGATCACAGTGCAACAGAAGCCGTCTTTGCCACTTACATCATATAATATCATCACTTACTTATATAATGTCCTCAATGAGATTTCTTTAATGTTATTTATTCGATTCCTTTCTTTTCAGTAAGCTAGACTAAGTTGTATAGTACTACTTATGTTTTATTTATTTTATTTGTTAGGTATTTACTTGGAAAGAAGTATCTCGAAATAAATATTTAGTTGTAATTGCCCGAGAGCTGGTAATGTAAAATGTTTTCCAATAAAAAGAAGCTCGTCTTTATTAAAGGAAAAATATACATCTCTCTGATTTCTGATTATACATTTTTCACTATAAGTTTTCGCGTGAGTAATTTTATTCGAAAAAGTAATAATAGTCCTCCTAACCATTTTCGGTCACAACGGGTCTCAGCAGAGATTAGCCATTGGTGCGGGAGATATTATAGAGCGCAAGCGTGTGCGCAGACACAGGTGCACTCTCTCTTCCCTTACCCTCATAGTCCGACGGGGCGGCAATCCGATACGACCGGAGAGAGATCAGGCGCAGAACCAACGACTTAGCGTGCTTTCTCAGGCACAGGGTATCATACCGCCAACTTCCGAACTCGTGGCTGCTACTGAGAAATTCCTAGCGGAAAAACTAAATAATGCTTTTTGCCGCATCTGGGAAACTAACCCAGGACCGCTCTGCAGTTGCGCTTGCGACCGCAAGACCAAAGGAGCATTCCAAAAAGTAATAAGTGGCAAAAGGTTCTTTTTATTTCCACTGCTGATCTTTATTATAACAACCATGTCTAAGAACTAGACAATGTACAATAACCACATCAGTTTAATTCAAAATTATGCGAAAACGCTTTGTTTCGTGTAAAAAGTTGCATATTTTATGAAACACAAGCGTCCCGTCTGTTCTTTCGCGCTAGGGACGAATAAAAATAATTTATTAATTAATTCTGATACGCAAATGGGCACCGTTCATTATCATACAACTGGTGCTGCGAATATTTTTATATATTACCTTTTATTTTAATATTTTTGTTGCTATTTTTTTTTAATTTCCACGTTCTGAGCAAAATAAAACTTCTAGTTTTCTATTGACTGTTGAATAATTAATAGCAAGTTGAAATGTTTTATGTAAATTTGGGAAAAATGATTGCATAGCAAATTATAAATGCTCCTAATACGATCATTTTTCACACTGTGTTAATCTCCGAAATAATAAACTATTCTGATTTTACAAGAACCGACTGTTCCTGTTTTCAATCTATACTAATAATATAAATGCGAAAGTTTGGATGGAGGGATGATTGGTACTCAATTACGTCAGAAACGTCTGAACGGATCTGGATGAAATTTGGCACAGAGATAGATTATAGTCTGGAATAGTACACATGCTCCACATACACATGATCCACGCGAAGCGAATCGTGGGCAACAGCTAGTATAATATTATAAAGGTCTAGCAACGTTTTGAAAGACAAACAAACTTAAAAAACCGGACAAGTGCGAGTTCGACTGGCGTGGAGAGGGTTCCTAAATTCTGGAAATTGTTTTAAATCGGACCCTTTGTTACCATAGATTTCTTATAGGTTTTGCTCAACGGTCAATTTTCGCTTATTTTCTTAAATAACTTCTAAACTATTCATCTGAAAATTATAGAAAAATATATTTGAGATGCTCAATGAGCCCTTTAATTTTATATGTAATACGATATAGGTTGCAAAACGTTTTTGTTCATTTTCTAATTTACCACCGAAAAGTGGCACACATGTTTAAAATTCAGTAATTTACGTTACACATCCGTGTTTGTGTCACTGACTTACATATTTAACTCACCCGGTCCAGTAGTTTCGTAGTAAATTGGCTGTGACACGACGGACAGACAGACAGACACTCGAGTGACCTATAAGGGTTCCGTTTTTTCCTTTTGAGGTACGGAACCCTAAAAATATCAAGAAAAGTATTTTCATACTTCCAATTTGCAAAAACTAGGGTATAACACTGCCAAAAAGCGTTTTCTCCTAAATAATAAATACCAGGGTAGCAGACATAGGAGAAGTTTTGACATAAACTTCACAACACTACCTACCTACGTCAAAGTTAAATTATACCGACGGACGCGTACAAACTTCATTTTGCATAAATGTCCCGAATTAGAAAACTAACTGGAACTGAAGTGGAGTTTAGACAAAGCGTTACTTGTCATTATAAATTGTTTCCATGTTTGGGGAGTATAGTTCCGGTGTGCGTTATTTATGTTGCCTCTTGTATCTTGTGATGACGTCATAATTGGTTGTTACTATATGACTCTTGTTAAGAGGGTACATTCTATAAGTTGGCAACGTCAAAAATAGCTGTTGATTTACCAATAACCTATATTCTAGTACAACATAAAGCGATATTCCTTTTTAATTTTTATTTTATTGAGTAATTAATCAAAAGTGCAAAATATTTGACTGCTATTTGTGACTTTGGCAATGAGCTCCCATGTACCTGAAAACAGTTCAAATACGTGAAACCTAGAAAATACTTACTATTCCAAAGACTCAATTCTAAAAGCCTCTAAAGTTTTCCGATGGGAAACACCAATTATACTCGTGATAAAGTTAGTAAATCTACTTAAATCTATACAAATATATAAAATTGAAGTATCTTTAAATATGCATATGAAAGTATATAGGTATGGTACTTACAACCAAAAAATCTTTTTTTTTACTTTTTGTCTGTCTATCGGTCTATCTGTCTGTTTGTTTCGGCTAATCTCCGAAACGGCTGACTGATTTTGACGGGAATTTTACTGGCAGATAGCCGGTGTTATAAGGAGTAACTTAGGCTACTATTAGAAAAAGGATTAGGGTTCCGTACAAAACAATTAAGTAATTTATGTTTATAATAGCGTCATGCGGACGAACGTCGTGGATACAGCTAGTTGGAAATATATTTTAAGTTAAAAAAAAATCATTAGGTACAACATTTTTGTTTTCTACCTCATTTCTAAAAATCAGTAGCAACGTCACCCACACAAAAATAAATCTGTGTTAGTGGTCGAACTCTTCCTTTCTATTTCGAACTCACGTAGAACATGCAGACATCACAAAACGGTTTTATACGTGCATAAAAAAAAACAAAACACTGCATCACTTGTTCAACTTGCACAAAACCTATGCTTGATTAGTTTCTGTTCAAAACTGCAACCTAAACCTCACACAGTTATCCAAAAGTAAAATTAATCCTAGGGATTTTTCGGGATTTGTGACTTCAATTTTATTGCGATTTGTAAAAATTTTAGTTCAAACCACTACGTACGTGAAGCATAATCTTTCCACGTTTGGAAACAATTCCTGGTATGCATTTGTTCTTTTTACTCTTTTCTCGCACCACTGTGAACCAAAATTTCTCTTAGGTTTAAATAATACTTCTGTCACTTAGACAAAAATAAACCTGTAGTTTTATGACAAGTGATAGGTATATCATATTCAGGATTGTGTGGTAAAACACAAAGTCGACTACATATTGAACAATCGAGAATAGAAGAAGGTATAAAAAACTTAACTGTACTATCTTTTTTGTGATATATGAAATAAACATTGAGTACAGACTGAATTAGGTACTACGTACGTGAATACTGGTTAAATTGCGAAATAAAAAACTGAATGGTGAATGGTCAGCTCTTCTAGATGCTGAGAGACAGTGGCGTGCCCGCAATGAAAAGGAGGCAAAGCCCAATTAACCGACGACATTTGGGGAAAAAATAAAGTTTCACTCCCTGTTTCTGAGTTCTGACATTGGTTTTTAATAACGCCGGTTTTATTTTTCCTATTACTTAAATATGCCTAAATATAAAAATACAAATAGTAGTGATTAACATTTCGTATTTTAAATCCCTTCACAAAAGAAGTAAATGATATAAGAGCTATCTACTGACATAAATGTAACAACAGAACCCTTCAAATCAATTCGTAATTATTTCCTCCCTTTGGCGAGAGATGGCGCTCAAATAAAAATTGGAAAATGTATGAATGTTATTCTTATTACTCACAGTGTGAACAGCCATAACTCTTCAATCATCACTACACTAGTATTCACTAATCACTCAAAACACAACGAACATCCATTCTCTCTCAAACTACACTGACTTACACGCACACATTCAAAAAAAGCCCAGCTTTAAATTCAATACAAAATGTCCCAAAAAATGTCAATAAGTACCTACAAAAACTGACGAAAACAGACACAACTTGCTAGGAACAAGCGAGAGGTCAGAAGCCAAATGCAAGCCAGTAGGTGTGAAAGAGAAAGCATTAGCACTGGCTGTAGGCCGTAGGTACGATTAGTTTCGCGCGCTCGTTTCGCGCAAAATCAGATGAGTTTAGTTTAGTTTAGTTTGTGTTAGATTTTTTTATTTGTTGTATTTAGTTTGATTGTAAGGCAAGCCGGGCTTTTCGGATTGTATGATAGTTCCGCCACTGCTGAGAGACATCGTAAAAGTAAATTGGTGAATTCTTCACCAATTTACTTTTACGATGTCTGTCTGTCTACTGTTGTACTAAAAGATATTAATGTGACTACTAGTGCGAAATAGCTTTCCAATAGATTTGAATGCTATTTCCATAGGTAAATAAGATGTGATAAAGTTGAAAAAACAATTGCATTTTGAACCAATTACGCTAGTAGTAACAGTATTCACCTATTTAAAAGTTTATGAGGAAGAGTTCACATGGAAGTAATTTCACTATGTATAATTTGCTCCGTCCAAGAAACATTTTAGATTTGCCAGTAAAAGTACAAACACATGGGATTTTACTGATAACATTTTTTACCCAAAGCTGTCGGTTACCATTATACGACTAGCAGTCCTCTTAGTTTCCCGGGAAAATACAGAAAATTTGATCAATTTTAAATCGTAGTCCCGAGTTGCCCCGAGCGAGTTTTCTCCTCAGAGAAAAGCTGTAACGATCCACATTCTTGAAATAATACAAAGAAAATCCGTTGTTCTTTTCCAGTATCTCAATAACATCTACTTCAGTTGAGGTCCTCTCGTCGATCAATCCAAGCCTTAATATAATAATCATGAATTTCTTTCAATTTGAATTAGGTACCCCTGAATACAAATTGGAGCCGAAATTTCCGGCATGTTTCCACCTTGTTATCTACGAGGTAATTTGTAAGAAAAAAATATCAGAGACGGTAATAACAAGAACTTTTTTGTTTATGTTTTTCACAGGTCCTTGTAACGAAACCGGATTTTTATAACGAGGAGACGAGGAAGAACTTATTCTGCACATTATCAGAATTGATATCGCTGAACATAGTGCCCATTGTCAACACTAACGATGCCGTCAGCCCACCGATGTATATCCATGATGACACCGTCGTACCAGGAACTGGAAAGAAGGCAAGCCATAATAATCCTTCTCTGAAAGCAAGTTGAGAACAAAATTCTTTTTCATTGACGTCTGAATTGAATTTACCTGTGAATTGTTGTCATTTCTTGGCAAACAGCGTCAAGAAATAGGAATCATTTTCATGACTAGCTTTTCACCGAATCAACATCAAGGATCATTCCTTTTTTCTTCTTCTATTGTACTACTCTTACCATAACCCTGGAATGTTACAAATCGCAACGCATCATCTTTATCGACTTTTTCAGATTCATTATAAATTGGCTGGAATTTTGTGACTCTTTTCCGCTCAATTTGCTATAACGGCCTACTCCGTCAATCAGCTGTGAGATATATTAATTACGAAATGGAGATCATTTCGTAATTAATATATCTCACAGCTAGCCCATCCCTCATCTAGGACCCATAAATCGTTATTCATTTTATGTTCCAAGGATCTTGCTGCATTTGCAATACTTTATCGTAAACCTTTTTATATCCAGGGTATAGGCATTAAGGACAACGACAGTCTGTCCGCTCTGCTGGCAGCTGAGATCCAATCAGACTTACTGATTATGATGTCTGATGTCGATGGCATATACAACAAACCTCCGTGGGAGGATGGTGCACGAATGATGCATACGTACACGTCAAAGGAGCAAGTCCAATTTGGACAAAAATCAAAGGTAAGATTAAAAACTCTTTGTTGCCAAATGATAAAAATAAATAATCGCGGAGAAAATGATCGAGTTAACTCCAGAAATGATAAAAAGAGCTTATCTTATGGAGGCAAAAAACTTAATAAAGGTCTAGCTTTGAACTGAATTTGTTGCCGAAACAATCTATTTTCTTTTGAGTTGATTCTAATGTAGATATGCAAAGTGTTTCTATGATTTTATCAGACAAATTCAACATCTATGCGTAGGTGGCATTGTAAACCCACGCAAAAACTAAAGAAGAATAACAAAGACAGTATTAATTATCTTTCAAAATAACAGTTTTGTTGTTTAGGAAGTAACTGATTGAAATCGTTGGTAATATCGCTAATCAATCAAAATTATGAAAATGTCCTTCAAAAGATTTAGAAACAAGAGCTGTCTTTTAATATTTCTGAATGAATTGAACAAAGTCGTTTAGAGGCTGTTATCACTTACGACTTTTTACACCTAATAAGTTTTTAATGCTGTTTATTACTTTAGGTTGGTACTGGAGGTATGGATTCTAAAGTAAATGCCGCAACCTGGGCTATGGCTCGTGGAGTCAGTGTGGTTATCTGCAACGGTATGCAAGACAACGCCATCAAGACTATCATCACTGGAAGAAAAGTCGGTACATTCTTTACGGATTGCGTCACTACCCCAACTACGGCTACATCTGTTGATGTTTTGGCTGAAAACGGTACGTATAAGGTACTCCAATAAGTCCAAGAAACAGACGAGAAGTAATCATACAATAATAATGCTTATTATATTTCTTTATTTAACAGCAAGAACTGGTAGCAGAGTTCTACAACGCCTTTCTCCATCAGAAAGGGCAACAGCCATTCACTCGCTAGCAGATCTATTAGTCAGCAAACAAGAAGAAATTCTAGAAGCTAACTCAAAAGACTTAGAAGAAGCTACAAAGAGCGGCCTTGCGAAGCCTTTACTAAGCAGATTATCTTTAAGTCCTAGTAAATTGAAAACTTTATCCATAGGCCTAAAGCAGATTGCCGATTCAAGTTACGAAAACGTTGGTAAAGTGTTAAGAAAAACAAAGCTTGCTGAAAATTTAGTTCTACAGCAAGTATCGGTTCCCATTGGGGTTCTTCTAGTCATATTTGAATCTAGGCCTGATTCTTTACCCCAGGTGGCTGCTTTAGCTATGGCATCGGCTAATGGTCTTCTATTAAAGGGTGGAAAGGAAGCTGCTCATTCAAACAAAGCTCTCATGGGATTAGTTAAGGAATCTCTAAAAGGTGTTGGTGCTGATGACGCCATCTCTCTTGTATCGACGAGGGAGGAAATTAGCGATTTATTGTCTATGGAGAAGCACATAGACCTTATCATTCCTAGAGGCTCATCTGAATTAGTGAGAAATATTCAGAAACAGTCACAGCATATTCCTGTCCTTGGTCACGCTGAGGGCATTTGCCACGTGTATTTAGACAAGGATGCTGATCCGGTAAAGGCATTGAAGATTGTACGCGATGCTAAATGTGATTACCCAGCTGCGTGCAATGCAATGGAAACTTTACTGATTCACGAAGATCATCTTTCTGGTGCATTATTTGATGATCTTTGCAATATGTTGAAGAAGGAAGGTGTTAAGATCCATGCTGGCCCTAAACTATCTAGTCACTTGACGTTTGGTCCACCACCAGCAAAGAGTATGAAGTTTGAATATGGAGCTCTGGAATGCTGCATTGAAGTGGTCAAAGATATGGAAGAGGCTGTTGATCACATACACAAATTCGGAAGCTCTCACACGGATGTCATTGTAACTGAAAATGGTGAGTTTTATTTCTACTAGTTCTGAAGTCACCTCTGGTTCAATTTATTTTTAAACGTTATTAGCTTCTCACTGATTTTCCTTTTAGTCACAATGAGTTATGGCTGTATCATCTGTAACTGTGGTATTATTTACATCAACAAATAAGGAAGTAGTTACATTTATAATGATAATAATTACTTCAAAGCAAACATAGTTAATTGCATGTATATCATTTTGTTGACGCGTGTTATGTATATTGTGTTTTTGGAAGTCATTGTTATCAGCAGCAGCTATGTAATGTATGTAGCTATAGATAAGTTTATCTGTGGCATTTACTCTTGTTTTATGATCGTCTGCCTGATAGGTACTATTTGTTGTACTTGAACTTGTAGTCGAGGCCAGGGATATCAAATTATTCCTATTCCAACGGGTTATAAATTTTTCCATAAAGAGCAAAATAGTGGAATGTTCATTCTGGCAAGTAGTAAACAAGTACTTGGGATACATTTTATGAAGTAGCTTATTTTGTCGTAAAATATACGACCATATTTTTCTCTGATTCACTTTGTTATGTAACAATGAATCTAACTGTGCTTATTGATCCATATCAAGTTTATAAAATTCGCATGATCAGGCATAACAAGTTGTAAATTCCTGCTTATTGTTTCAATTAATTTTAACTGTACAATGGTGTTTTGGCGCGCGGCCAAAATTAGAACCCACCGCCGCCATTTTCGCCACAATTTCACATAAAATAATACAAATGGCCACCAGAAACGCCCTGCCACATTAACTTAGCGTTATCTAATTTCTGTTGTAAATATTCGTTCCAGATAGCGCAGCGAAACGTTTCTTGAGTTCAGTGGACAGCGCGTGCGTGTTTCACAACGTGTCGTCGCGTTTCGCCGACGGCTTCCGCTTCGGCCTCGGCGCTGAAGTTGGTATCTCTACCGCCAGGATACACGCTAGAGGTGAGATAAAACTTTTGCATCGTGTGATCCCATTTACGGTTCGTTCATTTACGGTGGGGGATTTTCATATTTGTGGGGCGGATGATTTTCTAAGTACAGGGGTCAAGTCATCTCATGTTTTTTTTTATTAATAATGAAAAGTCAGGGAAATTAATTTTAAACCAAATGATTGCTGACATAAATTGTACGTATACCTATACAAATAATAACTGTAATTCTTTGGAAGTCGTGGATTACTTTAACTTTGGAAATTGACGTGGTATGTCAATTTAATTTTATATCAATTTCCCCGTTTCAAAAGGCTCAAAGTATTCGCTGTGATTCTTGTATGTGGTATGTTATCAACTATGTTCTAATGAATTAGTTACTGTAATGTTATAACTTCCAGAGGCTCAAGAACGAGCTCGCCGTGTAAACTTAACGTAAATACGTCGCTTTTTTAATATAAAATACAATAATTATCCTATAGCATTTTAGTATATTTTTTTGCAACAAGCACAATCAGTATCATCCATAGATTAATTATTAAAATCATGACAATATTACATACCTATGTGAAATGAGTATTTTTAATTTTAAAATTGACTTATGTGTCTCAGATGGGAACTGGCACAGAAAGCAATATAAAATTCACAAAACTGCCCGTAGTTTGAAATCAAAATTCTGTGAAGATCTGATACTAATTCGTCGATCTATTCCCAGGTCCCGTGGGTGTTGAAGGTTTGTTGACCACTAAATGGATCCTAGAAGGCACCGACCACACAGCTGCTGAATTCAACGAAGGCAAGAGGTCCTGGCTCCACGAGACCCTTCCAGTCAATTGACTAACTGAACCTGACCATTCAGGCAATCCAATCCAAACTGACCGTGAAGAACCACCAAAAACTCTTTGGACTAGAATCAAAGAGTTCTTTGGCAAAAAATAATTCTTAGGCTTCTTGTATACACTCGTTTTTTTAAGTATAGATTTATGTAATTTAATGTTTTTGCAAACGTTATGTTAAGAGTAAGCATGAGATAAGAAGGTACGGCAGTGCAATGTAAAGTTTAGATAAACGTTAGATAATTATACCGTGTAAGTTGTAAAAACGAATCGATTTAATAAAATATTTTGATAATAATACGTCTTTTCACCTAAATATGAGACTATTCAGGAAAAGAAACAAATAATCATGTTTCTTGTTACGTTGTAATTGATTTCAAACTATATGGGCGTTTGTACCTACTATTATGTTGCGATACTGATTTACCGGTCCGGAATAACAATCCCTAATGATTATCCTTTGAACATTTTCTACCCTTCCATCGTTATCATTACGGAGATTTTATTTTTAAAACACTTGCTCGAAAACAGGCTGTTATTGCGCCGCTAAAGGTTCACAATGCAATGCACTGCACACGTGCCCAAAACTATGCAGTCAAAGCCACCTCGGCGCTGGAAATGGCGAAGTTTTGGGCAAATAAGATATAATTTCGTGCCACTTTTCGATTTGCATTTCCCTGCTAGAGCTGGAAAGTGTGCCATAGGTTACTATGAAAAACATTTGATGCCCGTATTCATTGCGCTCTTAGTTACATTGTGTTATGCCGCATCGAGTATAGTGACTAACTTTACACACTTGCATCGAAATGTACCAACTATTTCATTTCTATGACATTTTGTAGACCCAAAAGCAGATTGAAATAACGCAACGTTTGGGATTAATACTCATACGCAGATTAACCACAGCATTTCAATTTTGGAGATTACAGCGTGCATTTTGATGAATGTAAAGTCACTGGCCACTTTCATGATAAAGGCGGTATTACCAATGCAATTTTGGAGAAGTTTCCATTTGTGGCTGCGATAGGATGATTGCTTTTGATAAAAAGGTACATTACGGGCACGTTTGACATGATTGTAGCCAAATAATCACTACCGTAACTTGTCGATGGGTCCATTGCATACCGCGACCCCCGCGGCCTCAGAAAGAAAGTTATGAGCTCCTATTTTTACGTGGTCTATTATACAATAGGTATATATTAAAAATAATCTTCCGTGAGAATTACGTAGGTGCTACACAAAATATAATTATTATAGTTAGGTGCAACTTTTCAACTTTTATTCGGAGAATTTGCGAAAGTAATTTTACCAAGAAATGTAATCGACCAACTTATTAAAGTACGGTTCTCTCTATAGGCCGCCAGCAGCTATTCTTTCTGAGAAAAAGACGTCATGAGGTGATGAATACAATATTAACACTCTAATATTATATGGTAGTAATAAAGCCTTTCTGCGGAAAGAAACGTGCAGTTGGCTTGAATTATAAATTTATAATCAAAATCTTTTGGTTGAATGACGATGACGATATGCCTTTCTCGGCAAGAAATGACGAACTCTAGGAGGCTTTTGATCAGCGGCTATTTGTTGGATGATCGCCCTCGTCATTGGTTAGTTGTGCGGTAAAGATCTACAAAAATTACCTTCGCCTATTGACTTCTGTAATGCTAAAGGTGAGCATCGAGTGAGTTCACCAATACCTTCTGATACTTGCAATGCTAAGCGCACGGCTCAAGGAGCAACTTATTTGTCCAAACATCTTTTTCACAATAAGTCCAACTTTTTACATACACATGTGTGTACATACAGTTACCATAAATGGATGAATAGTGTATCTTTCTCTAAAGGTCGCTAACCTTCAAAGAGAACCATGTTGGATACGTTTTATTGACTTCTAAAAAAGAAGGATGTTGGCGCTCGTGTGTTTGTGATGTTGTGTGTGGAGCGGGCTCGCTGGCGGGATGTCGACTGGAGAGTATGCGGTGGTGGAGCAAATAATAACACTACTTCATTCTTCAGAGTTTTCTTCTCATTTATTTTCTTGACGTTTCTTCAGACACTGTCGGATTTGGAATGCCTGAACACTTTTTTTTTTTTGTGAATGGCATCTCGCAGTTCAACCTAGGAGGTTGTCGTCTACCGAAGGAACTATCCTGAGGATACCGGAGCCTTGAGTGTAAGGCCTCCAGGCCGGGCAAATAATTTATAAACTAAGCGACTACGCGCTAAGCGCACCCCCTGAGGGGTACGAGCCTCGGCTTATGGCATCGCTTTGGGAGGACAGCAAAGGGGCAGGCTGGATCTGAGTGGTGTCATTATTTGGGGGCTGATTTTGGACTACAGGCTCAGTCTAGCGAGCTGGTTTAAGCAAGGGTCGGGAAGAGCGTGGAACGGGATGTCGCGACGGGTCTCGACGGCAAGGACGGAATGACGGCTGTTAGCGTCTATGCTTCTGCTGTATTGCTTAAAATCGCTTCGTAAATAAGCCATTATTTGTCGTAAAAAGTAAAGTATAAAAAATGGTTATTGTGGGTTATATATAGATAGACATATGGACCATACCATCGTGGACTTTTTTGTAGACCTTTTTAAAGTGTACAACACTGTAGTACATTATTTTGATCTATCTCGTAGGGTTCAGCCAGCGTTTGCAATGTAAGCGCAAAAAAAAAACTGAATCAAACAAACAAAAGTCACCGACTTCTGAAGCTAAAATAATTTTTCACTTTTTTGTGTTTTTAGATTCGGTTTTATTATTTGCAAAAAAGTTTTTTTTATTTTTAGTTGCAATATTCCATACAAATATTTTTCATCATCAGACCTGTAATGGCACTTGTAACCCAGATGGGTGCAAAGTTTTAATCAATATACTTACATGAATTAAGTCCAAACGCAAGGTAGCTACTGTAAACAGTTGAGGAGTTCCCTTAACTGTCCTTCGTCTTCATAATCAGACCCCTTATGACAGTCACAACCCATCTAGGTGTAAATTTCTTATCAATACAAATTAATCAAACCCAAACACAAGGTGACTGCTGTAAACCGTTGAGGAGTTCCCTCGACTGTCTTTCGGTTCCATCATCAGAGCGACTCCAGACCTTCTTTAAATTGTAGTGCTTTAAAATACTTAATCAAAAAATTTACAAACGCACTAGTCGCCACTACAATTTTTGAAAGCTACCCTCAATTTCTCTAGGATGCCATCAGATCCCGGTTTCCTTATCATACCCTTGAAGTATCTCCGTTCCAACAAAAAAAAAAAAATATCAAAATCAGTTCATAAACGACGAAGTTATCCGCGAACACACAAAAAAAATATATATACGATCGAATTGAGAAACCTCCTCCTTTTTTTTTTGAAGTCAGTTAAAAATGTGTTTTTTTACGACATCACATTAGAAACCTCCAAAATTATCATTGTTTCTCTACTATATTATGCATGTATTATACATATAAACCTTCCTCTTGAATCACTCTATCTATTAAATATCTGTTGCGTAGCTTTAAAGATCTAAGCATACATAGGGACAGACCGAGGAAAGCGAGTTTGTTTTATACTGTAGTGCTAGTGATACCACATTTTATTAAAGAATTCAGTAAGTACCTATTATTTTATTTGGCAGAAACATAACAATATTAGAGGAAGTTGATATTAATACTGGATAATTAATGTTTATTAAAAGAGTAACCATGGAGTTTCTTGCCGGTTCTTCTCCATAGGAAACGACCAACCCTAACCGTGCACCTTTTTGTCGACGTTTCATAAGTGCCCATGTAGGCCTATGTGAAATAAAAATATTTTGATTTTGATTTTATTTTATTTTATTGTGTTTGGGTGACTTACAGCAAACAATACAAAAGGGCTTGAGAGATTTTTGTATAAAGCCTGGCCGGCATAACTTCCTCCATTTTACTTTATTGCTTTTTATAGCTGGCGTCAATACAAACAAGTTATGTGTGAGACAAAATGTTCTAAAGTATCACGTTACCGACATATGAGCTATAAAAGTTAAAGTCCATTTACTGATGGAATCTTCAGTTTCACAACTTTGGTTTGGTTAGCCACGCATAAAACACATACCAGTCGATAGCTAGCATTAATACAAACAAGTTTTGATTGAGACAAAATCTTCTTCAGAGTTACGTTTCCGAGATACCTATAAGCTATCAAAGTTAGAATCTAGTGTTGTGATTTCATCCGGATTCATACTCAAAGTGGGTACTCACAAGAGTAGTAACTTGAGTATTTATCCAACAGCGGATTAATACATCCCACAGTTTTAGTTATGTCGATTCGGACTCGGATTCTCGGACTGACATTTCTCTATTATGTTGTCTTCATTTATGGGTAGTATTTTGTCGGAGCAAACCTCTTAACTAAAACCGACGAAGTGCGAGTCGGACTCGTGCATGAAAGGTTTCGTACCCTTTCATTTTTAATTTATTTTTGTTATTTGTTGTTTAGCGGCAACAGAAATACATATTTTTTGAACTGTCTACTGATACAGCCCGCTGACAGACGGGCGGATGGATGGACAGACGGACGGACAGCGGAGGCTTAGTAATAGGGTCCTGTTGGTTACACTTCCAGTAATCCTAAAAGCTGTAGTTCTCAGTTTCACCTATAAGAGTTTTGATTTGCGCACAATCGTTACTAAAGAAGAAGCAGAAGATTTGGAAATGACATAACAATTTTACTTATATCGGAAACCAAATAATATCTACCTTTTGTACTTAAATACTGTTCAATATTCAAGATCGATAAACACAGAAGCTGCGGTCTGGCGCACCTTGCACTGATATCAAGTTTCGTAATATAAGTTGGTGTCGGGAACTGTTTACTGAAACCGAATTACCTCTGGTCTACCGCAGAAGACCGTTCCAGAATCATTTGTTAAAATGTTTTTCTTTGTCGGAGTTGAAAGTTCAACAGTTTAGTCCAGTTTACCGATTGTATACGTGTGAAACCTATGTTTAAAATGTTACTGACTTACGTTACTTTACGCCGACGACTTGAAAATATTTGCAACGTAAACTCTGTGTCTTACTGTATGTATAGCTCTCCAGTGTGATATCGATGCTTTGAGTGAATGGGAGCTACAAACAAAATGGAATTTAACACCTCTAAATACCAAATTATGAGCTTTGGCTCATGCGGAGTCCTATACAGTACGACTACAGGTTGAAAAACGAGTCCACAGCCAGAGTATCGACAGTAAAAGACCTCGGTGTACTGTTTAATAACAAACTGACCTTTCATACACACATTATAAGCTTGGCTAAAGAATTTTTCAGACGCTTAGGTTTTGTTTTATGTAACTGTCAGGTTTTAAAAACCAGTCAGTTATCAGGCTCTTGTTCAACGCTTTAGTTCGGTACAAGCTCAAAACCAGCGCTTGTGTTTGGAATCCTCACAAGGTTAAGTATGTATATACTATATCCAGGGCTGCGGGACTGTTCGAAAGATATACCGCGGTTGCCTTGAATAGCGATAATTGTGTTTGCGAGCATTGTGTCACCCTGTGTGAAATGAATTCTTTTATGACAGTTACTTGTTCTATCCTACACGTAGTGTAGTCTCAAGTAGACTAACTTTGAAAGGCAAATCATTCTTCAGACAGTACCTCTACCATTAAAGTGCATCCACCACGATGTTACTTTTTGTTGACCTATGTATAATATGTATGTGTTGTGTTAAAACACTATTAACTTTTCCAATAACTATTCTTTAGGGGGGCTAAGTTGCTCGCGTCCGTAGGATTTACCACCTTTTCCTAGGCCCACCCTACACGTGCTCCCCGGGCGGTGTTAAAAGAGCAACAACGCCGAGCAACAGGCGGCGGTGAATTAACCTGTCCACTGGCATACCACGAGCCAAGAAGAACTAAATCCCTTCTAAAAATGTGGCCATGAAGCCTTGGGAAAGCGACATGAGTATGTCCCAACTTTTTATATGGAAGTATAATAGAGGAAATTGAAAATACAGGGAACAAGGTCAGAGGTGAAGTAATCTGTGCAGTATCCAGGAAAAACAAAAAGCCACTAAATATGTTCTTTGTAAACATAGAACCCGGTCCTAACAACTCCGACGTTAAGAGTATACAATCCATATATCACACGAGAGTCAAGATCGAAGACCCAAAGAAATCAACCGAGATTCCTCAGTGTGCAAGGTGCCAGCAATACGGTCACACCAAAAATAATTGTATGCGCCCATACAGGTGTGTCAAATGTGCTAAAGGACACAAAACAACGGACTGCCCAAAAAAGGATAAAAATACACCTGCTACATGTACTCTTTGCCTCGGTGACCATCCAGCCAACTACAAAGGTTGTCAAGTTTATAAAGATATTCGAGCACGAAAAATGGCCCATAAAGTAAACAGGAAAGCTCCATTAATCACAAAGCCGCTAGACAAACCGTCACAAAAACTCCCTCAAATAGATGACTTTCCCCCATTAAAACCAAGCAGCTATACTAAACAACAGTCCAAAAATAACCAAGAACGAACAAATCAAATTTCACCTGATAACATGAACATTGGATTCTGGAATAGACAAACAGAGAACACACAATCTCAGCCAACAAGCTCATTAGAGCAAATCATAACTAAACAATCAGCAAAGATAGATATCCTCATCGAACAAATAGGCACCCTAATGGGTCTCCTAACGACGCTCATAGCTCAGCAGAAAAAATGAAATTCCTACGAATTGCTACATGGAATATAAATGGCTTATCTCCGAACAAGCAAGAAGTTGAAATTTTTATCAACCATAACAAAATAGATATTCTCCTGATCTGCGAAACACACATGACAGATGAACGAGTGGTTAAAATTAAAGGATTCAATATATGCTATGTCAACCACCCAGATGGGACTTCTCATGCTGGGGCTGCTATAATAGTGAAGGAAAACATAAAGCACCATATCCTCCCGAATTTTAAACATGAACATATACAAGCAGCTGTAGTATCAATAGATGACTGGCAAGGATCACTAAGCGTGGCTGCAGTGTACAGTCCTCCACGTCACCGAATTGACGAACAAATGTACAGTGACTTTTTTCAAACACTTGGCAACAGATATGTAGCAGGCGGAGACTGGAACGCCAAAAACACCTTTTGGGGATCTCGATTAACGACGACAAGAGGAAGAGAGCTGAAAAAGGCCATTGATAGTAACACACTCAACATACTGTCAACTGGAGAACCAACTTACTGGCCGACTGACCCTAACAAGATTCCAGACCTCATAAATTTGGGCTGCGGGACTGTTCGAAAGAGATACCGCGGCCCTGGAACATAAAGGGCCAATGAAGGAACATGGGTGGTTTTTAGGCAGTAAGAGTCTGACACTCCCTTCCGCTCCGTCCAGAGCGGGAGGAGTCATTTGATGATTTCCCACCCTCCAAAAAAAAAAAAAAAGACCTCATAGATTTCTTTGTCACCAAAGGAATGTCAGGATTGTACACTAAAGTAGATTCATGTTTAGATGTCACAGTCATCTTGAAACAACCTCATGAGACGTTATACAACCATAAAACTGACTGGGAAGCCTTTCGAGATTACATCGAAGAAAAAACTAACCTGTGTGTACCTCTTACAACGGAAGATGACATAGAAAATGCTGCGTGGTACACTACCAATCTAATTCTGGTTGTTTTTAACGCCACTAAAACCCAAGTGTGCCTGTTCACCGCCAAAAGGAGTCCGTTCAATCTGGCTCCTACTTTCCGGGGTACATCTGTACCAGTTACCGACAGCCTCGAGCTTCTTGGTACGAAGTTGAGTGCGAATCTCAATTTCGGTGCCTACATTGAGTCGAAAGCTCAAACAGCGGCAAAAAAGCTGGGTATCCTAAATAAGGTTAAGCAGTACTTCAAGCCAGAACAGCTTTTAACCCTATATAAAACTCAAGTTCGGTCTGGCATGGAGTACTGCTGTCACCTTTGGGATGGCTCAGCCAAATACCAATTAGCCACACTCGACTCTGTTGAGCGCAGAGCCAAGAGGCTCATTGGTGACGATAAGTTGGTGAGTACCAAGCTTCATAGCCTGGCCCACCGGCGCAGAGTTGCATGTCTGTCGGTTTTTTACAGGCTGTACTTCGGTGAGTGTGCCCAAGAGCTCCACGAGATCATTCCACCATCTCCCTTCTTCCATCGGGAGTCCAGACGTACTGCGGGTTATTACCCATTCCTTGTCGATGTTCCACACATTCGCACGAAGCGCTTTGCTACATCGTTTATTATGCGCACAGCCAAGGAGTGGAATTCCCTGCCTTCGTCGGTGTTCCCAAGTTCATATGACCCCAATCTATTTAAGTCGCGAGTTAATAGGCTTCTTTTGGGTTAGCTCGTTCCATCGTCGACCTCATCTCTGTCCTCAGGACTAGATTGAGGTCAAGAGTAGGCCCAACAAACATAAAAAAAAAACAAAAAGCGGCCTGGTTATCAACTCCTTACATAGAATCCAAACCACAAAGTCAAGACAACACCCTGGAAATTCAACAGATGATAGCTGATAAGCGGAGACTAAGACGTCAGTGGCACACTCGTAGAAATCGACAAGACAAAAGCGCACTGAACAGGGCGCAAAAAAATCTAAAAGAACTACTTAAAGAAAATGAGAATAACACCTTGCAAGACAAACTAAAGACCCTATCTCCGCATAAAGCAGAAGACTATTCACTTTGGATGCTGACCAAGTCATTAAAAAGGCCAAAGAAACACTTACCTATTCCCTCTCGCCCCGGACCATGGCTTGAACCAGGGCCGGGCGCGAGAGGTCGCCGCCGCCAATCGCCGCTACGAGGACACGGCGGTGCTCCTCCCAAGCGGAGCAGACCTCGACGGTGTGCTCCACCGTGTCCTCCGGTCGATCCTCGCAATAGTAGCACCCGGGCGTTTCCTCCCGCCCGATTCGGTACAGGTACCTCCCGAAACAACCGTGTCCGGTGAGGACCTGCGTCAGGCGGAAGGTGAGGGCGCCGTGGCGCCTCTCAAGCCACTCCTCAAAGAGGGGACTTATCGCCACTATCGTGGCGTGCCCTGCACGGGGTTGCGATAGTCGCTCTCTCCATGTCGCCATGGCAGCGGAGTTACCCCCCGGCGCTGTACCTCCGCGCATGCCATGGTCCGGGGCGAGAGGGAATGGGAAGCCGTCGCCTCCTTCTGCGAAGCAGTCATGCTAGCGAAGGAGGCGGCGGAACGTGAGAGGGAGAGAACCTCCTCACGTCCCAGCCGCCGCGGGAGAAGCACCGGGCGTCGGGGGCCACGCCGTGATGGCTCTCGGCCACTGTAGGCGCGGGCCTGTGGACGGCGAGTAATGGGCTAGCTCGCCGTCCGTCCGTCGTATGACGACGGGCAGGCCGTGTCGACGGCGCGTTCGTGTTCCACGCGCGCCTCAAAGAGATGTCAGCAAACGGGAGGGGCCCGCAAGGGCCGGTGCCTGCCAGGGCTGCGGGACTGTTCGAAAGAGATACCGCGGCCCTGGAACATAAAGGGCCAATGAAGGAACATGGGTGTTTTTTAGTCAGTAAGAGTCTGACACTCCCTTCCGCTCCGCCCAGAGCGGGAGGAGTCATTTGATGATTTCTCACCCCCAAAAAAAAAAAAAAAAAAAAACACTTACCTCCACTAAAACAAGCAAACGGTAACTGGTCAAGAACACCTGCAGATAAAGCCGAGTTGTTTACTGATTTTCTAAAGAACGTCTTTAAACCCAATGAACCTAACATCATACACCCAGAAGAAGAGATTAATAAAATCCTAGACAGCGATCAACAACTTTCACTACCACTGAGACCGATTATACCAGCAGAAGTTAGGAAAGCCATAACACAATTAAAGCAAAAGAAGGCACCAGGATTTGACCTGATAACAGCGGAAGTGCTGAAACAATTACCAAAAAAAGGAATAGTACTACTGACAATCCTTTTCAATGCAGTATTGAGACTTCAATATTTTCCAAAGCTGTGGAAAGTCTCCATCATAAACATGATTCCCAAGCCAGGAAAGCCTCCTACAGAAGCCACATCTTATAGGCCAATACTACTACCAAAACAACCAAAACTACTACTACCAAAACTACCAAAACTACTACCTAACTAACTGCAACTGCAACTACCAAAACTACCACTCTCACCCACTCACACACACTCACACTCACCCCCCACTCACTCACTCACACTCACCCTCACTCACTCACTCACTCACACACACACACACTCACCCACACACACTCACACTCACACACTGCACTCACTCACACACACACACACACACTCACACACACACACACACACACACTCTGTCTCTCTCTGTGTGTGTGTCTCTGTGTCTCTGTGTCTCTCTGTGTCTCTGTGTGTCTCTGTCTGTCTATGTCTGTGTGTGTGTGTCTGTGTGTGTCTGTGTGTGTGTTGTGTGTGTCTGTGTGTGTGTGTGTGTGTGTCTGTGTGTGTCTGTCTGTGTGTGTGTGTGTGTGTGTGTCTGTGTGTCTGTGTGTGTCTCTGTCTCACTCTGTAACTGCTTCACTATCAAAACTTCTCGAGATACTAGTTCTGAGACGGCTTCTCCCAGTTCTTGAAGAACAAAATATAATACCAGATCATCAATTCGGTTTTCGTGGGCATCATGGAACGACAAAGCAAATACACCGAGTAGCTCACACAATTCGGCAGACGCTAGAAAGAAAAGAATACTTACTGCTCAGCAGTTTTCCTCGATATCCAGCAGGCTTTCGACCGTGTTTGGCATAAAGGCCTCTTATATAAAATAAAACTTCAGTTGCCGAATACTGTCTACATGCTTCTGAAGTCCTATCTGCAACACCGGACATTCCAGGTGAAATGTGAAGGTTGCCTCTCATCCATCTGCGAAATAAAAGCAGGAGTACCCCAGGGTTCGGTGTTGGGTCCAATTTTATACATAGTCTACACTGCTGACTTACCCCTTTCAGATGAAGTGATGACTGCAACCTATGCAGATGATACTGCAGTCCTCTCTAGCCACAAAGATCCTACTACAGCATCCATAAAATTACAAGAGCACCTGGTAAAAATTGGATCGTGGTTGAAGAAGTGGAGAATAAGAGCTAGCCCTGCAAAATCAGTTCATATAACATTTGCATTAAAGAGAGGGGACTGTCCGCCTGTGACACTTGACGATGCTGTCCTGCCGCAAAAATCAACAGTCAGATACCTGGGTATGCATCTAAACAGAAGGCTCACTTGGCGAGAGCATATAAAGGCGAAAAGGGATCAGGCAAACAAAAAGTTTTGCGAGTTGTATTGGCTAATATAAGCTTCTCATATACAAAAGCATTATAAAACCAGTGTGGACATACGGCATACAACTCTGGGGATCAGCAAGTCACTCAAATATAGAAATACTCCAACGCTTCCAAAATAAAGTATTGAAGACCCTGAGCATTGCACCATGGTTCATACGGAACACAGAAATACATGAGTACTTGGAAACTCCAACAGTCAAACAAGAAATAGAAAAGTCCTGTGAGGCATACAAGCAAAGACTCAAAAGACACAGAAATCATCTGGCCACAACACTGTTGAACACAAACAACTGCATGTTCCGATTGAAAAGGACAAGATTAGCCTCAATCTGATGATTGTTAGAAAATGGGAGATGCCACATCACTGGATGTGCAAATCGAAAAGAAATACAAAAGTCAACAAATCTGATTAAAGCTCTGGGGCTGATGGCAGATATTAATTATAAAAAAAAAAAAAACTTTTCTTTATCAGTTGTTGCCTACTAAGATTAATAGTAACCTCGGTGTGGACACACCTTTAGATCGATTTACTTTCCCAAACTCTTAGGAAAAATATAACATTTTGCATGTACTTAATTAACACATAAACTAAGTACAGTCAGTGCTCTAAAATATTTGACCCCATTCATAAACAAGAAGTGGGAAGTGGGATGAGGTAGGTACTGCCAGACCCTGCCTAGCTAATGAACCTTGCGTTGCAACGAGCATTCAATACGTATTCACTTGCAAAAGGGGTTCATTTGAATAACGATCGATACGTTTTGGCTACCGATACACTTACAGATTAAGAGAGCATTCAAACTGCGTCCTTAGCTTGCCTAATTAAAACTGTTATCAAAATGGACGTGAGTACTATGAACTCATTATGAAATTAGTTTCAATGTTTACACTCGTTATCGGTTTCATTTACGAGCAATAATCCTAGTATTTGCACAGCCATCGCATTATCAAACAGTTAGGATTATATCAACAGACAGTTGTTGATAATGTTGTTGCTTAATATTATTTTACTAACACTGAGGAATTTTCCCGAGAATTTTGAGAATTTTCTTCGTTCTTTAGGTATTCGCGAGACCAAGTTTAAATGACTATACATTGCTAATGTGAAGACCATGTGAGTCCTTTTTTTCGCTTTGGTTTCAATGATTGTCTGGCAGTTTGAGTAGTATAAGCGACCTAACCTAACTGACAAATGCTTGCACTGACTGGACAGGTCCACTAAAATCTATGTGGTTCTTTCTTCAAAAGACCATCTTAGACACTAATCTGCATAGTCCTCGTGTGAATTGACCAAGATTATGTCTGGACCTTAAAAGAGACTATGACCAGTAGTCAGCTACGAAACATCGGCTAGCTAGTTAAAAAAAAAATGTGTTAAAGTATTTGTAAAAACCTATTTGCAAAATAAACATTATTTATAATTTTCCTCAAATTAATAATCTACACACTACAATACACGAATTAGTTCACCAAAATTCCTCTTAATTGTTTCTACACATCCTCTTAGTTTCAGGATCTTTTAGATCACGTCGCAAGTCGTCACTGTAGTGACAATCAATTCGTCGCTAACATGTACATGCAACGTGCAATATGTATGAATGATGATATATAGGTAAATTATATATTAAGGATACAATACCAACATTATCAAACCGTAAGCAGAGCCAGGCATCATTATTTTTCAATAACGTTTATTTACTAAGGTCAAACATTTCTTGTTATGCATAAAGCAAGTACTGAGTAATAGTAAAAACTAATTATCTCAAGTTAATCAGTTGTATGCTTAACAATAAGTGTTTATAGCTATCAAACATATATAAATGATGAAATGTCCCAGTTTGCCTGTATAACGTTCCAACTGGCCGAACGGGATAGTATTGTGGCGATTTCCATGAATATTTTATTATTTAGTAGATATTAATATAAGTGTGACTTAAAATGTTGCAATTATGCGGTAGTGTGCTAAGGAAAGTGAATGGAAGGAGGTTTTATACCGTCGGATGGGATAGGTCAACGGTCGTTCGACAGAAAGTTTTGGAGGTGAGTGTCACTATAAATTATACTTTCTCTTTTATCTATACTAATATTAATTTAATATTATAAAGCTGAAGAGTTTGTTTGTTTGTTTGTTTGCTTGAACGCGCTAATCTCAGGAACTGCTGGTTCGAATTGAAAAATTCTTTGTGTGTTGGATAGCCCATTTATCGAGGAAGGATATAGGCTATATAACATTACGCTACGACCCTTAGGAGCCGCGCAGCGTGTGACACCGCGGGGAACAGCTAGTATTAGATAAAAAAGTTGTTCTGGTTAGGCCGCGTTTGCCTAGCCCGTGCCTCGGAAAGGTCGTTAAGCCGTTGGTCCTGGCTGTCATTTGTAGATCTTCGACAATCGCTACAGGTAGTCAGTGGCCCGAAAGTCTGGACAACCAGTCTTACCAAGGGGTAATCGTGTCATCCAGTACTAACTGGTTTGTGGAGGTCAGATAGGCAGTCGCTCCTATTAAGATACTGCATCCGGTGAGATTGCAAGCCGATCCCAACATAGCTGGGAAAAAGGATAGGCAGATGAATGGTTGCCAAATTTTTAAACAAGCTACTTTTAGCCTTAACTAATAAAATAGTTCACGTAGGACCTTTCTTCATACAACTTTATACCACGAAACGCTTTACTTTACTTCAGGTTAGATTTATTTCTCAATACCCTAGGCAGAGGTAGTCCTGCTGTGCCAACTAGTTTGTTCGTCCATTTTATTACTTGGCACGGTGGGTATTAACTGAAAAATCATTGCAGGGTGTAACAGGGAGGTGCGGTTATATTTACGTGTGTTGATTGCCATCAAACTGAAAAACTTTCAACAAGGGACCGATAATGGCCGACTTAAGGTTCGAGAATCATTGACTAGACCTTTTCACCAAGCCATACAACCTCATTGCAATCGTTAGATTAGCCCAACGTCCTGAATGTTTAATTTAAATTCTCTAATCAATGATTCCCTTTCATTCTTGCTCCTAACACCCTCTATCAGCAAATGTTGCACATCTTCAATTTTGTTGCATCTTTCACAATTAGTCAATAAAACACTAACTCATTTTCCTTCTCTTTCAGGGCATGAACGTCGACAAGCGGAACTTGGCGAGTGCTGAACGAAAACAAAGGACGTTCACAGACAGATCTCAGTTAAAGTACGCGAGAAGACTGGTCGTCAAGCTTGGTAGTGCTGTCATTACTAGGGAAGATGGCAAAGGACTGGCTTTGGGAAGACTCTCTTCTATTGTTGAACAGGTATGTGTGGGATATACGTCTGTAGGAAGACTTGAACTCGATGAAACCCACCCCTAATTGCTACAAAATAAAGACGCTTTTTGTTAATCTGTATCTGTACCATACTACCATGCCACGTGGCAATGCTGCCAGCCTTCTGAGCCCTTTCCCTGTTGACAGCGATGAGCATAAATTTTTAGACGCCCCGTAATTATTTTTCCTTTTTTATACTTGTACATATTATGATTATAAGTCTATTTATAGTTTGTAAATCAGGTACTCGTACACACATATAGTAAATAAACACTAGATTTCTGTATCCGCACGTTTTTAACTTTGACAAGAAGTTTTACAAACCTCATGATGGTGTCTACATACTGGGGGAGCAACTTCACTATACATACTTTCCGTCGCCCATTCAATTGAAATATTTAATATGTTTGGCAGCAGGTCGTATTAGAAATGAATTGAATAATTTTCATTTCATTTCAATTTTTATTCATCGTTAACCAGTAATAATTGAGCTTTAATGTTCACACTGAAATTAAGTCACATTCCTGCTTTTAACGTTGTTTTAAAACCGACAGCGTTTTCAACATTATTGAAAACGCTGATTATTGATTGATTGAAATTATTTGAATCAATGCTTCTACTCATTCCTGCGTAAATATTCGACCAGAACTATTCCAATAAATCGAGGACCTAATTTTATAGCAGAAATGTTTTACAGACTATTAGAATAATGCTAAAAAGACTATAAATACTGACAACCGAAGTAATTGGTGCTTTTGTTGTAATTTGTAATACCTACGAGTAAAATATTTGAAACCTCTTTGAAGGCTATACGGCAATGTTTGATTTCTGTTTTATATTTCAGTTTGAAACTTTTTATAGGGTTTTTTTGAAATTGGAAGCTTATCTGGATTACGAAACGTAGAACTGGCTGATTGGTGTTATAAAAATTCGAGTATTCAGTAATTCGTTCCATTGAAAAAATACTGCACAATTTTTGAATATCGAATGGTTTGAGAAGACTTAGTACTAAGCTTTTCAAAATCGCACAATCTAGTATTTTTTTCTTGTTGGACCATAGCCTAAAATGGAAAAGTAAGCCTATTTTTTACAACTAAGGTTTATTTTCGCAGGTAGCAGAATGCCACCATGAAGGTCGAGAATGCATCATGGTCACAAGCGGAGCGGTTGCGTTTGGTCGACAGAAGCTGACACAGGAGCTACTTATGTCCCTTTCTATGCGGGAGACTTTGTCTCCAAGCGATCATACAAGAGAGGTGAGTGACACGAGTTTGATAACAGTTTTCGATATTGAATAGACGTTTGCAGCAGTGCAGTTATCGTTAATTTGATGATATACTCTTGCATATGATAAGGCTATCAGGGAAACGATACGATGACGACGATGACGGACGGACAATACGATGCGATCATAATAATGATCAATGCAATAGTTCAGTCATGTGTGTTTCTAAAGATAACTTCAATGAATATTCTTGATATTATTTATTTGTATTCATACAATGTTCAATGTCAAACCATTTATTCCAATTAGGCCATTATGGGCCTGTGTGGGAATCGAACCCACGACCTCCGTCCTAGCAGTCAGGGTCACTAACCACTAGACCAACAGACCAATCGAAGCCAGTTGAAGTGTATAGTGTGTAGTCTAATCCTACTTACACTGTTGGCAGATTTAAAAGACAGGGAAGCAAATCGATCTAAGTAGGTAGGTAATGTAGCTATGGAACCTCTTTTTATTTTGTATAATTAAAGATCATCCTTTACCTCTTGAACACTAGCTCCAAGCTCAGGCGACATACATTTTGCGAAATCGACGGCATAGAAAAAAAAAGTAACTGCTTAGACCATACTACGAGTCACCGCGACCGCGTCGATCCCAAACCCGATACTCACTTGAAGGAAACAAGTGACACAATTATGCGGTTGTCGCTTACCGCAATCGACCAAAGAGTTCCAAGTTGAATGCGCCAATCAGTTTCAGTACCTAATCTTCCCATTTTCTTCATTCAGGACGCAGTCAGTATCCTGGACCCCAGAGCAGCCGCAGCCGTGGGACAGTCAGAACTGATGGCCATGTACGACGCCATGTTCTCACAGTACAATGTCAAGATTGCACAGGTAAGCTCAGAGGGACCTTATGATGTAATGCTTCAAAGTCATCATCAATTATGATGCCGCCTATCACCAGAATTGCTAAATAAGAACACCGGTATCTGCACTGAATCTAAACCCAATCCCACACACCACTTTTGAAATAAATTACGATTCTATATTAACTGTATTGTTGCACAGCATAATTACCATTTGTTTTTATGGCTTCTGAAAATTATTATTGTAGGAAAAGTCTTTGTTTAGTGCCATGTTTGATATATTTTTTTATCGAGCCAATAATTCTAAATCGCGTTTCTATCCTTACTATTTACTTGAAGGTATGTTCAATTTTTATGGAATGATTTTTTTTTGTAACAAAACTCATATTTCTTAGATTTTCAGACGTTCAAATATCTAAAACAGTACTGCAACCTCGCCTTAACTCGTCTGGTATTACAGGCGTGTTTTTAGTTTGAAATAATATATGTTGTGGAATTGGGAATATAAGATCGCAATATTTGCTAAAATCCCGTATAAACAAACTGTCACGACGAAATCTAAAGAAAACTATCTTATAACCATGTGTGAAATTGAACGTCGCTTTAAAAGGATTCAATATGTCGTTCTCTGGTATTGCCCCGAGCGAGTTTTCTCCTCAGATAAAAGCTGTAACGATCCACATTCTTGAAATAATACAAAGAAAATCCGTTGTTCTTTTCCAGTATCTCAATAACATCTACTTCAGTTGAGGTCCTCTCGTCGATCAATCCAAGCCTTAATATAATAATCATGAATTTCTTTCAATTTGAATTAGGTACCCCTGAATACAAATTGGAGTCGAAATTTCCGGCATGTTTCCCCCTTGTTATCTACTCGTACGAGGTAATTTCTAAGGAAAAAATATCGGAGACGGTAATAACAAGAACTTATTTGTTGATGTTTTTCACAGGTCCTTGTAACGAAACCGGATTTTTATAACGAGGAGACGAGAAAGAACTTATTCTGCACATTGTCAGAATTGATATCGCTGAACATAGTGCCTATTGTCAACACTAACGATGCTGTCAGCCCACCGATGTATATCCATGATGACACCGTCGTACCAGGAACTGGAAAGAAGGCAAGCCATAATAATCCTTCCTTAAAAGCAAAAAAGCAAACGGAGAATTACATTATTTTTCATTAACGTAATTAAAAAAAAATAATTATTCACCCGTGAAATGATTGTCATTTCTTGGAAAACTGCGTAAAAAAATAAGAAATCATTTTAATGTTTTATCAAAACAGAAATTAAAAGACGTTTGCCGATTTATTTGTCGGTCCGAACATTTCACAGAGTCGATACAAAGGATCATCCCCTTTTCCTTCTTCTGAATGTTACAAATCGCAACGCATCATCTTTATCGACTTTTGCAGATTCATCATAAATTGGCTGGAATTTTGTGACTCTTTTCCGCTCAATTTACTATAGCGGCCCAATCCGTCAATCAGCTGTGGATATCTTAATTACGGATTGATCTCCCCCATCCCTCAATTGGGACCCATAAATCTTGATTCGTTTTATGTTCCAAGGATCTTTCTGCATTTGCCATAATATTATATCATCGTAAACCTTTTTTATCCAGGGTATAGGCATTAAGGACAACGACAGTCTGTCCGCTCTGCTGGCAGCTGAGATCCAATCAGACTTACTGATTATGATGTCTGATGTCGATGGCATATACAACAAACCTCCGTGGGAGGATGGTGCACGAATGATGCATACGTACACGTCAAAGGAACAAGTCCAATTTGGTCAAAAATCAAAGGTAAGATCAAAAACTCTTTGTTGCCACATGATAAAAATAAATTTTCGCGGAGAAAAACAACGGATCGCGGAGTTAACTCCAGAAATGATAAAAAGAGCTTATGGAAGCAAAAAACCTAAATACAGTCTAGCTTTGAACTGAATTTGTTGCCGAAACAATCTATTTTCTTTTGAGCTGATCCTAAAGTAGATATTATGCAGTGTCTCTATGATTTTACCAGACAAAGGCAAGAACTAAAGAAAAATAACAAGGACAGTATTAATAATCTTTAAAAATAAAAGTATTGTTGTTTAGGAAGTAACTGATTGAAATTGTTGGTAATATCGCTTATCAATCAAAATTATGAAAATGTCCTTCAAAAGATTTAGAAACAAGAGCTGTCTCTAATATTTCTGAATGTAATAAATTGAACAAAGCCGTCTGAATACTGTTATCACTAATCACATAAGACTTTTTACATATTTGCTGTTTTTAACTTTAGGTTGGTACTGGAGGTATGGATACTAAAGTAAATGCCGCAACCTGGGCTATGGCTCGTGGAGTCAGTGTGGTTATCTGCAACGGTATGCTAGACAATGCCATCAAGACTATCATCAGTGGAAGAAAAGTCGGTACATTCTTTACGGATTGCGTCACTACCCCAACTACGGCTACATCTGTTGATGTTTTGGCTGAAAACGGTACGTATAGGTGCTCTAATAAGTCCAAGAAACAAACGAGAAGTAATCATACAATAATAAGGCTTATTATATTTCTTTATTTAACAGCAAGAACTGGTAGCAGAGTTCTACAACGCCTTTCTCCATCAGAAAGGGCAACAGCCATTCACTCGCTAGCAGATCTATTAGTCAGCAAACAAGAAGAAATTCTAGAAGCAAACTCAAAAGACTTAGAAGAAGCTACAAAGAGCGGCCTTGCGAAGCCTTTACTAAGCAGATTATCTTTAAGTCCTAGCAAATTGAAAACTTTATCCATAGGCCTAAAGCAGATTGCCGATTCAAGTTACGAAAACGTTGGTAAAGTGTTAAGAAAAACAAAGCTTGCTGAAAATTTAGTTCTACAGCAAGTATCGGTTCCCATTGGGGTTCTTCTAGTCATATTTGAATCTAGGCCTGATTCTTTACCCCAGGTGGCTGCTTTAGCTATGGCATCGGCTAATGGTCTTCTATTAAAGGGTGGAAAGGAAGCTGCTCATTCAAACAAAGCTCTCATGGGATTAGTTAAGGAATCTCTAAAAGGTGTTGGTGCTGATGACGCCATCTCTCTTGTATCGACGAGGGAGGAAATTAGCGATTTATTGTCTATGGAGAAGCACATAGACCTTATCATTCCTAGAGGCTCATCTGAATTAGTGAGAAATATTCAGAAACAGTCACAGCATATTCCTGTCCTTGGTCACGCTGAGGGCATTTGCCACGTGTATTTAGACAAGGATGCTGATCCAGTGAAGGCATTGAAGATTGTACGCGATGCTAAATGTGATTACCCAGCTGCGTGCAATGCAATGGAAACTTTACTGATTCACGAAGATCATCTTTCTGGTGCATTATTTGATGATCTTTGCAAAATGTTGAAGAAGGAAGGTGTTAAGATCCATGCTGGCCCTAAACTATCTAGTCATTTGACATTTGGTCCACCGCCAGCAAAAAGTATGAAGTTTGAATATGGAGCTTTGGAATGTTGCATTGAAGTGGTCAAGGATTTGGAAGAGGCTGTTGATCACATACACAAATTCGGGAGCTCTCACACGGATGTCATTGTAACTGAAAATGGTGAGACTTTTTCTTATTCAACAGCGTTCATACTTATTCTGAGATCACCTCTGGTTCAATATATTTTTAAACGTTATTAGCTTCTTAACGATTTTCCTCTCAGTCCAAATGAGTTATAACTGTATCATCTGTAACTTGAGTTTTATTTTCATTAAAAAATAGGGAAGTAGTAACATTTGTAATGATAATAAAATTACTTCAAGGCAAACATAGTTAATTGCATGAATACCATTTTGTTGACGCTTGTTATGTATATTGTTTTTTTGGAAGTCATTGTTATCGGCAACAGCTATGTATATAGCTATAGATAAGTTTATCTGTGGCAGTTACTCTTGTTTTATGATCGTCTGCCTGATAGGTAGTATTTGTTGTACTTGAACATGCAGTTGAGGCCAGGGACATCAAATTATTCCTATGACCAACGGATTATGTATTTTTCCAAGTAGTAAACAAGTTCTTGGGATACATTTTATGAAGTAGCATAATTTGTAGTAAAATTTACAACCAATTTTTTCTCTAACGCATTTTGTTATGTAACAATTAATTTAACTGTGCTAATTGATTAATATGAAGCTTATAAATTAAACTTATTCGCATGATCAGGCATAACAAATTCTAAATTCCTGTTTCTTGTTTCAATTAAAACATCAATTTTCAAGGGTGTTTTGGCGCGCGGCCAAAATCAGAACCCACCGCCGTCATTTTCGCCATAATTTTACAAAAAAAAATACAAATGGCCACCAAAAACGCTCTGCCGAATTCGTTCAAGCACCGAAAGATTCCTTGAATGACTAACCCGCAATCAATACTTCTCTTATGAAAGTCTACTTAGCGTTATCTAATTTCTGTTGTAATTATTCGTTCCAGATAGCGCAGCGAAACGTTTCTTGAGCTCAGTGGATAGTGCGTGCGTGTTCCATAACGTGTCGTCTCGTTTCGCCGACGGCTTCCGCTTCGGCCTCGGTGCTGAAGTTGGTATCTCTACCGCCAGGATACACGCTAGAGGTGAGATAAAACTTTTGTACCGTGTGATTCCGTTTACGGTTTTAATTTACGGTGGGGCATTTTCATATTAGTGGAGCAGATGATTTTCTGAGTACTGGGGTCAAAAGTCATCTTATGTGTTTTTTACGAATAATGAAAAGTCAGGGAAATTAATTTTTAAACCAGCTTGTTTGCTGACATAAATAGTTCGTGTGTTCGTTTACTACCTATATCAATTACAACTGTAGTTTGCTGGCAGTCGTGGATTACTTTAATTTTGCAAATTGGCGTATGATGTCAATTTATTATTCAATCAATTTCCCCGGTTTAAAGGCTCAAAGTATTCGCTGTGATTCTGGTATGTGGAATGTTGTCAACTGTTTTCTAATGAATTAGTTACTTTAATATTTTGACTACTAGATTAAAACTGGCACAGAAGGCAGTACAAACTGCTGTTAGTTTGAAATCAAAATTTTGTGAACATCTGATGTACTAATTTTTCGATCTGTTCCCAGGTCCCGTGGGTGTTGAAGGTTTGTTAACCACCAAATGGATCCTAGAAGGTACCGACCACACAGCTGCTGAATTCAACGACGGCAAGAGGACCTGGCTACACGAGGCCCTCACAGTGAATTGACTAACTAAACCTGAGCATTCCAGCAATCCAATCCGATCTGACCGTGAAGAACCAACAAAAATTCTTTGGACTACAATCAAAGAGATCTTTGTCAAAATCATCGGCATCGGCTAGTGGTCTTTTATTAAAGGGTGGAAAGGAAGCTGTTCATTCAAACAAAGCTCTTATGGGATTAGTTAAGGAATATTTAAAAGGTGTTGGTGCTGATGACGCGATCTCTCTTGTGTGGACGAGGGAGAAAATGAGTGATTTATTGTCTATGGAGATTCACATAGACGCCACGTGACTTTATCATTCCTAGAGGCTCATCTGATTTATTAAGAAATATTCAGAAACAATCACAGCATATTCCTGTCCTTGGTCACGCTGAGGGCATTTACCACGTGTACTGAGACAAGGCTGGCAGCAGAGTTCTACAACGCCTTTCTCCATCAGAAAGGGTAACAGCCATTCACTCGATAGCAGATCTATTAGTCACCAAACAAGAAGAAATTCTAGAAGCAAACTCAAAAGACTTAGAAGAAGCTACAAAGAGCGGTCTTGCGAAGCCTTTACTAAGCAGATTATCTTTAAGTCCTAGCAAATTGAAAACTTTATCCATAGGCCTAAAACAGATTGCCGGTTCAAGTTACGAAAACGTTGGTAAAGTGTTAAGAAAAACAAAGCTTGCTGAAAATTTAGATCTACAGCAAGTATCGGTTCCCATTGGGGTTCTTCTAGTCATATTTGAATCTAGGCCTGATTCTTTACCCCAGGTGGCTGCTTTAGCTATGGCATCGGCTAATGGTCTTCTATTAAAGGGTGGAAAGGAAGCTGCTCATTCAAACAAAGCTCTCATGGGATTAGTTAAGGAATCTCTAAAAGGTGTTGGTGCTGATGACGCCATCTCTCTTGTATCAACGAGGGAGGAAATTAGCGATCTATTGTCTATGGAGAAGCACATAGACCTTATCATTCCTAGAGGCTCATCTGATTTAGTAAGAAATATTCAGAAACAGTCACAGCATATTCCTGTCCTTGGTCACGCTGAGGGCATTTGCCACTTGTATTTAGACAAGGATGCTGATCTGGTAAAGACATTGAAGATGGTACGCGATGCTAAGTGTGATTACCCAGCTGCGTGCAATGCAATGGAAACTTTACTGATTCACGAAGATCATCTTTCTGGTGAATTATTTGTTGATCCTTGCAAAATTTTGAAAAAGGAAGGTGTTAAGATCCATGCTGGCCCTAAACTATCTAGTCACTTGACGTTTGGTCCACCGCCAGCAAAAAGTATGAAGTTTGAATATGGAGCTTTGGAATGCTGCATTGAAGTGGTCAAGGATATGGTAGAGGCTGTAGATCACATACACAATTGGGAAGTTTTCACACGGATATCATTGTAACTGAAAATGGTGAGTCGATATCTTATTTAACACCTTTCATACTTATTCTGAAATCACCTCTGGTTCAATATATTTTTAAACGTTATTAACTTCTCAATGATTTTCCTCTCAGTTATAGTAGCGTGTAAATGGACCCTTCAAACTAAGTAACCCCACTCAAAATTTATTGCGGGGAAACGCCTTGTTTTTGGGTGAAAAATCATATTTTACGGTAAAACTCAATGTAACGCACTCAAAACATTGTGCTGAAGGATGCATTGAATAGTAAACGCATCATGGAGGTTAAAGTAAAGTCATAGCCTGAACAGTCTTCTTGCCTTATGGGCTTGACGTATTGTTGGAACTGGTACAGAAGGCAATAAAAATTCGCAAAGCTGGCAGTTTGAAATATTTTTTTTGTGAAGATCTGAAATACTAATTTGTCGATTTGTTCCCAGGTTCCGTGGGTGTTGAAGGCTTGTTGACCACCAAATGGATCCTAGAAGGTACCGACCACACAGCTGCTGAATTCAACGACGGCAAGAGGACCTGGCTACACGAGGCCCTCACAGTGAAATGACTAACTGAACCTGACCATTCAGGCAATCCAATCCAACCTGACCGTGAAGATCCAGCAAAACCTCTTTGGAATAGAATCAAAGAGTTCTTTGGCAAAAAATAATTATTAGGTTTCTTGGATACACTAGTTTTTAGGGTTCCGTACCCAAAGGGTAAAACGGGACCTTATTACTAAGACTTCGCTGTCTGTCTGTCTGTCTGTCTCCAGGCTGTATCTCATAAACCGTGATAGCTAGAAAGCTGAAATTTTCACAAATGATGTATTACTATTACAACAAATAGTAAAAATTAAAAAAAAAAATGTTAAGGGGGGCTCCCATACAACAGATATGTTTTTTTTTTGCCGTTTTTATAGATAATGGTACGGAACCCTTCGTGCGCGAGTCCGACTCCCACTTGGCCGGTTTTTTTTAAACTTATACTGTCACTTACGGGATATCTTCCGTGATTGTACATGATTTTGAGCTCCCGATATCGCGGAAGATATCCCGTAAGTGACAGTATAAGTTTAGTTTTAAACCATGAAAGCTTAAAACAGTAGTTTTCTTTAAGTATAGATTTTTGTAATTAAATGTTTTTGCAAACGTAATGTAAAGAAACGAAGGGTAAGCATGAGATAAGAAGGTACGGCAATGCAATGTAAAATGTAGATAATTATACCGTGTAAGTTGTAAAAACGAATCGATTTAATAAAATATTTTGACAATAATACATACGTCTTTTCCCCTCAATATTTGACTTTTCAGGAAAAGAAACAAATGATCATGTTTCTTGTTACATCGTTTGAACTATTCTCTTGCGATACTGATTTACCGGTCCGGAATAACAATCCCTAATGATTATCCTTTGAACATTTTCTACCTTTCCATCGTTATCATTGTGTAACTGGTTTTTCAAAATACTTGCTTGGAAACTGGCTCTTATTGCGCCGCTGTCGGTTCACACAATGCAATGTACTGCACACGTGCCCAAAACTATGCATCCAAAGCGCCCTCTGTGCTGGATTTTCATAACCTGCAACCTAGTTAGAGTAATACGAAGAAGACTAACTAAGTAAGACTGGTGGGACTTTCGGGCTATTGACTATGTACGAGTCAATATTCCTCATAAAGCAAAAGTACTTTTCTGCGCACGTAATGTATTACGCTAAACGTACTTTATTAATTATATATTTTAACATAAATTCAGTCGTCACTAAAACTTGGCCACGAGCGGGTCGATCAATAATAACATTGTATCAAGTGCGGCTCAGATAACTAAACAATCGTAACTTATTAAACTATTGAACCTAACAGTGGTTTGGTGTGAGTTAACTACCTTCCTACAACAACTACCGGGGTATCAGTCAACGACGAGAATACCTCAACAGACTACCTGTAAGGACTCAAAAATCTACAAATAACAGCCGCGACCAACGGACTCGGTATGTGTTGGTTGGTCACTCATTCATGGACCGACCTTGGCATACGCTGCTTAACCTTGAATAAAGCTCTTATTATTACGTGGTCTAACGCGGAATAGAAGACGTTTTCGTGAGAATTATGTATGTGTTACACAATACATATTACAGTTAGACGCAACTTTCCAACTTTTATTCGGAGAATTTGCGAAAGTAATGTTACCAAGAAATGTAATCGGCCAATTTATTAAAGTACGGTTCTCTCTGTAGGCCGCCAGCAGCTTTCCTTTCTGAGCAGAAAAAAGGCGTCATGAGGTGATGAATAAAATATTAACACTCTAATATAATTTCAAGTTGATGCTGGCGTTCATGTTGCTTAGAGCCTAAACAAGTGGCGCGTGGCTGTCGCTTCTAAAGTTTTTCTTCATATTTCTACAAGATTGATATAAGGTTTTTGGTGGCTTTTGTCGATCTAATAGAACTTTGACATCAAAAAATTCAGGCCTGATTTTTTTTTATGTCAGTCGTTTTTTCGATTTTTCATCTCCCCCTTGGTGAGATGTCATGGGTTTTGACTTGACCCCCTCGCCCCCACCATATCTTACGTAAGATTTTTTAAATGGTGTAAGTATTTTAGTGTAAATATGGTTAATCTGAGTTTGATTGCGTTGGATTCATTTAAAAAACATAATTTTCCCAATAATTTTCATTGGATATTTATTATTAAGTATTATTGTGTAGGATTAAGCCATATTTTAGTGGAAAACATGTTTACTCCCCAGTTTTCTCGCAATTTCGCTGTTATGTGATACTAGCCGATATTTCTCTCCCACGTGAGATTGTGTGAGATTCGGCTCGCCCCTCCCCTCCTTAAACGCCACACGTAATTAATGGACGCGCCCTCTGCCAGTATCCTAATTTCTTATTTAATAGGTGACAAAAAAAAAAATGCTATGAGTATAACCCGTCTTCCTGCATAAGATTAGCACCGTTTCAATCCTTCCATCGAAGTCGATGATTCGAATCCAGGCTAGCGCTTTACTAGAGTTCTCAAAATGTTGAACTAAAGCAACGAAAGAAAATTGGAATGTCCTTATTTATAGGGTTTAAAGTTCGAAAACGTTCATCATCCACCAATCAGCTTTTTTTTTTTTTTTTTTTTTTGGGGGGTGGGAAATCATCAAATGACTCCTCCCGCTCTGGGCGGAGCGGAAGGGAGTGTCAGACTCTTACTGACTAAAAACCACCCATGTTCCTTCATTGGCCCTTTATGTTCCAGGGCCGCGGTATCTCTTTCGAACAGTCCCGCAGCCCTGGCAGGCACCGGCCCTTGCGGGCCCCTCCCGTTTGCTGACAACTCTTTGAGGCGCGCGTGGAACACGAACGCGCCGTCGACACGGCCTGCCCGTTATCATACGACGGACGGACGGCGAGCTAGCCCATTACTCGCCGTCCACAGGCCCGCGCCTACGGTGGCCGAGAGCCATCACGGCGTGGCCCCCGACGCCCGGTGCTTCTCCCGCGGCGGCTGGGACGTGAGGAGGTTCTCTCCCTCTCACGTTCCGCCGCCTCCTTCGCTAGCATGACTGCTTCGCAGAAGGAGGCGACGGCTTCCCATTCCCTCTCGCCCCGGACCATGGCTTGAACCAGGGCCGGGCGCGAGAGGTCGCCGCCGCCAATCGCCGCTACGAGGACACGGCGGTGCTCCTCCCAAGCGGAGCAGACCTCGACGGTGTGCTCCACCGTGTCCTCCGGTCGATCCTCGCAATTGTAGCACCCGGGCGTTTCCTCCCGCCCGATTCGGTGCAGGTACCTCCCGAAGCACCCGTGTCCCGGTGAGGACCTGCGTCAGGCGGAAGGTGAGGGCGCCGTGGCGCCTCTCAAGCCACTCCTCAAAGAGGGGACTTATCGCCACTATCGTGGCGTGCCCTGCACGGGGTTGCGATAGTCGCTCCCTCCATGTCGCCATGAGATCACGGCGGAGGTCTGTCCGCCGCGCGACAATATGCCGCGGCAGCGGAGTTACCCCCCGGCTCTGTACCTCCGCGCGCCACTCGTGCAGGCGCGCGAGGACTATGGCCTCCAGATCCCATGGCGGCAATCCGGCAAGGAGGCTCGCCGCCTCGCGGGAGATCGTGCGGTATCCACGGATGAGCGTTACGGCTACCACCTTTTGGGGCGCGTTCAGGTAGTGCTTTGCACGCAACCTCAACGAACGCGCCCACACCGGGGCCCCGTAAAGGGCCATGCACTGCCCGCCTCCGGCAGGAGGCGTTTGGTCCCCTCAGGTCGGGCAGGAGCCGCTTGAAGGCAGCCCCGGCCTTTTCCAGTCTGGGAGCCAAACGTCGGAAATGCTCCACGAAGTTCCATCGGCTGTCGAGGACGAGTCCGAGGTACCTCAACGTCGACTCGACGCCGACGGGAACCCCTCCTACCGTGAGTATGGATCCCGACGGTGGCGCGCTCCGAGGCCCATGAAAGCACATGGCCTCGGACTTGTGCAATGCCACCTCGAGACCCAATTGCCGGATCCTCTCAACGACTATCGCAACCCCGCGTGTCATCAATTCGGCCGCCGCCTCGTGCGACCTCCCCCGCGCCAGCACCAGCGTGTCGTCAGCGTAGCAGACTACGCTGACGCCGCTAGGGAGGTCGGCACGCAGCACCCAGTCGTAGCCGATGTTCCACAAGGGCGGCCCCAGAACCGATCCCTGTGGAACACCGCACGACATCTCTCGCCGGTTCCATTCTCCGCTGATCCACCAATCAGCCTTGTGTGATATTAAACCTTATAAATTAAACCGTATGGCCTATTATAAAGCACTTAGCAAAACAGTATTTCTGCAGCAAAAAGTGCTATCCCTTTAGTAACAAAATCACTATGAAAAAAAGAATACCCGTATTCCAGATTTTAAGTCAGACATGTTAGTGATTCGTATGTATCTAGACGCAGACAGGATCGTTTTGTTTCCAAAGAAACTTTATCTCTTGCTAACGGAAATCTACGCGATTGAATCGTCTGAGCATGCGTCGTACTGAAAGCGAAACTATGAAGAGAAAAGAAATAAACAAAATACATTTATTTGGCATAATTATGTCACACGTGCACAGTTCAATAAATTTGGCACTGATTTAAAGCGGCAGTTGTATATAGTAGTTTTGGTAAGTTAAAAATTACAAAATGCATATTTATTAACAAGGTCGGCAGTTAAAACTTAGCAGCAAAGTAAACAAAAATGAGTCGTAAAAAATAATTAAATGGATCATTTAATAATTATACTGAGCAGTAAAATAACTAAATGGGCAGTTACGAGTGCGCAGTTATTCGCCTAAAAAGCGTAGTGAGCGTAGCCCCGCTACGCGGGGCTCCTATTTCTGTCTGCAGGATTTACAGTAACACGAAGGGTATGCGGGGTTCTAGCTCGCCGTCCGTCCGTCGTATGACGACGGGCAGGCCGTGTCGACGGCGCGTTCGTGTTCCACGCGCGCCTCAAAGAGATGTCAGCAAACGGGAGGGGCCCGCAAGGGCCGGTGCCTGCCAGGGCTGCGGGACTGTTCGAAAGAGATCCCGCGGCCCTGGAACATAAAGGGCCAATGAAGGAACATGGGTGTTTTTTAGTCAGTAAGAGTCTGACACTCCCTTCCGCTCCGCCCAGAGCGGGAGGAGTCATTTGATGATTTCTCACCCCCCAAAAAAAAAAAAAAAAGGGTATGCGGGGTTTTAGTTCGCTCACTCCGCTCGCTTACTGGACCCCGCCATCCCCTTCGAACCTAACCTGTTCGAGTCGGGGTACCCTAAGTCCGGATGTCTCCGCACCCTATGAACTGCCGAACTATTTATCAAACCGGTCATTCGATCATTTTCACCGCTCATTCAGTTATTGGACTGGTCAATTATTTTTAGAATTGACATTGTATGATAAAATAACCGACTAATTGATTTTTTATTACTGTCAATGTTTTACTGTCGCAATAATTAATCAACCGCCATTAAATTAAATAACTGCTCAATATCTTTTTCAACTGATCATAATAACATCTCGAATATTTAAATAACAGCTCAAAAAATTAGTTCCCAATAAATTTTGCATATCCTGACACCTGAACAACAAAAATACTTAAACCTAATAAAAAAAAAAATAGTACTGTATTATGTATTGTGGTCAAGCCTTTCGGTGGAAAGATGTCTGCAGCTGGCTTGTATAGCAGCCTAAACCTTTTGATCGAATCGAATGATGATAACGATAATTATGTCTTTTCTCGACATACAATGAGTAACTCTTGCGAGGTTTTTTTATCAGCGGCTATTTGTTGAATGATGGCTCTCGTCATTGGTTAGCTGTACGGTAAAGATCTACAAAAAAAAAACTGACGCCTATTAACTTCTGCAATGCTACTGCTGGTACTTGCAGTGCTAAGCGCATTGCTCAAGGAGCAAGTTATTTGTCCCAACCGGTTTTTCACCATAAGCCCCACTTTTCACAAACACAGTGACCATAAATGGATGGATGATGTACCTTTTACAAAAGGTCGCCAACCTTCAAAAAGGACAATGTTGGATATTTTTTGAGTGGACGTTTTTCAGCTCGCTTTAGCTCCACACTTTAGTGTGACTCATACCCACATGTTACCAAGCAATGTAGGTACTAAAGTTCCACATTCGATGGATTGAAGTAAGTTTCCCCAGTAGGTCTCCAAACACAAACAATTCTTTTTATTTTATTCTAACGTGCCTGATGAAAATGTGAGCCTATCTGTAAGATAGCTATCAATTTTTATTTAGGGTTGGAAGAGATATTGTTGTCCTATATATTTTGTGTGTGATCTGTCAGGGTAAGTGCCTGTTTCTTCAGGATTAGTTGGTAACAAGAAATGATGTGGAATTAATTCAGTTGTAGACGTAAAATATTGTATTGTTTCTCTAGAATATACAACAGAAATTAGGTTATAATAAATAAATAGTTTACGATCACATCAAACATAACATCACGCTTGTAATCCCCGAAGGGTTAGGCTGAGGTGTACCTAAAATTACAAGTTGCCTTATATTTCCATTTTTGTAGGCGTTAAATGCAAAGTGATAAAAGGAGAGGTTAATAATAATCTTCGTATGGCAAGTCATGTTTTTTCTTCTTGCACTGAAGATAAATTTTATTCTTCAACTGTCTACCATATAAAACTCATGAAGTATTTACCCACGTAGGTACTGAACTTCTGAAGCGATAAGGCAATTATCATACGACGCCGCTCGTTCGCGCGTTCTGGCGGAAGCGGCGAAGTGGATGTATGGGCAGTGCGCCGCGTGGAGAAGCGCGAACTGCCGCTGATCCGCGCGGACGAGCGGCTTCGTGTGATAACCGCCTTAGTCGATTATTTACTTAATTTGAAAGAATGAAACTAATTAACGTCAGTTCTCATGTCAGGTTTTATGTATAGTGGTAGTACCTATCTTTTCTTATTAAAGATAGAAATACTGTACATTTTCCGCTGGAAACGAAACGCTACCATCGAATTTTAAAGACAATGATAATTTTAAAATAATATTTAGAACCATTAAGAAAGTTAATTCCGCAGTTTCAAGAAACATTAATAATCATAAGCTTTTTAGGGAGAAATAATTATCTTCGCATAATAATTCTCTACGGCTTACTTACATAAAACAAGCGAACCCGGGTGAATTCAATTAGAAAACGTTAACATAATGGACAGTAATACAATAGACTATTTGCTTAGGCCGTGGTCATTACTAGAGTTTCCTATTTCAATTTCCAAAGGTTTCAACGACTGTATAATTTTGTTGACGCTGAATAAACTGGAGTGTTAACAATTTTGAGCGAAATTTACGAAATGGTAAATATAGTTAAGAAAACATTATTGTATTTTTGGCATTTTCAGAATATTTCTATACAAGACAACAACTGTTGGGTAGTAGCCCTAAAGGTAGTATATTAATCTTTGAGTAGTCCGACAGATAAATCAACCGTCTGGTCGGAGCATCCTCCCTCTTCAACGGTGATGTGGAACTTATCACGCTGTTCATGATACCTCTAAAGATAAATTCAGAGAAGTCAGAGAAATTATTTGTTTATCAATTCGAATACCAACTTAAATTGCGTGTTTATTCTATTATTCTTGTAAAGCTGTTTATATTGACGAAGTGTGTCAATCTGATCCTGACTGTGCATGTACATTTACCTAGGTAACAATCGAGGAACTTTTTTAGTGTTGGAATAAAAGGACTGACAGATTTCATAATATCGACTGTATTTCGAAATTCATGCTCGAGTATCGTTCGGAAATACAGGCTTTTCTGCTTAAATTGGGACTGAATGCTATGATAAAGGCTGGGATTATAACCCCAATCGGCGAGTGCTCGTAATGATCATCTATTTTCGTGCAGTACGAGGCGGGTTAAACTAAGGCTACCGTACATGGTCAGATCAATTTATACCCTTTTTGTGAGAAAATCCTCATATAATGATACCCTCTGTCTAGAGTAAACAGAGGGTTATGTCAAACTTATACCGTCTTAAGTCCCTGTTCCTACTACTGCGATGAGTCAGGAGCCTGAGCTACTTTCGCGTGTATCCAAATTTCCAAGTGATATCAAAGCATTTTTAAAATATCTACGTTATTTTCTAACCATAAAAATAAGTACATGTATCAAAAGCAGAAAACAATTAAACAGCGTCATAAAGTTCGTCCTCACTATCATTGGGGACAGTGCACAGAAGGCTGGCAGCATTGCCACGTGGGATGGCAATGCTGATTTTTTGGTAAGAAATAAACCAGCCCTCTGGTCCCGAGAAGAGTCGACCAACCGCTTGGCGATGTCCCGAAATGCCCCATAACCCCAGGACCCCATAACCCCAGTGTGTCAAACCCAAACGTCTCAAATACATAACTACCAATTAAGCTACTGTATTTGTGCCGTTTGACCGCTTGGCGATGTCCCAAAATACTAGTTGGGCACTCGGACCCCATGGCCCGAGTACTGCAGTGTCAAACCCAAACGGCTCAAACACATAACTACCAATTATGCTACTGTATTTGCGCCGTTTGTGGTTTTCTGCACGAGTGTGCGCGAAGTGCATTATTAGTATCTACTGAAGAATCTGCGCCAGATCTTGCGATCGGTGTGACCAAGTGTTTTAGGGTTTCAATTTCTTCTTAAAGTAATCGCTCTTATCGTAGGTTGGTGGATGATCGACCGTCGTAGACACAAGATGGTAAGAAGAACTTATCAATTGACTATCTTACTTCTTTCTCCTACTAATGTTACAAATGTGAAAGTTTGTTACTCAATCACCCAAAAACGGCTGAACGGATTTGGATAAAATTTGACACGCAGATTGATTATAACCTTTAACACAAATGAAAATTTTTATCGTGGTAGTTTACGCAGACGAAATCGTGGGAAGCAGCTACTACTGTAGCGAAATAAATGCGAAAGTTTGTGAGGCTGGATGTATGTTTGTTACTCTTTCATGCAAAAACTCTTTAACGGATTTGGCTGAAATTTGGCGCACAGATAGTTTACAACCTGGATTGAATTTATATCAGTAGTTCGACTCCGTGGGACCATTATCGAACATCATGCGGGCGAAACCGTCGGCATAAGCTGGTGTAGAATAAAGCTGCGCTCACATGAACATGTTTTTTAGTTTTCTTAATGGGATTATTTACCTAATTTACTGAAGCACTTAGCTTTATGATCATCTATTTTCACACATTGCGGGTTAAGTAGTAGCGTTTCCTATGGCACCTGGCATTTTCTAGCGGAATAACTAGAAAAGTACGTTCGTACAGTAACAGGCTTAAATACTTTAAAATGGTTTCGCTAGACAATCGCCGACGAATTAATGACGCAATGTTTGTGTGCAAAGTAATGCACCACAAAATTGACTGCCCACAAATATTACACATCTTTAATTTCCGTGCCCCTTCAAGAATTCCTCGCAGTGCAATTACACCACTCTGCCCGCCGCAGAGAAGAACGGTTCTAGGCGCCAATTCCCCCTATGCAAGATTATGCAAGGTTATAAATGGATGCAGTGATCAAATCGATTTGCACTTTGAAAGTTTGGGCAAATTAAGGGCCAATTTTTTTAAGCATCTTGCTAATTAAATTGACTTTTTATTGTCCCGCTTGAGAGGAAATGAGTCTATATACATATAATAAGTACCTTATGTTGTTATTTAAATTAATTATTTAGACCTTTAGACTTATAGATAAGTAATTATTTTAAACTAGATTAATATTATAACTGTACAACTTCTTTACGCATGCGGAGTTTACCTGTAAGTGATTGTTGCACTATTGCATTTACATTTTTGCATGTTACTTTTAGCATACAACCAGTGTAAACAATTGTTGGTGAACCAATAAATAAATAAATAAATAAATAAATAAATAAATAAAAGTAACAGCGATGTTTGTACATCTATATACGTGTTCAATCAGTCCCTCCCTTACCAAAATAAAACTTCCCATTCGTGGTGGTATCCTTTTCAAATGTGTGCAGACTTTGTAGAATAATGTGTGATTGTGTGCAGGGTTTTTTTATATCGGGATTTTAGTTAAAATTTTTAGATGGAGTTCTTTTTTTATATTACTAATACTATAAAGTGTTAAAATTTGTTTGTAAGTTTGTATGTAGGGGGTAATCTTCGGAACTGCTGATCTAATTCTTTGACTAACGGGAATATACATTATCACCGAGTTTCATTAAAATGGTCCCGTGGGTTAATTTCCGTACATATTGGAGCGAAGCAGCGAGCAAAAGCTAGTATTTTTATAAAGTGGAATGGAGGTTGGCTCGTGTTGGAATAAATAGTTATTGTTTACCTGTTGCGTAGCATAGCTTAGGGTTTTTTGAACGAATTTGCATTGCTGTGGATTATTCGATGTCTGGTTGCCAATATCATGCTAGATTTTTGTCATTGGTGTACGGCAACAGTTCAAATAGATTTCTTATCCAGCTTGTTTTCTTAATGTCTTAAAAAATATTTTAAAATCCAAAATTGTTATTTTATTCTGCCATTAATTAAGGTCCGCCTATTTTCAATTCGATATCTTGTATTGCCTTCGAAAAATAAATAGGTTTGCAAAGTTTCATCAATTGGTCTGGTTCTTTTTATGAGAGGCAGTAATATAGCTATAAAGCTAACACACCAACATTGTTTAGAAACTTCATTTAACGACGGTATCAAAGATTTTCCAATTTTCTCCCCTACCAGGGTACGGTGGTCAAAAGTTTCTTACAAACAAAGTCGCGAGGGATACCTCGTAACTTTAATTAGCAAACTAGACCCTAAGTTATAGTAACTAAGCCTAGTCTAGCATATTAAAACTTTAACTCACAATCCTCGGTCCGCGTGAGGCTAAGCGGTGGTTGTAAAGTCAGCAGTAAGCCATTGTTAACTGCGCACTGGAAATTCAACGCTAGACTTATCTGTGAGAGTTCAAAATTCAACAGTGCGTTCTTTTAGAAAAATTCATCAGGCTATAACAAACTCACGTACTTATGTGGGCTAACATGTGCCGACTAAAGGAAACATTGTTAAAAGTCTTGCTAGTTCATTATTTATTGGTACTACTAACTTTATCTTAGCTTGTTTTGCAGCATTTTTAGGAGATACAGAGCTATTAAACCCGCAGGTTCTGGAATTAGATGTTTCGATATTTTTCATGATTACTAATGCAGTCATCTATTTTGGTGAATTTAGTAAATCAAAGCACAATGTCTAAGGCTAGGTACATATGTATATTTTTACGAGTGGTTCCTGAAAGTATATGTAGTCACTACGTTGCCAGAAAAATGACATACAATTATTTTTTAATTAATTCATTTCATTTTTTTATTAATTATTTGTTAGCCTGTCCCACAGAAGTTTCTGTAGTCATGAAATAATTTCTTTATTATTCCAGCAATTCAGCAACAAAAACTAAGCAACATGCCATAATCCTGAAATAAAATACAGAAATGTAGAAAACTAATTTTCTTAATCCTTGGCTAAAGTTTCAAGCCTATTCAAGCACTTACGCCCGGACTAATAACTGGAGCTAGAAACGAAGTTTTGTTTAAGTGATAAAAACTTCCTTCCTAAGATAATAGAAAGAATAGAAGTGAGCGCGGATGTGGAAAGTTTAACTCTTCTAGTAATTGACAATGGCTTGGACGCATGTCCCGTTGTCCGATGAAATGAAGCATTTCTTGCTCTCAGATTAGCGTATTTAGCGTTTAGGCGCCTATTGCCATACGTACTACTTGTACGAGCTTTGACACGCTTATAAACTCGTACAAGCTGCAAGAGATACTAACTCAACCCACTGGTTCAAGCGAACACGCCGAAATAAGCGCGTGTACGCGCGTTCGAATTTTTGAAGCGCATAATGTTGTGTGCGTCTACTCGCGTACGCCTATACGAGCTTGCGAGCGCTGAATAAATACGCTAGTCTGAAACCGTTGTTAAATTTGTAAAGAAGTAGATTTTGGACGTTTCACGTCGACCAGTCGATATCAAATGTCTCAAAACTAGGAAACCAGACACTTGCCTTGCGCCGTAAATTTCAACCGATTGAAGATCTGAACAGCTGTCAATATGATAGATAGGTATCAGAAATCTCAGAATATTGTCTCTCTTAAGCTCTCTTGTCATAATTTAGTCTGACTGGCACATTTCGACGGTGGAATAAATGTCGTAAGAGACATCTAAGGCTGCGCAAGCCGATTATTCTTCCATACAAACGAAACTTCACTATTTGGTGTTTACAACAAAAACTTAGCATTATATCGATTTGGCTTGTCATTATTTAGTATTATTGCTAATCAGAACTGTTGTTTGGAACTTAAGAACCTGGAAAGTTCCATATTTTAACGTTATTTTTAACACAACTTTGGGCATCAATTAATATAATTGCATTAGGCATATCGTGAGATATATTTACCATACTAGTATTTTCATTGGACTGCAGCTAAACATTTTTCGGTAGGAATGCATCAGAAAGCATGGATATGTGCGTGCATCTCATTTTCTCATACGGCGGTTGGTAAAATAGCGAGCAGTTTTCGGCGAGTTTGACAAAGCGACATGCACGCTCTTTTAAATCCCTTTCGACGACGTCTGAAGTCGCGACGTTTTGGGAACTTCGCGCGTCGACGTCGTCGCGTCGATATTCTGAGAGCCGAATTGTAATGACATACTACAGTGTTAGTTACGAAACAATATTTACGTCAAAATGGCACCCGATTATTCGATAACTGTTTCAACTGTTGCTCATAACAATTTTTCGTAGATTGCTGAACATAAGCAAAGCCTAAACAGAGGTATATTTTTACGCAATTGGTAACTTGGTAATTAGTTTCTCGTACCCCTCCATCAAAATCTACGTTCATACCAATATTGTCCTAAATCCTCTCAGTTCCCACACACGCCAAGCCTCCAAGTCACACACAACTTACACACTCCTGCTTTACAGAATAAACTATTCCTTGTTATGACTACTGCGTGTGTTCAATTCGTATTCTTATTCTTTATTGCACACAAAATTAAAAGATATACACAAAATTACGATCAAAATTCTAATTCAGATTTTCAACGTTTGTTTTAGTAAAATTGCTTTCAGCAAGTCCATTGATATATAAAAACCCATCAATGAGCAAGTCAATTTTTTTTCTTCTATGTCCAAACTACAGGTATTACCCAAATTTGTACCTACACTCGTTAGCGAGGTAAAGTTTATATGTTTGTAAGTTTTGGATCTTCGGAACTGCACTGTTTCACTTACAATAGAGTTTTCGGAATGCTGTTTTTGGGACGCTATTATCTCCGACTGGCTTTGTTTCAAACTTTGCAGTAGGATAATAACGCGACCGACTATAACGCGAGCGCAGCCACGGGCAAAAGTAAGTCGTTACTAATTTCAAGGATATCAAAAGTTAGTACCTATTATTGTTGTACCTTCTCATTGCGTGTTGCTATATTCATATTTGATTGCGTGTAGGTGTAATAGGCAGTTTGTTAGCCCATAAAACAATACAAAGTTAGTATTGAATAAAATAAAATAAGGAGATAATACTGTTCGTGAAGTTATTAGGGTTCCTTAAAATGAAAATGCTCAGAATAAAGAGTACGGTTTACGATTACCTTTTGTTTTTGTGTTAGTGAGTTTAGTAAGGTGCTTAGGTTGAATGACTATCTTATTGTTGTTTCCTTTTATTTGAATTTAGGAGGATGAACGTTGGAAAAATGTGATTACGACATTAAACGTAGGCAGAGTTTGCAAGACATCTTTTTGAAAATTAAGAATAAGAATAATTTATTGTTTAAGAAAATGTATACATTCAATGCATTGATTCCTAAAACTCACGTTAGGATTCCCTGTGTAGTGAGTTCCAGGCTCCTTCGTTCCGTCTACAATTTAATAATAAAAAAAACATTGTTACCCAATAAAATGTGAAGTCGAGAACATAGATAATGATGTTAAAATTCTAATTCCGAATCACAACGCTTCGTTGATATTGTTATTTATACGAGGCAAGAAAATTGAAGCCAAATATTTTGACATAGATAATACATACATAGATAGTATTGCCTTTAGAAGAACAAAAGTAACAATTTCAAGAAAAAATATGGTCCAATATTAAAAGCAAAGCGGTAACATAAACAAAAACTTTATCATTCAATACAATGCGGTATTTAAAATGTAGGACCGAAAATTCAGCCTAGAAAAGGCAGGTTAATAGATTCCCTCTTCCGAACTCCAATTAGGTAGCAGATGCTCTAACCACAGACCAATCGTGAGCCCCAAATACGGTACCCCAATTTTCGGAATCACTTCGACCAAAAAGTAGAGCTGTATACGAAAAATTTGGAGCCACAGACAAAACGTAATTGAGAAACTTTCGCACTAGGTACTCTTGTTCGAAAATATATTTTTGTCTCGAAAATTGTGTTGCCAATATGAACATTCTGTATGAAGTTATTAGAGTTGAAAATTACTGTTGTTTTCAGGGTTGGACTGGTTATGATTGGATGTCTTTGTCCATTGTGGTTTGGTAACACGGGTTTGTATTGACAGCACGCTGAGACGGGGAGGGGGGGGGGTACAAATAGGCGTAGGATCGTATAACATAAGCAGCCTCTAATGTTCTTAACACAGACAGCGTTTTTTTGAAATTTATTACTTCATCTCAAAACGGTGATAAACGAAAACCTTGTTTTTTATAGACTACACTGATCGTATTAACTCCTACAAAAATTATTTTTGAAAAAAAAACCCGCGTTTCAGAGTTATTTTATAAAATCGAAACTAACCTAAAAAGTAGGTCTATTTTTTCGACGCTACCAACGACGTATTTTAACACACATACATTACATTATTGCTCTAAAAACAGCGTAATACACTAATACACTCGAGAGCAATGAATCCGGGTCACTTAAAGAATCCTAAAAATCTCGGAAACTAAAAATGCTAGGTTAATGCAATAAATTGTATTTAATAGACAATGTAATACTCCTTAAATTAAGGTATTAAAACTTCTTAGTTATTGTAAAGTTATATCATAAAAAAATCAAATTTGAAAAAGGGCAACTTTCGAAGATGGAACTACGAAATTACAGCATTTGGTTTAGCTTTTGTTTGTAATCTGTCATTTATGTGGGTACATAAACCATGTTGATAGTGCTCTATATTCATTATTCAAGCTGAAATTATGTCGCTTACGCCTGAAGAATGCACCAGAATACTTACAATGCTGGAAACCGGCCGGAGTCAGCGCGATACAGCCAGGACTGTCGGTGTGTCGCTGTCAACAGTACAAAGAGTTCTCCGACGTTACGAAGAAACTGGTTCTAACCTACGCAGACCAGGAACGGGCAGAACCAGGTGTACCACAGCACGAGAAGACCGATACTTGGTGAACACCATGCTTCGAAATCGCTTTCTCACAGGAACTGAACTCACAAATCAGTTTCGACGCCTGGGAGGAAGTAACCCAAGTGCATGGACAGTAAGACGTCGGCTTGCTGAATCTAACTTAAAACCCCTTAGACCTGCAAACGGTCCTAAACTGGAGCGTGGGCATCGTATTTCAAGACTAAGATATGCCCAGAGCCATGTAAATTGGAGTATTGAAGATTGGTCAAAAGTTATGTTCTCCGACGAATCAAAATTTATGCTCTACAAGCACGATGAAAGACACAGAGTGTATCGAAGACCAGGGGAAAGATTCAAGCAAGCATGCATCGAAGAAAAAGTAGCCTACGGTGGTGGGTCTGTACTTGCGTGGGCCGGAATTTCTTCTGAAAGTCGCACAGAGCTGGTGATCATAGAAAACGGCTCTTTAACTAGCGTAAGATATGTGGAAGAAATCCTCAATGATCACGTTGGTCCATTTATGGTCAATTTAGGTGAGGATGCTATATTTATGCATGACAATGCCCGACCTCATACAGGTAGGATTGTGAATGACTACCTTCAAGAGATGAACATTACTCGTATGGAGTGGCCAGCGCGCAGCCCGGATATCAACACGATCGAGCATGCTTGCAGATGCGTAAAACAACGAAACCCTCCCCCAATCACGCTTCGTGAGCTCAAAATTGCTCTCACAGAGGAATGGGAGAATATTCCCCAAAATCGTATAAGGAACTTGGTGTACAGCATGCCAAACCGCGTAAACGCAGTAATGGAAGCACGAGGAGGCAATACGAAGTATTAAAATTCAAGAAAATCGTAATAAAGTTCAAAAAATTCATGTTTCCTATTTTTGTTTTAAGGAGAGATCAGCAGTTTTTTTCTTTATGTAATTTTGTGTTAATAAAATGTATGGCGACTCATATTTTTTTTACTTTCATTTAAGGAGTATTACACTGTCTATTAAATACAATTTATTGCATTAACCTATCATTTTTAGTTTCCGAGATTTTTAACATTCTTTAAGTGACCCGGATTCATTGCTCTCGAGTGTATTAGTAAGAATTACGAGTTAAAGTAACATCCACAGTATGCTTGACTGAAACTCGATTTTATTTTAGACCTTTATATTGCCAATAGTCAGTCAGTACAGTACAAATGTCAGATGCCACAGATAAGATAACTATAAACCATAGAGTATAGTAAGTGCTATAAACTAGTCGGGATTTAGGGATGTAATCGATAAATCAAAATCTTTAGGCTGAGAAAATCTATTTTGTTGCAAATAGCAATAAACCAAACTAAATCGATTTGGTGTACTGATCTTACTTAATTGTAATTAATTTTAGAGTCCGCTCGACAGACAAGGGTTTGTTCAATTGAAACGGAACGTCATTTATATTCAGTTGAAACGGAACGTCATATAAAGGGAGTAAAACAATATTCATACTTTTAAACTCGAAAAGTATATTTCCAGTTCAAAAATCAAATCCCCGACGCGTAATGCCGTAAAAAAATATGAAACTAATTACTATAATATTTTGGTTTTGAGGCGCGAGACTTTTTGGTACCAAATTTGGTCATTCTCTTTTGGCAGTTGTTATAGGTAGTCAGTGGCCTGAAAGTCTGATAACCAGTCTTATCTCAAAGGGTATTTATTACCCAGTACTCTGGGTTGTGGAGATCATGCATTCAGTCAAAAAAGTATCGGGCATGGATGATTTGTTCATGGTTCCAAATTGATTTTTTTTTTTGTTTGGCACAACTGTTTTCCATTTTGGCGCGGAGTTTGAGTTGTGATAAGTTGAAGTTGTTGAGTAGAAATACAGTACTGTTTTTAGTTAGGTCATAATCTAGTGTATTGCGAATTTCATAATGGACAAAAATGTCGAACAAAGAGACAATGATGTAACAGAAGGCTTACGGTTAATCGACTTTATCTAAAAAACGTGCATAAGAGTGGTACAAAAGCGGTCGAGATGTGATGGAAGATTTGCCTCGCTCTGGTAGGCCATCAACTTCTTCAACTGAAGTTAACATCGCTAAAGTGAAGGAAATAGTGACTGAAAATTCTCATTCAAGTTTGAGAGAGATAGCCGCTGAACTTTCTGTGTCTCACGAGTCGATCCGTACCATTTTAAATAATCACTTGGGTATGAAACATGTTGCTGCATTTCTGGGGGTGATATCATTTTCTATATACCATTCCTTATTGTAAATATTTTTCTTTTAATCTGTGTTTTGTATGTGCAATAGCTTGGATTTGTCTGATATATATTGAACATGGTTTCTTAAAAAATAAAATAAACGGAAAAAAATAAAACAGTAAGAAACAATTCGTACCAGTCACGACTAGTAAACAAGAATTGCGTCTAAATTACAGAACCTTCGCTCACATCTTTATAAAGAATACGACCTTTTTGTAATTAAATCAGAATCTTTTTACTTTAATGAAGCCTAAGTAATTCTGTTTACTTAGCTTTCACTCATTTTTCACTAAGTTACTTAGATAAAGTAGAAAAATATTAAAAAAGTTTTAATGGAATTATTAATAAGTCGCCCACTACACTGTACCATACCATGACCGTGCTATGAACGTTGATAGGCACGGAAAGAAACATACGTTTAATTACAAAGAATATAGAATAGGGTTTAGGTTAAACCCTATTCTATATTCTTTGTAATTAAACGTATGAGACAATACCCACTTGACCGTTCCGTCACCGTCGCGTGCCATGCACGGAGCGTTAATAGTTGTCGGCGAGAATATTTTGCCAGTACCCACAATAACCATTTTTTATCCTTTACTTTTTACGAGAAATAATGGCTTATTTACGAAGCGATTTTAAGCAATACAGCATTAATCCTTATCCAATTAAGTACATTGTGCATTTAATATAGATCAACATGGCTCAGCATGTAATTTAAATAAATATTTTCGGAGATATTACAGATTTAAAATGCAGGGACGTAGCGGTTGCGGCGGTATCGGCCGGGGTTAGTATATTTAGAATCAGCAATGCACCCGTGCAAAGCCGGAGCGGGTCGCTAGTAAAGTTATAAAAGTGAATATTTTTATTGATATTAAAATATCATTGCTCGGCCGAATTTTAATAAAAGGGTGAGCAGGGCCTGACGACATTTTTTAACAGACTCTAGTCAAGAAATATAAATCTTAAAAGATTTTGAAAGTTGCAAACTATAACTACGAGTAAGTTTGTAGCGAACATTTTCCAACTTATAACTAGCTGTTCCAACAACACATTAAGATGAGCCACTCTATTTAAAATAACATAAAAATATACCCTAAGTAAAGGAATAAATTATAGACCATCCCATTTCTTAGAAAATTTATTTGTAATTCAATATATAACCGAAAGTAGGTACCTACCAATTTAAAGTTTCTAAAGTGATCGTTTTTCTTAGAATCTATTAGACTTTTACGTGGCAAGAGTAAGAAATCCTTTTAAAACTAAGCTAGTCTGTTTGTTCTATTTAAGTAAGTACTGGCGAGAGTGACTCGCCCCTGCTGCGCACGAGAGCAATGTCTCAATGTGATGGCATGTCAGAACCTCGAGTTATTTGAACAAATAGAACTTTGTATAGTTTAGAAAAACAGCTGTCATACAGACAGACACGAAAAGCGACTGTTATAGATGTAGGTACAAGTAATAAAGCTACCAGATGGTTGGTAACCTCTCTGAGGAGCTTGCGGCTAAATACACTCTTTTGCAAAAAAAACGGGCACCCAAGGAAATTTACGTTCTAAGGTCGATTTGAGTTAATTAAATGAAATTTATTTCTTTGACGTAGTCTGTATACTTATAATCGTGTAAATTAATGCGCATGAAGTGAATTCGGGCAATTAAAAGAAAAAAACGATGGATTCTTTAAAACCGATGTACACGCCCAAACAATAAGAAGTGGTCGGCAATAAAGACAAGATTTTTTTTTACTTTTTTTAATTAAATAAAGTTACAAATGTAAAAACCTAATAACGAGTGTGACCTCCTCTTGCCAAAATCATAGCTTGAATCCTTGTGGGCATGCTTTCTACGATGTTTTTAATAACGTTTTGAGGAATACGTTCCCACTCTTCTGCAATGACTCTTTTTAGCTCCCTGATGTTTTGTGGAGCAGGTTGCACTGATCTTACCCGTCTCTTTAGAACATCCCAGACATGCTCAATTGGATTGAGGTCAGGACTTCGAGCTGGCCAATCTAAACGACGGATCCCAACTTCTTGCATGTACGCTTCCACGTCGCCAGAACGGTGCGGGCGAGCATTGTCGTCCATAAAAATGGAATCTTCCCCAAGTGCAGTCAATTTGGGTTGTGCATATGGAATTAGGACTTCCATTATGTACCGGTGTGCATTTAATGTTCCATTTTCTATGAAAACTAACTCCGTACGCTCCGTCGAATTAATTGCTGCTCAAAACATAACGGAGCCTCCGCCATAAGGAGTGATTTCTTTGAAACACACTTCCGCATAGCGTTCCCGTGGTCTTCGCAGCACTCGCCGGCGTCGGTCCTCTCCACACAAAGAGATTCTAGCTTCATCAGAAAACAATACTTTATTCCAGTCCTCCAGAGTCCATGAAGCACAGTTCCGAGCAAACTGAAGTCGAGCAACACGGTGCTCACGGAGTAATTTAGGGCCCCGAGCTGGGCGGTAACTCCTGATATTGGCAGCCAAAAGCCTCCTCCTGACCGTCCACAAGCTAACTTCTACTCCTCTTACTTCTTCAAGGCTCTTCTTCAGGTCCACACTTGACGCCTTACGATTCCGCAACGCCTGACTCACCAAAAAGCGGTCATCTCTTGGTTCTGTGCATCGTTTTCTTCCCGAACCGGGTCTTCCTTTGACCGAACCGGTCTCTTGATACCGTTGCCAAGTCCTCTGGACAGTTGAACGACTCAAATTTAGCCGCTGAGACACGTAAGTTTGCGAACAACCTTCTTCAAGTAGGGCTATAATTTTACCGGCCCTTATCGCTTTATCACTCATATCAAAAAATGGTATTTAATGTAAAAAAAAAGAAAGATTAAATTGTTTAATTTGCAGAAAATATCCAAAAAGTTTAAAAATGTCGTAATCAGTTAAAAATCGTTTCAGCAATTCGCGCCATTAGTAAAGCAATTTTAGAATAATCCACAATAATCATTATTTTTCTTTTATTAATTTCAAATTTTAAATTTGGAACGTAAAGAATCATGCCAGGATGCTTCAAATAACATGCCAATACATCGTCAAATTAATAAAACCTATTTCTTGTTCTTCTTCATTGAAGTAGAGAAAAAAATCTAAAGTGCCCGTTTTTTTTGCAAAAGAGTTTACAAACCTTAACAGCCGCTCAAGTCGATCTTTAGGTTAAGCAGTGCTTGCTTAGGTTGGTCTGTGGATGGGTGACCACCCATTACATACCAAGTTTCCTCTGTGCCTGGAAAAGCACGTTAAGCCGTTGGTCCGGGCTGTCATTTTTAGATCTTTGACAGTCGTAAAGGTACTCAGTGGGCCAAAAAGTCTGACAACCAGTCTTACCAAGAGGATAATGGGATTGTATTACCCAGTACTTACTGGGTTGTGGAGGTCAGATACTGGCTAGGCAAATGATGATGGTGGGTAACCTCTGCAAGTCGTAAATCACGTCCAAGACAAGAGTGTTCTATGTGTCATTGCATTGAGAGTCACTCAGTGTATAACTCAGGAAGTATGTGCGCCTGGTACTTTAATCAATTTACTTGGGTCAGTGGGAACATCGCATAGCTGTTTGGCGGCAGAATAAGTTATGATAGTAGTGCATCTCTGGAAAAGCTTCGGCACAAGAGAGCTTTTGATTAATTATTTAGTGACAAGACTGCTCCATGACTGCCGGTCTAGTAACAAATGTAAAAAGTAAATAAAACTAAAAGAGTTATATGATATGATATGCCTGTAATCCTTGAAAGATTAGGCACAAGAAGGAACATGATAGTACACTACACCCACATTTCCCCAATTACGTTTTAGTTTCATGTAGTCATGGGCAACCAGGCTTATATTCAAACTTCGGGTTCCTGCTTTGAAATTCTTGATGGATAAACTCAATAACACTCGCCAAATTGGAAATCGATCCTTAAACTTTACAGTAGGTAATGGTACCAACTGTCATTAGTTTTACAGTAGTAAAGGTGGAAGAGCTAGTGTAGCCCGCGAAATTCATCATCATATATAATTATATATAATATAATAATATATATAAATATATTAATAATAATAAATATGAAATAAAAAAAAAAAATTAAATAGGTATATAATATTTTTTTTTTAATATATATATATATATATTTATTCTTATTATTTACTATTTGTTTATTCATATTTTTCATCATTCATTGCCCGTGAATTATTTTCAGTATGCACCTACCACTGCTTGTCTCTGCATCACCCAAAGGTTGACTGGTAGAAAATGCCTATGGCATTAAGTCCGCCTCTGTACTCTGTGCTTGAAGTGTTAAATAAATAAATAATAAATTCAAATGTACTTACTTTATAATTTACCGGTCAGCTACCCTAGCGCTTCCACCGTAAGGTAAACACACGGAACGTTTTCATGACTCTGTAAACTGTTAACATTGTTGCATTGCCAGCAATAACGTTGAAATATTAACATGTTAAATTCTTCTGTTCAGTTATTAAATTACATCAGTATATTAAACTCCAAGGTAGGTATTTCGATTCATTCCACAAACCCAGATTATAAACGAATAATATTTATTATCTCGTTTGTGAAAACAATTGCGCTCTTATTAGCAAGTAATAACGTTCATGGACGTTTAAATTGGGTTGAAAAATAAAAATAATTAATTTTATTTTGTATTTTAAAATGTTAAAACGAAGTCTTCTTGTTTTTGCTGATTGTTGCGTATTCGTGCGAAATGCGAAGTGCGGTTTTGTTTATTCAATGGGCGTATTTTTCTGAAATTAGTAATTTTGGAAACGAGAATATGACAGGGTGTAGAATGACCTTCACAAAGCCGTCAATCAAGCATTCTGTACATCAAACTAAGTGACAGCGCAAAACCTAATGCTGGGAAACGTTTTTTTTTAAATCACGGTATGCGGTAACGCACTCAAATCATTGTGCTGATAGGTGCATTGAATAGTACAGGGGTTATGCAGGTAAAGTTAAAAAAATAAAAAAAACTTGTATTTAAAACAAAAACGTGTGAAAAAATTGGAACTTTGACCTTTAAGTAATATCTCCGTAAATAGAAGGTTCACACGTATGGTCCGGAACAAAAAAATATCACAATGAACACGAACGACACGAAGACGGGAAGAACAAGTGCCTCTCGTCTTCGTAAAGGGTGTTTTTGCGCCCTTTATAAATGGCTGCGCAGGAACTGACGCCTTCTGTTTGTTACGAGATAACTGGAGCCACCGATAAAACCTATATACTTACTTATGTAAACTATGGTACTTCCGGTTGAACTAGAATTGTCAATTTTGGTTAAAAGCAAGGTCCTATAGCACAAGTAAAGGGAACATTCGGAAAAATAAAAAAGTTGAAAATTAAGGTAAATTTTGGTACTTACGAGTACCAGCTTTCGCGAAAATCTATATTTGCCCATATCTTTCTATCGTATTGAACCTTGATTTTTATACACCTAATAGGGACTATAGACCTCAGTATCTGGTATAAATTTCAACTTGCTAGGTCCACCCGTTCCTGAAAAAATCGGTGATGATGACACACGGACAGAGACACGTCACAACACAACATGGACAAGAGAGTGATCTTATAAGATTTCCTTTTTTTACCTTTTGAGGTACAGAACACTAAAAACCGGCCAAGTGCGAGTCGGACTCGCGCACGAAGGGTTCCGTACCATTATCTATAAAAACGGCAAAAAAATCATATCTGTTGTATGGGAGCCCCCCTTAATATATTTTTTTTAAATTTTTAGTATTTGTTGTTATAGCGGCAATAGCAATACCTACATCATTTGTGAAAATTTCAGCTTTCTAGCTATCACGGTTTATGAGATACAGCCTGGAGACAGACAGACAGACAGCGAAGTCTTAGTAATAGGGTCCCGTTTTACCCTTTGGGTACGGAACCCTAAAAACGGCATTTTTAAAAAGCCGTTCCATACTTTTGTACCCTATGATGGGAAAAACATACTTTAGGTAAATATGCATCCGACTATCCGATCTCTACTGTTGACTGTCACTTTAGCGTAGCGTTGCACCGATGGTTGCGTGATGGCTTCCGACGGATGATGGCAGGGGAGTCGTTATTTTACCAGGTACCACGTCATACGTGGAATGATTTATTCCGGCATAATCTTAGAAGCTTGACGGCCTGTATATCTCGTCTCTCTCCTACTCTTTTTTTTATTTTTTCGAGTGTGGGAAATCATCAAATGACTCCTCCCGCTCTGGGCGGAGCGGAAGGGAGTGTCAGACTCTTACTGACTAAAAACCACCCATGTTCCTTCTTTCGCCCTTTATGTTCCAGGGCCGCGGTATCTCTCTCTCCTACTACCCTGGAATAAGATTAAAACAGTACTAATTGAAGGCGTCATGGTAGGATGTTATTCAAGCAATTCACTCATAAGATGTCTTCTGGTCAACGCGATCCTGCACCGATATATAGTATTTCATCATCTGCCTAGCCTTTTCCCAACTCTGTTGGGGTCAGGTTTCAGTCTAACGGGATGCAGCTGATTACCAGTTTACTATTCTATTTTATTTATTTCGACTGCCTTGTTGGTCGAGTTGTCGCAAGTGTGACTGCTGAGCATGAGTTCTGGGTTCAAACGCCTGATCGGGCAATGTGGTATTGGGTTTGGGATCAAGAATTTCTTAGTAGCAGCTACGGGGCCCGGATCTATGCCCACTTGGTGGCAACCCTATTATATGGGACTTCTTAAAACATAACTGGCAAAATGTGGGTGAACTCTTACGTACACCTGAGTATCCCTTCGCGGATTACAAGCGTGATGTTATGATGTTATTATTTATTTAGTTCTGGGAAATGTTCTTTTGATAGTCCAGCCGGGCAATGCTTGCCGTCTCCAAAAAGTGTCAAAACCGATTCTGGCTATAAAAATAAGTCCTATTCTTTTGGAGCGGCAAGCCCAAGCGTTGCAATTGGAAGTGTCAGTCACTCGTGCGACCGGTATAGCCGGCTGCCACCGTTTGATACGGGCTTTACTAAATTGGTATGCCTCGGGGCAAAAAATATACGGCACCTCTGCCGTCAAAAGGATGTTGCTTATTTCGAGGGTGGATGAAATGTTTCAGAATACAAAATATAATTTTTAAAGTCGAGAACTTCATATTTAAAACTGTAGAATCTATGATAAATAAACTTACTTTAATCTAGTAGCCTGCCTGTCTGTTTTAATTATCAGCGTAAAGAACCGAAGTGGCAAAGCCAGATGCTCCCCATCGTGATTTTTAAACCGACTTCAAGAAAGGAGGAGGTTTCTCAATTCGACCGTATATATTTTTTAGACCGACTTCAAAAAAGGAGGAGGTTTCTCAATTCGACCGTATATATATTTTTTTTTATGTGTGTTCGCGGATAACTTCGTCGTTTATGAACCGATTTTGATACTTTTTTTTTGTTGGAAAGGAGATACTTCAAGGGTGGTCCCATGATAAGGAAACCGGGATCTGATGATGGCATCCAAGAGAAATTGAGGGGAGCTTTCAAAAATTGTAGTGGCGACTAGTGCGTTTGTAAATTTTTTTTTTTTAAGTATTTTAAAGCACTATAATTTAAAGAAGGTCTGGAGTCGCTCTGATGATGGAACCGAAAGACAGTCGAGGGAACTCCTCAACGATTTACAGCAGTCACCTTATGTTTGGGTTTGATTAATTTGTATTGATGAGAAATTTACACCCAGATGGGTTGTGACTGTCATAAGGGGTCTGATAATGAAGACGAAGGACAGTTAAGGGAACTCCTCAACTGTTTACAGTAGCTACCTTGCGTTTGGACTTAATTCATGTATATTGATCAAAACTTTGCACCCATCTGGGTTACAAGTGCCATTACAGGGGCCCAATTCTGCTACTACAACAGTGTCAGAATGGTCTGTCATTGATTTCATAATGGTTGATTTTGACTTGTCAAAACTTGTCAAAATCAACAATTATGAAATCAATGACAGACCATTCTGACACTATTGTCGTCTATTGTAATAGCAGAATTGGGCCCCAGGTCTGATGAAAAATATTTCTATGGAATATTGTAACTAAAAATAAAAAAACTTTTTTGCAAAAAATAAAACCGACTCCAAAAACACAAAAAAAGTGAAAAATAATTTTAGCTTCAGAAGTCGGTGACAAAAAACTGAATCAAATAAACAAAAGTCACCGACTTCTGAAGCTAAAATTATTTTTCACTTTTTTTGTGTTTTTGGAATCGGTTTTATTTTTTGCAAAAAAGTTTTTTTTTGATTCCATTGCTGCATTGGAATTAATGATTAGGGTGGAACACTTTTGTATGAAATTTTTTCGTATTTCTGATTGGAATACCAGGGAAAAGTTGCTTTATTTATATACGAATAACACCATTTAATTTGGAATTTCTAGCTTGAGAGCTTGAGCTCCCTCCACAGATTTGAAATTTCACCTTTTAAGTTTATATGGACATTTCCTATTCGTATGATAACTAAGTATGAAATATTATGACTGAAAAGATTAAAACTAAACTATATTTTAATTAGTAAAAATTGTCATCTATTATCTATTACATATAATAAAACTGTAGAAAAGTCGTTTTGGTACATCAAAAAAAAAACAAAAAAAAATAGCCAGGGTGTTAAAGGACAACTAATAGAACCCATTTCCAGCATTTTTCGAATTTTTGTCTGTTTGTCTGTGTATTTGTTCGGGCATCACGTAAAATGTACGAAAGCAATGTAGATAACTTTTATACACAACGATTGAGCGTAACTTGAAGTAACATTTAGTTTTTGTTTCATTGCAATCGGTTCAGTCTATCAAAAGATATTTGAATTTAAAGTGTTACAGAAGTAAAATTAGGGTTATGTGCACTTGGTCTCACAACTTCCCGTAACTTTTATACACAACAATATGTGCGTAAATTGAAGTAACATTAAGTTTTTTGTTTCATCGTAATCAGTTCACACCTTATAAATGAAAAGAAAGAAAAATGTAAATTAATAAAATTATAATAGTGTTTCCGAAGTAAAATATTAAAACAGCGTCATCTATCGAACTCAGACTGGACTATATCTAGAGATGAACTGCGTGCAGCATTGAATATAGATATTCGATAGATGGCATTGTGCGTGTGACGTAATTTTCTGATTGAGGCATGTTCAACTAACACTGATGTAGAAATTCCTGATAGGGTACGTGAAATTTGTCACAACAGGTCCTTATTGGCTATTAAAGAGATAGTTATAAGTATACCAGGGAACCCGATCAATCAATACGGTTTGCCCACACCGACAGTCGATGGGGAATGTATAAACAGAGAGTATGTATCAGAAATTAGTTATAATCCCGTGGAACTCGCAGAAATTTTACAAAATGGCTGCGCAAAGACAGAGGAACAGCGCCAGACGTTTAATAGGGTATGCTGCAGTGCAGAAAACGCCTTAGGTGAAATCCTGTTTTTAGACGCACCGGGCGGAACAGGTAAAACTTTCCTAACCAAAGTTATTTTGGCTCGAATAAGGAACTTTGGGAGTATGAAGACCAGGGTGTAAAGCTCTTCAACCCCCATTGAAAAGGGAGGATCCTCCGACCAGACGGGTGTTGTGTCTGGTGGGCTACTGCCCTACAGTTGTTGTCGGGTTCTTCTATATAGTCTTAAGTCGCGAATAACTTTATTTGCACGATGCAGAATTTAGATATATTTAGATTTTTAGTTTATCCTCTGCGTCATAGATGGCGCTGTAGTATTTTTTGTAGTGCCGCTACATCACTCCCCCCCGGAGACCAGGGTCGGTAGTAGAACGAGTCGTTGATTGCCAGGCCAGTGAAAAGTCGTTGCCGCATTGTTCACGGTGAGTCTGAACTGTCTGCGGCGGTAGTGCGAACCCCTTGAGTCGGGGTCGGCGCTGCATGTGCTCCGTTTCGTCGGACATGGTACAGCGCCGCGATGTGGCTGACTGCTCGCGTCGACCGGGAGGTACAGCTCTCAACCGGCCGAAAGTGTAGTGCCAAGGTAGCTTGATGAGGCTGAGGGCTTCCGCTGCATGCTGGTGGTCAGGAATACCCATTTTGAATCTGGCTGGCTATATGACTCGCTGTTCGAAAGCTTGAGGAAGTTTGAGGAAGCTTGAGGAAGTGATGTTGATGACGTCACGTTGCTCGAAGGCTGGGCTGACGTCCATTTCGGAGTCACCAATTTGGGGGTATGGAGAACAGGGTGTAAAGCTCTTCAACCGCCATTGAAAAGGGAGGATCCTCCGACCAAACGGGTGTTATGTCTGGTGGGCTACTGCCCAACAGTTGTTGTCGGGTTCTTCTGTATAGTCTTTAACTTTACTTGCGCGATGCAGATTTTAGATATATTTCGATTTTTAGTTTATCCTCTGCGTTATAGATGGCGCTGTAGTACTTTTTGTTCTATATTGCTGAAGTACTTTTTGTAGTGCCTACAGAACCAAAATTAAATTTCCCTTGCTGTCGCCTCTTCAGGGATAGCAGCCACATTATTGCCTGGAGGAAAAACGGCACACACAACATTTATAATTCCTATCGACTTAGACCGCACGGAAAACCCGGCTTGCAACATATTGCGAAATAGCGATAAAGCAAGGGTTTTATGCGATTGTGTTTTAATTTTTTGGGACGAGTGCACTATGGCAAATCGCAAAGCTGTAGAAGCAGTGAACTTTACAGGACATACGGCAAAATGACCGGCCGATGGGAGGCATTACGGTGCTGTTCTGCGGTGATTTTCGGCAGACACTCCCGATAGTACCCCGAAGAACGAGAGCCGAAGAAATTGCTGCCTGTCTGAAGAGTTCTGTTTTATGGCGCAATATATCATCTACACACCTGAGTGTAAATATGCGTGCACAGTTGCGAGGCTGCGAAAATGCACAGGAGTTTCTCAATTTATTGTTACAAATGGCACATACCCCGTACAAGAAGATGGAAAAGTTATTTTAGTTGATAATCTCAGTTCTTGCGTTACATCACAACAGGAGCTAATTTCGTCTGTGTACAGTGATTAAACAAACATGGGAAATCAAGCCGTTTCTTGGCTATGTCAGCGAGCTATTTTGACTCCTCGCAATGTCCAAGCTATGACAATTAATTTAAAAATATTGATTCATGTGTCCGGGAATAGTAGAGAATACACCTCTATAAATACAGTTATGGAAGAAGATGACACCACGCACTACCCGGTAGAATTTTTGGATGCCCTCAATACACCCGGACTTCCAGCCCACAAAATAGTTTTAAAAATCGGTGTACCAATAATTCTCCTCAGAAATTTATGTCCTCCAAACTTTGTGACGGCACTCGGCTCAAAGTCACAAATCTGCAGCAAAACATAATCGAAGCTGAAATATTAACCGGTTGCGGCGCTGGTGATATTGTTTTTATTCCAAGAATACCTATAATTCCTAACAACTTTCCTTTCTCTTTCAAACGAGTGCAATTCCCAGTCAGTCTCTGTTATGTCATGACGATTAATAAAGCTCAGGGCCAGACATTATCCGTTGCGGGGGTGGCCCTAAGTATTATATGCTTTTCCCATGGTCAACTATACGTAGCTTTTTCTGGCGTAAACAACCCCAATAATCTTTTTGTGTACGCTCCAGATGGTTCCACAGCTAATGTTGTTTATAAAGAAGCACTAGCATAAATAAAAAAAAATGATGTGTATCGGAATCCTCCAACAGCGCTTCGCTCTAAAAAATACATTGTTAAGTTCCGACATCCACGCGAACGAAGTCGCGGGCACAGCTAGTTTAAGAAATAAATACAGCTTCAGAAATTTAAACAAAAATAAAAATAGTTATTCTTGTAGTAAAAATAAATAAATAAATAAATAAATAATAAATAAATATCCCTGGACATTTCACACAGCACCAGCTAGCCCCAAGCTAAGCAACCTAATGCTTGTGTTATGGTAGCTAGATGGCTGATAAACTACATATATACATTTTTTTTTTTTGTAAATACATACATATTATAGATAGAAAAACACCCAGACCCGGAACAACTACTTGTAGGTCATACAAATATTTGTTACGTACGGGAATCGAACCCGCGACATGCAGCGCAGCAGTCAATCGCTTGACCACTGCGCCAACCGTGCCAAAAAAAAAAAAATCAAAATCCTTTTTCGTCTCGATGTTTGGAATGACCTATCGAAATCCTTAATTATATTTTATGAATCCCTACTTTCTAGACATGTCGCATATTCTTAGAGCTACTCTGTACTCTTCTAACCTTCCTTCCTTCAGTTTTTTTCAACAAATCCAAAATGTAGGTTCTTTAGTTGTGTCTTTTCAAATTTTTAAGTCTTGACGAACCCATTTATAGAATATCATCATATTTTCGTGCGTAGGTAAGATATTTTCTTAGAAATGTGGACTATCACAAAACATCGAACATTTTATCTTTTATCTCGTAGAATTCATACTAAAACAATAAAAAATCTATCGATAATTAACCTTTCACCGTGAGACAATTATCGCAACTAGCAGAAACAAACACTGCAATTCCTAGTTCAGTACGTGCCACCCTCCCCGTTTTGTCACGGACTTTGCCTCTCCGTTATAGCGCCAAAATATAGTCTCACAATGAAATATTTGATTGTAACTGTTAGGAAACAACAGTTTCAAATGTTTTTTGAATAAAACGACCTTTTTTTTTAATTAACTCTGTACTACACTGTAGGCCCTGAAAATAGCACCTAAATTGTCATTTTTGTAAATTTTCGATGTCTTGGCGCTCTTACCGTTATCTTATAATATTTAATTTTTTATGGAAGTAACTGATTCAAAACTGTCACTATTCCAAATCAAGTTTAGAAAAAAAAATCGTTTCACCCATGTTCCTGACGTCACATCGGGCCACACACCACACTGCGATCGCGGGCTTCCCCCGCCACTCACTCGCTTACTCGCCGTCATCTTGAGCGTGCGCACATATCGGTCGTCTCAAACCAACCCAAGAAATATAGTTTAATTATTTATAATTCAAGTAGTTTTACTAGTCAAGACCACCAGCAGCACACCTGGAGCTTGATACTCAACAACACCCTACTAACGATTAATTATAATTCTGTTCATACGCACGTATTACGACCGCGACTGATATTTTGTTCAACACACAGCCTGAAACTGACCTGATTGATGAAACGCATGTGACTAAAAGAGTGATGGACATGAATGCTGATGGAAAGGGAGAGGAAGGCCAAAGAAAATCTGGATGGATTGTGTGAAGACGGATATAAAAGAGAAAGGAGTAAATGATGCCGTGACGTCTGACAGGGGAAAATGGAAGAAGAAAACGTGTTGCGCTGACCCCAAATAGGGTAGGAAGATTATGATACAGCCAGACACTGACTGCAAATTGTAAAAACCGGCCAAATGCGAGTCGGACTCGCGCACGAAGTGTTCTGTACCATAAAAAAATCTGTGAAAATTTCAACTGTCTAACTATCACGTTTCATGAGATACAGCCTGGTGACTGACGGACAGACAGACAGACAGACAGCGGAGTCTTAGTAATAGGGTTCCGTTTTACCCTTTGGGTACGAAACCCTAAAAAACGGAAGAAAATTTGAATTTAGACCCTGCCGCTTCCCCCTTTTTTTTTCGGATGGGAAATCATCAAATGACTCCCTCCTCCCGCTCTGGGCGGAGCGGAAGGGAGTGTCAGACTTTTACTGACTAAAAACCATCCATATTCCTTCTTTTGCCCTTTATGTTCCAGGGCCGTGATATCTCTTTCGAACAGTCCCGCAGCCCTGGCAGGCAGCGGCCCTTGCGGGCTACTCATGTTTGCTGACATCTCATTGAGGCGCGCGTGGAACACGAACGCGCCGTCGACACGGCTGCCGCTTCACCCTTAAAAGTCTATAAAGAACATCGCTTTACGTAGTTACTATATGCCTGTCACTCAAAAAACATCATATTCTACATTACCCGCACACACAAAACTTTTCCTCCATCTAACTGCCGTTCTTATAAGAACATTACAGCTAGAAACGTCCTAATATCCCGAGTGGTAACGTTGAATGAATACTAATAGCATAAGCTGCGGGGTATTTAAGGATCACACTCGCATTCCGATTGGCATTCGTTTTCGCAATTCACAATATTTAGATTACTCTGCCCAAACAAGCGGATGGCCCACTAGTTTGATAAAGTAGAATGTTTAAAATTTTGATGTCGCCTTTGGCTCACTAGTAGACTTTGGTAGAAAAAAAAATGTATTAATAATGCTGTTAGTATCTCTGTATTTATTTTTGTAAATCATAGAATAAACTATGTTGGGGTCGGCTTCCAGTCCAATCGGATGCAGCTGAATACCAGTATTTTACATGGAGCGACTGTTTATCTGACCTCTACAAACCAGTTAGTACTGGGTAATCTATACATATAATAAAACTGTAGAAAAGTCGTTTTTGTACATCGAAAAAAAATCCAAAAAAAATAGCCAGGGTGTTAAAGGACAACCAATAGAACCCATTTCCAGCATTTTTAGAATTTTTGTCTGTTTGTCTGTTTGTCTGTTTGTCTGTGTATTTGTTCGGGCATCACGTAAAATGTACAAAAGCAATGTAGATAACTTTTACACACAACGATTGAGTGTAACTTGGAGTAACATTTAGTTTTTGTTGCATTGCAATCGGTTCAGTCTATCAAAAGATATTTGAATTTAAAGTGTTACAGAAGTAAAATTAGGGTTATGTGCTGGTCTCACAACTTCCCGTAACTTTTATACACAACAATATGTGCGTAAATTGAAGTAATTGAACGTTAAGTTTTTTGTTTCATCGTAATCAGTTCACACCTTATAAATGGAAAGAAAGAAAAATGTAAATTAATAAAATTATAATAGTGTTTCCGAAATAAAATATTAAAACAGCGCCATCTATCGAACTCAGACTGGACTATATCTAGACATCAACTGCGTGCAGCATTGAATATAGATATTCGATAGATGGCATTGTGCGTGTGACGTTATTTTCTGATTGAGGCATGTTTAACTAAATACTGATGGAGAAATTCCTGACCTATAGGGTACGTGAAATTTGTCACAACAGGTCCTTATTGGCTATTAAAGAGATAGTTATAAGTATACCAGGGAACCCGATCAGTCAATACGGTTTGCCCACACCGACAGTCGAAGGGGGACGTATAAACAGAGAGTACGTATCAGAAATTAGTAGAAAGACAGAGGAACAGCGCCAGACGTTTGATAGGGTATGCTGCAGTGTGGAAAACGCCTCGGGTGAAATCCTGTTTTTAGACGCACCGGGCGGAACAGGTAAAACTTTCCTAACCAAAGTTATTTTGGCTCGAATAAGGAACTTTGGGAGTATGAAGAACAGAGTGTAAAGCTCTTCAACCCCCATTGAAAAGGGAGGATCCTCCGACCAGACGGGTGTTATGTCTGGTGGGCTACCTGCCCTACAGTTGTTGTCGGGTTTTTCTATATAGTCTTAAGTCGCGAATACTTTACTTGCGCGAAACAGAATTTAGATATATTTAGATTTTTAGTTTATCCTCTGCGTCATAGATGGCGCTGTAGTACTTTTTGTAGTGCCGCTACAGCACTCCCCCCAGACTAGGGTCGGTAGTAGAATGAGTCGTTGATTGCCAGGCCAGTGGAAAGTCGTTGCCGCATTGTTCACGGTGAGTCGGAAATGTCTGCGGCGGTAGTGCGAACCCCTTGAGTCGGGGTCGGCGCTGCATGTGCTCCGTTGCGTCGGACGTGGTACAGCGCCACGATGTGGCTGACTGCTCGCATCGACCGGGAGGCTGCGGGGAACAGCGCCAGACGTTTGATAGGGTATGCTGCAGTGTAGAAAACGCCTCGGGTGAAATCCTGTTTTTAGACGCACCGGGCGGAACAGGTAAAACTTTCCTAACCAAAGTTATTTTGGCTCGAATAAGGAACTTTGGGAGTATGAAGAACAGAGTGTAAAGCTCTTCAACCCCCATTGAAAAGGGAGGATCCTCCGACCAGACGGGTGTTATGTCTGGTGGGCTACCTGCCCTACAGTTGTTGTCGGGTTTTTCTATATAGTCTTAAGTCGCGAATAACTTTACTTGCGCGATGCAGAATTTAGATATTATATTTCGATTTTTAGTTTATCCTCTGCGTCATAGATGGGGCTGTAGTACTTTTTGTTCTATGTTGCTGAAGTACTTTTTGTCGTGCCGCTACAGAACCAAAATAAAATTTCCCTTGCTGTCGCCTCTTCATGGATAGCAGCCACATTATTGCCTGGAAGAAAAACGGCAGACACAACATTTATAATTCCTATCGACTTAGACCGCACGGAAAGCCCGGTTTGCAACATATCGCGAAATAGCGATAAAGCAAGGGTTTTATGCGATGGTGTTTTAATTTTTTAGGACGAGTGCACTATGGCAAACCGCAAAGCTGTAGAAGCAGTGAATAGAACTTTACAGGACATAAGGCAAAATGACCGGCCGATGGGAGGCATTCTGCGGTGATTTTCGGCAGACATTCCCGATAGTACCCCGAGGAACGAGAGCCGAAGAAATTGCTGCCTGTCTGAAGAGTTCTGTTTTATGGTGCAATATATCATCTACACACCTGAGTGTACATATGCGTGCACAGTTGCGAGGCTGCGAAAATGCACAGGAGTTTCCCAATTTATTGTTACAAATAGGCGATGGCACATACCCCGTACAAGAAGATGGCTAAGTTATTTTGGTTGATAATCTCTGTTCTTGCGTTACATCACAACAGGAGCTAATTTCTTCTGTGTACGGAGATTCCACAAACATGGGAAATCAAGCCGGTTCTTGGCTATGTCAGCGAGCTATTTTGACTCCTCGCAATGTCCAAGCTGCGGCAATTAATTTAAAAATATTGATTCATGTGTCCGGGAATAGTAGAAAATACACCTCTATAAATACAGTAATGGAAGAAGATGACGCCACGCACTACCCGGTAGAATTTTTGGATTCCCTCAACACACCCGGACTTCCAGCCCACAAAATAGTTTTAAAAATCGGTGTACCAATAATTCTCCTCAGAAATTTATGTCCTCCAAACTTTGTAACGGCACGGCTCAAAGTCACAAATCTGCAGTAAAACATAATCGAAGCTGAAATATTAACCGGTTGCGGCGCTGGTGATATTGTTTTATTCCAAGATTACCTATAATTCCTAACAACTTTCCTTTCTCTTTCAAACGAGTGCAATTCCCAGTCAGTCTCTGTTATGCCATGACGATTAATAAAGCTCAGGGCCAGACATTATCCGTTGCGGGGGTGGACCTAAGTATTGGATGCTTTTCCCATGGTCAACTATACGTAGCTCTTTCTCGCGTAAACAACCCCAATAACCTTTTTGTGTACGCTCCAGATGGTTCCACAGCTAATGTTGTTTATAAAGAAGCACTAGCATAAATAAAAAAAAAATGATTTGTATCGGAATCCTCCAACAGCGCTTCGCACAAAAAAATACATTGTTAAGTTCCGACATCCACGCGAACGAAGTCGCGGGCACAGCTAGTACGATAAATAAAATTGTAAATGTGATTGTTGTTGTGTTTGTGTGTGTGATGTGTGTGTGTGTGGACTTGACTCTAACTCTATTAGAGTCAGGTCCATAATAAGAGGTATTATTTACAATTTTATTTATTTTATACAATTACCAACCATAGTGTAATAAATTACTTAGTAAGATAAAATATTTACTTGCTCCATTGGTGGGACAACTTAGTGGGGAATGATTCCAATATTCATTGCATTGTTGCAAGCAAAAGATTTCCTCAAACATTAAGCAATTGACTATAAAGGAATTTCATTCAAAGAAACTCTGTTACGCATTCTGACTGCTGAAGTTATTGTGTCCTAGACATTGTAACATGATGGAGAGGTTCCATTTAGAGCCAACAGACATTAGTAAGTAATGTTTGGACGTAATGGAGATTTCTTTTGTATTTTCCAGGCTTTTTAGGGGTACGTTGATTATTTCTTCTCATTGTCATGGTTATAATCCTCGGTCCGGACTTATTTTGTGCATTAAGTTATTTAGGGTTATTAATAATTTTAAGTTAACTTGTATTGACAGGCCATTTTTAAGAAATTGTAAAAGGTAAGAGATGGGGAAAGAAGTATTGGATTTTTTTTGTAATAGTTTCAGTTGTCGTCGATATTAGACTTTTTTTTAAAGCGTTTACAAACAATTCAACTCACTTACACAGATAACCAGACCCGGAACAACTACCGCAGGTCACACAAATATTAGTTCCGTGCGGGGATCGAACCCGCGACACGCACTGTAGCAGGGAATTGCTCAGCCATTGCGCCAACCATGTCGTCAAAATTAGCAGATAAAAAATAACCGGTCAAGTGCGAGTCGAACTCGTGCGCCGAGGGTTCCGTACCTAACCATTATACCGCTATAATAAAATTTAAATTATTGCCAAATTTCGTGATTCTAGGTCAACGGGAACTACCATATAGGTTTTCGACCCAAAACCTATAGGGTACTTCCGGTTGACCTAGAATTGTCAATTTTGGTTAAAAGCAAGGTCTTACAGCACAAGCACAGCAGTAAAGGGAAAATTTCGAAAAATAAAACAGTCGAAAATTAAGGTAAATTTTGGTAGGTATAATATAAATCAATATATCATATCTTTTTATTGTGTTCACTCAGGATCATTATTTTTAAACATCTAATAGGGACTATTAGACCCCAGTACCTATCTGGCATAAATAGCCTATATTATATGGCAATAAAAATATATAATAAGTTGCCAAACATCTAAAAAAAACGATTAAGATCAAGCGATATTAGTCATTAGTCATTAGTCATTTATTCATAAACATTAAATTGTATCTGAATTTACATATGGATTATAATTACATAAGGATGAAAACAAAAACACACTCAAATATTACAACAATGCATAAAATCAACAACAAAATACAACATATATATAGAAATTTCGTTATAGATCTTCAACAGCATAGAGACACTTATTCAATAGGAAACTTTTTAGTTGCTTTTTAAAGGAGCTAGAGTAGATAGCGCTTTTTAAATGTAGAGGTAACTTATTAAATAATAAAACCGATTGATATCTGGGACTGTGCCTCACAATATTCAAATTAGGCTGTAGCTTGTAACGTATAATGTCCTGTCTCCGTGTGCCTTCTCTAATCTGTCGTTCTTCTGCGGTCTCATATTCATGCATATATTTCGCCATGTTACTTAGAAGTACAAATACATAAATGCTCGGCACTGTTAGTATGTTCAGGATTATAAAATGTTCACGGCAACTCTCTCTTTGCGGGATACGGACTATTGTGCGAATTGCGCGTTTTTGTAACACAAAAGCTCTTTTGATATTATAGTCATAACTGTTTCCCCAAAACATTATGCTATATCTAATCTTTGATTCTACCAACGCGAAATATACCATTTTCAATTGCTCAATGCTAATTTCCGTTCTAAGTGATCTTAGAGCATAACATGCGGAACATACTGAAGCATTTATGGCATTTAATTCTGATTTCCAATTTAGCTGTTCATCTATATGTATACCTAAAAATGTAACTTCCTTGACGAGAGCAATTTTACCATCATTCAAATTAACCTCTAAATTATCCTTATTACGTGCTGTCGTTCTAAATAATAGTATATTGGTCTTTGCATTGTTGATTGACAATTTGTTTATAGTGAACCACTCGTGAAATGCTTTTAATGCTGCATTTACAGTCTCTGTTAATTTATCAATGTCATTTGCTGCTACTATGGCATTTGTGTCATCTGCAAAAATTACTATATCAATGTCAGGTAAAATGGTATTCATATAATTGATTAAGTCATTAATAAATAAAATAAATAAAACAGGTCCCAATATAGATCCTTGCGGGACACCCGTAGTTATCATTACAGTTCCTGATTTGTAAACTTTTTTGGAGCCATCTTGTATTTTGTCAATTTCGACAAACATTTTTCTGTTTTTGAGATATGACGAGAATAATTTCAAGGCCTTACCTCTTATACCATAATGCATCAGTTTTGTAAGAAGTATTTCGTGGTCTATAGTGTCAAACGCGGAGCTTAAATCGAGAAAAATTCCGGCTACTCTCATTTTATCATTAATTTTTCCTATAACCTCATCAATTAAGGTATATATGGCGTCAGAAGTGCCAACACCTTTTTGATAACCGAACTGTCTTTGGTTTAACACTCTACTTATACGCAAATGGGCTAATAGTCGTTTTTTTATGATCTTTTCAAATATCTTTGACAGGACTGGCAGCAAAGAGATAGGCCTGTAATTTTTAGGTTCAGTTCTACTACCCTTTTTGTAGACCGGTATTACTTTGGCTACTTTAAGCTGGTCTGGGAAGATAGATTCCTCAATACATTTATTATAAAATTCACACAGAGGTTCCGCTAGTATGGAAATATGTTCCTTAATTACGGATATCGGGATCTCATCATAACCACAAGAATACTTGTTCTCCATACTTTTGACTATGGTTAAGACCTCATTTGGTGTGGTGGGAGCAATTGACATTTCAACAGTATTTTCGATTGTATACTTTTGTAAGAATTCTGTATTTTGGTCCCTATCCACTACCCTAGAGATACATTTGTAGTTAAACTGTTTAGCTAAAATGTCAGTTATTTCCTCTGGATCCACTACAATTTGGTCATTGACTTTGAGACGAATTTCCGGTTTTAACGTTTTCTCTTTATTTGTACATTTTCTCACTACTTTCCACACCTCTTTACTTAGATTTTTGGAACTATTAATTTGCTCCATTATTGCATGTTTTTTAGCCTTTACCACAACCTGTCTATACAGTCTAACATACTCATTCTTATACATTAAGACACTTGAATCAAGGTTGTTACCATTACGTGTACATAAGAACCGTTTCATTTTACTTGATGTTCGAATTCCTTTAGTGATCCATTTTAATTGTCTATTTTTGTTTAGATTTGTTTTGTAATCCTTTTTTTTATAACTGTTTTGGAATACTTTTTGAAATGTTTTGAGAAAAGTATTTATACCCATACAACGCCAATCTTTTTCACGGATACCCTGTACAAATTGGGCACTATTTTTACTATTAAAAACTCTTTTATTTGTGACAATCATTTGATACTTATTTCGCGTTAAATTGCTTACATTATCCAAGCGAATATCAGCAAAAAGACCTCCATGGCCATCAGCCAAACCATTGTGATCTACAGCACATCCAAGAATACACGAATCGGGCAAGTTGGTAATTATGTTGTCAATACACGAATTAGAACTATTACGAATGAAAGTAGCAGAATCGATTTGGTGCCTGAAATTATAACACCTTAGCAAACTAAGAAATTCCATGCGCTTTTTACTGTCCACTAGTAGGTCAACATTAAAGTCTCCGCAAATTATAGATTTCCTATTGAATAAGTAATCGAGTAACCTCTCCAATTTTTCTAGAAACACATTAAAATTTTTATCTGTAGGATTGCGATAACAACAGCAAATGTACAATCCAGTTAAAACATCTTTAACACCACATATTTCAAAACATTCTACTTTATATAACTTATTTATTGCGTCGATAATTTCTGTTTGGCTATCCACATGTCCTAAGATCAAACTACCTCCCCTCTTTTTAATTTTCCTCGTGTTGTATGAGACTAGTTTGTAGTTATCTATATTAAATAAAACTGCGGCGTCTTCGTTCAAGAAATGCTCGCTTAAACATATATAGTCTAGCTTTTTATCTAGGGTTTGTATATAAACTTCTAGTTCAGTCTTCTTGTTATTAATTCCACAAACATTCTGATGAAATATGTTTATATTGGTGTGTTCGTTTGATACATTACTATTCACGAAAAAAATTTAATGTTGGTACAGACCCCACAGTCTGTGATGCTAAGGAAAGCGATGAATTTGGTCGAGTATCATCGCCGCATTTATTTCCGCATTTATTTGCCTCAGCTTTATTAACCCTTGTTTTAAAGTAATAGGGTATAGTACCAGCTTTTAATTGACTTATTTCACTATGTTCATGACTGTGTATCACATTACAGTTGTTATCCTCATAATGGAACAGCATAATGTATTTTTTTAATTCATGGAAGAAAATAACTACAGCTTTATTTTTTACTTTGCCTGTGTTTTTGAAAAACATCTCGTGTGTATATTCCAGATGCTTATTTGTATCAAACGTATAAGTATATTTAAAAGTCTGGTTGCTAAGATATAGAAGTCGATTGAAGGCTTCTATTCTGGTGTTAAATAAGTTGACATTCCATTTTAGTTTAAAGTTAGGAGAACACAAGATAACATTGGTATGCGTTATATTCTCAAGTTTTTGCTTTATATGATTTACTAAGTCTTCATACTTATTTGAGACCAAGAAATCTTTTTCACCTAAGAGAATTATACAATAGTCATTTAAGCTGTAATTTACAAGTTTATTTTCTAATGTTTCTAAAAGTTCCACAATACCTGCTTTCGGCATACAATAGTGGCAGATTTTGGCTTCCGGAAAAGTAGTTTCAGCAATACGTAGTATGTTATTCACATTATTATCACTAATTATACATAATTTATACGAGTTTTGTTCTTTAAAGCTGGAATCGTATGAAGACCTTGTGTCCAATGTGTCCCTTTGTTCAGTGGTGCAGTTGTACTCTGTGGTTACTTGCGATGGTGGATCATAGCAGACAACATTTGGATCTTCTTCAATTGTGGTTGAAACTAAGGGCAGCATTTTGTTTTCGGTTTCTTCATCAGGACTTTGTTGATCATATTTAAAGTTTAGCTTTGTTCTAATAAGATTATTACGCTTTGTTTTGGCTGAGGATGTCTTTTGTTTTGTGCTCGTACATATGTGTGTCAATTTGTCAATTTTTAGTTTGTATTCAGTGATTTGTTTAAATTGAGAACTATTTTCTAACAGTAAGTTCTCTATTTCTGTTTCTGCGATTACCAACCTTTCCTCGAGTTGACATACTCTATTTTTTAATTCTATCACTTCGTCATTAGGTTTAAAGTACAAGTCCGGGTAGCTTCGGTTAAGATCATTAATTGTGGGTGTCGAAGTAAATGATGCATACTCATCTTTATCTGTTAATTCAGCTTCTACCTCCATTGTATCATATTTAGAAGTAGGTTGCTTAGATTTATTTCTCAACGTTATATTGTCAGCGTGTGTAACATTTGTCATTGTAGGACTATTTAATTTTGATTCTTTGGCCGTAGTCATGCCATCGCCACAGTTATTTTCACTTGCCATCGTAATATTTTAGTAGATGACAAATTTTAAACATTCAAAAAGAGAAACGTTTGGCTGGATTCGAACTCGCGACACACGTTGTCAACCACCCCACCGCGGTCGCCGTTCTCGCTATGCGAACGTTAGTAAACACGGTGAAATTGGCAGTCTTATCAAATTGATTGATGATTAATGTGTGAAGTAGGTCCAAAGTTCATTTCTTTGTTCCATCGACTTACACGTTGAACTGTTTAAATTCAAATCCTCCGTTTTTTCTTTTTATGTTCACACGCACTTTTAACTGGTATTCGTTGTTGGATATTAACATTCAATTAGTTAATGGGTTAACACATGCACTGGAAACGAGTAATTTAAACTGTGGTCCAGTTTTCACAGTATTACACCGACTTTTGGTAAATTGATTGTATCTTCACTATTTTTCACAATTATCACTGGATAACAATGTCACACGTTTGTTGTTGTTTACTTTCAATAACTGAGTAGTTTTTATCACTTAATACTGATTTTTGTATTTTTTAACAATTTTTATGTACGGAGCTTAAGTTTACACGGGCAACAGCGCCATCTGGCCGCGATATGGATATGGGTTTAACCAAATCTAATGTTGTTTTTTTTTGCATTAAAAAGTTTTTTTTTTATCTTTAAAACTGAAAAATCAGTAACAATATTCCAAAAAAGGCTAAAACTATACCTTATCTAAATATGCTTCTACTCAGTAAAAGAATATTTAGAGTCTAGTTTAAAATAACGATTTTCTCTCATATACAAAAGTGGCGATCTGTCCTATACAAACAATAAGATTTAGTCTATCCTATTTAACTACATTTGAAATTAAAATTTTAATATTGCTGAACAATTGTATTTAAATTCACTATCATTGACATAACTATAATTTATTTATTTCATTGTACTAATATAAAAGAAATAACTAAGTACCTAATAGTAATGTTTAATGCATGCTAATTTTTGAAGAAAAGGGCAGACGAATGATAAATTGCAATGCTTGTAAAAGGCTGCTAAGTCATAAGTAATAACATAACACCACATTGTATACTTAGTTCGCAATAAATGCTTTGACTTTGACTATAAATTTCAATTTGCTAGGTCCACCCGTAGCTGAGAAAGTCGGTGGTGACACACGGAAAGACAGACGGACAGGCGGATAAGAGAGCCATCTTATAAGGGTTCCTTTTTTACCTTTTGAAGTACGGAACCCTAAAAATGAGCCAAAGATTTTGAACGAAGACTTTTTATGACTTAGTAAACCACTCTTTTATTTTGCTGGCTTAGCAGGATTTCTGCAGCGCTCAAAGTGGATGCGCTAAGGAATATATTAGTGAATATTTCAAAGAAAGCCTCGCCCACGTTCGTATTTAAACCAAGACAACTTTTCTAATACCCTACAAAATATGAACCACTTACTACTTTATATTTTTAACAATATTTTGCACTGTAAGCCCTCACAAAAATAACTTCACATGAGTACTATACACTTGAAGCAGTCGTTACAAAGTTCTCGGAACAGTGAATGCACTTCCGTGTAGAATAAATGCGCGAGTCTTAGTATTTTTCATTCTCGTTCAGTTTGGGCCATTACATTTTCTGTGTGAACTTGAGTTTGTCGGATTTTCTCGCGTTTGCGAGTTAACGGCTCTCATGTTAACTGTAGAGTTAACACGTTAGTCTAGTTTTGTAAGAAATAAATACACAAACAAAAAAAAAAAACAGACTTCAGTTTCGATTTTTTAGTTTTCTTTGTTGTTTCAGAAAATGTAAGAATGTAACGCCTGTTGCTCAACACACTTCTCAGTTATGTAAAAGAAATATGAGGAAGTACTTACTTTGCTCTAAAAATGATAAAGACTAAGAAGTCATGAACATCTTCGCTCCTTTGTAACTTCAGCAAAAGACGAGAAATATACAAACTCTGTGTAACAGCCTCATTATCAATAGCCTTCATTCTTATTTTGAATTTTGTTTCGTACTGGCTGGAAACAACAAACAGCTCATTGAGAAAGTTTTTCTTTATTTCTATAATAAGAGTTCTTTTCTTTTTATTTAGTAACTTTAATAGCATGGAGTTTCCCAATTTCTCTTGTTTCTTCCCAGATTTTTCATATCTAAATTTTGGAAGCCTAGATTTAAATTATGTCCTGGGATTAGAATTTATTAACTTTGAAGCCCTTGAGCCGCAATGCCTCGCAATTTTACGGAGCGAAACTTCGATTTGTTTCCTTATTTTGATTTTATTTTAAGTTACTTTTAACGTTGTTTGAGTACAGTACGCTGTAATACCCCTTTTTACCTTATCCGAAAAAGTGCCATGTGTGCAAAGTGCAAAGTTCCATGGCGCATTTTATAAATACTAGATTTCAGAAAGATATTAAACACTTTCTTTTTACTTTAGAATATTCCTATACGATTATGTTCCAAAGCAAACTCAATTAATCGAAAAGGCACGTGCCGGCCAGTCGTTATGTGTGACGGACCGTAGCTACACGGTTGGTTTCTATGTAACTATGAAAATACTTCCATAGATGGCGAGGTTGACGACTGTTATAGTTTTTATTGCCGTTGACTTTGGAAGAGCGTCTTTTAAGAATAGTTGTGTCCATCACCAATTTTCGGACAGTGCTTCATTATGAAAACTTTAAATAAAGAAAGCTCATGAAACAAATTCATTCAACAATTCAGTTCATTTCACTTTTTCCAGCCTGTATTTAATTGCAGTATGCACTAATACCACTTGTTCAAAAAAAAAAAAACTGCATCTCTTTTAAAACGAGAACCGTTTTACAATAGCGGTTTTATCTGAAAATGTACTTTAAACGTATTTACATTTTAAAAACGCTTTTTAAAAACTGTATAAATAAGAAACGTTGGGAAAACTAAGAATTTTAATGCAAGCTTTCATATTTATTCACTGAATGCCATAATAATATATCATTGTAGTGTGGTTTACTTTTTTCTTTGCACGAGAATAAAATGTGTGGAGAAACGAAAAGGCTGACAAATGAGTTTAATGTTTAGTCTGTGGTGTATGCGATTTTTTTTGTAGCATAATGTAAAAAAATACAGATCATGGCCTATTTTATAAGGTTACAAGAATTAAAATATACCGAAAGAGACAATTTTCATTAAAACGTCGCGAAATTTCATAAAATAATTATGTTTCTACTAGTTGAACAGCACTCGGTAAGTGAAACTCGGTAAACGAATGGTCATAAAATTTGGCCAAGCCATTTTCGTTTCCTGAATTTTATTAATCCGACAGTTAAAAATATTCAACAGCGCTTTTAATTTCTGTTTCCAAAAATCCCGGCGTAGGTACTACGGTCATTTATTTGACAGTTTTATATTTAACTCCGACTGCAGCTATCCAAAAGCAATGATAAAGATCATTGTAATTTTGACTAACGTGTCATAACTCTCACTATTTATTTTAAGAAATTGCTGTGCCCGACAGGGTCCATAATTGCTTTTTATTTTTTTATTTACCACCTGTATGTTGTACATTATGGATATACCTAGCAATAAACGATTTTGATTTAATTTGATTTGAACTTGCAATCTAAGTCATCTGCCTAGACTTTTGCCAACTATATTGGACTCGGCTTCCAGTCTAAGCAGATGCAGCTGAATACCAGTACTTTACATGAAGCGACAGCCTATCTGATCTCCACAACCCAGTTAGTACTGGGTAATTAATACGATAAGCCTTGGTAAAACTAGTTTTCAGACTTTCGGACCACTGACTACCTGTAATAACTATCAAAGATCTGCAATTGACAGCCGGGACCAACGGCTTAACGTGCTGTCCGAGGCACGGAGGAAATTCGGTATGTAATTCGTGGTCACCCATCCACGGACCAACATAGGCAAGCGCGGCTTAACTTAAAGATCGACCCAAGTTGCTGTTATTTTTTAGCTGTTAAAGGACTCTAGCAAGAATAAATCCTAAAACATACTGAGGTTACGTCAGCACCTGTGTCGATATGTTAATGTAATTACCAAATGGAACGGTGCTACTGCTAATAGGAACACGGATGTATTATTGTAGTTTTGGTACTGGAAAGAATCGTTGCGGCACTTTGATGAGAAAATCCCTTGGGGCGCTTTTCCAAGGCATTTAAATTTTTTGAGTGTTTGTATTCTGAAAAATAAATAAATAATTTATTTGCGTATTTGTTTCAATTTAAGAATCTAGTTGTAAATTACCTACGATATTTTATTTGTTTGCGCGGTTTAGCTAATTATGCGATCAAAATTGAAAACTGGCAAGCTGCTAAAGAGGTGGATGCACGCACTGATTTAGAACACTTGGATTAACTACAATGCGCATAAAACGAAGGTTGCACTGCACATACCTCAAAATCCTCGTCGCAACCTCCTTGAGGGTTGAACATAACAAAAAACGACGTATCACACCAATTTCACTTAATTTCGAAATTTCTTGAGAGCACGCGGTTGACGGCTAAATGAGATGTCAGCCATTGGTTACTTTTGACTTTTTTCGCAAGACGCACGACAGAGGCGCCTGCGACGCATATTCCTCCTCACTCGTACGAAGGCGACAGGCATGTGCAGCAGGGGTATCATTGATTGGCACGTCGGCCCCCCCCCCCCCCAGCGACGTGCCAATCAATGATTATATAATTTAAAGAATTTTTATTTACTAATCCGTGTGAATTTAGCCACAGAATAGGTGCAAGCATTATTTTTACAATTATCCTTTAACAGAGAAATATTTAAACAGTAAAACATTTCTAGACATTTTACGTATTCATGCTTGACTGAATTCTGTTATAGAAAAGACAATTTGCGTCACCTTACGTAATCATTCTCGGCTACATTTTCATCTGTTTTTTATATGGTATACATTTACAAAAGATTTCCATCTATCTAAAAGTTGGTAGGTATCAGAAAAGTCAGCGAAGTAATTTCAATAATTTTATACATCCTTGTGAGGAAGTAGCAATTAGAATTAAACCGTGGGGTAGATATATTTATGGGACACCAGGATTTGCGTCCTGAATGCAAGGTTTCCTGAAATATATTGCTTCTAATATTGCAGATGCAAAACTTTACCTAAAGTAGACTCGACTTTCATGGGGTACTGTTTAAAATGTTACAATAAAATACCTCCCCACATTCTGCAATTGAATGAGACGAACCACAACCATAGGGGCAAACTAATTGATTACCATGTTTATTTATTGTGGAAGCTGCAGAAGATTGTAAAAATATCCTTGCATTGTATGGATCCCATCGCTTTGTATTATATAATTGCAGAGCACATGTGTGAGTACTATGTAATGTAAAGCTACCATTTACATTTATTTATCTTAAATTGACTTGAATGTGCCCTGGTGGCTGAAAGAATGTCATGCTCACTCAAATGTCTCGCTGATGGTGGCGGGTGTGTCGGGTCATTTAGTTCTTTTCAACATGGTTGAGTTGAATGGCGGTGATCCATGTGGCATGTTCGTGAACGGGCGCTGTCAGTTGGGACTGGTCAACTCGTAGCTCCCACGGTTTATTTTAATTACTTAACATTTAAACTAGCGGCTCGTCCTGGCTTTGCACGGGTGCCTATGTTACTCAGGGTGAATGTAGCTTTCTAATGGTGAAAGAATTTTTGAAATTGGCACAGGAGTTCTTGAGTTTATTCATTACAAACATACACACACAAAAATACAATTTTTTTCTCTTTATAATATTAGTGTAGATGTAGATTGTTGATTTAATCTTTTACTCTGGACGCTCTTAATGTGCACGTCTTTGTACATCGTTCTCACATATATGTATAATCTCAACATGAATGATGTAACCAAGATTTTGTAACAATATTTTGTTTTAAAAGAGTGTCCATGGAGTTTCTTGCCCATTCTTCTCCATAGAGATCTACGGTTTGGAAAGTGCAACTACAGTAATTTCTCAAGTTATCATGCCTTGTGACTGGGACTGTAGCTTCGCTCATTTTTGTTTTTTGACACTCAAAAGACGGCCGGTGATGGTCTAATTAAAATAAATGCTTTGAGTTTGAGTTTGAGAAACCTTTTTAAGAACTCTATAGAGCTTCTTCGTTTTATACTACCCTAGTAACTTCCAAAGAGCTTCTACTTTCTAGACTTCGAATTCCCAATATTTTTTTTTAAGGAAACAAATTAATTAATGTACAGGTCACAAAATCTACATCATCGGCCATTTCACAGACAGTTCATCAGAATCATCAGTTTTGTATGCATGTCCAGTCCATACCTAACGGCCCTGCAAAATTTTGATCCAACAGATTGCAATGTAACTGTATGGGCCTTATCCATTCAGATTCAAATCTGAATAGGCGTGAGTCACAACTCTGTACCTGTTTTATCATTAATCGGACCTTTGTTTGCATTTTCATTTCAGGCTTGCCACGTACGAGTCGTGATACTCCTTTATACTAGTTTGTGCTCGCAGTTTCGCCCGCGTAGGGCTTGGAAATTGTCCCACGGGATCGTACTGCCCAGATAAAAGTATATTAATCCAGATAGGTACAAGGTAAATCACAAACATCCATCCATCTGCACAAACTTTCGCATTTATAATATACACAGGTATAATATATTATTAGTAAGTTAAGGTAGATGTATTTAACTTTATTTTAGACATCTAAGTTAACAATTTACTTACTACACCTGTAATCCACGAAGGGTTTTGCAGAGGTGATACCTAATACATAGTACACCCATATTTAGCCTATTACCATCCACCGCACAAATCCATACTCCGTGGCTGCTTCTGAGAAATTTCTGAAAGCAAAAGTATTGTATGCGATTAGTGCCTAAAACTTACGATAAATGTGGAATATAAACGAAGACAGAACTACTACTAAAAGGTTCTACAGGTTGTATACCACTTGGGGTAAAAATCAAACATTTTCGCAATGTTTTGTTTTGAGTCCATTACGTATTTACTTCATGCTCCGTGCAGCGTCAACCGATATCGGCACACTTCGTATGATAAAATTACCATAACATTATTCTGCTCAAGCGAACCCTTAGGATACAATGTCCAAATATTCAATTCCCCTTATCCTTATAGTTACTTTTATTGTATTGCTTACTGTGAACGGAAAAGGTTTTGTTCAAAGTAATCTTTATTAATTTTATTGCAGGTTCTGTTGCATGAACCACAACCTACGAGGAGCTCGTGGTTAAATAATAACAGCCGCTCGGGTCGATCTTTAGGTTAAGCCGTGCTTGCCTATGTTGGTCTGTGGATGGGTGACCACCCATTACATACCGAGTTTCCTCCGTGCCTCGGAAAGCACGTTAAGCTGTTTGTCCCGGCTATCATTTGTAGATCTTTGACAGTCGTTACAGGTAGTCAGTGGCCCGAAAGTCTGACAACTAGTCTTACCAAGGATATCGCATTACCCAGTACTAATTGGGTTGTGGAGGTAAGATAGGCAGTCGCTCCATGTAAAATACCGGTATTGAGCTGCAAGATAGTAGGGAAAATGCTAGGTAGATGATGATGGTTGCATGAACCGGACAAAATCTCGACACACATAATAGATCATCATCATCCTCTGCCTAGCCTTTTCCCAACTAAGTTGGGGTCGGCTCCCAGTCTAACCAGATGCAGCTGAATACGTACATTACAGGGAGCGACTGCTTTCTGTTCTGCACAATCCATTTGGTACCGGGTAATACGATACCATTTGGTAAGACTGGTTGTCAGACTTTCGGGCCAGTAATGACTGTCAAAGATCTACAAATTAACTACTACTAAGTGGCTTAACGTGCTTTCCGAAGCACGGAGGAAACTCGGTATGTAGTGGGTGCTCAGCCATCCACGGACCAACCTAGGTAAGCGAGGCTTAACCTAAAGATCGACCCGAGCGGCTGTTATTATTTCGTCACGAGCGCGTCCTCCTACCTATCTACCATCAACCTAATCATATTTTTATTTATTCGGTTCAACAGTTGCAGTGGTTGTTGTCGCCGTCTGTTTTTCTTTCTATCATTTATAACAGCCATCTTTTCGGTGTTTATCTTATGGTTCATGCCGTTTGGTCCATTTTATCTTCTTGTTTATTCTTGGTTCCTCAATGCCAAGGATCTTGAGAAACTTACTAAAAAGAAAGCAGGACAAGATATCAAATCTTGTCCTGCTTTGCTTCAGATATGCCACCGGATCTGGAGTATTCTATAAAACCGTAAAATTGAACCTGTGAAGTTACTTATCTGCTTCTTTTTGATACTTATGTTTTCCCAAATATGCATGTGAAAAAAACCGGCCCAAGTGCGAGTCGTACTCACACGCACACAGGGTTCCGTAGCACCAAACAATATATTTTTTTTTTGAAGCCTCATTCATGTTTGTATTGTATTACATTCAACAGCAAAATAATGAAAAACAAAGTATTTATGTAGTGTACCCGAAAAAAAGAACTTTTTACATTTATACACTTTTGTAAACACAGATTAAAAAAAATGAGAATAAAACTTGGTATTATTTTAGTACATGTTTTTTTATTATCAATCCTATCTGTAATACATGTCCTTTTAGCCTTTTATGCTATCATATTATTTAAATTTTAATTGTTTTGAATTAAAGCGGTTAAGTAGACGTGAATTTAAATGATTTCTGTATAAATGCCGCAAACAGGTATGAGCTGACACAAATATTCTCAACAGTGTAATGTAATAGTGTAATAACTTATATGAAGACGTTACCAAATCTCACAGAATAACTTTATGCAAATGTACGTATGTGTGGTTCTGATAAAGGATTTAATGACTTAATAATAAACTAGTAGATATGAAGCTCTGTACCTACGGTAAGGGGCTTTATTATATAAATCATTTTAAAAGTGTAATTTGGTTTCGCAAATTAAAATATTTTATTAGACGATTGGCTTGCACTGGTTTGCACTAGTGATCTGGTAAAGAGCTACTTTGTGAATTCAGTAAAATTACGACGACAGTGAAATGTTAAGAAAATCATTTTGTTTTAGAAAATAGATTCATCTGCTGATTCTATTAAGATTTGAGAACGTTTTTGTCTTATGGTGAATGCTGCGTATACTTATAATACGCATACATACCAGCAGTTTTATGTTGTTTTATTGTTTCACATTTATTCTTAGTATGTACTGCTGTTGGTGTACCAAATAAATAAATATCTGTTTGGGAGTTACGGTGCCACAGACAGACACATTAAACTTATCCTCTCTTTCCGTCGGGGGTTCATACTACGAAATACTCATTTGTGTAATAATTTAAAATAGTATCACATTCTCCTGTAGTTTTATATGATTATTAAAGGTAACTACACAAGAAAATAAGCAACTTAATCTCAAAGACAGCTGCGTTATAAATTATCACTAACTTTTCCCGCTTCAAAAACCTTTTAGCACAGTGTTAGAGTAAAATTGTGGTAATATTTCAACGCGTATAAAGCCGCATTTTCACCACTAGTTTCATAATAAACTTTGATATTAATTTAGCTTTACAAATTAGCATACAAATTAGCCTAAATTCAGCACTAAGCTTGTCAGGCCTTATCTCAGGTTCTAAACTTGAAGCTAATAATTGTTGGAACTAACACTAAGTAAATGACATGTAAATGAGTACTGAGTCTTATAAAGATTTAAATAATTCGATGTGCTCTCGCCTTACTTAAAAAGTGTTTACAATGAGAAAAGTGAGCTCGCACATCCCGCGTTGAATGAAACATAGGATTCTTAGTGGGACTGAGCGAGACAATACCTAGATACTATTTTTGAGCGAGATCTCTTATAACGCGCTAGGGTGCTTCTAACTATTTACATCTTTAATATACTAGGTTTAGTCTAAATTAAGCCGTTGAAGTAATATTTAATGTTTGGTTTATGTATTTTAGGTTGTTAATTGAGGCTAGGGAATTGTTTAGTTTCATACTTGGTGATCCTATGTAAGATGAATTGTTTTAAAAGTTTGCGGCAAGAAATCTTATCTGTACCTAAATTAAAAATATTTTTCCTAATATTACAGACTGATATTTATTTACTTGTCAGTAGTACACCTGCTGATATTCCATACAATTTACCTAGCAATTACACACTTTGCCAAATATGTTATAATTTTATTTCAAAAACAGTTATCCCTGAATCGAATATATTTTACAAAAATATTTGAAACAACCTCTAATTTTTGAGAAAGATTTTTAACTATTTCATAATAATTACCATCCGAAACGCGACCTCTTTTTTTGCCAAAAAAGAACCTTTTTGTTACATGTGAGCCATTTAACTCGGTAAATAACTTTTGGAATGATAAGTTTGATAAAATATGGGATGGTATGTTAGATTCATTGTGCCTATAAAATTATAATGTGCTGTCTACAGCATTACGTAATGGTGTGAAATTGAATTTTGAAATGGTGGGCTGCGGGACTGTTCGAAAGAGATACCGCGGCCCTGGAACACAAAGGGCTAAGAAGGAACATGGATGGGTTTTCGTCAGTTCAAGTCTGAGACTCTCTCCACCCAGAGCGGGAGGAGTCATTTGATGATTTCCCATGCGAAAAAAAAATGGTCTATGCTCTTATTTTTCGACTAAGATTTATTTTTGCTGAAAGCGGTGGTTTTGCGAGTAGCAAACATAAACCTTGCCACATATCACTATAGATAAATATAAATAACTAAGCGTCATAAAAGTTGTTTGGTGTATTTATATATTTTTTGATAGTCTCTGTGTGTGCTAGTGGGTTTAAGAATAAAATTCTGTATGTCGTGAAGAAAGTTTCGAGTATGAACGCAGAAGGGGAAACCAAAGAAACGATAGATGGACTGCGTGAAGAATGATCTGACTAGAAAAGACTGCTGAGATATATGGAAGAAGAAAACATGCTGCACTGACCCCAAATAAATCAGGATAAGGGCAGAAGAATGACAATGGTTTGTGGAATCTTAATGACATAAAATCCTCAATTAATCTCTGAATGGGATTAAAAAACAGCTTACCCGCATTGAGTAGCAAACTGTCATCGGCACATCAACCAACAAATCCCCAGTATAAACAAGAAAAAATTTGCTTATGAGTACAAACAACTCGGAAATACACCATTCTAATCTCAATATTTCCGACCACAACAATCTTTTTACGTGTATTCTTTAAAAACACCTACAAAAGAGGTCTACAGTAATTTGTGCGCGGATTATGGCTTGCTTACGAATATTCTCGGAAAAGGTCTCATTATGCCTCCCTGGGGGACGCCTGGAATGGTTTGGGACATCATAAAAGAGTACGTGATACAATAACAGCGGAATATCGCTGCAGTTTAAACAGTGTTGTCTGGTTTGCGGGTGCGATAGTATTGAGTGGGAAAATGGTGATACCTGTGATTATGGATATGAGGAAGTAGTGTGTGAGCGTTTCGAATGGATTTGTTAGTGCCAAATGTGACATCAAATTAGCTGTAGACTGCAAGTGTCGATTATTCTCAACTGAGACAAAAAACAAAACACATCAGAACAATTTACCCGCTCACAATAGTTATTGTGGGCGGGTAAATTGTTCTGATGTGTTTTATTTTGATTATCCACATGATGCTCGTGAAGTTTTGTAATGTGTGTGAAATCCCACTATAATATTATAAATGCGAAAGTTTGTGAGGATGGATAGATGGATGGATGTTTGTTAGTCTTTCATGCAAAACTACTGACTGGATTTGGAAAAAAAATGGTACACAGATAGTTTATAACCTGGATTAACACATAGGATACTTTTTTATCCCGGTAGTACGATCCCATGGGACAATTATCGAACTCCACGCGGGTGAAGCCGCGGGCATAAGCTAGTACATTATAAATAGAAAACTTCAGACTATAAGTACATAAGTATGTTTGACTGAATTGTTTTGTTTTGTCAACAGTGAAAATGAAGGAATCTAATATCCCTCTTAACATTTCTCTAAACATTTATCTTAACTTAAATATATCGTGTTACAAAGTAAAGGTAAATACAGACGACCTTTGAAATCTAAATACTCCTTAACAACCTAACCAGACGGTTTCGCGAAACTTGTATCTGAAAGGGTTTATTTGATCAAAAGTTTATTTTTAAGGTGACAACTTTCATAAACGACCTTTTCAAACGAGTTTTCATTGACGTAAGTTTAAGAAGTTATTTATTAAATATTAAGAAGTGATGTTTGACCCTGCCATTTTTATGCGTGAGATATTTATTTACGATAAGATGACAAAATGGTCAAAGTACTTTGGTAAACCCTTTCTATGCAATGAAACAATTTATTGAAATGTTTCAAAATCAATCGTACCATTTTAAGAATTATTGAGGGTTGAGAGTATTTCAAATTATGTCAAACGCAACGTAGCTCAAATTTCGAATTTTTCAAATATAAATGTTCAGCTTAAAAAACGGTTCATCAAATAAACGTACTCGCCACAAGGGCTATAAGTATCGGTAACTTGATATATTTTTGGGACAGGGGTCAAATTTCTTTTAGATGTATTACTTCTTAAATGGCTTCCGATTTATGGCAAGAGTCCTTTAGGGTTCTGTAGCCAAATGGCCAAAAAACGGAGATTCGTCCTGTCCGTCCGTCATTAACAGCCATTTAACTCCGAGGCTGTTGGCACAACACTGTTAAAAGTTGGATTAGCTTCTAAAGCCGTAGAAAAAGTAAAAAGAGAGAATTTCTGAAAAAATGGTTTTGGCTACAAAAGTTTCAACGAAATTTGGTTTGAATAAGATTTGATATTTAGCTTTGAGAAATTGTTTTTCGTTGTAATACTATGAAAAATAAATTTAATTTGGCTGTTGACTGTAAACTGACGTAAGAATGAGGGTTAAAAATATTATCATTAACACTAGAAACGGAATATTTATCATGTTTACTGTTTATTTCGAGTTCCCGATATAGTGGCGACGTTGCAAGCACCATGATAACGGATAAACTGAAGTTAAAAATATTGTTTGATGCTACGAAAGTCTTACCACGCGAGTCTGACTCGCACCTGGCTGAATTTTTCCAAACGGCTTCGCATGCTTTTTTTTTTTTTTCGTGTGGGAAATCATCAAAGACTCCTCCCGCTCTGGGCGGAGCGGAAGGGAGTGTGGGAGCATGCTTCGGATATTTTTTAATATGTGAAGGCATTTCGCGTAAGTTTTCTTTTGCTAAAGTAACACAATAATAAGTGTTACTAGGTTTCAGTTGCAAATATATTTGATAATTTTATTTTTGTTGTCATTTCAGTATTGTATTTTAATTTATAATTTCGCGTACCTACTAAAAAATGTATGTCTATGTCGTTTTTCACAAACAAATTATTATAATTAACTAGCTGCGCCCGCGGTGTTACCCGTGGTGAAAAAAATTGCACACGTACAGACGCCAGAACATCAAGCTATATCGTTATAGCATTAGGTTCAAGGTTGTTGTTATCTACCTACCTACCCTACCTACCCCACCTACCCTACTACTTAACTACTACTTTACCCCCCCTAATACTTTTTTTTGGTCGTCAAAGAGACGGATTAGGTAAAATTCGGGAAAATCAAATTTGAGTTACTTGATCATTCCACGGGAAGACCGCATTTTTCCGCCATCAATAGGCTATTGAATTCTTCTTTATTGGCTTTTAAATTCTGAATTAACACATAGGCTATTGTCAATAGCCTATGTGTTAATTCAGAATTTAAGCTATCTTCCGTTGAGCCGTTTGAGCGTGAAGGAGTAAGACACATACACACATACAAACTATATAATATTAGTGTGATTTAATGATAGTTTATTTAGTCAATCAGTAATACTACCAAAAAACCAACTTATTCCGATGACATCCACAAAAATGAAAACATCAACATGAAAAATTTTAATACATTTTTCAACCGGATATAAATTCTCGTGTAAAAGTATTAAAATTTTAAACCTCCATGTGATACCTCGTTAAAATTGTACACCTGATGAAATAATGTCGGTCAACCCCGGCTGGAGCGTCAAAGTTGTATGAAGTCCTTGCTGGACCAACTTGTTTAATTAATGGTCTCCTGACGTTCACTGGAACAGCTGCCATTTTGTTAATATGGTATGTTGCATTGTCGATGATATCAAAATGTATCATTTTGTAACAACATTCTCGTCATTTTGCAGATTTTATAACAACCCGTAATATCATATGAGTGCTAGTTAGAAATGGTGTAATATTAAATAGATTTCGTAGATGTGGCGACGGTTAGACGGGAATTATTTTAAGTTAACTTTTTTATGTTTAACGAAACGACACGCATGTAACTGAGGTGTAGGAACCTGCGGCGGCGACCGCTCGCATCCGGCCCTAGTTCAAGCCATAGTCCGGAGTGAGAGGGAATGGGAAGCCGTCACCTCCTTCTGCGAAGCAGTCATGCTAGCGAATGAGGTGACGGAGCGTGAGATGGGAGAGAACCTCACGTCGTCTGGGAATCGAACCCAGGTTGCGACCACTAGACCAACTAACAAACCGTAACTTAATTCAATACAAAATCCTAGCGTCGTTTAGTGTCTTGTTAGTGAATTTACATTCTAGAAATAAGTTCATTCCCGCATATTTCTCTGTCTTCAACATATTGCGAACGTTCTTCAATTCAAACGAGAACACTGTCAAGTCGTTTATAATTTGTATCTTTTTCTCCAACGTTTTCCACATTTATTTTAACTTGATTCTTGAATATCCCATCTGCATTGTTCTTTATATCTACGGTCTCAAACGTTCTGTTTTTAAAAGTGAAAACCCTTTGTAGAGTGAGAATGACTGATGTTTTCCTTTGCAACTGTGAAGCGAAACGCTGTATGTACCCGTGAATTATAATCTTTGTAGTCAACTTCTGTGTTTTTTGAACGCGAAGTGTGCGGATCACGGCCTCACGGGTGGTGGATTTACTGTTGTAAGTAATATTTTGATGTCAAGACAGAGTTACGTATCAACAGTTTATTCCATAGTAGAAGTCCTTTTTATTACAACCTTTGAAGCATTTGCTGTCTTAGAAACAACAAACAACAATATTTCTGGATATCGGACAGGCACGGATACTACTAAACTTAAGGTTCGGTCACACGGGTACCGAAAAATCGCAGACACCGGTACTGAGAGATAATGTGCTGAAGTGTCCGTTAGTGTCCGGGTGTCCGCATCCGTTCCGCTATTTGTCCTTACCCGATAGTTAGGAAGAAATAAAGTACAAATATTTATTGGAGTCACCGGACAAATAATAAAAAAAATTAAAGAACAAAACAAAAAAATTAAACTAAATAATAAAAAAAACTAAAACATAAATTAAACTAAATTGGTCCAGTACAAGGTTAAAAGACCCTATCTCAGCACGGAAGTAAAGCTTTTTCTTGATAAAATAGTCCACGAATATTTCCCAACACAAGAATAGGACTTTACCGTCCGATTTTTAACTTCAGTATCAACGGTTACAAATGATTGACCAATGACTCAATAATTGCTCAAAATGTAACGAAAATCCTTTACCAAAATGGCTTTAGAGCCTTAGTACGAAAAATTAAATAATAAACCTTTTGAAAACGTGCGACTATGATGTTATATTTCAGCGGCGAGTCAGCTGCTGCGAATTATATTCCATGTTCGGATTTAAAACGTATTTTTAATCTGAACCGCGTTTAAGTCCCTCGCCATTCATCGCCGCCAATCCTCACTACGATCCTTGTGACAATGGGCAAGACAAGAAGAAGGTTAGCTCAGTGAACTTTACAATTATTGTAATACTTTCGCTTTTTCACTTGCATCATGTAAGTACTCATAAAGAAGTTTAGATAGAACATTTATTGTCAGATATAATATATTTTCCGGTGAATCTCAAGGTCAATCAGAACATTGTTTATCTATGAGTGGCTGAGAGCCAAATATCCATATCCAATGTATAATTGAGTAACAACAACAGGTTTTTAATGTATACATAAGTCGCGAGAAAATTGATACTAAATCTACAAATGTAACACGAAAGTTTTAAACGTTTTCCAGAAATTTCTGGACTTAGTTTTTAAAGCAATGTCTTTACTATACAACTTTCTATCTGATCCAATTAAAACTTCTGTCCAATTTCCATCTTTACAGCTTTAAAAATGGTACATATTTATACTTATTTTTGTCTAGACGGGCTCCTAATGGATTGGCTACATATATTCACACGGGATTTACGGTACGAAAGTTTTTCAAGTAACAGGTATTTATCTTTCTGTTTTCGTACCACTTTTCGCCGCTAAGTAAATTTGAAATGTTGACTGCTGACGGCAGTAGGAGGTGAAGTTTTAAAGGCTAATAGGACTTTTTAGAACAACTGAAACTTGCTAATTCCTGCTGGAAACTTGGAATTTCTCTAACTAGCGTTATCCTAATTATACTGCCGAGTTCAGCTTTAACAACATTGTGGAAGTACAATGTCTTGTGTACTTAAAGAGTATTTGAGTTCTTCTCTCTTCGTTTATTTATTCACATTAGCTTGTAATTTTCTTCCATTTATGGCCTTATTTAATTGAATAAAACTTCATTAAAATAACACGCTTTTTTTATTTGTCGACGTTTGTTGCTGTATGGAGATTCTATTCAGGCTATTCTGTCCTTATTACCATTTCGTTAGATTATGGCCAAATGATCACCACGATCAAAGTGATTGGTAGGGTGACTCTCTTAGATGGTTATTGGGTGATTATTAAATACTCTCAAGAAAGTAGTACTTACGTTGTATGACATACTCGTACATTATGCCTGATCACCCATATTTTGACAGTATCGTTAACATTAGAAACGGGATATTTAACATGTCCACTGTTTGTTTTGAATTCCCGATATTTAACAGTGGACATGGTAAATATCCCGTTTCTAGTGTTAATGATACTGTTAGTGATCATGACGGTTTAAAAACTCATATTTTGACAGTTACTTTCGCCATGATTAGTATTTTTAATATTAAAATCTATTCTCGTTGGTCTAGTGGTCGCAATCGCGACTGCCGAGCATGAGGTCCTGGGTTCGATTGCCGGGTCGGCCAAATTGTTATTAGGTTTTTCCATCAGGAATTTATCAGTGGAAGCCACAGAGTCTGGATTTGTGCCTGGTTGATAGCAAAAGGCTCACCCCCCTGTTACATCTTAAACATAACTGGCATTCAAATTTGGGTGTACTATTAGGTACATCTCAGCCTAACCCTTTCGGGGATGACTGGCGTGATGTTATGATGTTATTCTTGCTAGTAGTCTCAGAGACATGTCACGTGATGCAATGCGAGACTTAACTCAGGACTCTGCGGAATCTTACGCAATATTTCACCTCTCACAATACAAAGCTTTCTGAACGATATAGCGTGTAGCTGCAGACGCGGTACAGTTGCGAACAGTGATGGAAGAAGAATTTCTCAGAATTAAAGATGAGCTCCGGTTTCAATGCAAACGTGTTGAGCCTTCTGTTCCAACACTTTGAAGTCGTGTTCCTATATTTTTATGTTGGTTATTGAATTTTTTTTTTAAATTAAAATTTAACTGAAACTTTTTATCGTGTTTTGAATACATTTAATGAAATAGACGTCATATATTTATTTTGGAAGGCAGGGTTATCTTGGTAAGTCCATCAACCGTTCGATTTGGAAATAAAAAGCCAAGATGGATTGTAGGAGTTTAGATGAAACCACCACTATGCAGTGTGATAGTTTAAACAAGAGAAACTACTACTAAATAGCATAGTACTAATACTACTAAATAGCATAGCATAAACTAAATAGTATAGTACTCATGAAAATGAATATAGGACCTTCTTTTAGTATGGGACCAACTCTGAAATTTCACAAAAATCTTCTGTTACATACTCATGAACCCCTTCCCTCAACCCAAGGGATGAAGGGAAAGGGATGTTCCCTTTGATACGTAGAATTGATTGTTATAGACTTCGTAAGATTCAGCTTGTGTCTTTTAACTGACCGCTTTTTGTTGAAAAAAAAAACATTGCAAATTGAATTTGAATGCACGGTTGTCGCAGTGGCTGAGCTACTGGCTGCTGCACTCCGTGTCGCGGGTTCGATCCCTGCACGGAACAAATATTTGTATGGCCTACTGGTAGTTGTTCTGGGTCTAGCTGTTTGTGTATGTGAGTTTTTTTTATGTAAACCCACCCACGATATATGTAGCAGAAATTCTTAGTGTTGGGAAACGTTTAAAAAAAAAGAAACAAGATATACTACTTACTGCTGAGACTCTTTTCTGTGTAGTTAATAATGGTATCTTCAGTAGAAAAGTAATGGTTTAAAATGCAAAGGTAAGATTTTCAGCGGAAAAAAAATCGCCATCTTTCTTTCAATGTTTATTAGTTAATGTGCCAAGTTTCTGTTCCTAATGCCACAATTTTGTTGCTATTAGTATTCACTATTGGCTTATAAATATTGAAAAGGTCGTTCTTCCTAGGATTTATTAGCTTGTTGGTGGAAATATAAGGTGGTTTATTGGAACACGTGAATACATTACTGGATTTTATAGCTTAACTAGTGACCCGTCCCTGCTTCTGCTGTTTCCGATTTATTATTTCTTTACTTTACTTATTATGTACTAGCGGCTCGTCCCGGCTTTGCACGGGTGCCTATGTTACTCAGGGTGAATGTAGCTTTCCAATGGTGAAAGAATTTTTGAAATCGGCACAGTAGTTTTTGAGTTTATTCATTACAAACATTCACACACAAAAATTCAAATTTTTCCTTTTTATAATATTAGTGTAGATTAAGATTTCTTTACTATTTACAACTTTACTTTTAATGTAAAATACACAAATCCCTTTGGGAATAAATTCTCTCAAAGATGGTGAAAATTGCATTAGTCATTAGTAATACTTACAGTCCGTAGTTAAGAAAAACAACGCAGTCACACAGACATACATGATGGCTTCTGGAAGATGCCTAGGTGTCTTGCTGACATTGCGGACGTATCAGGTTAATATAATTTTGATCGAGCCAGTGAAGCCGTGTAGATTTACCAAGATTGCACTGCCCAGGATATAAAAAAAAAGATGAAAATCCACACATCAACACGCTTGTTTAGTCATTCATCTAGGCTAGCGTTCGTTAAAACAGGCATTACTTATTTATTTTTGCGATTTGGCAAACACTTAAGACAATCCGCTGTTTAGTTTTAAAGCTTCACCAATTTATTTTTTATTTTTTATAATATCTTGGGACAACCAACACACCGCCATCTGATCCCAAACTAGGCAGAGCCAGTACTATGGCAACCAGACAACTGATAAACATACTTATATATTTCAAAATACATACATATTATAGATAAATTGCACACCCAGGTATAGAACAAATAATCGTACTCATCGCACAAAGATTTGTCCTGTGTGGGAATCGAACCCACGACCGCCGTCCTAGTAGTCAGGGTCACTAACTACTAGACCAAAAGGCCAATCAAACACCATTCACACTTTAAGGTTGAGGAAGGATTAACTCTACTATGATCCTACTACACATTAACACTGAACATATTTCACTACTATTATAAAGGCCAGAGTTTGTGAGGATGCATGGATGTATGGATAGATGTTAATTACTTTTTTACGCAAAAACGAATAAATAGATTTGGATGAAAATTGACACACAGATAGTTTATAACGTAGATTAACACATAAGATAGGTTTTATGCCGATAGTATGAGCCAGTAAGACAATTTCCGAACTCCACGCTGGCGAAGTCATGGGCATAAGGTATTGTGAAACCATAAAACAGCTGTACTCTAAACGGTGTACAAATGGGGGCAGATAATATAAAGCCATTTCAATGTATTATGATTGATAACACCAAATAATTTTCATATTGTTAGAGAACACGCAAACTAATATTTGTTTCGGGTATCTTCAGCCACGATCTATTGCCTAGACAGAACTAATAAACGAAAATAAGGTCATATTATATTTTGGCTTAGAATTGACCGAACTGGAAGCGTCTTACTTTATTTATATTCTGTTATGTATTAAATATTTCGAATAAATTTATGACGTAACAAAAACCTAAAAACCGAGTGCGATGTTCGATTGTGTTTATTGATATGACTTTCCACTAGCCCTTGTATTAACGGTGATTGTTTCTGCATAGCTGTAATTTTTCCGAAAATAATAAAATAAAATAAATTTACCAACCAAACTCCGTCCCGTCCTCCGGCCGTCAATGTTAACATTCCACAAAAATATCGGCACTGACTGCTGTTGAACTCGATTTAGAGGTGCCGATTGCGTACAGTTGCTTTTTACACTTAACAAAAGAAGAACGAATGCCTCGAAAACTGCCTCTATCGCCAACACATTATATTAAAGTGCCGTCGCCAAACAATTGACCTGACGATACTAACTATTACATTTAACGACGGCTATGCAATGTTTGTACATCCATAAAGATGCTGCAAACCCCATTTCAGCCATCATTACGGAAGCAGGCAACAATTTTAATTAACAAAAGTTATTTGTACAGGATTAACCTTATAAACTTATGGGTCACTATCATTTGACAAAGTTAATGGTTTATAAAATTAAAGTGCATATCCTTCGCTGTATGTTCTAAGTTTCGGGCCGTGTACATTTATTTGCGTGAAATATTTTCTAACGGTTTTAGTACTACTTGACCTAGAAGTAATTATGCAATTTAATAGTATTTAAATATTCTAGAACGTATAAATATTTCAAGTAAATAATAAAGTTACACGAATAGGTAATGAAGGTAAAATTATTCGAGACTGTTTTATGCCAGTAATTTGGTTGAATTCATACTAATTTATACGTTTCTTAATGGCGTACACTCGTGTATTCGTTGAATTAATTGGTTTCTAAATAAATAACTTCCAGTTATAACACAATATTGTAACGTTTTGTGTTCTATATTAAGGTTTATTTTAGTTCAGTATTACGACTTAATAGCAGTCAATTAATGGAATAATTGAGTGAAAATACTTGGTACGGCAACATTAGTTTTATCATTAGCTGAATCTTCTATCGCCATATAATATTAGTTTACAGCCTTTTTAGTTTGATGGCTAGCAATAATAATAGTAACAATTACCAACCTTATTTCATTTTATATACAAGTCCGTGATTAGACCTGTCGAGCTGTATGGATCAGAATGCTGGGCTGTGAAAAAGATAGAAGAAAAACGATTGCATGTAGCGGAGATGAGAATGTTGAGATGGATGTGTCGTGTGACAAGAATGGATAAAGTAAGGAATTAGTACATTACAGGAAATTCGAAAGTGGCGTCTGTTACAGAAAAATTGAAAGGAAGTCGTCATCTTGGTATAGACATAAAATGAGGAGGGATGAAACGCATTTTACAAAAAAAAAGTAATGGATATTAATGTTCATGGATGGAGAGGGAGAGGAAGGCCAAAGAAAAGATAGATGGATTGTGTGAGGAATGACATGAAAGAGAAAGGAGTAATTGATGCCCTGATGTCTGACAGGGGAGAATGAAAAAAGAAAACGTGTTGCGCCGACCCCAAGTAGAATGGGACAAGGGCAGCAAGATGATTTCTTTTTAAATCGTTAGTAACTATAGTGGTTTATGTACAGATGTAAGGACATGTCTTCAATCTTTTATATAAAAATTAAAGGGCTGCAAGTTTTTCCGGCCTGTTAACAGCAAAAAAATGTGCTACGAGTATGTACCAAACGATGTCCAGTCTCCCTTTGACCGTCAGTTGTAGCAGTTATTAGCTAATCTTACTCAGTAGACGATGAATATGAACTTATGAAGATATTACACAGCAAAAGTAAGAAATTTTTCCCCTGAAAATTGACCACCAAAAATAGAATTTTATCAATAAACAGCGCCCAAACTTCGCAAAGCATAAGTATATTGAAGAAATTCGACTGCAAAGTAAAAAACTCGATAGCACTTTATTTATCAAAGTTCCGACGATAAACTAAGTCTGTCACTTCGAATAAAACTTTAGTCGAGGAGGTCATGCCCTAAGCGTCGACCTTTTCTAAATATAGCCAAAGAGCCAAGAAGCCAAGATGGATCGCATCCCGTATCGACGCTGTGACACTACTGAAATATCGGGTGGGAACCTTTAATTTCTCTTTTATTTTTTTGGTACTGTCGGTAAAATTCGAAAGATGTAGATTTATCGTCTTTTAAAAGTGTTGTAGCTTGGGAATTCGGAACTTAACTTCCACTATGCAGTTTATTCAGAGTAAACAGAAAAAAAACTTTTAATAAAAAGTCGAATGTTACATTTGAAAGTAAAAACATTCGACTATCTATTTGAGTTAATGCAGAAAGTAAACGAATTGGTTTAAAATCGACCAACAAACAATGAATAAGCTAATTCATTGACTCTACAAGCATTCAGCATTCATTCTGAGCTTTTGGTTTGACAACTAATCTAATTTTGTATGATGGAAGGGGGGGGGGGCTCATACTCGGAAAGCTGTTAAAATAGAATATATTTAATGTTATGATTTAGTGAATAAGTCGTTGGTGTGTCAATAAATAAATAAATAAAGCTATAACTTGGAGTGTGGGGTTAGGCAAGGTGGCTTTAGTTCACCACGCCTTTTTAATTTCTATGTTAACGCTCTGATTGAGGAGCTCAGCAGAGCTGGAGTAGGATGTTCCATAGATGGTCAATTTGTAAATAATATCGGTTATGCGGATGATATGATTCTGCCGAGTCAGAGCATTGCAATCATTAGTGGACGTTTGTGAGAGGTACGCGGAGGCCCATGTCCTCAGGTATATCTCAAACAAGAGTGAACTTCTTGTTTTCTAGTCTGGGAATGTACCTCAATCCATTCTCCAATGGTACTGCGGGGAGCGGGAGTGGCTTCGAGACGAGTAACAAAGTTCAAGTACCTGGGACACCGGGTCACCGAGGACCTCTCTGACGACATTGTTAATGAGCGGGAGCGTAGGGCGTTGGCAACGCGTTGCAATAATATTGCCCGTAGGTTTGCTAAATGTACTAAGGAAGTTAAGGTTACTCTATTCAAAGCGTACTGCCAGACTTCTAACACCTGCAGACTGTGGTCGAAATTCACACGTAGATCGCTGGACACCCTACGTATTCAGTATAATAATGGTTTTAGGCTGCTGGGGCTGCCTCGCTGTCGGGGGCCACGCCGTGATGGCTCTCGGCCACCGTAGGCGCGGGCCTGTGGACGGCCACCGTAGGCGCGGGCCTGTGGACGGCGAGTAATGGGCTAGCTCGCCGTCCGTCCGTCGTATGACGACGGGCAGGCCGTGTCGACGGCGCGTTCGTGTTCCACGCGCGCCTCAAAGAGATGTCAGCAAACGGGAGGGGCCCGCAAGGGCCGGTGCCTGCCAGGGCTGCGGGACTGTTCGAAAGAGATACCGCGGCCCTGGAACATAAAGGGCCAATGAAGGAACATGGGTGTTTTTTAGTCAGTAAGAGTCTGACACTCCCTTCCGCTCCGCCCAGAGCGGGAGGAGTCATTTGATGATTTCTCACCCCCCAAAAAAAAAAAAAAAAAATGGGGCTGCCTCGCTTCTGTAGCGCGTCAGGAATAGGTCGTAGGTCTTAAATAATTAAATTGTGATCAGCTATGTCCCGCCCATAGGGCATACAATAGTCATTTACATAATGGAAGTCAAATTAAATACACTAAAAATACATTACTACATTATTACTCCAAATTATTTAAAAAAATACATAGAAAAACAATAAAAACAATTGTACGCAAACGTATAGCCTCCATGATGTTTCGAGTGCGCGATAGTGCCAGCAGTATCTTATATACCACTATGGATAGGGTTGATTGCCCTCTTGTGCGGTACTGAAACAATGTGCACACGGGTTTCAGGCCAACAGTATTTTATTTTAGACTAGCTGTTGCCCGCGACCTTCGCGTAAAATTAATATTAAAAAAAATGTTACTTCCCTTTTTCAATCGAATTTTGTTACCAGTTTCAAGGGTTTATAAAAGTAGCCTATGTTAGACCTTATAACATCAGCTATCTGCCAGTAAAAGTCCCGTCAAAATCGGTCCAGACAACAACGGAACAAACAGACATAAAGACAGACAAAAATTGCATAAAAACATTTTTATTATTTATTAGTTTTTGTTATAATTACCGTATATACTTTTATTTGCATTCAGTAAAAAGCTGTTAATTTGATATTACAACCAGACACTTCAATTTTATTTATTTGTATAGATAAGTTTTACTAACATAGTGTTAAGTCTTTACTAGCAATTTATGGATTTTTATCTGAATTAAATGTTTAATAATAATAAAAAACCAATAGTAGGTTTACCACTTTAACTTTTTACTCAAAACGCCGGCCGGCCCAGTTTATAACTTCAGACTGCTAATTGTCTGAACTTAGAAAAAAAAACAAGAGCTGTGAATATCGAGTGTACATCTCTGCCTAACCCATCTGGGAAAACCGGCGTCATGATGTTATCTACACCGATTTGGATACGGCATTCATACGAATATAATAGTGGAAACCTGGAAATTTCATTTTACATGTCACATTTTACATCCTCATCTAGCAAGCATTCCTATCATATCTTCAACCACCATATATTATCATAACATATATCTCATACCATTGTAAAACAAACGCTTGTTACATACCCGTTTTCAATAACTCTAAGCCACACCTAAACGTAGGCCTAAATAGATTCGCTCTGTTGGAATTTAAAGTCCCACCTCAGAGCCGAGAGCTGAAATTGCAACAGAAAGCTTTCATAATAGAGAATGAGCATACGTCATAATAATTCAGCACTAATTTATCATCCGGGATACGTTTACACAGAATTCAATTAACACTATGTGTGTAGTGTTCGTTCCGAGCTATGATGAACATACAGCATAATAAATTGTTCCTATTCTTACTGAAATATAGAACACCTTAGATAAAGTGCTGGCGTAACAACCTGGGAATGGCAAAGAAAATGTTGGTCTGGTGGTCACTAAGCAAGGAATCCAGGTCGGACCTGTGGACGGTAAGTAATGGGCTAGCTCGCCGTCCGTCCATCTTATGACGACAGGTTCGTGTTTCACGCGCGCCTCAAAGAGATGTCAGCAAACCGGAGAGGCCCGCAAGAGCCGATGCCCGCCAGGGCTGCGGGACTGTTCGAAAGAGATACCGCGACCCCGGAACACAAAGGGCAAAAGAAGGTACATGGGTTTTAAAAGTAAAAGCAGTAAAAGTCTGACACTCCCTTCCGCTCCGCCCAGAGCGGAACCGTCATTTGATGATTTCCCATCCGTAAAAAGAAACAAAAAAAGGGCCTTCGTGGTATTGAATTTTTCTCTTAGGTATTTCTCTGTAGCTGACCAAAAACAGAATTTTTGAAAAATTATGCTAGTCGCATAACGTGAAACTTAAACATAATGTGGCAAAAAATGGGTGTACTATTTCCTCCAATGCTCAACCTTTTGAGGATTTTAGATGTGATGTTAAATTATGTTTGATCTACCACAGTTTAAAAAAACCGGTCAAGTGCGAGTCGGACTCGCGTACCGAAGGTTCCGTACAAACTTGTAGGTATTTTGTCATTAAACTACATATTTACGGTTTTCAGATTGCTTCCTTTATATGTGCTGTAAGACATTGCTTCTTGCCAAATTTCATGATTCTAGGACAACGGGTAGAACCCTTTAAATTAAGATTCCCTTGACCGTCGAAACATACGTTTTTTACGGCATAAACGGCCGTATCTTTTTTTTTACGTTAATTTAGAAGCTTGATTTTCCACAGCTTCACGGGACTGTAGACGCGTTCCTGAGATAAAGGGGACAGACCGGAGATATCACGCACAATGGTCCACTTTAAGGACTAAGTGCGGAAACCAAAATCCCTAACATAGAACAAGGGGACAGACCGACAGACGTACGGACGGACAATAAAGTGATCCTATAAGGGTTCCGTTTATTACTTTTGAGGTACGGAACCCTAAAAACCAGTCTAGAAACTGTTGTTTGCTCATCACTCTAGTATCATTCCGTTTTACCTGACTACCATTAGAGACTAGATACAAAATTATGCGTTTTTTAAGAATGAGGTCCGTGTATTTTTGATCTTTACTTTACATTAGGTACATAATCTAGGCTTTTAAGCAAACATCGATTTTAGGCAAATCCTACTACCCAATTACAGTTTCATTCGCTAACCAGTCGCTTTTGGACTAATTGGAGGCACGTGCAATGTCATGCTCTATAATTGTTTCATAATGGTTTAATGATTGGGATTTGAATTTGCTGGGAAATCAAGTGCCTAATAGATGTTTTTACCATGACCATTTGTAATTTTCTGTTCGCCTGGTACACCAGAACAAAACAGAATTGTAATTTTGTCATAATCTTCTCAAAGATTATAGATATTTTCACTTTTATTATTTAGGAGTTTGTTGTTACCCTTTATCTTCATCATTAACATCATCAGCCAACAGTTCACTGGACCAAGGCCTATCCTGTCCTGTCTTCTGGCAATTACCCTTGTAATAATACTTCACTTTAATAAGGAGGTTGTCTATGTTTGTCTCGAACTACACAGAACGTCATTTTTGGTCTGTTATTTTTTTTTTATTTCTTTATTTTCCCTCCGGATTCGACGATCAAACTTTTTAAATATATATTCATGAGTTCACCGGGCTTGGTGCATCGATATTCTGATAGCTGTTGCGCATACGTTAAAGCGAGTACCTCACCTTTCATCACTCAAATCCCTATAGTAAAGTTGGCTTTGTATACAAAGTGTTACATTGCCTTTATTCTTTCATTTTAAATTCTTTTGTAGCAAATAGCATTGTTTCTAGGAATTGCAGCAGCATACAGCGGTGTTGCAAAACCTGCTTCTGTTTTCTAAGAACGTGCTTGTTCAGAGGAACTCTTGCCGTATACCTACTGGGGTGCTTTTTGTTGTTGTTGCAGCGATCGGCGTTGCATTTTCAATTCACTTGGGATTTTGAGTTAGCCTTGTTTCTTTTCGCGTTGCTTCGAAAACATTTTCTTCAGGCCGTGTTCACACACAGCGTATAGTCAGCTGCCGACTGTGAGCGTCAAATTCAAAATGTATGAAAAAACAAAGGGCAGTCTGAATTTTATTCGTACATTTTTTACTGAGCGCTTACAATCGGCGGCCGACTTTACGCTGTGTGTGAACGTAGCCTTACTTTACTGGATTAAGTTTAGAATAGGTTTTATGTTTAATGATTTAAATCCATTACAGAATCGATCTTCATCGCCAGAACTCACAACGTTTTTAGATAATCTACAATTAATGTAAATTCACTTAATCCTTTTAAACTTGTGGCGTTCATTAGTCTTTAACCCCACATTTACATCGTTCGAACTGGTTGCAGCGTCTAACAGTTCGACAGGTCATCTAACGCTCCAACTTTATTTTAATCCAACTTCTGCCCACTTTAGAACTCAGATCGTTCGCTAGGAATTTTCAAACTGTTGCCTTCGCTCCACCAGCTTTAGCATAATTAAGTATTTTAACGTTTGTGGTTACAGCGTTAACGTCAACTTTAGCTTTTAGGAGTCACTCTCAATATGTTAGTTTTTCGAGGTGCTTGTGTAGTTGAATGATTGGATTAGGAGAAGTTTAAATTTCGAATGTGCCAGTATTTTTTTAAGGGTGATATTTAATACTTTAACTGTAAATCCCCTTTTTTCAATAAAAATATTCGAAATTACCACCAAAAATACTGAATTGCACACTAAATTTGCTCATCAAATAAATCAATTTATTATACTATACTGTTAGATCTTTAAAGCTTAACTGTTTTACTGAATGACTATCTGTTAACTAAAAGTAGGGTTTACAGGAACCTAACTAACCGAACCTCGGGGTGCCTCTGACGTCGACCGTCTGTCATAGTAGGACAAACAGAAACTGGTCTCCCTCGTGGTCCTACTAGTAGGACAAAATAGTAGGACCACGAGAAAACGGGTTTCAGCTAGATTTTTGCTGTAAATAAATTAGATAAAAAAGCCATTAGATTTTGATGAATTTTGAACATTTTTTAATACAAAATGTTTAGGTAATCAACTAGTTAATTTGTAGTACAGTCATTTATTTGATATGCAGTAGGTTATTAGTGGAGAAATTTTGTTTGCTTAATTTTCTAAATAGAGGTGCAGTTAAAAAATCCCCTTTTTTAATACAAACATATAAACTACATGTACAAAAGTGGCACGCAGACGGACGTAGTGCACTAGTAGGTGGACTTTGTAGTCTATACTCTGAAGTGTTTCGACAATTTTATAGTTGGAGCTTTTGACAACACTTTCAGTCTTTCAATCAAACCAATGAAGATATTTTTTTCAATTAATCAATTCATACTTAACTGAAGCATATATAAAGGTATTTTTATTACAAAGAAGTAGTTGCTTCAAACGATACAAGGAGGCTTTCAAGGAGTCAGTTTTCATAACAATTTGGCACACGTCCGGTCCGGCTAATGGAATTTGGTGGACCGTTAAATTTCCCTATTATTCACATAAGCGGAAAAAGAACTCAATGGAAAATGAATACTTCAGCCGGAACCTTCTCTTAGTAACTTCCGCAGTATTAATCGGTCCGGAAATTGTCCACTATCTAACAAAGGGTTTTTATGGAAACTGCTACAAGAAGTAGGAAATTGACAAGTGGAAGGTCTTGGGATAAATTATCCTCATTCCTGAAGCCTGCGTCCCAGGATTTACAAAAAGCCAAAAGTACTTAACTTAATGACGGACTGAATGGTATGAGAGCAGCAGCATTTTTATTTATACTGTAATCTACAAACTCGTGGCAAAATAATAACAGCCGCTTAGATCGATCTTTAGGTTAAGCCGTGCTTGCCTAAGTTGGTCTGTGGATGGGTGACCACCCATTACATACCGAGTTTTCTCCGTGCTTCGGAAAGCACGTTAAGCCGTTGGTCCCGGCTGTCAATTGTAGATCTTTGATAGTCGTAACAGGTAGTCAGTGCCCCAAAAAGTCTGATAACCAGTCTTACCAAGGGATATAGTATAACCCAGTAGGTACTAACTGGGTTGTGGAGGTCAGATAGGCAGTCGCTCCTTGTAAAATACTAGTACTTAGCTGCATCCGGTTAGACTGGAAGCCGACCCCAACAGAGTTGGGAAAAGGCTAGGCAGATGATGATGAATCAACAACAAACCGGATTCTGCTATTAATAATAAATAACTTATATTATATTGCTTTAGTAAGTACAGTATTTCCTACTTATAAAATATGTCTCATCCGTTATGAGATTGTTACGTGAAGAAGAGCATCATCATCATCTTCCTGCCCTTGTCCCATTCTACTTGGGGTCAGCGCAACACGTTTAAGCGAAGAACAGCACAAAACATAATTAGTATTTTTAATTGCACTTCTAGCTGTACCCAGCATGCGATGTAATGCAGTTTTTTCCACCTAACACAGCAGTAAAGATATGTGCAGCGTACGTACCTTAGACTGCGACCTGCACTCGTTGACCTCCCAGCTGCCGTTCCTGATGATGTTGATGACGATGGTGTTGGATGACGACGAATCTAATGGCTTAATCAAAGCTCACTCGAGATGCGTATCATCGTTTCGTTTCAACATTCTGACACTCAACGAAATCCACACTATATCCACAGATAGTGGAGAATTTCATCAGTCAAAGGTAAAAAAAACAACAACATTTGATTGAAAAAATATGAAGCAGTCGCCTGGAAAAATATATCAAAGACCTTTTACGTCGATATCTCATGTACCAGCAATTTCATACCAATCAAGATGCTTCCACAAAGATGTATGATAGTCAAAATATGAAGTATTAGCTTATGCCCGCAGCTTCGCCGCGTTGATTTCTGTAATTTTCCCACATAATCGTACTACCGGGTTAAAAATTGTCCTATGTGGTGTCCAGGTTATAATTTATGTGTGCCAAATTTCTTTATACCTAATCCATTCAGTAGTTTTTGCGTGAAAGAGTAGGTATCACACATCTATCCATTATTTCATCCAATTAATAATGTTCCCACTGCTGGGACATACGGCCTCCTCTCTAATTCAAAATTCAAATTCAAATACTTTATTTCGAACAACCAAGTCCTTAGATGGGTTAGAAATGCTTAATAACTATGTTAGTAGTAATAATTTCATAGCCGCCATAGATACAGTTAAAATAATTACAATTGTTTACATAAATGTCTACACTTAATTATTCTAATGATTCCTTTTAATTCAATTTATTTTAATTTAATTCAATTCAATATATTATATTTTATTTTAATTAAATTTAATCTAATTTAATGTAATCTAATTTAATTTAATTTAATCTAATGTCATTCAATACAATTTGATTCAATCTAATTCAATTCAATTCAATTTAAGAGAGGGACCTTTTTTTTTAAAAAAAAACAAAGATTCTAGGACATGCCGTTTTCCTCACGATATTTTCCTTCATCGTTTTTGAGAGCAGTGGTGATGAAATTAATTACACTAAGTAATGCGCCTGCCTGGGTTCGAACCCACGACTTACTGTTCGTAAGGCAGGGCCGCCACCACTGGGCCACCGCTGCTCTCTACTTTCTACTACTTAGTATCATTCTCCCAGACGACCTCTTCTACTAAAAGTTTTATTACCTACACGTGTTTATGGTTAGTGCATCATAACTTTTTGGAACAAACAGCGTGTTTTAATTGTATACGAAAACATCAATTTGTTAACATTATCTTCATCAAACTTTACACTCCCCTTCTCTAAATTGTCTTAACACGTTTCTGCGATATTAAGTTACTTCGCGGAACTTAGAAACAAGTATAAATATCAAAATACAGCAGCAATGATGAAATTTACTACACAAAGTTCAGAGCCTGCCTGGGTTCGGAAGACTGAGCCACCACTGCTCTTTTCCCTTCTCAATGATAAAATATTATGGTTTTAAAAAACAAAAAACACACTTTACAGTGACGTCATTTACTTTCTCGTATTCTTCTCAGCAAACCCTTTCATTTGATACCCTTATTTATTTTTTATTTTTTTTCAGATGAGAAATATCAAATGACTCCTCCCGCTCTGGGCGGAGCGGAAGGGAGTGTCAGACTTTTACTGACTAAAAACCATCCATGTTCCTTCTTTTGCCCTTTATGTTCCAGGGCCGCGGTATCTCTTTCGAACAGTCCCGCAGCCCTGGCAGGCATCGGCCCTTGCGGGCCCCTCATGTTTGCTGACATCTCTTTGAGGCGCGCGTGGAACACGAAAGCGCCATCGATACGGCCTGTCGTCATACGACGGACGGACGGCGAACGAGCCCATTACTCACCGTCCACAGGCCCGCGCCTACGGTGGCCGAGAGCCATCACGACGTGGCCCCCGACGCCCGGCGCTTCTCCCGCGGCGGCTGGGACGTGAGGTTCTCTCCCTCTCAGGTTCCGCCACCTAGCGAAGGCGCTAGCATGACTGCTTCGCAGAAGGAGGTGACGGCTTCCCATTCCCTCTCGCCCCGGACCATGGCTTGAACCAGGGCCGGACGTGAGAGGTCGCCGCCGCCAATCGCCGCTACGAGGACACGGCGGTGCTCCGTCCAAGCGGAGCAGACCTCCACGGTGTGGTCTACCGTGTCCTTCGGGCGATCCTCACAATTTCACTTGATACCCTTACATGGGAATGCATATAAAATAACTAGTCCGCCATCTTTGGAAGTACATAATTTAGCTAGCCATACATTGTCATCGCAAAAACATATGTAGGTCATTTGATGATTTCCCATCCCAAAAAAAAAAGGTGAAGCTAACAAAAGCGCATTAAAAATACGGTTCAGAAGTTCTTCCAGTCTAAGCAATAATCTATACATATAATAAAACTGTAGAAAAGTCGTTTTTGTACATCAAAAAAAAATCCAAAAAAAATAGCCAGGGTGTTAAAGGACAACCAATAGAACCCATTTCCAGCATTTTTCGAATTTTTGTCTGTTTGTCTGTTTGTCTGTTTGTCTGTTTGTCTGTGTATTTGTTCGGGCATCACGTAAAATGTACGAAAGCAATGTAGATAACTTTTATACACAACGATTGAACGTAACTTGAAGTAACATTTAGTTTTTGTTTCATTGCAATCGGTTCAGTCTATCAAAAGATATTTGAATTTAAAGTGTTACAGAAGTAAAATTACAATAGGGTTATGTGCACTTGGTCTCACAACTTCCCGTAACTTTTATACACCACAATATGTGCGTAAATTGAAGTAACATTAAGTTTTTTGTTTCATCGTAATCAGTTCACACCTTATAAATGAAACGAAAGAAAAATGATAATTAATAAAATTATAATAGTTTCCGAAGTAAAATATTAAAACAGCGCCATCTATCGAACTCAGACTGGACTATATCTAGAGGTCAACTACGTGCAGCATTGAATATAGATATTCGATAGATGGCATTGCGCGTGTGATGGCATGTTCAACTACATACTGATGGAGAAATTCCTGATAGGGTACGTGAAATTTGTCACAACAGGTCCTTATTGGCTATTAAAGAGATAGTTATAAGTATACCAGGGAACCCGATCAGTCAACACGGTTTGCCGACACCGACAGTCGATGGGGAACGTATAAACAGAGAGTACGTATCAGAAATTTTAGTTATAATCCCGTGGAACTCGCAGAAATTTTACAAAATGGCTGCGCAAAGACAGAGGAACAGCGCCAGACGTTTTATAGGGTATGCTGCAGTGTAGAAAACTCCTCGGGTGAAATCCTGTTTTTAGACGCACCGGGCGGAACAGGTAAAACTTTCCTAACCAAAGTTATTTTGGTTCGAATAAGGAACTTTGGGAGTATGAAGAACAGGGTGTAAAGCTCTTCAACCCCCATTGAAAAGGGAGGATCCTTCGACCAGACGGGTGTTATGTCTGGTGGGCTACTGCCCTACAGTTGTTGTCGGGTTCTTCTGTATAGTCTTAAGTCGCTAATAACTTGCGCGATGCAGAATTTAGATATATTTCGATTTTTAGTTTATCCTCTGCGTCATAGATGGCGCTGTACTACTTTTTGTTCTATGTTTCTGAAATACTTTTTGTAGTGCCGCTACAGAACCAAAATAAAATTTCCCTTGCTGTCGCCACTTCAGGGATAGCAGTCACATTATTGCCTGGAGGAAAAACGGCACACACAACATTTATAATTCCTATCGACTTAGACCGCACGGAAAGCCCGGTTTGCAACATATTGCGAAATAGCGATAAAGCAAGGGTTTTATGCGATTGTGTTTTAATTTTTTGGGACGAGTGCAGTATGGCAAACCGCAAAGCTGTAGAAGAAGTAAATAGAACTTTACAGGACATAAGGCAAAATGACCGGCCGATGCCAGCACTGTAATGCCTCCCGCATTGCAGTGCTGTTCTGCGGTGATTTTCGGCAGACACTCCCGATAGTACCCCGAGGAACGAGAGCCGAAGAAATTGCTGCCTGTCTGAAGAGTTCTGTTCTAAGGCGCAATATATCATCTACACATCTGAGTGTAAATATGCGTGCACAGTTGCGAGGCTGCGAAAATGCACAGGAGTTTCCCAATTCATTGTTACAAATAGGCGATGGCACATACCCCGAACAAGAAGATGGAAAAGTTATTTTGGTTGATAATCTCTGTTCTTGCGTTACATCACAACAGGAGCTAATTTCTTCTGTGTACGGAGATTCCACAAACATGGGAAATCAAGCCGGTTTTTGGCTATGTCAGCGAGCTATTTTGACTCCTCGCAATTGGACATTGCGAGGAGTCTGCGCTGCGGCAATTAATTTAAAAAAATTGATTCATGTGTCCGGGAATAGTAGAGAATACACCTCTATAAATACAGTTATGGAAGAAGATGACGCCACACACTACCCGGTAGAATTTTTGGATTCCCTCAACACACCCGGACTTCCAGCCCACAAAATAGTTTTAAAAATCGGAGTCCCAATAATGTTCTCCAAACTTTGTAACGGCACTCGGCTCAAAGTCACAAATCTGCAGCAAAACATAATCGAAGCTGAAATATTAACCGGTTGCGGCGCTGGTGATATTGTTTTTATTCCAAGAATACCTATAATTCCTAACAACTTTCCTTTCTTTTTCAAACGAGTGCAATTCCCAGTCAGTCTCTGTTATGCCATGACGATTATTAAAGCTCAGGGCCAGACATTATCCGTTGCGGGGGTGGACCTAAGTATTGGATGCTAATCCCATGGTCAACTATACGTAGCTCTTTCTCGCGTAAACAACCCCAATAACCTTTTTGTGTACGCTCCAGATGGTTCCACAGCTAATGTTGTTCATAAAGAAGAACTAGCATAAATAAATAAAAATTATTTGTATCGGAATCCTCCAACAGCGCTTCGCACTAAAAAATACATTGTTAAGTTCCGACATCCACGCGAACGAAGTCGCGGGCACAGCTAGTTCGAAATAAATATAAATGTCACATCATTGTGTCAAAAAATTCGTGTTTACTATGATCATCATCATCATCATCTGCCTAGCCTTTTCTCAACTATCTTGGAGTCGGCTCCCAGTCTAACCGGATACAGCTGAATACCAGTATTTTACATGGAGCGACTGCCTATCTGACCTCCACAACCCAGTCAGTACTAAGATACGTTAACTTTGGTAAGACTGGTTGTCAGACTTTGGGGCCACTGACTATTGTGTTGTGTGTTGTGTTTACCATGATCAAACAAAATAAATCCAAGTTGTTGTATACATTATTTACTTCATAGCAACAACTCAATTCAAGTCAAAATATTGTCAAACAAGAGCCTTAAAATTACGTGACCTAATTCCCGAACATCAATTCGAAGTTATACCATTCAACAACTCCACCTGCCGATTTCCAACAAGGCATCTTATTTGCAAATTCTCAAGACGGAATAATTAGCTTTCGAGCAATTTAATTAAACAATTTGAACCTGTGATGATAATAAGTTTGACTTATTACTGTGTGGAGAGTTAACTTCAGAATAGAGAATGTTTCAGAAATTCTATTAACGTGTTTATGATGTTAGGTCTTTATGGAGGTTTGTTTACTTGGTTTATCGTGAGGTTCTTAATTTGTTATTTATACTTTTGTTACGTAGCCTGCCTACACCAAATCGGCTGAATAGCGACATGATAGCTATTTTCGTACAACGGATGTTTCCCACATAAAATTGCAACACAGGGAATCTGCTGACTCGACGCCTCGTGTCGCCGCGGCGGGCCTACCACCTACTTCGAATCTGATGATGCCCCATCCGCGTTTCGCAATCCTTTAGAAACATATTTTTCTTAATAATTAATTCGGCACTTCGGTACAAGCATCGACCAAGTCTAGACTTAAGATCTAATAATGTAATTAAAAGTAATTAAACTTTTTTTTATATTAATTTCGGTTTTCTTTCAGTCCTCAGGCTTCCACGTTCATAATTCTTTCCTCAATGCGTTCAAATTGTTAACTGACTCTTCACTTTACAAAAGTTCACTGCTGGCACACACAGGGCTTCACAGGTATTTTTGACCCACTTCCGGTTTCCGATTGAACTGAAATTTACTTGATGTGATGTATTTCGGTTACCCACATTTAGTAAATTGGCATTCCGTGCTGTTTATAAGGTGTCACAGGTACTCATGTCAGTTTGCATTATACGCTTGCCATAAACCCACGCCTTTTATTTATCGACCTAAGTACAAACTTATCAGTGGCGACGAGGTTATGATAGTTCCATCTAGAATTATATTCGGAATCGTGCTAACGTGTGAAGAATATAATGTCGAGTATAAATATCGATAAAAAGGATTTTGTACGTGGAAAAGTTGGAGATGTATTTTAAATTCAATAACGTGGACAAGGACATATGGTTGGCGATATTGATCACCGGAATTGGGGATCAAACATTACTAAGCAGTTTGTGCAGCCCAACCAAACCGGTAACGTACGAAAAAGCCGTTACGATATGGAAAAATCATTTTTAACCGAAGCCCGCTGTCATGGTGGAGCGGTTTCGGTTTCGTCAAAGAAGGTCGACGAAAATATTACGCAATACCTAACCGAGATTAAGAAATTTTATTGTCGAAAACCTGTGAATTCGGCCGCAATCTGGAGGAGAATCTGTGGGATCAGTTTGTGTGCGAAGTTAAGAGTGACGTCATCAGACAAAGGTTATTTGCAGAAGACAATCTGACGTACTCAGGGGCGGCGGTGAAATTCGTCGTCTGTCGCTTGGAAGCGGTGGAGCGAGATGCGGCCGTGGTTGAACAAAAGCAAGCGCGGAGGTACCAGCAACCGTACACGCGTTGAGGACAAGACGTGAGCGTGATGAGCGCGAGGGCCGCGAGCGCGCGGCGCTGGACATGGGCAAAGGCGGTAGCTGTATGGCGTGCATAAGCATTTTTTATGCAGCAATGCAAGCATGCATGCAGCATGGACGTGGTTACATGTTTGGTTTGGATGACAATGCGTGGTTAGCTAAGTGATGTACTTCTTTTTTGTTTCGTCCTTTTGTATTTATAAATATATTTTATATTGTTATGCGTTGTATAATAATAATAATAAAATTTATTCAAAAATCCAAGATACAACTTTTACAGTTTTTCTTAAATTTAAGTCAAGTTCACTCATGTTTTTTGCCTGAACTAGGTAATCCTGTGTTTCAGGTGTATGTTTATTGTTTATTTATTTTTTTGTCATTTTGTATGCACGAAGTATCTTTTTTTTTCTCTAACATCGTCGTTGGCTGTATTGAAGTTAATAGTTCTCTAAATTACGTGGAAGCCTATTTAGTTATTACAGAAAATACAGTACCCTCCCTAACTTCGTCTTGTAGAGGGCTTATTTTGTTCACGCTGACCTCTACTATCAGAAATAAACCCAAAATAATATTATTGAAAACCTCGAGATGAATGGAAGGAGGAACAACGTAATAATCCATGGGGTTCCAGAATTGAAAGACGAAAAGCACGAGGATTTGATAACCTTGGTAACTTCTGCACTCACAGATATAGAGGTCCAACTTAAAGAAGGGGAAATCGACAGAGTCCAGAGACTGGGCAAAAAAGGAAACGAAGACCGTAAGACAAGACCAATTCTTCTTGCTACCACGACCCTAGGTAAAAAAATCCAGATTCTGAAAAATAAAAAGAAAATGAAACCAAATACTTATATTACGCATGATTTGCCCAAAGACACATATCTAAGAAACAAAGAAAAAAGAAACATTGAGAGGATTGAGAACGAAAAAAGGAAAAGATCTGAAACTCCGAGTCCCAAGAACGGAGATGGTAGTACAAAAAACGACCCAAAAATGCAGAAGCTAGATGCCTTTCAGTACTTACGAGGGAGATCAATCTCGTTCTCGGACAAGCCTACAAACAGAAATTAGAGACCGAGCACCACGAAACGGACAACCACAACAACATGAGAAACAGCTAACAATGAAATGTCTCCCAACACGGCTGGTCCCCGCGGGAGAACTAGACCACCACCCTCTAACTAAAAGATGTGAAGTATTCAACATTGCAACACTAAACACAAGAACTCTTAGGACACCTGAAAGCCTGATGGAATTAAACAAGGCCCTAGAAGATATAAAGTACGACATACTAGGCATAAGCGAAATGAGGAGACTAGGCGAAAAAATTGAAGAATATCCAGATTATATCCTATACCAAAAAGGTGAAACAGCCGGGCAGAGAGGAGTAGGATTTTTGATTAAAACGTACCTTAAACAACATATACAAGAATTTATTGGAATCTTAGACAGATTAGCTGTACTTAACATAAAACTGCCGGGCTATAAGAAACAATGGTCAATTATACAAGTTTATGCTCCCACTGAGCAAGCCAAATCGTCAGTGTTAGAGTCGTTCTATGAAGAGATGTCACTAGCAGTAAAAAACAATTCAGATAAATGTATTATCCTAATGGGGGATTTTAATGCACAAGTAGGAACGAGAAAAAAAATTCTGAAGAATATGTTCTTGGAAAATTTGGTTACGGTAAGAGAAGCTGCAACGGCCAGAAACTTGTGGAATTTCTTATGGAACACAATTTAACTCTACTGAACTCTATTTTCAAGAAAAATAACAAAACCAAATGGACATGGATTTCCCCTGATGGGTCATACAAAAACGAAATTGACTATATAATAAGCAACCACCCTAGAGCATTCACAGATACTGCCGTTATTTGCAAGCTGAACTTTAACACAAACCACCGCATGATACGCAGCTCCTTAAGAAAGTGCCCCACGAAAACTTCTCGAAATCACATACACAATAACCGATTAGTCCAACCAAGAGATCTACACGAAACAGAAAATATTACAACAAAGGATTCAATTGTGGCACAGAAATATGAGATACTAGAGAAACAAATTCAAAACCATTTGATCACAAACAAGAAAGAAAAAAGTAACAAATACCAAGTTAGCGACTAAACTTTGCAACTGATTAAAGAAAGGAAAGAACTGATAAAGAACCATGTAAAAAAAGAAAACATAAAATTGATAACAGAAACAAGTAAGAAACTAAAAGCAAGCATCAGAAGGGATCGTAAAATCAAAAGACTGCAAACCCTGGAATATCATATACAGAGAACCGGCGGTGTCAAAAAAGCTTTAAAGGAACTACGAGAATCAGGAAAAGAATGGATACCAAAACTTAAAAGAAGGTCAAAGATCACTACACAGAGGAAGAACATCAAAGAACTGGCAACAGACTTCTACCGTCGTCTATACGCAAAACAAACATCAAACACAGAAAAGAAAAAACATACCGAATCAATACTTAATGCCATTCTGGAACCCGTCCCTTCAATCTTACCAGAAGAAGTAGAAAAAGCAATCAGGAGTCAAAAAGCGAGAAAATCTCCAGGACCAGACAATATCACAAATGAGCTGCTGCAGGGTTCAATGGAAGAACTGGTACCCATTCTAACTCAAATATTTAACGAGATTCTGAGGAGCGGTGATATCCCTGAGAAATGGGCAAAGTCTCACATCATCTTAATACACAAGAAAGGCGACAAAGAGGATATTGAAAATTACAGACCAATAAGCCTGATGTCGAATGTGTATAAGATATTTTCAAAGGTCATACTGGATAGAATAAGCCCAATATTGGACGAACAACAGCCGGTTGAACAGGCAGGCTTCAGAAAAGGCTTTTCGACAATTGACCATATCTACACAGTCAAACAGGTAATGGAAAAATATAAAGAATATAATAAAATTATATACATTGCCTTCATTGACTACGCAAAAGCCTTCGACAGCTTAAGCCATGAATTCATATGGGAAACACTAAAGCAACAAGGAATACCAGCAGCATACATCAACATTATCCAAACCATTTATTCCAACAGTACGGCTAGAATTCAATTGGAATCTCTGGGAAACGAATTCCACGTAGAAAGAGGGGTGAGGCAAGGTGACCCACTTTCTCCAAAATTGTTCTCTGCCGTGCTAGAAAACATCTTTCGCAACTTGAACTGGGAAAAGTTTGGTCTGAATATAAATGGATTGAAAATGAACCACCTCAGATTTGCTGACGACTTAGTATTATTCGAAGAAACCCCGAAAAACTTGCAAATCATGATACGAAGTCTGAGCGAAGAAAGCGAAAAAATTGGTCTGAAAATAAATTACAGCAAGACAAAACTGATGACTAACTCTAAAAAGGTAGATATAACAATAAAAGAGGAAGCTTTGGCCTATGTAGAGGACTACATATACCTTGGTCAAGTCATCTCTACCAAAGACCAAGCTAGTAAGGAAATTAGTATGAGGATTGCAATTGGTTGGAAAAAATACTGGTCCCTCAAGGAGATCATGAAGTCAAAAGACCTAGGCATGACTTTGAAAAGAAAGACCTTCAACTCATGTATACTCCCATGTCTAACCTATGGGTGTGAGACATGGGCACTCACCAAATCGCTCAGAGAAATGCTTGCAAAGTGCCAAAGAGCAATGGAAAGAAGCATGGTAGGCTCAAAGAGACAGGGCAGAATAAGGAACACAGATCTCCGATCGAAAACAAAACTGAGCGATGTTTTAATAAGGATAGACCAACAAAAGTGGAGGTGGACAGGCCACATGATGCGAGACACTAAAGGAAAGTGGAGCAAGGTAGTGACCGAATGGTATCCAAGGGACGGCAAAAGAAATCGGGGAAGGCAGCATACCCGCTGGGAAGAAGAAATAAAGCTGACAGCAGGTCCAAACTGGAGGAGGGTACCTCGCGACAGACGACAATGGAAATTGTTAGAGGAGGCCTATGCCACGAGGCACACCGAAATTCGAGACATTTTGTGATTTTTGTCTTAACCATTATTGTAAGTGTAATTGTCTGGTTTCGGAATAAAAGGCTTTATTATTATTATTATAATACTATTAAATGATTCGTTTCTATCAAAAATAAATCAGGTGTTACATACATTTTGACCGTGTAAGATCTTGACTTTTTTTTCAAATACAATAATAGTTATAAAACCAAAAATGGCCTTAGGCATGATACATTAAGATTTCGTTATTTAAAAACGTAGGTAAATCAAAAAACTCTTATTAATTTTCAAATAAGCAACTTTTTTCTACGTCGCTGTTTAACCAATTTTCAATTCCACGCACCGGTGACCTCTTTCATTTTCTTAATTGAAACGGAGTCAGCTGAAGTTTCAAAGGCTATTAGATGAAAATGATACCATGATCAATGAACATGATTGCGTTATTATTACAAGTTTCGTTTTTAATAAAATTGAATATTTTGTGGAGAAGTGAGAAGGGTGAAAAATAATTAATGAAAAAGCTATCGTGCGAACGGAAGCTGGTCAAAATAATAAAAGTGAACAAGATGAGTAAACATTCCTCTCTAGGGATCAGTAATACCTTTTAATTAGGGACATTTGGATTACTTGCTACGTTAGCTATTTAAATTAAACTTTTTACCTCTATGTATGATCTATAAAAGATTTATACTTAACGTGTACCTACGTAAACAACAGCAATGTATCTGGGGGTTTAAAATGGCCGCTTTAGCAGAATCATAATAGGATAATAATATGAATTACGTTTAAATTCGTAAAATGGTCACAAAGTGATAATTCATTCAACAGTAGGTACGTCTAAGACCATATTAAGAATTTAAACGTAATTCATATTATTATACTAATAATTATGACTCTGCTAAAACAGCCATTTTAGACCGCCTGTCGTTAACCATACACATCATCTGCCTAGCCTTTTCCCAACTATATAAGGGTTGGCTTCCAGTGTAACCGGATGCAGCTGAATACCAATATTTTACATGGAGTGGCAACAATCCAGTCAGTACCGGGTGATATGATACCCGTTAGTAAGACTAGTTGTCAGACTTCGAGCTACTGACTACCTGTAACAACTGCCAAAGATCTACAGATAACTGCCGGGACCCACGGTTTAACGTGCTTTTCAAGGCACGGAGGAAACTCGGTACATAAACGATGGTCACCCATCCACGGACTGACCTTGGTAAGCGTTGCGTAACCTTAAAGATCAACCCGTGCGGCTGTTATGATTACCGTACCACGTAGCTAAAAATCCAGTTTTTCCTATCTAACCTTACCAAAAGACATTTTTTCATTAACTTTTGCCGAAACAAACTTTGTTAAGCTAAAACTAACAGCAAACATTTCATTATAATGAAATAATGAAATCTGTAGCGTTGTCTATAGAAGGTAGTCGCAAAGTACTCGTACCGTAGACAGAGTATCCTATAGACACCGCCAAAGCGTGTCGCAAAAAGAGACAAAAAATAAATACGTCACGAATTTAGGGTTACCGGGTGAGGAAAAATTTACCCCACAATTTATGAGAATTGGAAATTAGTACGTAAGACAAAGCCTGAATATGCCAATGACATATCCGTTACCATCGGTACGCAAAGGCATGCGATGCGGAGAAGACATGCTGCCGAACTCAAATTAATTGCGATGAGGGCAGGAGTGACGATGGATGATGATGATGTGGTTCTAAATTACTGCCATTTCTGATGTGATAGTAGGTTCTGGGTTTGTGGGTAAATAATAGAACATGTTTATTTTTAATAAGCTTTTATTGATTTAACACATTATTGTCCTTTAAATAAAACAAGCTTCGTATGTTTCTAATTTTTTGCTTAGGTTCAAATCCTTTTGTTGCGTGATGTATACGCAGTTCAAAATAGTGCATGGCAATTGCCTTAATAAGTAAAACTTTGTGGTTTCCAATAAAAGGTTGACTTTCAAAATGATTATTTATGAATTCTTCTTTCTAATTAACTTATATTCTTCTTTTTAATTCTCAAAATGTTTGCTGCAAATTTTTGATGACGGTTTTGGTGTCCAATCTGTTCGTCCTGTAGCTACAATCCAATTCTGACGTAAATTATCAGGTTCAGGGAAACTGCAAAAAGTCATTAAATATTTCAGATATTTAATTAATACTCACTGCAGAAGCCATCACATTATTATTTCCCATAATAGTGGGTAATAATTTATAGAAAAGTTGGCAACACCAACGTTTTTAGGTTAGAATTTATAATTGAATAATAATTGTTATTTTTGTGCTTTTTAAGGATGAATCGTACGTCTAGCGTACATTATACACAATATATGAACATAATAAAATGTTACTGAATGCCTAGAACTGATAAAGAGTGGCATACTTACGAATGAAAAGACAATCCTGGGATTTTCGTTCCACTATCACTTTTACACCCTTTAACGCTACACCACACCATTTTTTTGTATAAATGGTAGAAATAGTAAGTCTTAATTGTTCAAAACAAAATATAACATAAATTACTTAACATATAACACGTAAAAACTGTATTTTAAAGGTAGACCATGGCTAGCTGCACGTCAGCTGTCAAACTTTGTTTAGCAAACTAGTGTGCTGACCTTGAAAAAACGTGGCACGCTCGATGAAACAAAAAATGTTATCGTTCTGTTTCATTTCTTTACACGACATCGGCATAAGTTGTTCTTTTTCTTGTGTGAATGCGACAAAACATATCAATTAGTCTATAGCATTCTCTGTCTACGACTCGTACAGTTAACGAGGTTCAGGTGGCTCGCCCAAATCATGTATCATATTTATTTCTGTAAATTGGTTTTACAAAACACTTTTGGACCTGTCCAGTCAGTGCAAGCATTTGGCAGTGATCGTGTAGTTCGACTCATAACCCAAGGAGCTCAACGACACGACGAACAATACTAAAGAAAGGAGGCCGCATAAAGTACTCAAACCAAACTTGGTTATTTGGAGTACCTACCAACATTTAATTTGTTCTAGGTTATTATTTTGTCCTTCCAGTTAATCAAGTTCTATTAGTGCTAGACAACATTTATAAGAATACCTAAAACTTTGTTTAAATTTATAAAAGTCACACTCGTTATTAGCGAGGCCTATGTACATTGTACATGCATAAACCTTTTTATGTATGCCATCTACATAATCTTCACATAGTTTTTTGCTTCATTTATGTTCAACCAGCCAGTTTTTTTATGCTCAGTTTATTTCAAGGAAAGACACTTGATTCCTTTCTCAAGTGAGAAAATACGCTAAATGATCCGAGAATCGAATTACATAAATAAAAATCCCCGGTCCATTAACTTCTAAAACAATTGTTTGACATCATTCGATTTACTCGAACAGAGATATGGGATCGGAAATGAAATATCTGTGGAGGCTCATGAGCCAAAAAAAAAGGAATGCGTTGTTAAAGCATTAGGGTTCTGTAGCGAAACAAGAAAGGTTTTAGATTTGTATTCTTACTTAAAAGAAAGAAAGAAATCATATTATTTGTCACCGGGACATGAAGTGCAAACAAAATGAAAAAAAAAAAAAACATAAAAAGCATAACCATTATTTATAAATACAACAGGATTTATATTTTTGTCATAATTAAACGATTCAGACCAAGGTTTTTAAATAAAGATGAGAACCAAGTCTGCCAATGAAATCGTGTCGTAATGTCCGATCGCTGATTTTGTCAGTTTTAGTAATCTCCTAAAAGACAGGTGTCAATGGTCTTTTGGTGGTGTCCCATTGGCAAGTTATTAGTCTGGGGCAGGCATGACTTCGATAATCTCCTATTGTTTTGAGTTCCTTTTTGACGACTGCGATTCCAACACAACACTAATTATAAAGTCTGGAGACTACGAAAGGACATTGGGCAGAATCACTCTGTGCACAAAAAAATATTGGACTTTACTATATTAGTTGCAAATACTTTTCTAACACGGGCTAGCTGCCAAAATGAACATTATAAAGTATTTTACGAGACTAATAACATTAATCGCCGCCCTGTTCGCCAAACGTCATGTCGTATAGTAGTAGTCGTGTAGTGTCGTGTCGTGTAGTGTCGTGTAGTAGAGTGTCGTGTGGTAGTTGTGATAATTACTCTTTGAAATAAATAGATTCAAATTTTTTTTTTTTTTTTTTTTGTATCGAAAAAAAATAGGGATGCCCAATCGATTTTAATCAATTGATTGAATTTTTTATGAATTCTTGCATATTTTTTAATCTGAATCACATTTTAAATTATTTATTTCGAATTAAGTGCAAATAGAAACTACAATAAAAACATTCAATCACCATTCCATATTACATATTTTATTATTCCCTAAAAATGTAATAAAAAAAAGTGTAATTATAGTTGGTGTATTAGTTTAACTGTTTTATTTTTTTAAGTGTAGTTTAATATGCATGAGGTCATACTCGATTTTAAATACCTAGGTAGTTAGAATAATGCTGAAGTGAACAAAACCTACATATTTATCATGATTATTTTTCAGGGTTTTCTAATGATCGTTTAGAAAAGTGTGTCGTTTACTTCTAAATTATTTACGATAATATAAAATAATCCTCCTTTTTGGCTTCGCCGCAGTCGGTTAAGAAATACTTATCGTTACTGAATAAATTATATATGTTTTCTTAAAAAAAAAAAACAATATTGTAGACTAATACAGATGTTATTATGTATTAATATTATTACAAGTATAGAAGAGTGTTATTTTAAGTAAAAATGACATTGTCATACTTGTAATGGTATTATTATTACCGTATGACAAAAGTTGATGTAATACAGTTTGTAACGTATGGCCATCGTAAATCTTAGGAAATATTGATAGATCGTATCGTTACTGACGTTAAAAATAGGGGTGGCAAACCCCTATTTTTAACGTCACTAAATGGTCACTTGTTACTGTAAGGCCCGTATTACACCTGCCAGGGCTGCGGGACTGTTCGAAAGAGATACCGCGGCCCTGGAACATAAAGGGCCAATGAAGGAACATGGGTGTTTTTTAGTCAGTAAGAGTCTGACACTCCCTTCCGCTCCGCCCAGAGCGGGAGGAGTCATTTGATGATTTCTCACCCCCCAAAAAAAAAAAAAAAAAAAAAAAAAAAAAAAAGGCCCGTATTACAGAACGTCACTTAATACTCAAGCATCATTTAAAACTAGTTTCAACCAATCAAATGGCTTGAATCTAGTTTTAAATGATGCTTGAGTATTGAGTGACGTTCTGTAATACGGGCCTCAGTCTTTCACCTGTGCTCTCACTGTTAATTACATTAGCGTCGGTTGCTTTACTGTCATACGCCCGCTTGTCAGGTAGCATTCATGTGTCAAAATCGAAAATGTTTGGGATCAAAATTTTTGTATGAAAATAAATCCAATGTCCGCTCTATAAGTCTTTTAAATCTCTTTGATTCTGCAGCTAGTCCGCTATAAAAATAAAATCATAAAGGAGTTTACTAATGATAGACAATACAACACATAAATTTCTTCTCTGATGCTCTTGGTTCCAGGGCATGTATGGGCGCAGAGCAATGTCATTTTTGGTACAAAGACATTCAAATTAAGTCTTTTAAATCTCTTTGTTTTGGTACAATGGTAATGGTGTTGTCTTGAATATGAATGTTTATGAGTGGAGAAGGAGAGGAATGCCATGTGAAGCTGGCAGTTTCGTCACAACGGTAATGTTATCCGGTTCCCTATCCATTTGCATAAAATTTTAAGACCTAATATATTATGCCAACATAAAATGTATGCCTAAAAAATTATGCCGAAGTATTATTATGGCAAAACAAATTGTGCCAAAATCGTTATGCCGAAGTATATTAGGACAAAGAACATTATGCGAAAAGAAGGGATCCCATGTTATCCCCATTGTTTGTCTATTTATTTTAGTGTATCCATGTAAATGTCTATTTACATTCATATATATTTTGATTTATATGTATAGTATTTAAAATATATTTATAGTATTTTATATATCCTTGTAGATTATCTTAGTATTTACACCTACCACTGCTCGTCTCTGCATCACCCAAAGGTTGACAGGTAGAAAATGCCTATGGCATTTAGTCCGCCTCTGTACTTTGTGGTTGAAGTGTTAAATAAATAAATAAATTCCAAAGAAAAGATGGATTGATCGTGAGTGGCATGATATATAAGAAAAAGGTGTAAATGATGCCGTTGCCTCTCGGCTCGTGGCTTAATAATATCAACCTCTTGGGTAGATGTTCAGGTTAGGCCGCGCTTCCCTAGAATGGTTCGTGAATGGCTGACCACTCATTACATACCGAGTTTCCTCCGTGCCTCGGAAAGAACGTTAAGCCATTGGATCCGAATTTCATTTGAGATCTATAACAGTCGTTACGGGTAAGTCAGTGGCCCGAAATTCTGACAACCAGTCTTACCAAGGGATATTATATTACCCAGTACTAACTGGGTTGTGGAGGTTAGATAGGGAGTCGCTCTATCTAAAATACTGGTTTTCAGCTGCATCCGGTTGAAATGGAAGCCGATCCTAACATAGTTGGTAGTAGGAAAAAGCTAGGCAGATGATGGTACCGAGCCATCAGAGAGGTGTGAATGGAACAATAAAACGTGGAAAAGAGCAAGAAAATGACAAGATGATGGTACTGGTGTCCTCTTAGTACTATTGTCTTACAAATCAGTTCCACTATGAAAGTCAGTTTATAGTCTAAGTTCAGTGATTTAATTTGCTTGTAGAAATCGGGTGCTGAAAATTAATCATGATTATTTCACTAACTACGGAACTCAACATTATTTATTGAGCAACATGCACTTGACAGGTTTTGTCTAAACGCGCTCCGCTTTCGATCCCTTGTTTGTATTGTAAAAGGATCCTTTTTAATCGGAATCTCTTTAATTCGTCCATATTTTTGTTCGTTGTTTAGTAATTTGTTTGATCAAGTAATGGAGCTTTGTTCTCTTTATGCATGCATGCGATGGTGTTTTATAAAATTCATTCATTTTAAAAGGATTACGGATGTTTGCGTTTCAAAAAATATTGTTTACATTTTGATTTCGCATATAATTATGTAGCTAGCTAATGGTTCTAAAAGCTTTAACATTGAGTGGGCGGAGATTTTTAAAAGATAAATCATTATCATATGCATTTCCATAACATCTGCTTCTTTACAGCGTGTTTTCTTTTTTGTCAGAGAAAATTTCCTGTCTCAAAGCGACAGGATAAGAGAACTTTATTATAAACATTTTAAAGCTTTGCTACATGTGAGTTTTTGCTGTACTAATTTCACTATTGCACCTTATAAAAAGAGCTTCAAATTAGAGGAGATTGACAAAACGTGCCAAAAAATACATTAAGTCATTGAAATATATTACATTGAATTCCTATTAAAAAAAAACATTAATACTATAGAAATTATTATTATTGAACCATCTATATAATTGGATTATAAATAATTTACAATTTAATGTTTTAAACATTTTTAGTAATTTACGAGTAATAGAGATAGCGGCAGACCACGAAAGAGATGGCGGGACGAACTGGATGTCTTCCTTGAGAATTGGAAAGTAGTAGCACAGAATCGTGACCGTTGGAAGGAATGGAGGGAGACCTTTGCCCAGCAGTGGGACAATATGGGCTAGCTATAATAATAGTAATTATAGAGATAATACAATTTTTTTTTTTACAATGTTTGCAAAAATATTTTGAAATGAAATTATTCACTAGGTATATCAACTGATGAAGGATTTGTTCGACTGGCTGAAGGTCTGTAATTTCAGGTGGCAGCACTCATAAGCGGCAATTACATTTAATTTATACGAAACTGTTTAATTACGTTAATTGTTTTTTCCTTGCCATTACCATTATATTATGCTCCAAAAGAGTTAACGATGTCGAAATTAATTTGGAACTTTTACTTGCTCCTTAGCTTTAATTTACGAAAAGAAAACTTTGCAGTGATGAAAAGGTTAAGTCAGTGAGTGAAATTGAATCATCATCATCATTTCAGTCGAAAGACGTCCACTGCTGGACATAGGTCTCCCCCAAGTTTCACCACATTAAACGGTCTCTTGCGTCTCCCACTAGGTGGACCGATGACCTGGTGAAGGTTATCCATCGATAGAGGCTGGGAAAATTAGCGAGAAAAAAACAGCCTCCAAAGGACGTTTCAATGTTTACAACTATATGTTGCAGTTTTTATTCTCATCATACTGCTTTTGTTTTGGAAACGATGGATGGACTGTGTGAAGAATGAAATGGCACGAAAAGAGGTGTCTGATGAGATGACGAGTAATAGAGAGGTATGGAAGAAGAAGACATGCTGCGTTGATCCTATGAATTGGGACAAGGACAAGAGAATGATGATGTGGCAGGTTTTTATATTTTTATACATGTATTCAGCATCATAATCAATTTTGGCCAACCTGAGAACAAATGATATCTTTATATCAAGAAAGCTACGTAGACAGTAATAACCAATTCTGTGGTGTAATAATCCTTTACCAAGATCCTTATTATGTCATTTCTAGGATTTCCAAATTCCGTCAGGGCATGATCGATGGATTCCTGATACTCTGTTAGTTTTGTGTTTGGTGAATATTGAAACTTCTAGGAAATGGTTGTAAGCTGCAAGTTTTGAAACGTGGCTCAATAATTTCGTAGAAAGGGACATTGTGCACTCGTGCTGAAAATGCAATAAAGGGGTCATAGAAAAAAAATAGGCGCTGGCAGCTTTGGGAAAAAAAAATTTCTATGAGACTAGCGCCTGTTCACTAAGACACCGCCAAAGACATCAACTGTTGAAATTAAATTTATTTAGTCAATTTGAAGTGTTTTTTTTTGTCTTCTCTGTGTTTTATAAAAACAATAAAATGCCACATAACGAAAATGTAGGTTAGGAGATCTTAACAATACCCGAATACAAGTATAACCAAAAAACGTGTTTCCAAATAGGATTACTGTCTTCAAGACTTCGTTATTCAAATTCACCGATATTCAGAGCGGATATCTGAATTCCTGCATCGATATTAATTGAATACAATTTGCGATCCGATCCGAATATTGTCTCAATGAAACTTGAGTTAGTAGTTTAAGGCTTTCATAATATACTCTGAATTCAAATCATTTTGATCGTTTTCTTTATTGCTGTTGCAATATTGTGCACTATGATACAAGGTAATTGGTATTAAAGATGTGATCCTATATCTATCTCAGTGAGACACCTTGAACAAAAATTGACACAGAACTAGATGAGCGAGCAATGGCCGGTTTAGCTCTTGAAAGCAGATAACTATCTTGGAATGTCTTAGCTATAGCATAAAAAACTCAACATCGCAAGAGTTAAGGAGGATGAGCTAAGGTAGCCCAGGTAGGTAACAAAATATAGCTTTACTGTAAATACATTCGTGTTACGGTCACGAATCACATTTTGTTAAACATACAGCCTGACACTGACCTACAAATTGGAAAAAAAAACCAAAGACATTCAAATATTTACGAGCGACAGACGGGACAAGACGAATAAAATCGTAATCCAAAACTTGTTACGACTTAGTAACAAATCGCTCTGTCTAATGTCATACGTCCGCTTGTCAGGTAATATTCGTGTGTCAAAATCGAAAATGTTCGGGATAAAAAAAATTGTGTGAAAGTATTCCCAATGTACGCTCTACGAATCTTTTAAATCTCTTTGAAAAAAACATAAGAAAATTTGAATTTCGGGTTAACGCTTTCACCTTCAGCAACTTAACTACTACACGTGGCTCGGCACTCGACTAACTACGTCAAGAATTATGACCCGTATTGCTCGAATTTACCAAAAACATGATCATCTGCCTAGCCTTTTCCCAACAATTTTGGGGTCGGCTTCCAGTCTAACCGGATGCAGCTAAATATCAGTATTTTACGTGGAGCGACTACCTATCTGACCTCCACAACCCAGTTAGTTCTGGGTAATACGATTCCTTTGGTTAGACTGGTTGTCAGACTTGACTACCTGTAACGACTGTTAAAGATCTACAAATGACAGCCGGGACCAAGGGCTCAACGTGCTTTCTAAGGAATTTCACGGAGGAAACTCGATATGTAATGGGTGGTCACCCATCCACGGACCAACCTAGGCAAGCGCAATTTAATCTAAAGATCGACCCGAGCGGCAGTTATTATTTAGCCACGAGCTCCTCTTAATCTAATTTACCAGTAACACACTAAACTTATCTTCAAAGCAAAAAACCATAAAAGAAAACTAATTGAAAAGCACCTTTAAGCTCTTATTATTTTTGACAAAATATTGTAATCATGATTTAGAACTAAGCTATTTCTGTTTTGTATTTAAATCTAATGTTTTAGTCCATTGAAATGTTCTTTACTTACTCTAGTTAAACAAGGAAACCTATTATTAACCGTACAATATTGGAACACACCTCTGTAACATATTATAATTATGTATCGCTGTTGGTTTTCTAAATAAGTAAATTAAAACCATAAAGCTTGTTGCACTACATAGTTTATACCAATGTGGCCATTCCTTTGTTTGATCGCAAACTATGCTTTAGTATAGGTAACATTGCAGTGCCACAATGCGGTTGGCCGCTCTTTTAGCGACCTTAACGGTATTTGGGCAACTAATACCAACAAAAATAATAGTGCGCTTAGATATGAGGTTTGGGAACATGTTCAGGGTACGGTTCGCTGCGTTGTGGGTTACCGCAAAGTCCGTATGATTGTTTACTAGCATGTTCTATAGTACCGGTAACAAGCAGAGCGCCGAATGGGAGTTTCCATCGGCAATAGGAGTCTTAGACAACGAGCATCCAATAAACCGGTCAAGTGCGATTGCGTTCGTTCGTTCCATACCTACCACTGTAGTAGGTGCAGTAACCCTTTAATTTGTATTTTTTTTGGTATAACTTCAACAGAAATACACATTCTTTGAAAATTCAAATGTCTACCTATTACTGATCATGAGATAGACAGAAGCACGAACATAATAATAGGGTCCTGTTGCTTACCCTTCGGGTACCCTTAAAACGACATTACAACTGAATTTTACTTATAAGTAAAAGTGTAAGTACCACATACCTACTACATTTCTAAACGCAACTTTTATACAAAATTTCATCCATTATTTACCTAGTATAGGTAGGGGATGAATTATCAAAAATCCTTACTAAGCGTCTTAGTTTTATAAGGATTATTTTTCATAATGTTATGCTTCCAGGTGTTTGGCTGCGTGTTGCATGTCAGTGTATTATTAAATTTTTGATTAAGTTAAGTAACGGTGAATTTTACCAATAAAACTGAAGGCAATCAATCAGCGTATCCTCGATAGCGATCAAGAGCTCTCGCCGTCGTCTACTATACTAATATAAATAAGGTAGGTAGGTAAAATGTGTTTGTATGTTTGTATGTAGCGGGCAATCTGCGGAACTAATGATTCAATTCTTAAATATAATTCATTGGCAGAAAGCTACATTATTCGTGGTTGCTATAGGCTACAAATTATATTTGTATCATGCATATTAGCCGAGCTATCACAATTTTTGCGGACGAAGTGCTGGTAAGTCATAATTGCTATGGAATATTGACCGATAGCTCTTGAACGTTTAGATGTGCATTCAGTTTCATTAGCGAAATCTGCTCAAGATGATTTGCTCAAAATCTTACTTTTATTCAGACATTCCTCCTTTTATAAAAACATCTCACAAAACTCCATCTTTTCCAGCGATTCCGTGAAAACTGCAATTGTACAAACTCAGTAACGAGGTTATAACAGCTCGGCTATTATCGCGTAAAGACCCAGATCATTTCGGTAAGCGTATCTTGTAATTATTTGTTAACTGAGGAAGCGCTGAGATTTCGTCTGAAGGAGATTTTCATTTCTGCATTGAAGATGTTTTTGCTTTTCTTCGTCATAATAATGTTAAAATGAAGTGAGGGCTGGGTTTTCGCTTGATGGGAGGTTATGTCGAATAGTAAAAAAATAAACAAAGCATTTTATTTGTCACCTTTTTGAGTTTGATGCCTTCAGTAGCGTCTACTTCCTCAATTTTTTGGTCTTCATAACATTCTAATCCCGGCCAATGAGAGCCTAATTTTGATCAAATAAAATAAATTGAAAGTGTAACCGTCTTTGAAAAATGAAATGTGATGTTTTCAGAATTAAATACCTATTTGAATAAGTATCAATCCTTGATGGCTGCAAAAAGCATTCGAGTTTACACATTTTATTTACTCAGACATGAACGAGACTGGTTAAAAAATCAGGTACTAAAAATAGTCACTTTGAGGTACGGCTCTTTGAAATTGCGTACTTAGTCCACCGTGCTGGCTGAAGTTCAAAGAGTTGCCATTGACGTACGGTCTACTGATCTACTGTGCTTAGATAACTATTTCTATATTGGGACAAAATAACAGTTGTTGCTATTTTGGACCACTTACAACCTTATTACTAAGAATGTAAGGTTGAAAGTGTTCGACCATCAGTGAACGAACATAATATAACATCACGCTTGTAATCCCCGAAGGGTTAGACAGAGGTGTACCTAATAGTACACCCACATTTCGCCAGTTATGTTTAATACCCATGTAATAGGAGCCGAGCCTATTGCCATCAACCGGGCGCAAATTCAGACTCCGTGGCTCTAGATTCAGAAGTCTGTAAGGGTTACAAAAACAATATATACCATCGCAGATAAGACAATTAATCGGTCAACAATTCTTTTGTGTTAAGTTGATTCAACTGTTACGGAAATAAATTCGTCTGCGGTATTCTTAACCTCTCTTACGTTTCATTCTTTTAATCATAATAAAATACAATGTAAGGAAGGAGTTAAGAAAGAAAGAAAGAGGTTACGGTGTCTTTTATGCATTTTAATCAAGAGGAGTAGGTACCTACTATCTCTTGGTAGATCAAACTTTGATGTTGTATTTAAATGACTTTTTTTTTGAAAATACATTTCAGGTAAAATATATCTATTAGTCGTTTGTAAACAACAAAGCACACCTTTTCACAAACTATTAAGAGATTGTGTAAAATATTTCTATCAATAAGTGTTATTGCGTATGAAGTGTTTCTGATGCAAATAAACTGTTCGCACCCTGCGAACGTAGAGGCGAACCCATAAACTTTATTTAAGTCGCAGCGCCGAGGTCCGGGCTTTTAGAGGTGAAACGATATACCTCAGCGATCTAAGTCATAAGCGAATGCAGCTTTACAAGGCCTGAAATTAATTTATCTCAGTTTGCAAAGGATCTCCACTAAGTCATTATCGTCGAGTGCAATTAGAAAAACCGGCCAAGTGCGAGTCGGACTCGCCCACGAAGGGTTCCGTACCATTATCTATAAAAACGGCAAAAAAATCATATCTATTGTATGGGAGCCCCCCTTAATATATATATTTTTAATTATTAGTATTTGTTGTTATAGCGGCAATAGTAATACATACATCATTTGTGAAAATTTCAGCTTTCTAGCTATCACGGTTTATGAGATACAGCCTGGAGACAGACAGACAGACAGACAGCGAAGTCTTAGTAATAGGGTCCCGTTTTACCCTTTGGGTACGGAACCCTAAAAATGGTGAAACAAAGTTTGTAGTGGCTGGATTTTCATGAGGCTGTTTTATCGAGTTTCTATAGGTGTGGAGAAGAACGTTAAAAAAATTCGCGTTTTTATTATTATTTTTTTGCTCTATAATTAAAAGTCATATGAAAATCCGACCACTGTAAACTTCGTTGCACCTTTTGAGTATGTTTTGGGTAATTTCATTCGGCTAATTAAAAACGCACTGAAATAATTTTGCTTTTTCTCGAAACTTAAATATTCCCATGAATACCGAATATGGGTACCCATTCAGCTAGTTCAGTGGCTGGTTATCTCACGAAGTAAATCTGCAAAACATGTGGCTGACCGTGATAGTTGTCTAAATTGTTGGTTTGATACGTTTAGCTAAATTCTGTGTTGGTGTGGTATCCAAAATTGATCAGGTTTATGTAAATATGAAAGAAAGCGTGAAGGGATAGCGGTTTTTAAGTCTTGTATTGGGTATCAAATCCAACATATTATGTTGACTAAACGTTGGCCGCTTCAACGCACAAAATCAGAGATGCGAAAAAATCGCTACCTCTGATGGCTTGTCCCACAGCCACCCGTCACGGTAAGCAACAATGAAATCCAACTATGCCAATTTCCGCTTCAACACTGCGAAATCCGCTGCATGCCAGCCACATTTCAGATATATGCCAAGCCATTTTCTATTGTAATGCATTTTTGTCGCCGATATATTCAATTTTTCGCCTGATTTGGAAATATTCACTTACTTAATTTTGTTTCCTTTTAGTTTATACGTTTTTCTGCCTTTTTATTGACGGTTTAGGTTCTGTAAGCTCAAAAATTTAATTTGAATTTTTATTTATTTGGAATTGCCGCTGCTTGATACAATCAAATGTTTATTTATTACTAACATCATAAAATGTTTTGCTCTCTGTATCATTTTATTATTAAATAATAATTTGTGGAAACGGCTAATAGTATTGTGCATACTGAAAAAATTCGTTTCGTAACTGGCGGACATCTCACCAAAAATTGTTCTTAGTTGTACAATTCAGGGGAATAACGTATTTTGGAGTAAATAAACAAAGTATAATGTTATTGTTGTATCCAGACGACACCGCCGACGAAAAATAACAAACACGATAAATATTTTTAAACAGTCTTTCGTTTATTAACTGTGCCCCATGTGAATGTTTCCGAGGTAAGAGAAAGAACCCATTAGAAACGTGAATAAGTGAATTAAGAGTTATGGAGGCCATTATAGTCCTTATGGGAAATGGGCCGTTATGGCACTTAAGGTGCACTTAGGAGTTAAAGGGCTAAGATTGATGAGCTTGGGGAAGATAATCTGGTGAAAAACGAACAGACTTACCGTACAGATTTTTCCTAACAGTTTCCTTAAAGATACTACAATTCTGGCTAAGGAAATTGTCTTAGACCTAGAAACTTTAAAAAAAAACATGATTCAGTATGCAAAGTTTATGCTAAGTTTAACTTAAACTTAGTGAGTTAAGTTCAAGTTTGGTATGTGATTAAAATATTTTTCCTTATTTTATTTTAAATGAAAACTGTCCCCAGATCGTATATTTTCTCTGTGACGGCACTAAACTAGCTCCAAAAAATGCAAAGTAAGCAATTTATTTCTTTATAGAAAAAATTACTTGGCACGGTGCACCCGTTGCGTGATGCCACTGGCTTAATTAAAAAAAAACCGGCCCAGTGCGAGTCGCACTCGCGCACGAAGGGTTCCGTACCATTATCTATGAAAATTGCGGTGTACGATTTATGACGTATTAAAAAAAAACTACTTACTAGATCTTCTTCTTCTCTTCATACCAATTTTCGGTGGAAGCTTGCATAGTAATGTACATCATTTACATTTTTTTTAGTTTTATCATTCTCTTATTTTAGAAGTTACAGGGGGTGCGGGACACACATTTTACCACTTTGGAAGTGTCTCTCGCGCAAACTATTCAGTTTAGAAAAAAAAAATGTATTTGAAACCTCAATATGATTTTTAAAGACCTATCCATAAATACCCCACACGTATGGGTTTGTTGATAAAAAAATGTTGAGTTTCAGTTCTAAGTATGGGGAACCCTCAAAATTTATTGTTTTTTTTTTCTATTTTTGTGTGAAAATCTTAATGCGGTTCACAGAATACATATACTTACCAAGTTTTAACAGTATAGTTCTTATAGTTTCGGAAAAAAGTGGCTGTGACATACGGACGGACAGACAGACAGACATGACGAATCAATAAGGGTTCCGTTTTTTGCAATTTGGCTACGGAATCCTAAAAAGAAACTATTCTATTTCAATACTATTTTTTTCACACAAATTAAATAAGGCTTTTATTTACTTGTGTAAAAGTAAATAGTATAAAAAAAATTGTAGCCCACCGGTATCGGGAACAGGGTCCAAGCTACCGGCGGCGGTCAGGGCTCCAGAAATAGGTACCTCCTAACAAAACGAGCCGTGTTCAGAAGTACCGCTTTCTGAATCAAGCCCTTGATCCAGCTGCCTAACGAGAGCCTCCTCAGATATTGGTCGAGGCTCTTGGCCATTAAGCCAAAATTAACTATTGTTTTTTTTTATTTAAACATTTTTCGATTTAATAAAAGTTTTTGACTAATAGATATTAATGAAATAATCTGGGGGGTTAAAGCAGTTGTAATTCCAGTGTGGGAAAGAGACAGAGCTATAAAAGTCGTCTAGTGCCATCTCTTTCCCACACTGAATTGCCAATTGCTTGTAAGCCACCCGGTTGTGATTTCAGGCTTCATAGACTAGAGTAACCTTTTTTGTTATAGATTCATGGAGTTATGTTATTTAAGACAATAAAAAATATAAACAGTTTATGAAAAAAAAATGATCATAATAATTATGCTGTTACTGCTGCTGTTGTTAGGTAATAGTAATCATAAGAGTAATGACGGACTTTTTTTTAATCTTTATTTATTTGGGGGCTTTTGGTCACTATGGTCTTTCTTGCACATTCTTCTCCTTACGAAACTATCCTGCGAATGCTGTAGAATCAATTTAGTATAAAAATTAAATGTAAAATATCAGTAATTTAGTCATAATATTGAAAAAAAGTTACAAAAAGGGGTAACTTTGCGATTTTTTTCTATCGAGTGAAGTTCATCAGGTCTTGCAACTAAATGCGACTGTGACTAGATAAGATCCTTAAATATAACATATATTTTTATTAAATTTTTAAACACTATATTTTTTGTCTCAGATGGTTTTAAAAAACTCAAATGTGCGCCCACCTCGCCTTAAAGCATGACGTTCAAAAGCGCCTTTTAATGCCTAATCGAAACAAATAGTTTGACTTATTCTTTCATCGCACTGCAAATCCCTGAACAGTAAGACTGATACATAAACGCCTTTTTGCTTGGGGGTAGTCGGAAACCACAGAATGCCACCTGCTATGATACTTAGGTACTCCTTTTGCCTCGTCCACGTCCATACATCTAGTCATACACTCACGCCAGTTGCGAGTACTACGCACCTGACCCTCCTGAAGAACCTCACCAATAAGGTCAGTGTATGTCAATAAGGTAATAAGGTCAGTGTCTTCTAGGGCATGATAATGCTCTGAAATTAACACGATAATCGCCCAGTAAATCATTAAGATATTTAACCCACGATGTTATTGTATTTAGGATTTCGTTAATCATACGTTTACTCAAATCTTAAGAGAGACAAATATTATGGCTTCTGTTCTTGAATAAACAGAATTAGCTGGATTTGGTTTATTTGTACCTTGTCGCCAGCAAGCCGGTTTGCTCGCGATGTTTTTTTTCAACGTTTTAAGAGCATGTTATCCAAAATAATGTGATCCCATGATGAGTCCTGCGACATATACTCGTAAGTCAAGGGTGTTACTACTGGGCCCAAACTACTCTCGTGACGCGAGTATAAGGTAAAATATTAATAACAATCACTGCCGACCCGTAGTGGCCGTAGTCACACCAGATTATCATACCAGTATGACTAACAGTTTTTTTTTCTCGTTTGCAAATTTTTCCACGCTTTTTATTCCAATCTAGTGCTGCCCTAGTTATACTACTTAGTTAAATTAAAAACGTTCAAATTACGTTTTAACGCAATGTTTCAAGGAAATGTCCCAATGATATTTCACAAAGTTTTAATTGGCAGAAAATGATAAAATTGTCTTAATTACTCCCTCGTTGGTCTAGTAAGTGGTCGCAAATTGTAATATTTTAAGTTTCAAGCGACCCCATTGCATTTTCATTGCACGAAACCCATCTGCTGCCCACATGATGGACGTGCCTAACGGAATAAATCCTGACAACACGACACATACATATACCAAACGCTATGAAGGCGATTGTGCCTAGTCAAGATGGCCACGATCAGTTCCGAAATCTTACTACACTATAGTATGATCTGCCAACTCATTTGAGCGGAGACGTCTGGTTCATGAACTGTTCTTGTTAACTAAGTAATATTAGCCTCTCACACAAATGCGGCGTAAATTTTCGGTTTAATTAGATTGTTCGAGAGATGATCGACTAGTTTGTTGATATGGCTTAATTATATTTGTAGGACTACTGGTAGTTAGTGAATAATGAGCGTTACTTAAACACGTGATTTTACTCATAACTCGGGGACCAAACCCGGTACCGCGAAAAAAAAAGTCCATTCAAACCCATAGATTTAGTTCATGTAGGATATTAGAAATGTCCTGAAAGTCTGATTAATTTTTCGCGATTTAAGAGGTTGGTTCCATAGTAACATAGTTGTTCATGATGATGAGTACATACAAGCAAGTGTATCGGTATTACTAATTAAGAGTCACCATATACAAGGTGTAAACAGACCCTTCAGGAAGCCCTCAACCAAGCATTCTGTACATCAAATTAAGTAACTCTACGCAAAAATTATGTCGGGGAATTGACTTTTCTTTTACGGTAGGACGCAACACATTGTGCTGATTAATGCATTGGATAGTACGTGGTCAAAAAGGTATTTAAAGAAAAGTTATAACATTAAAAACTTGTGAAAAAGAAGGTCCGAAAGTGTGTTCCAGGACTATAAAATTATCGCAATGACTTGGGAAAACAAATGCCTTTCGGCTTCGTTAAGGGTATTTTTACACCCAATATACATTCTCTCAAACAAGTCGGTAGAGCTTACATCACAGTGCAGAAACAAGATGTTGAATCTATTAAGATTTACTTACATAAAAGTTCAAATAAAAATAAGTATGTCCGACGCTGGAATGGGGTACTAGTTATGGCAGAAGACCAAAACCTGAACCGAATTATTTATTGATAGAAGTGGATTCTGATGAAAAACAATGAAATATTTTACCTGAGTTTTAAGGAACATGTTTAGTATCTTTGAGATTTAATTACACATGAAATCAGAGTTGCATAATACTATACACTCACAAAATATTGTATTGTTTAGGTACCTACCTACACGTAATAAAATAGAATTATTAGTCAAATAGTACCATTTACCTGTTAAATTACGTATACCGCAGATTTTAACCGCAAATGGTAACTAAAATAATGTTGAAATTCCTACGCAATGGTCTCCCAATGATTCATGATCTGCCTATGGATAGTCACCTCTTTCTTTATCCTTATTCGGTACAATAGGTTAAAGAATAACCACTAAAAAAAACCTAAAATGTGTTCATTTCAATGACTGTTTAGTTTCACGCGTAAACAGACTGATTTTCAAGTCAACACACACCAACTATGATGAAAGTTGCGTGATTATTAGTCACGTTTAAAGATAAATAAAATTAATACAAAGACATTCCATTCATCTTATTTTGTTTGAATATAATAGAATAGAATAGTAATTTATTTGCTCAGAATGTAGGTATTACAATAAGGTGGTTACAATAATATTAAAGAATCCTTGTACAGTCTACCAATTTGGCATGCAAACATTGATGCAGTTCATCATCAAACATACAAACATTAACACACAACTAAAATATATCAGCTAAAAAATCGGATACGGAGTAGTAACATTTATTTAATAGAAGTTCAGTTAGTTTCTTTTTGAAAGTTGTTACTGGTTCCTCTTTATAGAATTAGGAATGTGATTAAAAATAGCTGGTGCCATACCAAAAACACTTTTCCTCAACAAAGCAGTCCTATATCCACCCATACGTAACAAGTTTTGGTATTGAGATCGCAAAGTTACATCTCGGTATCTGCTTTCTGATGAAGTTAAAAATATATGTCTATTACATTTAACAAAAGAGCAATTTCTAAAATGTAAAGACACGGAAATTTCAATAAATTACGACTCTTAAAAATAGGAACACAGCTGTCAGTAACTTTTAAACCAAATATAGCTCGTAAGTTTTGATTTGTAAATTGTTGACATAGCTCTCAGAAACAGCAAGCTGAAGTGGCGACGCCGCCGTACCGCAAAACGTATCTCTCTCTCTACATAATTGCAGTTGCTCCTACTAACGTCATTAACATGTTAAAGATTTGTATTAGACATTTCTACAATCACAACATCGGCAGCGGATCAAACACTCGGAAGCAATATTTACACAAAACTGACAATTTTAAAATGACAATGTTGAAATTTTTTTACTCGTCAGCTTTCTATAAGTTACTGTCTTGTTTTACAATAAAGTTTAATTGTTATTTATTAAGACTACTTTTACGGTACTATGATGGTGTTGTCGCGTTTTTAAATATCCTATATTTTTTATGTTTTGGAGCAGCGGTCGAACCCAGGCAGGCGCATTACTTTGTGTAACTTATTTCATCACCACTGCTCTCAAAACGGTGAATGAAAACATCGTGAGGAAACCGGTAAGTCCTAGAACCAAAAATTCGAAGACATATGTGACACCTACCAACCCGTAGATTATAGCCCATTCCCTCTCTAGGGACGAGGCGGTGTGTCCCAGCAGTGGGAACATTATAGGCTGATTATCCTATGTTTCGGGGAAATGGTGCCAATTTGGGAACGACAATCATGATTTTAAAATTCATTATCATGTTAACTTTCATGAATTATTTATTGTATTTGGATATGTGAGTGGGATACCTTTATGAGCCCCTTTCGGATCGGACAGGCAAGAAAAACTTTTAACATATTTTATGTTATAAAACTTTAAACAAAAGGTAAAGACACCTCGTTTAATTCATACCTAGGTCTCAAATTCAGTTTAGTACTGTATGAACTGAAAACTGAGCACTAAAACGTGCCGACGAAGTAAAACGATTACGTGGCTCCGTCTGCTGGCTAATTACGTGTGTGTTTAATATTTCGTAAGCTTTGATATGACGTAAGCGAAAGTAATTATTTCTTTTGAGCACATATTCAAAGGGTAGCAATGTTTTGCAGCTTCAATTTTCCCGCATGTTATTCACGTCTTTGTAAGGAATAACATCGAATATGTCTTGTGTTCACGAAAGGACAATGGATTGAAGAAGGTGAAAGATGGATAATGGTTTTATTGCATTTTTAAGGGTTCCGTAAGTCAGTCGTCAAAAACGGAACACTCGTAAGATCACTTTGTTGTCCGTCTGTCTGTCCGTCTGTCAAGACCCTTTTTCTCAGGAAAGCGTGGAGGTAACAAGTTGTAATTAAATCATATTTTATTATAATTATTATCAAATACTCAAGCTTGCTACCCCTTGGAGCAGGGAAAATATCAAACTTATAAGTCAACGCGATTAAAAGATATGACCGTTTATGTCGCATATATTTTTATAATTTCACAATGAAATCAAAACCTACAGGGTAGGTACTTCCCGTTGACCTAGAATCATGAAATTTGCCAAAGAGCAATGTCTTACATACAGCTCATGTAAAGTAAAAAACCTGAACTGTTAACATGTAGTTTACCAAAATACCTACAAGTTTATACGAAACCCTCGGTGCGCAAGTCTATTCGCACTTGGCGGGTTTTTTTTTCTAGACAGAGGTGGATGGCATGTTCGGCATAATTGGCTAACTTGAAACACAGGACTCCACTCTGTGAAACTGAGTGGATCATTATAATGGGTATGGTAAACCATGCAGTCCCAGTGCGGGTTTTACTATGTCACAAACCTTTGAAATTTTGATCCTAGGACCTGCCAGTTTCCTCATGACGTTTTCATTCAACGTTTTAATGGGAGTAGTGATGAAAACAATTACAAAAAATAAGTGCCTGCCTTGGCATCTCTCTTAATCAAGCCAGTTACTACTAAGCCACCACAGCTCACAACAATGATTTTGTAGACAACAATGAATTGAAATTATTTCCCTATTGTTACAATATTATGTTTACATTTTGGTCTACACGCATGACTTAATAGGTCACCGCCTAAAGTCAGGAGTTTATCGAACCTGCCAATCATATCAAAGTGTAATGTATGGAGTAAGGTCATTTTGATTGTAAACGTTTGAGGATAAATTGAGTGCTTTAATTACCTTGTAGGTACTACCGAGTACATTGACGATCTGCCGCTTTTCAGTCTTATGCCCTAAGTAATAGGGATGAAAAGTGGTCAACCACCGTCAGGAAACTCCGTAGTAGTTATTGTAGCAATTCAGTCTTGTGACTTAATGTTCAGGATGATAGCCTCCAAAACTATCCTTAGAAATACTGTAGTAGGTAAACATGTTCAGCCTTTTGTAAACTCAAAAAACTCAAAGTATTTATTTCAATTTCAATTATACTATGCTACAGCTTGTACAGTCATGCCAGAGATGGTTTGCGCTTCTATTTTGTTCTTCTTGATAACTCATCATCGCGATAATTTCCGATGCTTATAATTTTTCTGAGAGGTTTGAAGGTAGCTCTTCTCCTTTTGACGTTTTTCAGTTTTCATAAGGCTCTGATAAGGGAACAGTAGTCATAGTCGAGAGTTAGTAAAATAAGAGAACATTTACAACAAAGAGATTTAAAACAGTTAAAGAGAGGATATTGGGAATATTGACATAAAACAATTTTCATATCGAACTTTTTCGATTTTGACACACGAATGCTACCTGACAAGCGGGTGTATGACACTAGACAGAGCGACTTGTTACTAAGTGGTAACAAGTTTTAGATTACGATTTTCTTCGTCTTGGCCCATCTATCGCTCATAAACATTTGAATGTCTTTGATCTACAATAATTTTGCAGCATTTATATCACTTACTAGCTTATGCCTGCGGCTTCGCTCGCGTGGTGTTTGGTACTGTCCCACGGGATTATAGTAGCGGGATTAAAAATTATCCTATTTGTTAATCCAGGTTATAAGTTTTCTGTTAAATTTCATCCAAAGCCTCGTAGTTTTTGCGTGAAAGAGTAACAAACATCCATCCATCCTCACATACTTTCGCATTTATAATGTTAGTAGGATAGGATGACTCCCGCGCCGATGGCTAACTCCATTGAGATTGGCTGCCGTGATCGAAAAAACGGTGTACATACATACTAAAGATTTTCTATGTTTTGAAAAACAGATTGACGTTATGTTGCGATATATCCTTCACCCAGAACATGTTTCTATCAAAACAATATTACGTTAACGTGTTATCTTTCGGTTCAGTTGTAAGCCGATTATATCGGTTCGTGCCGGGCTAAAACAAAACAACGATTACGTTAACGCACTATCCAGATAGTGCGTGTAGATACCGGGGTTCAGATAGTCCAGTATTCGAGAGCCTGATATGAAAATCCATCATGTTTACCTAAGTACATAATTTGATGTACATTGTGATTAAAGAAGTTGTAGGTTTTATTCCGTCACCTAGTTTTCCATGACACACACACATTCGTATTTGCTACGTGTTGTATGTTTAATTTATTTTTTGACATTTTGTACGCACGTCATGTCTCTAGGCTTCGACAAATAAATGTTTTTTACATAATAACGTAACAACCTGTAATCCCGAAAGGTTAGGGCAGAGGTATACCTAATAGTACACCCACATTTCGCCAGTTATGTTTAAATCCCATGTAATAGGGGGCGAGCATGTTGCCATCAACCGGGCCCAAATCCAGACTCCATGGTTGCAACTGGGAAATTCCTGATGGAAAAACCCTATAACACTTTGCCCAACCTGGGAATCGAACCCAGGACTTCGTGCTCAGCAGTCGCGCTTGCGACCACTAGACTAATGAGGTAGTCCAAAATAAATGTTTTTTTTTCTTTATATTTTCCTTTTTCTGTAGCATTAAGAATAGAAATTGACCGTAGTAACATAGTGGAACTGACAAATTTAATGGCTAATACTGCTCGGGACATTAGACCCTTACTTACAGATAATTTTACCAAAGTATCTATCAGCGTCCGATGTGCGCAGCCGGTTCCCAATATGTCCGCATCGGTTGGACTGCACCTTAAGTTAGGTCCAGCGTAAAATCGATACAAAACTTTCAAAGGGATTTTAATGTGGAATTTATTATGATAATATGTTGCCAAAAATGACTCTTTTTTAACATAACATAATATCACGGCTGTGATCTGCGAAAGGTTAGGCAGAGGAGTACCTACTAGTACACCCATATTTCGCCAGTTCGATCACTGGACCCACGTAGCAGTCAACGAGGTACTCTATTTTATTTACTTACAAACTACAAAACTATAATAGTAATAAATATGTACAAGTAGAAAAAGGTTATAGGGCGTCCAAAAATTCGTCCACATCGCTGTCAACAGGAAAAGTGCCCAGAAGGCTGGCAGCATTGCCACGTTGGATGGCAATGCTGATTCTTTGGCCAAAAAATAGGCCCACCCTCTGGTCACGTGAAGAGTCGACCAACCGCTTGGCGATTTCCCGAAATACTAGGTGGGGCACTCGGACCCCATGGCCCTAGTGTTTCAACCCCAAACGGCTCAAAGACATAACTACCAATTAAATTATTGTATTTGCGCTGTTCGAGGTTTTCAGCACCTGCAGCAGCCGCCCTAGCGCAGCCCACTGTGCTAGGAAGATGGGATGGCGCAAGGGTGTCGACGCAAGTAGCGTCCCACACCAAAGGCCTACCCAACTTCCATGGCATTATGGTCATACCATCCAAGCCATTGGGTTCTAAGACTGGTTCTTTTATTTACTTAATTTTTTAGAGACATACTTGTTGGCATCGTACCATAGTAATCAAAGTTTAATCCCTTTCAAAGTTTTGTATCGATTCACTTCTGCGTTTCCATTCACCCCATTTTACAGTAACTCTATCTTTCCGACTTGGATGGTAAAGAAATGAACTAGATTACGACCAGACTGGATTATCTTTCATCGGTTTATACTAAGTAATATAAACAAACATTTTAGTCGCCACAACGTGGTATGAAATCACGCGGTAAAACAGTGATTATTGTCCTCTATAAAATCCGGAACATAATCTGTGAACTTTACACGAGGCACAATTGTCTATAATTTATAATGAAAATAGGATTATAAGCTTTTAATTATCGATTTATGATACTTTGTAATCTTTATTGTCTTGTATTTTTCCGTTCATACATAATTATACCTGGAGAGTGCAGTGCTACGATGTACGAAGTACAAAGTTTTGGTTTCTTTGCTTATCGCTAGCGCGTCAAATGACTTTTATGTCCATGACACAATGTTTAGTTGAAATGATAGACACGCGCTCGCGAAATGCAACAATTATCGTAAATATATGACAGTGTTTCCCCGCTTTATTGTCCGTTATCATTTCAGTCTGAAGAGCCAAACAGTCTACCTTTTAAGGCTGACAAGTCGTTTAGAAAGGTTTTCTGTAGTTTAAGCAGGTAATTACTAGACTTGTTTGACTTGTAAACACTTATATGTACAACTTAACACATAATCCGTGTTTCGTAAAGAACTTGCAAGCACTAGTTTGCAATTTCACTGTTTTATAGGCATCATTAGAATTTCCAGAAATTCCATTTGGGTCTAATGAAAGCAAGCATATCATTTTTCAATATAGCGTGATTTTAGCGTGTCGTACTGTCGAAATATAGGGTGTACACAGGTACACCTTCTGCCAAACTCTTCTGGGATTACCGGCACAGTACCTATAGATATTATTACCGTGTTACCGGCATTATGTTATGTTATTATAACACACGACACGGTTGGCGCAGTGGTCAAGCGATTGACTGCTGCGCTGCATGTCGCGGGTTCGATTCCCGTACGGGACAAATATTTGTATGACCTACAAGTAGTTGTTCCGGGTCTGGGTGTTTTTCTATCTATAATATGTATGTATTTACAAAAAAAAAATGTATATATGTAGTTTATCAGCCATCTAGCTACCATAACACAAGCATTAAGTTGCTAAGCTTGGGACTAGATGGTGCTGTGTGAAAATGTCCAGGGATATTTATTATTATTATTATTATTTATTATTAAAGTGCAGATTTCTATGACGAAAAACAGCCAGGCATTCAAAACGCGACAAAATAAGTAGGTGCTTAATAATTTATTGCCTGCCACCAGCCATTTAATCTGAGCATCGTCAAGAGCGGTCGGTGGCACAGCATCGAGTGTTTCCAGGTCAAGTGCTCTACATGAACAACGATATCCGTTCTTTGAGCGGACTCACAAAGGGTTTTGTATACTGAAGGATTTTTGGTGCATTTTGGTGGTCTGGTTAGCTTTGGAAACTTCATTTTGGTGTAGTATCTTTTGGTTAGGTTATATAGGTGCTTATGCATTCTGAAGATTCGATACAGTTCTGTAATTGGAAAGACGTAACTACAACATAACTTAACATCACATCTGTAATTCCCGTTCTTCAGAGGTGTACTTAAATAGAACACCCACATTACGAGACTTAAGTTTTAATAGGGGGCGAGCCTATTACTATCAACCGGACACAATTCCAGACACCGTGGCTGCTACTGTGAAGTTCCTGATGGGAAAACCCAATAACACTTTGCCCGACACGGGAATCGAACCCAGGACCTAGCTCAGCAGTCATTAGACCAACGAGGCAGAACAAAAATATGATAACTTATTTTATAATCAGATCTATGTACAAATAAGTCATGCACCCGATGGAATTTTCCATCGGTAGATTATATACTTCCACACAAACTTTATCCCCTATTGGAGAAGAAAATCAAAAAACCTTCTTTAGTGCTGACCTTCGTTATGTAAGAGACCCAGTGGTTTTTCCTATGCAATATCCGTGAATGAGTGAAGAGTGAATATATTCTTACGACACCGCTCGTCCTCGCGGTCGGGCGAATGCATTGGCGGTGAGCGGTCGGGCGTACCTATGTATTTTGAATGAATCATACCTACATAAATAGTATGCTCTATTCAGTACCTACGATACTCTAACAAATTTGCTATCGGCATCATCCAGCAAGAAGCTCATTGGTCGATGCAATTATCTACCCGTAAAAATAAAAGACAATCAAAAAGTAAGAGCGTGAGTTCAACTCTGTTTGTTGTAGTTAGTTTAAGCACAAGTTACGTTAGTTTAAGTAAGTTATCTAATTAGTTATTTTGGGAGCTTTCAGTCAACATACGAACACCGGTCTTTTACTTTTTCTTACTCGAAAACCCGCACTAATATTTTACGGCTTGCCAATACATGTAGATTTCATTATTTATATTTCGTTATACACAATCATAGAGTTTACAGAATGAATTCTCAAAATAATGGGAAATATTTCAGCAAAATCTATATTGAGCAGTTTAGAAGAACAACGCAGTCACCGAGGTGTAAATGGACCCTTGACGAAGCCGAAAGACACTTGTTCTCCCCGTCATTGCGATATTTTTTTTTGTTCTAGACCATACCTGGGAACCTTGTACCAAGTTTTTTGCACCTTTAAAAAAATAAGTACTAGTTTTTATTTTAGGATTTTAGGTTATAAATTTACTTTAAATACCTCCATGACCCGTTTACTATTAAATGTATCCATCAGCACCATTTTTTGAGTGGAGTTTAAAAACGAGTAAAACGAGATTTTTCACCCCAAAAAAAAATCGTTTCCCAGCAACATTTTTTGCGTAGGGTTACTTAGTTAGTTGTATGCTTGGTTGCTTGGTTCCGTGAAGGACCCGTTTTCACATTGTATAATTATGTTGCCGTAAAAGGATACGTATGTACCTAATTAAAAATTATCTTTGGCTAACAAATAAATGACATTTATTAAAAAAGACGAAGAACTATTAAGTGTGCTTGTGCATGTGAAACATGTGATACATATGATTAACCCTATCAATTGATGCCATAAAGAGCAGGATGTTATTTTTTGAATTGTAGTCGGTTCGATTCCCGATTGTGGCAAGCAAATTTTTGAAAATCTTTGAATGCAGATCTGTTTCTTTTTAAAAATAAAGGAATATTTTGTTTGAGTAAAATTTGCTATCTCCAGTATTTAGAGTACTTTCCCTCCAGGTGAGGTTAAAAAATTCCAGCCGTATAACATCATGAAGAGCAACTTTGTTTTGTAGTAATTGTCTAGATGATGTACCGATTGTATTCTCATGAAATATTACCAAAATGTTGTTTTGAGATGAGGATTTAAAATTAATATTTATGCTTATTTGCTACTTAAAAGCAACTTAGGTGTAGGCTCCGTTATTTTTACAATTTCATGTTTTTTTAGTAGCCTTGTATGTCCCACTGATGGGTAAAGGACTTCTCTCATATCCTTCCAGGTATTCTTCTCCTGCGCCACCTCGAACCAGCCTTCGCGATGCGCGTCCAAATCATATCGTCGCGTCTTTCCTTCATAGAAGAGTATAAGATTATATTAAGAGTTTTTATTTAATCCAATGAAAGTCCTTAAATACTTAATATTACGCATAACATAGTCTCCATATGCCCTCTAATTTTTCTGAAAAAAAAAAAATCACAAACAAAATTGAAATAATATTAGCAAACGTTAAAGGCATGTAGAAATTTTCATCATAACGAACGAGATAAATATACTGGCCCCGTAAGCTAAAAAGCGGTAACTCGATAAATCCATGTTTCAAGAAAAAAAGATACATTTTCACACAAGGGATTATGTGAAAATGTATCTTTTTTCATAAATAGGAACAAAAATAAGATAAAATGCGTATTTCACTAACGTGTTTTTAGGGTTCCGTACCCAAAGGGTAAAACGGGACCCTATTACTAAGACTTCGCTGTCTGTCTGTCTGTCTGTCTGTCTGTCTCCAGGCTGTATCTCATAAACCGTGATAGCTAGAAAGCTGAAATTTTCACAAATGATGTATTACTATTGCCGCTATACAAATACTAAAAATTAAAAAAAAAACTAAATATTAAGGGGGGCTCCCATACAACAGATATGATTTTTTTGCCGTTTTTATAGATAATGGTACGGGACCCTTCGTGCGCGAGTTCGACTCGCACTTGGCCGGTTTTTTTTTTCAATGTGCAATTCATTCATCTGTCCTTATCCCTAAATTATTTGATTTATAATTTTTCCACACGTCTCTATTAGCCATCATCTCGTGAGGCACCCTTTTTCTAGCCATAATAATTATCATCTTTCCTTCAATAAAGTTATGGTTACTGTCATTATTCCATACAATGAGAGATCTTTTTCTTAACAGCGTATCGATGGCAAAAACTTCAATGAGAGATCAAGCTGGAAGATATTAAAAAAAAACGGGTTTTTGAAATTTTTGAGATACCTCTTATTGCCATATGAGGGTAATATTTCTGAACAGAGTTGATGTATTTCAAGAATATTGTTTATTTTACTAACGAGACATCAAACGTACATTTCGTGCCTTTTGAATTAATATTTGAGTGCCTGAAAAGTAAACTTTGTTATTTTTATTTTCGCTTCTATTTGGATTTTCACAAATATTTGACATATTTATGTGTACCATTAATGTATTTTAAGGGAAAAATCATTAGACGCCTATTTATGTCATTTCGTTTTTAATTGACAGAATTCTGAGAGAGATTTAAATTAAACTGAGTTATTTTTTTCTGTTTAGATTGGTTTAAAAATGCCATATTATGGTTACCAATAATGTTTTTTTCTTTTTTGTAATTATTTTTTATGTATGTACCTATGATCTCACTTACGTAGTTTAATTTCAATTGAATTGTTGTTTTGGATGCGAGACACACGGGACCGGTCAATGTTGCGACAGTAGACGTCCACTGCTAGACAGAAGCCTCCCCGGCTTCTATCTAGCAGTGGACGTCTTTCGGCTGAAATGATGATGATGATGTGGTTGTTTTAGGACTTGTCCCATCGTTTTATACCTCTGCCTAACCCTTCTGAATAAAGCCGTTTTGGTATGTTCTTTATAAATTCGTTTTGAGTTATTATAAATAATATTAACATGTATATAGCGGTTGTTATAATAAATTGAATTCGAAAAGTTTACGCCTAGCTGATTGAGACATAATCTGACTTTCACTATTGTGATATTTTGTGAAAAAATTAGAACGTCTAGAAAAATATCATACTTCACTTTTTTTAAATACCAATGTATTCATTCAGACCTGATAAACAAATAAAAATATTCCATTCCCTTGCGGGACCTACTTTAGAAACACTTAACGGTCCACTATTATTATTAAACCACGTGCATTCTAACGTGGATGCACAACTCGCACTCACACACACTTCACACTCGTGCACTGAATGCATTCCCACACACGAACAGTTGCACGCATAGAACGCGTGGGGTGCTCACTCATCCTGCCTTCTACTTATATAGTGGAATAAAACAGACTATGACGAAATTCAAAGAAATCTGTATTACTGTGTGAACGATACTCATTAATAAAGCCCTGAATATTTGTAATCCACGGTACTTACCTAGTAGTTTTTTCACGGGTGATCACTGAAAACCAGCGCTTTTCTGTGGGCCCCTCCTGCTGAGTGGTAACCGCTGTCGCAGTCACGACGTGCAAGCTGTCAAGCTGTTTTTTTATTGCTCCGTGCTGTTATATTTATAAATATTTGTTTTGCATTGTATTTCTTCTGTTTATCTCTCTTATTTTATATATTTGCGTAGAGCTAAACTAAATACTGCACTGATTCGGATGAAAAACAGAATTTAGAGAAAGTTGCGGACACAGTTTGTTGTTTAAAGTTGGCAGTGCTATGCAGATTTCAATTTATATAAATTTTTGTGTGCTCGACAACTATTATACTATATATTTTACAATTAAACCAGTAAATAAGCCTATTTCCAGTACTGGACTTATATATTTAAACTGTATGTTAATGATGAATAAAGTTTTCAACAATTCATCATCATCTGCTTAGCCCTTTCCTATGTATCTTGGGTTCGGTTTCAGTCTAACCGTATGCAGCTGAATACCAGCGTTTTACACGGAGTGACTGCCTCTCTCGCTGACCTCCACAACCCAGTTAGTACTGGGTAATACAATACCCCTTGGTAAGACTGGTTGTCAGACTTTCGGTAAGTTTTCATTACAGCCTAGTTTAAATTATTTCCTAATTCATTGTAGGGTAAGCACACGAACTAACAATTTTATCTTATTACATAACTCTCATAACTACAACTAACATTACAATATGAGTACATGTTATCTATCATATTACATTGTGTTCATTTGTTAGCGCCAGGCAGTCTGCATTACGTTGCTAAGCGTATTAGTTGTTAGCGAACGTGTGAACGCTTAGATACTTATGTTAGCATAATACTTTAGTATAACATCACGTCTGTAATCCCAGAAGGGTCAGGCAGAAGCGTCCCTAATAGTATACCACTCACATTTCGCCAGTTATGTTGAAGTCCATGTGATAGGGGGCGAGCTTATAGCCACCAACCGTGCACAAATCCAGACTCTGTGGCTGACTGTAAAATTCCTGAGGGAAAAACCCAAGAACAATTTGCCCGAAACGGAATCGAACCTAGGACCTCATGCTCACTTAGTACCTTAGTAGAATAATAAACTGTGAAAGAAAATGTAGTAATACGTGATTTTCCATTTTTGATGTGAAGCATTCTTCATAGGTAAAGATATTTTACGAGAAAACCTTTTGAATTTTGTTAAGTGTCGGTACATCAAGCCTTTATTCTCTGAGCGAGTGGTTAGTTTTTAGATAAAATAAAGTAATACTGTATTATACGACGGGTTAGGCACAGGGCCTATAGCAGCACATTTCGCCTGATAAGTCCCATATCGTAACAAGGAGCTTCCCTATGGCCATCAACCGGGCACTAATTCAGAATTCGGTTGGAGACTATAAAATTCTTGGTGGAAACACCCAATAATAAGGATTATTGAGCATTTGCACGACCCGGGAATTATACTCAAGACCTCATGGTAAAGAGTTTGTTGATAAACTATCCGTTATTAATCCCGTCAGTTATGTTTCAGTCCAATTTGCCTAATAATGACGAACCTTTTGGCATAATCCGAGCTGCTACTGAAAAAACGTTTGACGGAAAAAACCATACATAATTTGACTTGACCCCAGGGCTTGGATGGCGTAATTATTTAGCAAAAACCTTATCAACCAAAGTATCAGTGCCCCTTCACCCGAATATTATTGTTTTGATACGAGTAGCGATTCCAAATGGAATAAAACAGCGTCTTAAAACAGGGTGCATGAACTCATTAGTTTATGTTTTGGTAAAATTTTGTAATGATTACATACAACACACAAATTACATTTGATTCAATTGATTTTCGTTTTTTTTTATTTATTTTTTTACATTAAATTAGATTAAATTTAGTTAAATTAAAATATAATATATTGAATTGAATTGAATTGAATTGAATTAAATTGAATTAAAAAGAATCATTAGGGTGCAGACTATACCAATTAAGTGTAGACATTTATGTAAACAATTGTAATAATTTTTTTATTACTGTATCTATGACGGCTATGAAATTATTACTACTAACATAGTTCTTAAGCATTTCTAACCCATATATGGACTTGGTTGTTCGAAATAAAGTATTTGAATTTGAATTTGAATTACCCCCTTCTGATAAAGATAAATTAGAAGAGGGACTACTTCTTTCCAGCTAACACACTAGGAAGTGCCGAAGAGCGGGAGTGTAGTGGAGGAGAAAAGTGCTGATCTTTATTCTAGTTGGAATAATATAACGACTTTTGATTATACTAAAATGATATTCGCTATCAAACTGTTTCATTTTTCTTCAATAACTTTCTTTATATTTTTGCATTGCCGTTTTTCTGGAAATCTTGTTTAGATGATTGACTTTTCCAGCAGCGATATCGATAGCCAAATGTCACTTCGTCTAGACTCTTGGCCATAAAGTAGCTGTGCTTCCATACATGTTGTAAAATGCAATGTCTTTCGATTCAAGTGAGATTTACCAGAGGTCTTTATGAAACGGATGAAATGGACATATGGCGCGCAAATGTGGAGTTATTGCCCCATGACATATTATTTTAACATCATGATGGTACTTTCAAACATCTGGCGACGATTTAGTTATGAAGGCTCTTTTTGTATATTCAGTGGCGATGTTATTAAGGTTCAACCCTCTATACACCATTATTTTTAGGTCGATCTGGAGCCGAATACCATGAACTCGATCATCGAACTGGAAATGATTGGGACTATTTTTTTCAAAAAATAACAAGAAAAAAAGTTTAATGCATATGTGTGAGTAAAACGTATCCACGACCGGCAACACATGCGAACGATACCCATTGAAAAATTCATTCATCGATCGATTCTCATTATTTCACCAAAAAAAACATTAAATTTATTCTTTCGTGTTTTTTTTAATGTTATATTTTGAAAAAAATAGTCCCAATCGTTTCGAGTTCGATGATCGAGTTCATGGTATTCGGCTCCAGAACGACCTAAAAATAATGGTGTATATCTTGGTAACAATTAAAACTAACTCTTTGGTACATTTTTGTGAACATATTTCATCGAAAATGAAGACAGCATGTATATTCTTGTCTCATATTCTTCTTCCGAGGAATTTAAAAATTCATCCAGGCATTAGCTGATTACCAACATCTAGAAGGTAAGTAAGTAGTGTGACAATTGAGTTCTTAACTGTTAAAATACAAGTTTCTAGACGTTCGTGTGGGTCTTGCGGTGTCTTTTAAGACACATTAAATATAGTATTCGCACAAACTTGCTCCCATAAATACATAATTTAACCACAAATCCAACATAAGACTTTCCAAGTCTGACTCAGTCTGGTCAGACCTTTGTTTAATAAAACTAAGTAGTTTCAAACGAACAACTTTGCTATACTTATTCCGTCAAAACCAAACATTGGTCGAACTTAGCCAACCTTAGGAAACTATTTCCTTTGCTGTATTTGTACGTCAAGTTTTTATCAAAGTCGTTGCTAACGGAGCAATGGAAGTCGAAGTTGGCATTCATAGAGCAATATTTGGAGGTAATGTCGGTCAAACTTCGTGCATTTATATGAGAGATTATGATAGCTTGGCCAAAACAATGGTCGTCTAATCTTTATGAAATTTATGGGAGTTATGTTCAGATAAGGACGGTTGAAAATAAACTAAACGACACAGTTACCACGTTTTCAAACTAAGTAGGTTTAGAGAAATGCGGTTTAGATGTTATAGTAATATTTTTCCAGCTTAGTATTTGCTATAATTATGTTGTATAATCACTATCTAAGGTCCAGTTGAAAACCAGCGTCGGCCACTAGCTGGGCCTATTTGGCGTAGACGAAATGTGGGTGTAGGTACTATTTGATACACTTCTGCCTAATCCTTCGGGGATTATAGGCTTGATGATATGGTTTTCCTAAACCCACCCGCAATAAATTCAGTTTATCCGTGATCATGGTGGTTGTAACAGCGCCGAAATATCGGAAACTCGAAACAAATAGTAAAAATGGTAAAAATCCCGTTTCTAGTGTTAATGATTATGGTTTTCCTACTCCTCCGCTATACTTTTCTGATTAATTTCGTTGCGTGATCCAAAACAGTTAAATTGTTTGTCTGGGACTTCGTCGAGCTTCATTGTTTCGGCGCTTTTCTGGAGGTCGCCACTGTTGATTCTGACTCTCACGAGTTACAGCGGCTTGGGAATAGTGTGCCGGGATTGTCCCAAAAAAGGGCGTATTATGTGAGACACACAATACTTTTTTTTTGTTTTGATTTTTTTGATTTTTTTTTTATTTCATATTGTGTGCACTTGTGGCATGTGCCAAATGTTCAGGTTTTCTTTCTACTTCTTTCTTTCTATCTTTCTATAAACTAGGTTAGGTACCTATTCCATTGATATCATTTGAAAGATGAAGGAAAGATTCTAATTTTCGATCGCTCTTCACCAAATCCCTGTAGACCTGATAAAAGTCGATTATTACAGCTAAGATTTTATTTTCTTATTTCATGTTTAGATATAGATTCCCATTCGCCTGCGGAGTTTCACTACGTTATTTAATTTGACCTTTGTAATTTTTACACGTGAGGTTGATTGTAAGATGCAAGGATACTTTAAAGACGGGCCACAATTTGTAAAAGAAATTCTATTCTAAGAAAAACCACATTTTCCTTATCAAATTCCTCGAACAACAAGACGGAACAGTTAAACAACATTACTTTACAAAAAGAAAATAAGAAAAGGTCTTCCAGTAGTTTTAATTTATGAAGATCTTAACTAAACTGAGTTAAGAAACAATGCCTCGTAACTTTGCTGAGATCTCGGGCTAAAGATTAGTTGGAACGGGTTACCCTAAATCCGGTTCCTGAAAACCTTTTAATTTTATTTTTTTGTTTCGTAGTGCTTTTGCGAAAAAGCAACAATCCATTTTTAATACTTTCCTGATCCAAATCGACCTCATACTCATACCAGTATTTTTCGACCAAACGAACCACTTCAGTACTTTTCTAGAAAAAAAAAATAGTATATTTTGTATAATGCTGATGTAGTTACGCACTAAAATAGGACAACCTTTATATTTGAAACAATAACAGCAAAAGGCTGACCTGTTTAATACAAAATTTTCGGGAGTAACGTTTTATCGCGAGCTCGCAGCTCTAGGCCGGTATCAGGCGGATGAAACTGGATATTACCGGATAGTTGCAGATTCATTGTCATTAATCATTGGTGGTATCGCCGCTAGACAGTTGCTGTGATTTTGAAGGCAACGTTGTTGACATGATTTGGTGGTTTGTTATTTGTATGTAGACAAACAGATTTCTGTTTAAGGGAAATTAGTCAAAAACCTAGGGCTATTGCAAATACGGTAGGAGTGTGCCTTGTAGCAAAAATATAATCTATAGTAACCCTAGATTTTTAGATGATTTACAGGCGATGATTATGAGGGTAGATCGAGCGACATTCTTTGCAGGGTGGCAGCAGCCAGAAGAGATTTATCCAGAATCGTGTAGAAGGCCACGCGATGAGAAAGGTGACTTGACAACGTGAAGGTGAGGTGACAACTGCTGACTACTGAAGGCTCATGATGATGAACTATGATATCGATGACTATAAGTATTAGACAAATTAACGTCTGCAAGTCTATGCATTGCTGAACATTAACGTCCTGATTGGTTACACTTTTATCAAAAGATTGGTAAGCATTTATTTGTCAACTAGCTGTGCCCGCGACTTCGTTCGCGTGGATGTCGGAACTTAACAATGTATTTTTTAGTGCGAAGCGCTGTTGGAGGATTCCGATACAAATCATCATCCGTGCTAGACCTTATCCCATTTACTTGGGGTCGGCCTTCCTTGTCCGCAGTTTCCACTTCGCACGATCCTGTGCCGTGCTGGCGTCCGATACAAATAATTTTTTTTTATTTATGCTAGTGCTAGACCATGGGAAAAGCATCCAATACTTAGGTCCACCCCCGCAACGGAAAATGTCTGGCCCTGAGCTTTAGTAATCGTCATGGCATAACAGAGACTGACTGGGAATCGCGTTCGTTTGAAAGAGAAAGGCAAGTTGTTAGGAATTATAGGTATTCTTGGAATAAAAACAATATCACCAGCACCGCAACCGGTTAATATTTCAGCTTCGATTATGTTTTGCTGCAGATTTGTAACTTTGAGCCGAGTGCCGTTACAAAGTTTGGAGGACATAAATTTCTGAGGAGAATTATTGGTACACCGTTTTTTTAAACTATTTTGTGGGCTGGAAGTCCGGGTGTGTTGAGGGAATCCAAAAATTCTACCGGGTAGTGTGTGGCGTCATCATCTTCCATAACTGTATTTATATAGGTGTATTCTCTACTATTCCCGGACACATGAATCAATATTTCTAAATTAATTGCCGCAGCTTGGACATTGCGAGGAGTCAAAATAGCTCGCTGACATAGCCAAGAACCGGCTTGATTTCCCATGTTTGTGGAATCTCCGTACACAAAAGAAATTAGCTCCTGTTGTGATGTAACGCAAGAGCAGAGATTATCAACCAAAATAACTTTTCCATCTTCTTGTACGGGGTATGTGCCATCACCTATTTGTAACAATAAATTGGGAAACTCCTGTGCATTTTCGCAGCCTCGCAACTGTGCACGCATATGTACACTCAGGTGTGTAGATGATATATTGCGCCTTAGAATAGAACTCTTCAGACAGGCAGCAATTTCTTCGGCTCCCATCGGCCGGTCATTTTGCCTTATGTCCTGTAAAGGTCTATTCACTGCTTCTACAGCTTTGCGGTTTGCCATAGTGCACTCGTCCCAAAAAATTAAAACACAATCGCATAAAACCCTTGCTTTATCGCTATTTCGCGATATGTTGCAAATCGGGCTTTCCGTGCGGTCTAAGTCGATAGGAATTATAAATGTTGTGTGTGCCGTTTTTCCTCGAGTCGCAGCGAGTCATATAGCCAGCCAGCTTCAAAATGGGTATTCCTGACCACCAGCATGCAGCGGAAGCACATTCCTGGTCAGCACTCTCAGCCTCATAAAGCTACCTTGGCACTGCACTTTCGGCCGGTTGAGAGCTGTACCTCCCGGTCGATGCGAGCAGTCAGCCACATCGCGGCGCTGTACCACGTCCGACGCAACGGAGCACATGCAGCGCCGACCCCGACTAAAGGGGTTCGCACTACCGCCGCAGACAGTTCCGACTCACCGTGAATAATGCGGCAACGACTTTCTACTGGCCTGGCAATCAACGACTCATTCTACTACCGACCCTAGTCTCCGCGGGGGAGTGATGTAGCGGCACTACAAAAAGTACTACAGCGCCATCTATGACGCAGAGGATAAACTAAAAATCTAAATATATCTAAATTCTGCATCGCGCAAGTAAAGTTATTCGCGACTTAAGACTATATAGAAGAACCCGACAACAACTGTAGGGCAGTAGCCCACCAGATATAACACCCGTCTGGTCGGAGGAACCTCCCTTTTCAATGGGGGTTGAAGAGCTTTACACTCTGTTCTTCATACTCCCAAAGTTCCTTATTCGAGCCAAAATAACTTTGGTTAGGAAAGTTTTACCTGTTCCGCCCGGTGCGTCTAAAAACAGGATTTCACCCGAGGCGTTTTCTACACTGCAGCATACCCTATCAAACGTCTGGCGCTGATTCTCTGTCTTTGCGCAGCCATTTTGTAAAATTTCTGCGAGTTCCACGGGATGATAACTAATTTCTGATACGTACTCTCTGTTAATACGTTCCCCATCGACTGTCGGTGTGGGCAAACCGTATTGACTGATCGGGTTCCCTGGTATACTTATAACTATCTCTTTAATAGCCAATATGGACCTGTTGTGACAAATTTCACGTACCCTATAGGTCAGGAATTTCTCCATCAGTATTTAGTTAAACATGCCTCAATCAGAAAATAACGTCACACGCACAATGCCATCTATCGAATATCTATATTCAATGCTGCACGCAGTTGATGTTTAGATATAGTCCAGTCTGAGTTCGATAGATGGCGCTGTTTTAATATTCTACTTCGGAAACACTATTATAATTTTATTAATTTACATTTTTCTTTCTTTCCATTTATTAGGTGTGAACTGATTACGATGAAACAAAAAACTTAATGTTCAATTACTTCAATTTACGCACATATTGTTGTGTATAAAAGTTACGGGAAGTTGTGAGACCAACTGCACATAACCCTAATTTTACTTCTGTAACACTTTAAATTCAAATATCTTTTGATAGACTGAACCGATTGCAATGCAACAAAAACTAAATGTTACTCCAAGTTACGCTCAATCGTTGTGTATAAAAGTTATCTACATTGCTTTTGTACATTTTATGTGATGCCCGAACAAATACACAGACAAACAGACAAACAGACAAACAGACAAACAGACAAAAATTCGAAAAATGCTGGAAATGGGTTCTATTGGTTGTCCTTTAACACCCTGGCTATTTTTTTTGGAATTTTTTTCGATGTACAAAAACGACTTTTCTACAGTTTTATTATATGTATATATATATATAGATAAAAGCGTTTCACTTTTTGTTTTAAGTGTACTTTTCCAACGTCGTGGTCAAGTGTAAACTTTTTAAAACAGATGTAATTTGTTTCACGAGTCGACGTAAAGGGAACCGGCATAGAGGCAGTGGCGAAGGGTGAAAATTGAGTCAGGGGAAGCCGAAGACAAAAATGAGAATAGTTTTTTTCTTTTTCGTTTAAAAAAAAAAACGAAAAAAGGTGGTGGTGGTTTTAAGTGACTTCGAAAATCATGATAAGATAACCCTGATGAAAAAACCAAAAAAAGTTGTTGGCGCCATCTTGGATTTTCATTTTGACCACATTTTCGTTATCAGCGACCGAATTCTGACACCCGAACACCGGCTTATTTGCGCCAGCTGTTGCTTTATTTGTTGACATAAAATGTTTTCAATCCTATGATGTATTAAATGGCTGTACTGTGATGTTATACCCACAGATGTGTTTGTAATATACTATTTGACTACAGTAAACACCTAGGCACTAACTGAGTGAGTGCCTTGTTACCGAAGGGAAGCCGGCAGGAATCTTCTTTGGTGCCTTCGGCCCTGGTAGAGGGAATGATTCATTTTTCAGTGAGAAGTATCCTCTAAGATACGGCTGCCTATCTCTTAACTACTTATAAAACAAGATTAGCGCTTATCCTGTATTTGCAATATTGCATTAGAAATCCGATTGGTTTATTGACTTAATAAATGCGATAACGATGATACATTTGGAGTACCCGCTGCTACAGCATGTGAAACAACATGACTCAGTACATTACATTATTGTTTGTGAAACAACATGACTCAGTACATTACATTATTGTTGTATCTAACACAGAACATATTTCCATATAAAATGCAATAACTTATACGTCTTGTTACAGGATCGTCCCTTATCTATGGGGGATGAAGAACTTAGAAGATAAACAGGGTGTGCCCACCCTGTTTATCATACCCCAATACTGACAATAATCGTAACCGCAAATAGAATGTCACTTTGCTAGGTTTTCTGGCAAAGGATGTGTAGAATGTGCAGTTTAAAAAAAAAAAACTCTAATTACTGATACTTTATTATTTTATTGGCAAGCCATGTGCCTGATGGGTTTTCCCATCGCCAAACACATTTATACAAACTTTTATCTAGTTTTAAACATCCTTAGGATGTGAAAGTGAGCAATAAGGAAGAATTTTTGAAAATGCACCTGGCATTTTCAAAATTCTTCCTTATTGCTCACTTTCTTTGTAAAAGTAGGTGGTGTGTTCTCTATCTGTGAATTGAAGGTTTTTAAGCGCAGGCCACACCGCCAGCTAGCGAGCGCGCAAGCAACCCGGGCGGGCATCCTTTCAGCTCTTTTCATACTTTGGTTCGCGAACTACCGAGCTAAGCTACGTCGGCGATACAAACGATGCGAACGAAATATTCGACGATGCCAGCACTGCTATTCGTTCACGTCGCCCGATGCGATTCGGAATGAGCCGGAACGCTCCCCTCGCTTTCTCTCCCGACCCCTTTCTCGCCGCTCCGTCCGTAGTTTTCGATGTGAACCCACATAGTTTAGCTCGCCATATCTTCGCGTAGTATACACCATTATTTTTAGATCGTTCTGGAACCGAATACCATTAACTCGATCATCGAACTCGAAACGATTGGGACTATTTTTTTCAAAAAGTAACAATAAAAAAAAAACACGAAAGAATAAATTTAATGCTTTTTTTGTGAAATATTGAGAATCGATCGATGAATGAATTTTTCAATGGGTATCGTTCGCATGTGTTGCCGATCGTGGATACGTTTTACACACACATATTCATTTGAGTTCTCATTATTTCACAAAAAAAACATTAAATTTATTCTTTCGTGTTTTTTTTATTGTTACTTTTTAGTAATAGTAACGGCATTGATAGTACCATAAAGACTGGCGCACATTACATTATGTTGAGAGGATCCGGCAATTGGGTCTCGAGGTGGCATTGCACAAGTGCGAGGCCATGTGCTTTCATGAGCCTCGGAACGCGCTACCGTCGGGATCCATACTGACGGTAGGAGGGGTTCCCATCGGCGTCGAGTCGACGTTGGAGTACCTTGGACTCGTCCTCGACAGCCGGTGGAACTTCGTGGAGCACTTCCGACGTTTGGCTCCCAAACTGGAACGGGCCGGGGCTGCCTTCAAGCGGCTCTGGCCCAACCTGAGAGGTCCAAACGCCTTCTGCCGGAGGCTCTACGCGGGGATCGTGCGGTCCATGGCCCTTTACGGGGCCCCGGTGTGGGCGCGTTCGTTGAGGCTGCGAGCCGCGCACTATCTGAACGCGCCCCAAAAGGTGGTAGCCGTAAGGCTGGTCCGTGGGTACCGCACGATCTCCGGCGAGGCGGCGAGCCTCCTTGCCGGATTGCCGCCATGGGATCTGGAGGCCATAGTCCTCGCGCGCCTGCAAGAGTGGCGCGCGGAGACACTACGCCGGGGGGAAACTCCGCTGCCGCGGCAAATTGTCGCCCAGTGGACAGACCTCCGGCGCGATCTCATGGCGACATAGAGAGAGCGACTGTCGCAACCCCGTGCAGGGCACGCCACGATAGTGGCGATAAGTCCCCTCTTTGAGAGTGGCTAGAGAGGCGTCACGGCGCCCTCACCTTCCGCCTGACGCAGGTCCTCACCGGACACGGTTATTTCGGGAGGTACCTGCACCGAATCGGGCGGGAGGAAACGCCCGGGTGCTATCATTGTGAGGATCGCCCGGAAGACACGGTGGAGCACACCGTGGAGGTCTGCTCCGCTAAGGCGGAGCACCGCCGTGTCCTCGTATCGGCGATTGGCGGCGGTGACCTCTCGCGCCCGGCCCTGGTTCAAGCCATGGTTCGGGGCGAGAGGGAATGGGAAGCCGTCACCTCCTTCTGCGAAGCAGTCATGCTAGCGAAGGAGGTGGCGGAACGTGAGAGGGAGAGAACCTCACGTCCTAGCTGTGCGGGAAAAGCACCGGGCGTCGGGGGCCACGTGGTGGCTCTCGGCCACCGTAGGCGCGGGCCTGTGGACGGTGAGTAAAGGGCTAGCTCGCCGTCCGTCCGTCTTATGACGACAGGCTTAAAGAGATGTCAGCAAACATGAGGGGCCCGCAGGGGCCGATGCCTGCCAGGGCTGCGGGACTGTTTGAACGAGATACTGCGGCTCTGGAACACAAAGGGCAAAAGAAGGAACATGGATGGGTTTTAGTCAGTAAAAGTCTGACACTCCCTTCCGCTCCGCCCAGATCGGGAGGAGTCATTTGATGATTTCCCATCCCAAAAAAAGGGGATCTTATTTAAATTCTATTCAAAAATGTGCGTAACTGATATAGCAGAATCTTAACATTACAGCGCGGCTCGTTCTAGTGTGCGCCGGGTTTTAAAATTTATTAGTTGCTTTTGCTTAGGGTTAGAGAGATTCGGCTCGTAAATGAGACAAATACAGATTAGAATTCTGAATGAGACTGAAAGGCGCCTTCACTTTAATGATTAGGCTTTAGCTACTCTTCAAATTAGACGAGACTAGTAGGCTATTGACTGACCTTCCACTGACCTTATTGGTGAGGTTTTTCAAAAAGGTCAAGTGCGTAGTACTCGCAACCGGCGTGCGTGTAGGACCAGATGTACGAACGAGGACGAGGCAAAAGGAGTATGTAAGGATCGTAACAGGCGTTCTGTGGTTTCTGCCTACCCCCACGGGAAAAAGGCGTGAGTTTATGTGTGTATGTAGTGAGCTACTAAAGTTAACTAACTCGAGATAAAAACCTATTCCATTCCGACTACACTTCGACTAAAACCTATTTACATAAATAATTAAATTAATTTATTTTTTTATTTATATTAAATCGCGTATGAGGTTACTAACTAAATTTTAAACATTAATATCTTTTGCGTCTGTTGGTCGATTTTGATGAAATAAACACTAAATGTTACTCGGATACTCGGAACAATGCTTCTTATGTTTCAATATTTTGATTTTGAATATAATGAGGGGTTTTTACGTGATGCGCGCACAAACATACAGACAAACCGACAAACAGACAAACCGACAAACAGACAAAAATTCTAAAAATGGTAGAAATGAATTCTGTTAGTGCTCCTTTAACACCCCTACTACTTTTTTTCTAAATATTTTCAATGTACAGAAACGCCACGTCTACAAATTTATTATATGTATAGATTGTCTATAAAAGGTTTTTTAGAATAGAGTTATTATCGGGCTTTATTTAAAGTTGTCAATAGGAGTTATTATTAGAATAGAGTTATTATCAGGATTTATTTCATTATCACTTTCACTTTGTAGAATGTTACTTTGTTCAGTTCCTCACGGTTTGCTACAAGTGGAAAAAAACAAAGTGGAGTGGAGTGGAGTCAAATGGAATTCAGGTTTATGAATATTGGATTAGTCATCCGGTCTAGATTAAATCTGGAAAAACAGATAAGAAAAAACGGATGTTAATTCAAACAGAATACGGTTTAAATATTTGTTGTTCTCAAATATGCATGTGTTATTTCGCATTTAACATTTAATTTTTCGTATTGGTTTATCTGATTGCCCAGCTTTGTTTAAGAGTGCTATACAGTGTTCAGTAAGTTTAATCAAAATACTTTGACACCCGATAACTTTAGATACGATTTTTATTCGGTAGTTTAGTAATTGCTTGAAGTTAGAACTGATAAAAGTTATAAATCTAATCTAATCTTAGCTTTGCTTTCTTTGACGTTTCTTACTTCGTTCAAATTCTTGTCTATTGCATAAAAATTGTAGCATAAGCAATTACTTAAACTCAAGTAATTACTTTAACTTGACTATAGAGGATATGTGTTTTCAAGTTTATATATATTTGTATTTTTTGCGTTATTTAAAATTTAATTTTGCAAGCTCACACAAATTGCATAATAAAACCAGCAATTCGATCATATTAAATATAAATAAAACTCACCTATTTCAAGCAAATTAACTTCATTATTCTACAAAAATACTTAAGTTTTCTTCATATTTAATCGAACCTTGCACTATCTAAGCCATTTATCTGATCTCCCTCCACCTTTAAATTCAAGATGTAACTATCTCTCAAGAGAATTCCTCCCAAGAATTACTGCAAGAAGCCAATGGCCGGACGTTGGAGCAATCAGCTCTAAAGTAAGTTTTACACTAAAATGGATCGCACACAATTTCTTCAATGTTCGTAGACGAACAAATAGAGGACACAAATCTTTTTGTCCCTACGGAAAATGGTTCGTGCAAGGACTGTGAAACGAACAAGAAACTATTCTGAGAGAAATCGTGCATTTATGAAAGGGATCAAGGTTTTTTTTTTTAAACCAGGCTTGTATGTCCCACTTCGTCTTCCAAGTACTCTTCTCCTGCGCCACCTCGAAAGCTGGTGCGAGGTGGGTTCAAGGTTAAGATTTTATTAATTTCAGAAAAATTAAATAAAAAAAAGAAAGTTTTTTCAGTCGGGTTTGTAGTTTTTAGGATTCCGTACCCAAAGGGTAAATGGGGACCCTCCGCTGTCCGTCTGTCTCCAGGCTGTATCTCATGAACCGTGCTAATTAGACAGTTGAAATTTTCACAGATTATGTATTTCTGTTGCCTCTTTAACAACAGATACTAAAAAACAGAAAAAAAAACTTTAATTGGGTCTTCCATACAACTATTTTTGAAGCAATTTTTTCAAGCTCATGATCTTGTTCTGCTGTCTGATAAAGTAGAGATTCTTTTTTAAATTACTAGCTGTGTTCCGCTATCTTCGTCCGCGTGAAATTAGCGGTGTGAAGTATACTATACGACCTATATATTCTCATACCTACCAAATATACATAAAAAAAATCATAAAATCGATTGAGCCGTTTCGGAGGAGTGCGACCACAAACTCCGTGACACGAGATGTTTATGTATAGGGTGACTGGTAATTAGCGACCGATACTTATACACGTGATTGTACTCATTATAACAAACAACTTTCCCAAAGAAACATTTTTTTATTTTTATGAATGTGTGTTTTTGTTTTACTTGGGTACTTACGTACATTTTTAATGATACTGTAAATATAATAAGAATAGAAAATGTTTTTGTTTGAAGTATTCATTTAGCAGAACATAACATAACAGCATGCCTTGTAATCCTCATAAGGTTAGGCAGATGTGTACCTAAGAAGTACACCTACATTTTGCCAGTTTTGTTTTAAGTCACATGTAATAGGGGCTACTCTGCCGTGACGCAAAAGCGGTATCTCAAGCAAAGCTAGTTTAATTTTTTCATTACGGATTGATATTTTTGCTTATTAAGATTTCTTATGTTTTAAAATGGATACTGCTTTTTGGCTTAGTTTATTTATTTCTTTCTTTTTTTTATGTTTTTTTTTTTTTTAGTTATCACATGCTTATTGTTTTAAGCTATCCGATGCCATTAAAATCAACTAATCAACATTACATGTTTTTTTTAAGATACCGCTTTTTAGCTTAGGACGGCAGTACGGAGAATTTCCTGATGGAATAACCCAACAACACTTTGCCTGACCCGGGAATCAAACCTCGGAACTCATGATCAGCAAACGCGCTTGCGACCACTCGACTCGCAGTATTTATGAGCGATGAGGCGATGGGTAAACGACATATATCTAACGATATATATCTTCATTTACGATTAAACTATTGGATACGATACTTGAACTTTACCTTCATTATAGTATCAACTAGTAAATTAGTGAAGCCATTAGAACCCGATAAAGTGATCATAAATATTGCTAAATACAATTTGATAGCGGCAATACTGTTATCTTAATTACTAATAGTTGCTATGAACACGTCGTTATAATTCAAAACTTTCCCTAGACATATTGTACCTGTAGTTAGAATAATGAACTGATAGCTTAGGTACCAATTTAACAGCATTCTGAGGTGAAACTACACATTCATCATCTGCCTAGCCTTTTCACAGCTATGTTGGGGTCGGCTAGCAGTCTAACCGGATGCAGCTGAATATCTGTATTTTACATGGACTGACTGCCTATATGACCTCCACAAACTAGTTAGTACTGGGTGATACATCACCCCTTTGTAAGAGATGAGCGAGGATGCGTAGCGAGGGATGCGTGTGAAAGTAACCAATAATATCGCTTCTTTTTCACAGCTTGAGCTATTCTAGCCACGTGATTGGTGAGTTCCACACATATCCCTCGCTAAGCATCTTCGCTCATTTCTGATGGAAACGCAGCCTAAGACTGGTCGTCAGACTACTTAACGACTGTCAAAGATGTATAATTGACAGCCGAGACTAACGGCTCAACGTGCTTTCCGAGGCACGGAAGAAACGCGGTATGTAATGGGTGGTCACCCATACACGGGTCAACCAAGGCAAGCGCGGCTTAACCTCAAGATTATACTGTTTTGTCGATTTCTTATTTATGTCTCTTTCTTTGTTTTCTTCAACCAAAATATCATACGGTGTTCTTCTCTCTGCTCATAGACAGGGCTCGTGCACATCCTCTGGCCTTTTGTCTGATTAAGTTTTTAAACTGTTAAGGTCACTAACATTATCATTAACACTAGAAACGGGATATTTACCATGTGTGTATTTTCCATGTAATATCGGGAACTCAAAACAAACAGTAAACATGGTAAATATCCCGTTTCTAGTGTAAATGATTTAATCTGATTGTACGGAAATATCGACAGTAGTCTTTGGAACCATTGCTCTTTATTCAAACGTCATTCAAAAAAATTCAAACATTCAAAGTCCTGAAACTGCAAAATAACCATTCTGAGAAAATGACCATTCTGAGGAATTAATCTTAGAGACTTCATTGGGTAGCTATTTGATAAATTCCTAATTATTCAGTAAACCTTATATTGATCATGTGTCGCCGATATGATTAGTTTTTTTTCCTGCAAATTGAGTTTATAAATATCGTATTTTCGTATGCACTTCATCCGTCGATGCAATCAGGAGTCCGTAACTATCTCTCAAGCTTTTGGAATTGCTTGTTCAAATATTCATATCACAGCCTTGAACGAATAGTTAGACCTCTCCATGTACTATTTGTATGCTACAGTAACTTCTGAAATACATAGAGAGATTTAACTGGAATTACCTTTTTAATAAGATTTTTTAATTTTATATACAAAGTAAATAAATTAAAATAAAATTAAGTAATAAATTTGTAGTTTCTGTTTGTTATTTCAAAATAACATGTCTTTACTGGATGCATATGAAAGTATATATGGTACTTATATAATTATATATTTTTTTAAATTTTTGTCTAACTATGATCTCTTTGTTCCGTCCGGCTAATTTCCGAAACGGTTGGATCGATTTTAACAAGACTTGTACTGGCAGATAGCTGATGTTACAAGGAGTAACTTAGGCTAGTTTTTAGTATAAAAAAAAGAATAAGGGTTTCGTGCAAAAATTAAAACCCTTGAAATTGTTAACAAAATCCAATTTAATAATGGAAGTCATATTTTAATAATGATTTGACGTGGACGAAGGTCGCGATAGTTATTAAATAAATTACACATGGGATTATTTTAGGCTGATAATGTCAGATATTATGTGTCTATTTATTTGTCGAGTTTTTTTTTATACGCAGTCTGCACTAAAAGTATCGGGAATGGAATATTTCCACTGTTCCTGTCATACTAAAATCTTTTTAATTGAAAACTCCTTGGTTTTAAAAATCGAATACCATTTATTTATTTAAAAAAAGATTCTCGGTCTGGTCACAAGGTTTTGTCAAACTTGTTTAGTCGTTGAGAAAATGGAATTGACTCGAGAAAATTCAAGAGCGATGATTTATTAGGACTTTCGAAGTGGTTTAACACAAAAACAGTGTGTTGACCGGATGATTTCTGCATTTGGTGATGAAGCCCCATCCAAAACCACAATTTATAGCTGGTTTGCTGAATTTCAACGTGGACGTGTCAAGCTCAGTGATGATCCCCGTCACGGTCGTCCAAAAACTGCAGTCACCCAAGAAAACGTTGATGCTGTGCGTAAGCTGATTGAGGAAGATCGACATGTGACATACCGCAAAATTCAGGCAACTTTAGACATTGGCATGAGTCAAATACAAATAATCTTTCATGAACAATTAGGTGTAAAAAAGTTGTTTTCCCGATGGATACCGCATTCGTTCTGTGAAGAGCAAAAAGCGGCTCGCGTTACTTGGTGCGTCGGAACTCTCGAAAGATTCCAAGCAGGATCCTCAAATGCTGTATACAACATCGTATCAGGTGACGAATCCTGGATATACGCGTACGAACCCGAAACAAAAAACCAGTCACGAGTTTGGGTGTTCGAAAATGAGTTAAAGCCAACAAAAATTGTTCGTTCACGAAGTGTTGCAAAAAAAATGGTGGCCACGTTTATCTCCAAAACCGGCCATGTTGCGACTATTCCTCTTGAGGGACAAAGAACGGTTAATGAAGAATGGTATGCTAGCATTTGTTTGCCACAGGTCAATTCTGAACTCCGTAAAGAGAACTGCAACCGCCGCATCATCCTCCATCACGACAATGCGAGTTCACAAACCGCGCACAGAACAAAAGAGTTTTTAGAGCAAGAAAACATAGAATTATTAGTCCATCCGCCGTACAGCACCGACCTAAGCCCTAATGATTTCTATACTTTCCCTAAAATAAAGAATAAATTGCGTGGTCAGAGATTTTCATCACCTGAAGAAGCTGTGGACGCCTACAAAACGGCCATTTTGGAGACCCCAACTTCCGAATGGAATGGTTGCTTCAATGATTGGTTCCATCGTATGGAAAAATGTGTCAAATTTCGCGGAAAATACTTCGAAAAGCAATAAATACATTTTTAAATAGTAATGTTGTGTCACTTTCTTGATTCCCGAAATTTTCAGTGTCGCCCTCGTATTATGGTAGATCATCCCCCACCAAACCATTAGAGGATTTCAGTGATTTATACAAAATGCTCGACATAATATATTTTATCATAGTGACATCGATACCAGCGCTAAATTTGCTTATGGTGAGATGGATAGACGTTTGTTGTAGATGATTTTGTGAGATGATATCTATAGACGAAATATGAGTTTCTGTGGCAATATATTAATTGTAGACAAGGGACTCTAACCATTACCCAAATGTGTTAACTTCTTCTTCATTCATATCGATACAACTTATTTCAAATTTCTTGGGCCGGTCTGTGGCGATTTTTAACCAACTTCAAAAAGGAGGAGGTTCTATGTTCGGATGTATGTATATTTTTTTGTATTTCAGAAGTCGGTGACAAAAAAACTGAATCAAACGAAAAAGTCACCGACTTCTGAAGCTAAAGTTATTTTTCACTTTTTAGTGTTTTTGAAGTAGGTTTTAATTTTTTGCAAAAAAGTTTTTGAGGTCCTCTAAAGTGCACGTAGGGACACTTCGGGCACTCCAGCACTCAAACTCAAATCCCCAACGCGTCCATGACTATGAAATCTTGCTATAGGTACCCCGGGCTTGGACGAAACGCCTCGCAACTTGGACAAGAATTTACTGCTATAGTGTGCCTTGAGATAATTTTGATAACGCCTGGAAAGTTCCAGAATCAAATCACATCCGGTGTCATAAACAGCAGTTATTGCCAACATCATAGTCGTAATTTTTATCGCAAAATTAATTCTTCCGTTGATAAGCGGGCAGTATGTAAACATACCCACATATCAGCTGTGTAGGCACATATGTGTTGTTTAAAAGTAAATAACGTGTTTGTTATTTGTTTAATTAATAATTGTTATGTCATCGGCACGAGCCTAGTTGTGTGACTTGTATAATTAACATGACAACATAACATCACGCCTGTTAAACTCGAGGAATTAGGCAGCGGTATACGTATAGCATACCTTACCCATGTAATAGGGGAGAGCCTATTGCTATCATCCGGGCCTAAATCCAGACTCCGCGCTGCTACTGAGAAATTCCTGATGGAAAACTCAACAACACTTTGCCAGACCTGGGAATCGAGTCCAGGACCTCATACTCAGCAGTAGCGCTAGCGACCACTAGACCTTTTATAAATTAACTATCTTTTGCCCGCGGCTTCGCCCGCGTGCAGTTCGGGAATTGCCCACGGGATCTTGCCTACTTCTGGGATAATAAGTAATCTACATCTATTTGTATCAGACTATAATCTATCTCTGTGCCAAGTTTCATCCAGATCTGATCAGCCGTTCTGGCGTGATTGAGTAACAAAGATCCATTCATCCAAACTTTCGCATTAATAAATAGTTTATGTAAGATATATATGTAATATTATTATTTAGGGTTCCGCACCTCAAAGGGAAGAACGGAACCCTTATAGGATCACTCGCGTGTCTGTCTGTCTGCCTGTCCGTCTGTCACAGCCAATTTACTCTGAAACTACCGGACCGATGGAGTTGAAATTTGGTACATATATGTAAGTCATCGATTCAAAGACGGACGTATAAATTAATTTTAAACAGGGGAGCCACTTTTGGGTCGTAAATTAAAAAATGAAAATAAAAATATTTCTAAACTACATCGTGTATATCAAAAACTGTGATACACGTGTCTCATAATTTTAATTGAAGAGTGATGTGTACATTAAGTTTTGAGTCAACCGACCCAGAGAATATTAAGTTTCACAGAAAATTCAACCCCCATTTCAAAACAAAGAATACATCCTTCAAATTTCATGTCATTAAGACCAGTGGTTGATATATTAGTCAGTCAGTCAGGACTTTGATTTTATATTGCGGGATGATTTTGGAAAAACTGTAAGTAGAGTATGTAGACTTTCAAGTCTATCGACACTATCTATGTCCGTCCGTCGTATGACGACAGGCCGTGTCGACGGCGCGTTCGTGTTCCACGCGCGCCTCAAAGAGATGTCAGCAAACGGGAGGGGCCCGCAAGGGCCGATGCCTGCCAGGGCTGCGGTACTGTTCGAAAGAGATACCGCGGCCCTGGAACATAAAGGGCCAAAGAAGGAACATGGGTGGTTTTTAGTCAGTAAGAGTCTGACACTCCCTTCCGCTCCGCCCAGAGCGGGAGGGGTCATTTGATGATTTCCCACCCTCCAAAAAAACAAAAAAAAAGGGGTGGAATTTCGAAAAACCCTTTCTAAGTGGACCCTTTGCCACTAGCAGGTACCAGTGGCGAAGAGTGAAAATTGAGTCAGGGGAAACCGAAGAAAAAAATGAGAATTGTTTTTTTTTTCCTATATTTATTTGGACCTCATTTTCGTTATCAGTGACCTCAAAAACTATGAAAATGATAATCCTGATGAAAAATCTAAAAAAAATGGTTGGTGCCATTTAGAATTTTCATTTTGACCTAATTTTCGATATCAGCGACCCTGAAAACCATGAAAATGACATCGATGACTACAAAACCAAATATTTTCGTCCGCACCATCTTGGATTTTCATTTTGACCACATTTTCGTTATCAGCGACCCCAAAAACCACGAAAATGACATTCATGAAGAAAAACCAAAAATTTTCATCGGCGCCATCCTGAATTTCATTTTGACCTAATTTTCGTTATCAGCGACCCCAAAAACCACGAAAATGACACTCATGACGAAATAACTGAATTTTTTTGCTGGCGCCATAATCGATTTACAGTTTGGCCACATTTTCGTTATCAGCGACCCCAAAAGCCATGAAAATGACACCCATGACGAAAAAACCTAAAATCTTCATGGGCGTTGTCTTGAATTTTTATATTTTGACCTCATTTTCGTCATTGGCGGCCCCAAAAACTACGAAAATGACACCCATGACGAAAAAACCGAAAAAAAAACAGGACTGAATTTCATACTGGGGGATGATTTTGGAAAAACTGTTACACGTTTCTCATAATTAATCTCTTCTTAACTGAAGAGTATGTACACAAATTTTCAATTCAATCGACCTCGAGAATAAAAAGTTTCATAGAAAACTCAACACCCATTTTTACCCTCTTAGGGGTAGAATTTCGAAAAAACTTTTCATAGTGGATACCTACTCTTCACAAAGAATACGCCCTCCAAATTTCATTTCTCTAGGACCAGCGGTTTGGGCTCTGCGTTGATATATCAGTCAGCCAGGACTTTGAATTTTATATTGGGGGATGATTTTGGAAAAACTGTGATACACATCTCTCACAATTTTAACTGCAGAGTATGTACACAAACTTTCAAGTCAATCGACCCCGACAATAAAAAGTTTCACAGAAAATTCAACACCCCATTTTACCCTCTTAGGGGTGGAATTTCGAAGAACCTTTTCTTATTAGATATCTACTCTTCACAAAGAATACACCCTCCAAATTTCATTTCTCTAGGGCCAGTGGTTTGGGCTGTGCGTTGATATATCAGTCAGTCAAGACTTTGAATTTTATATTGGGGGATGATTTTGGAAAAACTGTGATATACATTTCTCATAGTTTTAACTGAAGAGTATGTAGACTTTTAAGTCAATCGACCCGAGAATAAAAAGTTTTACCGAAAATTCAACACCCCATTTCTCCCCTTTAGGGGTGGAATTTCGAAAAACCCTTTCTTAGTGGATACCTACTCTTCACAAACAATACACCCTTTAAATTTCATGTCTTTAACACCAACAGCTTAGGCTGTAAGTTGATATATCAGTCAGTCAGTCAGGACTTTGAATTTCATATTGAGGGATGATTTTGGAAAAACTTTGATACAAGTTTCTCATAATTGTAACTGCAGAGTAGGTACACAAATTTTCAAGTCCATCGACCGCGAGAATAAAAAGTTTCATAGAAAACTCAACACCCCATTTTACCCTCTTAGGGGTAGAATTTCGAAAAACCCTTTCTTAGTGGATACCTACTCTTCACAAAGAATACACACTCCAAATTTCATTGCTCTAGGACCAGCGGTTTGGGCTGTGCGTTGATATCTCTGTCAGTCAGTCAGGACTTTGAATTTTATATATATAGATATTTTAATCTACAAACCTGTTTTTATTAGGTACGTAAGATACGACAGGCACCACAGTCACAGAAAACAAGTAAAATCTTTGTGACAGGGATCGTCTAGAGTTGACCACTTTCACCACGAAGTATCTTATATAATTAAAAAAATAAGAAGTATCTTATTTTGTCACCAAACTTTGCTGTAGGTACATAGGTATTTAGGTGCCGTGTCGTGGCTGAGGTTTATCTCTACTACCGTAATAGTTTGCAGTCATTCTTGAAATATCTTTGCTACTCTACTCTTCTATTAACATGTCAATTGCTATTTAAATATATTAATCATTACAAATGGCTTGTCATCCCAACTACCAACTAAAGTAATAATAACGTGCCAGTAATTATAATATGCACGTTTGAACGCAGCACGGAACGCGACACGTGCCCCCAAGCATGCGTTGCGTTTATTGACACTGTTAAGTGTTTCTAATCAGTCAGCTCAGCCCACTATTGGTTATGACGTCACAATATTGGCGTAGCATACTAGCGTTTGGACGAACCATAAGATGAGCTGTGGCGTGCCTAGGAACAAAACATACGGCAAGCCCTTATTAAGGTTCCCCTTAACATGATGAAGAGTAGCTAGGTATAAAGGAAGGCAAGCGAATCTTGTAGGCTTCTATGAAAGTATCGCCAAGTTATAGAATCAGGTGTTACTTTGCAGAAATCAATGACATTAAAAGATAAACCTCTTTTGAGTATACATCGTGATTTTTTAGTCGTTACGTTGAGTGTACCACTTTTTTAAGCAAAGGTTGTCCACTCATCCGACATAAAATACCTCTAGGCGCAATTTTTTTTTACCATTAATTAATATAATAGGTACAAAGAAAAATACATACTACATTTGAATTATGAAACATCCTGTTAATATGTTTACGTGTCAAACGGTAGAAATACCTACCCAGCGCACGAGTGTAGTAGATCATCGCTCGCAATAGGGTGTTTCAACTACGATATGCGTCATCATAATAATGAAAAATATTTTTATTTTTAAATTATTCAAATCTAGTCTATCTTAGTTTTTGTATACTTAGTAGTTATTGGATACATGAAGTGGGCTGCTGTTGTAAGACGAGTAAAAGTCACGGTGTATAATAAATAGGTTTAGGTGCATGGCAAGCTAATTATATCATTGTTGCTTATATCATTGTTGCCTGCAAAATATCCACAAGCAGGATACTTGTGGATATTTTGCGGGCTGGCGGTGCTGCATTGTGCATCTTTCTCGCGGTATTAAAACTTAATATTTCCCATAAAATTTAAAGCCCTAAAATCGATGGCAGTCAGTCACTCTTTGTCAACGTTTCTTTATTTTGTTTTGGACTTTCTTTCGACTCGAAGTTGAACACAAAATAAATCAAAAGTGCTATAAATGAATTCATTAGTGAAGAGAGAACGTAGTCAGATGTCATGCACTATTACCTACTGACTAATACCCTTTATGTATACCCTCGAGAATCGTAACCTAAGCTGTTTTGAACTAATCAATTACATGACCTACATCACAAAAATTTAAGGCAAAATAATAGGGTATAATTATGATTTGCAATCTCTTACCTACGGAATAAATTATCAATACGTAGGAATATTTTATTTGGTTGTGATATGATGATGATAAGCAGTGAGCAACGGAAAACTTTTACATGCCTATCACTGCAAAACATTATAGCCATAAACATTTGCTAGAGACTGAATTACGTACTTTTTTTACCTACAGCTTGGTGCCTACGCCCGACTACCTCTCTTGCATAGTTCAATGCGTAGGTACTTCCATACTAATATTTAATTTTATAGATATATTTGTTTAGTTGCACAAAACGGCACGGAAGTGAAAAACATCGAAGGAGGCGAGAGCGCTATCGTCGACAATATATATATATATATACATATATGTTACGGTTAAAGATGGGTGTGAACAAAAACATAAGATTAGCCGGCTAAACTTAACATAACCTAACCTCAGCATAATAATAAAAAAAAAAAAAAATATATTATTTTATATTCTAATATTTAAAAATGTAACGAATATGTTAAAAAAATGAATAAAGGAAAAATCACTACATAGTATAAAACAAAGTCGCTTTCTCTGTCTCTATATCCCTATGTATGCTTAAATCTTTAAAACTACGCAACGGATTTTGATGTGGTTTTTTTTATAGATAGAGTGACTCAAGAGGAAGGTTTATATGTATAATACATACACCCGTGCAAAGCCGGGGCGGGTCGCTAGTATTATAATTATGTATTATAAATCCGATAGGGTAACTAACTGTGAGCGTTACATATTATCTTTTCACGGTTTAGTGACTCAACTGATTAAATACTGGCATATCGTTAGCATATTGCACAGATCCCGGTGGTATTACCTATTAAGAGCCTGTCGAACAAACGACGATTCCAAAAAACATAACCTACAAACAAAGTGCTTATAGAACAATACACATCAAATTAACTAAGAAAATCCGAATTGTCTACACAACATAAATAAAGATGACTCAAACAGATTGAATGAAAGCACTTCTATCCTAATCTCTGACCTTTTCAGATAGCTCTATCTTCACGAACTAAATCACTGGAACAAATTACTGAGAATTAACAGATAATAACGTTTTAGGAGACTTGTGGTAAGGTCAACACGAAGATTGAATAATCTGAGTTTCGAAAAAAAGGTTTTATGATTTCTTTTTGTAAGTAAACTTTTATCTGATTACAGTGGGAACGTTGTGACGATTTCTACAGCAAAAACTATAACATAACTTCAATTCTCATCGCTGGGATTCAGACCCGGACCTAGACAAGTAGAAATTTCTTTCAAAGAATTAAATTTCAACAAGATTGGGTTGGAGTGTACGTAACGAAACTGAGGAAAAAAAACAGCAATATTTAGTCAAAAAAGTGTTAGATGAAAATACACTAAAGTGTGTATTTTAATTGTATTGCATTTTGTTTGAATTTTAGTTGAATTTTAATTGAGTTGAGTGAATTTCAATTGTATGTCATTGTATTTGATTCTATGTTTATTACAATTTATTTGTGTTAATTTAAATTGTAATGTTAAATTTGTGTTTGTAGTGTGATTATGTGGTGATAAATGGCGATGGGTGTCAATTACCTGAACAAATGAATGTTTTATTTAAATATATTAAGGTAGTCAGAAAAAGCTGAATAGCCATGATACAAAACCGCCAAAAATGGAAAGATTTGGAAGATAACTGCACTCAGCATTGGATGGCTAAAGCTTGAAGAAGAGAGAGAAATAATGAGAATAGTGTTGTAGAGATATAGATCTACATAAGATATAATTATGATCGTATCAATTACACTGTTGGTTGTTTTCAATAAACAAGGGAAGGTAAACTGACACTTGATTGTAACAAAAACGTTTAGTACTAAACATCAACATGATCTCTTATTACAGATCCAATTATAACAATAAAACAAAACAGGTACTGAGCTGCTAGGACAATTTCAAACAGAATTACTGGATTAAAATAATGGTGTCTTATTTTCTTCCTAGGGCGAGACTAAATCTCTGAATCGATAAGTACTGTAGAATATAAACATGAGGGCTGAACTCTACTTTAAATACAAGGCGTTAATGATTAAACTTGAATAACTATTTAAATAGAAATCATAAATTTACATTGACACACTTTGACTTTCCCTAGCGTCTTAATTTTTCTTGTGCTAACTTCAACCTTATTGTTTAATTTATTTTTCTTTACAACGCACCAGAGTTTTTTTTTAGTTTATTATTTATTTATATTCAAATAATGGTAAGTAATCTCATAAACTAAGCCCCACAAAACCGTAGTAATGGTTTGACTGTGGGGTCAGTGAGTCTCTATTAAACGTACTTAAAACTAATTATTATTTTGATGTAGCACTTTTAGTTAAGAGCGTTTATCCAAAAAGTTGGCAACGTCGCAAGCAGCTGTCAAATAATCATAAACATTTCATAACAATATTTTAGTTCACTAGTTAGCTATATTTCTTATTTCCATACAGTAATATTGCCAAATGAATCGAAGCAGCGAAATATTTGACAGCTATTTGCGACGTTGCCCACTTTCTATATAAACGCTCTTAAATCCTTAATGACCACAAAGGTTAAGGTCTACAGTACACATAACTTAAATCCTGGAAAATAGTGGTAAAACAACGTCAGGGTTGAAAGAAAAAAAATCTGTCATCACCTGCATCATTTAGCCTTTTCTCAAATATGGTGGAGTTGGCTTGGAAATTAAATAAATAAATAAACATTTATTTCAGAATCACTTCCATATTTGTATTTTTTGTTTTTTTTTTTATATTTTTGTGTTTTGTTTGTTTGTATTTTGCTAGTAAAAACAAAAATGACCAGAAAACAGTCTGCCTTGTAAGTTAGGGTTAACAATTTCCCCTGCTATTCTATGTTGCGGCTAATAAGACCCATGTTTAGTCTAACTGAAGTTTACCGGTTAGTATAAAAAGGTAAACTAATGTTACATAGAAATGCCAGGAATGAAATAAGTTCTAGGAACTGTAAGCACTCTGTTTCCCCTGTAAACATTTCCTAGAGGCCCGCTTGAAAGTAATTAATCTTGCTAACGCAGAAATGGGAACTGGAACTTTATTTGTTTGTGAAAAAAAAATAAGTTTCAAATAACTAGAAGCTATGTATGTATCTTACATAATAATTGAAAATGGCCTTCAAATTCGTATTGTTTCAGAACATTGTTTATAATTAGCTGTAAGTTTCCCGAGTAGTATAAAATAAATAAATATATATGTCCTATACGTCTGCCGCATGCCCAATGAGCTGTGGGCCAAAATAACCACTTTCTGGAGCCTTGACACAGCCAGAAGCCGTCGCGGCAGATGGCGGGACGAGCTGGACAAAACCAACGACCAGTGGCCCACATTAGCCCTGGATCGAAACAACTGGAAGTCAGGGAGAGGCCTTTGCCCAGCAGTGGGATGGCGTAGGCTACTAGTATCAGTATCAGTCCTATTCCGCAAATCATTCCAAATTCGAAACTTACGTTCATCCGAAGATGCAACCGCTAAAATTTTCTGACACCTAGAACCTATTTGTATGATAATTATCATCACGGAACATAGCACGGATACATGCTTATTGGAGGCTTCAAATCGAGTGTGAGATTAAGTGGTCATACAACTAGTAATAATAATAATAATATATCATTTATTTCAGGTAACAAAGACCCATAACATATATACCTTATAAGCTAACATACATATTTATAAAAAAAAAAAAAAAAAAAAAAAGTACCAACTAGTAACCAAAGTAGTCAAAGTAGTCTAGTACCAAGTAGTAACTAGTGTTTCCAAGGGGTAACTGAGCTTAGGAGGCCAGATAGGCAATAGCTCAATATCAAATACTGGTTATTCAGCTGCATCCGGTTATACTCCTAGCCGAGTCCAGGCGAGTAGGGAAAGTCATAAAGTATCGTTTCTGAAATCATAGACAATCTTCTTTTGTCATGAAAAGTTTTAGTTTCTCTTTCAGGAGTCAGGGTTGAATGGTGATTCAGACAGGGCTAGCTATAAGAATTTATTTCAGTTCACCAGACTACTATGTTTACACCAAGGAGGAAGACATAGGTGAAGATTTTAAGGTGAGAGAAAATTAAAAAAGTAGACATCAATCAATTTAGCCTATCGTAGTCCACTGCTGGACATTGACCTCTCTCAAACTGTGCCACAGCATCCTATCTTCCACCTTTTGCATCCAGCTTATCCCACGATCTACCTTTTCAAGGTAATCGGTTCATCTAGCTGGGAGCGTCCATCGCGGTGCTTTCCGAGATGTGGTCATCAGTTTACTATTAGAACTCCTTTGCTCCATAGGCCCATGGCCGGATCACAGCCACTTCAGCTTGCTTACTCTGCAAGCCATGTGTAAAATATAAGAAAGCAGACACGTCCGTTTAAATATGACTTTCATTTGAACTTGAACGTGTAGACCATTAAACAAAAGTAAGCTGATAATATTGACTCAGACATTATACCTCCGTTATTTTCCTTTCATTAATAAATAGATAGATACGTAGAGTAAAAATTATGACTGCGGGTTTTAGCGTCACTAGTAAATAACGTGATCGGAACATGAAATCATCAGGGAAATATTATTTGATAACTTCACAGGCTACGTACGTACTGTGGAATTTTTTGGCTGTGGTCGCACTTTCGTTTATGTCACATGCACATAACAAATCTGTAATCCCAGGAGGGACGGTGCAATACATTTAAAAGTACACTCATTTTCGCCAGTTATGTTTAAGTCCTAGGTAATAGGGGGCGAGCGTATTGTCGTCTACAGGGAAGGTAAATACAGACTCCGTGGCTGCTACTAAAAAAAATCGGTTAAAAAACCCAATAAGTCACAATAACCTTATGCTCGGCCGTCACGCTTGCGACCGCTAGACTAACAATGCAGTCACTAAAAAATGCGTGCTAAAATTTTGCTCGGTAAAAAGTTATCGTGCTGTTTAGTACACGACCAGTGCACCATAGATGGACTACCACCACTGCCATTATATGATCTTTCACGGGATATCCGATAGCGGTTGGTCACACATTTATGCGTGTACCGTAACCAAGCGCGACGCATCGCGTATGGTAAGAGCAGAGCTAATAGTTTGATAACATAATTTACTAACTATATCACAGGCTCACCAACACCACCAAGCCCCAGTTCAGGGTAAGCTTCACTTGCTACGCTGACGACACGCTGGTGCTGGCGCAGGGGAGGTCGCACGAGGCGGCGGCCGAATTGATGACACGCGGGGTTGCGATAGTCGTTGAGAGGATCCGGCAATTGGGTCTCGAGGTGGCATTGCACAAGTCCGAGGCCATGTGCTTTCATGGGCCTCGGAGCGCGCCACCGTCGGGATCCATACTCACGGTAGGAGGGGTTCCCGTCGGCGTCGAGTCGACGTTGAGGTACCTCGGACTCGTCCTCGACAGCCGATGGAACTTCGTGGAGCATTTCTGACGTTTGGCTCCCAGACTGGAAAAGGCCGGGGCTGCTTTCAAGCGGCTCCTGCCCAACCTGAGGGGGCCAAACGCCTCCTGCCGGAGGCTCTATGCGGGGATCTTGCGGTCCATGGCCCTTTACGGGGCCCCGGTGTGGGCGCGTTCGTTGAGGTTGCGTGCAAAGCACTACCTGAACGCGCCCCAAAAGGTGGTAGCCGTAAGGCTGATCCGGGGGTACCGCACGATCTCCCGCGAGGCGGCGAGCCTCCTTGCCGGATTGCCGCCATGGGATCTGGAGGCCATAGTCCTCGCGCGCCTGCACGAGTGGCGCGCGGAGGTACAGAGCCGGGGGGTAACTCCGCTGCCGCGGCATATTGTCGCGCGGCGGACAGATCTCCGCCGTGATCTCATGGCGACATGGAGAGAGCGACTATCGCAACCTCGTTCAGGGCACGCCACGATAGTGGCGGTAAGTCCCCTCTTTGAGGAGTGGCTAGGGAGGCGCCACGGCGCCCTCACCTTCCGCCTGACGCAGGTCCTCACCGGACACGGGTGCTTCGGGAGGTACCTGCACCGAATCGGGCGGGAGGAAACGCCCTGGTGCTACAATTGCGAGGATCGATCGGAGGACACGGTGGAGCACACCGTCGAGGTCTGCTCCGCTTGGGAGGAGCACCGCCGTGTCCTCGTAGCGGCGATTGGCGGCGGCGACCTCTCGCGTCCGGCCCTGGTTCAAGCCATGGTCCGGGGCGAGAGGGAATGGGAAGCCGTCGCCTCCTTCTGCGAAGCAGTCATGCTAGCGAAGGAGGCGGCGGAACGTGAGAGGGAGAGAACCTCCTCACGTCCCAGCCGCCGCGGGAGAAGCACCGGGCGTCGGGGGCCACGCCGTGATGGCTCTCGGCCACCGTAGGCGCGGGCCTGTGGACGGCGAGTAATGGGCTAGCTCGCCGTCCGTCCGTCGTATGACGACGGGCAGGCCGTGTCGACGGCGCGTTCGTGTTCCACGCGCGCCTCAAAGAGATGTCAGCAAACGGGAGGGGCCCGCAAGGGCCGGTGCCTGCCAGGGCTGCGGGACTGTTCGAAAGAGATACCGCGGCCCTGGAACATAAAGGGCCAATGAAGGAACATGGGTGTTTTTTAGTCAGTAAGAGTCTGACACTCCCTTCCGCTCCGCCCAGAGCGGGAGGAGTCATTTGATGATTTCTCACCCCCCAAAAAAAAAAAAAAAAAAAAGGGTAAGCTTCACTTGCCATTCGTGGTGACTGACAGTTGTCATTAGTGACAGCTACCTGACTACTTGTGGCTGTGAGACAATGTTTCTATAATTATCTATTAAATAGATACACTACAGTAACGCTAGACGCAGTTGTGAAAATGGAAATACAGTTTGGTATTGTTTCGTTCGTATTGTGTGAATGTCCTGTTATGTTTTTGTTTCGGGAAACCCTCATATCATTGGGTAGCTTCTGACGCAATATTTTACGTCATGTTATCTTTCTTAGGTCAAGCTTTAGTGAACTAAAGGTTGATGATGTTATATTGTTTTTCCTTAACGAATTTGAACCGGGTAGAACCAAAATATACGTAAACAGAGCTTGCCATATATGACGTGTTTATTTAAATTTGTACGACACGGGGAAACTCGGTATTCAGATGTCATTTATTGAGCACAATACAAAATTTCCTGGATCAGAAATAACACTTTGCAACTATAATTAAGTTTACCTTCGCCCGCGTGGGTTTCGAAGATTATTCCACGGCAACATAGGTACTAATTAATGCACACCACTTAACATGACTACAGAGAACCAGGCTACGGTCAACCTGTGCACCAACCACAACAAAGAAAATAACAAAAAATATCACTGTACGATATCGTGTCAAGAAATTGTTTTATCCAAATACGTTTAGTAAAGATATATCAGACAAACAGACTTACTTTCGCATGTATAATAATATGTATGGATTTATTAATCTAAAAGGATCATCTGCTCCTTCCTGGCATACGGAAGAGTAACCGTAGAGGGAATGTTTCTATCCTTTTACGAGGTCGACAGCTAGATGAGATTGGACAGAAATTCCCATGAGAACATATAAAAAATATATACGGTCGAATTGAGAAACCTCCTCCTTTTTTGAAGCCGGTTTAAAAAACGAAATAAATGAGTTTTCAAGTGTAGGAAGACATTTCAAGTTTCTTTCCTTGGTCAAAATATTATTGAGGAAACTCATTGGGTGTTTCCCACCATCAATAAGATCAGTATGGACTATGATTATCATTAACACTAGAAACGAGATATTTACCATGTTTACTGTTTGTAAATATCCCGTTTCTAGTGTTAATGATAATGTTAGTGACCATGACAGTTTAAAAACTAGTATGGACTATGGTCCTAACGTGTTTTGGTAAGTAGATACTTAAGTGTACTGACGGCGCATCCTGGTGCCAAAGAGGAATGCAACCGAAAAGCTTAATCTCAATCCAAATTCGGATTCGGCCGCTTCGGTGGAAAGCGCAGACGAGACGAAAAGAGATAATTGTGTTGTAAACCTGGCTGTTTGTGTATGTGAGTTTAAATGTTTGTAAACGCACCCACGATACAGGAGACATTCCTAGTGTGGGGCAGTGTTTTATAAAAAAAAATGAAAGAAACCACCGATAGAATTTCGTTATTTACTTCTAGTCTCCGCTTAGGTTCAGTGGAAACGGTTGAGCAAAGAGGAGAGGAGCGGTGTGCTGTGCGCGGGGTACTGTGTGTGGCGTACCGCTTTGCACATCTCCTCGCCTCTCCACTTTGGTGGAGTCCGGACCTTAAGCTTGACTCTCCTTCTATTCATTATCGTATGGTTAGTGCCCAACCTGGTGTCAGAGTTTTTATGTCGCTCATGGTTTAAGCTTGACTGAGCCTTTAAGACAGCCAGCTAAGCCTTGCCTTACTGTTAGACAATTCAATGCAATTCAAAAATCTTGCAATTCAGGTCGTGAGTTATTCTCATTTGTCCAGTGCCAGTTTTGCATTTTTTATTAATACCAACAGGCATAATAGTGCTGTTATTGTTTTTGTTATTTTCTATACGTCATTGAAGTCAATATTATGAAGGTGTGTCTATTAGCATATGTAATCGATAATGCTACTGTTTATCTCGCCAGTGACGTATTTAAGACGAAAATATTATGGGTTTTACCTGTTTACAACTAGCCTTATTGTTGAGATAAATAAGCTTTCCAGTTACTCTATTTTATTATATTTATGGATCGATCCTTCAGTTATTAATAAACCGGGAAACCACTGACTTCTGTAAGTGCAAGTATTTTCCTTTGACTTTCATCTTGGCTTCCAATGACTAATTTTCTTAGAGGAAAAATGGAAAATACTTTGATATGAGTATATTATAAAGATACATAATTGCATGTTGATTGATTCGTTTTGAATAAGATCTGGTCTGTTTGCACCGGGCTATCTATGCAGTGTCCTTTTGATCTTTCTTTGAAAAAAGTCGCCGGATTATAATTACCTGCCAGGCGCTTTAAGTGACACTTGCTTCAAATCTGTTGGGGGTGGGCACGTTTCTTCGCAATGTTCTTTGTTAGCAGTATATAGGGTGACTGGTTTAGTGATAGATACTTAAACACGTGATTGTACTCATGATTACAAACAGCTTTCCCAAAGAAACATTTTTGTTAAAAACGCCCGCGCGCTCCTGTGACCTATCAGCTGTTAACCGCGTGACGCAGTTCTTTCTCATTACTTTCACGGCTAACAGCTGATATGAATTTCATACGGCTGTTGTGTTATTGTGATAAAAGTGAACGAGTGCAAAAAAAAATGTTTTTTTTGGGAAAGTCGTATGTTATCATGAGTACAATCTCGTGTTTAAGTATCCGTCACTAATTACCAGTCACCCTATATAGCACTGAATGTGTTTACGCTTTTTTACGGGGTCCACCGTAATGCCTAGTACAATGTCAGTGAAATGTCATCTAGCTGGTTATTAAAGCTATCCTTCTCTCTTGATTATTCAAACCAAACACGTGGGCAATAGGTACCGGTACTGTGATTTATAGTTTATTTATGGGTAGATTTATTTCCTGATTTCCGACCGCACATAGTTGAAGTCAATAGAAGTTGAGTGTTACAAGTCAACGGACAGCACACTAAACAGTATTCAGTGGCAAAACGTGCTGCATCAGCCTTTGTCCTACAACTTTGCAGTAAATGACGTCACGGGTTTCTACACGTGCCTTTTGTGCTGCCGTTATTAATATACATTGTTCACTTTACGCTTCATTACGCTTATCCGAGATGCACGTGCATATATGCTTCATGTGACATGCTTGTGAATGAATGTGTAAGTTAATTCTTTGTAGCTAAGGGTATAGCTTCTGACAACAAACTGTCGTTTGATCAATGTCACTCGGCAAAATTGTGTTTTTTTATAATAGACAACAATTCAGATCCTGCGAGAATTGATGCTATTCTAGCCAAACAACCGAAATTCTGTGGTGAACATTATTGGAAAGGGTTTCTAAAAGTATGAACAAGTCATTAATTATTCAGTTTTTTTTCGTCAAATGTAATGTTAAGCTGTTGTGTTCGTACTGGTTGGCCGAAATAAGAAAAAAAAAAATTACATTGTGTAAATCTCTGAATCGGTCGCTTGACCGGTAAATTTTTGTTACAGAACATGCGCACGTTTGTGGACACTGAAGATAACGCATCTTCAGTGTCCACAAGGAAAATATAGTTGCCTATCACAATGAACATTATCAGAATAACGATAAAAATATTGTCTTATTGTCGAAAATAGTATTGCTTAGAAAAATCTCGATTTTGATTACGTACCATCTTTGCAAAAACCGGGATTAGTAATCACATCCTGTAATCCCCCAAGGGTTAGGCAGAGGTGTAGGTTCCTTATAGTACACCCATATATTCGCCAGTTATGTTTAAGTCCCATGTAATAGAGGGCGAGGCTATCTATATCTCAAGATTAAATGGTAAACACTAAATTGTACTAATATTCTTTCTAACATCTCACACAAAGTGTCTTCGAGAAAACAAAACAATTAATCAGTCGTATGTTATAAAAGCCCTTTATCGTTAACAATTTTTGCTAAGTGCGCACATCGCAAACATACCTAAAATGGAGGAAAACTAAATAAATGATAAACGTTATCAAAACTATTAAAACTACTATTAATTGTGTTTTACTACGTCTATGATAATAGTCTGCGGTGTTATAGATCTGAGACCTCTGACATATTGTTTGTTTTTTATTTATTTTGCATCATAAAAATCACGACGTATGTGCCGTGTGTATCCAGCAAAAATTTGACACAAAGTATTTATTTCAATTACCTAATCCACTTTTAGGGTCTTTTAAATATTCTGTTATTCAGCAAATTGAAAATATTTAAAATTTTAATACAAATATTTTTATGAAAAACATTCTATCTCCAAGTTACAATCGTTATTTCTCGCGAAAATTGCTTTTATGTTTAGGAAAGTGTATACGTATTGGTGCTCGTGTACTATCATAACGAAACACCTGCTATTTGAACACCAGCGCTCAAACACTTAATTACTAATTAGACTGCCGCATAGTAACTGCAGTGTCACCAGACAGAACATACACAACATCACCGACATGTCTGCTCTTATTAATTACAAAACAAACAAAGTTTTCTCTTAATTAGCGCTTATCTTAATAAATCTAAAACTGAACAAATATACCGTAAAACATGTATTGTTGATTGTAAGTATTTTATTATGAGTTGTAAACTGTTGAGGTTTCATCATAAATTCAGTCGGCCATTTTGAAGGTCATTGCATCAACCAATATTTTTTTGATCAGTGAGGTTTGGACGCCATTTCCTGGTATTGTCGTGTTGTACTGGGTGGTGTAGGTCACATAGACAGTCGCTACATGTAAAATACTGGTATTCAGATACATCCACTGGAAGCCGACCCCAAAATAGTTGGGAAAAGGCTAGGCCGATGCTAATGATGATGATATTGGAGTCGGCTTCCAGTCTTACCGAAGCCGACCCCAACAGAGATGAGAAATGATTAGGCAGATGATGGATGCCATTTCTTTTGGGTACCAGGAATATAATCATGTGATCCAATACTTGTATATAAATTGGGCAATATCTTAATATATAAAACTCAAAGGTGACTGACTGACATAGTGATCTATCAGCGCACAGCCCAAACCACTGGACGGATCGGGCTGAAATTTGGCATGCAGGTAGATGTTATAACGTAAGCATCCGCTAAGAAAGGATTTTGATCAATTCTACCCCCAAGGGGATGAAATAGGGGATGAAAGTTTGTATGAAACTTTGTCAATTTTAAACCGATCGGGCTGAGACTTTGCATGCAGATAGATGTTATGACGTAGGCATCCGTTAAGAAAGGACTTTGATCAATTCTACCCCCAAGGGGATAAAATAGGGGATGAAAGTTTGTATGAAACTTTGTCAATTTTAAACCGCTGAAATTTGGCATGCAGATGTTATGACGTAAGCATCCGCTAAGAAAGGACTTTGATCAATTCTACCCCCAAGGGGATAAAATAGGGGATGAAAGTTTGTATGAAACTTTGTCAATTTTAAACCGATCGGGCTGAAATTTGGCATGCAGATAGATGTTATGACGTAGGCATCCGCTAAGAAAGGACTTTCATCAATTCTACCCCCAAGGGGATAAAATAAGGGATGAAAGTTTGTATGAAACTTTGTCAATTTTAAACCGATCGGGCTGAAATTTGGCCTGCAGGTAGACGTTATGACGTAGGCATCCGCTAAGAAAGGATTTTGATCAATTGATGAAAGTTTATATGAAACTATGAGACCAGTTACGATACAGTGGCCTTAGAAGACGCAGTAAGAAAAAATGAAGCATCCTTGAATGACGAGCAACAAGAAGTTTACAATAAAATTATCACAAGTGTAGATGCAAATGACGGTCGAATATTCTTCTTAGACGCTCCAGGTGGAACTGGTAAAACCTTCCTTATTAATTTACTTTTGGCGAAAGTAAGAAGTACTCACGGCATTGCCCTGGCTGTGGCGTCGTCCGGCATAGCTGCTACATTACTCGAAGGTGGTCGAACTGCTCATGCTACTTTTAAGTTACCACTCAATTTAATCACTGCCGAGACTCCCATTTGCAACATCTCCAAACAAAGTAATTTTGCTGAAGTTTTAAAGAGTACAAAAATAATCCTGTGGGACGAAATAACGATGGCTCATAAAGGTGGTATTGAAGCCTTAAACAGATCACTAAGGGATATAAGGGGTAATAGAAAATTAATGGGTGGCTTAACAGTTTTGCTGGCCGGAGACTTTCGGCAGCCTCTACCAGTGGTGCCAAAAGGAACCAGAGCTGACGAAGTAAGGTCGTGCATTAAAAAATCTAATTTGTGGCCCCAGGTTAATATTCTTAAGCTCTCTAAAAATATGAGAGCACATTTGGGCGGGGATGAGTCCGCTGGTAGATTTTCAGATCTCCTTCTTAAAATCGGTAATGGTGATTTTCCATCGTTTGATGGAATGATAACCATCCCGGAAGAATTGTGCACAGTTGTTACAACGGTTCAAGAATTGCTGTCTAAAGTTTATCCAGACATTATTCATATACATGACAAGCCTATTGAATGGTTATGTGAGCGTGCCATACTTACTCCAAAGAACGATCAAGCAGCAGCTATCAACGATATCCTGCTCATGTCGTTTGAGGGCGAAGAAAAGGTCTATACTTCGATTGATACAGTGGTTAATACAGATGACGCTACTAATTACCCTGTATAATTTTTAAATTCATTGAAACCGCCAGGTTTGCCTTATCATAAGCTTATTCTGCGTGTGGGCACTCCAATTATGTTGTTGCGAAATTTAAAACCACCAAAACTTTGTAATGGTACGAGACTGCAAGTGAAAGCGTTACATCGCAATATAGTGGAAGCCACTATATTAACTGGGTGTGCGAAAGGGGAAACTGTATTTATACCACGAATCCCATTAATACCTAATGATATCCCGTTCGAATTTAAACGATTACAGTTTCCCCTAAAAGTCTGCTTTGCCATGACAATAAACAAGTCTCAGGGGCAAACTCTCAAATTTGCGGGTATTGACTTGAGAGAACATTGCTTCTCTCATGGACAGTTTTATGTTGCTTGCTCACAAGTAAGTTCACCTAATAGCTTGATAGTTTTAGCGCCTAATGACAGATTAGTTAAGAATATTGTGTACAAAGAAGTTTTGTAGGCCCTAATTTTTTACACACGCTAAACAAAAGTAAAGCCGCAAAAACTATACCTAATTAATAATAATAATAATTCTTCACGCGAGCGAAGCCGCGGGCAAAAGCTAGTTTGTATATAAATTGTAATCACGTTCTCGTGAAAGTTGCGTTAAAGCGGTTTACGGAGGTGGTTTTCTCTATTTTGCTGATAATGCTGTGACCTAGAGATTCGGGCATCAGTATTAGTTGGAACATCACGACTATAATCCTCGAAGGGTTAGGCCAGAAGTGGACGAGCCTATTGCCATTAACCGAGTATAAATCCAGAGTCCGTGGCTGCTATTGCAAAAATCCTGTAGGAAAAACCTAATAACTCTTTTTCCGACCTGGGAATCGAAACCAGGACCTCGTTCGTGTGTATCGACGAATTTTTAAGTATGTACTTGTAGGTGGATAACTATCATTAATTTCGACGCAGTTTTAATATACTATGCTGGTATCATTAGAGTGTTCTCAAGTGCCAATATAGGGCATGTATTGTTTCAATTGTTCCTCGTTATGACATTAATAAATTGAGTCTATTTTTATACGTGAACAGTTCAAGGTCCAAAGTCTGCTCTCTGATTGTAAACAAACACTGACTGATTCAAAATTCCTGATAAAACTATCAATCAATGAAATAGTAATGGAATGAATTACTTCCTTATATAACTGTACACACACGGCTTTAGCAAACAGTTACGAAAAATCGTAATAAAATAATAATAAAATAATGTCAAATATTTATTTTAATTTCTGCTGGACTAATAAAATCATATACTTAGCTAATCGTTTCTTATTATTTGTTAAACATACACGTTGAATAAACAAAAACTGAGCAAATACAATCTGTCTTTAATTACCTGTTATAAAAATGTCTTTACCGAATCTGTGACTCAGACAGAAATTAACGAAGTTGTCATTCATTGAAGAGTTAGTTAAAAAAATTAAAAAATGTTTCTTATTTACTAAGCAATGGATGAATTGCTTATCTGTATGTCTCGGATCAGTTACACTGATGACTGGATCTATAGTTCTAGTTAGACCTAATCTACGAGTACTTACGACGGCACGAGCTCGCGAAGTGCAAAGTGTACACACATACACACAAGTGTGTCACCGACATGTAATACATCGACAACGACGCTGTGTATACCTTTATCAGTCAGACGCTTTGCACGTGCCTCCGAGTATATAAGGAAACGCTGTGACCCCAAACATCATACCACAACCGGTTCTCGACTGCTCAACACGTACACTGAGCTTTACAAACTAAATCTACGTCACGTAGATCATCACCATCTAAACTGTGCTGTATACTCTGTCTACTCGACATATTCTGCTTCCAACATGGACAAAAGGCAACTCATCGGCAGCGCCACGAGATACATCGCCGGCAGGAACGCTGTGCAGACGGTCTACTGGAGGAAGTCATCGGAGAACAGCAAGGGACTCGTCAGAACCACCAGGATGACGTTCTTCGGCAAAAACGAGGGCGCAAACAAAGTTGACAGTGCAGAAATGTTTGCGAAGGTTCGCGAAAGGTACAATTAGTACGAGAAGAATACCCACCGTATTATGACTGTGATAGATCTTAGTATAATTTTCTCTATATAAGTTTATATCATAAGTACCAGTGATTGTTGTGGTCTAATATGCCGTACCAAGTGCTGAGTGGAATCACCGTAATGTACAAATACATTTATTTTTATAACTATCTTATTCTTTAATTTCTTTCCAAAAGCTTTATTCAGATCATTTATCATTGAATTGTCTTAGGAAATTGTTAATAGTTTCTGATACAATATCCAGTGTCTTTGCTAACAGAGTTCTTGAATAGGCTCTACCAAGCTTTCTATTCACCCCTTTCCTATAAAAAGGTGTATAGAGTCAGTAATTTCAGGACAATAGTTTAGACAGACTATTATTCATTAGGCTAATCAACGATCAATTGAGTTAGAATTTATAGTCGCTATTGAAACACAGTACATTTAACGTAGAAAATCAATGACTGGATATTAATGGTAATAAATTCAACCAGGCAATAGAAACAATAGACAAATCTTAGGCACTGATTAATGTACCTAGAAATCTAAAAAGGTATACTCTCTTCTCATTAATATATATTTTTTATGAACCTGTACTGTAGTGGGACAGTTTGGCAAATTCCTACCAAGAGCTCTTTTCCCGTGCCTCCGTCAATATTAGCAACACAAAACAATAACAGACAACACATTTTACTCTAACAAACTAAACATTTGAATACTCCAAACATTGTTTTCCGAAGGTTCTTATTTTCATTACGCGACTAAAAAGTCACGGTCAAGGTAACTGTTGTCAGACGATAGTTTTACGATCATTGCCACTTCATTCAGTGGAGCTCAAGGATTATTTACATTAGTTTGTTGACCTGGCAATAGGGAAAAGTTGCTAGAACTAGAGTCTACGTAGGTTATTTTCATTAACTCAAATATAATCGATTGTTGATCGATGATACGTGATCAACCAATCAATCGATTATATTTTCGACAGCTATGGGCTACAAAGGATCAGTTGGCATGGTCTATTTCTAATCGATCGATCGCAAGAGGCGAGTGAGCTTCTCACAGGATAGATCGAAACTCTCAGGACCGGACTCCACCGAAGCGGAGATAAGACGAGATATGTGTTTTAAATCACCAATAGAATTTCGTTATTTACACTTTTCGTCTCCGCTTGGCTTTAGTGAAAATGGTTGAGGAGACAGGAGAGGAGATGTCTCGTAATTGTTTAGGTCAGTCTCCGCACTCGTCGCACAACGGAGACGAGAACAGATGTGAGCGGCGTGCTGCGACCGGTGTGCTGCGAGCGATGTGCTGTGTGCGGTGTGCAGTGATCTCCTATCCTCTTCGCTTTGGAAACCTTCGTGGAGTCCGGGCTTATGAAGACGGCCAAGGTTCGATGATACATAGGGACTACTCATGGAGTAATGTCACGTATTTTTAAACGGGAACTGAATACGCAACCGGGCTTAAAACACAAAACGCCTTCATGTCTCGAAAGGCTGCAGGAAAAGGGCAGGTATAAGTCCGCATTTCGACAATTATGTTGTAAGTCCTATGTTATAGGAAATCCAGACTCACGGTGGATACTGAGAAACTTCTAATTGATTAATCTTATTATTTTATCAAAGCAGGCAGTATTAAACCTAGACCTCATGCTTGCAACTCAAAGACTTCTTCTATTTAGCGTGTCGATGACATTTCAAATTGAGTCAGCCCATTTGGTGACGAATACCTATGGCACTTTCATCTACAAACGCAAATGTCCTGGATAGAGAAATTCCGACACTTACCCACTTGTGACGACTACCACGGACCTCTAATTATTTCTTCTAGGAGTAACATCAAGCTGAAGATCGTATCCGATCAGTTCAACAACTGTAAAATACTCTACCCTAAAGTAATTGTCAAAACGTAACGCTAATTCGTTGATTTTTAAATCGAAAATACAATTATCATACAGCATTTTAGTTAAATTTTTATAACAGACACAATCAGTGTCATTCATAGACTTAGATATGTCGGAGACGGTCATTGGTACGGGCTTAAAATGAATCGCAAGTACGCCAGTGGTTGTCACGACAAGGTTGCCCCACCACTGCGTGCTTTGACAGAGCCCTGATGTCTTCAGCTCGAGGCGACAGTGGACAGTCGAGTGTCAGATCGCAGCGGAGTTGAGAAGTCCTGGAACTGTACCCCGATTCATTGTGCTCCGTGTTATTGTGTTAAGTTGTAATTTCAAGTACTTTTTTAGTTTAATTGAAACAGTGTCCCCAGTGTATTTTCATTGCACGAAACCCTTCTGCTACGTCTGTACGTGCCTAATGGACTAATTCATGACAACCCGACATATACCTTAAAATTATGAAAGATTAAAATAGTAGCTTATACCCGCGGGTTCGCCCGCGTGGAGTTTTGTGATGTCCCACGAGATCGTACGACCGGGATAAAAAGTATCGTATGTGTATCCAGGTTATAAATTATCCGTGTTCCAAATCCGGTCAATAGATTTGCGTGAAAGAGTAACAAACATCCATTCATCCATCCATCCTCACAAACCATTTATAATATTACTAGTATGATATGATTAAATATGAAACGAGTAATTCCTTATTTACGTTACGTTCACAACGCGCGCTCGTGTTAGGTCCTCTGAGCCGACGTAGTTTTAAAACGATCACATTCCTTGTTGTTCTAGTGGTCGCAGGCGAGACGCCTGGGCATAAGATCCTGGGTTCAATTCCCACATCGGGCAAGGTATTATTGGGATTTTCCATCCGGAATTTCATAAATCAGAAGCGGCCTCTGAGTCTGGATTTGTCCCAGTAGTTGACTTTACTCAAAACAAAACTGGCGAAATGTGGGTGGACTATTAGGTACACTTCTGCCTAACCCTTCAGAGATTACAGGCCTGATGTTCTCTTATTATAATAAAACAACTTACGACCTCTTAACTACCAGTACGTACTTGCTTTAACCGTTGGACTATTGCGTGTAACAAAATAAGAAAGGACTGATAATGTGTATGTCGATAATTATCATCAATGACCAACAGTTAATTACAATCGATACCTACTCACGTTGTTGAAGTACAGACCCCCTATGGTAGTGCAACGATAGCCTATGCCCTTAGGATACTATACCAAGACTTATTTACCTCCTGTCAAACAAATAGAACCTCTTTGTGTATATCGTAAGATAAAATGTCGCATCAACTGCCTAGTTAACCTATAAACATATATCATATTATAAGGCCTGCATTCTTGAGAGGCACACCCACATTTCACGATCTTAAGTCACAAGTAATTCCCTATTACATGTAGTAACGAAATAAATTCCAGATTCGACACTTGATAAACGTATAACTTCGTAGACTTTAAAAAAATATTAAAAAAATAAAATAAAAATGCAATAACTATTTAAAACGATAGTATAATAAAAAAATGTCGTGGGATTGTTATTTGTGAGATGACTTTCGGATTAGAACAAAATTTTGCCAGTAATGAATTGAAAAGTTTCCAGCATCATCATCTGCCTAGCCTTTTCCCAACTTTTTTGGGGTCGGCTTCCAGTCGAACCGGATGCAGCTGAATACCAGTATTTTACGTGGAGCAACTGCCTATCTTACCTCCACAACCCAGTTAGTTCTAGGTAATACGATACCCTTTGGTAAGACTGGTTGGCAGCCTTTCGGGCTACTGACTACCTGTAACGAATGTCAAAGATCTACAAATGACAGCCGAGACCAACGGCTTAACGTGCTTTCCGAGGCACCGAGGAAACTCGGGATGTAATGGGTGGTCCCATACATCCACGTACTAACCTAGGCAAGCTTAGCTTAACCTAGAAATCAACCCGAGCGGCAGTTATTATTTAGTAAGTTTCAAGAATAGAGGTTTTTTATGCAGAGGAACACTGCAATGTGACCTACGTGTGACGAGCCCATTTTACCAACCTAGCACTCGGCGCGCGTGGTGTATTTCAACCCATACGCTATCAAGAATAGGAGGCCTATGTCCAAGCTCTTGGTACTTCGGATGCTAATTTCAATATAGAATAGGTACGAAAAAAAAAATACCCGGGCATATCTTTGTTTCTCTAAGCATTGGTGCTCAAATAGGAATACTTCAAAAAACTGACACCTGGGGGTCTACTCTCTAAGCACGAAACCCGTAGTTTCGGCCGAAATTACGGGCGTTTCCTACTCCCTAGCACCGACGGACGGACGATTAGTTCGAGCCCGAACGAAGAATGAATGACAACTCGATTTGACAGTTGTCCCTACTCCCGATGTGTTTTTGCCCGTCCGAAAAGTTGAGTTTGGCACTTCTTAGGACGGATCGTTATGTCAGTTGATACGACATCAAAATAGTTATCGTGCTGTCGACGAAAGTTTAAGTTTTTTAGAAAATCAATACAATGGCTGCTTTTTTAATGCTTGATGAAGCTCTACAAGAAGAGCGGAGGCGACGCCCATTCTACTCGCGCCAAAACTTCCGCTTGGGCCTTATTCCTGACATGGGGTTGCAAGGGCTCACACGGGAATTATCTGAAGATATGTCTTGCCTCTTTTGCCTCAACAAGCGACGAAATGGTTTTGATCCAAGAATTAAGGTAGGTAATAGTTTGATCCAAAATTTAAGGACTTAGGCTAACGATATACATTTTGAAGATTCTGAAAATTATTGAGTTGTATTACTACTAATCGATCTTATCTATTGTTACTGTTGTATTTGTATACTTTCAGATACTTGATGCTCTCAATTTTTATGCCCGGGGGATCCATCAAGGTGCAGTGGGCCTTAGCAGTGACAGGACATAATGGGTGTTGGGACAGGCGGAAGATTGTGATAAAGTAAACAACAAATTTGCACAATAAAAGCATTTTTTTAACAGAGTATTTTTTCATTTATTTGGCACCAATCGATTTGAAAAAAATATAAATACATTCAACAATACATTATTACAATCAAAACATATGAGGAGTTCAGATAGAATTCGCAAATAAGGCCAAAAACCTGGGGGTGATAATGGACTCTTACTTATCGTAGACTTCCCAGGTAGCTGAAGTAAGTCGCAAAGTGCACTCCAGAGCTACTTGCCTTTGAAGACCAAAACCTCCCTCGCGCAAACTCTCATCCAGCCCATCAAAGACTACGCCGATGCGTGTTATTTGGATGCCACCGAGAAAAAAATAAACTAAAGCTTTTAAATAAACTTGAGCGTTTATAAAATATGTATAAAATATTCGTTTTGTTTTTAACCTCAAAAAGTATGACCGTTTCCAACTTTCGCAATATACTCAGATGGCTCCCAATCCGACTTCGCAGGAACTCTCGAGTATTGTGTCTGCTTTTTAACATCCTTCATAACCCTAAAACACCAGCCTATCTGCGGGAACGCTTTTCTTACACACGTTCCTCTGATGCACCTTGCAGGTCGCATCTTAGGAACCTCCTTAAATCCCCTCCCCACGCTACTGACTTCTACTCCTACTCCTTTACTGTACACGCTTTGCTGTTGTGGTATTTATTCTCTTCCGCCTGATATAAGGGACTGCCAAACTGTTGCAGTTTTCAAAAGAAGAGTGAAAGAACTGTATATTTCCAACTTGCCATAGTTGCATAAGTATTTATACATATATGATACGTAATATATTGGAGAGGAGCTCGTGGCTACATAATAACTGCTGCTCGGCCCGATCTTTAGGTTAAACTGCGCTTGCCTAGGTTGGTCCGTGGATGGGTGACCACCCATTACATACCGAGTTTCCTCCTTGCCTCGGAAAGCACGTTAAGCCGTTGGTCCCGGCTGTCATTTGTAGATCTTTGACAGTCGTTACAGGTAGTCAGTGGCCCGAAAGTCTGACAACCAGTCTTACGAAAGGGATTACCCAGAACTAACTGATTTCTGGAGATCAGATAGGCAGTCGCTTCCAGTAAAATACTGGTATTCAGCTGCATCCGCTTAGACTGGAAGCCGACCCCAACATAATTGGGAAAAGGCTAGGCAGATGATGATGATTCTTATACAAATATACATATTGTATGTTATATTTAAACTTGTCATTTCCTTTATGTTTTTATGTATTCTATTTCCTCTTCTTCTTTTACACACTACGTCTACATCTCCTTTTTCTACTCTCCTTTCGCAGGTATGCTGTAAGAGATTTCTTTAGAAATAAGCATCACCTTTGTACCTATTTTTTCTGTTCCTTTCTTCTTCCTATACTTAAATAAACTGTTAAATAAAATAAAACACATACTTCCTTTTATTTATCTATAGTCGTTTTATATTAAAGTAAGTTCGTAGTAATAAGTAACTTTCAATAGATCAATCACTTTTATTTTCAGGCATCGAAGATACACTACACAAAATACTCTTAGAAGTACAATAAACTAAAACATATTGAACACTTTTACGAAAAACTATTAACTATGTTTGGTCGGCCATATAATTATTGCACTGAGTCGAGGTGTCATGTAAACTTTCGCGAATACAGGAGACCCTGCAGCCAAAATTCCGTCATCAAAGTCTCGAGATGGTGTTGGGACCCGCATCACAAAAGATAATCTTGTGGCGCGAACAACCTAACCTGTCCATTCTAAGGGTGAACTTGGTCTTGTTTCTTATATACTCCACGAACTCCTCTGGCGTCGTGATGTGATATAGATGTGTATGTACAGCTGCGTCGATGGAATAGCGGGATGCAGCAATATGTTCTGACCTGTCAATTCGGAACCGCACTGATTGCATTTAGGCTTCTTCTTTTCCACACGAATGCCTTCTTCATCAGCTTGTCCTCGGCTTGTTACTGGTGGCAACGAGCTTCGAACTCGCCTGGGCACCACGGTATTGTGGTTGCCGCTGGTGTTTTGCAACTCGTTCTCACTCATAAAATGTTGAGGAGTGTGTCTATTTGCGCCCGTGAGTTGCTGCTAGAACGGTTGAGGCCATTTTACCATTTATTACGGAGTTCCCGCGTCGTATTAATAATGCGAATTACGTATATTGTAGCTCCTCCTAATATTTGAATGTATTTAATAAAATTGTAAATAAAAAACTGACATTTCATTTGAGACTTGCCGTCAAAAGAAAGAAAAGCAAAGGTATTAACAGGATAAAGCCACAAGTCGGGCAAAAATAGCAAAAATAGTTCAATTCTATAATAATAAAATGTATATTGTTAAAATGAGGTAATTTTTTTAAGAATAACTATAATATTTTTTGTTTAAAAACTTTAAAATCATAAAGTTAGTAAACCGGTAATCGACCAGTAAAATAGCGCAACTCTATCGCCATGCGTCATTCGTTCACGAATATTGTCTATGACTCCGTTCGAAAATCATGAATCCGTAATCAATAGGGAGTAGGGTTTGTCCGTAGTAACGGACTACGGTCGGACGAGCCCGTCCGTCCGTCCGTCCGTCGTTGACGGACTTAGAGAGTAGACCTCCAGGTCTGCTACTGAAAATTTTTGAAGTAAAGTTCCAACAATAGAAAGCAAATTGGGCAATTTTGTAAGTACGAGAATTATCTACGAACAAAATAAGAAATGTGTACACGATATCTTTTAAAGAAAGATGATCACATCTTTCTCAAATTTTGAAACTACATCTTAGCCAATTTTAGGGGACGTTAACTTAGGTACGTACACGCTTGATTGATTTCTTAATTACGATAAAGTAATCAAGCGTACTCTTAGTTAATATTTTTTTTATTTATCAATTATTGTTTAGTATAATAATACGCAATATTTAAAGTAGGTCAGTAATATTAGTTGATTACTTATTATGTAACGCCATCTTGTTTATTTGATGATTACTAATTACTTATTTGTCTAGCAGACCCCAATTTGTTTAAAAGTAAACAAATAATAATTATTAAAGTAAACAAATAATAATTATAAAATAATATTTTGGTTCTTATTTTATTTTTTGAAATATTTTTTTCTCTCTCTAATCTGTGATAACACCTAGTTTTATGTGCATGCTGTGGTCTCCTGTAATTGAAGGAACACACTTAAAAGAACCTTTATATAACTGTGACTTACATTGTATCTGTGTATCTGTTGGAGATCCAAATAGATAAATAAAAATAAATAAATAATTAAATGACATGCAAAATAATACTTGTGTTTGTCAAATTATGGATTATCAACAAGATAAATGAAAGTGGGTTACAAAATAGTTGATAGCATTGACATACTATTGGTTGATAAGCTCTTGTGTTCCTAACCTATTTTTTGCAACAGTCGGACCACTTTTAATCTGGATCATCTAAATTAATGGCAGATTTAGGTACGTTCTAGAATCATCATCATCTGCTTAGCCATTTCCCAAACAATGTTGTAGTTGGCTTCCAGTGTGCAGCTGAGTATTAGTATTTTACATATGGAGCGACTGCCTATCTGACCTCCATAGCCCAGTTAGTATTATTGTAATAATTATGAGACCCTTTGGTAAGACTGGTTGTCAGACTTTCGGGCCACTGACTACCTGTAACGACTGTCAAAGATCTACAAATGACAGCCGGGATCAACGGCTTCACGTGCTTTCTGAGGGATGGAGGAAACTCGGTGTGTAACGGGCGGACATCCATTCGCCGACCAACCTAAGCGACCAAGCGAACCAAGCGCAGCTTAACTTAAAGCGGCTGTTATTATTTACTTAGCTACGAGCTCCCCAGGAACGTTCTAGAATAGTGTTGATTTAAAATTATGGAGTAGCTCTACTGAAAACTAGATTAATTGGTGTCCCACGGCTAACAGCCAATTAAACAGGTTAAGTTATTTGACATCAGCCAAAATTATTTGAAACTCGAAAAGCTGAATGAAAAAGAAGTCAGTCACGAGTTGGACATGGACATCAACGCACAAAAGGTTCCCACTTATTTAGTATAAGCAGAGTACAACCCGAATTGATTGTCAAATTGTAAATTAACGCGAGCGAAGCCGCGGGCAATAGCTAGTAATAACATAATTCAATCATGATTTGAAAGACACGTGGCACTAACTATTACGGAATTACGGTACTTTCGCCCGCGTCGAGTTCGGTTATATCGCGTTTCCAAGAGAACTCTTCAAAAGTCCGGGATAAAAACTATTCTATGTTCTTTCTCAAGGTCAACTCTATCTCTGTACCAAATTTCATTAAAATCAGTTCAGTGATTTAGACGTGAAAGCGTAACAGACAGACAGACAGACAGAGTTACTTTCGCATTTATAATATTATTAGGGATTAGGGATAGGGAAGTAGGGAAGTAAGGATAGACAAAAATCTTCGCCACTTCTTCGTGCACATTCATTTCAGGATTCAATGGACAACCTGTACAGCAAGTGTTTGCAAAATACACATCCATATTGCACCCAAGGTCAAGCGTAAACTTTTTAAAACAGATGTCATTTGTATCACTAGTCGATGTAGCGGGAATCGACATATACCATTATTTTGTGAGACAGTAATTATGGAGTTGACTTTAGAACTATGTAACAGGTGCCAGTATGTGTTGTTGTGTTGTGGTGGTTTATATAACCCTGGATACGTAGACAGCGGTGTAAAAATCGAAGAACGAGTCTGATTCAAGGGACGACTGGTCGCAAAGTCTACATTACGTACTGCCTTAAAATATTATGTTTATGCTTTGTTTACCATTGACCATAGAATGTTATTTTGTCACAGCTTTGCTCAGACCTGTTTATTAAGAAATAGGTCCTAGATTCCTTAAATAGCAAACTGGTACGGACATATGCGGACACTGGACACTTCCTTCATGAAGTATTTATATCTGTGTCCGGAGCCTCACCCGCAATTTGTCCAAACCGGGCCCTGATCATTATAACATTGACCGTAGACTTAGACAATAGGTGATCATTATCGAGTATGGCGTAATCACCAGCTTACTAAAATCTAGCAGAGAATAAAATTTTACTATATTTTAATGTTTGATGTTAGCATCAAAGGACAAAGATGAAGTGTACTTTATAACTTTAATAAAGCCTTTGTTTAAGTCTTGTCTTTATTATAAATATCAAAAACAACAGACCCTTTTTGACCCTTTAAAAGAGACCTCACGACTGTGCTCTCAAAATAAGCTTTACTAAGAATTAAAATGAAAATCCTTGCTCTTTATGTGACGGTTTTAAACAATATAATAGACTTGTGACGTGGTCACTAAACTTTGACTTGTCACTGCGTTTGACTTTCCAGAGTTTGCCGGACATACACACAGCTCCACTACAACACAGGCTGTCTCGCCACATCTTTTTGGGCCAGCCTTAATATTTAGTGCCGTAAACTAAAATTCCTCGTAAATCTTTTTTACCTAAAATGAAACAATATTTTACAAGCGTAATCTAATATTAATATAATACGCCTGTTCACCAAAATTGACACTCTATTAACTCCACATGTTTACCTACAGTTTACCCCATTTTCTTTTGTTTATTGCAAACAATATAAAACAAATGGAACTTTGCTTGTTTGTTCACAATGTTGTCTCTGGTTTGGTTCAAACAAAACTGTAGTATTACTTCCTAAATAACAATTAGAATGGTGTGAATTTGCAACGATTAATTTTACAAACATATGAGTTACGGAGATAGGTATTGGGGGTCAAAGTTCCAACTTTTTTAAATACCTCCACGGCCCCCGTACTATTCAATGCATCCATCAGCACAATGTTTTGAGTGTGTATTAAAAGTCCTACCTTAAAACGTGATTTTTCACCCCAAAATGAAGTTATTTCCGAGCAATAATAATTATTGCATAGAGTAACTTAATTTGATGTACAGAGTACTTGGCTGACGTCTTCGTAAAGGGTCTGTTTACACCGTGTATAAGGTACGAGATAAATCGTCATAGTAGACAAAAAACGAGGCTTACAAGAACGATGATCCTCATTCAATATTTACCAGCATTCTTCTACTTCAAACTTAATTTCTGAGTAACTAATTAACTTGGCAACAATCATCAAAATATCCAGACACGCCGCAAATCTAACTTTCCTTGGCCTGAACTTGTATGGTTTCAAAACTCCATCAAAATCGGTTTAATGGTTCCCTCGGTGAGCAAACACGGGTAGACAAAGTTATACTAGGTCGTAGGTAGTTTGAGTTCCTTTGTCTTAATTATAATATACGTCCTGTGAGACATCTTCGTGCAGATATTATGTAGAGGACATACTCGTTATATGGGACAGCGTGGGAAAGTACCTGGAGAAGTTAGCACTTGCCCTACATTGTAACTGGAGTTAGGTACTATGACGGCCCGAGTACCTTGTTCTAGGGACGCGCCTTCACAACTGTAGACAAAGACATTCCCTTTTCGACAATCATGGAAAATGGAAAGTTTATTTTTAACTGCTTCTCACGAATCTCGAGAAAATTCGTTGAGATACAACACAAAAACAATGATGAAGAATACAATCTCAGTGCTGTCCAATTTTAACTACTTTATAGGTTAGGTTTTGCTCATGGCGCCGGAATTAGAAAGTCTCTCTACCTTGCATAAAATATACTTATTTTTCTTCCAAAAACATGGGCTCGATTAAATTAAAACAATTCCACTGAAAAATATAGCAATCAGTTAAAGTACTCAAGTCCCCCAGTTCGCGCATTACCGTTTGATTTCGGCTGTCAAAATGCCAAATTGTGTTCCTGCAAAGAGGATTCATCAACTTTGTCGGCATTTCCTACAATTCTGGCGTATTTTTCGTTATATGTGGGACGTAGGATTATGTGACGCCGAAATTCAGTGGTGGATTCAAACCAATCCGTCAATGAAATGATCATTGAAGTAGAATGAGATTTTTTTCTCGTAGGTAAGCTCTTTATTTTTTTTCTTATTCTTTTGTTTTTCTCAGTAAAAGATTTATTTGAGAGGTACTCTGAATGGAAAGTGAAGTATTAAAGCATTGGTTCTCATTTCATTACAGTTTATGCACTACATGTAGGTAGGTAAGTCAGAAATATTTGAGGTTCATGTAGCAACGTAAAACTATGTAGTTTTCAGATAATCCTAAAATAGCAAAATACAGGTAACCATAAAGTTACCGTATACATTGATACAGCTTAAGATTAATAACTAGGTACACGGGGCAAAGTAGATCGGTTTGCAGGGCACACCACAAAGATGTTGGTGTGCGTAAAATCAACTGGTGTATTACTTCGCCTATTTGTTAGTGTTTGCTTCACTATAGTATATGTATAATATGAGGTAAAGAATATGAAGCATCAATTTAACCCTATGACTAACCGGTGTCGTGGCATAGATGTGTAATCATTCGGCTGGTAAATCAAGTGTCGTAGGATCGAATCTGCGCCGCTGGCGTCAACTTTTTGCATTATTAAAAAACTTTTGTTTTCATTTTGTTGAATTTTTATTGTAATTTACCTGATAATAAGAACATTATTCGAAAAAAAATATGGAAGTAAAAATTAAACAATTTGTATTAAGAAATCAACAACATTTATTGACTAGGTTTTTTTTATATTATAATTACAAATTAAAAAGTTTTGTGCATGACAAATATTCTAAGTCGGACAAGAAATAACGTTACTTTTCTTATTCAAGTGGGTAATTTATTTATTAGTGAAATGAATAAACATGTTAATAAGATAGATATTAAGATACAGGTATCCTAAATTGTTATCTCACTAACAATAACATCACTCACATAAAACAAATCGAATTACCCCCTGATATTTTTATTAATATCCTATTGGTGCGCCTTCGCTATCTATGACTTATTCATGCACGAAGTAAATGTCTCCACTAGACCTGCATGGAAGAATATTTTTTTTATGATAGCGCTCACCATCTTTTCGCCACAATATTTTGCGACCGTCCTTGTCTGATTTAAAACATTTTTCATCTCTAAATATAACTATATTATTGCACCAATCAAAATCCAAATATTCTCTTGCGAAGCGTACCCGGTTTTGCCTGTGAATATCTGACATTCAAATTTTCTTGGCTGGCCTACAACATTTCACACCAGCTGCTCGCAAGTGGTTTCGTACAGTTTGTAATGTCACGTCATGTTTAGTTGCCGTGGAACGAGTAGTGAGGAAGGGCTCAGCGGTATGCGTAGCAACTATATCAGATGCCAATCTGTGAATGCAAATCCAGCCTTTGGTCCCGGTCGGCAAGGATCAATGCTTCCCGAATCTGCATAACGATGGACCCACAATTGCACAGTCCTTCTCTGTGAACAATAATAAAATATTGTTACAAAAAACAACAATCAATAACATGTGGATTATTTAAACATATTAAACTTCTAAACATCATAATAACATTTTGTTACTCACCGATATCTTTAAACGTCTCGCAATTTCACTAATTGAAACATTTTGCTCATGCAAAAGAATTATTTCAGCTCATAAAAGTGTGGTTCAATGATTCATATTGATTCACAAATAAAAGCACTTCTCAAAAAACGCAGGGTATAATGTCTAAAAACGTAACGAAAGCCCGATAGTCAATAGCATTATGACGATGAACTTAAACTACTAACTTAAACATGATTTGTCATTTTTAGAGGGTAGACAACTAATACATTCTAACCCAAATATAAAGAGACTTGCTAATAGTTAAGCAATGAATTGAACAAACAAATGTAAAATATTTTATTAAAACATACAAAAACATTAAGCTGTTGGCAGTCGGATTCGATCCTACGGCGCCGGCGCAGTAAGTAATTATTTATCGCACGCTCGACTAATGCGCCACGGAGACGATTGTATGATAAGCTAAATTTATGCGTCATATTCCCTGCAACATTAGTGACAAGAAATTTTATTGTGTGTGCGTGGACAACGGGTTATTGTGAAGCAAACACTAATAAATAGGCGAAGTCAGACGGCCGTTGATTTTACGCACACCAACATCTTTGTGGTGTGCCCTGCAAACCGATCTACTTTGCCCCGTGTACCTATGTCAGAATCATCATTTATAAAAAAAAACTTTTTTGCAAAAAATAAAACCGACTCCAAAAACACAAAAAAGTGAAAAATAATTTTAGCTTCCAGAAGTCGGTGCTTTTGTTTGTTTGCTTCAGTTTTTTGTTACCGACTTCTGAAGCTACAATTATTTTTCACTTTTTTGTGTTTTTGGAGTCGGTTTTATTTTTTGCAAAAAAGTTTTTTTATTTTTTTATTTTTAGTTGCAATATTCCATACAAATATTTTTCATCATCAGAACTGTAACGGCACTTGTAACCCAGATGGGTGCAAAGTTTTAATCAATATACATGAATTAAGTCCAAACGCAAGATAGCTACTGTAAACAGTTGAGGAGTTCCCTTAACTGTCCTTCGTCTTCATCATCAGACCCCTTATGACAGTCACAACCCATCTAGGTGTAAATTTCTCATCAATACAAATTAATCAAACCCAAACACAAGGTGACTGCTGTAAACCGTTGAGGAGCTCCCTCGACTGTCTTTCGGTTCCATCGTCAGAGCGACTCCAGACCTTCTTTAAATTGTAGTGCTTTAAAATACTTAATCAAAAAATTTACAAACGCACTAGTCGCCACTACAATTTTTGATAGCTCCCCTCAATTTCTCTAGGATGCCATCATCAGATCCCGGTTTCCTTGTCATGGGACTACCCTTGAAGTTTCTCCTTTCCAACAAATAAAAAATTATCAAAATCGGTTCATAAACGACGAAGTTATCCGCGAACACACATACAAAAAAAATATATATATACGATCGAATTGAGAAACCTCCTCATTTTTTGAAGTCGGTTAAAAATAACCCACAAAAGAAGTCAGAATTTCAACAAAATATTCAAATACGTAATTGTCTATTATAGAATAATCCTTTCAAAGAGAATGCATTACCCAAACTAACTAACAGAAATTCGAATTGAATGTGTCGAAACTGGTAACACATAAAATCTCGCTATTGGATAGGTATTTGCATTCAATCGGACGTTTCCAGCAAAAGGTCGGATATTTTGTGTATTATAATATACAGCGTGTATCTGAAATGTGTGTTCATATTTAAAGGCATGTGGCACAGACCATCATCATCTGCCTAGCCTTTTCTCAACTATGTTGGGGTAGGCTTCCAGTCGAACCGGATGCAGCGGAATACCAGTATTTTACATGGAGCGACTGCCTATCTGACCTTAACAACCCAGTTAGTACTGGGTAATACTATGCCCCTGGGTAAGGCTGGTTGGCAGACTTTCGGGCCACTGACTACCTGTTACGACTGTCAAAGATCTATAAATTGACAGTGTGTGGTGGTACCGACCATTAAACTGAATATATTTAAACTTAAAAAATAAACTGCTTTTTTTAAAGGCCAATGTTGGATCGTGATCCAAATAAAAAATGTAATGCCTCTTCGATCCAAATGTAAAGGACAGCATTTTTTTCACAACTTCGATGTTGGTTTCATGGAGAAATTTTCGCCTAAATTAAAACTACGATTTCCTGGTACACGCTGTTTATGTGTTTGGATATCAAGTGCAGGCTATTGATTAAGCCAGCGGTTGTTGACAATAATAGTCGCTGATGCGGCACATCAGTGGCTTATTAAATTTTGTAAGCAATTGTGTTTGGTAGGTCGCGCGGAAATCACTGTGTATTTCAGATTGTTTGTGTTGTGTTTGAATGATTCGTATTATTACGGCTTATTGGAATGTAAAACAATCTGGTATTTGTATCCACCCCACTCGAAAGATTGTTTGAATACATATGTTGGAACTTTGTTTTTTAATTGAATGAAGCCAACGACGATAAACACACTATCTTTTAAATCAATAAAAGGTTTGCGCATTGAAATCAAGAAGGAAATTTAAAAAAAATACATCTAGATTTTTTTTTACTATTTCAACCTTTATTATTTTCTTGTTAGAAACCAAGAACCCAAGCAAATCCGTGAAAGAAAAATCACATTATGAAGTAAACGTTTTGTTTTTCCAGAACTTATGAGGTTTTCGGCCAAGACATAAGAGCCACCTGTGTGATATGAAACATGAAAATACCACGGTATTTTTTTGTTACGAAATCACGAGAATATGGCACTTCTTTTTGTACAAAATTCTGTTTCCATGCAAACCATGTACCGTTATTTTACTAGCAAAAAGTCTGGCACCATCCCAAACACTAAAAGAAAAATCTGAATAAAGACTTTACCGTCACGACGAAAACATTTTTTTTTTCATAAAAAAAAACGTATTGTTCCATTGTTTTGTTAAGACACGTGTAACTACTACCCGTAATATTTGGATTCGTCGAAAAAGAATTGTTGAAACTGAACTTAAGCTTCACACTAATGGAGCTTTTGGATTTTTCCTGGAATGTAGTCTGAATTGTTTTCGGATGGAGATCTTTTTTCTTTTTAATTGCAAGTGTATAACGTACATAATTGATAGTTTTGTCAGTGTTGAGTTTTTTGAATTGTTCAATTCGAAGCTTTTTTACTGACCATATCTGTAACCTCTACGACCACGTTATGTAGCGTATCTAATAAGTGTTTGACGACAACTATTCTCAAAAGTTATATCAAAATATATAATTATGTCAGATTGTCAGGATTTATTTCGTTAGGCCATTCCTACATCATGTGGACAGAAGATGGGTTTCGTGCAATGAAAATACACTGGGTGCGATACACTGTTTCTATTAAACTAACAAATGACTTGAAATTACAATGTAACACAATAACACGAGGCACAATGAATCGGGATACAGTTCCAGGACGCCTCAACTCCGCTGCAATCAGACCTTCAATGTCGTTCTCGCCACGATCTGAAAACATCAGGGCTCTGTAGAAGCACGCTGTGGTAGAGGTAGGCTTGTCAGTAGGTCCCGTGATGTCACCACTGGCGTACGTATCTGACATATACTTGTTGAGCTCCAAGCAGATACCTACAGTTTCTAGCTGGCATCATGACCCTATTAGTCTCTTCTTGGTATCAGGTATTTTGCCCGATGATAGTTACTTCTGATTCAAGAATTTGATCACAATTCACATAAACAAACATTCGACATATTAAAAAGTGCCTACAAATGCTTGGCAATTTTGGGGGTGTGTGCAAAAATGAGCGTGTACAAAATACTCAACATACGTTTGTTTTTAAAAGGTTCATAATAATGATATTTTTTTTAATCGGTTCGGGTCAAAAGATATAAAAGATATATAAAGATTTAAGTAAAATTGTTGTCAAATTATTTACGTTGCATAGACCAAACTAGAAGTTAACAATAAATTGTTTGTTCTATTCGTAAATTAGTTCTAGTAAACCAACCTAATCTACGCAATTATATGTTTATATATTTTTTAGCATTGTGCGTAATGTTTTTGGTTTTATCAGCCAATTTTGCGTATTATCGAGGATATTTTTAGATTTATCAGTAAGTATTACGTCGACTATGATTATAATACATTGTTATGCCTTATTGACCCGCAAAAATTACGTATTTACTTATCATTTATCAAGTAGTACTCGTATGTTAGATAGGAGTATCCAACTAAACATACACATCATCCAGCTTTAGGTTGTAACCACCCATTATTTACTTGTCGTGTGCTTTAGGTACGTATGCCAACTTCTTTATTAGATTGTTACGCGACTGCCAAGGAAGACTATTAAGATATTTTATTTTATTTCCTCGTATGTTCCAAATGGCTGGATGGATTTCGACGATTAAAGTATCTCTTAGGTCCTTAAATAGGTGTTTAAAAAAAAACCTTAAATGGTGGAATTTTGGCGCTAAACTCTGAGTCGTTAATATTTTATTTTCAACCAAACCTATCGAGTGGGGTATCAAAATGAAGGAAATTAAAAGGAGATTACAAATATAATATAATATATACATAAATAGGTACATAATACAATTCGTAGTCGGGTTTTTGATACTTTTAATTAAATGTTACTTGTTAGCTACTCTTTTTATAACTACGTCATCTACTCATCATCATCTGGCTAGTCTTTTCCCAACTATACTGGGGTCGGCTTCCAGTCGAACCGGATGCAGCTGAATAACTGTATTTTACATGGAGCCACTGCCTATCCGTCCTCCACAACCCAGTTAGTACTGGGTAATACTATACCCCTTGATGAGACTGGTTGGTCAGACCATCCGAGGTACGGAGGAAACTCGGAATGAAATAGATGGTCACCCATCCACAGACCGACCTTGGCAGGCGCTGCTTAACCTCAAAGATCGACCCGTGCGGCTGTTATTATTTAGCCATGAGCTCCTCGTCTATCCTATGTATTTATGTATGTATCTATTTTATCTTATTTTCTAATTTGTTTTATTCACTGAGGGTACTTAATGTTTGTTTCTTATTTTTTCCAGTAAACGTCTATACCTTTTCGTTTCATAGTTTCAGTCACGTTTATAACTTTTCGTATTCATTCTTATCTTAGTTTCATATCACAACAATATCGGCAAAAAAATTAAACAACACAATACAAATGCCATGGGAGTAGCGTAATAGAAATACTATTCCGTATAAAAGCGATTTGAATAGCTAAAATATTCGAAGGCTGGGATTTTATTTCGTTCCAAAAATGAATATAACTTTTTTGACGATTCCGTATGCTATAGACCAAAAGCAAAATGATTTACAAGATTGTGAAGAACATGGAAATAGAAATGCAAAACAGAGTTTTTGCATAGAAATAATGAGGAAAAGAAAGAAGGTTGTCAGCATAGTTAAAACAGTATTTTTAGGAATTTATTTCGTCAATCCACTGAAGGAAATTGGAGTAGGCGGGAATGAAGTTCACATTGTATTTTCTCGGATGATTAAACCTACATTTACATTGAGTTCCCACTATTATGCAAATGAATAGGCGGAGCGTTATTCGGGAACATTGAACATTGCAAGCGTCGAAGCCGGGGATCTTGTTGGAATTTCAATGAGCTTTATGATTTGAAGGATCATTTGCGACGCCCCCTTATTTAAGTCAGTTTAAGTATTTAAAGAATCGTAAAGGTCAAGTGAGGGTCTAAAATTAGAAGCTTTACATTTACATAAAATGGAATGGTTTCATTAAAAACCTGGTGATGGTATTTGTGTAGTATTTAGTTAGCAAGTGAGATAGGGTATCTGAGACTTTGCTTAAAGTCTTTAAGGGTCGTATAAAACTTTCCTGTTCTCGTGAGACATATTGCCCGAAGTTGGGCTTTAACGTGTCTGCTCCAATAAAATGTTTACTTGAGCTAACCACTTCAGACTGTGGAATAACTTAGGATGCACTTTGAAATATTACGCCAGATGGCGTTAATCGGTATACTCGTACCCGAACTTCCGATCTTGTAACTTTGCCAGTTTGCCGTTCAATCTTGTTTTGTTAGTTTGGACCAAAATTATCCATAGATTGATAGTTTAGGCACTTATGGTATCGGCGGAGCACCGCCGTGTCCTCGTAACGGTGATTGGCGGCAGCGACCTCTCGCGTCCGTTCTAGGTTCAGGCCATGGTCCGGGGCGAGAGGGAATGGCAAGCCGTCACCTCCTTCTGCGAAGCAGTCATGCTAGCGAAGGAGGTGGCGGAACGTGAGAGGGAGATAACCTCAAGTCCCAGCCGCCGCGGGAGACGCCCCGGGCGTCGGGGGCCACGTGGTGGCTCTCGGCCACCGTAGACGCGGGCCTGTGGACGGTGAGTAATGGGCTATCTCGCCGTCCGTCCGTCTTATGATGACAGGCCGTGTCGACGGCGCGTTCGTGTTCCACGCTCGCATCAAAGAGATGTCAGCAAACAGGAGGGGCCCGCAAGGGCCGATACCTGCCAGGGCTGCGGGCCTGTTCGAAAGAGATACCGCGGACCTGGAACACAAAGGGCAAAAGAAGGAACATGTATAGGTTTTAGTCAGTAAAAGTCTGACACTCCCTTCCGCTCCGCTCAGAACGGAAGGAGTCATTTGATGATTTCCGAACCCAAAAAATAAATGGTACTTATGGTATTTTAACAGATAAACTTGTTACATACGATTATTGATAATAAAAGTTCTGAAGATAAAAAAGCAGCAGGCCTCATTGATTTAGATAAGGACGTCCACCATATTAATAATTCCGTTACTAATGAAATACTCAATACAGACTCCGGTCTGATACTAAGGAATTTCTTAAAGACCTAAACTATAAAACTGCGAGACACGGGAATTCGAACCAGAACGAAAGATCAATGAGGTAGCTAAAACTGAATATTACTCTCAAGAAGAAAAGGATAAAGAGTCCGTGGAAATAGGTTTTAATCCCAAAAGTGATGAAGTAGACACCTGGCTGAATGTTAATGTACTCCTACCCCTGTTTTGGTGCGAGTAGCCTATACGAGGTCTAGTATTTTGGTCCACTCCCAATTAGAATGTAAATTGTCAGAATTAATTTCACGATTCAACCCCGTTTATGTGACGTGGATTTTGAATTATTTTAATAGATTTAAGAGCTTCATTATTTACTGTAAATTATTATTTATGTGTGCTATGAACCGCATTTAGATTTTCACACAAAAACAGTAAAAAAACAATAAATTTTGGGGGGAGGGGGGGGAACCCCAATACTTAGAACTGAAACTGAATTTTTTTTTTCATCAAACCGATACGTGTGGGTTATCTATGGATAGGTCTGCAGAAATGATATTGAGGTTTCTAATTTTTTTCTAAACTGAATAGTTTGCGCGAGAGACACTTCCAAAGAGGTAAAATGTGTCCCCCCCCTGTAACTTCTAAAATAAGAGGAAGAATTCTACTAAAAAATATATGTAATGTGCATTACCATGCAAACTTCCACCGAAAATTGGTTTGAACGAGATCTAGTAAGTAGTTTTTTTTAATACGTCATAAATCGTAAACCGCAATTTACCTTTCATTCTAAAGCCAATATAATGTTACTTGCTGCTACGGAACCCTTCATGGGCGAGTCCGACTCGCACTTAGCCGCTTTTTTTTCTTTTGTTGTGACAATTTTGTGTAATCAAAAAATGACGACGATACAGAGCATCAAAGTTCAAGAGGCTTGTGACGTCACGCGAGATTTCAACGGGCTGTATCGTGGTAATTTGTCGTTTACATAACAAAAGAAAAAAAAAAACGTGTGAAATATTTTTACCGACTGCCCAAAAAAAGGAGTGAAACTGAAAACCAATCTTTTCATTGCAGTCGGGGGACGGTTCCTTGGAATACTTTACAGGTCCCCCGACTTCGATGAAAAGATTTGTTTTCAGTTTTCCACTTTTGGGCACAATGGTGTTTTAATTGCACAGTAAATATTATAATATGTTTAGTACCTCGCTTGTGGCTATTCAACACTAAAATCATGTAACTTGTTTTTTATTTTTTTTGTTACCTTTTCATATTGCAGCCGTGTTTTATTTTTTTTAATTACTTGTTTTTTTTACAATCTAACTGACGAACTACATAGATTTTTTCGGGCAAGTACCTGGGCTATCAAATAAAAAAGTTTTTTTTTAAGTTTCGGAGATTAGCGCGTTCAAACAAACTAACCAATTTTTCAGCTTTATTATAATCTTCTCACTAATATTATAAATGCGAAAGTTTGTTAGGATGGATGGATGTTTGTCCTACAGTACAGCCTTTGTTCTACAGTAAAATATTTGTGTTTAGGTATATTAGGTTATAGGTTATATCCTCGTTATTGCTGGAAAAGTATCTACGAGTATAAAATATAGGTAATATTGTATATGGGAGCTGCATCTGCCAACAAACTGCTTTATAGTTTGGTAGAAGTAACATTTTTTGTTATATTTAGGATGTCACCACGAATAAACGCATTTTCATTTTTTTGTTGAAAACTACTGAACGGATTTAGATGAAAATTGGCACATAGATAGTTTATAACCTGGATTAACATATAGGATATTTTTAATCCCGGCAGTATGATTGCGTGGGACAGTTACCGAACATCACGCGGGCGAAGCCGCGGGCATGAGCTAGTTTAGTATAGATTAATCTATTTTCGAATAAATGTTCTTTTATTAGTTCGTTCACTATAATTTATTTTATTAATAGAGTTAAAGTATTTGCTATTGTTGTAAAACTCAAAAGGTTTTCAATTACAAATAAAATTGTTAGTAATGCCGTCTTCTTCGACTTATTAATGCAATAAACGCTTTAATTTTGTTCAAAATCCAATTTACCTAAGTTAACATCTATTTAACTAAAGTTAACTCAAGTTCGTTCACGTCGATCTAAAGTTTTCCATTGATAGTAACTGGTTTAACGTTACGCTGTCAAAATGTTGTTAATAATATCTCAGGCATGTGTAACAAAATTAATAATAACACTAACAATGTTTATTATAGTTTCCAATTTTGTTATTAAATTCGTTGTTCGGCAAATTAGTTCTGTTATTAGTTTTCATCACTGCGTTTTCATTAGTGGTATACAAATAACTGGTAGTCAAACAATGTCAGATATTTCAGTTCAAATTTAATTTGGGTAACAATGTGTACTGTACTTGAATCCTTTGGGTACTGTTATCAACTTTAGTAATACAAACGAAAATGTTATTATTTTGTATAGCAGTAACACTGTCTGGCCTTTTTACCATTGATAAAAGATGACTGCCTCGTTGGCCTAGTGGTCGCAAGCGCGACTGCTGAGCATGAGGTTCTGGGTTCAATTCCCGGGTCGGGTAAAGTATTATTGGATTATTGCATCAGGAATTTGATTATTAAGAAGCAGACACGGAGTCTGGATTTGTGCCCGGTTTATGGTAACATAACAGGCTCGCCCCCTATTACATGGGAATTAAAAATGGCTGACGAAATATGGGTGTACTTGTTAGGTACAGTCACGAGCAACAATATGAAACACTTAACAACTTTTAAAAGTGTTTTTCTCCTACTGTTCTGATTAAAATTTCACTTTGTTACGAAAACGGTATTTTGGAACTCATATTTTTTATGAAAAAGATCCCATGTTACAATCGTTATGTTTGCGAAAATTGCTTTTAAATTTAGGAAAGTGTATACATATTGGTGCTCGTGACTATACGCCTCTGCTCAACACTTCGGGGATTATAAGTCGTGATGTTATGTTTATAAATTTAGATACTCGTAGTAGATAGTTACGATTTTATTAAGTCAAAATATTCTTGAAGGCATCTAGCCCTTTGCAACGGTAACACACTGATCACAAGCTGAATAAAAGGACGATATATTGGTCCGTTACCATAAAATTGATGGTATGGCAAAACATAATCGTTCATGAACTTATACTGTCACTTACGGGATATCTACCGTGATTGTTAATGATTTTGATGATATCCCGTAAGTGACAGTATAAGTTTAGTTATAAACCGCGAAAGCTTAAAAAAGTAAAAAAAAAAAAAAACTATAAGTAACCGTTCATACGCCGAAAACCAAAAAGATTAAAACGAAAAGTATAGGGATCGCATAAAAATAATAATCTCATCGTTTTATTAAAACACGTAAAGATTATATCTAAACAAATTTTTAAAAGCATTCTTCTAAATTCAAATATATGGGCGAGTTGGGAAGGAAACTGGGGAGATTGGAAAGCGTTTTATTTAACATAATTTAATGGGATTCAAATATTCGTCGCGAGGCTGAAGGTGGCCAGATTATTCGGAAAGGTCGGTTTAAAGTTGATCGGTTACTGGTTGTTTTAGTAGCTAACGTACAAATATTATAAACCCTTTGCAGAATCTTCTTTGATCTGGATTTCATGGGAATAACGGAACTAAATGATTACTTTTTAAAGTGTAGGAAGTGAAAGATACATCTTCCACAGGCTCAATGAAGACCTTCTTAATACCTGTAATTAATTGTCCACGTATCAGCTATCTAATTGCGTTAAAAGAATCGAATCGTATAGAAACGCAATGCAATTTCTTTCAATTCAACCACATTCATTGTGTTATGT